>JANUWF010001736.1:1409335-2818671 GCA_026120185.1 Voacanga thouarsii | reverse complement strand
GTGTTAGAATAAAATCTTCACACTACACACTAATAAAACTCTCACTATTTTGCACAAGAATTTCTTTTCAAACTTCTCTCTTTCTTTCTCTCACAATTCTTTCTCTAATCTTTCTTTCACTAATCTTTCTTTCACAAAATAATGGTGTATTACAAGCTTAGAGCATAGCTCTATTTATAGAGCTCTAATTAGTGGAATACATCATGGCATACATCATCTTCAACTAATCTCAATTAGTGGTGTCTCCACTAAATGGTGGACATCCATAAAAATCTTCTAATAATTCACATAAATCCATAATTAGTGGAGCCTCCACTAATTAATGGAGATTCCAATAATTCAAAACACTCCCCCTTGGATGTCCATCCATACATAAAGAATATGCCTCGTTAAAACCTTACTAGATAAAAACCCAGTGGGAAAAAAAATCTAGTGAAGGAAAAAGAGTACACTATTCTATATGTCTGTTTATTACTCCCCATAATGAGATGATTCCTTTAAATCTTTAAACCGACGCATACCGATTTTATATCTCAACTTCTCAAATGTTGCAGTCGGTAAAGTCTTCGTGAAAATATCTGCGAGGTTATCACATGACCGAATTTGTAGCACATCAATTTCACATTTCTTCTGAAGTTCATGAGTAAAGAAGAATTTTGGTGAAATATGTTTTGTCCGATCTCCTTTAATATATCCTCCTTGTAATTGAGCTATGCAAGCTGCATTGTCTTCATAAAGAGGAGTTGTAATATCTTTAATTGATGATAATCCACAACTTTCTCGGATATAATGAATCATGGATCTTAGCCATACACATTCTCGACTTGCTTCATGAATGGCTATAATTTCAGCATGATTTGAAGAAGTAGTTGCTATAGATTGTTTCGTAGAACGCCATGATATAGCAGTATTTCCACATGTAAATAGATAGTCCGTTTGAGAACATGCTTTATGTGGATAAGATAAATAACCAGCATCTGCATAACCTATCAATGTTGGACTGGTTTTATTTGAATAAAATAATCCGAGATCAATTGTACCTTGGAGATATCGAAGGATTTGTTTAATTCAGTTCCAATGTCGTCGTGTTAGTGAAGAACTAAATCTTGCTAATAAATTGACAGCAAAAGCAATATCAGGTCGTGTATTATTAGCAAGATACATCAATGCACCAATTGCACTGAGATATGGTACTTCAGGACCAAGGAGTTCTTCATCATTTTCTTGAGGTCGGAAAATATCTTTATCCACATTTAATGATCGGACGATCATTGGAATACTCAATGGATGTGCTTTGTCCATGTAAAATCTTTTTAGCACTTTTGCTGTATATGTTGATTGATGAATAAATGTTCCACTCTCCAGATGTTCAATTTGTAAATCAAGGCAAAATTTGGTTTTACCAAAATCCTTGATTTCGAATTCTCTTTTTAAATAATCAATTGTTTCTTGGAGCTCTTCAAGAGTTCCAATAAGATTAATATCATCAACATATATAGCTAATATCACAAATTTAGAACCAGATTTCTTAATAAAAACACATGGACATACCTGGTCATTTTTAAATCCCGCTTTCAATAGATATTCACTAAGACGTGTGAACCACATGCGCTCAGGTTGCTTCAGGCCATATAATGATTTCTGCAACTTGATGGAGTAATTTTCACGAGGATAATGTTTATATGCTTCAGGCATATGAAATCCTTCGGGGATTTTCATGTAAACATCATTTTCTAAATTTCCATACAAATAAGTAGTGACAACATCTAATAGGCGCATATCTATCTTTTCATGTACTTCCAAACTAATAATATATCGGAGTGTAATAGCATCAACAACAGGAGAATAAGTTTCATCATAATCAATACCTGGTCTTTGTGAAAAACCTTGGGCTATTAATCGCGCTTTATATCGAACGATTTCACTCTTTTCATTGCGCTTTCGCACAAATATCCATTTGTAGCCAACAGGTTTTACACCTTCTGGTGTTCGAACTGCAGGTCCGAAGACTTTACGTTTTGTTAGTGCATTTAACTCCGATTGAATCGCATCTTTCCATTGCAGCCAATCTTTTCTATGCCGACATTCATCAACTGATATTGGTTCAGGATCATCATTATCCTGTGTAACATCAAGAGATATATTGTATGCAAATATATTATCAATAACAGTTTCTATCCGATTCCAACTTCTACCGAAAGTGGTATAATTGATAGAAATTTCAGTGTTACTTTCATCAACTTCTGGTTCTTTGTCATCAGTTTTCTCTTGGTATTTATCATTCTTTTCTTCAATATGATCTTCTGGATCATTTAATCCTCTTTTCTTTTGAGGATTTTTATCTTTAGAACCAAGAGGTCGGCCACGCTTCTGGCGTGTTTTTGACTCAGCAGCTATAGGTATAATATTTTGTTCTGCTGGAACTTCAATTCGAAAAGGAGCATTTATAGCTGGAATATGCGATTTTGTAATTCTTCTGGAGTCAACAAAAGCGTCTGGCATTTGATTTGCAATGCTTTGCAAATGAATTATCTTTTAAGTTCATATGCGCTTGTGCGTGGATCAAGATAATTTAATGATGTTGTCCAAGCAAGATCCTTTTTATGCTGTTTTAGTTCTCCCCCTAATTTAGGGAATAATGATTCATCAAAATGACAATCAGCAAATCTTGCTGTGAATACATCTCCTGTCAGGGGTTCAACATACCTGATAATAGAGGGAGAATCATATCCAACGTAGATCCCCTTTCTTCTTTGAGGACCCATCTTTGTACGTTGGTTTGGTGCAATTGGAACATATACAGCACACCCAAAAATTCTTGAATGAGCTATATTTTGCTCGGAACCAAAAGCCAATTGTAAGGGAGAAAATTTGTGATAACTTGTTGGCCTTAGTCATACAAGTGCTGCAGCATGCAAAATAGCATGTCCCCAAGCAGCTGTCGGGAGATTTGTTCTCATTAATAACGGTCTAGCAATTAATTGTAACCGTTTAATGAATGATTCAGCTAGACCATTCCGAGTATGAACATGAGCTACTGGATGTTCAATAGTAATGCCAATTGACAGGCAATAAGCATCAAAAGCTTGGGAGGAATATTCTCCAGCATTATCTAGACAGATCATTTTGATCGGATAATCTGGAAATTGCGCTCTTAAGCAAATTATTTGGGCAAGCAATCTCGCGAACGCCAGGTTGCTAGTTGATAATAAATTAACATGCGACCATCAGGTCAATGCATCAATTAAAATCATAAAGTATCTGAATTGCCTACATAGCGGATTAATTGGTCCACATATATCACCATGAATTCTTTCTAAAAATACTGGAGACTCAAACTCCACTTTTGTTGGAGATGGTTTAATAATCAATTTCCCTTGAGAACACGCAGCACATGAAAATTTATCAGATGTCAAAATCCTTTGACTTTTCAAAGGATGACCATGTGTATTTTCAATTATTCTTCGCATCATAATAGCTCCTGGATGACCCAAACGGTCATGCCAAATGATAAATGTAACAGGATCAGTAAATTTCTGATTTACTGAATGATGCATTTCAATTGCATTGATTTTTGTGCTATATAGGCCAGAAGAAAGAGATGGTAGCTTTTCTAATAAAGATTTCTTACCCGACATTATTTGAGTAATACAGAGATACTCAAAACTATTTTTTTCCATTGTTTCAATGTGATATCCATTTCGGTGAATATCTTTAAAGCTCAATAAATTTCTTCTGGATTTTGAAGAAAATAGTGTCTTATCAATAATAATTGTTGTTCCTTTAGGCAACAATATACTAGCTCTTCCGGAGCTCTCAATTACATTTGCACTACCGATTATCGTATAAATATTTATTTCTCCCATTTTGAGATCAGAAAAATATTTCTCATTTTTTAGTATGGTGTGTGTAGTTCCACTATCAATAATGCATACATCATCATTAACAACAATCATCTGAACACAAATATATATATATATATGTAAACGTAAATATTATTAGAATAGAATGAAAATGAAAATACAAAAATATCAGGGTGAGACTTTAGTTCTTCTGGACACTACCATCACCAATTAAATGGTCTATCCTACCGTTTGGGTGTTCAAAAAAAATCCGATATATCCATATGGGTAATATTGATATTAAGATCTTCAGGATCAATATCATCATCCTCAGCATTATTTATTGAATGTTGAGAAAAATTTACTTCCACATTTTTATTTTTCAATGAAGCTTGATGCAATTCAACTAAATGCTTAGCCATACGACAGTTTCGTGACCAATGACCTTTCATGCCACATCTATAACATATATCCTCATGCTTTTCTTCAATTTCTTTTTCTTTTCCCTTATGATCTTTTCTGTTCCACTTCAGGTGGCCAGTATTTCTCACAGTTTGATTATAATTGTGATAAGGGAAATATCGAGCGTGTCTACGACCATAACCACGACCACGGCCACGGCCATGGCCACGACCACGACTATAACGATGGCTTCTGCTAGAGCCAACAATATTCACTTCTGGGAGTGCTGTTGAGCCAGTTGGTCTGGCTTCATGATTTCTCAATAATAACTCATTATTCTTCTCTCGCAATGAGGAGGGCGAGTAATTAAATCAGTAAATTTTGTATACCCCTTTTCTCGATATTGTTGCTGCAGGACAATATTTGAGGCATGAAAGGTGGAGAATGTCTTCTCCAACATATCTTCATCAATCACTTTTTCTCCGCATAATTTTAATTGAGATGTAATTTTATACATTGCGGAGCTATATTCATTCACGGTTTTAAAATCTTGCAACCTCAGGTGCAACCATTCATACTGTGCAGTGGGTAGTACGACCATCTTCAGGTGGTCAAATCTTTCTTTTAAATTTACCCACAGGACATATGGATCTTTTTCGGTAAGATATTCCATTTTCAAATTTTCATCGAGATGACGACGAATAAAAATCAAAGCTTTAGCCTTGTGTTGTGCAGATGCACTATTATTTGCTTGAATAGTTTCACTAAGGCCTTCAACATTTAGATGCATTTCTGCATCGAGAACCCATGACATATAATTTTTTCCAGAAATATCAAGGGCTACAAATTCGAGTTTAGCAAGATTAGCCATAGAGATCAATAAATGCGTACTTGTCTTCTGGTTTTGTTAATAGCAGAAACTCGTGCTTAGTCTTCTGGCTTTTGTACCGGTAGAGACTCGTGCTGATAACGTGTTATAAAATTAGGGTAGTGTTAGAATAAAATTTTCACACTACACACTAATAAAACTCTCACTATTTTGCACAAGAATTTCTTTTCAAACTTCTCTCTTTCTTTCTCTCACAATTCTTTCTCTAATCTTTCTTTCACTAATCTTTCTTTCACAAAATAATGGTGTATTACAACTTTAGAGCATAGCTCTATTTATAGAGCTCTAATTAGTGGAATACATCATGGCATACATCATCTTCAACTAATCTCAATTAGTGGTGTCTCCACTAAATGGTGGACATCCATAAAAATCTTCTAATAATTCACATAAATCCATAATTAGTGGAGCCTCCACTAATTAATGGAGATTCCAATAATTCATAACACTTTAGATGTTTTGTGGCTATTTTGTGATCTATTTCTCCTGCGCATTTTCTTGGATAAGCATTGACCAGAGGCCCCAGTAGATTGACGTATGCACAATGGACAAAAAGACAAATTCTTGATGTCATTGGAACTTCACAATTTTTCTGTCTATTCTTCATCAATAATTCTAATATCTAGGTCATAATGGGTGATGCGAAAAAGCGTTTTTTTTTTCTTAGGCTAAAAATATGCCTTTAATTCATACAATAAAAGAGCAAACAGGGTGTACACAAGTTCCTAAAGAATGATGATGTATATCATCTTTTGTTTAACATTAAAACAAATTGTTTTCAAATATAGTTTAAAATTTTAAAAATGTATTTATTATACTATTAGTTTAATATTAAACTAACTCATTATATTAATTAGTTTATTAATTTTTACAAGAGATAATTTAATCTTTTTAACTTATAGATATAATTTTTTAATTTTTATACAAAAATTAATTTGATATCTGTATAATATACGAGTTGATAAATTTGTATTATATTTATAAAAAAATATATTTTTATAATTAATATAACATTGAATTTAAATATTTTTTATATTTTTTATTTGAAAAAAATAATTTTTATTTCTTAACAATATACGATATTATTTATTTTTATTAATGTAAGATAAGTATTTTTTTTTCCTGGTCTTGTATAGATAAAATACTATGAAATTAATACGCAGGGATAATTGTCAAATTCACGTGCCGAAGACCCGAAACACCTGTCCTTGTGATTCAAAGTTCCGAAGTAGGCATGCCGTACATGAAAAAATTATCAACGTTTAGGTGTAGTTATTTCATGCATTTCTGTCCATCCCATTCAATTCATTACATGCGCAAAGACAAAAAGTATGCTAGTTGATGATTTCTGTAGATTTACTTGAACTTTATTTCTTGGACAAAAGGATAAAGCCTTTTTTGAATTTTCGAAATTGATCAAAAGCGTGCAAAACTCGATTGGATGCAAACTGATTTCTATTAGAAGTGATAATGGTAAAGAATTTACACACTTTTGTGATGAAAATAGAGTCTTTCACAATTTTTCAGCAACCAAACACCTCAACAAAATGGTATTGTTAAGAGGAAAAATCGAACTTTGTAAGAAATGACTAGATTTATACTTTGTGAAAACAACCTTCCAAAATACTATTGGGCTGAAGCTGTTAATACAACTTACTATAGTGTAAACCGAGTTATGCTGAGACCGTTTTTAAGAAAAACACTTTTTGAACTTATGTTTGACAAAACTCCATCAATCTCTCATTTTAAAGTGTTTGGTTGCAATTGTTTTGTCCTTAATACCCGAGACAATCTTGGAAAATTTGATAGCAAATCTGATGAGACCATATTTCTTGGATAAACTTCTAATAAAAAGGCATATATAGTGTATAATAAAAGAACTCTATGTGTGGAAGAATCTGTACATGTTGTGTTTGATAAATCTAATATTTATACTCCAATGAAAGATGATGATGATGTAGGAGGTTCAAAGAAAGTAAGAAAAGACCAACTCAAAGCTCCACCGCTAGATACTCATGCAAAAGAAGAAGAAATTGAAGAACAAAAAACTGAACAAGGAAAGGAACAAATTGAAGATTTTAGGGTCAACAATTACCAAAGGATTGGAAATACAAAATAGGTCATCCCAAAGAACAAATTATTGGTGATCCAAACTACGAAGTTAAAACTAGATGGTATTTCATAGATAACTTTGCTCTTCTCTGAAATATAGAACCTAACTGTATTGATGTAGCACTGCATGATGAATTTTGGATTATTGCTATGCAAGAAGAATTAAACCAATTTGAAAAAATCAAGTTTGAAAACTTGTTCCTAGACCACTTGATCGTCCGATTATTAGTACCAAGTGGGTATTTGAAATAAACTTGATGAAAACAGAGTTGTGAATAGAAATAAAGCTAGATTGGTCATCCAAGGATTCAATCAAGAAGAGGGCATTGATTATGATGAGACATTTGCTCCCATTGCTAGACTAGAGTCTATAAGAATGCTTCTTGCTTTTGTATCCTTAAAAAATTTCATGCTCTATCAAATGGATGTTAAAAGTGCATTCCTAAATGGTTTTATTGAGGAGGAAGTATATGTTGAACAACTTCCTGGTTTTATTCATGAGCACTTTGCAAATCATGTTTTCAAACTTTCTAAGGCTCTTTATGGGTTAAAACAAGCTCCACGAGCTTGGTATGAGAGTTTTAGTGAAATTTTTTATTTCAAAAGATTTTTCAAGAGACTTGATTGATACCACTTTGTTCATCAAATCTAATAATTTCGGCGATATACTAATTCTTCAAATCTATGTTAATGATATTATTTTTTGTGCTACTAATAACTCTTTGTGCAAGATGTTTGCTAAGACAATGCAGCAAGAATTCGAAATGAGCATGATGGGAGAGCTAAACTTCTTCCTTGGGCTACAAATTAAGCAAACTAAGGATAAAGTCTTTATAAATCAAGCTAAGTATGCTAAGGAGTTGTTCAAAAGGTTTGGTATGAACGAAGCTAAAGAAATCTGCACACCTATGAGTACCTCTATAAAACTTGACTAAGATAAAAAAGGGTAAGAAGGTAGATGAATATAAGTATAGAGATATGATTGGAAGCTTACTCTATCTTACTACTAACCGGCCTGACATTATATTTTCTCCATGTCTTTGTGCCCATTTTCAATCATGTCTAAAGGAATCGCACCTATGTGCAGTAAAACGCATCCTTCAATATCTAATCGGCACATATGATTATAGCTTATGGTATCCTCAAACTAACACATTTGATCTTATAGGATACACTGATGCAAACTATGCAGGATGCAAAATGGAAAGAAAAAGCACAAGTGGCCATTGTCAATTTCTTAGACACTCTCTAGTATCATGGCACAGCAAAAAGTAAACTTGTATATCCTTATCCACAACTGAGGCGAAATATATAGCAGTCGGCAGTTGCTGCGCACAAATTTTGTAGATGAAGAATACATTGCTTGATTTTGATCTTAACTTTAATTGCATACCTGTATTATGTGACAATATAAATGCTATCAATCTAACAAAAATTCCTATTCAACATTCTAAGACAAAGCATATAGAAGTTAAACATCATTTTATCCATGATCATGTGCTTAAAGGTGATGTGTGTGTTGAATATATTTCAACTGATGAACAACTTGCTGATATCTTTACAAAACCTCTGGCCGAAGAAAGATTCAATAATCTTAGAAGAAGTTTGAGAATTACAAAAATCACATAACTAACTTAGTTGCACAAGTTTTTTAATTTTATTTTGCAAGATTAGTGAAGACGATATTTTTGGACGCAGTGTTTGTATCCAAAATGCTCCAACAATGTATTTGGATGCAATTTTTGTATCTAAAACACGCCAACAAAGTTTTTGGACGCAGTATTTGAGTCCAAAACCCACCTTCAAAACTCATTTCTGAAAATGTTCCAGATTGGGTCGAAATCCAAAAGATAATTATTTTTTATACTTCATATTTCCTTTTTTAAAAATAACTGCTTCCATATTTCAATTTTTGAATTTCAAAAAGGGTTTGCGCTTTTCTCAAGACAGTTTCTCTTAATCTGTGAGTTAAGTTGCCTTTTCAAAGTGCTTTCTATCACAACTCTCTAGGCATTCAAAGGACTTCATTTTTTCTCTCTTTCAAAAACTCAATGTCCTTACCTCTTACTCTAGAAACATACCAACGAATCATAAATCTGTGAGTTAACCAACACACTCCATCTTCCAAAAACTCTCTGAGTTCTTCTCTGCAAAACAACTGACAGTCCAAAAGCCCTAATCTTCTCAATGGAAAAAAAAAAAATCATCTACACCAAAACCCAAGAAGGCACAAAAATTATCTCCAAAGACAAAGAAGAAGGATTCAGTGTTGAACAAAGTAAAAGAAGTTTCACCAGAACCAGACTTCTCGGCATCACATTATGATTCTTCAAAATATTCACCGAAACAAGTGAGTTCCGGAAGCCAAGTACTTCGATTTATTGACTCTAAGAGTAAATCTGATTACAATGACTGGGTTTCTAGAAATAGAACTGTTATTTTTTGGTTTCGTATTAATCCATCGTCCTTTCTGAATCTCTCAAATGTGTTGGATATGTTTGAACAAATTGGTTGGGGTAGTTTACTATCTATTGATGAAAAATTATTTACCCCATTTGTTTGGGAATTTTCTGCCATTCTGAGGAAATGACGTCTTGAGGAGATAGGAGGAGGATTTATGATTCGTTGGTATGTTTTTAGAGTTAGAGGTAAGGACATTGAGTTTGATCATCATTTGTTGAATAGAATCTATGAAGTAAGAGATGGAGGGGTTCAATATTTTGAATTAAATAGATTTCCAAAGGGAAATGACATGTTTAAGTTAAAGAAATTTGAAGATATATTTGTTGGAGGAAAGAGTTTTGAAAATTCAAGTAACAGAACTACTAAATGGTTGAATGGAGTTAGGAGGATCTTGCACTATATGGTTTCTACCATGATGGTACTGAGTTGTGGTCATAAGACCTCCATAAATATTTTACAGATGGTAATTATGTTAGCTTTGGCAGAGAGAAGGTAAATTAGTTTTAGGTTTTTATCTGCCAAATTGATGCTGCAATCGAGAAATACCTCTAACAAAACCTTGCCATTTGGAAATCTGTTAACAAAAGTTTTTAGATATTTTAATATTGATTTAAATTTAGTTTCCTGTGCCCCGTCAAAAATGAATGTTTATAGTTTTGATTCTTTTGAGAGAATAGAACATGTGAGAATGGGCAATGAATGGAAGTTGCTCTGAGATACTGAAGGAGAGGAAAAGGAAAAACTGTTGAAAATAAAAGCAGAAGGAAAGAATGCCTTTTCAGTTAGGGCAAAAAGAAAATTTGAGGAAGATCCTCAAGAAGAATCCTCTACTAAAGGAAAAGAAAAGGACAAGGGACTATCTGAAAGTATTTTGGACACTATCAACTTATTGGCTGTCAAACTGGATAGCCTCAGTTCAGAACTTCAAAATCTTAGCAATAGACTGACAGCGGTGGAAAAGAAAGCAACAATAGATGACCCGGTGTCTGCACCTACAGTATTTGATCAAGCAAAGGCAACAGAAGAGGAACCAGTCATTAAGAAAGAGACTGAACAAGAATAGCCTGTAGCAGAGGAAGTGCTTGTTACTGTGCAAACCATGGAAAAGTCCCTGATTCAAGAAACTGTAGCACCCTCTGCCTCCTTCAAATCATAGTCTCGTCTGGAAAAAGATAGAAGCATGTTGTGGTTAAAAGGAAATCTAGTAGGATTGCTGGTCAATACTCTTGAAAGGGTGCAGGATAAAAAACTGAAACAATTCACATTTCCTAAGAAGACCAATTTGGCATAATGCTCTTCAGTTAGCCTCTAACTTAACTGCCCTAAATTCTCTCTACTATCGTGAACAATTTACTTGTTGTAGTTGAACAATTTACTTTTCTGTCTTTACTTATGCAGAAGCCTATCTACTTAAATTCTGAATACATACTATCTATCTATATTCTATTTCTTCTGCTTCTTTTCTGTTATTACTCTTTTTGATTGATGACAAAAGGGGAGAAAATATGAAACTGGCTGGATATGAAATAGGTTAGTTACTAGATATGAAACTGGCCGGATATGAAATTGGATAGTTACTAGTTGTGAAACTAACTGGATATGAAATAAGTTAGTTACTATATATGAAACTGACTAGATATGAAATTGGACAGTTACTAGATATGAAACTGACTGGATATGAAATTAGATAGTTACTGGATATGAAACTGACTGGATATAATTTTTTGCTGGGAAATGTTAGGATAGTTATTGGATATGATTAGTTATGATTGAAAAATATTGGGATAGTTTTCTGCATATGATTCTGCTAATAATTATGAGCATTATAATTGATTGTGAGCGTTACAATGGACTCTGTCGAGTGGGTTGTGATTATTCTACTGATTTATTTGATTATTTATCCATGTGATAGTATGCTATGCTCTTTGTTCTTAATTGTTAATAATGCATATCTGATTGACAATGTACCTGACAGTCCTTGTGCAGTAAATTTACTTGAAAGAAAATTTTGTGCTTTAATGTAATATTCTTGGATGAACTGATTTATATGAATATTGATTATCTGTGATCTCAGTTTGTGATTATCCAAATTGGACACCAGTTTGGTATCCTGAATTTCGTCCAAAAGTATTCTTTTTGTAATTAAGGTATCTTTGAGACTAGATTAATAAGATGTTTTAAAGTTATTGATATGATTTTGTGACAATTTCAGTCAGATGGATTGTTTCTTTATAATCAAAAGTCTTTGAGAAAATCAGGACATATTAAATTTAAGAAAAATCCATTATCGCGTGTATTATGTCAGGGGGTGTTTTGTACTCCTATTTCCTTAATCCAAAAATCTTGTCCAAAAATATTTTCTAAAAAAATTCATACTGTTTTGGACATACACCTTTTGGACATCCAAAACTCACATTCAAAAAGATTTCATATTCACTTTCACCAATGTTTTGAACGTACGTTTTGGACGTACAAAATTAACTTCAGTTTCTCTCTCATTTACAAATATTCATATATGCAAATATTAAGGGGGAGTATCTCATCATATAACTTGCCTACTATATCTACTTTATAAAAATCATTGTATCATTATTTCTCTATGGAATAATTGTTTGATAGAAGGATGGAGAATATGGAGGTAGGTTGGGCCATAGGCTCATTGAGCCATATTTATGAGTATATAGTTAAGTCTTCTATCTTAATCTCATAAGCACTCTTTGAGTTCTATAATGAGAGATTGTATTTAAATGAAAAATATTCTCATTTTTCTCAGTCTAACATGTATTATACATTTTTTTATTTCACAATCTCATCAAGTTTTGTCAACACTTAAAAAGGGGGAGATTATTAGCCCTAAGGGCTTTCTCCTGTATTTTAACTTATGACAAACATTGGTGTGGACTAACTTATGTGATCTATACGTGATATAACATATTTTGACCTCAGTTCTTCTATGGAATTCAAATAAGATTGTTAAGCAAGCAATGGAATTCAAGAATGGGTAATCAAGATGAAGTTCAAGCTTTTGAGATTGCAATAATAAGAAGTCCATATGGAAGAACTTTAGACTAAGAATTGTTATTACGGTATTTCTTGTTAATTCCCAATGTCTTTTTACTTTATAATTCAATTGATTTCTACCTTAAAGTACACAATGAAAAAGTTTTCAAAGTTTTAAATCTCAGAATTTTGGATTGAGTAGTTTGGATGATTCTGCATCCAAAAGATTCGTCCAAAATCCTGTAAACAGTGTCAAATTATTTTTATCTGAAAAAGTGTTATTTTGGACTTATCTTTTGGATCCATTGTCGTCCGAAACTTGAGTCCTTAACAAGGGTAAATTTAATAGAAAAATTATAGCCGTTGGTACTTCACTTTATGGCTCTATATATATAAAGCCTCAAAACTTGATTTGACACAACATTTTTGTGGCATCCATCTAAGAGACACTCTTACTCTATAGAAAACAAAAATCTCCTTTGTCAAAGTGCTTCAAATTGTGTCTAAAAGGTAAAAGTGTTTATGCTTTTTCCTGGATACACATCTGCTCAAACAGGTGAGTTTTTACTGTTCCATTGATATTCAATCTCTTTTGTATTACAAGGTTATGGTATAAAACTCATTTGGGGTGAACCTTGATTTGATTGTTTGGTTGAGAGGTTTTGAAAAACCAAGTGTGGTAATCATTTCTCGTATTTGGTGCAGTTTGATTTCATTAAGTTGAGTAAATAAAATTTTGTTGAAAATCCTTAAGTGTGAGTTTAAGGTAGTGGATGTAAATCTTGGTAGATCGAACCACTATACATTCCATGTCTTATTTCTTTGCATACAATATTAACTGCATTGTATTTCTTACCTTAATCTGAATCTGGATATTTTTCAAAGTTTCTTTGGATAGCTTTCTCTGCTGCCATGAAGTTGGTCCAAGAAACTTGAAGATCATTAATATTCTGTATAACAGATTACTTGAAAATTTTAGTTTGCCAAAAATCTTATTCATCCCCCCTAAGATTTTTCAGATTATATGATGTTTAGATGATAAACAAAGGCTTGCAATGATTCAACAACATATATATTCTATAGGAAAGAAAGAGAATGGATTATGTGAAGAAAGGAAACAAAAACAGAAATTCTGTTTTGAAAAATTTTCGATCAACTTTAAAGAATGAATTAACTGTACAAATTGGTCTGTTGTTCTGAACCCCCATGACTTGAAACTTGTATCCAGTGTCTTAGGATCATTTTGGGACCAATTTTACATGATTTGAAATTGTAAATAAAATATTATGTTGAAAATACCACAAGCTGCCAAAACTGTGATGGGATTCAAAAGTTGAGATGTTATAAGTAAAACTGAATGAAATGAGAAGGGAAATCAGCCGTTCATGAATTGGAAATCATCAAGGAATGTCTTGAGGATATTTTGGAACAAATTTGACATCATTTGGGCATGTGGATTAAAAGTTATGAGCAAAATAAGATGATGTGCCAAAGCTGGAAATTGTAGAATTTTCATTAAAGAATAAATAAATTCATGAAGTGATTTTATTTATGTTCATGGATGAATAAAAATTTAATTAGGTATATGAAGATCTTATATTGTTGTGAAGAAGAGGAAATAAGGAAATAGATTACAAGCGTACAAGGATTATATTTCATTTCAAGTATGAAATATAATAGGAAATGAAGTGATATCCTTAGATGGCTATATATTTGGCCATATGTATATTATCGTCGACAAGCGTAGAATACTAAATGAGTTGTGAATAATTATTATTGTAGGCCATTCATGCTATACATTAGTGACGACTTAGTGAATATTTATCTTGCTAAACAATAAGCTATTCGAGGTAAGTCACTACATCCACACAATCTTTTCAATAAAGCTCTTTTATGAGAAAAATATTATAAAGCATGCTAGTTTATTGTATTGAAAATATTATGAATCATTTGGAAGGATAAATGATTACGCAATATTTAAGCATGCTTTATTTTGATAAGTCATACTTACATGATGAAACGATTTGAAAATCCAGCATTGATTTCACTAAGCAACTTATGATTGCAAAAGCCATAGCATGAGAATATGATTTTATGAAATATTGGAATGAATCCAAATTATGTGTGTTCATATTCAAAGTTATTTTGGGAAAGAAAATATCTTCAAAATGAAAATGTTTTGGAATTGATTAGGTCGTGGACATGTTGAGACATTGCAATAATCTCTAATGTGATGTGATCTTTGAGTACTCAAAAGGACTTTATACCTATACTAATTTACGTGGGTTTGAGAACGCAGTCCAGTTAGTGGCCACCTCCAGACTGTGGTCTCTTATTTCACAGGATGACAGTTTTTAATGTTAAGCCATCCTTAGTTAGCACCCGTTATCCAAAGTAAAAATAGAAGGATGGGCGTGGGACACCCTAGCCAGTGTGGCATACCAAGATGATGGTTATCATATGTTTAATCGCAGTGTATGCACTGGGTTATTCATATTAATTAATGACGTGGGCTTGTATATCTTGTACGGGTCAGTGTGGCAATATTGATTGGAATAATATTCCTTACGAATGAGATAGCAATGCAGAAGTTTAGATAATTAAACATATTTTGAGAATACAAAATGATTTTTTATTAGAAGCCCAAAGCTTCTATTATTCACCATGTTATGATGGTGAGAATCTATTTTCCCAAAGAAAAGAGTTATACTTCAACGATTTTATTATAAATTCTTTTCAACAAGAAATAAAGATTTATGTTCACTATTCGAACAATTTCAATCATGCATTATAACAACAGTATTGGCAGAACTTCTCACAACACACTACGAAACTTACTAGGATATATTATATCTTACATAAGTTTTATCCATACTTTTCAGGTAGACTTGTGTGAATACCTAAATTTGTATAACCATGCTCCTAGATTATAACCATAGCTCTGATACCACTTGAAGGATCTTGAGAAAATAAAAATGTAGTAGAAGATTACAAATTTAAATTTTTCCCAAGCCAAAGTCTAAGAATATTAACTTCTAAGACACTTACGTTGAATAGTCGATGCCGAATTCGAGTTCAATGAAGCTACTTGAATAGGAATGTCTACTTATTTTGTAGGAATTCCAACTAACTGTCAGCTCCTTCATATCAAACACATATTACGTTTGCTAGTGCTTGACCTTCCAGAGTATTCTCGAACCTCTTATGTACTACTACTGCTGAGAGTAGAATATAGGATGAATTAATTGGAAGAATAATTGAGAGAGCTATCTAAGAAAAGGAAAAATGAAATAGGGACAGAGACCAACTGAGGAAAAATTAAAAGCTTTTCTTGTCCTACGTGAACAACAACTTCACTGTAGCACACACACCGACAAAAAGCCAAAACCTCCTCACCCTCTTCTTTTTCTTTTCTATGAAGATGCCTAACAACTGCCCTAGGTTTCTAAAACCTTATAGTCATTTTCACAAACCCTGGTGGGCCAAGGTGTTACTTAATTAGTCCAAGACTAATTAAATATGGATGTTTAAGGTATATATTGTCTTTTCTTGTAGTCAACCTATTCTATCCCAAATTTCTAGATACTAGAGTAGCTAATATGGATGTTTAAGGTATATTTGAACCAAACATAAAACACGGAAGGGTTCTATATGATCAAGCAAAGATTTGTGATGTTAGAAATCATTCAAACCAACTTTGGTATTTGTTAGACAAATTGAGAAAATCAATCTCTACATTGTTCTTGTGAATGTTGATTTTGCTGTCTTTTGAGAAGAATTTCTTTTTGCAATTTTCCTAACTATATTTTGAGTGAAGCTTGTGTGAGATTTGATGTATATAATTCTAACAAAGGTCTGGGAACATTCATTTGATAAGAAAGTCATAAAGTCAAGAAAAACTTTCCTATGAATAACCTGTTAATGCTAGATAGATTTCCTTGTGATTTTTTTGTTATTTATGTGGCTGTTTTGGATGAATTAACAAATAAAACTTGTTTAGACAATATTAATAAAAACTTGCTTTGATTTAATTTCATTTGGATGGATTGAAAAATTAAGGAATTAGCCTCGAAGACTATTAACATGTTGCTTTGTTTTGCTAGGAAAAAAAATTGGCCTAAAATATTATTAAAATTTTGGGAGTTTAACTTAGTAAAGTGGTGTTTTGAATTAAAGCATGTGCTGCCAATTTGGAGGCTAAAAACACCTTAAATAGCTACCACATTAGAAATTTATTGCTGGAATTTTGTTGCCACATAAATGATGATGTTCTAGTGCATTCTAGATGACATTTGTTTAGTTTAGGTTACTAGTAAATAGTATTTGAATTGAATTACATTGTATTATTTTTAATAAAGAGAAATTACCTTTAAAAGCACTATTTCTATGATGTGTAAATGACAAGATTTTGTATTTGAAAATGTGAAAGAATTAGGAGCATTTTGGTGTAGTTTTTGTGTGGAGAAAATGCAAGAAACATAGTTTAATTATTTTACCAAGTAAACCCCTACAGTTAGTCTAGATTATGTGAAAGTGGTGCAATTTTAAACCCCCTCAAACTGACCTTTTTGATTGAATCTGAATATGATTTTTCAAGTATGGAAACTTAAATATTTGTGCTTATTTTTGCATAGGAATCACCAAAAAATTCCTTTTAGATTGTTTGCAATGAATTTTTAAAATTGATTGCACAAATCTGCCCCATCGAGTTATTGTAGCCATAAGGTATTTTTGAAAAATCTATTTTACCTAATTTTAAGTGGAATTTTGGAAAGAATTTTATATGGTAATTCACAATGAGGTTTAAAATTGAAAATTTTGAGAGAAAAATAAATTATTTTGCTTGGTTAATTAATTTAATATTTTGACACCAATTTTGCTCAATTAAAGTAGAAAATTCTATTTTATTTAGAGTTTGGTTTTGATTGGAACTTTGCTACAAACTCTATATAATCTTAATTTGATTTGATTTTATGATCTTTATAGGATGTCTAGAAGTGTTTATATGTATGCCTTGATGCTTGGGTTGAATAATTTGATTATTAGGATTTTAATCTAAGGCATTATTTTAGTGTGACTAGGTTACTTAAAGGGAACTTTAATTTTTATGAAATCACTTGATAACATGATTCACTTAGTATGATTCAGTGACAGTTACATGATTTTGTGACCATTGAATGCTAGTCAATGAGTTACTTTGTGATTAGGAATTTATAATTATTTATTTCATTTGTGTAATCGAACGAATTTGTTGAGATCAATGTTGAATAGAATTACTAAATGCCTTTTGTGAGTTGATTGGACCTTTAGTAAGGTTATTTACGATGCTTATGACTAAAGTGTCCATGATTGTGAGTTGGGATTACCAAGGGCACAAGTGGTTACCTAGTACCTTAGGATAATAGTTAGAATTTCTGTGTGGAAAGTTCATATAGAAATTTGATTTATATGTAATTTATACGGTAGATTTGGTGGACGTAGAAGGTGATAAGCTAAAGAATTAAGCTAAAGTTGTTGATTTTGCTAGCTTGGATGGAGATAATTCCTTGCGCCTCATGAACATTCTTTTGCAAGAATAATTATAGGACTTATGAGTCCATGGATTACATTAAAAATAATTTATGCAAGACATATTTATGAACAAACCCTATGCTCAAAAGTCATTATATGAATTATGTGTATGACAAATACATAATGGAATGCATCATGAACATGACATTTTAGAAAAATACTTATACTCGAGAAGCTTTTTCAATTATATCATGAAATGAATTATTGAACATGCTAACTTGGGAAAAATGCCTATATTTGAGAAGTGAATTATTGAACAAGTACATATATACTCATGATATTCTTACATATAAATAGTTTGTAAAGTCTTCTCATGGTCATTATATTTTTGAATGGAGGAATGCATTAAATATTGTGAAAAAACATATGAATATTAAGTTTATACATTTTCATGCATGTAAATATAGCGAAAATTATAACATGAACTTTATTTGTGATGGCTCTAATTATTATTGCTTTTACAAGGCAAACTATGAATAATAAATTATTATGCCTTGAATAAATTTACTAGAATGGATATGCGAAATTTTACTTGAGTATTTTGAAAAAATATATATGATTTTGGATTTTAGTCGGGACAAAAATTGAAAATCGAATTTTAGACTAAAACAAATTTTAGAAAATGAAATTAGAATTATTCCTTAAAAGAATAGTAATTATTTTTTAGCCAATTAAATAGTGTCTAGACATGGAGTACTCAATAGGGTACAACCCTAGTATTAACTCGGTTGTAGACTTAGAATGATTTATGATGAATAAATCATCTCTGGAAGTTTGTCTTTTTACAAATTGAGTGATGGTACTACGTGTGGAGTCGGGGTCTTTAGCTATCAACTCGGTCTCCAAAGAGATTCGGAGGACGAATGTGGGATATCTTGGTAGACGAGAGTAATCATTATATAGTGGTATCATAACGATACTAAAGTGATTATTATATAGCGATATCTTACTGATATTGGGGTGATTATTAAATGGTGATACCTTACTGAACCAAAGTAATCGTTATATGGCGGTATTGTAATGATATTGAATTGATTATATAATGTGGCTTGATATTTCAGTTGAGATTATGGTTTAAAATGTAATATAAAAAAAAAATGCAATGTTCCACGATAGTGTTGTGGATAATTAACTCGACAAAATTATTTGGCAATATAAATGAATTATGCTTTGCCAGATTTATCCTCATAAATAATATTTATTTGAAAATACATAAAGGCATTTGGGATTTATTCATATACCTTCAAAATAATTCTACTCATACATCCTGTCACAAATGTTAACCATGCTTTCAGGGCGTGAGCTTATCAAAACTATGGAGTTATAGTTATCTTTTATAAAATTCAAAATTTCAGAACTGTCTATTTATTTATGGCTTAATTCTATATTTAATCCCCGAACTTTTTTTTTGGCATAGTAGGTCCGCAAATTTTATTTTTAACTTTTTAGGTCCCTAAACCTTTTTTTGGGTATACTTGGTCCCTAACTTTATTTTTAACTTTTTAGGTCCCTTAACATTTTTACTTCCATACACTTGGTCCTTTAAAAAAATTATTATTTACTTACTCTAAATGGATTCAAATTAACTCTAACATAGTCTGTTAAATCCGAATAATGATAAATTGATAATAAAATATTTTTTTAAAAAAATATATGAAATTATAAAGATATTATTACTTTTAAAAATAATTATAAAACCATTACAAAATCATTCTCTATCTCTACAAATTTTAATAAAATTTAAGACTACAATATTAAACTAAACAATCACATTTATTTTATTAGTCATTGATTATCAAAATATATACTTATTAAACCTTTTTTTAGTATAATAATTCTATTTTTTTCACATTATTATAGAATTTCATTATAAAACTAACCAAAATATAAAATTACCATTATTGTAATAATTAGAAATTGATCTTTTATATGACTTATTTTCATTTTTATTTTTATATTAAAAGAAAATTATGTAAAACTACATTTTAATTATGTATATGTATATTATTATATATGAGTTAAGCTTTTATAGTTTTTTGAATTATTTTCAACCAGCATAAACTCACATTTTATATAAGAGCCAAGTTTGAGTTTGACATTTGTGAGTTTTGTTGGGCTAAGCTCAAGCCAATTTTTCTTTTTTTTTTAAGTCGAATCTAACTTGAATTTGACCAAATTGATTCACAAATACGAATTGACCATTCAACTTGTCATGTATTTTATTGAATTTTTCTTTAATATAAAGATATAAAAGTGTCAATAAATTTTAAATTTTCTATAAAATTAATAGTTAAGAAAATTTATATTTGCATGTAAAATGACTAATGAAAATTTAGCAAAAGACCAAGTGTATCGAAATAAAAATATTAAAGGATTTAAAAAGTTAAAAATAAAGTTTAAGGACTAACTATATATAAAAAAAAAGTTTAAAGATTTAAAAAGTTAAAAATAAAGTTTAAGGACCAATTATGTTTAAAAAAAATAAATATCAAAGGCTAATTGCGAAATTAAACCTTTATTTATTATTCTAAGTTATATAGATTCTTCTTGGTCCAGAAGACGAGATGATATTCCCAATCCAATTCAGCTACATGAATAATGGAATGTTGTTCGAGATCTCATGCTTTTTGATCAACATATATGGGACTATGACCTTATTTCTAATTTGTTTCCACCATCTATTGCTCGGGAAATCATGAAAATTTATATTCCCCGGATTGGGAAACCCGGCTCACTAGTGTGGGCTCCTTCCAAGTCAAGCAGATTTTCTGTTAAGTCTGCTTACAGAATTATTCATCAGTTGAGGCACAATCCTAACACCTCCTTCTCCCATGTCACATCTTTACCATCTACTCCTCTCCCCTGCACAATGTGAAAAGATCTGTGGTCTTCTGGTTTACATAATCGACATAAGCATTTCTTATGGCGTGCGGTTTCTCATTTACTGCCTACTAAGTCTAGGTTGGCCCAGGTTATGGATTTAATAGATCAATCCTATTATATATGTCAGTCTTCTACATAAAATTTGGAGTATCTTTTTCTACTTTGTTCCCTTTCAAAGTGTTTATGGTAGCATTCTAATTGGCAATTTCAAGTAGATAATTTTTCAACCTCGAAAGTGGAAGACTGGGTTAAGGAACTGCTGAATTTAGAAAATTATTTCCCTTTCCCAGGTGAGACTAAGAGAGAATTTCTAAACTATGCTGTGGTTTTGATAGAACAAGTGTGGAAATATAGAAATCAATTGCATTCTGGAGAGGATTCTCAACAGTAGACTGTGATCTCTACTCATATCGCTAGGACAGCTAAGATATATTGGGATGCTGGTCTTAGTCGACATTGGAGGAGGAGAACCTTATATCTTCCTCGGTCTTGGCAAGCTACTCCATCTCCCTATATCAAAGTCAATTTTGACACTACTTTTCAAGATGGGATTGTGATTTCTGCTTGTGTCTTTAGGGATCATTTGGGTCAACTTCTTTAGGTTTGGACTGTGAAACAATTTGCAGGTGTTGCTTTTGCTGCTGAAGCTCTTGCTGCCTATAATGCTGCATTGATCGCAGATGTGGCCAACATCTCTTAAGTCATCTTTAAAGGTGACTCTCTCAATATCATAAGGGTAATAGCTGGTGTTCACTCAACAAAGGAATGGCTTGGTAAAGGATCGACAAATGCTGTGAAGTCTATACTCAGTGAAAGAAATCTTTGGAAGTATGTTTATGTTCATCGATTTGGGAATGTATATGCTCGTGAAATTACTAAATGGGCAAAACTTCACAATTACTTTAGTTATATACCCCCATCCCTCATTCCCCCTGCCATTTTATGTGATTGTGGAGGAATCTTTTCAATCCCTCAATCGAATCCTGTATTGTTTGAGGAAATATAGGACTAACTCTTTATCTAGTAAAAAAATAATAATAATAAAATATTACAGCTTTATGTAAAATAACTAATATAAATAATATTCAATTCAAATTCAAATTCAAATAAACAAATTCAATAGGGTATATCCGCGCATCTCACGAACGAATCTCCATAGTAGATGAAGATAAAAAAAAAAACAAGGGCAAAATATGTCAGCCACTCTTGAACTTTCACAAATTTTGATTTTCACTCTCGAGCTTTAAAATGCTTGATTTTAGCCCTCGAATTTTTAAAATACATAAAAAATAGCCATTTCAACAATAAAAGCCCAAGTACAATATAAAATTACTAGATTTTAGCTCTCATTCTCCCATTTTTTATTTCTAAAATATTATTCTTTAACTTTAATATCGCTCTTTTCTCTTCAAATTAGCTCTTCCATCAATTAAAACTATTAAGTGCTTATGAAAGTTCATCATATGACTTCCACATGATCTATTTTATAAGTATTTTCATTTACTCAACTCTCACAATGTGGTGTCATCTTTCTAATTCTTATAAAATAATTTCTATGTATGGCAGGAAAAGACTACTGCGACTTGCGCGTTTCTCACTTGTCTTTTTAATTTTTTTTTTATAATTCACTTCTACTTTCAAATTTATTCTTCTTTTCTGTAGAGATGCCAAGAAAATTACTATTCCTTAAGAACTGAATCGGTTTTTTATCTTCTTCATCTTTATGTCTTAATTTTGTTTATTAAATGGTAAAATATGTTATTTTTATTATATGGTTAGATTTGAAAAAAGTGCGAAATAGTAATTTCAAGATTATTGAGTCGCATAAAAGGTTTGAAGTTAGATATTAAAATTGGTGTTGATAAATGAAGAAATTCGAAGAGAAGAGAGCGAAATTAAAATTGAAGAATAATATTTTAGAAATTAAAAATTGAGAAATGAGAACTAAAATTTGATAATTTTGTATTGTATTTAAATTTTTATTGTTAAAAAATTTATTTTTTAGACGTTTTAAAAGTTCGGAGGCTAAATTCACACATTTTAAAGTTCGATAATAAAATTAAAATTTATAAAAGTTTAAGAATGATTGATATATTTTGTCCAAAAAATAAACTTTAGATGTTTTGTGGCTATTTTGTGAACACTGACCAGAGGCGCCAGTAGAGTCACGTATGCACAATGGACAAACAGACAAATTCGTGATGTGATTGGAACTAAACAATTTTTTGTCTATTGTTCATGAATAAGACTAATATATGCGTCATAATGGGTGATGAGGGGATTATTGTCAAATTCACGTGCCGAAGACCGGAAACACCGGTCCCTGGGATCCACAGTCCACGACTAGGCATGCCGTACAGGACGCAAACTTATCAACGTTTAGGTGCAGTTATTTCAAGCATTTCTGCCCATCCCCTTCAATTCATTGCCTGCGCAAAGATAAAAAGTCGCTAGTTCATAAAGACTCCACAACAGTGAGAAAAAACCACATCTTCCTTCCGGTTCAGGTGTAATTGATCTCCTGATTACATAGAACCTCTTTAAAGCAATTTAGTGTATTCTAACAATCAGTACAACAAAAGATATGCAGAAGAAAGCAGAGCTTGTTTTCGTTACTCCTCCGGGAATGGGTCACATAGTTTCCACAGTTGAAATAGCAAAGCTTCTTGTGAATCAAGATGAGCAGCTCTCTATCACAGTGCTCATAATCAATTCTCCTTCTGATACAAAATCCATCCGCTACACAAAATCCTTGTCCACAGCTTCAAATTCGCGCATAAGGTTCGTTGAAATCTCCCAACAAATGCCCTCTAGGCTCCAAAATTCACCAATTACTTTTCTCTCTGAATTTATTCACTTGCATAAGATCAAGGTAAGAGAAATTCTTGCTGAATTTTCCAATTCTGAATCGAAAATACTTGCTGGAATCGTCGTAGACATGTTCTGCACATCAATGATTGATGTGGCCAGTGAATTTGGGGTTCCTAGCTATGTTTTTTTCACTTCTGGTGCTGCAATGCTTGGCCTTTTTTTCCATCTTCAAAGCTTAAGAGATGATTGCAACGAAGATGTAACCGAATACAAGAACCTTGACATAAATCTGCCTGTTTCTACTTACATTAATCCTGTTCCAACAAGTGTATTGCCTGCTATAACTTTTGACAAAGAAGCAGGTTGCAAATTTTTTCTTGATATTGCCAAAAGGTGTAGAGAGGCCAAGGGCATCATTATCAACACATTTCTTGAATTAGAATCCCATGCAATTCAAGCTCTGTCAGAGGATAAAACCATCCCGCCAGTTTACACAGCAGGACCACTATTGAACCTCCCTGAAAACCAAGAATATAATGAAACGGTTATGAAGTGGCTTGATCTGCAGCCTAATTCCTCGGTTGTGTTCCTCTGCTTTGGGAGCAAAGGTTGTTTCGAGAAGGACCAAATCAAGGAAATTGCCTTAGCTCTCGAGAGTTGTGGACATGGATTCTTGTGGTCTCTAAGAAGACCACCAGCTGAAGGCCAGATCGGACATCCCGCTGACTACGACAACCCAGAAGAAGTCTTGCCAGAAGGGTTCTTGCAACGAACTGCAGATGTCGGACTAGTTATCGGTTGGGCGCCGCAACTGGCAGTGTTGTCTCATCCTGCTGTGGGAGGATTTGTGTCGCACTGTGGATGGAATTCAACATTGGAAAGTGTTTGGTCTGGTGTGCCAATGGCAACTTGGCCGCTCTATGCTGAGCAGCAGGCGAATGCATTTCAAATGGTGAAGGATTTGGATATGGCTGTGGAGATTAAGATGGATTACAGAGATGATTTTGTGATGAGGAGTGAGGAGATTTTGAGCGCAGATTTGATCGAAGAGAGGATTAGGATTTTGATGGAGCCTGAAAATAGAATCAGGAAAAAGGTGAAGGAAATGAAGGAAATGAGCAGGTTGGCACTCAAGGAGGGAGGATCATCCACTACTTCCATTAGATGTTTTATAGACAATGTTAAGAATAACATAGGGCAATCAATGTAAAATGGAAGTTCAAAGTTCTTATATTCGACGTATATTTCTTTTCGAGTATCAAAAGAAATTTGATTATTTCAAGAAAATAGACTGAATTTCTTTTTCCTTTTTCAATTGAAACCAAGAAAACAATATAAGTGAGAATTCGTGTATTGCCGGCAACGGAACAGAAGCTCCTCTCCAGTATTGGGAGAGGCTTTTAGCAAATCAGCGAGAACTACAGGACGCAGCTTCTAGGAAAGAAGATAATGATTAGCCATTGTGGTGGGCCCCTAAGATGAGGCAAATCATACCATCCCGGAAAAATTACAAAGGGTGCAACAAAACCACAATTGACTTTGACATCATATTTTTGGGACGACCGTTACATTTTTGTCAAAAGAGTGGAACTTTTTGTCAATATTAACCATAAGTACTCCATCTTTTATCTCTGCACTTAGCAGTGGCAACTGGGCCGGTTCGCACGATTTCGAGCCGTGCCGGGCCAGGCCCGAGGACCAGCTCGCCTGGAGGGTGGGTCAGTCCCTAGGTCACAGGCCCTAGGACCGGATCGAATCGGGACCTTGGCCCATGTGGCCTGCGGGTCGGCCGTGACTTATTCTTTTTTTTTTCTTATTTAATATAATTTTTTAAAATTATAAAAAAACCACCTTGAAGTGGTGGGGGGTTTGGCTTGGACCCTACCTATTTTATTAATTAATAAAATAAAGATTACATAAGAGGGAGACTTGATGCCTAAACCTCTTAAAAATATTACAATGATTAAAATTTAAAAATATAATAAATATCTTAAAAATAAAATTAAATACATAATATTACTTATCCTAAATTCCTAATTATAAAAATACTAAACTAACTACTTGGTTCACTTCATTCATCATTTGAGTCATCATCAATAATCCACGAATTAGCCGTCCTATTTTCGGCTGCAAACCAACTACTACAATACATTAACATCTCCAAAGTTTGAGGAGCCAATCGAGATCTTCTTTCAATGATTGTTCGAACGCTCTCACTGAAGACACTTTCCGATGGCACTGTAGAGACTGGTGGTGTCAAAAGATCACATGCCATTTTAGATAAAATTGGGTATTGACTTACATGAGCCTTCCACCAACCACAAATATCAAAATATTGATCTTCATTTTCTACCAAGGGCTGCATCTCGTAAATTGCCATCTCGTTGTAGGTAATAGTCGATCTTTTTTTACGTTTCATAATATCACATGGATTAAATACTAATGAAATTGATGAGGTAGATTTTCACGGAGGTTGAAAGTAACTACTAGATGATGAAACTTGCCTACTTAAACTAAGAGAACTAGAATAAGAAGACTCAAACTCATACAAATTATACATGTCAGATAAAGTTTTAGCTGTTTTATCTTTTATGTCTTTTATCGTACATTGTTTAAGTAGTTGTGATTAATCAAAATCTAATGTTTCATATAAATATTCAATAATACTATGAACACCAGGCGTCTTTACTCTAGGATCCATACACAATGCCATACAATATAAAATAGGAATATCTTCATAATATTTTTTATATTTTTCAAACATACTTCTCATCAAAAAACCATATTAGGGATGATACATATATTCACAAAAAATATGTACTACCTTAGCAAGTGTTGGAAGAATATGATGAGTAGTGGGATAACAAGATCCCGATAAAAGTTCAGTAGCTTCTTTGAAAGTAAATAAAAACGTTGAAAGTGCAGTACAATTTTTAAAATGAGTTTTAATTAGTGGAGGTTGAAAATTATTACTATTACAAAATTTAATAAGTTGGTTTTGAAAAGGTATAACACTTTCAAACATATCTAAAGTTGAGTTCCATCTAGTTTTACAATCTAATCTAAATTTTTTAAAAGATACACCTTGTTCTCGGCATAATGTCTTAAAATTTTGTTGTCTAGTTGGGGAGGTTTTAATAAATAAAACAACATTTCTAATTATATTAACAATACCATCAATACATTTATATCCTTCTTTAACACATAAATTAAGTATATGACAAACACACCTAGTATGAAATAAAATACCATCTAACATAGGATTCATAGTATTTTTTAAAATTGTTATGGCAGAATCATTATTTGAAGCATTATCTAAAGAAATAGAAATAATTTTATTTTAAATCCTATATTCACGACATGTTTGAGTAACCATTCTAGCTATACTACTACCTACATGAGGATATTCAAATAATTTAAAACAAATAGTTCTTTTTTGTACTAACCAATCATGATCTATCCAATGACATGTAATGCATAAATAAGATTCATTAGTAATTGCAGTCCAACCATCACAAGTAAGAGCAAATTTTCAATTACAAGAATCAAACATAGCAATTATATACTCTTTCATTTCTTTATATATGTTTATTATATCATTTTTTTAATGTTGTTCTAGGAATTCTTTTCCATGCTGGTGGACAATTATTTTGCATATATTGTTCATAATGTGGATTTTCTGCAAAATTAAAAGGTAATTTAGTTTGAACAATCATTTTAGCAAATGCATTTCTATTTTTTCTATGATCATATTGAAAATTACCAACCATTTGACCTCTTGTAGTACGTATTTGTTGTTGTTTAAGTAAGTTTTCTAACCAATCATTATGTGACCTTTTCATATGTCTAACTAATGTTCTCATCCCTCCTCCCTTCTTATGTGCATATACCGCTTTACAAATTTTACATGTTGCCCTATCACTATCATTATCTTTTTCAAAAAGATTCCAAACCATATATATTTTTGCTTTAGTTGTAACATCTGTTGTTTCAACATCATCCTCACCTATATTAGATGCGTCAGGATTAATTATTGGAGTTGATTGTGATTGTGAAACACTAACACTAGGCCTACTAGGACCTTCATCTTCATTACCTATTTCATATTTATTAAATTCAAAGCTGGATCTATATTAAAATCAAAATGTGCAGATGATTGGGATGAAGAAAAATGATTATATTGATTTGGATCCATTATTTCTTAAAAAAAAAAACAAGCAATCAAAATTCAAATAAAAGTTCAAAAAAAAGTATTAACAAATAATGAAATAAGAGAATTGAAAAATATAAATAACAAATTAATTTAAAAATTAAACAAATAACTAAAACAAATAAACAACTAATAAAGCTAAAATAAAAGAATGTAAGATTAAGAAATACTAACTTGTTGATAACCAAGATTCAAGAATAACCATACTTTGTTGAGCTTTTAACTTCTTGTATCCACTATTCCGCTATTCAACAATCTTCCAAAATATGAAGACTTTCTTGAAGAATTAAAAAAGTATAACATAAAAATAAATTATATTCTAATACTCTTTGTAGAGAAAATGAATAAATTTGAGGATTATTAGAGAAAGATGAATGGAAATAAGAGAGAATTGGAGAGAGTTTGAGAAAATTGGAGAGTGTTGATGAGTTTTGTGTTGAATTGGAGGGTATTTATAGAGTTTTGGGGATTAGGGACCAAATTGCAACAAAAAAAATAATAATTGAGCCGTTTTAGGGGCTAAATTGCAAAAAAAAATTAAAAAACCAAATTAAAAAAAAAAAACCAGAGAGAGCCATTGGGTAACGGCTCTCTCAGGCGGGCCGGCCCTCCGGGCCGCGAGCCCAAGCGGGCCTGCCCGTGGTGGGCCAGGGATTTTACCCCCTGGCCCGGACCGACGCACAGTGCTCGGTCTGCCGAGCGGGACGGGCCCAATTGCCATTGCTATCTGCACTAGTGGTGGCTGCCAGGTGAAGACGAGGAATAGGTGTTCCACAGTTTCATTCTTAGCACCGCAAACAGGCCAGCATTCTCACTCACCTAAGTTCAAACTAGCTTTTTCCTAACCAGTATTCAATTTAAGATAGCCACTAGTTCCAACCTTGGCTGCGCATCTTCACCCAAAATTGGCGGATCATGGCAAATGACGTTTCCATCTCTCACATTCTTCTTAAGTAAATTTATAGGGAACACCATATGTATTTGGGCATTAGGAGGGAATTGCTGCTTATAAGCCACTTTTCAATTTTCACAAGAACGAGATAAGGCTCGTAAAACTTTAGTCTAATCTGATATTGTTTCTGTTAGAAATTAGTTAATTAAACTGTTTGGTCTGCCGTCGTTTACGTTGATATGTTTTCGGATGTACTTAATTATAAATTTAGTTTAGCTTAGACAGGTTTGCCTAACCCCAGATATATATAAATACCTATTAATGTACCTTTTTTAGTGTAATTATTTTCATGATATAAAGAAGGGTTTTTCTTCGCATCCGTTTCCTTTTTGCTTAATTTTTATATTTTCACGTGGTATCAAATCAAGTAACACAAGGGGAAAAAAACCCTCCTTTGGGTTTGATCTCTAGCATTCCTTGGTTGTCCGTTGTTTTTTTTCTTTATGCTTTCATGGTGATAGAAGAGATGAATTCTGCTAGTCCATATTATTTTCATCCGAATGAGAACCACTCTATGGTTCTTGTCCAGTTGAACGAATCTCTTTACAGTCTCAAACAGATTAGTCGTCAATGGCATCACAAGCTCATGAAAGCTCTCCTCTCTCAAGGTTTTACTTCTGCCTTCAGTGATCCTAGTTTGTATATTAAGAAAACCTCCTCCTTTTTTGCCGTGCAGATTTATGTAGATGATCTTGTGGTGGCAGGTGATGATTTTTCTGCAATTCAGTTCTTAAAGACATTTCTTCATCGTTCTTTTCATACCAAGGACTTAGGCAAACTAAAATTCCTCCATGGTCTCGAAATCTCTCACTCCTCTATTAGTATTAACGTTTATCAGCGCAATACACTCTAGAGTTACTTGAAGAAGAATGTTTTCTTGGCAGCAAACCAGTTTCTACACCTATGGGCACTAGTTATACACCTTCTCTTGTTGATTTCGATTCTTTGGTGGATCACGCTTCTTATCGACAGTTGATTGGCAAGTTGGTGTATCTCACCAATACTAGACTAAATATTAACTATGCTGTTCAACGTCTTAGTCAGTTCCTTGAAACTCCGACTATTTTACACCTCCTGGCTTGTCATCGCATTCTTTGTTATTTGAAGGGCACTCCTTCTCTTGGTCTTTTTTTCTCTTCCAGGAATACTTTGGATCTCTCTGTTTTTTCTAATTCTGATTGGGCTGGTTGTCCAGACACTCTTAGGTCAGTCACTAGTTACTATATGTTTCTCAGGTCTTCTCTTCTCTCATAGAAGTCTAAGAAATAGTCCACGATCTCGTACAATTCTTCTAAGGTGGAATATCGGTCCATGTCTATGCCTACTTGCGAAGTTCTCTGGCTATTGTACTTTTACAGGATTTGGGCGTCCTTCAGGAGTGTCCTGTTCCTTTATTTTGTGATAATGAAAGTGTTCTTCATATTGCTGCGAATTCAATTTTTCATGAGCGTATCAAACATCTTGAGATTGATTGCCACTTTGTCCAAAGGCACAAGCTGGACTGGTGAAGCCTTTACCAGTATCTTCCCATTCTCAACTTGTAGATATTTTTACTAAGACTTTATCCTCTTCTCGGTTTACATTCTTGGTTTGTCATCTTAGTCTCCAGTCTATTTTTCCCCATCCAACTTGCAGGTGGGTGTTAGAAGTTAGTTAATTGAACTGCCTTGGTCTGCCATCGTTTACGTTGATGTACTTTATTATAAAATTTAGTTTAGCTTAGACATGGTTGCCTAACCCTAGATATATATAAATAACTGTTAATATACCTCTTTCGATGTAATTTTTTTCATGATATACAGAAGGTTTCTTTGCCTCCGTTTCCTTTTTTTTCTTAATCCTTGTATTTTCACTGTTTTCAAAAGCAATTGTGCTTCCCTTGAAGGACTGTACTTTAAGGTAGACTTAGTATCCAACCTCCACTACTTCATTTTTACCTTTTTTTGTTGGTCGAGAATTGCATTCTTGAATGATCATTTTGCAATTTTTTTCTTGAGGATGGTCTCAATCACCTTATTTTCCCTCTAAATCTTCATCCACCACTATAACCTCACCCTAAATCACATTTAGACACAGATGGAAACATGCATCATGTAGCATCCAGCATGTGAGATTAAGCATTGGTATGACTATGTGTGTGTTTGCATACTATAATTTGTACATAAATTTTTATATATGTTTAGAGTTAGATATTAAGAATTGAGTTGTGAGCAAAAATAACTTGTTTATAGAATGGAATATAAGGATTAATGTAATCTGGTTAAAGGTTGGAGTTTAATGTCCAGCAACTTCAAATCCCAACTATCACCAAGTTCTTATAATTCTTTGTTTTCTTTTCTCAATGGTTGGTTTTCATCCAAATCCAACTACCATTTTCATAATTCCAAACTCCTAAAATCATGCATTTTTAAAAACCATTCATGCATTTTGATTACAAAAGGATAAAAACCATTTTTTGGTTCTCTAAATTTAGCCACTAGTTATCTCATGATTTCCTTTTTAAAACCTATGCTTCAAAGATCTTTATCTAGCTGATATTTTACTTTGATGATTCCAATAATTGTATATTATATTTAGCAATGAAAGTCTTGATGAGATCTGCTAGCTGCCACATTTTGAACTCCTAAATACATGGAGTTTTTGAATTTGGAGATAGCAACTAAATAACTTTGATTTTTGAATCCCTAAAAACTCTCCCCAGATTACTCAATTGAATGAACATCATATTTCTCTATCCATTTTCGGCCGCTACACTCTTTTCTCTCTCCTTAATCAATTTTTATTCTAGCTTGCATAATAGGTGGCCAAAACACAAGACTCCTCCTTGGTTTAAGAATTTTCAAACCTTGAAACTTTACCATAACTTCTTCAATATCAAAGCCTTAAGATTCTCCTAGATCAGTCCTAAAATCCCTCTTTTGATATTACACTCTATCAACCACACAAGATATTTTAGCCATTTCCACTCTATGCTCACAAAACCGAAAGCACACACTTACACTTTCATTCACCTCTCCATACTACCAAAACCAAGCATGTACACTTCATTCTCATTTCTTTTGGCCTCCTCTCACTCTCTCTAAATTGAACACACAAACACTTACCCTATCATTTGCTCTCTACTAACAAACATACATTCTTCTCTCAAAGAACTCTCGGCCCTCACTCCCTTCTCTTCTCTTCTCTACCAAAACCAAGACAGCACTATCACTTTCTTTTCTCTAGAGTAGTATGCACATAGCCATTCTCTCTCAAAGGTCAAAGCCACTACTCCTCTTCTTGGGGGTTTGAGACCTCAGAAGGTTAAGTAAAACAGCTTTTAGCTAATAAGAGCATTTACACTGTTCACCTTTCTAAAGGGGCAAACTGAATCTTATTTATTCTTTTAGTCTTCATGTTGAAATTCAAGGGATTCTATGAAATAAAATTTGGTTGCTTGTTGGTGTGTGTGCTTGAGTAGGATTAGATCAAGTATGTGGGTGGATCATATGAATTCCTTTGATAGTCGTGTTTATGGGGAAAAAGGTTTTGATCTGGCATGTTATAGTATGATGTTTGGGAAAGTAGGGGTATTGTATGCATGTATAGGGTTCCAGATCTGACTTACTCTTAGTATTGCATGAACTATATGAAGAAATTAATTTACACATGTGATATCTACCTTGGTAAATCTAGATAACTATGCTATGAATTTTGAATATTTAAGTATTATTTGTTTGTACTAGATGCAAGGGTTTGAGTTATGGTGAAAATTTGGATTAAGTGTGTTATATGATATTAAGTTTGATTAAAATATGTTGAATGAATGAAGTATGCTTGCTTCAGATTTGTCTGTACATGATGATAAAAGCATGATTCTAGGAACTTGTGTACTTTTTGTACTGCATAGGTTGTGAGATCTATAAATGCATATATTATATGTTGCTAGACTTAAACTTGCGATGATAGATGATATGTAATAGCATATAATAAGTGCTCATCATATACACATTTTCTATAGAATTTGTGCTTTATTGTCATAATATCTTGTTTAAATCACTACTTATCACACCCTTTTTGTCTTATTTTTTGTTTAGGAAATGCAAAAAATTAATTGAGGACGAACAAAGATGAAAAAGGAGGAAAAATAGAGCAAAAAGGTGAAAATAAACAGTAACAAGGCAGCCCAGGGTGGTTTGAACCACCCTTGGCCACCTAGGCTACATTTTCTAGAAGATGAACAGTAACTAGGCTACCCAGATAAGTTGGACTTCATCGGGCTGCCCCTTGCGTAGAAAGGCGCTGTTCTGCATTTTTTCGATTTTCTTCCATTGGGCACTATAAATACCTTATTATAACCCCTAAAAATACATTCTTGGGTGGCTAGCAACCTAGAGATCCCTTAGCGAACTTAAAGAAATACTAAGAAATGGATGATCTTGGAGAAGCAATGCAGAAGAATAAGGAGTTGTTGGAGCAAATCTAAAGAAAAAGAAGATCAAGAAATTGTATATGAGTGATGTTCTTTCTTTTTCTTTATATTATACTTATTTATATAATTTTAGTTATATTTGAGGGATGAGCCCTAATCTCTGTTTTGAATTGGGTCACTATTATGATTTATTAAATTTCAATCTCTTACATTTAACTACTTGGGCATTATTACGTTCAATTGATTGTTGGGTTTGATTGATTGTTTTTATTAAATGGTTCATTCTTAATGAATTCGAATGATGAGGTTTGGAGTTGGACACCCAAGTAATTAGTTCAATATTTGTTTTCCTTTGATTAACTTGAAAAAAAGAGAGAGGCTGAAGAATTAGAACTTAATAGTCAACGGGTCTTCAATATTGTATAGAGATAAGAATATTGGGGCTTTCGGGTACCTTTGCGTAGTGAGTGAATTTAATGCTTCCTTGGGTAGGTTGATTAGGTAGAGATACCGATTAATTAGACCTTAGGAAAAGATCTCATAACTCGAGAGAGTGTGAGATTTACTATTGAACACTCATATCAGTGCTCGAATTGGGTTTGACAAATTTAGTGGTAAACTCTTTACTTGACATATTTTTTGTTCTTATTCTTATTCCCTAATAATCATTGTGACTTTTCTTATGTAGATCCGGTGTATTCTCTATATAGTAGTTTAGCATAGTTAGTTTTATTTAATTTATCTCTTTATATATTTTGGCTAGACAATGAGATTAAAGTAAAGTAGTGGTAATTGCTAAGTTCCCGTGAATTCGATATTTGTTATGCCCTATACTATGCGATGTGTATACTTATCCAATTGTGTAATTTTAGTGTTTGACATTTTAATTAAAACTTAATTTTTTGTGGCTTTTGTTGAAACTATTTCTAACACTCGAATCCTCACTATTAGCATAATTGGTTTTATTTCTGGAATTTTTCATGTGCACATTTGTAAGTGTCACAAGAAAAAGAGTCTTGCTAGTAAGGTTGAATGCTTTTGATTAAGATGTCCAATAAGTCTAAGTAAGTGGAGAATTGAATTTTTGTGCATCTAGCAAAGTAGTGCTTGATTGAGATGTTATGATCTTACATTAGACGAAGGTGAGTTCCAAGGTCAAAGAGCAACCCAATAGCTCGAGTGTTTGAGTAGGCCTGTAGAAGTAAGTCCTTACATAAAAGCTATTTTGATGAATAATGCTCAAATTTTGCAATTTTGTACTATTTTAGAATATTTTGGCACAAACTATTTTGGAAACACTTTAAAGTGAAAAGAGCTTTGCAAAAAAAGGAATTTCAACTTATGTTTGACACATGATTTACAAACACTATTCTTTAGAACATGAACAATGTTTTGCATGAGCTAGTTGCACAAACCAGAGTATTGAGTTTTATATTTTTGGACTTTTAAACGTGATCGCTTATTTGATTATGAAAACACATATAAGCTAAATATGCAGAATACTTGTTTGAATTTATCCCTGACCAGGGTAGTAAAATATTGAGTATTCAGTAAGGATAGACTACTAATACTAGTCTTAGTCAATTTGAGCATGTCTTTCAAAATGTGGCCACCTCTAGAAAATGGAATCTTTCTGAGTAAGGAAACAGTTCTGGCAAGTAAGTCAAGCCAGTCCTCAGCTAGCAATTTAGTTCCTGGTGGGACTAATAACCAGGTATGGACGATTGGTAAATTTGGCTGAGAGAAGAAAGAGCATCTCACTCAGTGGGCTGATCAGCCACTAATGCTGTGGTGCGAGATTTCATAGTATCCTGTCATGATAGATCATGACAATTTGATTAGGATTATGATGCAAGGTTTCATAACCCAATTTCGTTATAAATTGTGAGTGGTTTCAAATTTCTAGAAAATAATTTATTTGCTTGTGAAACGAATATATAAATGGTTTCATTTTGATTTTAACTTATTTAGCTAAACGAATGCAAAGAACCACTCAGCAACACTTGAAATAGGTTTTATGTTGCAATTATTTTCAAACACTATATTATGCATACATCATGAATGAATTTTAAACTACTAGGACACCCACCAGACTTACTGGAAGATTTTTCTAACGCAATTTCTATCATGGTTTTCAAAGAGACTTGATCTTGATTGTGAGCAACACTACAAGAAAATGACACTTTGGCGACAAAACTTTAATTGGAAAATTTTTTAAAATTTTTTTATTTTTTGCTACAAATTGTAGCGATAAAATTTTTATTTCCAAGCTAATGCATGAGCAATAGCGACAAAATAGGTATTAGTGATAAAATTTTAAATTTCCTTGCTAATGATACATCATTAATAACGAAAATTCATTTCTTAGCTAAAAATTTTAAATTTCATCATTATTAACTATATCTTTAGTGACAAAGTTTGTATTTCATAACTAATACATGTCCTTAAATTTTTGAATATTTACAACATGAACAAAAAAAAATTACAAATTGGTCCTTAAATTTTACAAATTAATCTCTAAATTTTTAAATATTTACAATATGCATTAAAAATTTGAAAATCGATCCTTAAATATTTATAATATATCCCAAAAATATTGCAAATTAATCCATAAATTTTGAATATTTATAATATAATTATAAATAATTTTGTAACTTGGTCTTTAAATTTTGTATAATCACTAAATGACACAAAAATAGAGATAATCAAAAGTATATATATATATATATATATATATATATGTTATGTATAAATTTGTGTGTTTACATACATAATATATACACAACATATATATAGACACATATATACAAATATTTATATAATATATACACAAAATACACATATATACCTATATATTATATATATGTATATACACAAATACACACACACACACACACACACAACAACAACAACAACACATACAAATATTTACATAATATATATACACAACACATGCATGCATAATATTTATACACACACACACACACACACACACACATATATATATATAGAACACATATATACATATATATTTTTTTATTAATAAAGGAACCTACAGCCGCTATATGAAGGTGCTTATAAGGCTTATATCTAAGGAGAGGTTTGAAATCGGGACGTTTGTATAGAAATCCTAACACTAACCATCTCGACCATCTTAAAAGATATATACATACATACATATATATATAAACAAACACACACACACACACATAACATATATGCATATATATTCAATACGTATATATATTTACACGTGTGTGTATGTATGTATGTGTGTGTGTGTGTGTGTGTGCGCGCGCGCGCGCCGTGCCTAATCTTAAAACATTGCATAGTGATTGTTTGAAGGCAAATCTAATTAGTATATGTTAGCAATATGATGACAATATGATGGTCTTGTTGTTGACAAAATTGTAAACTCTGTGATTTTTTAAAACAAAACTTTTGACAATTGTTATCAGATATTCATATCAAATTCTAACAACTTTTGTTAACAAAATCTGATAAATTTGAGTTATGGCATCAAAAGCAAAGACATGCCGAAGACACTAAGTTCCACAAGAGATGTTTGTGGACTACCTAAGTTGGGTAAGCATATAAAAAGTATTTGTGATACTTGTCAAAGTGGTAAGCAGATCAAATTATCACACAAAAAAGTTCAACTTGTCATAACTACTATTTTAGAACTTGCTCACGTGGATTTGTTTGGACCAACTCAGATAGAAAGTTTTGGCGAAAAAAAGTATGTTATGATATGTGTTGATGATTATTCCAGATTTACCTGGGTGCCCTTTCTAAGTTAGGAGTCAGAAGCATTTGAAGCTTTTTGAAAGCTATATCTGAATATGCAAATTAAAAAAGGAGCAAAGTTAGAAAGATTAAGGAGTGATCATGGAAGAGAGTTTGATAACAAACTATTTAACGAATTGTGTATTGAGAATGGTATAGGAATTTTTAACATCTAAAACATCTCAAAAAAATAGTGTTCTTGAGCGGAAGAATAGAACTATATATGAGAGGGCAAGAGCTATGCTTAATCATAAGAAAATATCATACAAATGGTGGGTAGAAGCTGTGAACATTGCCATGTATATCATTAATCGAACATAATTTAGACCTCATACCAACAAGACACTCTATGAGGTTTGGAATGGTCGATAATCTCATATGAATTAATTTAAAATTTTCGAAAATAAGAGTTGCAATTTGAATAACAGAGAACAACTAGAAAAATTTGGTGAAAGAAGTGATAGAGGAATCTTTCTCAGGTATTCTAATAATAGCAGAACTTTTCCAGGTGTGCAACAAAAGAAGTTAAGTGGTTATGGAATCTGTTAATGTCATTGTTCAAGATATTCCATTAGGCAAGTAAAAGAAGTTATTAGTATTGGGAGATGATGACGAGCTTATATAAGCTGATGATAAGATTAGAGCTTTAGATGAAGTTAACATAAAAGTTGAAGAAGTCTGACAAAGAACAGAAAGATGTTCAATAGAAAGTTCCATTTGATAGAGTAACGAAGAATTATCCATCTAATTTGATTATTGGTAATTTTAATGAGTCCAAAAAGAGTAGAGAAAAATCAAGAGTAAATTATAAGAAAATTGTTAAGTTTGCCTGTTATACTTTAATCCTAGAGCTAAAGAATGTCAAAGAAGCTTTGACAGAGGAACATTGGATTATGTAGAAAAGAACTTTAATCGTTTGAACAAAATAGTGGATAGGAGCTTTGCCCAGACCAAAGGATGTAAATATAATAGGTAGCAAGTGGGTATTTCGTAACAAGATAGATGAGCTAGGTAACATTACCAGAGACAAGGCAAGATTGGTTGCACAAGGCTATACACAGGTTGAAGGCATTGACTTTAATGAAACATTTGCTCCTGTAGCAAGATTAGAATTTGTCAAATTACTACTTGTTGTTGCTTGTGCCAAGAATTCACACTTCAATAAATAGATGTAAAGAATGCGTTCTTAAATGGGTTCTTACAAAAAGAAGCATATGTTAAACAACCTAAAGGATTTATCAATCTTGAATTCCCTGATCATATTTATTGGTTAAAGATAAGTCTTTATGATTTGATGCAAACACAAAGAGCATGGTATGAAAGACTGACAAACTATTTGTTAAGATGCAACTACAAGCAAGAGGGAGTTGACAAGACAATGTTTGTCAAGATACTGGGGACAGACTTTATTATTGCATAAATCTATGCTAATAATATTGTGTTTAGTTCACCTAGAGACAAATGTCAAAAGACTTTGTTGAACTCATGCAAACGGAGTTTGAGATGAGCATGGTTGGTGATCCAACATTCTTTCTTGGATTACAATCAAATAGATGAAGTGTGGGGTATTTATATCTCAAATTAAGTATGCTAACAACTTGATTAAAAAGTTCAACATAGAAGATTCAAAATCTATCAGGACATCTATGAGTGTGAGTCAGAAGTTGTCAAATGATAAGAAAAGATAGGAAGTAGATCAATATCTGTATAGAAACATAATTAGAGGCTTGCTTTACTTGACTACAAGTTGTTCTGATATCTTTTATAATGTTAGAGTTTGCACCAGATATAAAGTAAATCCTAAAGAGTCACATCTAAAAGCTATCAAAAGAGTTCTTAAATATGTTTGTCATACTTTAGAATATGGTATTGACTTCAGTAAGGATTCTAGCACACATCTTTTTAGGTATAGTAATGCTAATTGGGCAAGAAATTGTGATGATCGTAAGAGCACTTTTGGTGGATGTAATTATTTTAGGAACAATCTTGTGTCATAGTACAGCAAGAAATAGAATTGTATATTGTTGTTAACTGTAACAGCTAAATGCATTACAGTAGGAAGTTGTTGTACTCAGCTGCTATGGATGAAACAGATGTTAGAAGATCATGGCATTACACAATAAGAGCTAGTTGTTTTCTATGACAACACAAATGCTATTGATATCTCAAAGAATCCAGTTCAACATAGTAGGATAAATCATATTAGCATAATACATCATTTTATCAGAGATCTTGTCGAATAAAGGGTTGTGACGATTGAATACATTCTAACTTAGAAACAACTTACAGACAGCTTCACAAAACCTCTTGATGCTACGTGATTTAAAGAGTTGCGGAAAGCATTAGGAATCTACTTACTTTAACATACATCTTGTTGTGTCAAACTTGTATATAACAGATTTCTTTTGTTATTTATTTTTATTTTGACATAGCAAAAAAAAAAAAAAAGAAGAACTGTTCAAGATATGTTGCAAACATGCAAACGGTATGGTATAACCTGAACTCTACAAGAATACCAGAACGAGTGAATGTATACCAATTAAATTATACCAGAACGAGTGAATGTATACCAATTAAATTTCACATAAACCAATGCCTTTATTGATTCTGGAAAGTAAAGATTGAGGCGATGACTCAGGAAAACTAAAGGTCACACATGTTTAAGAAAAGTCAAATCTTTTCAACAAAAGACATGTCCTCTTCAAAGTTGGCTGTAACATCATTATTACCTCTCTAAAAGCCCACAAAGAAACCCTAACAATGGCTGAGAAACCTCAATCGAGAGCGAGACGAGCACTGTCAACCCTACTGGAAGACTCAATGGCTTCTTGTCAGCTATGGTATGATATAGCATTATCTCAAACATCAATGCAATAGTAGAATCTGGTATTGTTGCTTCACTTCTAGGCTCTGTTACTAAGCAAGTTAATCCTTGTCGCGAGATTATTACATCTATGGGTAGTATTCCAAATTTTATTTTGATTTGCATGTTCCTTGGTAATAATAAAATTTGTAAGGGTTATAAAATTTCAATTCCTGCAAATCGTGTTGTCTTATTTAAAAAAGGGAATTCTATTGATCTGGGAAAGGGATGAAGTGTTGTTGAAGACCCTTTTTTGGTCCAGATGTTCAATGAAATTAGCACTGAGAATGAGACTAAGGAAATGATGAATATTGATTAGGTTGCATTAGATTCTGGCTAATCTAATATTTTTGGGTCTAAGATTAAATCAATTAATTAATTTCTATTGACTATACCACAATCATGTATAGAACCAGAGGCACTTAAAAACTTGTTGGAAAATCGAGATTTTTCTTTTAAGAAGAAGGACAAAGATTTTGTTGCTAGTGAAAACACTTCATAACAAGTACCAATTTTTGCTTCCTTGGATCAAGAAAAGGCACTAGAGGACCTTAATAGAAGATAGAGGAAAATGTGTATATAATGTAAGGAGATGAAGATATGATTAAGCAAGTAGACACCACTAAGAGTGATAGTGACAAATATATTGACAAAGATGAGGATATGGAAAACCTTAAGATTATTGAGATAAAATCAACTACTAAGAAAAGGAAAACCCATAGCGTTAGCTAAAGAAAAAAGCGAAGAAGTTACAATGAAAAGGTCCAAGATAAATACAATGACCTTTAGATATCACATGTTGAGTGACGAGGCTGGTGGAGATTAATTTGCTATAATAACTGGCAGAAGGATGTTGGTGGAATGACATATATGTTTGCTAATATGAATCTTGAGGATATTCTTGAAGGATTGACGGTAAACAGAGCATGCACGGTGGACTGCAAAAATGGAGGAAATAAATAAAAATAGAGCATGATAGCAGCATGGAGGCATGAAACACATACCTCTTGGAGCCTTAAAACTTGAAGATTGAAGAAGAATCGATTGAACCTGAAAAACAGCTTTCTTTCTTCCACTGGGATGAACACTATGGTAGCCTTCTTTCTCTCCGTGGGATGAACACTCCGGTACAATGCTTGGCTTTCCAGTTCACAGAATATTCCACAACCTAATTCATTGTTGGAGAGCACAAAATTGGGAAGAAGATGATCTCTTTTTTTTTTTCTTCAACCGTTGGCTTCCTTTACTTGGCTTCTTATGGTTAACAAACAAAACCAAAAGCCAGTAAACCAACAGTCACACGAGAGAGAGAGAGAGAGAGAGACCTTTGGATTTTTTCCCTTTTCTTTGTGTTTTTATTTTTCCACACAGAAAGCCAAGAGTCATGAAACTAAAAATAATTATTTTGATAAAAATAATATTCCCAAAATTTAATATTCGAATATTATTAACAAAATAAAATTTGCCTTCACTCTAAACTCTTCTGAACTGTGTTCAAGAAAATCTTATGGTCCAGGCTATTGGGCCAAAATAATATTTATTATTTTTCTTAGACCCAAAAAGCTCAAAAAAAAAAAATAAACATTAATTATTTTCATTGGAATTAAATAAATAACCCAATAAATAATTAATGTGACCAAATGAACCAAAAAATAATTAAACTTTAATTATTTATTTCTTGGAATTTAAATAAATAAATAACCCAATAAATAATTAAGTATTAATTATTTTTCTCTAGTTTAAGTCTCGGTTAATTTTTCTAATTAATCAAACTGGACCTAGGCCCGAAATAATTAATTAACCAATTAAACCAGAAAATAAATTTTGTCTCCATTTATTTTATTCCAGTCTAATAATAAATTAAACTTCTTGAAAAATAAAACTCTCTCAACTGAGATAAATTTCTCAACCCAAAAATTAATTAGGACTTACGGGCTATTCCGAGGACCAAAAAGACACATCGCTTTAACTACTAAAATGACCAAAATACCCCTACTATATAAATAGATGTATTTTGCATTTTAAATGTTTCCTAATATCACCATAAGAAAATATTGACCCCAAGGACAATGCTGCATTAGCAAAGTCTCCGACCTACAGGTAAAATGACTAAAATACTCCTTTACACATCGTCGTACATTTAGAGAGGAAGAAGTGTACTAACACCCCTCTAAAAGACATCTATCATCCTTAGGCTTCTTGTCCAATAATCCACAACTTCTTGGAGTGTTTCCGCTTTCCAAGAGAGCTACCCTAAAGCAAACATCAAAATCATGTTTCCCAGGGCCCTGGATATTTAGATCATTTAGACAACCACAAGGGGCGATATAGTGTAGAAATTATCTTGTACAAGTCTGTCTTAACTAACTAGTTACACATACCCAATATGTAAGTATATTGGCCCTATGATAGAACCTCAACTATAGCATATCAAAGTATATGCTTCCAACTTCGCCAGACTTCCAACTCATACTCAAGTTATAGAGTAATAGTCTACGCTGTAGCGGTAGTAGTCTAGGTTTCTACCATATAGTACTTTTAGAAACCATTATTACAGGTCCTGTTCTACGTATTCAAAATACGCTTATGTCATAAAGTGAGTGGCCTACTTACTGGTTAAAGGTAAGCCATTCCTCATTTCAAATTCATAACATAATAACTTAAACATGAAGAGATTCTCATTCCCATCAATCGATTAAGAACAATTGTTTATGTGTTTAAATAAGCCATGATCTATACATTACTGTGAAAGACCTCTATTCACATGGATCACTTATTTACACCCAATGGGTCTATTCCAAACGAAAATGTGCACAAATAAAGAAAATGAATTCACAAACAATTTTTAAAAATAAATTCTTTAAATAAAATATTTGATATTTTCATCAAAAACCTAGTCTAAGAGGGTAAACTTTCCAACAATTCTTTGAAAGGCTAAGCTGTTGGAATCATTGGAGTTTGTGACAAAGTATAATGATACTATTTTCAGGGAGTTCTATGCCAATATCAAACCTATAGTTGCAGAACCTAAAAGCCTCATTTATGATACAGTCTTTGTTCAGGGTGTTCTTATTTCATTCTGTCCAAAATATATCTCTACTATTTTTAGTGTACTCTATTACAAAGACATTGAAGGCCTTAGTGATGAAATTGATTTTGGCTTGGTTTTTCAAACCTTAAATGGTGGGATGGTCCAATTATGGCCTACCAAAGGTTATTTGAAGTCTTCTGCACTCACTGTGCTTTACTTTTCTCTATATAAATTGTCTTGCTTTAATTAGCTGCCAAAGAATAATGTTCCTGTTATATTGAAGGACAAGGATGTACTGTTGGTTAAGATAGGAATGGGCTTAAAATTTAATTTGGGTGACATGATTTTTCAATATATAGTACGCAATGTGCTTCTTACTACTCATAACACCATAATGCTTCCCTATCCATGCTTTCCTATAGAATACTTGACCATCTGTCCTACCTATACTCCCATGAAATCTGATAAGATTATTCATGATATCAAGTCTTTCAGGCCACTACTAAAGAAGCCACCTCTGCCCAGTTCTACTCCATCCTAGTCTACTCTTATAAAGCCATTTGCTTAAGTCTCTAATACATCTTTAGATCCATCTTCATTAGCTACTGTTTTCATGAAACAAGATGGTTGTTTTGCACCACATGCATCTTTGTCGATCTCGTTGCCTCTTTGGATGCCCAATTTAATACTATTGTGAAGTAGCATATTCAGGTGAACCAAATAACCTTGTATAATGCGATGATTCATTCAAATGGAAAGTCCTTTGATGGCAAATGACTTTGCTTGCTTCTTTTGGCATTGGTCTGAACCAAAAAAGGGGGAAAAGGTTGTTGTATTTTGTTTTATTGGTTTTGTTGCTAGTTTTTCTGATTCTATTGAACAATGACTACTTTTGTTGAAATATTTTTGTTGAACAATTTTTCAACTGCTATTTTGTCATAGTAATTAGGCATGACTGACTATTATTACTATTGTTGTTGCTACTAATATCAAATTCATAATACTATATCTAGTTGTTGTTCTTGATTCCTTGGAAGTTTATTTTTCTTGGTGTTTGGTGAAGATACTTTCCTATGGAATACTTGATAGAGTGTGGTTTTGCATGAAACAATGCTAAAGATGGAGATTATTAGGATCAGTGGTGTCAAGATTTGTTTGACAAGTCTCTTTGGTAGAAGATTTCTTGACAAACTACAATTATATTTTTTCTAAAGTCCGTGTAGGAAATAGTGATATTAGCAAGGTTTGATGCATGAATAAGTTGAATTGGATTAGGAAAGCAAAGTCTAGAAATTTAGGAGTATCTTGGAAAGAATCTAATAAAGATCTTACTTGATAGAATTAGAATCTAAGTATTCGTGGGACTGAAATATTTTTAGGAAATACGGAGAAGAAATCTCTTTGCTAGCCTCCAAATTCAATAATGAAGCAATTACTTTATTCACAAGTATAAGAAGAATGATCAAGAAGCAATGAAAGGTATGCGAGAGATGTATGAATCAAAGAGAGTATTTTTCTAAGCAGTTGGTTGCAATATAGAGTAAGGAACTCATGCTTATATTATGATTTGTTAGATCATGCATTAGTGATTCAAGCAATTTACTTCAATATTCGCCATCCTTGTGATAGGCTTAAATCTTTATTCTTTTAAACAATTGCCCTTCTGGTAAGAAGGTGTTTGGGATAGGAATCAAATTAGGCATAAATGCCATTTTCAAGAAGGGAAAAAAATGGCAAAATCACACTTCACGGTTCCTTGGGTGAGATCCATTTTCAAGAGGTTTCAAAGGGATTTTCAAAACAACAAATTCAACAAACCAAGGTCCAAGAAGATTGTGAAGAGATGAATAGCAAAAGAAGGGCCAAAAGACAAACAACACACACAACAATCCATGTGGAGAATCAAGCCAACCTTTAAACACGGTTTGCAGGCCAAATGAGTATCATGAAGAGCTCAAAATAATTAACATTTCACTTGAAAGATCAAGGGGACACTTGGAAAAGAAATGGAGATCAAATGAGCCGAAATAGAAGTACAATGAAGCTGCCCAAAGCCGAACCGATGCCAGTTTAGGGTGGTGGACCCGACGACGACCCGAAGCAGTTTCGTTCTGTCTTGGACAGAATAGAGCCAGCGCCGACTCCGTGTACTCAAGACGGTGCCAGCTCTAGTTGGGCTGGTCTCGACTTTTTGTAATTTTTCTTGTTTTCAATCTTTTCATTCGTAATTTAATTTTCACGATTTTTATTATATTTTTACTTATTTTAAGGCATGCAATAGGGCCTCAATGCTTGTATTAAGGCCACCTAATTTCATGATTAGTTTAATAATTAGTTAGGTTATGTTGGGGGACTATATATACCCTATTATAACTTTGTATACATAACTCATGATATTTGGAATAGAGAAATCTTGTGTTCTCTCTAGAGAGAGTTCTTGAGGGTGAACCTCTTGGGTGATTCCCTTAAATATTAAGACTAAATTAAAGGATTTAGTCACATCTTTAATCTTGTCTCTAAACCTTAAGGGATACTCTCAATTGCTTCTCTATCCTTATGTGATAGGTTGCCTATTGTATTTGATAGAATTGTTTTAGATGCCATCAAATTTCTATCTTTGGTGTTCTAATATCTAGTTAGATTATGGTGTTAAGGTGTCTTTGAAGTAGGATAGATTCACATTATTACAAGAGTGTTAATTTCCCGACATTTTAGTATTCTTGTGTGTAAGTTGGTTAGGGTTCTTGTTCTTAAGTTTAATCCACAATTTTAGTGCTTCCCAAGATCATATCAAATTTGGTACCAGAGCTTGAAATGTATTGATTCTAATCAAGCAAGTTTCTTGGGCTAAGGTACAATCTTCTTCAAGATTTATTGAGAATTTTCAATTTTCGTCACTTTTTCTCTTGTTATTTTTTAATATCAAGAACTTGAGTTTGTGCTATGAAAATATTGTTAATTTAATCCTATATGATATATTGATGTTTGAGGAGTTGTTTGGTGTGAAAATTGGTTGATTTAGGGGCCTAAATAAGCTAAGACTTGCTATACAATATTGAACTACGAGAATGCACTTAAGGTGTTTGACATATTGCTCTAATGGTTTGTGATTGCTTATACTTGACTACCAAAACTTCCATTTATGAAGTATGATGATTAATTTATTAGTAGAGTGCATTTGTGAAGTTAATTGGTGTTACAGTTGGGTAAATCTTTTTGTTGATGCTAGAAGATTTATTTTTTCACATTGCATTTGTCTCAAACTTGAAAACATTTGCACATCTTGAACTCCTACTTCTATTTCTTGAATTTACTTGTGTCATCATTTCCTTAAGTGCTTGTTAATTGCTAAATTGTATTCTTCAGGTTGTGATAGGCATCATCCAGTTTAAAACTCCCTGGAAATCCATGCTTTTTCCTTGTTGCACATCAAGTGTTTGATAAAATACCTAAATGACTTTACATTGATTGTATGAGTTCTTAGTTTGCATCTTACACTTGAAAATCATTGGTAGAATTGAGGTCTCTAATGTCACCTACCAAGTGTTTGATAAATTACCTTTAAGACACCTTTCTTTCTTCTTCCTTGGAATTTAGTTAACTTGACTAGTAGAACTAAATCATTTGAAGTGGGAAAGAGTTGGGAAGAACTTAAGTGAGGAATTGAGAGTTTGAAAAAGGCAAGAGGGTGAGTTCATTGTAATAAAAGCCAAGAAGAGTACAAATACAAGTGAAGAGTGGCCACTAAAAATTGAGTATATAAACATGTGAGGGAGTGAAGTGATAATTCTCTTGTGTTTTCTACTTATATTTTAGAGTATTTCTCTTGAAAAAACTTAACAATGGCTAGTTGGAATGGAAGTGGAGAGAGTGACAACTATGAGGAGTCATGCTATAGTGAGCGAAGTTATGGGGAAGAAAATGAATATGAGCAAGAATATGAGGAGGATGATTATGAGAGTATGGGATATTGGGATGAATATAATGAAGGGCCAAATACCAGTGGAATGGAGTATGATAGTTATGAAGGAGAATTAGGAGAAAGTAATCAAGAATGTGAGAACTTGAGTCCTATAGAATATTGGAGTAGGGGGAGTGAAAACAATGGAGAATCTTATTCAAGTAGAGAAGATATGGTAATTTTGAGGAACAAATTTAGAAATATGAAAAAGAAGAATATAGGAGTAAGGAATATTAGAATGAGGAAGTCTATATGGGAGGGGCACAAAAAATATCAAAGCATGAGGCACAAAAGAACTTGAGGGAGCGTGAGTGCAAAATATGTGGGAGTTTTGAGCACACTTTCTATGATTGTCAAAAAAGAGTTAAACAAAGAGGAAGGAATATAGTGCATAAGACACTAGAAGAAGGGGTGTATAAGAGGAAAAGCTATAATTATTATAATTATAGGAGTGATGGCCATTATTACCACAAGTACCCAAGTTTGCTACAACAACTAAGGGAGAAGGAAAAGTTGCAAGGAAAAATGGGAGAATCTCAAGCCTCTACAATCATAGTGCAACAAAGGAGTAGTGGAAGATTGACTTATGAGATTTGTTGTAGTATAAGGCACATAAAGGTTGATTGTTCGAATAAATTAGAAAATGAAAGATTTTATGGGGTGCACAATTGCTAATGAGAGAGACAAATTGGGAAGTAAAAAGCTAGACTTGAGACTAAAGTGGCCACGAAAAATGTTGTAGTTGTTGAGGAGCAAGGAGAATCAAGAAAACAAAGAGAGGAAGGTAAGCAAAAGGATAAAAAGATGAAACAAGGTATGACACAAAAAATTGAAGAAAATGTTGAGAAGGTTATACAAAAGATGATGATGAGAGTAGAAGAAGATGGTGAGCTTAGTGATGATGAAGATGATGAAATAGATCAATTCAGTCCAACAAATGGGGTTACTAAGGAGTTCTACAATATCTTATTCTTTCTAGATGAAGAGTCACATCCATTAGAAGTATTGGAGGAGGATGAACAAGAAGAAGTTGAACAAAGTGGAGTAGAATTTGTTGAGGAGCAAATGCATTCAAGTAATGAAGTGGAGAATGAGCAAATGCATACTATAGATGAAGGTCTCGAAAATGCTTCAAGTACTTATGAAATAGGAGAAAGCTCACATCAACAAGAGGAGAAAAAGAAGAGTTGACTAGGGGTGGTGCAAAAGTAAATGAAAATGAGTCAAAGTAGTGAGAATGAGCCATCTCGTTCAACTTCACAAAAAGACCCCAAATCTGGTGGAGAAATTAGAGTGAATAGAAGAGATGGGGATACACTTGAAAAACCTTGTGCAATAATTGGTGTTATAAGGGAAATTATTGAAGCTTGTGTGGTTGAAGGAAAAGAGGATTTACAAAGAGAAAATATTTTCTATTCAAGGTGTCAAATCAAAGAAAAATCTTGTAGCTTAATTATTGATGGTGGGAGTTGTAAAAATATGATTAGTGCCATATTAGTGGAGGAATTAGGAATGGAGATCTTGCAACACCTTAGACCCTACAAGTTACAATGGCTGAATAATTGTGGAGAGGTAAAGGTGAACAAACAAGCCAATGTTGCCATTGATATGAAAAAGTATAAGGATGAAGTGGTTTGTGATGTATTTTCCATGCATGTAGGGTATATTTTGTTAAGAAGACCTTAGTTGTTTGATAGAAATGTGGTCCATGAAGGGAAGAAGAATACTTATTCTTTGAAAAAAGATGGAAAGAAGTTCACTCTACTTCCCTTATCCCTAAGTGAGATTGTTAAAGATTAAAATATTTTGAGGGAGGAAGATAAAAAAAAAAAAAAAGAGAACAAAAAGAGAAGGGAAAGCAAGAGAGTAAAAAACAAGAGCACGAGAGAAGAGAAAATGAGAGAAGATCAAAAGAAAAAAAAAAAGAGAGTTTAAAGCTCCAAATGCAAGCAAAAATAAGGGAAGAGAGAAAACAAACGAGGGAGCATGAAGATAAAATGAGAGTGCCAACTTGGGTTTGGAAAGGTGAAAACAACAAGAGGGGGGGAAAAGAGAGTGGAGGTAAGGCGAGAGCGAAAATTTGGATTGAGAAAAGAGAAAACAATAGAGTTGTGAGGATTCAAAGTTAAAAGTTTTACCTTCACACAAAATGTCTTGTTTGAATTGTAATGCAGGTATGGATTCGAGGATGAATCAGCTTCAAGAAGGGAAAAATGATATAAATCAAATTAGGCATGAAGGCTATTTTCAAGAAAGGGGAAGAAGGACAAAATCACACTTCATAGTTCCTTGAGTGAGATCCATTTTCAAGAGATTTCAAAGGGATTTTCAAGATAACAAATTCAACAAACCCAGGTCCAAGAAGATTGTGAAGAGATGAATAGCAAAGAAATGGCCAAAAACTGCACAACATAAGCAATAATCCATGTGGAGAATCAAGCCAGCCTTTAAACACGGATTAAAGGCCAAAAGAGTATCACAAAGATGTCAAATAATCAACAGTTTACTTAGAAGATCAAGGGGACACTTGGAAAAGAAATGGAGATCAAATGAGTCGGAATAGAAGTACAACGAAGTCGGGCCGGTCCCAACTTTTTGCAATTTTTCTTGTTTTCAGCCTTTTCATTTGTAATTTAATTTCTACGACTTTTATTATGTTTTTACTTATTTTAAGGCATGTAATAAGGCCTCGATACTTATATTAAGATCACCTAATTTCATGATTAGTCTACTAATTAGTTAGGTTATGTTGGGGGACTATATATACCCTATTATAGATTTGTAAACACAACTCATGATATTTGGAATAGAGAAATCTTGTGTTCTCTCTAGAGAGAGTTCTTAAGGGTGAACCTCTTGGTGATTCTCTTAAACATCAAGACTAAATCAAAGGATTTAGTCCCACCTTTAATCTTGTCTTTAAACCTTAAGGGATAATCTCAACTTCTTCTCAATTCTTATATGCTAGGTTGCCTAGTGTGTTTGATAGGATTGAGTTAAGTGCCTTCAAATTCCTATCCTTGGTGTTCTAATCTCTAGTTAGATTAGAGTGTTAAGGTATCTTTGAAGTAGGATAGATTTACATTATCACAAGAGTGTTAATTTCCTGGCATTTTAGTGTTCTTGTGTGTGAGTTGGTTAGGATTCTTGTTCTTAAGTTTAATCCACAATTTTGGTGCTTCCCAAGATCATATCAGTTTGAAGTCAAACGAAGACCCGTTAAGTTGCTGCAACAATGATTGATAGGAGTTCAATCATAGTAGTTGAGTTCAACAATGATCTTCTATGAGGTTGATAGAAAGAATACTATGTTATGTTTTGTTAGAGCTCACTCGGGATTACTTGGTGATTAGAAATAGGTGTTATCCTTGTAACTTTAATTAACATTTTTAGTGAATTTGCTTACTGGTTTAAGATCCGTAGACATTGGCTTATTGATAGCTGAACTGAGTTACCAATGTACTATATTTGTTAAGTTTCTTATTTTTTGTCTATCAAACTAACGTAACTACAACAAGAAAGTTTAACAAATTTAGGGAAGATTGATGAATCCAACCACACAATACTATAGAGGATGGGAGAGATTATGGCAGCCTTTGTGATTCTTATTTTGATTTGCCTTGGCTTCTATGTGGTGATTTTAATATTGTTAGATGGCTAGGCGAAATGGTTAGTGATGACACCATTACTTTTGTGGATATTCAGGATTTTCAAGAGCCTATTGAATATATTGATGTTGATGATTTACTTGCTTTGGTCCTTTTCTTACTTGGTGCAAAAAAAGAAAAAAAAAAAAGAAATGAGAGAGAGTGATAGAGAAGGGGATCAGCGAATATATGACAAACTAGATCGTATTACGTGTGAATGTAGTTGGAAATGATTATTTCCCAATGTCTAGGCTCAATTTTTGAGCCCTTTATTTTATGATCACAATCCTGAGCTCTTTTACGTTAAAACTGGTTTTATCATGGCCCCAAACCTTTCAAATATCAGAAGTTTTAGAGGCAGCATCATCAGAATAAGAATATTGTGGAGGTTGCCTACCCTTACCAAGGGATGGGCTCCTTTGCATCGATTTTGTTTGAAGCGTAAAAGGTTAAATGATGTTCTTAAGGAATTAAATAAGGTACGTTTTCAACATCTACCGTCCATGGTTTCACCCATGACAGTCCAACTCACTGAGATGCAGAAAAGGCTCCTGATTGAGCGTTTTAATTCGGCATTGCAGAAGAAGGAAGACCAACATATTCGATGGAAAAAGCCCAAGAACACAGTTTTTTCACAGATTGATTGATTCTCATGAAATCTAATTGCAGAATTAAATGGTTGGCAGTGGGATATAAGAACACAAAAGTTTTTCCACAGATCAATTGCTTCTCATGAAGCTCAAAATAGAATATTATTTTTACACAGTGAGGAGGTTGCTTTGTTAGAAGATCACGGGCAAGTTCAACAAATGATTATTGCACATTATAAGGAGCTGTTTATTCAGCCCCGGCTTAGGTCCTTTATTTCCTTGCAAATTGTCTCAGGTTCAATCTCAACATTTATAACCTCCTGTTACTTCTCTTGAAATCCAATCAGCACTATTTGATATGAAAAGTAGAACTACTCCTGTTACAGATTGCCTAACAGTAGATTTGTTTGAACAGCATTGGAGCCTTGTTGTTGCAAGCTCTGAACTTGGGGTGTTCACTCAATGGTAGGATTTCAGTTAATCTGCATGGCTCCTTAGTAGGGTATTTTAACGATTGAGGAGGGTTGAAGAAGCGGGATCCACTTTCCCCTTACCTATTTGTTTTGGTGATGGAAGGCTTTCAGTTTCAGCATTGTTGAATGATAATATCGGTACTATGGGCTCTTTTATTTTTATTTATTTATTTATTTTTTAATCAAACGCCGAAGTAACTTTTTATATATGTGAAAAAAAGGTAGAAAGTACAGGCTTATAGCCCTATCTGGATACATAAGGTCGAATACGTAAAGAGGGGACTTGCCATCTGTCTACATTACATAATTGGCAAGATAGTCAGCAACTGTGTTGCCTTCTCGGAAAATATTTATAAACCGGCAGGAGCTGAAGTTTTGTTGGGGAAGGCTAATTTTCATATGGAGAGGGAGAGATTTCCAGGACACAGCAATTTCCCCATTCAACTGATTCTCCAGGAGCTGCGAATCTGACTGTATGAGAGTGTCCGAAAAGTGAAGATACAAACAGCACTTCAACCTAAAATAAACTACCTAGAATTCTGCCTGCTGGTTTGTACCATGGCCCATATTCTTTGAGTAGCCAATTTTCACATGTCCAGAAAAACTTCGAATAATCACCCCAATACCAGAGAGACTTGGTAGTGGCAGATCTGGACTTGTGAATTTCGGGTGCCAATTACATTATATCAATATATTATAATAACAATAGAAATTATTTATATAATTATTATATTAATAATAAATAAAGTTTTTACAAAATAATAAAATTTACAAAAAAAAAATATGAGAAAAATAAAAAATAAAGTAAATAAAATAAAATATTTACCGAGAATTATGAAAGTTAAAAGTTCCCTAAATAAAAAAATGAAAATAAAATTTAAATTAGTGTTTTCTTATAACTTTATATTTAGAATAAATTAAAATATTTTAACAACTTTAAAATATTTTATTAATAAATAAAATAAATAGGTAAATAATACTAATATTATAATTTTAATTTTTAAATTAGAATAATAATATTAAAATATATTTGTATAAATTTTTTTAAAGAGAGCATATTTTAAAATATATTAAAAATTTTTATTGAGAATCAATTTAATATATATATATATATAAAGGGGGGTTTTCAAATTTTTTTTTGGGAGAGAAGGAGGGAGGCGGGGCCAAGCCTCCCCCAAGCTCTTGAAGAGAACTGCCTTTGGACTTAGGTTACCTTTTGAGGCACCGTCCACATTGACAATTATCTTATGGGAGTCGTTCTTCAACCAAATGAGTTGAGTAATTTTTTGAAGAGCTGTGGGTCTCCAACAGGTTGCCGTAAGATGAGAGAAGGAGCCGGGAGGCCGTCGGATAGGGTGAACCTGTAAAACATCAAGTATTGCCCTGTGAATTCTAGCTCTCAAACGCATCTGGGAAAAAAACATCCTTGTGAATTATTTCATTACGAGCCTTCCATGACTTCCACTGTAAAAGAGCAATAAATATTCGGGTTGCCATAAATTGCAGCCTGTTAGAAGTATTTGTCAACTATTAACCACAGTCATAAGGAATTTGGTGCCTTCTCAGGTTTATTTGCAAATAATCCAAAAAGTAATACATGTTTTGCTAAAGTGAAGGAGGTGGAGCAGCATTCTTTAGCAGATGTCCTTGGCTTTGATAATGGTCAACCTTGGGGTGCCTTTAATCGCTACCGGGCTTACTATGGCTAATTGTTAACCTTTAACTGATAAACTACTATCCAAGGTAAAATCTTGTGTAGCCAATGCCACTGTCACCCAGACGCAGGTTGAAACTATTGAAATAAACTCTTTTCAGTATATTGATTTGCTTCTTTCTTCTGTTATTAAGAAATTAGCGTCAATTATGCAATTCTTATGATCTGGGGTTCATTTGAAAGCTTCTGGTCAGAATGCGATTTTGAAAGAGGTTTTGTAGGTAAAAAATTGAAGGTTGCCATGGAATAAACCTTCACTGGTTACACTACAAGAAAACACAGCATTAGCGAGGGCTAATAATCGAGTCAACGAACTTATAGTGGTCAAATTTGCTTCTGTATAGTGACGAAATAGCAATGGTTTTATTATTTTCTACATATATGAAATTTTAAGAAATTAATTCAACCCATAGCTAAACCGTGGCAAATTTAGTGAGGGATTACCGACAGCATATAAACCCTAGCCATATCTGCGACAGATTAGCGTCATATCTGCTACAGATTAGCGCCATATCTGCGATAGATTAGCGATGGCCATGTAAATTTATTTTAAACATATAATAAAATTACTGTAAAAAAAATCATAGCTATATTTGTGAGGAATTAGCAACGGCTATCTAATTTTACATTTTTTTCATTTTGGAAATAATTTCCCCGCCGTCGCAAATCCGTAACTGAATTAGTAAGGGATTAGTGACAGCATGTTTGAATTTATGAAAATAATTTCTTGCCGTCGCAAATCCATAGCTAAATTAGCAGTAGATTAGTGACAAAATAACCTACGTCATTGCTACACCCTAGGGAGTTATTATGGATTAACGACGGTCTGTAGCTAATCTGTAGCTATTTTATTTTTTAAACTAACGAGACCTATTTTGTAATTATTTCAAACCCCCTGTACCATATTATACATTGAAACAATATATAACACATAAATCGTAAATTCAAAAAAACATGCAAACCGATTTCATTAAATTACAAAAGAAAATAATTATCTCAATAATATAAAATAAATATACAAGATAAATGTAATATGAATATAAAATAATGATATCAAACGAAATATCTATTATAAATTTGATATAAATGATAAAATATACAATAAAATCCTTAAGCTACGAGAGTAGTGGCGCCAGCTAAAGGAGATGGGGGAGGAGATTGAGAACATGAATGGGTCAAAAGATGAAGATTCGAAGGTGGAAGCTACCACCAGTGTCATCCTCCCCATCGGCTACCTGAGTCGATGGTAACGGTGGTATAGGAAATCCGAACCTCTCCGATATCAATATCATCTAACTCTGAAGATGATTTACTCTCTAATCAAAGTCCTTCCTGAGCTCCTCTCTTACCACGTGCACCCTCTCCTCTACCCTCCTCTGGACTATCTGCTCTATCTTTGCAGGTGCAGAGGCCTTTGTGGATCGCAGGAAACTCTCCTGGAGGTGCTGCATTTGAGCCAAGTCCAAAAAACGCGACCTCTATTGAACCCACCAGCCACTTGAATAAATAGAGCCCACTCCTCTGGGATGGTAGAAGAGGTGACGCTCGCAGACTCAGTGAAAAAAGCCTGAGTAAGGCACTTCCTGGCAGTCGTTACGTCGTCCTAAAATTGATTACGATGTTAATATATATTTTTTAAATGAAATGTAACCAAATATAAAATATTTTATAATTCACAATTTTTAACTATTTACCAATGTCTTGCAAGAACGCTCGCCGACATACTATTCCTGTCTATCCCTACTCAGAAAGGTATATAGCCTCTTATACTACTCAATATAACTAAAACCAATGCCCAACTTCTTGCGCTGCAATTACAATAATAACTTATCAGAATATTAACTGAAAATAATTTCACGAAGTAAAATTACAAAACATGCGAATACTTGAAGAAAATTACCATACGATCCTCATGGACAGTGAACGAGACTGAGCCTCTAGAATAAGAGCAGGTGGCCTGATCTCTATTCCTCCAAGCAGTGGAAGAGATCCGCTAAAACTTTTGTGTGCTCTAGAGCTACCTCATTTGCTCCCAAATTTGAGGTTCAATCTAGGAAGGGGACTAACCAACTGGGGTCGCCTTTTGGACCTTCGATAAGGTGTTCGAAAGGCGAGTCCTGCATTTGTGCTTCTAGTTGGACCGAATATGAGTACTATGATCATCAGTCCAATGAAATAGCTTCTGTAAAAAATTACTTTATATTCCAAGTTGTTAGTATATAATAAATGACAAATATATATATATATATATATATATATATATTTATATGAAATACAAAATGCATTAATGTTACGCATTTATACAATAATTAGTAACTTACTTTGAACTCTTTGAACTAGATATTCTTCATGTGCATCGGGACATCTACAAATATGGTGTAGCGCCCGTCAAAGTACCTCTGGAATATCGAGGTGATCTCTTGTACACAGCGATGGGAACCAGCAAATCTTGTTTGTAAAGTCAAACATATTATAAAAATTAAAATGAGTGAAATATACTTAACTAATTATAATCTCCTTATAAAATATAGTATAATGTACAAAATAATACCTATCTACTCATGGTGTAATCAAAGGTCGTGGATCCTGATCCTGAGATCTAGGCTGATGCGATGTTGCAGAAGATGGAACAGCAGGAGACTCACTGTCTTGCCTAAACAGTGTATCCTCTGGATGGTGATTAGGCACTGGAATCCATAGAGCATACCCAGGTGATAGCGTACGGTCCCGTGTATGGGAACACGTTGCATTAGTAGAAGGCTGCTGCTCTCCAGTAGACATATCTAAAAGGAAAAAATATGGTTAAAAAAATATAAATGAAAGGAAAAATGTTACATATTCTCACTAATATATATACATAAATGTAAATTGTAACTTGTACTTTGTGGATCGATATCAAGATAAACTTATGAAGGATTGATCAACTAATTAAATTACACAATTCGCTTGAGACATCCTCTGAAATGTACTTTTTAGAATCAACTTCTGTTTTGAGAATCTATTTCCCAATCAATCTCATCATCAGATACATTGCAGTTCAAATCTTGGCCCCGATCTAATACCTCCTCCTAAATGTCTAGCAACTCATTTATACCTTCTTCATGTGTTAAGGGACGAAGATCGACTACTAAAGGTATACTCATTACATCATTGTCATCAACTTCTTCTTGGTAGCCCTATCAACAATAGGTGAATCAACCACATACTGCGGTTTTATTTTGTACACTGCCATCCAATCAGATTTTGGCTTTTTAGTTCCTGAATATGTCATAAAGTACACTTGATGTGCTTGTTGGGCTAATACAAAAGGATCATATTTAGGGTAACCCCTCTTATTGTTGATGTCTACCAACTTATATTGAGGGTGTACTCTCATTCTCTGATGTTGTGTAAGGCCAAACCAATCATACTTAAAAAGCACAACTGTCTGTATCGGATGACCAAGAAATTGAACTTCAATAACCTCATTTAACACCCCGTAATAATCAACACTATCATGCTCATTCTGGCCACCTTTAACACAAACTCCATACTTAACACTTTTCCTACCTTCTGCGTGCTCACTTGTATGAAATCGATAACTATTAATTAAATACCCTTGAGGTGATTTTCCCTGTCTCGATAGTCCCCACTAGAGGTTTTACAAACATTTGTTTGTTACCCCATTGATAGGATCACGCACTTATATGAAATTTGCAAACACCTAAGTTTGTATTCAACATATTTAACATACACTTATTCAAATATTATTTAGATAACTTACGTAAGTTTTGAACCATCCAACAAATTCATTCTTTATCCTTCTCTCGACTTCCAACTATATGATACATGGGTGTTGAAATCGTAAAGCAGCCAAGAAATACCTTATATAAGGTTGTATCTCTTCACAATTTAGTAAGATGTAGTTTATGGTAGCTTTGAATTCTTCAGATGTCAAGAATCGAGCTTAGATTTTCCCCAATATCCTCCCTAGAACTTTGCAAATTAATAGGAATAGGTGTTCTAGATTGTGCTGAATTGCAACCTCTGCATTGTAAGACACTTATGTATGCCTTGTTTGAACATGTTCTTCAAAGTAGTAGTAGGAAAAGAATACCAAGACTTCTTCAACTAGGTAAGCATTACAAATTGATCCTTCAACCCTTGCCTGATTTTTTACCTTCATTTGTAAGCGATGTAAGAACATGCAATTCATCATAGCCATAATTAGAGCACACTTTTTGAATTGTTGTCACTATCATGTACTATAGTGCAAATTAAAATATTACGAAATGTCTACATATCAAATGGATACATCTATCTATATTGAGCTGGACCACAAACACAAGTTTCATAAGGCAAGTGAACCACTAGGTGCTCTATTATATCGTAGAAACCTAGAGGGAATATTTTCTCCAGTTTACATAAGAGCATTGGAATTTTGGACTCCAATTTCTTCATGTGATGACGTAATTTTGGTGAGCACAAATCCCTATAAAAAAGACTCAATTCAGTCAACACATTCCATACTTTAAATGGAAGAAATTCTCTTAGAGCAATTGGTCGTAATCATTCCATGAACACATGACAATCATAACTTTTCATGCAGACATCTTCAACTCCTTTAGATTAATATATCTTGATAAGTTAGAAGCATATCCATCCAGGAGTTAGAGTTTCTTCACCCCCTCAAGCAATGCTTGCTTGCCTACGCTAGTCAATAAATAACATGCTTTAGACATGTTAACCTTTCCTTCCCCTGTACCACTAACTTGTAATTTAGGCCTATGATAATACGTCTTGATATCATGTCTCACCTTTAGATTTTCTTTTCACATCCATAACAGTGTTAAAGACATTATCAAACATATTCTTTTCATTATGCCTGATATTTATATTATGTGGAACTAATAGAGTTTGCAGTAAAGCAAGTCTCAAAAGATGCTCATTTTAACCCAGTTTTGATTCATACCTCTACTGTCCCTCCTCCTAAATTTATGTCATAAATCTGTAATTTTAGGAAAGTGACACACCCTAGCCTACATTTGCTCTCCTGTTAAACAGGCTACAAGTGATGAAGTTTCATGTCCTCTGTCCTTTATAAATGAACGTGTGTTCTTCCTAAATACATGATCAAGTGACGAGAATCAACGATGACAATTGAACTGAGATGTTTTACCACCAAATTGCAAATGGAAAAACTTTGTGTGCTCATACAATATGGACAAGTAAATCTGCTTACAGTGCTCCACCTATTAGGCATTCCATAGGTTGGAAAGTCACAGCTCACAATTGAAAATTTTATCTCTTTGATATGTCATATGTGCAAATACCATCGACCACAATCCCCTTAGTTCATCAATCATTGGTTAAAAATATACATCAACCTTGTGTTTAGGATTCTTTGGCCCTGAAATAATGAGAGTTAAAAATATTATTGGATCCTTCATACACATCCACGGGGGGAGATTATAAGAAGTGAGAATGACTTACCAGCATGAATACTCTTTTCCAAATGTCTCGAATGGAGCAAACCTATTTGTGCACATTCCAAACCTTACATTCCGCAACTCGTTTGCAAATTCAGGATGACTCTTATCAAAATATTGCCAACCCTCACCATCATGAGAATGACTCATGTAGTCATCAACCATTGACTTCTTCACATGCCATCTCATGTATGCAGTAGTAGTTTTAGATTAACACAGTCACTGCAGTCGATGTGTTATTGGAAAATAGTACATCTTCTTAAAAGGTATCTTCTTATGTGTGTTATTTCCCTGACCCTTCCTCAGCATGTACTAATGAAGACCACAAAACTTGCAATTTCTATGGGTGATATCATCTTTCTAATAAAGTATGTATCCATTTATGCAAACATCTATTTTTTGGACAGGTAAACCAAGGACAGATACTAATTTCTCCATTTCATAAAAGTTATCTGGAATCTTTTTTCCGCCTGGTATGACTTCCTTCATGAGCTGCATCACTTGGTTGAAACCTTTCTCGGATATGTTATTTTTGGACTTGATATTTAATAGCTGAGATATAAGTGATAGCTGCAAATGGCTTGATCATCCTTCCCATATCGGTGTATCTGTAGCTCGCAATATATCGTAGAACTTCTATGCATTTGTATTCGGAGGTTTCTCAATAGAATCTCTAGATGCCTCACAATTATGAAACTTAGGCGCTGCAATAGCTAGAACTATATTTCGAAATGGGTTGCCTAAATAGCTTCCACCAACTACACCTCTTGATGTTGAAATTGGCTCTCTTTATGTTGTATGATATGGTTCACCATGACAAGTCCACTGATAATAGTTACCAACAAATCCATTTTCGTATAAATGAATTTTGATTTCGGGCAGGGGACCGATACTTCTTGTTTTGACATTTTGAGCAAGGACATCTTATCTTGAACGATACTGAATTCGGAATAGTGAATGACTGAAATTCTCTAATCCCCTATTCAAATTCAATAGTAATACCAATGATACTAGAAACATGTCTTTTATATATTCAGCATCGATCATCTATCTAAAATCAACAACAGAAATCAACATCTCCTAAATGCATGATCAATCACATGCAAATTCAGGGACAAAGTGTAAGTCTTGATGTTCTCGAGTCAGAATATAAACTTTGAGAAAATAGGTATAGAAGGTTTGACCCTTGAGATATCTGGCTCTTGAACGGTAATTGTTATAAAAAAAAAAAGTTCAAATCATATCAAAAAGCAAAAGCTTTTAAATTATCTAGAACCATTCTTCCTTGCTCTTTAATGTACCCTTCATATATTTTTGATCCCTAGTATCTAGGAATTAGGCTATCCACTTCTCTAGGTAGTTTTCTATCTGGTGGCAGTTTTTTTTTTGTCATTCACGAAATCTCAAAGATAATATGACTATTTTTTAGACTATTCCTGCTAAATTTGTGAAGGACTACTTCACTGCGAAGGATAGATATGAGTTTATGCTTCAAGTCTATGGGAAGACAAGAAAATAGTTAGTTATTTTCTGACTCTCTAGCATAAGAATAGTTTTGTTCTTACTATTCGTAGGCCAAAGAGTCACAATTTCGACCATTTTCTTGTCTTTCTGGAGACTTGAAGTATGAACCCACACCATCATTCACAGTGAAGTAGTCCTTCGCAAATCTCGCAGGAACAGTCTAAAAAAAGAACAACGGTTATGTTATTTGTGAGATTTTGTGAATGACGAAAAAAAGCTGCCACTAGACGAAAAACCTCCTAGAGAAATGAATAGCCTAAATCTCAGATAATAGGGATAAAAAATATATGAAGGCAACATGAAAGAGCAAGGAAGAAACGATTCTAGATAATCTAAAAACTTTTGCCTTTTGATATGATTTGAACCTTTTTTTTTTTTTAACAATCATCATTCAAGAGCCAGATATCTCAAGGGGATATGAGATAAGAAATAGGGAATTGGTAGATTTACAATACAAATAATATTAAAGAAACAATAACCTTGGCCAATCACCTCAATTCTTACTTCCATAACAAATCCATTCCCTCTCTCTCTCAACATCAAAAACCCATCTCATGATTACAAACTCCATAGAATACCCAAAATACTTTAATCCATGCTTGTAGTCTTATTTGACTTTACACAGCTTCTTCCCCAAGTGCTATTTATCTGTAGTAGGATAGTCAAGTCGTACATGCATACAAATGTAACATCCCTCTTTTATACACTTTAACTGGTGACTACGTAATATAGAATGAATATTTGTATCAAGGCTCATAATAAGAAATGATCACTTTAATGAACTGAATGTTTTGGTGCAATAAAAATATCAAATGTTGGATTTGTTCTATTTGTGCCATAAATATTCAGATTGCGACAATTTTTAGTAGAATGAGAGTTTGGGGCTACGCTCAGAACAAAAATTGAACAGTGTGATGAGACAGACATTTTGGTATAACCCAAGTTATCATGGGCATTACCGTCGTTTTGACTGTGATCGTAAATTAAGAAGAATTGAGAAATAATTGAGAATTTTGATTCCCACTATTGAGTTCAGTGAAATTTATAGATTCCATTGATACAATAAAATATTTTACTGATACGGGCCGAAATTATAGTTATTTTCTGAAGAAATTCTGAAATGCGATTGAAATTGAGACAAGTATCATAACATGATTGGTGGATGAAAAAAAGTGTTAAAATATCAATGGAAGAGCAAAATACTTGTGAGATTATTTAATTACAAAAGCTTATATGTTTAAGAATTATCTATTTAATTGAATCAACCAATAGGAAAAATGGATGAAAATGAAAAGCCCACAATTTGTTGACCATATATGGCAGTGGAAGAGCTATAAAATAGCTAGAAATTCGTTCAAACAAGAAGGGAGAAGGAGAGAGAAAAAAAATGAAAATGAAGGAAAATAGAGAGAAAATTATGGAGAAAAAGAAAAATGAGAGAGAAAGGGATTTCAAGGAAGAAGAGAAAGGAAACTTGGAGAATCTTATACACAAGGTAAAAGCCTTTACTTCATGAATTAAATTTTTGGATTAAGTTGCAAGGATTATTTTGATATTAATTTTGTTGGGATATTCATGAGAATTATGAAAAATATTTGGAAATAGCTATGATTTTGGGGTTGTTGTGTGTGTTGTATATGGTGGTGTATTTGAAGGCATGTATGTTGTATTTTATATGATGTTTGAAGGTATTTTGAAGATGGTTTAAAGAGTAATTCATGGCTACAAAAATGGAAGATGGAAATAAGATAGAAAATAGTTTAGTTGTTGAAGAAAATAGAAAATTGTTGTTATTATTTAAAGCCATTGGTTTTGTTGTTGCTTAAATATGAAAGATACTGATTGTATAAGTCTAAAATCAAGAAGGATTATGTTAGCTCTATGAGCTTTCTCCTATATTTCGACTTATGACAAACATTGATGTGGACTAACTTGTGTGATCTATATGTGATAGAACATGTTTTGACCTCAGTTCTTCTAAGGTATTCAAATAAGATTGTTAAGCAACTCTTGAACAATAGAATTCAAGAATAGGTGATCAAGATGAAGTTCAAGCTTATGAGATTGCAATACCAAGAAGTCCATATGGAAGAACTTTAGACTAAAAATCGTTATTAAGGTATTTCTTGTTAATTCATAATGTTTCTTTACCTTATGATTCAATTGATTTCTACCTTGAAGAATAAAATGAAAAAGATTTTAAAGTTTTAAATCTCAGAATTTTGGATTGAGTAGTTTGGATGATTTTGTATCCAAACGATTCGTCCAAAATTCTGTAAACAGTATCAAATTATTTCTGCCTGAAAAAGTACCATTTTGGACTTATCTTTTGGATGCATCGTCATCCGAAACTTGAGTCCATAACACGGGTAAATTTAACAAAAAAATTATAACCATTTTATAACCGTTGGTACTTTACTTTATAGTTCTATATAAAGCCTCAAAACTTGATTTGACATAAGATTTTTGTGGCATCTATCTAAGGAACACTCTTGCTTTATAGAAAACAAAAATTTCCTTTATCAAAGTGCTTCAAAGTGAATTCAAATTGTGTTTAAAAAGTAAAAGTGATTGTGCTTTTTCCTTAGTGCACATCTGCTCAAACAAGTGAGCTTTTATTGTTCCATTGATATTCAATCTCTTTTATATTACAAAGATATGGTGTAAAACCCATTTGGGGTGAACCTTGATTTGATTGTTTGGTTGAGAGGTTTTGAAAAATCAAGTGTGGTGATCCTCTTTTGTATTTGGTGTAGTTTGATTTCATTAAGTTAAGTAAATGAAATCTGGTTGAAAATCCTTAAGTGTGAGCTTAAGGTAGTAGATGTAAATCTTGGCAGATTGAACCACTATACATTCTGTATCTTATTTCTCTACATACAACATTAACTGTATTGTATTTCTTACCTTAGTCTAAATCTGGATATTTCTCAAAGTTTCTTTGAATAGCTTTCTCTGCTGGCATGAAGTTAGTCCAAGAAACTTGAAGATCATTAATATTCTGTATAATAGACTGCTTGAAATTTTTAGTTTGTCAAAAACCTTATTCACCCCCTCCCCCCCTTTTAAGGTTTTTCATTTGGCATCACAGTTTAATCTACATATTCTTTGTTTAACAACCTTGTAAGAAAAATCCTCATGGCAAGCTCATCCTCTCTTCCATATGTTGAAGGATTTTCAACAAATCGATCTCCTTTGTTCAATAGAAACAACTACACATTCTGAAAAAATAGAATAAAAATCTATGTGTGTTCAATCAACTTTGAGTCGTGGAATTTGATAGAGAAAGGTCTTTTTATTCCGTCAAAAATTGTTGATGGTGTAAAAATGCCTAAAGAAAATGACAAGTTTAATGTTTAAGACAATGCTAAGATGACATTGAATTTTCAGGCTATGAACATCTTATGCTATGCACTAGATGCGACTGAATACAATCAAATTAGTGGTTATGATTCAGCCCATGACATGTGAAAATTATTTGAGGTCACCCATGAAGGGACAAACCAAGTTAAGGAATCAAAATTGGAGCTTCTAATTCATGATTATGAATTATTCATAATGAAGCCGAATGAAAGCATCACCAAGATATTCACTAGATTCACAAATATCACAAATGGTCTCAAAGTCTATGGGAAGGTTTATTTCTTGGGGAACAAAATCGAAAAATTCTGGATGCATTACCTAAAAGCTGGCAACCTAAAGCTCTTGCAATAAAAGAATCCAAGGATTTAAAATCCTTACCAACTGAAGAGCTGATCGGCTCTCTTCTAACACATGAAATGAAACTCAAAAGGTAAAAAGGAAATAGCATTGAAAACTAAAAAAGAGGATGAAGAAACTAATCAATCTGACAGTAGTGATGGAACGGAAGTAGACAATGAAGATCTGACAATGATAGCAAAGAAATTCAAAAGGATGTTCAACAAAGGAAACTTCAAAATATGAAAGAAGTTCACAAAAAGGAAAGGAAAATCCTCTGCTTTCAAGCCTCAATATTATGAATGCAAAAGCACTGAACACTTCATTGCTGATTGTCCAATTGCAAAAGGAAAGAAATGGAGAATGCTTGAAAAGAAGAAGGAGTTGAAGACAAAGAAAGGCAAAGGATTGATGGGGACTTTAGACCTAAATGGGATTGAGTCTGAAGAAGAAAATTTTGAGAATGAAACTGCTAACATATACTTCATGACCATGGAAAACGAGGTAATCTCTGCTACAACTAATTTCATGTCTAATTCGATTATATCCATGACTGAAAAGCATGATGATCCGAATGAGTTGTTAATTGATATGTTCCATGAACTAAAAAAACTGTCCAGAAAAAATAAAGAAATGAAACTGAAGATTAACTGTTTGATGAATGAGAACGAAAAGTTGTTGAGTGAGAACAAAATGTCTCTTGAGTCACATATAAGTGCTATTATTGAAAATGATGTGATGATGACTACTTTACAGTATGCATCTCTAGAAAATGAAAGTTTGTGTGATAGAATTCAAATTCTTAAAAATATGGTAAGCACTTTTGATGACATGAAAAATAGAATCAATGACCTTACCACATGTATTGAAAAATTCACAAATGGAAAAAGTAACCTGAAAAAATTACTTAGGACTCAACATCAAGCTAGAAATTGAAATGGCTTAAGATATAGACATGAGAATAAGGATAAAATTCACAAGCCTCAATTTGTTAAACCTATCTCATGTTACACGACACACAAATTATGCACATATTGTGAAAAATCGGGACATATAGCATCAAGATGTCTTATTAAAAGAAAGGTGAAATCCGGTTGAATAACTTTTTGGAAAATAAATGGAAAAACTACTAACCTCCATGGACCCAAGAAAGTGTGGATACCAAAAATCACTCATCCTTCTCATGTATAGGCACATTCTTTGAGTTTCACTAAGTGGTTCTTGGATAACGATTGTTCAAGACACATGACTAGAGACGCAGCCTTGTTAGAAGACGTACGGACCACAAATGAAGGATTCGTTACTTTTGAAGACAAAAAGAAAGGAGAGAATTTTGGCATTAGTAACATTGGTAAAAATTCCTCAACCATTATAAAACAAGTATTACTAATTAATGATTTGAAATATAATTTGCTTAGCATTAGCCAACTATGTAATAATAGTTGCAAAGTTATTTTTGAAAAAGATTCTTGTTCTATCATAGATAGCTCAAATCTTGAAACAATCTTTGTTGTCAACCGTATTGGAAATGTGTATGTATTCTATCTAAATGACCCTATAGCTCATGGTATTAGATACCTCTCCATATATAGAAATGATGGTAGGTCATGTATCTTTTGATTTGTTAAATAAACTATCCTCAAAAGAGCTTGTTAAGGGACTGCCCAAAATGAAGTTTGATAAAAGCAAAAATTGTGATGCATGCTAATTTGTAAAACAAATCAAAATTTCCTTTAAACCCAAGAAAATGATTTCAACCTCAAAACCTCTTGAATTAATTCATATGGATTTATTTGGACCAATGAGGAATGTTAGTCTTGGCAGTAAAAAGTATGTATATATGCTAGTTGATGATTTCTCTTGATTTACTTGGACTTTGTTTCTTGGACAAAAGGATAAAGCCTTTTTTGAATTTTCGAAACTGATCAAACGCGTCCAAAACTCTATTGGATGCAAACTGATTTCTATTAGAAGTGATAATGGTAAAGAATTTACATATTTTTGTGATGAAAATAGAGTCTTTTACAATTTTTCAGCAGCCAAAACACCTCAACAAAAATGGTGTTTTTGAGAGGAAAAATCGAACTTTGTAAGAAATGGCTAGATTTATACTTTGTGAAAACAACCTTCCAAAATACTATTGGGCTGAAGCTGTTAATACAACTTGCTATATTGTAAACCGAGTTATGCTGAGATCGTTTTTAAGAAAAACACTTTTTGAACTTATGTTTGACAAAACTCCATCAATCTCTCATTTTAAAGTGTTTGGTTGCAATTGTTTTATCCTTAATACCCGAGACAATCTTGGAAAATTTGATAGCAAATCTGATGAGACCATATTTCTTGGATACTCTTCTAATAAAAAGGCATATATAGTGTACAATAAAAAAACTCTATGTGTGGAAGAATCCGTACATGTTGTGTTTGATGAATCTAACATTTATACTCCAATGAAAGATGATGATGATGTAGGAGGTTCAAAGAAAATAAGAAAAGACCAACTCAAAGCTCCACCGCTAGATACTCATGCAAAAGAAGAAGAAATCGAAGAACAATAAACTAAACAAGGAAAGGAACAAATTGAAGATTTTAGGATCAACAATTACCAAATGATTGGAAATACAAAATAGGTTATCCCAAAGAACAAATCATTGGTGATCCAAACTACGGAGTTAAAACTAGATGGTATTTCATAGATAACTTTGCTCTTTTCTGAAATATAGAACCTAACTGTATTCATGTAGCACTACATGATGAATTTTGGATTATTGCTACGCAAGAAGAATTAAACCAATTAAACTTGTTCCTAGACCACTTGATCGTCCGATTATTAGTACCAAGTGGGTATTTGAAATAAACTTGATGAAAACAGAGTTGTGATTAGAAATAAAGCTAGATTGGTCATCCAAAGATTCAATGAATAAGAGGGTATTGATTATGATGAGACATTTGCTCCCATTGCTAGACTAGAGTCTATAAGAATGCTTCTTGCTTTTATATCCTTAAAAAATTTCATGCTCTATCAAATGGATGTTAAGAGTGCATTCCTAAATGGTTTTATTGAGGAGGAAGTATATGTTGAACAAACTCCTGGTTTTATTCATGAGCACTTTGCAAATCATGTTTTCAAACTTTCTAAAGCTCTTTATAGGTTAAAACAAGCTTCACGAGCTTGGTATGAGAGATTTAGTGAATTTTTTATTTCAAAAGATTTTTCTAGAGACTTGATCGATACCACTTTGTTCATCAAATCTGATAATTTCGGCAATATACTAATTCTTCAAATCTATGTTGATGATATTATTTTTTGTGCTACTAATAACTCTTTGTACAAGATGTTTGCTAAGACAATGTAGCAAGAATTCGAAATGAGCATGATGGGAGAGCTAAACTTCTTCCTTAGGCTACAAATTAAGCAAACTAAGGATGAAATCTTTATAAATCAAACTAACTATGCTAAGGAGTTGTTCAAAAGGTTTGGTATGAACGAAGCAAAAGAAATCTGCACACCTATGAGTACTTCTATAAAACTTGACTAAGATAAAAAGGGTAAGAAGGTAGATGAATATAAGTATAGAGATATGATTGGAAGCTTACTCTATCTTACTACTAGCCGGCCTGACATTATATTTTCTGCATGTCTTTGTGCCCATTTTCAATCATGTCTAAATGAATCGCACCTATGTGCAGTAAAACGCATCCTTCAATAGCTAATCGGCACATATGATTATGGCTTATGGTATCCCCAAATTAGCACATTTGATCTTATGGGACACACTGATGCAGACTATGCAGGATGCAAAGTGGAAAGAAAAAGTACAAGTGGCCATTGTCAATTTCTTAGACACTCTCTAGTATCATGGCACAGCAAAAAGTAAACTTGTGTATCCTTATCCACAACTGAGGCCGAATATATAGCAGTCGGCAGTTGTTGCGCACAAATTTTGTGGATGAAGAATACATTGCTTGATTTTGGTCTTAACTTTAATTGCATACCTATATTATGTGACAATACAAATGCTATCAATCTAACAAAAATTCCTATTCAACATTCTAAGACAAAGCATATAGAAGTTAAACATCATTTTATCCATGATCATGTGCTTAAAGGTGATGTGTGTGTTGAATATATTTCAACTGATGAACAACTTGCCGATATCTTTACAAAACCTCTGGCCGAAGAAAGATTCAATAATCTGAGAAGAGGTTTGGGAATTACAAAAATCACATAACTAACTTAGTTGCACAAGTTTTTTTTTTTATTTTGCAAGATTAGTGAAGATGATATTTTTGGATGCAGTGTTCGTATCCAAAATGCTCCAACAACGTATTTGGATGCAATTTTTGTATCCAAAACGCGCCAACAAAGTTTTTGGACGCAGTATTTGAGTCCAAAACCCACCTTCAAAACTCATTTCTGAAAATGTTCCAGATTGGGTCGAAATCCAAAACATAATTATTTTTTATACTTCATATTTCCTTTTTTAAAAATAACTGCTTCCATATTTCAATTTTTGAATTTCAAAAAGGGTTTGCGCTTTTCTCAACACAGTTTCTCTTAATCTGTGAGTTAAGTTGCCTTTTCAAAGTGCTTTCTATCACAACTCTCTAGGTATTCAAAGGACTTCATTTTTTCTCTCTTTCAATCTCTATAACCGACACACTCTATCTTCCAAAAACTCTCTGAGTTCTTCTCTGCAAAACAACTAACAGTCTAAAAGCCCTAATCTTCTCAATGGCAAAAAAAAAAAAAAAAAAAAAATCATCTACACCAAAACCCAAGAAAGCACAAAAATTATCTCCAAAGACAAAGAAGAAGGATTCAGTGTTGAACAAAGCAAAAGAAGTTTCACTAGAACCAGACTTCTCGGCATCACATTATGATTCTTCAAAAGCTTCACCAAAAAAAGTGAGTTCCGGAAGCCAAGTACTTCGATTTATTGACTCTAAGAGTAAATCTGATTACAATGACTGGGTTTCTAGAAATAGAACTGTTATTTTTTTGTTTCGTATTAATCCGTCGTCCTTTCTGAATCTCTCAAATGTGTTGGATATGTTTGAACATATTGGTTGGAGTGGTTTACTATCTAATGATGAAAAATTATTTACCCCATTTGTTTGGGAATTTTCTGCCAATCTGAGGAAAGGACGTCTTGAGGAGATAGGAGGAGGATTTATGATTCGTTGGTATGTTTCTAGAGTTAGAGGTAAGGACATTGGGTTTGATCATCATTTGTTGAATAGAATCTATGAAGTAAGAGACGGAGGGGTTCAATATTTTGAATTAAATAGATTTCCAGAGGAAAATGACATGTTTGAGTTAAAGAAATTTGAAGATATATTTGCTGGAGGAAAGAGTTTTGAAAATTCAAGTAACAGAACTACTAAATGGCTGAATGGAGTTAGGAGGATCATGCACCATATGGTTTCTACCATGATGGTACTGAGTTTTGGTCATAAGACCTCCATAAATATTTTACAGATGATAATTATGTTAGCTTTGGCAGAGAGAAGGTAAATTAGTTTTAGGTTTTTAGCTGCCAAATTGATGCTACAATCGAGAAATACCTCTAACAAAACCTTGCCATTTGGAAATCTGTTAACAAAGGTTTTCAGATAGTTTAATATTGATTTAAATTTAGTTTCCTATGCCCCGTAAAAAATGAATGTTTATAGTTTTGATTCTTTTGAGAGAATAGAATATGTGAGAATGGGCAATGAATGGAAGTTGCTCTGAGATACTGAAGGAGAGAAAAAGGAAAAACTGTTGAAAATAAAAGCAGAAGGAAAGAATGCCCCTTCAGTTGGGGCAAAAAGAAAATTTGAGGAAGATCCTCAAGAAGAATCCTCTTCTAAAGGAAAAGAAAAGGACAATGGACTATCTGAAAGTATTTTGGACACTATCAACTTATTGGCTGTCAAACTGGATAGCCTCAGTTCAGAACTTCAAAATCTTAGCAATAGACTAACAGCAGTGGAAAAGAAAGCAAAAATAGATGATCCGGTGTCTGCACCTACAGTATTTGATCAAGCAAAGGCAACAGAAGAGGAACCAATCATTAAGAAAGAGACTGAACAAGAACAGCCTGCAGTGGAGGAAGTGCTTGTTACTGTGCAAACCAAGGAAAAGTCCCTGATTCAAGAAACTGTAGCACCCTCTGCCTCCTTCAAATCATATGTCTCGTCTGGAAAAAGATAGAAGCATGTTGTGGTTAAAAGGAAATCCAGTAGGATTGCTGGTCAATACTCTTGAAAGGGTGCAGGATAAAAAATTGAAATAATTCACATTTCCTAAGAAGACCAATTTGGCATAATGCTCTTCAGTTAACCTCTAACCTAATTGCCCTAAATTCTCTCTGCTATCGTGAACAATTTACTTTTTGCAGTTGAACAATTTACTTTTCTGTCTTTACTTATGCAGAAGCCTATCTACTTAAATTCTGAATACTTACTATCTATCTATATTCTATTTCTTCTGCTTCTTTTCTGTTGTTACTCTTTTTGATTGATGACAAAAGGGGATAAAATATGAAACTGGTTGGATATGAAATAGGTTAGTTACTGGATATGAAACTGACCGGATATGAAATTGGATAGTTACTGGATGTGAAACTGACTGGATATGAAATAGGTTAGTTACTATATATGAAATTGACTGGATATGAAATTGGACACTGACTGGATATGAAATAGGTTAGTTACTATATATGAAACTGACTGGATATGAAATTGGACACTTACTGGATATGAAACTGATTGGATATAATTTTTTGCTGGGAAATGTTAGGATAGTTATTGGATATGATTAGTTATGATTGAAAAATATTAAGATAGTTTTCTGCATATGATTCTGCTAATAATTATGAGCATTATAATTGATTATTCTATTGATTGTGAGCATTACAATGGACTCTGTCGACTGGGTTGTGATTATTCTTTTGATTTATTTGATTATCTATCCATGTGATAGTATGCTATGCTCTTTGTTCTTAATTGTTAATAATGCATATCTGATTGACAATCTACCTGATAGTCCTTGTGCAGTAAATTTAATTGAAAGAAAATTTTGTGCTTTAATGTAATATTCTTGGATGAACTGATTTATATGAATATTGATTATCTGTGATCTCAGTTTGTGAATATCCAAATTGGACAACAGTTTGGTATCCTGAATTTCGTCCAAAAGTATCTTTTCGTAATTAAAGTATCTTTGAGACTAGATTAATAAGATGTTTTAAAGTTATTGATATGATTTTGTGTCAATTTCAGTCAGATGGATTGTTTCCTTTATAATAAAAAATCTTTGAGAAAATCAGGACATATTAAATTTATGAAAAATCCATTATCTCGTGTATTATGTCAGGGGGTGTTTTGTACTCCTATTTCCTTAATCCAAAAATCTTGTCCAAAAATATTTTCTAAAAAAATTCATACTGTTTTGGACATACACCTTTTGGACATCCAAAACTCACATTCAAAAAGATTTCATATTCACTTTCACCAATGTTTTGGACGTATGTTTTGGACATACAAAATTAACTTCAGTTTCTCTCTCATTTACAAATATTCATATATGCAAATATTAAGGGGGAGTATCTCATCATATAACTTGCCTACTATATCTCCTTTATAAAAATCATTGTATCATTATTTCTTTATGGAATAATTGTTTGATAGAAGGATGGAGAATATGGAGGTAGGTTGGGCTATAGGCTCATTGAGCTATGTTTGTGAGTATACACTTAAGTCTTCTATCTTAATCTCACAAGCACTCTTTGAGTTCTATAATGAGATATTGTATTTAAATGAAAAATATTCTCATTTCTCTCGGTCTAACATGTATTATACAATTTTTTATTTCACAATCTCATCAAGTTTTGTCATCATTAAAAAAGGGGGAGATTATTAGCCCTAAGGGCTTTCTCCTATATTTTAACTTATGACAAACATTGGTGTGGACTAACTTATGTCATCTATATGTGATATGGCATATTTTGACCTCAGTTCTTCTAAGGTATTCAAATAAGATTATTAAGTAAGCAATGGAATTCAAGAATGGGTGATCAAGATGAAGTTCAAGCTTTTGAGATTTCAATAATAAGAAGTCCATATGGAAGAACTTTAGACTAAGAATTGTTATTAAGGTATTTCTTGTTAATTCCCAACGTCTCTTTACTTTATAATTCAATTGATTTCTACCTTAAAACACACGATGAAAAAGATTTCAATGTTTTAAATCTCAAAATTTTGGATTGAGTAATTTAGATTATTCTGCATCCAAAAGATTCGTCCAAAATCCTGTAAATAGTGTCAAATTATTTTAATCTGAAAAAGTGCTATTTTGGACTTATCTTTTGGACCCATTGTCGTCCAAAACTTGAGTCCATAACACGGGTAAGTTTAACAGAAAAATTATAGCCGTTGGTACTTCACTTTATGGCTCTATATATATAAAGCCTCAAAACTTGATTTGACACAACATTTTTGTGGCATCCATCTAAGAGACACTCTTACTCTATAGAAAATAAAAATCTCCTTTGTCAAAGTGCTTCAAATTGTCTAAAAGGTAAAAGTGTTTGTACCTTTTTCTTTATACACATCTGCTCAAACAAGTGAGCTTTTACTGTTCCATTGATATTCAATCTCTTTTGTATTACAAGGTTATGGTATAAAACTCATTTGGGGTGAACCTTGATTTGATTGTTTGGTTGAGAGGTTTTGAAAAACCAAGTGTGGTAATCCTCTCTCGTATTTGGTGCAATTTGATTTCATTAAGTTGAGTAAATAAAATTTTGTTGAAAATCCTTAAGTGTGAGCTTAAGGTAGTGGATGTAGATCTTGGTAGATCAAACCACTAGAAATTCCATGTCTCATTTCTTTGCATAAAATATTAACTGCATTGTATTTCTTACCTTAGTCCGAATCTGGATATTTCTCAAAGTTTCTTTGGATAGCTTTCTCTGCTGCCATGAAGTTGATCCAAGAAACTTGAAGATCATTAATGTTCTGTATAACAGATTACTTGAAAATTTTAGTTTGCCAAAAACCTTATTCATCCCCCCTAAGGTTTTTCAGATTATATGATGTTTAGATGATAAACAAAGGCTTGCAATGATTCAATAACATATATATTCTATAGGAAAGAAAGAGAATGGATTATGTGAAGAAAGGAAACAAAAACAGAAATTCTGTTTTGAAAAATTTTCGAGCAACTTTAAAGAATGAATTAACTGTACAAATTGGTTTGTTGTTCTGGACCCCCATGACTTGAAACTTTTATCCAGTTTCTTAGGATCATTTTGGGACCAATATTACATGATTTGAAATTGTAAATAAAATATTATGTTGAAAATACCACAAGCTGCCAAAACTGTGATGGGATTCGAAAGTTGAGATGTTATAAGTAAAACTGAATGAAATGATAAGGGAAATCAGCCGTTCATGAATTGGAAATCATCAAGGAATGTCTTGAGGATATTTTGGAACAAATTTGACATTATTTGGGCATGTGGATTAAAAGTTATGAGCAAAATAAGATGATGTGCCAAAGCTGGAAATTGTAGAATTTTCATTAAAGAATAAATAAATTCATGAAGTAATTTTATTTATGTTCATGGATGAATAAAAATTTAATTGGGTGTATGAAGATCTTATATTCTTGTGAAGAAGAGGAAATAAGGAAATAGATTACAATTTTACAAGGATTATATTTCATTTCAAGTATGAAATGAAATAGGAAATGAAGTGATATCCTTAGATGGCTATATATTTGGCCTTATGTATATTATCGTCGACAAGCGTAGAATACTAAATGAGTTGTGAATAATTATTATTGTAGGCCATTCATGTTATACATTAGTGACGACTTAGTGAATATTTATCTTGTTAAACGATAAGCTATTCGAAGTAAGTCACTACATCTACACAATCTTTTCAATAAAGCTCTTTTATGAGAAAAATATTATAAAGCATGCTAATTTATTTTATTGAAAATATTATGAATCATTTGGAAGGATAAATGATTACGCACTATTTAAGCATGCTTTATTTTGATAAGTCATACATACATGATGAAACGATTTGAAAATCCTGCATTGATTTCACTAAGCAACTTATGATTGCGAAAGCCATAGCATGAGAATATGATTTTATGAAATATTGGAATGAATCCAAATTATGTGTGTTCATATTCAAAGTTATTTTGGGAAAGAAAATATCTTCAAAATGAAAATGTTTTGGAATTGATTAGGTCGTGGAAATATTGAGACATTGCGATAATCTCTAATGTGATGTGATCTTTGAGTACTCAAAAAGACTTTATACCTATACTAATTTACGTGGGTTTGAGAACGCAATCCAGTTGGTGGCCACCTATAGACTGTGGTCTCTTATTTCACGGGATGACAGTATTTAATGTTAAGTCATCCTTAGTTAGCACCCGTTATCCAAAGTAAACATAGAAGGACGAGCGTGGGAAACCCTAGCCAGTGTGGCATACCAAGATGATGGTTATCATATGTTTAATCGTAGTGTATGCACTGGGTTATTCATATTAATTAATGATGTGGGCTTGTATATCTTGTATGGGTCAGTGTGGCAATATTGATTGTAATAATATTCCTTACAAATGAGATTGCAATGCAGAAGTTTAGATAATTAAACGTATTTTGAGAATACAAAATGATTTTTTATTAGAAACCCAAAGCTTATATTATTCACCATGTTATGATGGTGAGAATCTATTTTCCCGAAGAAAAGAGTTATACTTCAACGATTTTATTATAAATTCTTTTCAACAAGAAATAATGATTTATGTTCACCGTTCGAACAATTTCAATCATGCATTATAACAACAGTATTGGTAGAACTTCTCACAACACACTACGAAACTTACTGGGATATATTATATCTTACATAAGTTTTATCCATACTTTTTAGGTAGACTTATGTGAATATCTGAATTTGTATAACAGCAAGACCCGAAAAAGTTAGTTGACATATTTTGCCTTACTGTTATTCGGGTTTAGATCCAATAGACTTTGTAGTTGCAGTTTGTGTAAGCAAATGTTTAGAGTATATGATGTAATTCCTTTTGGAGCTATTAAATCTCTGCGTTTATTATTTATTAAATTGTACCGTTATACAGGCCCCTTGTCATTTCGCTGGGGCGACATCTGCAGCTATTCGGGCCTTATAGCTGTAGGGTGTTACAATTGGTATCAGAGCCTATATTTAGGCGTTCCCACAACTTATTGAGGTTAGATGCGACCTAGTAGACGGTTAAGTTATGTAATCCAAAACTATCAGATTTAGATAAAATCGATCTTTATAAATCAGTGGATGGTTATTATGGACTTGATCCTCGATAGTAGAGTTTATAGTATAGTAGAGCCTATAATTGTATTTACAGTTACAGGTCTATGAAAGTAGAAAACCCTCTAAAGTTAGATATTGAGATAAGTAGGATATCTGAACATGAGACACACAAGTTGGTTATAATCCCTTCTGATGAGTTAGAAGAAGAGATAGACGAGATAGTTATGACATCTTTTATCAAGTTTAATGACAAAGCTATTGACGATGGTGTAATAACAAATTATGCAGTAAGGGGTAACCAAAACTGTGTTGACAGTATAAAAATTAAGATCAGGGAATCCTTGAATTTGATATACCTATATACGCTAGCTCTGGACCCCAGTTTCTAGGACCAGTAGTGATAACGAATAGAGGAATTTGTGCACTTGAGCGTTTGGTGTATATATAGTATGAGCGTAATAGTAGTTATAACCGTTAGCTAAGGATATGTGCATTGGTATAATGCAATTGTTTAAAAGTTTGCATACTGGAAACCCTATATTATGAAAAATACAGAGGAGTGTAATTATACCAGTACTAATGCATCATATTCCATTAGAACTTCAAAGTTAAGCGTGCCTGGGCAAGAAAAGTACTATGATGGGTGACCCCTAGGAAGTGCCCTTAAAAGTTGAAGGGGATGATTTGGAGGAATTTATACAAAGGAATAAAAAGAGAATTCTAGCATTTGACTCTAAAAGACTTGGAGGACCTAGTCGACAAAAGAAAAGAAATTTCCAAAGAGAGCTAGTGATGAAAGGTAAGTCATTAGTTGATTTAAGTATGAGAAAAGAGTACAAAACCATAAATTACCCTACCTAAATGATCTATAGAATGAGTGAATTCAAGAACAAATTATATAGGATTGAGATCGGGACTTGTAAGGGATAATCAAGGCCCAATCTCAGCTTCCAAATCAAGAGCAAATAAACTATCGGTAAAAGTACAAGTGGTCGCTTTGGAGAAAGTGGAATTCGGAATGGTAACAAACAATAGTAATTGTATAAGGTAAAGTCTTACTGATGGCAAGAAGGCTAAGATTCTAATAAATCCAACTTCTCTTTCTCTTGCTTACTTCAAGGTAAGGATCAAAGATAGAGAAGATCCCTATGAACTGGGATTTAGCACTCCTTAAGGAGAAATAGATGAAACGGACAAGAAGTGTCTGGAGCATGACGTATTGGTAAAAGATATGGTTCTGAATGAAAATTTCATATATGTACTTATAGATAACTATGATACTATACTTGTCATGGATTGATTATTACAATATCAAGCCCCAATTGATTATAGAAACAAAATGATATAGCTTTGTGAACCAAGCAATGATGTATTGGAATTCTGGAGAGGAAAAAAAGTAAGAAAGAAGAATTGCCTTATATTTGAAATTACATCTCATAAATTATTATAAGGGTTGCACCAAAAAGAGAAGTTGTGATTACTATTAATTCAGTACTAGTTACAGAACCAATTGCAAGAACTTCTATAGAATATTGCCAACGAAGGTGAAGGAATTTACAAACACTGGCAAGAATTATTAAAATAAGGGTTTGTGCGATCTAGTACACCTCCTTGTGGACTACCTGTGTTGTTTGTGAAAATGAAGAATGGAGTATTAAGGATGTGTATAGATTATCATGGGTTAAATGCAGTGACAGTGAAGAATATATCTCTTTTGACTATGGTTAATGAATTATTTGATCAATTTTAAGGAATAGGATGTTTTCTAAATTGGGCTTAAGGTAAGGATATTATCAGGTGCGAATTCAGAAGAGGATATTTCAGAAACCGCATTTAATACACAATACGGGCATATAAAGTTTGCGGTGATACTATTTGATGTTGCCAATGCTCCTATTACATTTATGGATTGGATGCACTAAGTGTTTCAACCATATTTGGATAACCTTACCGTTACCTTTTAGACGATATCTTAGTGTATTTTGTAAGTCCTTAGGGACATAAAGTATACCTTCAAAAAATGTTGAAAAAATTGCGGGAGGCTAAGGTATACGTAAAATTTACCAAATTTGAATTTTGATTAACTAAAATAAAAATTTTGAAGAATGTGATATCTAAGCAAGGAATCACGTAAATCTTGCGATGGTTGAGACAATGATGAATTAGAAATTCTCTGAGACTCCAACAAAGGTACAAGGAAAGTTCTCTATGTAAAAGTATGAAAGGAGTTTCCCAAAATTGAAGTGAAAATAAGTTTTAGTGTTTCCCCTAATAGATAAACTCTATGAGACAAACCTTGATGCCTTTAAGGAGAGATTAGGAGAAGTATTGATGTAAGAAATAAGAGTAACAATGTATATCTCAAGAAAATTGAAATCTTATAAAGAAAGACAGAAGATGTTAAGGAAATAAGCAATTAAAGAGAAAGAAGAAAATGACACCGTAATCCTTCAAGGCCAGTATTGGATTCTAAGGCTAGTCGCTAGGGAGCAAAGTATTTTAACGAGACATCTCAAAGTAAAAATGCAATCGATCTGGCAACTGTTAAGATATATCGTGACTTAAAACAGAATTACTGGTAGATTGAAATGATATTTCTCAATTTGTAACTCAACGCTTCACGTATCAACAAGTAAAAGCCGATCAGTAATGATTTGGAGGGTTATTATAACTGTTGCCCATACTATCATAGAAGTGAGATGAGATTTCCATGGATTTCATAACGGGATTACCTTGATAGTAGGATTAAGAAATACCATTTGTGTTGTAGTGGATTGATTAACCAAAATTAAGCATTTTCTCCAATCAATTAAGGGACTCTTTGGAGGAAACTAGGTAAGATATATATGTAAGAAGTAATTAGATTGTACGAAATATCCTTCACTATTGTATCTGACCATGGCTCAAAATTTACTTTCAAAGTTTGGGGTAAGCTGCAACAATTTTGGACCAAATGGTCACAATTTTGGACCAAATGGTCACAATTGTTGACCATATATGGCAGTGGAAGGGCTGTAAAACAGCTAGAAATTCATCCAAACAAGAAGGGAGAAGGAGAGGGAAAAAAAAGAAAAGAAAATGAAGGAAAATAGAGTGAAAAATAGGGAGAAAAAGAAAAAGGAGAGAGAAAGGGTTTTCAAGAAAGAAGAGAAGGGAAACTTGGAACAATTTAAGCTTGGAGAATCTTATACACAAGGTAAAAGCCTTTACTTAATGAATTAAAGTTTTGGATTAAGTTGCAAGGATTATTTTGATATTAATTTTGTTGGGAAATTCATGAGAATTATGAAAAATACATAGAAATAGCTATGATTTGGGGTTGTTGTGTGTGTTGTATATGGTGGTGCATTTGGAGGCATGTATGTTGTGTTTTATATGATATTTGAAGGTGTTTTCCAGATGGTTTAAAGAGATGTTCATGGCTGTAAAAATGAAAAGTGGAAATAAGATAGAAAATAGTTTAGTTGTTGAAGAAAACGAAATATTGTTGTTATTATTCAAAGGTGTTGGTTTTGTTGTTGCTTAAATATAAAAGATACTGATTGTGCATGACTAGAATAAAAAAGGATTATATGATGTTTAGATGATAAACAAAGGCTAGCAATGATTAAATGACATATATATTTTATAGGAAAGAAAGAAAATGGATTATGTGAAGAAAGGAAACAAAAACAGAAATTCTGTTTTAAAAAATTTCCGAGCAGCTTTGAAGAACGAATTAACTGTACAAATTGGTTTTTTGTTCTGGACCCCCATGGCCTGAAACTTGTAGCCACTGTCTTAGGATCATTTTGGGACTAATTTTACATGATTTGGAGTTGTGAATACGTTGCGTTGAAAATACCACAAACTGCCAAAACTGTGACAGGATTTGAAAGCTGAGATGTTGTAAGCAAAACTAAATGAAATGAGAAGGTAAATCAGCAGTTCATGAATTGAAAATCATCAAGGAATGTCTTGAGGATATTTTGGAACAAATTTGACATCATTTGGGCATGTGGATTAAAAGTTATGAGCAAAACAAGATGATGTACCAAAGCTGAAAATTGTAGAATTTTCACTAAAGAATAAATAAATTCATGATTTTATTTATATTCATGGATGAATGCGAAGTTACTAGGTATATGAAGACCTTATATTCTTGCGAAGAAGAGGAAATAAGGAAATAGATTACAAGCATGCAAGGATTATATTTCATTTCAAGTATGAAATGAAATAGGAGATGAAGTGATATCCTTAGATGACTATATATTTGGTCATATGTATATTGTCGTGGCAAGCGTAGAATACTAAATGCTTTATGAATGATTATTATTGTAGGTTGTTCATTGTTAAACATTGGTGACGACTTAGCGAATATTTATTTTGCTAAGCGATAAACTATTCGAGGAAAGTCCCTACATCCACATAGTGTTTTCAATAAAGCTTTTTTATGAGAAAAATATTATAAAGTATGCTAGTTTATTTTATTAAAAATATTATGAATCATTTGGAAGTATAAATGATTACGCGCTATTTAAGCATGCTTTATTTTGATAAGTCATACTTATATGATGAAATAATTTGGAAATCCTGTATTGATTGCACTAAGCAACTTATGATTGCATTTTATGTATAAAGATTACAAAAGTCATAGCATGAGAATATGATTTTATAAAATATCAGAACGAATCCAAATTATATGTGTTCATATTCAAAGTCAATAAAGAAAATATCTTCAGAATGAAAATGTTTTGGAATTGATTGGGTTGTGGAAATGTTGAGACATTGTGATAATCTCTAATGTGATGTGATCATTGAGTACTCAAAGGAACTTTACACCTATACTAACTTACGTGGGTTTTGCAATTCGTTTGGTGGCTACCTCCGAACTGTGGTCTCTTATTTTACGAGATACCAGTATTTGATATTTAATCGTCCTTAACTAGCACCCGTTATCCAAAGTGAAAACGGAAGGACGGGCGTGGGACACCCGGGCCAATATGGCATACCCTAACGATGGTTATCATATGTTTAATTGCAGTGTATGTACTGGGTTATTCATATTAATTAATGATGTGAGATTGGAAATCCTGTATGGGCCAGTATAGTAGTATCGGTTGGAATAATATGCCTTCCAAATGAGATAGCAATGCAGAAGTTTAGATAATTAAGCTTATTTTGGGAATAAATAATGTTTTTTATTAGACGCCCAAAGCTTATATTATTCACCATGTTATGATGGTGAGAATCTATTTTCTCGAAGAAAATAGCTATACTCCACGATTTTATTATAAATTCTTCTTGACAAAAAATAATGATTTCTGTTCACCGTTCCAATAATTTCAATCATGCATCATAACAACTGTATTAGTAAAACTTCTCATAGCACACTACAGGACTTACTGAGATATAATATATCTCACACAAGTTTTATTTATACTTTTCCGGTAGACTTTTGTGAATATCTAGATTTGTATAAACGCAAGACTCGAAGAAGTTAGTTGATATATTTTGTCTTACTATTATTTGGGTTTAGATCTAGGAGACTTTGTAGCCCAAGATTGTGTAAGCAAATGTTCAGAGTATATGATATAATTCCTTTTGGAGCTATTAAGTCTCTTCATTTGTTATTTATTAAGTTGTACCATTATAAAAATACATTGTTATTACGACGGGGTGACATCCACAGTTATTTAGGCCCTGTAGCTGTTAGGTGTTACATACAAGATCTTTTTGGCTTTCAGTTGAAAGATTAAGTGAGATTAGCCTTTTATTAATGTTAATAAACTATAGCACTTGAATGGACAATTGAACCCATACATAGGGTGTGAGAAAGGACTAAAATACCCTCTATTACTCCTTGTTTCATGAACTTAGAGAGTTCTCATTCCTATCAGATTTATAGGATAGGATGCAAAAAAAAAAAAAAAAAGAAAAAGAAAAGAGAGAGGAAGAACACCTTTTGGGGGAGAGAGAGAGAGGGTTTCAGCTGCCTTGTAGCCCTAGTTTTGCTCACCCAAGCAGGTAAGATCAATCCCTCTTGAATAAAAGACGTTTCTAGTATGATATGGACTTATTTGATATAAGTTTTGATGGCTAAAATTTCAAAAAACTTAAGGACATGGTTGTTCAATAAAATCTAGCCTAACTTATGACTATTTATATGGAGGTTCAAGTTAACTAATGAAAATTTCGGCAGAGTTTTCCCTATAAACTAGATGTTTTCTAGGCACTAAACCACCAAAAAATCAACCAATATTCAACAAAAAAACACTAAAAAAAACATTACATGTCATAGTAATTATTCAATAAAACTAACCTAAGGGTAATTACACATCACCCACGGAGAATGATCACCAATCACTCACGGGAATCCATTCATATAAGTTAAACATCTAATATTTTAAGTTGAAACATATAAACACCTTTTGACTTGATGAGCAAATCTAAAGACAAAGCACCTCGGTGAACCCATTCTTGTAATGTCAAGCACTATATGTCAGACAAAAATAATGGTTAAAAATTGAGGAATGTGTGTAAATATATGTACAAGCAAAAAAATCTCATTGATAGAAATCTATAAGTAAAAGAATAAATAAAGACCACTTAGTTGTAGTGAACTTTGTGTTTACTATTTAATTATAATATATCTTCCAACTATATATTTTCCAGCGACATACTAGGGATGAAGCACTATGCATTTGGAAATTTTATCCTTTTAGAATTTTTACCCTAATGTTTTCAAGATAAAGACATAGATTTCAGCACATTTTAGATTTCCTTTGGAGATAAGATACTTTTATCATGTTGTGGGCTAAGCCTATACACTATATACCAGTCCTTTGGACTATCTAGTGCATATGACTCAAGCATGCCACATTTGGCTTTGCACACATCTAGCTAAATCTATCTACTATGTGCAATCTTTGGTTATCTTTTAGGTTGGTCCGTACCAAGCCTTGAGCCACCAACCTTAGCTCTTTGCTTTTATAGCCAACTCATGTATTCTAATAAAAACACATACTCAAAGGTCATTTATCACAGTCCTAACACCAAAGTCCTGCAACTAATCACCATCTATCTATATTGCACCTATTCGCTAGTTTCAATCCTTAGCATGCAAGTGATCCAAGTAGTATCTAAAGCGCCTCAACCCTCGAACCTAAGGGGTTGATAGCACATCACTTGCCCAATAAGGACTTGCAATAATGTGTATAGATAACCTATTATTAAAACATTGTTAGTAAGAAGATTCGAACTAAGTTTATTTTAAGCAAAGCACCATCCTTAAAGTTTTTGCTAATTACATTGCGCCTTCTTTTAATTGCTAAAAACTAGTTTTATTAATTAAAAATATAAATACTTTCATACTTCCCAGTTAAATACCTATATCTAGTTTAATATAATGATATAAGAGAATATTTGACCATCTTTATCTTAGTATTTTACCCCGCCCCCCAACACCAAAAAATCCACCAATTTTCAAACTATCGACTTTGTTTATGATGAAAGTTGTGACAATTAGTAACAACTTAAAAATACTTAGGGCAGCAATCATGTTAGTCCTAGCCACAACAAAACATGTCTATTTATGTCCAACAATGACGGGCTTTCTTCCATTCTACTCCTCAAACACCCCATCCCCACCGCCCCACACCCCCACCAAAAAGAAAAAAACAAAAAGGGTGTCTTTCCCCTCACCCCTTAAAGCTATTCCCCCTAGAAATGATGTCGTTCCCCCTTTTCCCCTATCCCTCCATCCCAAAAAGAGGGAAAAGAAAAGGCAAATAATATGGTTATCAGTTGCAACAAAATTAAGGAAATTATTTAGATGAAAATTTAGAATAAGTTTTCCAATTGAAAAAAGTAGCACATTTGGAACAAGATTTCCAATTGAAAGAAGTAGCACATTTAGAATCTAAAAGCACATTGAGGACCCACAATGAAAAACATTTTAAGTAAGATACTATTTCAAACATTTGGAATATGATTTGCATTTGAATAGTATGTTTGCACTAAAAATTACAATAGAGATCCTTTTCTTTCAAAACTTTATGGTGCTAATTGCTCTGTACTTCAAAAACATCTTAGTCCATAAATTGGTTGCTTTTCTTCACATTGCTTCTATTATTTCATATTCTCCAGCTATCTTCATCTATCAAAACTGCAATTTAGTGCATCACAAAATAATTCATGTTTCAATAACATTGATGTTTCCTTTTTTAGGTCCTTACACAAGCTTTGCTTGTATAGTTGCTAGTTGATAGGTAAAGATATTCTGTTCAAATAGAATAAAGCCTGTCAAAGAGACAAAACTAGAAACCATTTACTTGCTTCTAACAGCATACCCATTTTCCCTGCATTCTACAAGCTATCTAAAATAAATTGTCATTTTTTACATCAAAGATATTAATTTTCTTTCATATTGCACCAAAGGTACCTAGCTATACTGTTGTGTGCAGTTAGAAATAGCCCAGTCTCAACAATTGGCAATCAAACAATATTGAAGCAATGCAATCAAACAACATTAAAAATTGACTTTCCAAATGGAGAAGGCAATAGTGGCCGCTACTGTGCACTGTTCTTCGTAGGAATAAGGCTGAGGTAGACCACTAACTTCCGAGGAAACAGAGAACAGTTGAGGTGCTGGAGATCCCAGAGATGAAATGCAAACTTAGACAACAATACTACAAGAGCGGGGGAAAGAGAGATCAGAAGATTTGCGGCGATTTAGGAAGGAGGGGGGGGGGGGGGTAGTGAGAGGCTAGGAGTCGAAAGGAAAAAGACGAAGATAAACAAAAAAGACTAAGTGTCAAGTTTAGTCTTTAATTTTGTTAGGGCATTTTGCTATCGCATCACAGACTGCGAGGGTTTAGTAACAGCAAAAATTCAAAACTAAAAATCTAAATTACTGCAGCTAAACCCTCACTTATTTCTACATATTTAGCTACAGTACATATCCGTAGCTCAATAGTCGCTAATCCATTAAATTAAAAAAAAATTAATGATTATAGCTATACCCTAGCAATTAAAAAAAGATTAGCTACAGCCTTTTCACATTATATTCCCGTTTTAACAAAAATATAATACACATAATATTGAAAATAATATATATCACTTTTAAAACATATTTTATGACTAAAAATTATTCGAGTTGCCTAAAATAATAAATAAAATATATATAGTATGTATGTATATACATGTAATATATATTGTACAAGTATGATAAAACATGTTATCATATGGTATAGTTTATTGTATATAATATAGTATACATTATATGGTATAATTAATAATGTATCATATAAATATATATATATATATATATATATATATTCCACTTGATAACTTTTTTGCACATTCTACAAATCAATTAATAAAGTAAAATAGTATAAAACATATCTATACTATACTTATAATTACTTTAGATACGTATTATATACTAATATATATATATATATATATAAGTACATATTAGTGTGTATTTAAATATACACATATGACTTTTTAGATATGTATTACGTACTAATATATATATATATATATATATATATATTAGTATATATTAGAATATATATGTTACTATTAATATATACTAATGTATACTAAGATATATTAGTGTGTATATATATAATAGTATATATTAGAATATTAAGATATTAGTATATATGTATATATTAGTGTATAGCAGGGTATATTAATATATATATATATATATATATATATATATATATATATATATATAAAGGCTATTAGTATATATTAGTGTATATGAGTGGATATGTATATATATATATATATATAAGGTTATTAGTATATATTAGTGTATATGAGTGGATATGTATATCTATATTTGTGTGTGTGTGTATATATGTCTAATATTATAATATTGGTATTATTAATGTATATTGTACTATATATATACATATATACATATATATTAATATATTACTAACATATACTAATATATTTGTATATATTATAATATATATAACTTAGTATATATTATTGTATATGAGTGTTAGTTTATATATATCCAATATTATAATAATTATATATTCTACTTGTATACATATAATATATTTTATAGTGTAAATTTGCTATGTATATGACATAAAAATCACATATTATAACTATACGCATATCCACATATAAATGAAATTAAACTTTAAAGTTTTTTGCTTAAATAGTTATATTTTTTTGAAGAAATATTTTTAGCCTAACTAAACATTCGCTAATTATTGAGTGCTTAGCTACGGCCATTTATCTTAAAATTTGAATAAATTCTTTTTGAGAAAAAATTTATGGCCGTAGTTAAGCTCTCACTAAGTAGCGAGTGTTTAGCTATGACCATTATATCCTAATATTTCAAAATATTTTTTTTTGGCGAAAAGTTGTGGTTGTAGCTAAACCCTTACTAATTACGAGGGCTTAACTACAACTATTTTGTCCAAAAATTTCAAAAAAAAATTGAAAAAAATTTAGAGACGTAGCTAATTAGCAAGGCTTTACTAAACCCTCGTTAATCCGTCATTATTTGTGAGAGTTTAACTATGGTTAATCAACTCCTCAATAAATTGTTCCTCTCTTTACTTTTCCTCGCAAAACTCTTGTTAATTAGCGATGGCATTTTATCCATCACTAATAGTGTGTTTTCTTGTAGGCATATTTGGAATAGTTTTCAGAAGAAGAAAACTCTTGGGATTAAATGGATTCAGGAGATTATGTCAAAAGGCAGATCATTTTGGGAGATTTCTATTCCACTGAATTGTTCTTGGGTTTGGAGAAACTACTTTGTTCTGGTATGACTATTGGCATCCGCTGGGGCCATTAAAAAACTACTTTAAGCATTTTCCTTCCTTCAGCTCTAACAGTTCCATACTCTTAGTAGGCTTAAGGAATCGTGTGGGTTAGTTTCAACTAATGTTTGTGTAATGTGGGTGCATGATGCAACAGCTGATCATCTCTTTTTTGGACGCTCTATGATGTCCTCTATGTGGTTTGATATTCAAACAGCCATCTTAGTTAATCCGATTACTGGTTGTAGTCAAAGGTTTTACCGAAGGTACAAGCTCACAAGCCAAAGTACTCTCAGAATTCTGTATACAAGATTTTTCTAAGCCGAAGTACTTTTCAGAATTCTGTTTTCAGACTAGTATTGTTGGTCACTATCTGTATGTATGGCAAGAAAGGCATGTTTGCATATTTGCTGCAAAGGGTGCTCCACTGCTGAGCTTGTGCAGGGGTGCTTGAGGATGATCAGGAAGTCTATTACTTCCTGGTTTAATGTGCCAAATGCAAGTAAGGTTGGGACTTGGGCGTTCAGACAAAACTCACCTACCAATTTTTTTGGTGCTCAAGCAAAAGGAATTGTTTTTTTTTTTTCAATAAAGTGGAATCTAACTAAAATAAATTCTTCCTTGGTGAATTTTAATTCTTTTAAAAGAATTTTATATTTTCTGAAGGAAATACAAGCTTTTAAATATATATATATATATATATATATATGTATGTATAAAGCGGAGAAATTTTCCATCATTGATGAATGGTGTGGGCTAGAGCAAATAAGGCCTTTTCTATTTGTGAACCTATTTAGCATGTTTTAGCTTATGCTGTTTTTGGTAACTTTCTAATGCCACAATTATTACCTCACTAATTCCTGTGAAGTCTTATCAGGAATCCTAGGTTCTTTTGGAATCTTCCTCGGGCGCTGCGGAACACACGTCTCCTTTTCCTCGCGGAAGGAGAAGTCTAAAGTCCTCCCTGATCAGGAATGATCTAAAGATTTTAAACAATGAACTTCTCCTCCCTGCCTCTTCAAGACAATCAGCTCCAGTGGTGTCTCCTCCCAGTCAAGTGGTGTCCTGTTTCTTTTGGAGTTGTTTCGAGTTTTGATAACAAAAGCATATCTATGGGGAGGAAAAACTCGAACGAGGTCGCAGCGCCTATGAAGACTAATAAGCCAAATGGTGGTAAAGAAGTTAAAGATGGGAAGAAAAAGAAACTTTCCGTTTCCGCCATGCTCGCAAGTATGGACCAGAAACTTGATAAGCCGAATATATCATTTTCGTCCCCAGGGTCTACTAACAGTAAGTCTGGTTCAGAAGCCTCTTATTGTGATGACTTTGATCTTCCTCCGGCTGATGATCAATGGCCTAGCGAGCAGCAGAATAGAACTGTAACAAAGCCTCTTGAGATTCCCATTAGTGCAAAAGAGTTGAAGAAACGAGAATAGAAAGACATAATAGCTTCCCAGGCGGCTGAACTTGCTAAACATGAGGCCCTTAGCTAGGGATGATCATGATGTTTTTACAGTGTCGTCGGCTTCTGTTCTTGATGGTAGGGATGAAACTGATGACTATAGATATAACTATAGATGACTTCTCTGTGTCAGCAATTGGAAAGGAACTCTTAAAGAGTGCATCTGTAAAAATATCTTATGGAAGAAGGTATGGATTGGTTGGACCAAACGGGAGGGATCGAAAGTCTACATTGCTAAAGCTTCTTGCTTGGAGGAAGATTCCAGTACCCAAAAATATAGACCTTCTTCTGGTTGAACAAGAGGTAGTTGGGGATGGTAGAACTGCTCTTGAAGCAGTAATTTCTGTTGGGATATTTCAAAAAGTCAGCCCCAATTTTGAACTTATCCTCTGCAATTCCACTCACTTTAACCGAGTATTACTCCACATGGTCTTCAACTACTATGACCAAGTCTTCAACTACATTTTGGAGCATCCCTGATTTGCTCATGTAACGGTGCATGAAGTTCATGATTTCTTGCGGCTTTGTTACTTGGCTTCTCTATAAATAGAGAAGCATTCTTCCATTCATTTGCACTGAGACAAAGTCATGAATTATTGGACTAGAGGCCTAAGGATAGTAGATGTCATGTAGAGAGGTGTTAGTACATTTCTTCCTCTCTAAATGTACGGCGATGTATAGAGGGGTATTTTAGTCATTACACCTGTAGGTCGGAGACTTTACTAATGCAGCACTGTCCTTGGGGTCAATATTTTCTTATGGTGATATTATGAAATATTTAAAATGCAAAATACAGCTATTTATATGACAAGGGTATTTTGGTCATTTTAGTAGCTAAGGTGGTGTGTCTTTTGGTCCCCAGTATAGACTGTGAGTCCTAATTAAATACGAGCTAAGGAATTGATCTTAAATTAAATATAATTTATTTTATTTAAGTAACCTAATTTAATTATTGGGCTAGAATAAAATAAAGGTCCATAGAGAAACCATTAATAAAATTAATTTAGTGAGTTAATTAATTATTCAGGGCGTTAGCCCAATTTGAATAATTAAAGATTAACCTGGGATTTAACTAATATAGGCTTATTAATTGGACTAGTTTATTTAAGCTGGAAATTTAATTATTAATTGGGTCGTTAGGTTGGTTCTAATTAGAATAATTAATTAAGCCCAAAAGGTTAAACTAAGAGCCCAATGGCCCAATCCAATTTAACCTAGGGTTTTATTTAGGTTAAACATGAGGATTGGAAACAACGTTGTTGCAAAACATACACTCTCTGTGACGGCTTCTTCTCTGTGAAAAGCCAGACGTCTCTCTCTCTTTCTCTCCAGAAAAAAAGGTTCCTTAGTCTGTAGTTGTTCACCAAACGGATTTAGGCAGGCCATATATTGGAAGATCGAGGGATTGGTATTCACCTACATGCAAAAACGGAGTAGGAGACTTACAGAAATCGCACCAGAGGCATCCACCAGCACACCTACCCCGGTTGCGCACGTTCCGGTCCAGCCAACTCTTAGAACGAGGAAAAAAGGTAAAAAAAATTTTAACCTCGGAATCTCACCAGAGCACAACCGGTGCCAGCTAGGGCTGCCAAAGCCGGCAACGGCTCTGATCGAGATTCCCCTGTTCTTGTTTTTTTCAATTTTTTATCTTCGCTTCCGCTGCGTGCCCTGTGTTTTCCGTTTCTATGTCTTCACAGAAATCATAAAAATTCAATGAGCACAAAAAATAATGTCATAGTTAAATGAACCTTCAACTACCTTGATCTTCATTTCTCCTGTCATTAAAAAAAAATATATGATAAGATTACTTCTTCATAAGGCTCAAAAAAATCTATTTTTCATCCAGTATAAATTAAACTAATTACTAAACCATTCAAAAGAAACTACAGAATATGATCAGTTGTTTCTAAGCAAGTACATACAAAGAGAAGCAAGATAGCCTAAAGTAAAATTAGAACATGGAAGAATGAGAACCCAAAATTCCAACTTCAATTGCAATTGAAGACCAAATTAAATTTGCATTTGTAGACCAAATTTGAAAGTCTGATGCAAATCAAGAAAAAAAAAATAAAGTCTGATGCTTGATGCGTGTTTTTTAGTATAGAAAATATTGTCAATAAACTACACAATCAATCAAACTTTAATAAAAAGCTAACCACTAAAACAACACATTCGGGCAAGTATACACATCATATGGTATAAGGAATAGCAAGTATAGAATCTACGAGAACTTAGACTCCCACCTTACTTTACCCAAATCTTTATTGTTTAGCTAAAAAAATAAAAAGAGATAAATAAAACACTAACATAATATACTAGAGAATAGTACAAGTTCACACAAGACAAGTAACAAGGATTATCAAGGAGTAAAAATAAGGAGAAAATACATGTAAATAAATAAAAATCCTCAAAGACATAACCATGATTGATTATAACTTATCACAATTAACTATCATCTTGGCACCATGAAGGAACTTAAGTAAGATCCAATCATTTCCCAAGTTATTAACTTATTTATGTAGACTCCACTTCTTTTCCAATCCATGAAATCACTATCTCTTTATTAATTTAGTAGATTTTTCAGTCGTACTAAAATAGCTAAAAGATGTATTAAATTCATATCTCATAAATATGAAATTAGCTAATGACCCTTTGCTCAAGGTGAAATCGACTAATATTTAATCACTTAAGTTCTTTAATCTTAACTTTATTTTCCAAATCCATTAAGATTTAACAAATACGAAATTAATGCAATAACTTCTAGCATCGTTTTGCAAATCAATTTGAAGAAAACGCATCAATAACCAATTATATCAAGTAATCAAATACCAAGGACAATAATCGATTTATCAAAGAACTAAAATCAATACAAAGTCATGAATCCAAAAACAACCTCTAAATACAATTAAAATAATTAAAAGTTAAATTGTCAATAAATTACAAAGAAGAGAAAAAAAAAATTCACTCATAGACAAGTAAGCATTTTTCTTCTTCCTTGAAACCTTCTTGAACAACCTCCTGTTCTTTCCCAAGAATTCTCCTTTGATCTTCATAAATCTTGGTGTTTCTCTAGGAGTTTCCTATGGGTTTACAAATCCCAAAGGTGAAAACTGATTTAGAGATGTTATTCTCTTGTATTTATAGGAGTTCTAATTGCCAAAAAGTTTGTACAAGAGTCTTTTCCCATAATTGAAAAAGTTCCCAAAAGAATCAAACTGAAATTGTCAAAATCTGCTTGGAAAAAGAAAATTTGCCGACACTGATCAGAATGGACCTGGTGCCGAGTCCATTCGACCTACCTGGCGTCGGGTCCAATCTGTTTCTCCTCAAAATTACTGCTTTTCTAGAACAGACTTGGCTCCTGATGCCTTAACTGGACCTAGCGCCGGGTCCAATCTGGAATATTTCATTTTTTGCTCGAAATCCACTTAAATCTGCATAAATTTGTCAAAAATACTTTTTATAAGTAAATTGTTAAATAGGAAGAAATATGCCTAGTTTTTACAACAAAATTATCTTAATTTGACCTAAAATAACTAGAAATATAGTGATGATTTTAACCCTTATCATATACCCCCACACTTGAACTTTTGCTTGTCCTTAAACAAATAAGAATTAGACACTAAACATATGGCTTAAGATAAAATAACTTTTCAACTTATCCTTAGCAAATTCATCCATAATAAAGGAATAATCTTTTTTTCAACCTCAAATACAAACTTGCCATTCATTTAACCCTTTTAAAACCTTTCAAACTCATGTATTAGATCAAACAATCCTAAGGTCATCAAAGTTAAATTAAACAAGCTTAAATCTCGTACAAGAAAAGTATCATACTCCTCAAGCAAAAACATAAATAACATAAATCATACAAGTCAAGCCATTTAACTAATTCAATCATTATAAACTCAAATTTACACAACTCAAATTAATGAAATAAGGAAAACACTCAACTCTCTCCTTTTTTTTTTCTTTTCAATGTCTGAGGGAATTGACAGCCTCAAGTGAATATATTTCTCTTCGCACACCGTATTGACTCCCTTATAGTCATCATCATTTTTTCAACAATTTTGTTTTTCTTTCTTCTTTCTTTCCTTACCTTCTTGCCTTCAATATAACCTTAAGAGAGTATGATACTTCTTTGCTTCTTCTCTTTCACTCACTGTATTGACCTCCTTTTCTGCAAAGGATCTCTCTCTCTCTCTCTCTCTCTCTCTCTCTCTCTCTCTCTCTCTCTCTCTCTCTCTCTCTCTCTCTCTCTCTCTTTTCTCAACAAATGAAAGCATTTTTTTCAACTCACATTCTTTCCTTTTCACTCAATTTTTTTTTTTTTTTCAATTCATCACCTTCCTTATTCACAACTCAAAGCCAAGCAAATTTTAAATCTATAATACAAGAATTAATCAACAACTCTTCTCATATTTCATCATATCATCCACATTCAAACTTAAAGAATAAAACAAAACTCAAATACCAAATATAACCAAGGTTAACTTCAAGTTTTAAGACTTAGCAAAGTCCAACTTAATACACAAGTTTAATTTTTAATTAAAATTCAACGATAATGAATGATAAATCTATATCTCAAGTTGAAAAGGAAATCACAACTCCATTATAGACAAATAAACTCAATTTAGCTCCAAATCTCCAAACTTTAAATTCAAATTTTCAAAACTTTTCAAAGAAATTCCAACAAAATTTTTGTTCTCAAAATTTTTCCAAAATAGCTCAATGCCAAAAAAAAAAAAAAAAACCAAGATAATTGAGAAAAACTTGGACAAAGAATATTATCAAACCACTCCCCCACACTTAAATTGGACAATATCTTCATTGACCAAAAATAAACACAAGAAAGCATCTCTAAAGGGAACAAAAATGATAAAGGAGGTAGTAAGTTAAACAATACTCCCCAAGTGCAATAAGTTCCAAACAATATGAACTTGGAAAAGACTAGAAGACTTGTTTAAAAAGACTTTATTCAAACCTACAAGAGAGAACATAAATAAAAGCATATGGAAAATAATAACAAAATAAAGACACACCTAAATAAAAGAAAAAAAACTAAAGAAAAATACTAATAAAAATCCTACCAAAGAAAATAAAGATACGGCTCACTTCCTCACACTTAAGATGAAAAATATTTTCCTTATTGAGGAGGAAAAAGACACTTAACTGACTAGACACTTAACCGACTAAAGAAAACCAATCCTAAGACAAAGAGACAAACTCTTTCCACTCATAATGCTTTTTCATTAAATCTTTGTAAAAGAAATTAAAGCTCATTGAAAAAGGTGGGCATGACGAAAGTAGAAATAAGAGAGGTTTTTGAAAAATAGAAGGTTTGTGAAAATAATTTTCCTCAACAAAGTAAAATGCATAAACCTCATTCTCTAACATTACTTTAGACACACAAATATTTTGGTCAACATATAAGTGTATATGGTCTCTAAAGAATGTATCAAACTTGAAATCATTATTTAACCCTTCAAAAGATTTGTCACAATGAAAATTCTCCTTAAAACTTAGCAATTGAGTTCTTAAATATGTGATCAAGAAATCCTTACTTTTCAATGCATCATCTACAAAAACTGAGTTACCTCCCTTTGAATGGGGCGAAGGGTAAAAATTACCACCATCCTCCAAGGACTTCATATGATGTAGTGTTGAAAGATCCAACTCCTTGAGACATGTTAAACTCCATACATCATTATTTGGACCATTGTCCTCCAAGAATGGTGAGAAACCTAAGAAATCATGTGACAAAGAGAGATTAGAATTATTAGCACCTAGAGAATAATCAAATACCTCCCTTTCCATATTGGGCAATTGTTCCTCATATCATTTCTCCTTTCCTTGGGGATTCTCTTGTTCTAGTGTATGCCCTTTATAGCATCTTCAACTAACTTGGCTAGTTGTGTTCTTTAATGGCTCAAACATTGGGATGCTTCTTCGTGCCACTTAACAGATAGATTTGTATTAGCGACAATGAATGTAATGAGCTTTCAAGTGACGTCTCACAAAAAGCGTCAATTCGCGCTTGCAAATGTGCCAAATTCTCATCATTGTAACTCCTTTTATCTTGTGCCTAAAAGTAACTGTCCATGATGATGTCATTCTCGCGCTCAAAGAGAAACAAAAATCAAATCGAAAATAAACAAAAATAATAGAAAAACAAAGAAAAGAAAAAAACACAAACTATAAACATTCACAAACTACCTAAATACAAAAGTTAGTGATATTTACAAATACAATAAAGGCTAAATTAACAAGATTCGAGTGTTTTCGATAGTGTTCATCCTGGGCAACGGCGCCAAAAACTTAATGCGTGTTTTTTAGTGTAGAAAATATTACCAACAAATTATACAATCAATCAAGCTTTAATAAAATGCTAACCACTAAAACCACACATACAAGCAAGTATACTCATCATATAGTGTAAGGAATAGCAAGTATCGAATCTACGAGAACTTAGGCTCTCACTTTACTTTACCTAAATCTTTATTATTTAGCCAATAAAATAAGAAGAGATAAATAAAATAATAATCTAATATACTAGAGAATAGACCAAGTTCACACAAGACAAGTCACAAGGATTATCAAGGAGTAAGAATAAGGAAAAAATACATGTAAATAAATAGAAATTCTCAAAGACATAACAATGATTGATTAGAACTTATCATAATTAATTAGCATCTTGGCACCATGAAGGAACTTAAGTAAGATCCAATCGTTTCCCAAGTCATGAACTTACTTATGTAGACTCCACTTCTTTCCCAATCCATGGAATTACATCTCTTGATTAATTTAGCAAATTTTTCAATCGTACTAAAATAGCCAAAAGATATATTAAGCTCATACCTCATAAACATGAAATTAGACAATGACCATTTGCTTGAGGTGAAATCAACTAATCTTTGATCACTTAGGTTCTTTAATCTTAATTTCGTTTTCCAAGTTTATTAAAATTTAACAAATACAAAATCAATGCAATAAACTTTTAATATCGTTTCCCAAGTCAATTAGGAAAAAAAAATGCATCAATTACTAATGATAACAAGTAATCAAATACCAAGGACAATAATCAATTTATCAAAGAACTAAAATTAATACAAAGTCATGAGTCCAAAAACAACCTCTAAATACAATTAAAATAATTACAACTTAAATTGTCAATAAATTATAAAGAAGAAAAAAAGAATCCTTGAAACCTTCTTGAACAACTTTCTCTTCTTCTTCTTCTTCTTGAACAACCTTCTCCTCTTCTCCTTTGATCCTCCTAAATCTTGGTATTTCTCTAGGAGTTTCCTATGGATTTGCAAATCCCAAAAGAAAAAACTGATTTAGAGATGTTATTCTCTTATATTTATAGGAGTTCTAATTTTCAAAAAATATGTACAAGAGTCCTTTTTCGTGGTTGAAAGAGTTCTCAAAAGAATCAAACTGAAATTGTCAAAATCTGCTTGGAAAAAGAAAATTCACCGACACTGATCAGAATGGGCCGGCACCAAGCCCATTTGACCCACTTGGCATCAGGTCCAATCTGTTTCTTCTTAAAATTGCTACTTTTCCATAACAGACTTGGTGTATAGTGCCTTAAATAGACCTAGCACCGAGTCCAATCTGAAATCTTTCACTTTTTGCTCGAAATCCACTTAAATCTGCACAACTTTGTCAAAAATACTTTTTACAAACAAAATGTCAAATAGGAAGGAATATGTCTAGTTATTACAACAAAAGTATATCAATTTAACATCAAATAACTAGAAAAATAGTTATGATTTTAACCCCTATCAATGCTACAACCATAAGCAGTTCTCTAGTAAAAGTTAAATGTTTCAAAAGTTTCTCCAGCCACTAATAAGTGAAACAAAAGAATTCAAATCAATAATGGAAAATAGATAAGTTAGCAAATTTAGCTCGAATTATCATAACTTTGGCAATATTCATTACTATAATGCCATAATTCCACAAGTTGTAGAGATCATGGTGGCAATTTCAATTTCAACTTGGTTTTTGGTGTCTTCCTGCAAGACTCTTATTAGTAGTAGAGCAAATGCAAGGCAATCTACAAGAAATATAACTAATGCTTCAAGATGTCCAAAGTTATTCCAAAGTCATCTCAAGTGTTTCCCCCACCAAATGCAAGGCAAACTACAAGAAATCTAACTAATGCTTCAAGATGTCCAAAGTTATTCCAAAGTCATCTCAAGTGTTTCCCCTACCAATTCTTTAAGCAAGAAATCCAATATGTAGTAGTTGAAAATTCTTACTAGTTTTGTAATTTTGAGGAATCAAAGGATAATGTCAAGACAGGACAATATACCTGTAGAATCTCTAAGTGCTTATCTTCAAATTATTGGCAAGTCAAATGACTTTCATGATTTGCTTTTACTATTTTCCCTTAAATGCCTGATGGATTTACTAAAATAAATTATAGGTAACAGAACTTTTCACTTCTTGATTTGGCTAAGATGTGACACCAAGAGTATCTAGAACTGCTATATTTCACTTACTTCCTAGTGCTAATTAGGATCAATGCCATTATTGTGATGTAGTAGTGAGGTAATTAAAGTGCAGACTTCCCCACCAAAAGATGCGTTCAATGTGAGCTCCCACCGTGACAAATTATTGGCCTTTGTATTCTGCTTTGCCTTCTTAGTGGTGAAAAGCTGGGGTTGGGGCATGGACCTTTTTCAACTAAAGGATAAATACATTTGTGAAAACCCCTACCTAATCATTTGTAGAATGGATTCCATATAAGCACTAGAAGTTTATTGTTCGAAGAATAGATTCTTTTATTTTGACACCAATTTTCAAGAATACTTGATACTCTCCAAGAAGTAGATAGCAAATGCAATTTAAGAAACTTTATATTGAATAAAAAGGACAGATAAGGGACATATAAGCAAGTAAACGTGTTAGGCATTAGACCACAAATCAAGTGTAGTGTTTGAATACAGAAAAATTTACATCTAGAACCACATAAGTTGGAATTGAAGTTGAAAAATTTACACTTCCTCCCCCACCCTTCAAAACCAAATTAATTTTTTAAAAAAATAATCAAAATTAACCATGCTTTGTGATTTTTACCGTAAATGTAGACATAATTCTTCCAAGCATCTACTTGATGAGCACTACGAGGCAAGAGACTGTTAGGGCTTGATATAAGTTTCCATTCTTGCTTTTCCACATCATAACAATAAAGATCACCATAAACAAATGTCTACAGCTATCAAATACCATAATTCCCACACATTCATTAGTTTCCACAACCACAAAATACAGAAAACTAGCACATGCACTAAATGTAAGAAAGCTTCAGCAACTGAACTTATCATTCTTTGACCACCAAACAACATCCACAAATTCCATCTGGTATTACTAGCAGATGGCCACAATATTCATTCCAAAAGACTAGCAAAATCCTAATTAAAGATTTCCTTTTTTTTTTTTTTTGTTAATCTACCTATATTTGGAAGAAAATATATTTCCTAAAAGGGCACCTGATTCAGACTCTATTATGAACATCAATAATGAGACATCAATAAAAATTCTTAATTTTAGAAAGAACAGCATCTAAATGTTGCATTATATGCTCCTGAGTTGTCCATTGTTAAGACTATTGCTTTCAACAAATATGAAATCAATATAACAAGACCTGACCTTTTGGCCATTGTAGAATTCACTGCCATATAAAATTAACTCGGTCTCCTTCAGTGGATTGATATTCAACTACAGAAACTATTGAATCGAATAAAAAGAAATTAATATATATACATACATACATATATATACTAAAGGATTGACATTCACAGAGCATGCATTTCAACCGTGGACAGTAAATGAAAAATAGAAGAACATGGCATATATAAGAGTATGGAAGCATCATGGTGGGTTGAATACATACCTGTTGGAGCCTTTAAAACTTGAAGAATATTGAAGAAATGCTTTGAAGCCAGAAAACAGCTTTCTTCATCATCCGTGGGATGAACACCAGTGAAGCTTCCTTTCTTCCATCTCCGGTTCTTTCTTCTCCTCCGGTGGAATGCTAGCTTTTCAGTTCACGGAATATGACCACTGTCTAATTTACCGTTGGTGAGCGCACATTCGGGTGAGAAGAAATGAACTCTCTCAATTTTCTTTTCCTTCACCAACCATCCATTTCCCAGGCATGGTTTCTTCAGTTATAGCCAAAAACAGTGAAGAAAACCAAAAGCCAGGAAAACAAACAGGCACGAGAGAGAGAGAAAGCCAAGAGACATTTTCTTTTATTTTATTTTTCCACACAGAAAGCCAAGAGTCATAAAACTAAAAATAATTATTTTGATAAAAATAATATTCCCGGAATTTTATACCCGAATATTATTTACAAAATAAATTTTGACTTCACTCCAAACTCTTCTAAACTGTGTCCGGAAAAATCCTATGGTCCAGGCTATTGGGCCAAAATAATATTTAATTATTTTTTCTGGACCCGAAAAATCCAAAATAATAAATATTAATTATTTTTCTTGGGATTAAATAAATAACCCAGTAAATAATTAATGAACCCAAATGAACCTAAAAATAATTAAACTTTAATTATTTATTCCTTGGGATTTAATTAAATAAACAACCCAATAAATAATTAAGTCATAATTATTTTCAACTAGTTTAAGTCCCGGATAATTTTTCTAATTATTCAAACTGGACCCAAGTCCTGAATAATTAATTAACCAATTAAACCAGAAAATAAATTTCTCTCCATTTATTTTATTCCAGTCCAATAATAAATTAGACTTCTCGAATAAAATAAAACTCTCTCAACTGAGATCATTTTCTCAACCCAAAAATTAATTAGGACTTACGGGCTATTCTGAGGACCAAAAAGACATATCGTCTTGGCTACTAAAATGATCAAAATACCCCTACTATATAAATAGATGTATTTTGCATTTTAAATATTTCATAATATCACCATAAGGAAATATTGACCCCAAAGACAATGCTGCATTACAGAGTCTTCGACCTACAAGTGAAATGACTAAAATACCCCTCTACACATTGCCATACAATGAGAGGAAGAAATGTACTAACACCTCTCTAAAAGACATCTACCATCCTTAGACCTCTAGTCCAATGATCCACAACTTTCTGGAGTGTTTTCGCTTTTCAAGGGAGCGACCCTAAAGCAAACATCCAAGTCACGTTTCCCAAGGCCCTGGATATTTAGATCATCCGAACAACCACAAGGAGTGATATAGTGTAGAAACTATCTTGTACAAGTCTGTCTTAACTAACTAGTCACACATACCCAACATATAAGTATATTGGCCATCCGATAGAACCTCAACTATAGTATATCAAAGCATATGCTTCTAGCTTCGCCAGACCACCAACCCATACTCAAGTCATAGAGTACTAGTCCACGCTATAGCGAAAATAGACTAGATTTCTACCATATAGTACTTTTTAGAAACCACTACTACAGGTCCTGTTCTATGTATTTGAAATACGCTTATGTCATGAAGTGAGTGAACTACTCATTGGCTAACGGTAAGCCATTCCCCATTTGGAATTCATAACATAATAACCTAAACATGAAGAGATTCCCATTCTCATCACTCGGTTAAGAACGACTGTCTATGTGTTTAAATAACACATGATCCATACCTTACTGTGAAAGACCTCTATTCACATGGATCACTTATTTACACACAATGGGTCTGTTCCAAACGAAAATGTACACAAATAAAGAAAAATTATTTCACAAACGATTTCTGACAAATAAATTCTTTTATTAACACATTCGATATTTTCATCAGAAAACTAGTCTAAGAGGGCATATTCCCAACATATACATAATATATGTATATATATGTATGTATATATATATACATACATATATATACATATATATATGTATATGTTTTTGTGTGTGTGTGTGTGTGTGTGTGTGTGTGTGTGTGTGTGTGTATAAATTAATGTAACCCCAAACTAAGCAAGAAAAAAAAATGCATTCCAAAACAAGATTTCTAAACAATTCGATCTTGTAGATGACCTCGAAACATTCTCGTCTACATGAACTTCCTTCTTCTTAGCTTCCTCCTTTTGTATGCTCAACTGAGTGTAATAATGTTCGACCAAAAATTGAATCTAAAATTTTAATAACGTCATCTTGGCATTGAGAATCTAAAATTTTGAAGATTTCCATGTAGTGTGATGATTTTTTCAAGGAAGCTTCTACTTTGTGGATATCTACAAGACAAATAATCCCTCCAAAGATAAAAGCTAGCAATTGCAAGCTTCTGGCTCAAATGAGTAAACAATTAAAAACAACTTCACCAACCTGGACATCAATCTCTCCAACTACCATTGTTACTTCAATTCCTAGTCTTACATTGGTCACTTATAGACGTTAGTCTCAGTAATCACATAACTTTAGATCACAAAGGTAAGGCACACCCAAACAAATTAAAGATATCTAGTGAATTTATAGATATAGCTAAAGTAGTAAAAGGATCTTTATTAGTGCACATGATGCAACACAAAACCTAGAGGTTCTAACACAAAGAGAGAGGCCCAACCAAAACAAAGCGGACAAAGTGATTGGCCTGAGAAATCCCAGTATATGATATATCCAATAACGAGCAATTGACAGATATGCCATTCTACTCATTTAGCCATCCTTTTACAAAATTAATAAATTCAACTAGGAAAATAGGCTTAATCCTATGGTAAACTGCAAGGAAATTAATCATGTAGAATGGCAAGTTATAGAACATTTGCACTGTCGTGCTTCCTTCTAGTTTCTGTAACCCACATTACATCAGACAAAGTTTCTTCTTCAATGAGCTATTTATACGTTAAAATTTTCTAACAACATCAAAAGCAAAGTCTTCATTGGACCCAAGATTAAGGAAGAGTAATACCTAAAATCATGAAAAATTATCAATGAATCAAAATCAAGAAAGAATTAAAAAAAATGAAAAAAGAAGGTGGACCTTCTCATTTCAGGAGTTACAGTTGGTGTGAACATAACTGTCGGTGTTGAAATTGTCGGACTTAAAAATGTTGAGATTTTCCTCGAGCTTGTTGGCTAGAATGTGCAACTCTTGGCAAAAGCCATAACAAAAAAAAGGAAAAAGCAGTTGAAATTTGACTAATTCTCTCAACTCAAATCCGATTGCGGCAAATTCCACAACCCCGGAGATATAGCGGAGCCGCGCGGGGGGGGGGGGGGTTCTTGCGAGAGAGTACTTGGGTGGGTTTAATGGGTCTTGACTCTTGAGTCAAGCATCAAATGGTTAGATCTCAAAAAGGGTGGAAGATGGATGAGGAGTAACAGTAAGGGACTAAGGAGTAAATTGCCATGGAAGAATACTAAAATTTGATGATCTCCTACTGATTTATCATATGAAAACTAAGAATTCAATCCACACCAATGAGAAGGATTTCTCAGTTTCTTCAAGGAACACTACAAGAAAATGATACATTGGTGACAAAACTTTAGCTAGAAAAAAAAATTCGCTAAAAGTACCATTTAGCAAGGAAAATTTTTCTTTAGTGACAAAAACTTTTTATCGCTACTGTTTAAGACCTTCGTCAACAAAATTTTTATTTCCTAGCTAAAAATGATGGCATTAGCTATGAAATAAATGCATTAGCAAGGAAAATTAAAGTTTTCTCGCTAATGATGTAGCATCAGCGGCGAAATTTCATTTCCTATCAAAAGTTTCCTCATTAATGATGCATCATCAGTGACGAAAATACATTTTCTAACTAAAAATTTTAACTTTTATCACCATTAACTATACTTTTAGCGTCAAAATTTCTATTCCTAGCTAATACACATCCCTAAATTTTTAAATATTTACAAAATGACCACATAAATTTTGTAAATTGGGCTTTAAATTGTTTATACATACAAAATGACCTAATGAATTTATAAATTGGTCATTATATTTTGAAATATTTATAATATGACCCTAAAAATTTTACAAATTAATCTCTAAATTTTTAAATATATACAATATGATCAAATATGATAATATGCTAGATTGTGCAACAAAATATATTTGATTACCTTCAAATTTTATCATGAAACTTTTTTTTGCCAATTTTAACAAATCTAATGGTTAGATCGTTAATATGATACGTCAATCTTTGTAAATGCGTCAAGTTATGGGCATTTTTACCTATATTATGCAAGATTAAGTGCCAAAATATATCCGATTACCTTTAAATTTAGACATAACAATTTTTATAGCAATTTCAAAAAATCTAACGATCGGATTGTTAATTTGATGTGCCTATCTTTGTAAATGCCTTAGATTTTTAGTATTTTTGTATATACATTATTCGATTGCATGCCAAAGTCCTTATTTGTTCAAAATACTTTTCTTAATAATTTCAACAAATATAACGGTCGGATCGTTAATTTGAAGTACCTACCTTTGTAAATGCCTTAGCTTTTTGGTATTTTTGTAGATATTTTGTGTGATTATGTGCCAAAGTATATCCGATTACCTTCAAATTTGGTCATACAACTTTTCTTATTGATTTAAACAAATTTAACGATCGGATCATTAATTTGAAGTGCATATCTTTGTAAATACCTTAGATTTTTGGCATTTTTATAGATATTTTATTGATTGCATGTTAGCGTATATCCGATTACCTTCAAATTTGGTCATAATATTTTTCTTAATAATTTCAACAAATATAATGGCCAAATCTTTAATTTGGAGAGCCTACCTTTGTAAATGACTTAGGTTTTAGTATTTTTGTAAATATATTGTTGGGTTATGTGCCAAAGTATATCCGATTACCTTCAAATTTGGTCTAGCAATTTACATAGAAATTTCAACAAATCTAACTGTCGGATCGTTAATTTGATGTGTTTATCTTAATAAATGTCTTAGGTTTTTAGCATTTTTGTAGATATTTTACAGGATTACATGCTAAAGTATATCATATTACCTTCAAATTTGGTTGTAAAACTTTTCTCAGCAATTTAAACAAATATAATATTTGGATCGTTAATTTGAAGTGCCTATCTTGGTAAATGACTTAGGTTGTCTATCTTTTGTAGATATTTTATTGGATTACATGCTAAAGTATATCCGATTACCTTAAAATTTGGTCATAACACTTTTTTAAAGAATTTAAACAAATCTAATGGTTAGATTGTTAATTAAAGTGCCTATCTTTGTAAATGCCTTAGGTTTTCAACATTTTTGTAAATATTTTATCAGATTACATTCCAAAGTATATCCAATTACCTTCAAATTTGGTCATAACACTTTTCTTAATAATTTCAACAAATCTGACGATCGGATCATTAATTTGAAGTGCCTATCTTTGTAAATGTCTTAGGTTTCAACATTTTTGTAGACATTTTATCGGGTTACATGCCAAAGCATATCCAATTACCTTCAAATTTGGTCATAACACTTTTCTTAAGAATTTCAATAAATCTAATGGTTAGATTATTAGTTTTAAGTGCCTATCTTTGTAAATACCTTAGGTTTTCGGTATTTTTATAGATATTTTGTTGAATTACATGCCAAAGTATATCCGATTACCTTACAAATTTAGTCATAACACGTTTCTTAACAATTTCAACAAATCTAATGGTCGGATCATTAATTTGAAATGCGTATCTTTGTAAATGTCTTAGATTTTCAATATTTTTGTAGATATTTTGTTGGATTACGTACCAAAGCATATCTAATTATCTTCAAATTTGGTCATAATACTTTTCATAAGAATTTCAAGAAATATAATGGTCAGATCTTTATTTCAAAGTGCCTATGTTTGTAAATGCCTTAGGTTTTCGGCATTTTTGAAGATATTTTTCGGATTACCTATCAAACTATATTCGATTACCTTCAAATTTGGTCATAACACATTTCTTAAAAATTTCAACAAATATTCGATCGGATCATTAATTTGAGTTGTCTATCTTTGTAAATACCTTAGGATTTTGACATTTTTGTAGATATTTTATTGGATTACGTGACAAAGTATATCCAATTACCTTCAAATTTAGTTATAACACTTATATTATGAATTTCAACAAATCAAATGATCATATCATTAATTTGAAGTGCCTATCTTTGTAAATACCTTAGGTTTTTTGGTATTTTTGTAGATATTTTGTCGAATTACATGCCAAAGGATATCTGATTACTTTCAAATTTGGTCATAATACTTTTCTTAACAATTTCAACAAATCTAACGATCAAAGAATTATTTTGAAGTGCCTATATTTCTAAATGGCTTAGGTTTTCAGTATTTTGTAGATATTTTGATGGATTACGTGCCAAAGTATATCTGATTACCTTAAATTTGGTCATAAATTATTTCTTAATAATTTCAACAAATCTAAATGTTGGATCATTAATTTGAAATGCCTATCTTTGTAAATGCCTTAAGTTTTCAGTATTTTTGTAGATATTTTGTTAGTTTGCATGCCAAAGTATATTCAATTATTTTCAAATTTGGTCATAACACGTTTCTTGAAAATTTTAACAAATCTAACGGTCGGATCGTTAATTTGATGTGCTTATCTTTGTAAATGTCTTAAGTTTTCGGTATTTTTGTAGATATTTTGGCGGATTACTTACCAAAATATATCTGATTTCCTTCAAATATGGCCATAAGATTTTTTTTTAACAATTTTAACAAATCTGATGGTCAAATCATTAATTTGAACTGCCTATCTTTGTAAATGTTTTAGGTTTCCGGTATTTTTGTAGATATTTTGTTGGATTACCCAAAGTATATCTGATTACCTTCAAATTTGGTCATAACACTTCTCCTAAGAATTTTAACAAATATAACGGTCAGATCATTAATTTAAAGTATCTATATTTATAAATTCCTTAGGTTTTTTTTATTTTTAAAGATTTTTTTGTTGGATTATGTGTCAAACTATATCTGATTACCTTCAAATTTGGCCATAACACTTTTTTTTAACAATTTCAACAAATCTAATGGTCGGATCATTAATTTGAAGTTCCTATCTTTGCAAATACCTTAGATTTTTGTCATTTTTGTAGATATTTTATTGGATTACGTGTCAAACTATATTTAATTACCTTCAAATTTGGTCATAACACTTTTCTTTAACAATTTCAACAAATCTAACTATCAGATCGTTAAAGTTCCTATCTTTGTAAATGCCTTAGATTTTTCGATATTTTTTTGATATTTTGTTCGATTACATACCAAAGCATATCCGATTACCTTACAAAGTTGGTCATAACACGTTTCTTAACAATTTCAACAAATCTAACAGTCGATCATTAATTTGAAGTGCCTATCTTTGTAAATATCTTAGGTTTCGGTATTTTTGAATATACATATTTATGTATAGATATAAATAAATATGTGTGTGTGTGTGTGTGTGTGTACATTTATTAATATATATGCATGTATGTATATATTTATTAATAGTCTATATTAATATATATATATATATGTGTGTGTGTGTGTGTGTGTGTGTGTGTGTGTGTTATAAATATATATATATATATATATGTATGTGTATATAAAACTTAATTTATTAAAATAGTGTATATTATATATACATATATATGTATATATAATATACACTATTTTAATATATTAATTTTTATATACACATACATATATATGTGTGTGTGTGTGTGTGTTTATATATGTATATATAAATTAATATATTAATTTTTATATACACATACATATATATTTATTCTTTTTATGTTGTTCTAAGGTAACTGGATTTAGAAGCTGGATTGTACCATAAGGTTGATTTATAGAAATTGTTTTTTCAGTGGTTTTGATGGTATAGCTGTAGACTAAATCAAACATTCATTTTTCATAAATTTTATCAAATTTCTCTATTGGTAAATTCCAATTCATTAATCTGGATTCAACTTTATCTAATTGAGTACTGACTTCTAAATCATTGATTGATTCAATATCAATGTTTGAAAGATTGGAGGCCATGTGAGTAGGAAGATTACTCTCTCTCTTTTTGTCTATGCTAGTGTAGTTAATACGAGTTCCGTTGTTCTTAAAGATTATACCATAACCTTATGTTTCTTTGTTTCTTCTTAGGACACACCTAAAATACTATGCTTATGGTTGAAAGCTACGGGACCACCCCCGGGTCGAGGCTACACTACCACTTTGGCTATGCCTAGTCCAACGGTTTTGGGCTGACCAACGTACTAGCTGTTCTCACAGGTGACTTATCAACCATCATAGTTTAAGAATACTTGAAGAAACATATGAAAAGGTATAATATTTAAGAACAAGAGAAAACGGATTAAGCTACATCATGCAAGATTCAGAGAGAGAAAGTAAAAGAACTTACTCGATCATGATTTTGCAAATCATAAATGTTTTCATGATGAAGCAAAGGAGCACTTGGCTCTGATACCAATTGTACCCAGGATATAAATTGCTTGAATTCTGAATTTGAAACAATATTTAGAAAGGATTACAAAGTATCTCGTTCTATTACAAGAGTACAAAAACGGTGACAAGTGTCACAAATATCAAGGTAGAGAGATGTTTCACTATCTTGTTTTTCTAATAGCAAGTGAGTCTGCATATCTTCAATGAGATGTTGTCTTATATAGGCAGCGAGGGCATAGTTTTCTTTGATTGAATTCTAAATTATTGCAGTGAGGTCCACTTGGGTGAATGATGGAATCAGATTGTCGGCCATGATGAAAAAAGGCTCCAGAAGCTTTTTTGAGTGGAGGGGTCCACCATGTTCTGTTGTCAGCTGAATTATTTTGCAGAAGACTTGAGTGATATCATGAAGTCGCTTGGATTGCTGATAAAGCTGGAGGGTACGCTTTTTTCTTTTGCTTTTTGAGTGAAGTCTTGTCATTTATGGACTCTAGTAGAGGTATGCTTGAGCAATACCAGATGGATTGTCCATATCTCCGTTATCATACTGGCTGAATTCTGGTTGTGATTCAGATTCACTTTCATCATCATCTGCTTGCTAAAGTTGTTGTTGTAGTAGCTGCAACTGAAGTTGCAATTCTGATTTACTAATCTTCTTGCCTTTACTGGAGGAGGATTGCACATCTGAATATTTCTGTTCTGTCTTTGGAACTGGGGTCCAACCTTTGACTCGTATTTCTTTGCAGAGATATTTTATATTATCAACTGTATCAAGTTTATAACCCCATCTTAATACAAAACATATTTTCTTTTCAACATAATATTTACAAAGCTGATTGTTTAAAGTTAATCCCAGAATTTGACTCTCTATTACAAACTGGTTGAACTTCTGTAAGTTCTGGCTGGATAAAGTGGATTTGTTTCCACCGAAGGTCTTCCACCAAGCATAAAACCATCTTGGTATAGGATTGATTATATCTTTGCCATACTTAACAAACCAAGTATGTGTGAGGTCTCTGAGGTACATGAAATTGTACCAGGCATCAATGTAATCCATAAAGTTGTAAGTAGGAGGCTTGAAAGGTGTTTTGAACTGAATTGGGGTGTAGATGCCAGTGACTGGCCAGGTATTCAGATCTAGGATTTTCATAATCCTACACTTTGAATAGGCTATGCCTTTGTCGGCTCTATTGAGGTTTCTTTCATGTTCAAATTCTATTGATCCGGTAGCAAAAAGAATGTGCTCATAGTAGAGACGGGTTTTTTGAGGTTTGAATTTAAATATGTGGCTGGATTGACTATAAGCTTCGGGGTGAAGCTTGCTAACTAAATCTCTTTCTAGAAGGGCTGTTAGTTCACTAGGAAGAGCTAAAACTGGGATAACTGTTTTAGGAAGGAATTCAAATTTCTCTTTGGCTGAAGAAAGAGTTGGTTTTTCAGGTTTAGTTGGTGTTTTTGGGACAACGGCTTCTTTAAAAGAAGTCGGAGAAGGGATTGTGTAAAAGGATAAGTCTGTTTTCTGGGTTTCAGTGTTCTTTGAAGAGGTTGGTTCGAAGAGATTCATTGTGAGCGGTGGTTTGCTCACGGAACTGGATGGAAGAGAAAGAAAAGAGTTTAGGACTGTAAAACGATTACCTTGAGGTGGACGAAATCTTGGTTGTTGATCCATGCTTGATTATGCTGATTGATATTGCTATTTATAAGTAAATGAATGAGCTCTAAAAATGAATCGGTACTCATCACAGTGTTGAATACTGTGTTAAAAGTTAGGTTCGTCCTTGTAAAAACTCTCTGGTTAAGAAATCTGGTAGAGAATTGTTCTCTCCTTTGATAAATTCAATGTCAAAATCAAAGCTGGATAAAAGTGCTTGCCATCTGGCAAAAATCTGTTTAGCTACTAAATTTTTGACATCTTTTTGTAAAACGTCTTTAGCTACTTTACAATCAATTCGGAGTAAAAATTTTTGATTTATCAAATCATCTTGGAATTTTGAGATGCATAAAACAATGGCAAGGATTTCCTTTTTAATGGTGTTGTAATTCTTTTGACTTGAATGCCAAATGCTTGAATGGTATCTAACTAGTTGTTTTGGTGAAGAATTGAGTTTTTGCTGTTTTAATATTCCTCCATAACCTAATTCTGAGGCATCTGTTTCTACTATCATAAATGCAGTTGGACCTGAAATTCCTAAACAATGGAGTTTTTTTGACAATCTGTTTTATTTTCTTAACTGTTTGGGTTTGCTCTTTATTCCAAGGGATTTGATCTTTTCTAAGACGCTTGTATAAATGTTCACAAATGATTCTAAGGTTAGGAATAAAGTCTGAAATGTAATTTAAACATCCTAAGAATCTTTGAAGCTGAGTTTTTTCTTTAATTTCATTGAGGAATTTATCTGCAAATTCTATTGCTCTGCAAATGGGTTTATAAGTTCCTTGGGTTAATTCATGTCCTAGGAATCTAATTTGGGTTTGGCAAAGTTTGAGTTTAGATGCACTCACTACCAGCCCATTTTTCGTGATAATTTCACAAAAAAGACGTAAATGTTTAAGATGATGTTCAAAGGATTCACTGAAGATTAAAATATCATCGATATAGACAATGGTAAAGGATGTATAAGGGTTAAAAATGTCATTTATGACTTTTTGGAATTCACTAAGTGCATTCTTTAATCCAAAAGGCATTACATTCCATTCATATTGACCAAATGGGACATTAAATGCTGTTTTATATCAATTTTCTTCTTTAATCTGAATTTGCTAGAATCCTGATTTCATATCAAATTTACTATAAATAACTGCTTTAAAGGTTCGTTTCAACAAATCATGTTTGTTGGGAATGGGATATCTAATCCATTTTAAAGCTTTGTTTAATGGTTTATAATTGATGACTAATCAGGGAACACCTCTTTCTTTTTCTGCATTATTATTGACATAAAATGCAGCGCAAGACCAAAGTGATCTAGATTCTCGAATTAAAGTTTTTTGCAATAAGCTTAGAATTTCTTGTTTACAATATTCAACTAATTCTTGATTCATTTGAATTGGTCTAGCTTTGGTAGGTATCATTGATTCGTTAAAATCATCAATGTATGGAAGGCTGACTATATGCTTTTTTCTTTCCCAAAAGGTTGTGGGGACTTCTGAGCATATGTGATTTTCGAAATCTTTACGGATAGATTATATCTTATCCTGAATGTCTTTTAGTTGGAGCTGGTTTTGGATTCTTGTATACTTGATGTCTTCTTTTATAAAAGCTATCTGTTGTTCACGACAAAGAATCTTTCTTTTGAGAAGATTAATATCTTTAGTTAGTGGGCTTTGTAAAAAGGAGAAAGTGACTGGTATGGATCCTATTTCTGTGTGGACACCATTTTGGTCCACATTGAAGGGATAGATCTGAGTAAGAAATGGAGTTCCTAAAATCAAGTCTTGGCTTAAATCTTTAATAATTAGAAAGGAATTCGTTAAACAAAACTGTTTATTACAAATATGAGTATTTGAAAATTTATACCTGATTTTTAACTGCTCACCAACAACAGTATATAATTTAAAACCTGTTTTTTCTAGATATTTGGTAGGGATTAAACCTTCACAGATGCAATTTTGATCTGCGCCAAAATCTAGAAGTGCAACTAATTGTATCAAAAAATCTCCTATTTTAAGGAGAATGGGGATATACCACTTCTGAAAAGTTATTTGAGAGATGGCTGAAATATAATCGGGATTATTTTCATTTTGTTCTATTTCTTCGTCGGATAAAGAGGTGGGATCTATTAGAGGTTTATCTAATTTTTGTTGAACTAATTCTGTATTTATTTGGTTAATGTCTGAAATTCTTTGGTCGTTCTGTTCTTTTAACCATTTAACTTCTTTTTTCAATTCTTTGATTTCTAATTGTAAATCTTGTAAAAAGTTAGTAGGATCTTTCTGTTTATCTTTAAATTTATCAAATACTTCTTTTAAATTGTATGGTTCTACTTGGACTTTTGGATTAATGACTAAATCTTTGACTTTTAACAAATATTCTCTTTTAACTGTTTCATCTTGAATATGATCTAGTAGTTCAAAGAATAGTTCTTTATTTGCTTTAGTGATTACATTAATTTGATTATGTGAGTTATTAAGCATACAAAGTTCTCCTATTGCACAATTACATAAGCCTGTACAATCACAAGAAGACTGTTCACTTGAATCTGATTCAGAGGATTTTTCTTGAATTTCAAATATTTCTTCTATTTCACTATCACTAGTGCTTGATGAAGGGGAAGAATCGTCTTGATCAAAGATTTGATTAATCTGTTCTAGAGTGTCTTTTGGTAAAGAAAGCTGATTTACTCTTTTCTTCTTTTTAGCTTTTATTTTACATTCGTCTGCTTTATGTCCTCTTTTTCCACAAAAGTAACATTTAATAGTACCTTTAGAAGACTTATCTTTTCTTTTGAATGGTTTATAATTCTTTTCTTTTCTTTCTTTTTTAAAGCTTCTTTTCTTAGCTTGTTTTATCTTTTTAGATGGTGGAGTTATTGGGGAAAAACCAAAAATTTCACAGAAATTTCCTAATTCCTTTTTGGATTTTTTATGATATGATTCCATCTGATTTTTAAGTTTTAGATCTGTGCAAAGATCTGCACCTGCTTGGTTTACATAACTAATTATTTGACCATATGCTAGATAGTCATAAGGAATTGCGTTCCCAAAATCTAATTTTAGTTTTTGTCTAACCTTTTCTGCAAATAAGGGAGGTAATCCTGAAATAAATCGTTCTTTCCAAAACGCATGATAGCAATCTGTTCTTAACATAACCTTTTGTAAAAACATATCCTTGTACCATCTAAAATCATGTAATTTGGGACAGGTTAAATTAGTAAGGATTTCAGAACTTCTATCTGCTAATTGTTGAGGGTTTCGGACAAAATGCTGAGTTAAGGTAAACATAAAAGTATTTAAACAATCGGAAATTGTTTCAGATACTTGAGTGGGTTGACCACTAGTATTTGGGATTACTTTTGTTTGAACTTTGGTGGCATTTAAAATTTCTTGACGTTGTGGTTCAGTAAGGTAGTATACATATTTATTAATAGTCTATATTAATATATATATATATATATATATATGTGTGTGTGTGTGTGTGTGTGTATGTATATATATATATATATATATATATGTATGTGTATATAAAAATTAATATATTAAAATAGTGTATATTATATATACATATATATGTATATATAATATACACTATTTTAATATATTAATTTTTATATACACATACATATATATATATATGTGTGTGTGTGTGTGTGTGTGTTTATATATGTATATAGAAATTAATTTATTAATTTTTATATACACATACATATGTGTGTGTGTGTGTGTGTCTATATATGTATATATAAATTAATATATTAACATAATTTTCATATATTATATATATATTTTTTAATATATATTTATATGCTACATTAATGAGAATATATATATATATATATATATATATATATACTAATATATTTAAAAGGTATGTTAATATTTATTGATTTATGTATATATGCATACTATATACATACATGTGATATGTATATGTATATGTATATATATTTTTTAATATATATTTATATGCTACATTAATGAGAATATATATATTAATATATTTAAAAGGTATGCTAATATTTATTGATTTATGTATATATGCATACTATATACATACATGTGATATGTATATGTATATCTGATTATTTTCAAATTTAATTACGATACTTCTTTTTAGCAATTTTAACAGATCTAACAGTTAGATCGTTAATATGATATACGTATGTTTCTAAATGCGCTAGGTTTTGGGTGATTTTTAAATATTTATAGTATGATCCAATTTTTTTAAAAAAAATTAGTCCCTAAATTACCTATATGATATATACATATTTATGTATATATATATATGTATATATATATATATTATAATATATATATATATATATACATATACATATGTATGTGTGTGTGTGTGTGTGTGTGTGTGTGTTTGTATGTTTATATATGTATATATAAATTAATATATTAAAATATTTTTTATATTATATATATTAATATATATATATATTTATTTATATGCCACATTAATATATATATATTAATTTATTTAAAAGGTATATTAATATTTATGGATTTTTGTATATATGTATATTATATAATACACTTGGTAAATATGTATATCCAATTATTTTTAAATTTGATCACAATACTTTTTTTAGCAATTTTAATAGATCTAACAGTTGGATCGTTAATAGGATATGCGTATGTTTCTAAATGCATTATGTTTTGGGTGATTTTTAAATATTTATAGTATTATCCAAAAAAATTTTAAATTATTCCCTAATTACCTATATGATATGTACATATATATATGTATATAATTATCAAATATACATATACATATCTATTTTTGTATATTTGAGTATGAATGTATGTAAAAATATGTACACATATTTATGTATATATGAATATGTATATTTAGATATATATATATATATATATATATATATATATATATGTGTGGGTTAATATATATGTATGTATGTATGTATGTTTATATATATATATATATATATATAGTAATATGTATAGATATTCATATATATATTAGAATACATATTACTATACATATTACATATTACTATATTTAATACATATTACTATACATATATACATATTAATATATAGATATTCTAATATATATATATATATATATGAATATCTATACATATTACTATATATGAATATATATATATATATATATATATATGTATATGTATGTACAAGTCATTTATTAAAAAGATTATATAATTAACCGTATATAAATTCTTAAAGTTATATAAATGTACAAAATAATTTGTTTTATTGAGTAATATCTTTAACATTAAATTTACTATAATTATTATTATTATTTGTTATAATAATTATATTTAAAAAATACAAAATGAATGTTTAAAATAATTTTAAAAAAAAAAAGGATTGAATCAAACAAAGTCACTTAACCCAATAGTTAAGTGTGCAGCCTCCAACGTTCGAATCACAGGAGAAACTCAATTTCGTTTAATGGAGGGTGTATCTGGTATTGCAGGTCCACAAAGAGGGTTGCGCACCATGAGGAGAACGCAATCCAGTGCAACCAGTCCACGAAGAGAGCTGCGCACCGCTGTAGGCGATCCAGTGCGGCCAATGTACGAAGAGGTATGCAGACCACAGGTCAAAAAAATTTAATAATGCTTTAGCGAGTAATTTGTTTTTTCGCCATTGACCCCTTTTGGTGACAGAATTTTTTATATTCGTGAGGAATACTTTTGTCTCTATTAAACCCTTTCGGTGACGAATTTTTTTTGTCGCAAAAGTAATATATTTTCTCACCATAATATTTAATTTTTATATAAAATTATATTTTTAGCGACGAAATTATTTTGTCCCTAAAAATGATCATTAGTGACAAAACTACAACCATTGGCAACAACTTTTTGAAACCTTTAGCGACGAATTTTTTTTTAGCGAAAAGTTTAGACTTTTGCTGGAAATTTTTTCCTAGCTAAAGGGTATTCATTAGTGACAAAACTCACAATTTCCTAGCCAAAATGCTTTGGCGACGGCGTTTCAACAAGGACTTGGCGATGAAGTTGTTTTTTGTCGCGGAAGGCTTTGGAAGGGCTTTAGCTAAGAATTTTTGGGCTTGAGCTAGGAAACAAATTTGTCACAGAAGGCTATTTTTTTTTAGTGGAAGCAGAATGGCACCTAAGAAAGAACATCCTTAACAAAGCGCTAGCCAAAATGGGCCCAACCAGAGTTTTCCTTCTTTAGGTTGGGAAATGAATATCCAATGCCAAGAATTTGACGCTGAAGTTTGAGTTAATTATAATTCATTTTACACTATATTTTTATTATATTTTAGATTAAATAGAAAAGAATAGTAATAATTATATTGAGTATTTAACATATTTAAAATTCAAATTTAAGTAACTTTCATTTTACTTAAAATTTATAATAAGATTTTAATATGTCTTAATAAATTAAGTGATAATAAAAATTTGTTATCAAATACACTTAATAATTAAGCACTTATTATTATTATTATTATCATTATTATTATTATTATTATTATTATCTGTTATTAAATACAATTAATAAAATAAGTTCTTAATTAATTAATTTTAAATATTTAGTTGAGTTATTAAAGAGATCATAACAAACAAACTTGAAAATTTTAAGAGGAGGTGAATGGAGTTTTAAAATTTTCTTTCAAACAAAATCTCCTTTAAAATTTAAGACAATTTCAAGAGTATTTCAAAATAGATCCAAATTGACCAAAACTAATAAATATTTGGTGGGCAAGTTGAACCACAAATAATAAGTATAATAGATCAAAGTTAATAAAAACTGTGACACCTTGATTCCACAAGACATTCTTATTGAATGTGTGAATAGTATATAAGACAAATAATTTTGACAAAATTAATCAAAGTTGTCTCTATTTTTAAAAAATCAAAATTTGACAATATTGTAAATTTTCATTTCATTAAAAGACAAATACTTAAGTTTGTTATGCAAAATTTCTTCTTTTTTCCTTAAAAGATATTTATTATGTAATTTATATTCTATGATTTAATTTGATCAACACGCAAAATATAATTTTCACTATTTCATATACTACATAATTATTCTACTTGGTTAGTATCATAATAGTATGAATACAATAGTGCAATTAAAGATAATCGAATATGAAAAATGGATGATTATTCTATCATAATACTTGGTTAGTATCATATGAAAAATGTTATGATATAAGTTGAAGGTAATCAGATATATTTTGGTACATAATCTAGCATAATATCTAAAAAAAAAATTCAAAACTAAATGCATTTACAAAGATAGGCATATCAAATTAATGATCCAACCGTTAGATTTGTTAAAATTAATTAAAAAAAAAGCGTTATGACAAAATTTGAAGGTAATCAAATATATTTTGGCACATAATCTAGCATAATATCTAGAAAAATATCCAACATATAATGTATTTACGAAGATCGGCGAATCAAATTAATGATCTAATCATTAGATTTGTTAAAATTGCTAAAAAAAAAAATGTTATGTCAAAATTTGGAGGTAATCGGATATATTTTAGTACATAACCTACCATAATATTTAGAAAAAATATAAAAAACCTAACATATTTACAAATATAGACATATCAAATTAATGATCTAACCGTTAAATTTCTTAAAATTGCTAGGAAAAGTGTTATCACAAAATTTGAAGGTAATCAAATATATTTTGGCACATAACCTAGCATAATATCTAGAAAAATATCCAAAACCTAATACATTTACAAAGACAGGCAAATCAAATTAATGATCTAACCATTAGATCTATTAAAATTATTAGGAAAAGTATTATTACAAAATTTGAAGGTAATCTAATATATTTTGGTACATAATCTAGCATAATATCTTAAAAAATATATAAAAACTAATGCATTTACAAAGTTAGGAGTATTAAATTAACAATCTAACCATTAGATTTGTTAAAATTCCTAAGAAAAGTATTATGACAAGATTTGAAGATAATCGAATATATTTTGACACATAATCTACCATAATATTTAGAAAAATATCCAAAATCTAATGCATTTCAAATGATATAAGTATCAAATTAACAATCTAGCCAATAGATTTGTTAAAATTTCTAAGTAAAATGTTATGAAAAATTTGAAGATAATCGCATATATTTTGGCATATAATCAAGCATAGTATCTAGAAAAATATCCAAAACCTAATCCATTTACAAAGATAGGTGTATCAAATTCACAATCTAACCGTTAGATTTGTTAAAATTACTAAAAAATGTGTTATAAAAAAATTTAAAGGTAATCGGATATATTTTGGAATATAATCTAGCATAATATCTAGAAAAAATTTCAAAACTTAACACATTACAAAGATAAGCATATCAAATTAACGATCCAACCATTCGATTTGTTAAAATTACTAAGAAAAGTGTTATGACAAGATTTGAAGGTAATCGAATATGTTTTGGCACATAATCTAGCATAATATCTAGAAAAATCTTTAAAATCTACTGCATGTACAAATATAGGCATATCAAATTTATGATCCAACCTTTAAATTTGTTGAAATTACTAAGAAAAGTGTTATGACAAAATTTGAAGGTAATCGGATATTTTTTTGTACATAATCTAGCATAGTATCTTAAACAATACGTAAAAGCTAATGCATTTAAAAATATAGGCATATCAAATTAGCGATGCAACTATTTTATTTTTTGAAATTACTTAGAAAAATGTTATGATAAAATTTGAAGGTTATTGGATATATTTTGGTATGTAATCTAGCATACTATCTAAAAAATATGCAAAATTTAACGCATTTACAAAGGTAGGCGTATCAAATTAATGATTCAACAGTTAGATTTGTTTAAAAAAAAAGTGTTATAACAAGATTTGAAGGTAATCGGATATATTTTGGCACATAATCTACCATAATATTTAGAAAAATATCCTTTCCTAACACATTTAAAATAATAGGTGTATCAAATTAACGATCCAACCACTAGATTTATTAAAACTGCAAATAAAATGTTATGAAAGAATTTGAAGGTAATTGGATACAATTTAGCATATAATCGACCACAATATCTAGAAAACTATCCAATAACTAACGAATTTACAAAGAATGGCATATCAAATTAACAATTCTACCATTAGATTTGTTAAAATTATTAAGAAAAGTGTTATGACAAAATTTGAAGGTAATCGGATATATTTTATCATATAAAAAAAAATTTACAAAGATATCTAAAAAATATTTTGTTAAAATTGTTTTTTTAGCATAATATCTAAAAATATTTCAAACGTAACACATTTACAAAGATATGCATATCAAATTAACAATCCAACCATTAGATTTGTTAAAATTGTTAAGAAAAGTGTTCTGAGAAGATTTGAGGGTAATCGGTTATATTTTGGTACATAATATAGCACAATATCTAAAAAATATCTAAAACCTAACGAATTTACAAAGATAGGCATATCAAATTAATAATTCAACGTTAGATTTGTTAAAATTATTAAGAAAAATGTTATGATAAAATTTGATTGTAATCGAATATATTTTGGCACATAATCTAGCATAATATATAAAAAAAATATATATCCAAAATATAATGCATTTACAAAGATAGGAGTGTCACATTAATAATCCAACCATTAGATTTGTTAAAATCACTAAGAAAAACGTTATGACAAAATTTGAAGGCAATCGGACATAGTTCGGTAAATAATATCTAAAATATATCCAAAACCTAATGCATTTACAAAGATAGGCTTATCAAATTAACAATTCAACCGTTAGATTTGTTAAAATTGTTAAGAAAAGTGTTATGACAAGAATTGAAGGTAATCAGATATATTTTGTCACATAATCTACCATAATATTTAGAAAAATATACAAAACCTAAATCATTTACAATGATAGGTGTATCAAATTAATAATTCAACCATTAAATTCGTTAAAATTATTAAGTAAAATATTTTGAATAAATTTGAAGGTAATCGGATATATTTTGGCACAAATCTAGCATAATATCTAGAAAAATATCCAAAACCTATCGCATTTACAAATATAGGCGTAACAACTTAACAATCTAACCGTTAGATTTGTTAAGATTACTAAGAAAGGTGTTATGACAAAATTTGAAGGTAATCGAATATATTTTAACACATAATCTAGCATTATATATAGAAAAATATCCAAAACCTAACATATTTACAAAGATAGGTGTATCAAATTAATGATCCAGCCATAAGATTTGTTAAAATTATTAAGAAAAATGTTATGACAAAATTTGAAGGTAATTGGACATAATTTGATAAATAATCTAGCATAGTATCTAAAAAAATATCCAAAACCTAATGCATTTATAAAGATAGGCATATCAAATTAATGATCCAACTATTAGATTTGTTAAAATTGTTAAGAAAAGTGTTATGACAAGATTTGAAAGTAATCGGATATATTTTGGCACATAATCTACCATAATATTTAGAAAAATATCAAAAACCTAAATCATTTATAAAAATAGGCATATCAAATTAACGATTTAATCGTTAGATTTTTTAACATTGATAAGTAAAATGTTATGAAAATATTTGAAGGTAATCGGATATATTTTGGTATATAATCTAGCTTAATATCTAGAAAAATATCCAAAACCTAACGCATTTACAAAGATGGGCATATCAAATTAACAATCTAACCATTACATTTGTTAAAATTACTAAAAAAAGTCCTATAATAAATTTTGAAGGTAATCGGATATGTTTTGACATATAATCCAATATAATATGTAGAAAAATTTTCAAAATCTAATGCATTACAAAGATAGGCATATCAAATTAACAATTCAACTGTTAGATTTGTTAAAATTTCTAAGAAAAGTGCTATGACAAAATTTGAAGGTAATCAGCTATATTTTGGCATATAATGTAGCTAATATCTAGAAAAATATCCAAAAGCTAACGCATTTACAAAGATAGGCATATTAAATTAATGATCCAACCGTTAGATTTGTTAAAATTGCTATAAAAAAAAGTGTTATGACAAAATTTGAAGTTAATCGGATAAATTTTGGTCCATAATCTAGTATAATATCTAAAAAAATATCCAAAACGTAACACATTTACAAAGGTATGCATATTAAATTAACGATTCCATCGTTAAATTTGTTAAAATTGCTAAGAAAAGTGTTATGACAAATGTTTAAGGCAATCAAATATATTTTGATACATAATCTAGCATAATATCTAAAAAATATCCAAAACCTAATGTATTTACAAAGATAGACATATCAAATTAATTATCCAATAGTTAGATTTGTTAGAATTGCTAAGAAAATTGTTATGACAAGATTTGAATGTAATTGGATTTATTTTGGCAGATTTTTTAGCATAATATCTAGAAAAGTATCCAAAACCTAATGCATTTACAAATATAAGAGTATCAAATTAACGATTCAATGGTTAGATTTGTTAAATTGCTAAGAAAAGTGTTATGACAAAATTTGAAGGTAATCGGATATATTTTGGCACATTATCTAGTTTAATATCTAGAAAAATATCTCAAGCCTAATGCATTTACAAAGATAGCCATATCAAATTAACGATCTAGCCGTTATATTTGTTAAAATTACTAAGAAAAATGTTATGAAAAATTTTGAAGGTAATCGGATATATTTTGGCATATAATATAATATAATATTTAGAAAAATATCTATCATGAAACTAGGTAGTTGGTCCAAAAAAACTACATAAAAATTAATAAAACAGTAATATCAAGATTTGAACACACAACTACTTGAATATAAACAATTACCTCAACCATAGTATCTAATGAAAATTTCCATTTTATGTTGACATTTTGTAATATTTGATAAAATAAGAAAAAAATATGCTTTTCCCACAGTTTAGTAAAACTGTGGTTAATAAAATTTCTTTACTCACAATTTTAAATCTCTGTGATAAAAAATTATTTTTACCCATATAATTTTTAAATCTATGGTAAAAAAGAACTTTTACCAACAGAAACATGACTGTGATAGAATAAAGTGTTTCCAAAAATATTTATATGCTACAGAATTTAAAACTGTTGTAAAAACCAAGGTTTCACCACAGATTTTGCTATGTTACAAATAAAAATGTTGCCAAAAATTACTTTTTTTGTTGTGTCAAAAGGAAAATATTGACTATTTTTATAGTTTTTCTCCAGTATTCAATTCGAGTTTTATTTCCTTTAGCTTTAATTCATAAATTATTTGTACATTAAATAGATGTCAAAACTACTTTTCTTAATGGCGATTTAGAAGAAGAGATTTATATAACTCAACCTGAAGGGTGTATTGTACCTGGACAAGAAAAGAAAGTTTGTAAATTACTCAAATCTCTTTATGGCCTAAAACAAGCTCCTAAGAAATGACATGAGAAGTTTAACCAAGTATTGTTAAGTGATGGTTTTTCATTTGTTGGAGTGAATAAATGTGTATATACCAAAGTTGTAAATAATGATTATGTTATTATAAGTTTATATGTGGATGAGATGCTTATATTTGGTACTTGTTTGAAAGTTGTGAATAGTAATAAATTCTTTTTAGCTTCAGGTTTTGATATGATAGATATGTGTGAAACTAAAATAATATTGGGTGTTAGAGTTATAAGGAGAGGCGGTGGTATTATGTTATCACGAGAACATTATGTTGAGAAACTACTTAAGAAGTTTGATAATTATGATATGACATCTATGAGCACTTCTTATAACGCTAACTTTTAATTGAAGAAGAATCATGGTCATCCTATGACACAATCTAAATATGCTTAAATTATTGAAAATTTGATGCATCTAATGAATTTCACAAAACCAAACATTACATATGTTGTCTATAGATTCAGTAGATATCCTCATAATCCAAATTATAAGTATTGGTATGCTTTAGTAAGACTAATAAAGTGTTCGAGAGGAACCATAAACTATGGTATTGTATATGGAGGTTATCCCACTGTACTAGAAGGGTATAGTGATGTAAATTGAATCTCATATATAAATGAGTCAAGATCTATTAGTGGCTTCATATTCACCCTCGGTGGGGGTGCAATTGCGTGGAAGTCATCCTTACAAACAATTCTTGCAAGATCTTCTATGGAGTTAGAGTTTGTAGCTTTGAAGTTAGCTAGAACTGAGACTGGTTGATTAAGGAATTTCTTATCTGGTATTCCTTTAGGTGTGAAACTTATGCCCTCAGTATCTATATACTGTGATTCTCAAGCGGCAATCCACATTGCCAAGCATAAATCATACAATGGGAAAAATTGACACATGAGATTGAGTCATGATGTCGTAAAGCAGTTGCTAAGAGATGGAATTATATCCGTTGATTTCATAAGGTCAAAAGTGAATTTAGCCGATCTTCTAACTAAACCTTTGGGAAGAAAGTTGATTTTAGAAACATCGAGAAAAATGAGACTAAAGCTAATTGAGTAGTCAATTATGACAAAACCCAACTTATGTGATTGGAAATCCCATGAAGTAGGTTTATATGGATAATAACAAGATAGAGTTGGCTCTGAAAGGGCTAAAATTAAGTTCCTCATATAGTGTGTGAATAGTATTTATAACTGTAAACTATTTATGAGGGTTGAGTTAAACTCTTAATAAATTTATATACTTTATAGATGGTGTACTTAATGAATTCACCTATGTAAGTGTGGAATAAAGTCGTTCCTATGAGATTATTATTAGCTAATCTCTAGAGCACTCATGAATAACTAGGCATGCACAAGGTGTGAAACCCCAACTAAAACCAACCCTAGAGTAAGGAGGGTCAGGATGCATATCATATTTTCTTGCATGAATATATATATTTGAATGATTTATATGTGCTTTGGAATTGTGATTTATAGTCTAGAAGGTTTAGTTGTGCTTATTGAGTAGGAAGGGTAAAGTGGTAATTTTGCTTGAAGTGAAAATAGGGAGATAGCTTGAGGATTAAATAGGAAGAATATTTGGCAGAGAAAATAAGAACAATAGTTGTTGTGGTTTAGTAGTTAGAGCTTTGTTCAAATCCCACCAATTAAGTTTTATCATGATTAAATTTTATTTTATATGAGGTAGAATATTTTCGTCCCTTGCATGCCATAAGTAGAAGTAGGAGTGTTGTCCTAGTGGAGACATGAAGGGAATGTCTTAATCCTACTCTTATGCCCTACAATAATTTTTAAAGGATTTATGCCCTTTTTGTTCCTTAGTTTACCTTAAATTCTTCACCAATTAAACTTATTCAATTTATCCAAATTCACATTTTAATTCCAGAAAATTCAGCAAGGTTTATTGACGTTGGAATTTCGAAAATGGCTCCTTGATGATAGAGTTTTGACTGAAAATAGGGAAGGAGTTAAGGAAGGTTCCTAAGAGAATTAATCTCCATGGTTGAACCTTCAAACTCCACTCTATAAGTGTTCATCTTCTCCATGGTAGCAATCTGGAAATTTTTCAGCTTCTTAGTTAGTCCAGTTTTCGAAAACTTCAGCCATTTTTCTCACTCAAATGTTGCCAGAAAAATAGCCAATTTGTTCAGCTTGAAGACTGAAATCCTTGGCCAAAAATCGGACTGCACAAAGCTGTGCAAACCAGGAAAATGTTTTAGACAATTTCGCAGCATGGCAGACCAAAAACCAAAGCTGTTTCTTCAGCCCTCAAACCAGTAATTCACCTCTGCCTTTCCTTCATAAAGAAGGCTGGAAACCAGCCTTGAAGGACCCTCCAATACCTCTTCAAACTCACTACAAGTCGGCTGGAATATTGCAGAAAAACCTGCACAAAAATTCTAGCAAACCATTTGAATGACCAACCAGAAAAATTCCAGCCTTGCTCCCTCTTCAAACCTTGTCCGAAAATCACTTCAACTTTCTGTGAAATTAACCTTAGTCAGCCATGAACAGAACTTCATCACCTCCTCCATTGAACTACACGAATGAACACCATAGCTACTCCTTAAATTCCTCCTTCAATTACTCCAATCAAGCTTCCAATTAGAATTCAAAATTTCAACAAATTGCTCTATGAAAACTTCCATGGATTAAGCTTCAAACAACCAGAAGTTCCCCACCATTGCACACAACATTTCAGCCACCCTATAACCACTTCAAACCTCATTCATCTCAGCAAAACCTTAGCAAGCCAACCGGCCATTGAAGCTCCCAAAGAACCTCCATCAATCAAACCCCTCTACTATATCTTTTACCTTAATTCACTCCATGAATTATTCCCTTTGAAATTCAAATGATCAGATTTTCCTCTTCCCCCTAATCTGAAAATCCAATCACAAGAATTACTCTAACCATTCGGCCAACACCTTTCAACAATTTCGTCCAACATTCTCTCCATTCTCTCTATTTCTCCAAGAACACCAAGAACACACACTATCATTCTCCAAGCCTAAGACCACTCCAAACACCTTCAATCTCTTCCAAAAACTCCAGATCACATTTACTCACCCTCTAGAGACCATTTCTATATTTTATAACATCAAACATTGAAAACAAAATTCTGCTATCGGATAAAAAACTAGAATTTTTCTTGAAGATTCAAGAACTCTCTCAAGATAACCAAAAACGATTTTGATCATCTTCTTTCCTTAAATTTTTAAACATGATATACTAATACTCTCTCGCTCTCTCTCTCTTGGCCGAAATGGTTGTTTCAACCATGGCCGTTCTTCTTCTTCTTTCTTGGACAAATCAAGCCTCCTACGCGTGTGGATCACCTTGGATCTTCATCAAGATTATCATCAACCAAGTATTTCTCCTTAACCTTCTCCATACTTCTAAAATCATGCCTCTTAAATATGGATAAAAAAGGATAGATTATGATGGGGGATTGAGTATATTCTTATGTATGAAGGAGTTGAGATTGGTGCATGAGGATGTTTTGCCATGGTCAAGTTCTATAGTATTTCTTGTGGGTCGATACATGTTTTTCATGTCTTGAGTAAGTTGGATGGTTAAGCATACTAAATATTATGTCACCTTTGGTAAATAGGGTTTTATGTTCTTGTATTCTTGTTGAAGCCATGAATATGATTATACTTAGTAAAGTTTGGATTGTGTGATAGTAGATATGGATTTAAGCCTTTATTCATGAATTGAATTATTTGTTGATTGATGTTCGAATTTATGTTCATGATTCTTGTTAGCCATGGAAAAATTATGATCATGACCTTGTTGATCTTAAACTACTTAAGTTAGTCAATTTTATTATGTTAATCAAAATTAAAACTATATTTTCCCTCAATAATTTTGAAAACCTTAGGAAGCCTTGGAGTTAGAATATTAAATGAAATAGTGAAATTTTAGTCAAATAAATGATATCTTTATTAAAAATAATATATATATATTTATATATTTATATATAATAGTAATATTAAATAAAGCCTTTCATATAAATAATAATAATAGGTAAAATATTAATCTTGTAGGCCATATATTCATAAATACTATTGAAATATATTTATTATCTTTTGATCAAAATTTATTAAAATTTACTTATTATTAATTTTATTTATTAATTATTTTCAAACTATTAATTATTAATTAAGAGATTAGTAATAATTTATTATTTACTTTAATCTAGGACTTAGGATCCTTCATCAAATAAACCCTAGTTTATTTATTTGAACCTATAACTTATTAGTAATTATTTTATAACTCCTAATTATTTTTACTTATCAAACTAGACTTCTTTTACAAAAACCTTTATCATTTAGCCTTAAAGCTTAGGACATAAGGGTCATGATTGTAATAAGTTGAACTAGGATTATTTATGGAAGCGAATATAGCTTGAGTATAACCATATAGCTTATGTTTACCCCAGACGGGGTTAGGTCAGCTTTGGAAGATTTGTGAAATTGCAAGCAAAGGATCATGTAAGCTCCTGCATAAACTTATTTGATGTCAAAAGGTTACTATGGCAAGCTAAACGCAGAGTGTAAGGACACTCCCTTTTGTAAAGGCAACTAAGGATTGTTTCCTTTCTTGTTTAGACAAGCAAATCTTTTGAAAACCAAACAAGCAATTTTGTTCAAACACTAAACTCTTTCTAAAAATCAACTTTGACACGAATTTTAGAAACCCTTAATTACTGTTTCCAAATAAAGTAATGTTTTACCAGTTTTCTCTCAAGTGGGACAATCAACGTTGAGTATTCAATAAGGGTAGGAGGCCACCTCCAAAAGATGAACTCAACTTAGAAAAGCGACAGTACTACTTAGTCATGTCGGTCCGAGCTAGCAAGTTTCAGTCAAGTGGATTGTGTGTTTTCGGAGTGGGCAACCGGAATGTTTGGGTGTAGAGAAGGAGGAGTATCTTACCCGGTAGACCGATCACCTACCTTTTTTGTCAGTCTGCACAAAGTGTGGCATTCTGACCGTTATATGGTCATGGGGCCCAACGTGTGGTAATCCATGGCTACCCATTTGAATGATTGTATTTATTGTGCACATGTATAGTTTGAAAAGCAAAACGCCATTCTTTATTTGAATCCTTATTTACTGCTTAACAACATTTTCTTTCGCATAATATTTACAACTTGCATACATGAACTATTTTACCTGAAACACTCAAAGCACACATACGGACTTACTGAGATTTTTATCTCATCACCTTCCATGCCATGTTTTCAGGTCGATCCTGCGTGGAGATGAGTAGCTAGTTTGCTTCTTGCTTGAAGACATTGTGTTATTTATTTTGAATGTTGCTTTGAGAGATGATAATGAACAATTCATTTTGGATTTGTTCTTGAAGAATTTTTTTTGGGTTGTAATAAGTTTTAATTTTAAAGTATTGTTTTATTTTCATTTGTGTGACCTAGTTATAAAAACTCCTTGTCCTTTGGACGGGGCGACATCCCCGGCCCTGTTGGGCCTAGGTAGTGGGGTGTTACGCAAGGCCTATTTGCGCAAAACAGTGATGAGCAACAAAATTGCAGAGGGTAAAGTTTGAATAATAAAACCACTAATTTACAACAAGAGGTTATTGGTTCATAGAAGCCATAAGCTTCACTAATAGCTTTATATATTATGTTTTATTGTTTTGTGTTGGGTTCATAATCCTGAAGCACCAACGTTACTTTTATCCGTAAATATAATCCAATATTTCTTTGACCTTTTCTTTATCAAATTCTTTTGAAATATGTGGGGGATTGTTGGGATATTTCAAAAGGTCAGCATTAGTTTTGAACTTATCATTTGCCATTCCACTCACTTAGACCGAGTATTACTCCACATGATCTTCAAATACTATACCCAAATCTTCAACTATATTTTGTAGCATCCCTAATTTGCTCATGTAACGTTGTATGAAGCCTTCGATTTCCTGTGACTTTGTTACTTGGCTTCTCTATATATAGAGAAGAATTCTTCCATTCATTTGCACCAAAACACAGAAAGCTAAAATCTCTCTTCTTCTCTTCTAACATCATCTTGCTTCTTTTTTATTTGGGTTATTTCACTTATTCTTTGTTGTCCCTATATTCTAATTTCGTGGAAGGGCCTGTTTAACCCTAGTAGGATTGCCAAAATAGTCCTTTAGGATAGTATTACAACTAAAGCTTTTATTCATTTCTTCTATATTCTTAAATTTGTCCAACACTTTTGGCTAATGAAGAACTCATCAAAGTCCGACACAAAGTTGCTATATTGCAAAATAATTCTTTGGGGGATGATGATACTGGGGAAAAGCTAGCTGAATTGTATGAAAAGTTGTAGTTGATGGAGTCAGATACTGCTGACACTCAAGCATCTAAAATTCTTGCTTGTTTGGAATTCACCAAGAGCATGCAGGGGCATCCTACCCAGTCATTTAATGTTATTTGGAGAATGAGGATTTCACTAGTTACGGCACTTTTTGTTCAACCAACTCTACTGCTATTCGATGAACCTACCAATCATCTTGATCTTAGAGTTGTTCTCTGGCTAGAGGAGTACTTGTGTAGATGGAAGAAAGCTGTAGTGGTTGTTTCACATGATTGTAATTTTCTCAGTACAATTTGCAGTGAAATTATTCATCTCCATGACATAAAGCTTCAACATTATCATGGAAATTTTGATGATTTTGAAATTGGATATGAGCGTGCCACAAAGAGATAAACAAGAAATTTGAGTCTTACGACAAGCAGTTGAAAGCTGCACAGAGGTTTGGTAATAAGACTCAGTAGGAGAAGGAAAAAGATCAAGCTAAACTTGTCGCAGCCAAGGAAGCATCTAACAGCAAAGCTAAAGGCAAGGTAGCCACAGATAATCCACTGGCTGAGGCCCCTTAGAAGTGGAAAGACTACATTGTGAAGTTCCATTTTCTTGAACCAACAGAGCTTAGGGCTTGGGGCTATCCCTCTTCAATTGGCCCATGTGGGTATGGTCCTCATCTTTTGGCCTGGACACTATGAAGAATTGTATTCTCATTAAAAAAGAATGCTTCCAGCGAAGACGTCCTGTGTTTTTCTTTCTCTTTTATTTTTTTACTAATAATTCCAACAGGATGCAGTTAGGGATAGCGTTTTCTCTAAGGATATTTTTCTAAATAGCGTCTTTATTAAAAAGAGGACGCTATCATTTTTTCCCTTTTATTTTTTTCGTTGACATTCCAATAACGAAGTCAATTGTGAAATGAATTATTTATCAATAAATAGTTTTTTTACAATACAAGTGCATCTAGTATAATTTACTCTTCAGGTTTGAACCTAATGTTGTCACAACTTCGCATGGTATGTCCCGATTGATGACAATTTCCATATCTTGGAGGAGATTCTTCATTTCGATAGTCCATCTCTCCTTGAAAATGAGCAGTATGCCTCTGCCGGGTCTATTACCTTTAAGTACTTATGCGTAGCCCTCCAATGAAATGTCAGCATTGGGGGTTGCTAGCCATAATATCGATAGACTATGAATACATGCGTGTAAGGCAATCCAAAAATATTCCATTTCTTGCAGCTATAGTCCCGTGATGATATTTTTGCTGTCTAAACATTGTTTCCTTTTACTTCAACTCTTGTGGGTGTCCTTACACTGAAAATTTCAACACTTTCATTATACGGCACTACTCTATAACTTCTAGCCTTCAGTGAAGCTACCTGAAATGCATTCTATATCAATGGAGGAAATGGTTTGTTATAGTGGGTGGCCTCGGACCGATGCAAATTAATGTATTCGACAATCTTTGTAAATGTTACATCGATCAGTACTTTGATTAATAATGCCCTTATTTTTTGAGAACACTATTCAACGACTCAGACAAATTGGTCATCATATATTCATATCGATACCTATCATTGTGTAAAAGTGACCACTTTTTGGGACCAATTTGTATCAACCAGTTGTACGCTTCCTAATTGTGTTCTCTTATTTCATTTATTACCAATTCGAATTTGGATTTCTTTCTCTCTGCTCCAACTTTGTATATTAGTCACTTCAACTTGGTTTTCTTGAACTTTTTATTAAAATTGGCACAAATGTGACATAAACAGAACTTGTGAACTCCTATCAGCTTTGTCTATCTTGGTTGTCTCATCATACTAGACAAGATATCAACAGGCCTATTGAACACAATACAAACATATCTTTCATGCACCATATGACTCTGGAGTAGTCTAAGAAACCATCCCCAACTTTGTATTGATTTATCATCGACAACTGTGAAAGTCAGAAGGAAAAACGTGGTTATTAGCATCCCAAGTGCTTGCGATTAACAATACACTATTATATACCCCTCTTAAATGGGTGCCGTCGATTGAAATCACAGGATGACAATGCTTAAATCCCTCGATAGATGGTTTGAAAGCCTAAAATATGAATAAAAAAATATTGGTATCTCCAGCACTGATATCATGGTGTTTTTAGTGCACTACTATACGTGGATTTAAATCCTGTAATGCTAACATGTACGTAGGCAGTACTCTAAAGGTAGAGGACAATGTACTATACAAGAACTCAACAACGGCTTTCCTAGCATATCATCTTTTTCAATACGAACATCCAACTAGAATTTGTCGTATACAACCCTTAATATAGTGTCAACACGTATCTCAAGATCGTCTTTGATAAGATATAGTATGTGTTGCCCAATAAATTTGTGGGACAAATTTTTATTATTGTTATTTATGACCCTTTAGAGATAGGTGTGTTCATCATTCCAAAATAATATTTTCCATTGTCCAGTGCTAACTTTTTTAATGATTCAGACATACCAAGTACATAGATTTTGTTCAGTGTTATTCTTGTAAGAGGTAGTCCAAATTATGCTCTTACTCTTGATAATTGTGAACTCGCAACCCTTCCTTATGTGTCGTAACCACACGGCATAAACTGCTTATGACTTATCTTGGAAACGATTTTATGCCTTAGCTTCCAATTTTCTTCTGACTATTCATTAACACGTAGGTCATCTCCCGCATAGAAAAAATTACCTTCTGGTGCCCCTGAGCTAATATCTTGGAAACTGCTATAGGAATGCATATCTGTATCTGGTATTGGTATGTGTTACATTGGCACTAGTGAACCCCAAATTCTCATGTACTGTATGTCTACATCATCATGGCTACTGTCGCTACTGCTACTATCATCACTATTGTCCACGACATCGATGTTGAATCCATGATCTTCGTTAGATACGAGGGGTCTGTCGATGTCAGAAGTTAGTCCAAGTGAGTCTATGACTACTGCCCCATTAATTATTGGTGGCTCTACTGGTCCTATTTCTGTCTTATTAAGGGGGATTACACAAGGCTACCAATCACTTCTGGTGTTGGGTCAATATTTAGGCAGTTCTGTTGATGTAACAACATATTCTAAATCGTTCTTGTTCCTAACTCTTCTTATTAGAGCAGCAAATCTGTGTATGACAATCTATTGAGCGGATGTTGTGAGCAATAATGTTGACAGTATAGTAATTTGCCTGGAAGCATATTGGTTTTGTTCGTAAGGAACCATTGGTATGTTGTGGTGTACATTTAAAATAGCCTCAGCTTTTACATTAATATGCACTCCACCTTCCTTGAAAATAGAATGCAAAGTCCAGATGTTATTCATATCATCATCATCCTGTAATAAAAGTAACCCCTATTGGACCGTTGAACTATATACCCAAGAATATCTTATGGAGATTTCCAATGTAAGTGTTGTGCTATCGATTCTCATGTATGCATGGATTTTTTTTACCAGCATGCAAAATGATATTTTTCATTGTAAAATTAGCCTTTTCTGACATGGGCCATCAAAGATAACTGAACCTCCTACTTCATATGATATCGTGCAATCCCAGAAGAAGCCAAGAGTTAGAAGTGATTCAAGAGACATAATGTTGAGTGACAAAGATATGCTAGGAGAATAGTTGATTATGTTGTTGTTTTCAACGCAAAAGTGTAATTGTTTTCTATATTGAGTGGATGAAGAGATAAAGTAATCTTTTGAAGTTATAAAGAAGAGAGGATGCTACATAAAAGGCTTCTCCTTAACTTATCAAATCCAAGTACACATAAATCTGAAAAAGCCACTGAATACGCTAAAATGTTTTATTTTTATTACCTTGAGGGCACTATTAGGGATAGCATCCTAGTCAAGAACTGTCAAATCCAAGTACAAAAGCCCTTTTGAACACCGAGAATATCTAGTTGTTACTAGAAGGCATCATTAGCTCGATGTCAAATCTAAGTACACAAACCTGAGAATATAGGGAATCTCTGGTGTAGGATGCTATTTGTAAAAGTTTCATCTTTATATAGAAACCTAAAAAACCTGTGGAGTTCACAAGAGGATGCTATTTAGTAAAGTGTCCTCTGACCGACTACTAACTCCAGCTGAAGATAAATTGAAAAAGTAACTGAAAAAGGGATTCTATTATTTTTTAGGTATAATAAGGACGCTATTAAGAAAAGTGTCCTCTTTGCATGACGCATGTACCAATAGCGTCCGCTTTTTGGACGCTATCTACAAAAGCGTCCTGCTAGCTCTATATATCCATTGGCAAAGCTTCGGTCTCTGGAGCGTACTGGTGATATTTTTCTTTGATGCACGCGTCCAAAATCTCTCTTTAGCTTTAATATTCTTTACCTTAAGAGAGATGGGAATGTGTGCATCAAAGGAAGATTATCGTTAAGGAATAACTATCGAACAGCTCCATTCATTCTCTCCTATTTTTTCTGTTTCAATTGTGAAGATTTTATGAAGTGGAAAGTGCAAGGGTATCAAGGAGTTATTTTACCAAGTAATCACTTCATTTAAAATTGAAAATATTTATATTTCTATATTAGGATGTCTAACATGAATGTATTACTTTTAAACACATTTAATGGTTGAGATATATATGGCAATTAATCTGTATATTATGAATGGTTGAGATATATATGGCAATTAATCCATGTATTATATATATATATTAAAAAACTTGTTACACTTTCCAATTAAAAATTATGAATGGTAATTGCATATATTAAAAAAACCTTGTGCACCCATACTGTATTTTAACCTTAAACATGTTAATACCTTAAATTAAATTTCTTATAACTCAACTAATTTTTTAAACAAGTCAAAAATTTTATCTTTCTTATCATACACTTAGCTCATTAAATATATTTGTTAAGTATTAAATAAAATCATAATAACCCACACCTTGGCTTAATTCACTTCTAGGGTTCCACCTCTAGGGGCATGATTTATCAATTGTGAAACAGGTAGTTGCTATCATAAATGGAATATGTTTGTTAAACTGTATAATATTTAGTGGCAATAGTCAAATGTTAGTAGTGTATGAAATTTAGGAGATATCCAATATGTGCATGGCATTAAGGATAAGGTTGAAATCCATGTTCAGCTTGCCATTATCTTGATGAATTTTCAACATCGTAAAGTGTTATTATAGCTAGGACAATAAACTTCATGTTTTATTTATTTTAAAAGAAGAGAGATTTGATCGCTTAGGTCTTCTTGTCTAAGTTTTTAACTATTTTAACTATAATCCTTGTGACAAGTTCAATATACATTTGTCTTGAGGAAAGGGAAAATATTTATGTACATATACATGAAATATATATGCATATGCATGCATTCTTTGTTGGGAAATATACCCTCTTAGATTAGGTTTCTAATATAAATATCGAATGTTGTAATAAAAAAATTTATTTTCAAAAATTATTTGTGAATTTACATTTTATTTGTGCACAATTACATTTGGAAAAGACCCATTGTGTTTAAGTAAGTGGTCCAAGTGAATGGAGGTCTTTCACAGTAAGGTATGGATCACGGTTACTTAACACATAAACATTCGTTCTTAACCTATTGATGAGAATGGGAATCTCGTCATGTCTAGGTTATTATGTTGTAAATTCCAAATGGGGAATGACTTACCTTTAGCCAGTGAGCAGTCCACTCACTTCATGACATAAGCGTATTTCGAATACGCAGAACAGGACCTGTAGTAGTGGTTTCTTAAAGTACTATATGGTAGAAACTTAAACTACTACTGCTATAGTATGGATTAGTACTCTACGACTTGAGTATGAGTTGGTGGTCTAACGAAGCTGGAAGCATGTACTTTGATATGCTATAGTTGAGGTTCTATCGTAGGACCAATATACTTACATGTTGGGTATGTGTGACTAATTAGTTAAGACAGACTTGTACAAGATAATTTTTATACTACATCGCCCATTGTGGTTATATGAATAATCTAAATATCCAGGGCCCTGGGAAACATGATTTGGATGTCTTTAGGATAACTCCCTTAGAAAGCGGAAACAATCCAAGAAGTCGTGGATCATTGGATTAGAAGTCTAAGGATGATAGATGTCATTTAGAGAGGTATTAGTACATTTCTTCCTCTCTAATGTACGACGATGTAAAGAGGGGTATTTTAGCCATTACACCTATAGGTCGGAGACTTTGCTAACGCAGCATTGTCCTTGGGGTCAATATTTCCTTATGGTGATATTAAGAAATATTTAAAATGCAAAATATTATTTATATGACAATGGTATTTTGTTCATTTTAGTAGCCAAGGCGGTGTGTCTTTTGGTCTGCAATATAGACCGTGAGTCCTAATTATATACAGACTAAGGAGTTGGTCTTAAATTAAATTAAATAGAATTTATTTTATTTAAGTAGCCTGATTTAATTATTAGACTAGAGTAAAATAAAGGTCTATAGAGAGAGAATTAATTAAATTAATTTGGTAGGTTAATTAATTATTCAGGGCTTTGGCCCAGTTTGAATAATTAAAGATTAACCTGGGACTAAACTAATATAGGCTTGTTAATTAGACTAGTTTATTTGGGTTGGGAAATTAATTATTTGTTGGGCCATTTATTTGGTTCTAATTAGAATAACTAATTTAGTCCAAAAGGCTAAACTAAGAGTCCAATGGGCCAGTCCAGTTTAACCTAAAGTTTTATTTAAGTTAAACAGGAGAATAGAAAACAACGTTATTTTTTCACTTTTTTTTCTCTGGTGGGAAAAACAAACGCCTCCTCTTTCTCTCTTTCTCTCTCAGAAAATTCCTTAACCCTGTAAGTTGTTCACCAAACGGAATTAGGCAAGTCATATACTGGGAGATCGAAAGATTGGGGTTCATACACATGCAAAGACGGAGTAGGAGGCTTGCAGAAATCGTACTAAAGGTTTCCACCAGCGCACCTACCCTGGTTCCACACATTCCTGTCCAGCCAACATTGAGAACAAGAAGAAAAGGTTAGAAATTTTTTTCCTCAAAATCCTGCCAGAGCGTGACAAGCACCGGCTCTATTCGCGTTGTTTCCTGTTCGTTAGTTTTCTGTAATTTTTTGCTTCCGTTGCGTGCTTTGTGTTCCCCTTTAACCCTTTAATTGGTATCAGAGCATGAAGGTTTTGTGAAAATATACAAATCATGAAAATAGTTGAATAAAACTGGACACGTATGTGTGATTAAACTGTGGTCCTTCACTATTTTTGGTATGGATAGATTCTCTGTTAAACACCTCTAGGGGAGGTATAAGTGAGATGTAATTTGGTTTTTTCCTTAGCAAATCGTGTAAGCCCAATATTAATGGGCACAGGCGGTTGTTGGTTTTTGTTGATTTCATTATATTTGGATTGAAATCGAAAAGCAAATGAAAGAAGAAAGTTGCAGAAAATCAGAAAGAAAGTAGAAGAAAATCACAAAAAATTCTGTAGGAAGAAGACCCAACAGACCGCAACCGGCGCTGGCTCAGGTCTGGGATCCGCTGGTCGCCCGCGAGGTCTGGTTCTATGCGGCGGGTGCTATGGACCGCAGTGCAGATGGGGTGCTCGATCTAGTGTAGTGGGTGCAGTGGACCAAGGAGAAATTTTTATTTTTCTTGTAATTTTTCTTGTATTTTCTTTTTTATTTTGGGGTCCATACCAAGCGATGTTAATATTTTTGCAATAGTTAATATTCATGGAATATTTTTTCATGAAAAATATTAGTAAGGGATTTTAGGATTAAACAAGACCATTAATTAATTAATGTGTTTAATTCTATTATCTGGGTACTTAGATTTAAAAATAGAAAAGTATGAAAACGTCTACTATTTTCTAGCATGCTATTTATTTTTAAAGTACTTGTGTGCATGTTTTCTCAAAGACCAAAGTCTTTGGGAATATTTTTGACAAGAAAATATTTTTTTACAAATTAAATGGTTATTTTAACTTAAACAAAAATTAATCCTTAGATATTTTCTCAAAGGATTTAATCTTGACATGGAAAATATATTGGATTTAGATATGTTTGTAAGTTAAAATAGAAAGCCATTTTATTTTATTTTGGCACAAGAAAAATTGTTTTGTCAAATAAACTTAAAACCAAAGTTTCTAGAAAGTTTTAATTGAAATTTTTTTGAAATCATTAAGTTTTTTAACTTAAATAAATTAATCCATGAAAAAATCTCTCAAAGGATATATACTTTGACATAGAGATTTTAATGGATTTAGATATTTTATTTTTGAGTTAAGGAAAAATTTAATGAAAATTTTCAAAAGGATATTTTTCAGAAAACTCTTGTTTTAAAAGACTAAGCGACGGCTTCCATCACGATCCTCATTAGAGATCGTAGGTCCCCTCGCGTCACCCTGGGAGTGAACCCATATAGGATAGGGTTACCACAAGGATCTAGATCTAATGAAATGATGTAATTAATAACCCAGGACACGTACTATGATCGGCCAACCCCTCATTAGAGATTATAGTGCGAGGTATATCCATAGAAAATGAGAGGAAACGGCCATCCCTCGATGGAGTTATCTTCTAGATCATTACCTAGAAGAGAAATTAATTTGTGGTGGTTAACACACTTAGCTTAGGGAACTATTAATCTTCCCAAGAAGCTATGTTAGTTTTCCTAAGAGCCAAATTAATATCAGTTTTGATAAAGTGCACAAATTTGTTTTGTTTTCACAAACTAAATCTTTTTCTTTTATTTTCGATTTTTCAGAAATGGTAGGAGGTTCTTTTAGTTCATTGGCCGTTATTCTCAAAGAGAATAAGCTAATGAGACCAAACTATGTGGACTGAAAGAGGAACCTGGATATAATACTCACAGCTAAGGAGTATATGTCCTTTACGAGGCCTGTCCTATTATTATCAGGGAAGGTTCTACCGCCGAAGAGCGAAAGGCTGAGAAGGCGTGGAAGAAGGCTGACGAAATGGCACATTACTATATGTTAGCCTCCATGTCTAATGTGCTCCAGTCAAAACACGAGCACGTGGTTTCTGCGTATGATATTAGTCAATCATTGGCCACTATGTTCGCGGATAAAAATCGGTCCGCAAGGCAAGAGGCTCTTCAAACTATAATTAACACTAAGATGGCTGAGGGAGCATCAGTCAGAGAGCACATGCTCAAGATGATTGCTGCTTTCGAGAAGGCAGAAATCTTAGGGGTTGTCATTAACCCCGAGAGCCAAGTAGACATAGTTCTCGAATCTCTAAAGGATTCCTTTACTCAGTTCAAGTTAAATTACAACATGAACAAGTTAAACATGGGTTTAACTGAGTTGATAAAGGAGCTCCAAATGGCAGAGAAGGTTATGAAGCCACAATCTAAGACTATGATTGTTAAGGCTTCATCTTCTAGAACTGGGCCCAAGCCCAGAAAGTTTAAGAAGAAGAAGAGGAACGCAACGGTCTAGCCTAAGACCCAACCCAAAGACAAACCCAAGGGCAAGTGCTTCAAATGTAGACTGAAGGGACACTGGAAAAAAGAGTGTCCAGATCTTCAAGCTAAGAAAAACCCCACATGTAATATTTTCTATCTAGAGTCTATATCAATGGTTAGATCAACTTCCACTTGGATTGTTGATTCAGGAACCACTGATCACATATGTAACTCCTTGCAAGGGTTTAGAAAGATTAGAAGACTCCAGAAGGGTGCACATGAACTACGTCTGGGAAATGGAGCACAAGTTTAGGCCCTTGTAGTGGGAGAGTTGGATCTTGTTTTTTATTGTAATAGAATAGTGGTTTTGAAAGATATTTTATATGTACTTGGATTTCGACAGAATTTGATTTCGGTTGCGAAATTAATAAATCAATGATATTCTGTATCTTTCCATTTTGGTATTTCTATCAGTAGAGATGGAGAAATTTTATGTACTAGGCATTTATATGGGAATCTATTTTTCTTAAACCCTATTAACAATCAATTAAATAACGCTCAATCTGAACCTTTAACAAGGAAGAAAAAGACCAATGTCAATGACTCCTATTTTGGCATTTAAGGTTGGGCCATATCAACTCAATCAGGATTCAGAGGTTAATCCATAATAGGCCCTTGGGCTCATTGAGATTGAGAAATTGGCCTCAGTGTGAATCCTGCCTAATGGGAAAGATGACCAAAAGGTCATTTACCCCTAAGGCGAATAGAGCCAATAAGGTATTGAGTTTTATTCACACTAATGTGTGTAGTCCCTTGTCTACACCAACTAGAGGGGGTTTTGAGTACTTCATCACTTTCACGAATTATTGTACAAGATTTGGTTTTATTTACCTGATGAGACGTAAGTCTGACTCTTTTGACAAGTTCAAAAAGTTTAAGGCTGAAGTGGAGCGTCGGATAAGTAAATTGATCAAGACCTTATGATCGAATTGTGATGGAGAGTACCTCATTGGTGAATTTAAGGATTACATGGTACATCATGGGATAGTATCCCAACTCTCTGTGCCAGGGACACCCCAGTAGAATAAAGTAGCTAAGAGAAGGAACAGGACATTGATAGAAATGCTCTGAAGCATGATGTCTTATGCTACTTTTCCAATGTCTTTTTGGGGATATGTCTTAGAAACAGCAGCATACATTCTGAACTTGTCAGTATCTAGGACTCCTTATGAGATGTGGACTGGGTATAAGCCAAGTCTAAATCATCTCAGAATATGGGGTTGTCTAGCTTATGTACTGATCAAGGGAGACAAGTTGGAACCAAGATTAGAATTATGCTATTTTGTTGGGTATCCAAAAGGGATAAAGGGTGGTTACTTTTATCATCCTAAGGAGCAGAAAATACTAGTTAGTACCAATGCTAGATACTTAGAGGATGATCAAAGTACTTCCACGAAAGGTTCAACTAGGTGGGAATTTGAAAAGAAGTTATCTTCAAAATCAACTTCTCCTGACCCAATTGTAGAACAAGAAGAGGCACAACCTCAAGGGCCTATACAAATGGAGCCTAGTCGTAGTGGGAGAGTGTTTAAGGTTTCGGAGAGATGGACTGGAGAAGCTTTTGAGCTAGTCTCTAACCATTAGGAATAAGACCCCACTAGATATGAGGAGGCTATTGCCGATATCGATGCAAATCTATGACATGAAGTAATGAAAGCCGAGATTGAATCCATGTACTTCAATCAAGTTTGTGATCTTGTAGCTTTACCTGAAGGGATAAAACCCATTGGGTGTATGTAGGTATACAGGAAGAAGATAGGAGTGGATAAGAAGGTGGAAACCTTTAAAGCTAGGCTTGTGGCGAAAGGGTATACTCAGAAAGAGGAAATCGATTATAAGGAGACTGTTTCTGCGGTAGCCATGCTAAAGTCCATCCGTATCCTCCTTGCCATCGCATGTCATTATAACTATGAGATATAGCAAATGGATGTCAAGACGGCATTTTTAAATGGCCATCTTAGCAAAGACATCTATATGTCCCGACCGGAAGACTTTATTGCTAAAGGTCAAGAACATATGGTTTGCAAGCTTAAGAAGCCCATTTATGGACTTAAGCAAGCATCGAGAGCATTGAATATTCATTTTGACGAGACTGTAAAGTCTTATAGTTTTATTCAAAACGAGGATGAACTATGCTTGTACAGAAAACTTGAAGGCATTAATATGGTTTTTCTTATTTTATATGTGGATGACATTTTACTCATTGGAAATTATGTAAGGTCATTGTCATCTACAAAGGTTTAGCTGTCTAGTCAATTCAGTATGAAAGACTTGGAAGAAGCCAGCTACATTCTCAGAATTAGACTTCTTAGAAATAGGAAGTAGAGAATATTAGGATTATCCCAAGTGGCATACATTGACAAGATACTGGCCAAGTACAGTATGAACTCATGCAAGGGAGCACTAATTCCTTACAGACATGGGTTGTCTTTTTCTTTAAGGGACTTTCCTAAGTCTCAAGAAGAAAAAGACAAAATGAGTAGGATTCCCTATGCTTCGACTATGGGAAGTCTCATGTATGCCATGTTGTGTACTAGGCCAGATATTTGTTTTGTCATAGTCTTGGTTAGCATATATCAGTCAAACCCTGGGGAGGTTCATTAGCAGGTTGTAAAGCATATTTTCAAGTACCTCAAGGGAACAAGAGATATTATATGCTGGTTTACAGGGCTGATAACTTGGTTCCTACAAGATACATAGACTCAGACTTCCGGGCAGATAAGGATGAGAGAAAATCTACTAGGGGATATGTCTTCACCTTATCTGGAGGAGCTATTTCATGAAAGAGTATCAAGCAATCTTGCATTGCTAACTCAACCATAGAAGTTGAGTATGTGGCAGCTTCGAAGGTATCCAAGGAAGCAGTCTGGCTCCGGAAGTTCCTTTCAGAACTTGGAGTCGTGCCATATATGACAGGCCGATTGTGATGTATTGTGACAACACTGGAGCAGTATCGCAATCATAAGAACCTAGGAACCACAAGAAGGGGAAGCACATCGAGAGGAAGTACCACCTGATTCGGGATTTCATCCAGAGACGGGAAGTCGTGGTGGAACAGATTACCTCCGAGAATAATCTAGCAGATCCATTCACTAAGTTTTTGGCTGAGAGAGTCTTCAAAAAACACTTAAATGCCATAAGGGTGGGCACTTACGGACTTACTTAGTCTTAGAGTGCAAGTGGGAGATTATTGGAAAATATGTCCTCTTAAACTAAGTTTCTGATATAAATATCGAGTGTTTTAATAAAAGAATTTATTTTCAGAAATTATTTGTGAATTTATATTTTATTTGTACACAATTACGTTTGGAAAAGACCCATTGTATTTAAGTAAGTGGTTTAAGTGAATGGAGGTCTTTCACAGTAAGGTATAGATCACTGGTTACTTAACACATAAACGTTCGTTCTTAACCGATTGATGAGAATGGAAATCTCATTATGTCTAAGTTATTATGTTGTGAATTCCAAATGGGGAATAACTTACCTTTAGCCAGTGAGTAGTCCACTCATTTCATGATATAAGCGTATTTTGAATACGTAGAACAGGACCTGTAGTAGTGGTTTCTTAAAGTACTATATGGTAGAAACCTACACTACTACTGCTACAACGTGGATTAGTACTCTATGACTTGAGTATGAGTTGGTGGTCTGACGAAACTGGAAGCATGTACTTTAATATGCTATAGTTGAGGTTCTATCGTAGGACCAATATACTTACATGTTGGGTATGTGTGACTAGTTAGTTAAGACAGACTTGTACAAGATAGTTTCTATACTACATCGCCCCTTGTGGTTGTCTGAATGATCTAAATATCCAGGGTCCTGAGAAACATGACTTGGATGTTTGCTTTAAGGTAACTCCTTTGGAAAGTAAAAACAATCTACGAAGCCGCGGATCATTGGACTAGAAGCCTAAAGATGGTAGATGTCATTTTGAGAGGTGTTAGTACATTTCTTCCTCTCTAATGTATGGCGATGTATAGAGGGGTATTTTAGTCATTACACCTGTAAGTCGGAGACTTTGCTAACGCAGCATTGTCCTTAGGGTTAATATTTTCTTATGGTGATATTAGAAAATATTTAAAATGCAAAATACAGCTATTTATATGATAAGGGTATTTTGGTTATTTTAGTAGCCAAGGCGGTGTGTCTTTTAGTCTCCAGTATAAATTGTGAGTCCTAATTATATACAGGCTAAGGAGTTGGTCTTAAATTAAATTAAATAGAATTTATTTTATTTAGGTAGTCTGATTCAATTATTGGACTAGAGTAAAATAAAGGTCCATGGAGAGAAAGAATTAATTAAATTAGTTTGGTAGGTTACTTAATTATTCAGGACTTTAGCCCAGTTTGAATAATTAAAGATTAATCTGGGACTAAACTAATATAGGTTTGTTAATTGTACTAGTTTATTTGGGCTGGAAAATTAATTATTTGTTGGGCCATTTATTTGGTTCTAATTAGAATAATTAATTTAGTCCAAAAGGCTAAACTAAGAGTCCAATGGGTCAGTCCAGTTTAACCTAGGGTTTTATTTAGATTAAACAGGAGAATAAACAACAAAGTTATTTTTTCACTTTTTTTTCTTTGGTGGGAAAAACAAACGCCTCCTCTCTCTCTCTCTCTTTCGAAGAAAATTCTTTAGCCTTGTAAGTTGTTCACCAAATGGGATTAGGCAGGTCATATACTGAAAGATCGAGAGGTTGGCGTTCATATACATGCAAAGACGGAGTAGGAGGCTTGCAGGAATCGCACCAGAGGTTTTCACCAGTGCACCTACCCCGATTCCACACATTTCGGTCCAACCAACCTTAAGAATAAGAAGAAAATGTTAGAAATTTTTCTCCTTGGAGTCCCACCAGAGCGTGACCAACGCCGAGTTGGTCGCCGGAATCGGCACCAGCTCTGTTTGGGTTGTTTCTTGTTCTTCAGTTTTCTGCAATTGTTTGCTTCCGTTGTGTGCTTTGTTTTCCCCTTTAAGCCTTCATTCTTTAGATATAGGTATTTATTTTCAGATATTTAAACATAAAAATAAAAATATTTAATTTTGAGGCTAACTGAGTTCTTATTTAATTATTGTACAACAGAAAAAAAAATTAGTTATTGTATACAAAAAAATAAAAAATCCTAGTGACAAATAACGAGATCTATGTTCCACAGTGTTTAGGTCGAATAGTACGCCGAGGCCTAATATGTCTGTTTGCTCTAACACGTGCCTCCTCAGATGGTCTGACCGATGCTAAGGGAGTTGGATCCAGAACTATCTACCAGAAATTAGGGGATTGTCTCCTTTTCCAAACAACTCCGGATCCCATCCTCTGCTAATTACTATCGTCTATGTCTGTCTGAATAGAAACCTACGTCACAGGCATTGACAAAATTCTCCTCGATCGACGATGACAAGTATCTTGGGTCAAGCATCAATTCCTTCATAATCTATATCGCTCCCTCTTTAGATGGTCCAACCTCATACTCGGGCATTACTATAAAAGGTTCGCCCTCGAACTCTATGCTCACTTGTAGAGAGGTACATATGAGCATCTATTGCAACTAGCACCTCATCTAGGGCAATCCCAAAAGCTGTGCGAGCCCGTCTACCTCTCCGACGCTGGTTTGAGATGGCTCGACCTTCGAGCCAATCTCTCTGGCCTGTCTACTCTGAGATAGCAAGTATACCTGCCTCCGACACGGGATGTGTAACGGAGCGTGTGGGGTAAATCCTAGCGGCAGTAAAAGAAAGAACGAACATGTCTTGATCAGCTCGAACACCTCCTGGAATGGGAATCAGCCATGTGCATAGCCTCAGTCACAATGAAAATTACTCTATGAAGCCCATCAGACTACAATACCAAGTACAAAGAACATCCATATCGGTGAATATATCCAGTACATTTATTTTGTTTAGGAAAAAACTAATATTATGTTAAATAAATTCCCATGGCTGTATATCCCAAACCGATCCCCTGGTAGCCAGAGACCTCACCTCCTGGTAGGGATGGATTACTAATTTACTACATAGTCCTCAGTTGGTACCAAGATGGCTAGTCTGGCGCTACTCCAACTCCATCTATGCTATGCATGACTGTCTGGCGCTACAAAGCCTGCTGGAATGTATGTCCAAAATGGCCTATGTATTTCTATATTTTGAAAATTAATAAAAGATTCATTCATTAATGGTTATTTATTTACATATATTGCACATTAAGGTCTAAGTATGATAGTAAGTAATTTACGTGATTGGGTCGTACTTTCATAGTAATGTGCCGGTCCGAACTAGCAGTGTTCTTTTCAGTCAAGTAACTGTGTTTTGCCGGAATGGATACCCGATTGTTGTTTGGGTATAGAGAAGGAGGAGTATCTTGCCCAGTAGGCTGGTCACCTACTTTTATCAGTCTGCATAAAGTGTGGTATTCTGACCGGCAGTATGCACAAAGTGTGGCATGCTGACCATACAGTTATGGGGCCCAACGTGTAGTAACCCATGATCATTTCTTTTGAGTGGTTGATTTTATTGATTGTTTATGGTTGAAAAAGCCAAAACACCACTCTTACTTTTGACTAATGTTTATTGCTTACCAGTGATCTCTTATAAAGAATTTTATACTTTGCATTCACGAACTGTTTTCTCCCGACACTTAAGCACACACGGACTTACTGAGTTTTTTGTCTCACCACCATTTTTACCATGATTTCAGATCGATCCTGCTGTGGGGATGAGTAGCTAGTATTAACTGCCTTGGAAGAGAATGTTGTCATTTATTTTTATGTGTTGTTTTGGGGAGTTGAGAGTGGATAAATTTTACTTATGGATTTGTTTTGGGAATTCATGAATTTATTCTTGGGTTGTAATAAATTTTAAGTTAAAGTATTATTTTTATTCCGCTATTTTATTTGTGTGACCTAGTTATAAAGACCCCTTGTCCTTTGGACGGGGTGACATCCCCGGCCCTGGCGGGCCTCGATAGCGGGGTGTTACAAGTGGTATCAAAGACTAGGTTTAGACAATTAATGATAGTATATGCATTATTTATTTAAGTTCAAATCTTTATCTAACCTATGTTGTTGATGCTGTAGGATGGTTAGGATGCTTAGGACCGCGAGAAAAGGGCAGCAGTGGCACCCGCCTATCCCTATATACCCGGAGGACCTTCCAGTTCTCCAGCCTGCCCCTCAGCCAGTTATCCCTATGGAGGATAACAGTGATGATGAGGTTAACCCTATGGAGGATAGCAGTGAGGATAAGGTCCAGATTATTGAGCCACCCCCAATTCCGGTGATAGACATAAGCTTGGACAGTAAGGATGAGGTGATGATAGTGGAGCCTGGACCCCACACTCCTAATCCCGAGGTGGACTTAGCAGTAAATAGTGATGACCCGGGGAAGATAGATTATGAGTCTTCACCTAGGCCTTTTTTCCTTCCTTCTTTCAGCCGAGTTGAGCTCGGGGAAAGTTCCAGGCGCCTTAGAAAGGAGCCAATGGAGGGGTTTGCCAGTGGAGTTGGGGTAGACTTTTCTAAGAATTTTGGGGGATGGTTGTATGAGGATGATTTTGAGGATTCTGATGAGGACTAGCGGGAGCTAAGAGCTGCTATGATTAGGATGTTTTGTTTACTGCTTTTCATGAACTTCTATGTTAAGAATTTCTTTTCTGATTACTTCTTTAATTTAAAATTTCTGCAAATAAGAGTACCTGAAGTACTCTAAGGTTTGAGAAAAATTTTTATGCAATCCTTTATAAAAAATAAAAAATAAAAAACTTGCATCTGATTTTCTTTTACTTCAACCTGAATATGAATGCATGTTCAAAATATTTTAAACTTGAATGCATACACTCATTTATTTGGGCATGGTTGAGAATGGCACCAAGCGCCGTGTAGCCATATCAAGCAGAAGAGTTCCGAAAGCAGAGCCTATGATACTGGAGTTTGAAACGACTCAAATGCCGTCACCTAATCGGAGGGATGAGAGTGAGCCAGATTTGGAATTGGGGGCAGAAGAACCTGTTGGAGTGACAATGGGGCAAGCTTTTCGCCAAGTTTAGTAAGTGTGAATTTTGGCTAGGCAGTGTAGCATTCCTTGGCCATGTGGTGACCAATGAGGGAATCAAGATAGACCCGGCAAAGGTTAAAGTATTGTCAAACTGGAAGCAATCGGAGAATATCACCGAGATTCGAAGTTTCTTAGGATTGGCTGGTTACTACAGGAGGTTCATCAAAGGGCTCTCGACACTCGCATCACCAATGACCCGACTGTTTAGGAAGGATGTTCTATTTGTGTGGAATGAGAAATGCGAGAAAAGTTTTCAAGAGCTGAAGCAAAGACTAATGACGGCGCCAGTATTGAGTCTACCGGAGGAAGGGAAACCTTACGAGCTATATACCGACGCTTCAAAAGAAGGACTAGGAGCAATGTTGATGCAGGACCGAAAAGTGATTGCTTACGCTTCTCGAAAGCTAAGACCTCATGAAGTCAACTACCCCACTCATGATCTGGAGCTGGCAGCTGTAGTGTTCGCCCTAAAGAAATCGCGACACTACTTGTATGGAGCCGAATATGAGGTGTTCACCGACCATAAGAGTCTGAAGTATATCTTCACTCAAAAGGATCTCAACTTGAGGCAGTGAAGGTGGATGGAATTCTTGGAGGAATACCGTTGTCTGATCAACTACCATCCCGGGAAGGCCAACGTTGTGGCGGACACCCTAAGCAGAAAGGCTGGGATGGCCAGATTAAGGGTGCAGGAAATGCAAGTGGTTCAGGATGTGTTGGACAGAAGGGTGGAAATGCAAGACAAAGGAATTGTTATAAGCAATTTGAAGTTGGTGCCGGATCTAAAGAAGGAAATCGAGGGAGCTCAGCAAAGCAATGCCGAGTTTCAACTTTTCAAGGACAAGGAGCTTAAGTGGCCAAGCAGTGAATTCCATCAAGATGAGATGGGAGTTTTCCATTTCAGAGATCGGTTGTGTGTACCCGGGGAGCAGCAGCTATAGGACCGAATTTTGGAAGAGGCGCACAAGAGCAAATACGCCATTCATCCAGGGGAAGTCAAGATGTATCAGGACTTGAAGAGAGCCTATTGGTGGCATGGACTGAAGCGAGATGTGTTCGAGTATGTCTCGACCTGTCTCACCTGCCAGAAGGTTAAGGCGGAGTACAAGAAGTCAGCAGGACTATTGCAGCCATTGCCAGTACCGAAATGGAAATGGGAGGAGGTGACTATGTATTTTGTCACTGGGCTTCCTATGTCAAAGACGCAAAAGGACGCCATATGGGTAGTGGTGGATCGACTGACCAAGTCGGCCCATTTCATACCGGTGAATGTGAGAGACTCGATGGAGAAGCTGGCTCAGACTTATGTTCGAGAAATCGTCCGGCTGCATGGTGTGCCTTCAAGCATAGTGCCAGACCGAGACCCGAGGTTTACGTTTCATTTCTGGGGAAAGTTTCAGGAAGCGATAGGGTCCAGTCTAAAATTCAATACGACGGCACATCCACAGACCGATGGGCAGTCAAAGAGGGTGATACAAATATTGGAGGATATGTTGAGAGCCTGTGTTTTGGACTTCGGAGATAAATGGATAGAGTGTGTACCGTATGCAGAATTATCATATAACAACAGCTACCAAGCTTCGATCGGGATGGCACCGTATGAGGCTTTGTATGGGCGCAAATGTCAGATACCGTTGTATTGGAGTTGGTCCGAAGATGGTCATGTGAGCAAAATCGGAGAAGTATGTGTCCAAGAGATGCTGGATAAAATGAAATTGATCGGGGAAAGGTTAAAGGCAGCACAGAGTCGGCAGAAGAGCTATGCAGACAACCGGCGAAGAGAATTAGAATTTCAAGTCGGGGACATCATATCTTTGAAATTGATGCTGAATAGGAGAATTTTGAAGCATCCGAAGGGCGAAAAATTAAATCCGAGATATTTGGGGCCGTTTTCGATTAAGGAAAGGATCGGACCGGTAGCTTACCGACTGGATCTGCCAGAAGGGCTGACGGGAATCCATGATATGTTTCATGTGTCACAATTGAAGAAGTATAATGTGGATCCCGGTCATGTATTGAATGATGAACCGTTAGTATTGCAGCCAGACCTGAGCTATGTGGAGAAGCCTGTGCGGATATTGGACCGCAGTGTCAAGACTCTCTGGAACAAATAGATACCGATTGTTAAGATTCAGTGGGAGCACCATGGTACGCAGGATGCCACATGGGAGTCGGAAGAATGGGTTAAATGGAAGTACCCTAATTTGATATAGAAGTATGCTTAAATTTCGGGACGAAATTCTTCTAAGGAAGGGAGGATGTGAAACCCCAGTCAAAACCAACCTTAGAGTAAGGGGGTTGGGGTGCATATCATATTTTATTGCATGTTTAAATATATTTAAATATGATTTTATGTGCATTAAATTTGTGTTTTATAGTCTACAGGGCTTGATTATGATTATTGAGTGAGAAGGGCAAAATGGTAATTTTTTCTTAAGGTGGAAAAAGGGAGATAGCTTGAGGATTGAATAGGAAAATATTTTTAGAGGGAAAATAAGAACAAAAGTTGTTCTGGTTTAGTGGTTACAGCCTTAGAATTAATTCTTGAGGTCTTGGGTTCAAATTCCATCATATGAGCTTTAGCTTGGTTAAATTTCATTTTTGCTTGGGAAGTATTATTTTCGGCCTTATGTGCTTGGAGTAGGGTAGAAATGTTGTCCTAAGAGAGACATGATAGGAGTATCCTCATCCTACTCTTTTTCCCTACACAAAATTCCTAAGGGGAATTCATTTCCTCTTGATCTTTAATTTCTCATATTTCTCAACTCATTAGTTTGTTCAATTTGTTCAAGCCAATTTTATTCTAGAAAAATTCCAGAAATGTGCTGTGGCTTTGATGGTTCAAAATGTCTTAGTAAGAGACATCTTATGAACCGAAACCACGGAAGAGGGGGAAATGATTTCAAGTGAATTAAATTCCTTAGTGAACTTTCTAAAAACTTCACTCTAGCTAAGTTCATTTTCCTTCATGCATGGAACTGAAATTTTTCCAGCTTTGTGTGCCTTCAAGGTGTCGAAATTCTTAGCCATTATTCCCTCCCAAATGCTGCCAGAAAATGGCCCTTTTCATCAGCTTAGAACTTGGATTTTTCTGGCCATTTTCGGACTGCACAAAAGCTATGCAAAACCAGGAAAATTCCTGGGCAAATTCACAGCTTTGGAGGTCCGAAACCAAGTTATTTTCTTTTAGTTTTTTGTTCAGCATCTTAGCCACATTTTTCCTCCATAAAGAAGGATGAAAACCAGCTTTGAAAGACCTCTGAAATCTCCTTCAAACTCCCTGCAACCTGGCTAGAAAATGGCAGCCGAAACTGCCCAGAAAATTCTAGCAAGTAGCGAAATCTTGTGCAGTAATTTTCCAACTTTGCTTCCTAATTCATCCCTAGCCGAAACTCCATCATTCTTCTGCACAAACCACCCTTAAACCTTCAGTAACTGAACTCCATTATCCTCCTCAAGCTTCTGCACAAAAATCCAGTCATGACTGCCTAAAAGATTTCCAAAAAAATTCTGCAAACATGATCTGATTTGGATACCAAAATTTCAGCCACCATGATTTAACAACTTTCCATAAAATATACCTCAAACAACCAGACCTTTCCTTCACCATTACACTCAGTATTTTCAGCCACCCTTAGCCTCCCTCAACCAGTATTCATCTAGCCGAAACACTGCCCAGCAATTCGGCCATGGCAAACTTCCAAAAGCTCTCCCATGATCAAAGATATTCCTAAATATTTAGTTTCCAAATTTGCTTCCCAAAAATATTCTTCAAGGATTTCAACAACTAGCCTTTCCTTTTCCCTTCCAAACCAGAAAATCAGCTACCAAAACCCCTCAAGCAGTCGCCCAACCCTAATCCTTACAGAATTTCGGCAGCCGCCAATCCCAAAAGCTCTCTACTCTCTTCGACATCAAAAACACACAACACACCAAGAACATCTACTCCTTCCTTTCACCTAATACCTCTCCAAATCACTTCAAACTACTTCTAAAATATTCAGATTGAATCTACTCACTGTCGTTAGTCCATCAACACCCTTCTTAACATCAAACTCCAAAATCCGACTTGCTATTTTGGATCAAAAACCAGAAATTTTGTGAAGGCTCAAGAACACCTTCAAGGTAGGTTTGTTCTAACAACTTCATCTTCTCCAATCTTGATCTCTAATAAATATATGTACGAATAAACATGCTAATGGTCTCTCCCTCTCTCTCTCTCTCTCTCTCTCTCTCTCTCTCTCTCTCTCTCTCTCTCTCTCTCTCTCTCTCTCTTCTTGGCCAGATGGCTTCTTCTCCAATGGCCATGCTTTCTCCACCTTCCTTGGACGGATTTAGGCATCTAGGGGTTGACAACCATTCGAAACTCCTTCAAGATATTCAGCAATCAAGTAAGTCCCTTTAACCCTTTTTTTAAATTCTAGATTCATGTCTCTAGGATAATGTTGATAGAAGGTGGATTATGGATAGAATTTGAGTATATATTGTTGAGGTTAAAGCATGAATGTATGTATGAATATGAAGAAGATGGGATTTATGCATGGATAGATTATCTTGGTTGATTGTATGATGATTTGATATTTAATGAATGTCTCCATGTCATAGGTAGTATCTGTGATGAAGTATGCTAGAGATTATGTCACCTTTGGTGAATAGGATTTATATTCATATTGGATTATTGAAGTCATAATCATATTTATGCTAGTAAATGCTAGATCATGCCTTAGTAAATTTAGATCTATGCTTATATGCATGATTTGGATGATTTGATGAATTGAAGGATTGTATATGTTCATGATTGTGGTTACCCATAGAAATATGATCATGATCTAGTTGTCCTTAAGCTAATTTTTATTTCATGAATAAAATATTTCATAATATGATTTTGCTAGTAATTTCGAAAAAACCCTAGGAATGGTAGATTTGGATTATTATATATATTAAGGATATTTTTGTCAAATAAATAACAGCTTTTGCTAGAAAAATAAAATATATAGATATTATATAAAATAATGAAATCAACTAAAACCTTTTATAGAAATAATCATAATTAGTAAAATATTTATTACTAAAAATTTAATTATTATCTTTAATCAAAACCTATTAAAATTTTATTTATTATTTTTCAAGCAAGACTCATTAAATTTATTTTCAACTAATTTTAGTTATCAATTATTTTCTAACAACTAAATTATTAATAAATTATTATTTTACCTAATACCACCTAGGACTCTTTATCAAGTAAACTCTAAATTTTTCTTAGCAAGATTTAAACCATCAACTTATTAGTACTTGTTTCTCAAAACATTAATTATTTTAAATATCAAATTAGGCTTAGCTTATAAACCTATTTATTTATTGTTTGGCCTTAAAGCTTGGGGCACTAGGATCATGATAGTAGTGAGTTGAGATGTTTTAATTTGAGAAAGTGGATTTTGGCTTGAGTTTGATTGTGGTTTGTATTTGCCCATGTAGGTTTAGGTCAGCTGTTGGAGACCTTATATTGTGAGCAAGAATTAGGTAAGCTCCTGTATAAAACCTGATTGATGAAACATGTTTATTATGACAAGCTAAATGTAGAGTGCATGGACACTCATTTCTGTAAAGGCAATTGAGGGCTAATTCCTTTCTTATTTCAATCAAACAAAATTTTTTGAAAATCAATAAATAGATTTACTCAATCTCAAAACTCTTTCCAAAACTGATTTTGACAAAGACTTTGGGAACTCTTAATTGCCATTTTCATGTAGAACAGTGTTTTGTTCATTTTATCCCAAGTGGAAAATGTCGTTAAGTACTCAATAATGGTAGACTACTAGAGTTAGTCTTTGAGGGCTTAGGGTAAGTCTCTCAGTAGGTGGCCACCTCTGAGGGGTGAGTCCTTCCCGGATAAGACGTCAGTCCAGTAGGTCGTGCCGGTCCGAGCTAGCAGTGTTCTTTTCAGTCAAGTGACTGTGTTTTACCGGAATGGACACCCGGTTGTTGTTTGGGTATAGAGAATGAGGAGTATCTTGTCCAGTAGGCCGATCACCTACTTTTGTCAGTCTGCACAAAGTGTGGCATTCTGACCGGCAGTATGCACAAAGTGTGGCATGCTGACCATACAGTTATGGGGCCCAACGTGTGGTAACCCATGATCATTTCTTTTGAGTGGTTGATTTTATTGATTATTTATGGTTGGAAAAGCCAAAACACCACTCTTGCTTTTGACTAATGTTTATTGCTTGCCAGTGATCTCTTAAAAAGAATTTTATACTTTGCATTCACGAACTGTTTTCTCTCGACACTTAAGCACACACGGACTTACTGAGATTTCTGTCTCACCACCATTTTTACCATGATTTCAGGTCGATCCTACTGTGGGGATGAGTAGCTAGTATTATCTGCCTTGGAAGAGAATGTTGTCATTTATTTTTATATGTTACTTTGGGGAGTTGAGAGTGGATAAATTTTACTTATGGATTTGTTTTAGGAATTCATGGATTTATTCTTGGGTTGTAATAAATTTTAAGTTAAATTATTATTTTTATTTCACTATTTTATTTGTGTGACCTAGTTATACAGATCCCTTGTCTTTTGGACGGAGCAACATCCCCGGCCCTGGCGGGCCTCGGTAGTGGGGTGTTACAAATGTGTAGATTATGAGCTACTAACACTTAAGCCAAAAATTATTCTTGATTGATTGATAAAGTTGGGCACTTCATCAAGATTTAGATCATTATACTATGATTTCTAAATGAGGAATGATTTATCTTTAGCCAGTGAGTAATCCACTTACACCAATAGTGTAAGCGTATTTTGAATACGTACAACTGGATCACGCGATAATAATCTTTATAAAAATACTAAAATAAATAAATATTGGGTTATTGCAACTACTGTATGGACGAGTACCTTAAGACTTGAGTATAAGTTAGTAGTCTAATGAAGTTGGACTTGTACATTTTGATGTATGATGAATGAGGTTTTAATGTAAGGCCAATAACCTTGTACATTAGGTGTATGACTCTAGTTAATTAAGATGGACCTCTACAATAGAGTTTCTATACTTCATTATGTGAATAAATCATCCCCTTGTGATTGTCCGAAATAATCTAAATAATCTAGGGCCCTAAAAAATGTGACTAAGTATATACACTTTTGGGTAGCTCCCAGTGATAGGTGGATACATATTGAAAGTCATGGATTATCGGACTAGTTATTAAAGGATTATAGATGTCATTGAGAAAGGTTCTTAGTGCATTTTTCCTATCTCAATGGTGGGTGTTACGTAGAGGGGTATTTTCATCATTACACTTGTAGGTCAAAGATAACGCTTTTAAAATATTATTTTGGGGATAATATTTTCATATGATGATAAATGGAATATTTAAAAATGATAAAATACAACTATTTGTTAGCAATTGTATTTTGATCATTTTAGTAGCCAAGAATAATATGTCTTTTAATCCCCAAGATAGCTCTAAAAATTGGAATGACTATTTTAGTCATTACACAAATTATTTGGATTATTTGAGAAATGAGAGAGTTTATTTTATTCTAAAAAGTCTATTAGGTTAGAATAATTAATTAAGTCTAAGAGTAATGCATGGGCTAGATTAATTAATTAATTCTAGAATGTCCAAGGTAATATACATACTTGAATAAAATAAATAAGAATTGGCCTAATAATTATATTGTGCCATGTATTTATTCTTTTGGATTTTAGTAGAATAAAAGGCCCAAATAAAATAATAAATATAGTGGGCTAAGTTTTTATTTAATTAGATTTTAATTCAAAACTCAAGATAAATAAAAAGGCACAGTTGGTGGAATAGCCCTAGCCTATCATGGTTTAGGGCAACCAGCCTTGTGGGTTTGTAAATAATCCTTATAGAGGCTTGCTAGGTGATACAATCAATTAAAGAAAAACCCTAGCCATCACTCCTTGTTTTCTCTCAGTTCTTCATCAGAAAATTAATTCTAGCATACTTTACTGGTAGTTCGATTTGTGAGGTTGAGAGAATATCTTGAAAGATCAAAAGCTCCGGCCTTTGAAATGTTTCATGCGAAGGAGCCAATAGTTAGCTGCATTTTCTGTGGAACAAGTAAACGTTCTAATTCAAGAAGCTTTGATGAACACAAATTTGGCTCCAATTATTTAGACTAAATGCCCTAAGAGTAAGTAATCCTAAACTTTGGCTTGAGAAAATTTTAAATTTGCTATCTTCCGTGCGTTTTTTATTTTTCCGCGACCTTTAAGTGGTATCAGAGCTATGGTTGTAATCTAGGAGTATGCTTAGGGTGAATAACCGGTGGTGGTTCCTTAAAAACCAATTCTTTTGATTTACATGATCCATATAATTGGTTTCTAGATTACTTGTACACGTCGTGAGTAGAGGTATAGGATCTTGTAATTATTATTTTTCTTTATTTGTTGGTTTCGGGTTTTCTAGATTTCTAGATTACTTGTACATCTCGTGAGTAGAGGTATATGTTCTTCAGTCTAATGTTCATGTCTAATGTTCTTCAGTTTAGGCCGAGGTCCTAGGGGCAACAATAGATGTTGAAAGCCAAATTGACATAGTTCTTGAGAATTTTTCAAATTCGTATTCTCAGTTCAAGTTAAATTATAACATGAATAAGTTGAGTATATCTTTAACCAAGTTAATGAAAGAACTCCATGCTGCTAAGAAAATTATGAAGCCTGAGTCAAAATCTTTAGTTACTCGTTCTGGTTCATCTTCTAGAATTGGGTCCCAACCCAAGAAGTTTAAGGAGAAGAAAGCCCAAAACAATGCAGGGGCCCAACCTAAAAGGATCCAAGCATGGTCCGTCCAAACCCAACGCCAAACTCAAGGGCAAGTGTTTCAAGTGTGGCAAGAAGGGGCACTTCAAAAAGGATTGTCCAGACTTCTTAGCCAAGTCCTCTTTAGGTATTGCTCTATACTTAGAGTCTATATTGATGGTTAGATTATCATCGATTTGGATTGTTGATTCCGAAGCCACTGACCATATCTGTAACTCCTTGTAGGGGTTCAGCTAGATAAGACAACTCAGTAGATGAGAGTATGAACTTAGAATGGGCAATAAAGCACAAGTGTGGACAGAAGCAGTGAGAGACTTGAAGCTTTTATTTGATTGTAATATGATTTTCGTTTTAAAAATATTTTATATGTTTCTGGTTTTAAACAAAATTTGATTTCTATTTCAAGATTAATTAATCAAGGATATTTTATTGCTTTCCATTCTGGTATTTTAATTAGTAGAAATGAAAATATTATTTGTTCTGGAAACATGTATGGGAATCTTTTCTATACTAATCATATTAATTGTTAAATAAATAATACTCAGACGGAACCTAATAATAAGAAAAGAAAGGCCATATTAAATAACTCATATTTATGGCACTTGAGATTGGGATATATAAATCCTAATCGGATTTAGAGGTTAATTCAAAATGAGTCTTTGGACTCATTGAAATTGGAAGAATGGCATTAGTGTAAATCTTATCTTATGGGTGAAGTGACCAAAAGGTTTTTTATTCAAAAGGCAAAAAAGGGCCAAAGAAATATTAGAGTTAGTTCACAGTGATGTTTGTGGTCCTATATCTACACATGCTAGAGAAGGTTATGAATACTTTATCACATTCATGGATGATTACACATGTTTTGGATATGTTTACTTGATGAGGTATAAGTCTGACTCCTTTGATAAATTTAAGGAATAAGGCTGAGATGAAACATCAAATAGGTAAACTAATCAATAAGTTAAGATCGGATCGCAATGGAGAGTATCTCCTTAGTGAATTTAAGGGTTACCTGGCATATCAAGAAATAGTATCTCAACTATCTGCACCTGGAACTCTCTAGTAGAATGGAGTAGTTGAGAGAAGAAATAGAATGTTAATGGAAATGGTCAGAAGCATAATAAGTCATGTAACACTTCCTATTTTTTGGGGGGATATGCTCTAAAAATAGCAACATATATTCTGAACTTGGTACCTTCCAAATCAGTGCCTAGAACACCCTATAAGATATGGACTAGACAAAAACCCAGCATAAATCATCTCAAGGTGTAGAGTTGTCCAACATATATACTAACAAAGGGAAGTATAATAGATCCAATATTGGAATTGTGCTACTTCGTAGGGTATCTAAAAGGAACAACGGGTGGAGAATTTTATTATTCTTTAGAGCAAAAAGTACTTGTTAGTACTCATGCTAGGTACTTAGATGATGAATAAAGTGTGTCTACCAAGGTTTCGAGTAAGATGGAATTGGAAGAGAAGTTGATTGATGCTTCAACTTTTTGTACCCTAGTTGAGGAACCTAGGCACAACCAGATGTTCCTATACAACATGAACCATGTCGTAGTGGGAGAATATCTAAGGTTCCGAAAAAATAGATTGGAGAAGCCTTTGAAGTAGTCTCCGACCATCAAGAATAAGATCTCACTAGATATGATGAGGCAATTGCGAATATTAATGAAGACAAATGACAAGTAGCAATGGATGTCGATATTAAGTCTATGTATCTCAATCAAGTCTGAGATCTTGTCACTGCACCTGAGGGATTAAACCTATAGGGTGCAAGTAGGTATACAAGAAAAAGAGAGGTGTAAATAGAAAGGTGAAAATCTATAAAGTAAGATTGGTTGTAAAAAGTTATACTCAGAAAGAATGGATCGATTATGAAAATGCCATTTCACCATTGATATGCTTAAGTCCATTCGTATTCTCTTAGCCATCACATGTCATTATGACTATGAAATATAGTAGATAGATGTCAATACAGCTTTTCTTAATAGCTATCTTAGTGAAGACATCTACATGACTCAGCCTAAAAGCGTTATTGCGAAAGACAAAGAACATATGGTCTGTAAGTTTAAGAAGTCCATTTATGGACTTAAGCAAGCATCACGTGCATGAAACATACATTTTGATGTGATTTTAAAGTCTTATTATTTCATACAAAACATAGATGAACCATGTGTATATCAGAAGATGGATGGCAACAATATGTCCTGTATGATACTTTATGTGGATAACATTCTGCTCATTGAAATGATATATGGATATTGTCATATATAAAGGTTTAGCTATCAAGTCAATTTAGCATGAAAGATATGGAAGAAGCTAGCTATATTCTTGGAATAAAGCTTTTTAGTGATGGGAGCAAATAATGTTAGGCTTATCCCAATCTACTTATATTGACAAGATATTGGCTAAGTTTAGCACAGATCAGTGTAAGGGGATAATCATACCCTTTAGGCACGGATTTAATTTATCTTCCAAACAGTGTCCTAAGATACAGGAAGAAAAGGAAAGGATGAATAGGATTCCTTATGCCTCAATAGTGAGAAGTTTTATATATATCATGCTTTGTACAAGACCAGATATCTATTTTGTAATAGGCAGGGTTAGCAGGTATTAGTCAAACCCGGAGGAAGAACATTGGCAAGCTGTAAAGCATATTCTCAAGTACCTGAAGGAAACGAGAGAATATATGCTTGTTTATAAGGCTGATGATTTAGTTCCTACCGATTGCACTAACTTAGATTTCTAAGCGAATAAAGATGAAAGAAAATCTACTAGTGGATATGTTTTTAATTTATTTGGAGGGTTCATTTCATAGATAAGTGTTAAGCAACTTGCATTGTTAATTTTACCATGAAAGTTGAGTATATGGCAGCTTCAAAAGCTACAAAAGAAGAGGTTTCGCTTTGGAAATTCATCACAGAACTTGAAGTTGTGCCACAGATAGACAAGTCCATAACTATATATTATGATAATTCTGGAGCTGTGTCATAATATAAGGAGCCAAGAAACCACAAGCAGGGTAAGCATATTGAAAGGAAGTATCACTTGATCCGTGAGTTCATCCAGAAATAGGAGATAGTGGATGAGTAGATTTTCTCTACAAATAATATGACAAACCTATTTACTAAGCATTTGACAGAGAAGGTGTTTCGAAAACACTTAGATGTTATAGGGATAGATACATATGGACTATCATTGTCCATTTAGTACAAGTGGAAGATTGTTGAGTGTATGCCCAAAATGGCATATATATTTTTATATTTTAGAAATTAATAAAAGTTTCATTCATTAATGGTTTTTGTTTACATATATTACACATTAAAGTCTAAGTGTGATAGTAAGTAATCTACGTGATTGGGTTGTACTTTCACAGTAAGGTGTAGATTATGGGCTACTAACACTTAAGTGAAAAATTGTTCTTTATTGATTGATGAAGTTGGGCACTTTATCGAGATTTAGATAATTACACTATAGTTTCTAAATGAGAAATGGTTTATCTTTACCCAATTAGTAGTTCACTCACACCAAAAGTACAAGCGTATTTGAAATACGTAGAATTGGACCACGCAATAATAATTTTTATAAAAGATTAGGTTATTGTAGCTATTGCATGGACGAGTACCCTAAGACTTGAGTATAAGTTGGTGGTTTGGTGAAGCTGGACTTGTACACTTTGATGTATGATGGGTAAGATTTTAAAATAAGGCAAAAAACCTTATACATTGGGTGTATAACTCTAGTTAATTAAGACAGACTTACACAATAGAGTTTCTATGCTTCATTACGTGAAGAAATCCCTCCCTTGTGATTGTCCGGTATAATCTAAATAATCAAGGACCCTAGAAAATGTGACTAAATATGTATACTTTTAGGTAGCTCCCAGTAATAGGTAGATACATACTAGAAGTCATGGATTATCAGATTAGTTATCAAAGGATTGTAGATGTCATTGAGAAATGTGTTAGTGCATTTTTCCTATCTCAATGATGGGTGTTACGTAGAGGGGTATTTTCATCATTACACCTACAGGTCAAAGACAATGCTTTTGCAATATTATTCTTAGGGACAATATTTTTATATGGTGATAAATAAAATATTTTAACATGATAAAATATAACTATTTTTTAGTAAGAGTATTTTGGTCATTTTAATAGTTAAGAATAATATGTCCTTTGATCCTCAAGATAGCTCTAAAAATCAGAATGACTATTTTAGTTATTGCACAAATTATTTGGATTATTTGAGGAATGAAAGAATTTATTTTATTCTAGAAAGTCTACTAGGTTAGAATAATTAATTAAGTCCAAGAGTAATTCATAGGCTAGATTAATTAATTAATTCTAGAATGTCCAAGGTAATATACGGGCTTGAATAAAATAAATAAGGATTGGCCTAATAATTATATTGTATCATGTATTTATTATTTTGGGATTTAGTAGAATAAAAGGCCCAGATAAAATAATAAATATAGTGGGCTAAGTTTTTATTTAATTAAGTTTTAATTAAAAGACTCAAGATAAATAAAAAAGGCCCAATTGATGGAATAGCCCTAACCCATCTTGGTTTAAGGCAGCCAAACTTGAGAGTTTATAAATAATCCTTAGGGAGGCTTGCTAGGTGATACAATCAGTTAAAAAAAACCCCAGTCACCACTCCTTGCTCTCTCTTAGTTCTTTTTCAAAAAGTTAATCCTATTCTACTTTCACCGGTAGTTTGATTTATGAGGTTGACAGAATATCTTGAAAGATAAAAAGCTCCAGCCTTTGAAGCGTTTCATGCAAAGCTGCGGAATAAGTAATCGTTCCAGTTCAAGAAACTTTGTTGAACAAAAATTTAGCTCCGATTATTCAGACTAAATGCCCTAAAAGTAAGTAATCCTAGAATTTGGCTAGGAAAATTTTTAAATTTGATGTCTTTTGCTGCATTTTTAGTTTCCCACAGTCCTTCAAAGCCTACATCGCTATGTATAAAGAGTGTTGATGGGACTAGTTAGTCGTGTAATTACCTTTAGTCCTTATCGCAGGCTATGCTGCGTCATACAATACGCTCTGAGGAACACACTATATCATACCAAATTGTTGAAGTACGCATCCGGATAGCGGAACTCCATGATGTCCTAATAAATAAGTAGAATCCGTGACTGTCAAATGTCCGAACCCTTGAGGTAGCATGTTAGCAAAACTCTAGGTCAATGGCATTGTAAAAGCACCAAATAAACTAATACAATTTTAAGGAGAAAATTATTTTATAAACAATAAAACGGAACCAAATTATTTCTAAATTCTATGGTTGTTGTGAAAACTTACGTGATGCTCCTCCTGCATAGAGTCTAACTGGTCTCCATACATAACTAGAACGTGCATAGGTATCTGATGTAGACATAACCACACGTTCCACCTCATACTGTATGGTGCAAAATGTGGTATATGTACTGGCTCCACCCTATCAGGGTGCAAGATAGGGATGTGCTCCCAAGCCTATAACTACACATGAAAAAAAAACACTTTATCAATTGCGACTGTATTTTGCTAAAGTCTAAAACTCCTAAGGAAATTTAAAAATATATATAATTAACCTGAGATAGAACCATAGGACCACAAATATCCCTCGTGGCAGGATTGGTCGCATCACAGAGGTATCTGTACATCCATGCTACAGCTGCATGCCCTAACTAAGCTGACTGCAAGAATGTAAATCCTTGAGTAATGAAAGAAAACGAAAGGGAAGCAGGTGAGCTGATTTATCTAACAGAATCATGCCACCGAGAAGAAAAAGAATAAATCCTTGCACTCTCTATTGCACTTGAAAATCTGAGGCATCATCTGGAAGAAAGAGTGATAGGTGCACCTTTAGGGTCAACTTCTCAAGTCGATTACCCCTGAAACCCCAGTCAAAACTAGTCTTGGAGTAAGGGGGGTTGGGATGCATATCATACTTTATCGCATGTTTAAATATATTTTTATATGATTTTCTGTGTTTTGGATTTGAGATTTATTGTCTTGAAGGCTTGGTTGTAGGTATTGCTTGAGAAGGGCAAAATGGTAATTTTGCTTGAGGTGAAAAAAGAGAGATAGCTTGAGGATTGAATAGAAAATATTTTTTTTAGAGGGGAAATAAGAACAAGAGTTGTTGTGGTGTAGTAGTTAGAGCCTTAGAATTAGTTCTTAAGGTCTTAGGTTCAAATTCCATCATAGGAGCTTTAGCTTGGTTAAATTTTATTTTTGCTTGGGAAGTAATAATTTCGGCTTTATGTGCTTGGAGTAGGGTAGAGATGTTATCCTAAGAGAGACATGTTAGGAGTATCCTCATTCTACTCCTTTGCTCTACAAGAATTTCCTAAGGGGAATTCATTTCCCCTTGATCTTTGATTTTCCTTATTTCTTAACTCATTAGTTTGATCAAGTTTTTCTAGCCATGTCCTTTCCAGAAATTTCAGTAAAGTACTGTGGTTTTGTAGGATCAAAATGTCTTAGTGAAAGGCATCTTATGGTCTGAAAATGTGGAAGAGTTGTGGGAGATTCCAAGAGGATAAATCCCTCTAGTGAACTTGCTAAAAATTCACTCTAACTATGTTCATTTCCCTTCATGCATAGAACTGAAATTTTCCATCTTTGTGTGCCTTCAAGGTGTCGAAATTCTTAACAATTATTCCCTCCCAAATGCTGCCAGAAAAAGGCCCTTTTGTTCAGCCTAGAATCTAGATTTTTCTAACTATTTTCGGACAGCACAAAAGTGGTACAAAACCAGAAAAATTCCTGTGCAAATCGCAGCTTTGAAGATCCAAAACCAAGCTATTTTCTTCTAGATTTTGTTCAGCACCTTAGCCATGTTTTTCCTCCATGAAGAAGGCTGGAAACCAGCCTTGAAAGCCCCTAAAATTCCCCTTCAAAATCTCTGCAAGTTGGCTGGAAAATGGCAGCCGAAAAACTGTCCAGGAATTCCAGCCTAGCAAAAATCCTGTGCAGTCTAACTGTCCAGCTTTGTTTCCTAATTTTCTCCCAGCCGAAACCCCATCCTTGTTTTGCATAAACTTCCCTTAAACCTTCAGTAACTGAGCTCCATTATCTCCCTTAAGCTTATGCATGAAATTTAGACATGGCTACCCGAAAATCTCTCCAACAAATCCCTGCAATCATGCTTGATTGATTACCAAAATTCCAGCCACCTTAGTTTAGCAACCTTCCATAAAGTATCCCTCAAATAACTAGACTTTTTCTTCACCATTATGCTCCTTGTTTTCAGCCACCATAAGCCTCCTTAAACCAGATTTTAATCAACCGAAATACTGCTCAAAACAGTCGGCCATGGCAGACTTCCAAAACTCTCCAATAATCAAGATACTCTTGAATGTTTAGTTTCCAAATTTGCTTCCTAAAAATATTCTTCGAGGATTTTAACAACTAGCCTTTCCTTTTCCTTTTCCTTTCCAAACCAGAGAGCCATCTTCCTAAACCCTACAGAAAATTCGGCAGCCCTAGTTCTCACAGAATTTCGGCAGCTGCAAAACAAAATCTCTCAAATCCCTTCAACCTTCAAGAACACACACAACACACCAAGAACACCTACTCCTTCCTTTCACCTAATACCCCTCAAAACCACTTCAAACCTTCTCTAAAATTTCCAGATTTAACCTACTCATTGCCGTGAGTCCGTCAATACTATTCTTAACATCAAACTCCACAAACCAACTTGCTAGTTTTGATCAAAAACCAAAAAATTCTGTGAAGGTTCAAGAACACCTTCAAGGTAGGTTTGTTCTAACAACTTTATCTTTTCCAATATTGATCTCTAGTGAAAATATATATGAATAAACATGCTAATGGTCTCTCTCTCTCTCTCTCTCTCTCTCTCTCTCTCTCTCTCTCTCTCTCTCTCTCATAGCCGAAACTCTCTTCTCTTGGCCGAATGGCTTCTTCTCCCATGGCCATGCTTTCTCCATCTTCCTTGGATGAAGTTAGGCATCTAGGAGTTGAGATCCATTCTAAACTCCTTCAAGATATTCCTCAACCAAGTAAGTCCCTTCAATCTTTTTTTTAAATTCTAGATTCATGCCTTTAGGATGATATTGATAGTATGTGGATTGTGATAGGATTTGAGTATGTTTTGTTAAGATTGAAGCATGAATATATGTATGATTGTGAAGGAGATGGGATTTATGCATGGAAGGATTATCTTGGTTGATTGAATGATGATTTGGGGTTTGATGCATGTTTCCATGTCATAGGTAGTATTTGTGATGAAGTATGCTAGAGATTATGTCACCTTTGGTGAATAGGATTTATATTCATGTTGGACAATTGAAGCCATGATCATATTTATGCTAGTAGAGGTTAGATCATGTCTTGATAAATTTAGATCTATGCTTATATGCATGATTTGGATGATTTGATGAATTGAATGATTGTATATGTTCTTGATTGTAGTTAGTCATATAAATTTGATCATGATCTAGTTGTTCCTAAGCTAATTTTTATTTCATGAATAAAATATTTAATAATATAATTTTACTAGTAATTTCAAAAAACCCTAGGAAGGGTAGATCTAGATTATTATATATAATAAGGATATTTTAGTCAAATAAATAATAGCTTTTGCTAGAAAAATAATATATATATATATATATATATATTACTTAAAATAATGAAATCAAATAAATCCTTTTATGGAAATAATTATAATTAGTAAAATATTTATTAATAAAATTTTAATTATTATTTTTTAATCAAAACCCATTAAGAATTTATTATTGTTCAAGCAAGACTCATTAAATTTATTTTCAACTAATTTTAGCTATCAATTATTTTCTAACAACTAAATTATTAATAAATTATTATTTTATTTAATACTACCTAGGACTCTTGATCAAATAAACTCTAAATTTTTCTTAGCAAGATTTAAACTTTCAACTTATTAAAATTTATTTCTCAAACCATTAATTATTTTAAATATCAAATTAGGCTCAACTTATAAACCTATTTATTTATTGTTTGGCCTTAGAGCTTGGGACACTAGGATCATAGTAGTACTGAGTTGAGTTGATTTAAAATTAAGGAAGTGGATTGTGGCTTGAAATTGATTGTGATTTGTATTTGCCCATGCGGGGTTAGGTCAGCTATTGGAGACCTTTTATTGTGAGCAAGAATCAGGTAAGCTCCTGCATAAAACCTTATTGATGTGAAATGTTTATTATGGTAAGCCAAATGTAGAATGTATGGACACTCATTTATGTAAAGGCAATTGAGGGTTGAATTCTTTCTTATTTCAAACAATTGAATTATTTAAAGATCAATGAGCAGATTTAATCAAACTCAAAACTCTTTCTAAAACTGATTTTGACAAAGACTTTGGAAACCCTTAAATTGCCATTTTCATGTGGAACAGTGTTTTGTTCATTTTATCCCAAGTGGGAAACGTCGTTGAGTACTCAATAAGGGTGGACTACTAGGGCTAGTCTTTGAGGGGTTAAGGTAAGTCTCTCAGTAGGTGGCCACCTCTGAGGGGTGAGTCCTTCCCCGATAAGACGTCAATCCAATAGGTCATGCCGGTCAGAGCTAGCAGTGTTCTTTTTAGTCAAGTGACTGTGTTTTGCCGGAATGGACACCCGGTTGTTGTTTGGGTATAGAGAATGAGGAGTATCTTGCCCAGTAGACCGATCACCTACTTTTGTCAGTCTGCACAAAGTGTGGCATTCTGACCGGCAGTATGCACAAAGTGTGGCATGCTGACCATGCGGTTATGGGGCCCAACGTGTGGCAACCCATGACCATTTCTTTTGAGTGGTTAATTTTATTGATTATTTATGGTTGTAAAAGCCAAAACACCACTCTTGCTTTTGACTAATGTTTATTGCTTGCCAGTGATCTCTTATAAAGGATTTTATACTTTGCATTCATGAACTGTTTTCTCCCAACACTTAAGCACACACGGACTTACTGAGATTTCTGTCTCACTACCATTTTTACCATGATTTCAGGTCGATCTTGCTGTGGGGATGAGTAGCTAGATATTTCCTGCTTTGGGAGAATTTTCTGATGATTTATTTTGTGTAATGTTTGGGGGAGATGAGAGCAGATGAATTTTATTATGAATTTATTTTGGGTATTCTTGGATTGATTTCTTGGATATATATATATATATATATATATATATATATATTTAATGTAATAAATTTTAAGTTCAATTTGTTTTGGGATGTAATAAAGACATCTTATCCTTTGGACGGGGCGACAACCCCGGCCCTAGCGGGCCTAGGTAGCAAAGTGTTACAACTTGTACATTGTATATGACACATTTTATTTCATAAAAGACATTATTTATCTTACAATTTCTTTTGATTACTTTTGAGTAATATAACTGTTAGATAAAGTCCCTAGTACAACACTGTGTTAAGAAAATCATTATAGAGATCATGATATGAGATTCCTACTACACTGTATAGTGTTAGTACTTAAATAGTCCTTAGTCATAGTATTAATGAGACAGGACATCATTGATGCGTTAAGACTAGCATGTGTTAAGATTTCCTAATTTGATCAGGCGGTGGTTCTCATATCTGTGAGTATTGAGATACTCAAAGTTAACACGTGGATGCTTGTTAGTGGAACAAGTTTATTGGATGACCTAGCTATGAGATAGTCACATGGATAACTATTTAGTGCCAGCGATATAATCTCAATATAAAAAACGTGTAAGTATCCTTAGACTTGAGATCTCCAAGGTACTTTATTTGCTGAGCCTTATACTTTAATTCCAATCTCTGGAGCTCGATCGAGGGCCGCCTATGGGATGGATATTGGATACATTGTAAGGTAAACGAAAGTAGTTGAGAGGGTCAATAAAGGATTCACCTCTCCTAATAGTAGGAGTGAATATCTCACGGTCACTTGTAGGATTTACTATTCAAAAAGTCATTGGCCAAGGCGTATGTGTATTGGAAACAATTCCAATTGATACACATCTAGAGTAGTGGGTTCCTGGTGCAAGTATAATTATATTCGGGCCAGAATTAATATATATTCTAGAGAGAGTTGGCACTAATTTCGTACTCTAGACCGAATGAGATATTGTATGGTGAAAAGAGTTAATTGCACTGTAGTTTGTTATTGAAGGGTTCATGTCAAGCCACTTGACTTCCTGGACTCTTGGGTAGTCATGATGTGTTGCTAGATACCGCTTATAATATGAGAATATAGGTTTATTAATTGATGAATTAATAAACCAATCCTAATTAGAATTGATAGGATTAATTCTAATTAATTAAGGATTATTAATCTCAAAGACGTTTGGATTAATTCATGTTCGCTACAAATTGATCGGGAAACCTAATAGGTCACACACAAAAGATGAATATATACTCAAGATGTTATTTGATAACATAGTGAGGTTTATTGCGAGAAAGAGAAGTTGATATGGCCAAATTATAATTAGTTCTAATTGATAGGCCAATTTGTAATTCTGAGAACTTGATGGGTTCCAATTGCAATTGTTTGTTTGGAATTCTCAGATGGTTTTATTATTGAGGTTTTCGGGTGACCCGAGAGGTACACATGAAACAAAACATGAAAACCAAAGGTCACTTGAAACAACTCCAAAACAACATAAAACCAAAGGGCACACAAGAGGAAAAAGAAGTGATCTTTTGTTCTCTTCACCCTCTTTTTTTCGTGAGCTTCTCCAAGGAGAACACAACCTTTCTTCTTCTTCTTCTTCTTTCTCTGGTTTTGGTTGAACAAGAAGAACGAGGAAGAAAAACCCCAGCCACCGTTGTTGTTTTCTACTAGCACAGAAAATCTTTATGCTTGAGTGTGATCCTCCATGTGAATTTCTGTTAGAGATAATCACACACTGTGATTATAGTGGTTGGGCATACAATTCTCATGGTGATTCTTCAAGAGGATTGCTAGATCGCGCCACAATTATTATACTTGAAAAAGAAAAGTTTTGTTTTCCACATAAACAAAGAAAGGTAAAAACTGTTATCTTTGTTTCTTTGTTTTCCATATATATGTCTTGTTTTCCACACATATGCGGATCCTGGGATGGTATCTCGTTTTAATTCTTCCGCTGCACTGTATATGATACGCGTGAGATACCTAACACTTACATTTTGTATCCTATAAAAATTATTTATACACACACACACACACACACATATAATGTGAATGAAACTTAAGCACTTAATAAGATTTGTTATAAGTATTTATATCTTACACAAATATTGATAAAAGAGCTAGCATTGTACATTAAATTTTCGTCATTTTCTACATAGTAACTGGGGCATCATAAGGTTTTTTTTAAAAGTAAAATTCAAAAACAAATTCAATTTTCTTAATAACAAAATTTTAAAAAATAACAACATAAATGTTTTGTAATTTACCCACCCTTAACTTAAAAAAAAAAAAATCCAATAGACAAACCATAACAATTATAATTTGACCATAAGAAAGTTATAATTTTCCTTCCATTAATAAAATAGAGTAATAGAGTATCATTAGGAGTTATATAATATGTTACACTTCTTGTAACTTTAATTAAGTAAATTAAAAGAACAATGATTAATTCTATGGTAGCCGTTCAAAAAAAATTTATATTTTTCTCTAGATTTTGAGTTTACTATTGTAAATGTGAGTTCTCGTTATACAACCATACCACATCCTCCTATGCAAAAATAACAATTAAATCAAAATATTAAAGTCCCTATTATACCCTTTGATAGGAAAATCCTATATTTATTTGTTGTATGAGATACAATTTCCACAAATTACTGTCCAAAGCTAATATCAAGTTGTAATAAAATAGTAACTCATCACTTATAAATAATTATTTACTTTTTTATAAGTATTTATATCTTATTCAATTAACAAAACATAACTTTAAACAATATATGAAAATAGCATACGCATACCCCAAAATCCCGTCCTATTTTTTGTGGGGGCTCCCAAATGGAGTCCATTCCAAAACTAATCCAACTTCACTAATCACAAAATAATTATTCTGTTAAAATTATAAATATCATAACAAAAAAAAATTGATGTGTTATATTTGAACTCACCAATTTGACAAGTCTAATTGGTGAAAGCTATAAGTGATGACTGGTTAAGAGGCTCATCCATCCATTTTTCATGGCTTAGACCTATGAAAATCGTCATGCATACAACTTTTATGCCACAATAATCAGTTCTAGCACATCCTCTAACATCCATTAGCTGCCAACTTTGAAGGATATAGTTCTTATTCTGGATGTATAACCAATATAGATATTAAACTGGCATGTACTCATATGCGGTAAAGGCATTTGGCTACCACACACCCCCCGTAATGCCACTCATTAACGAATTTTGATTAATTAGTGCATGCGTCCATGTGTGTGTGTTTGTGTGACAGAGAGTGCTCACATATGTAGTCACATACTTGTTAAGTTCAGTCCATTGGAAGTTAAGAAACCTTCAAAAATTAGCTATGCTATTCTAGTATAGAATTGTTAAAATGTCCAGAAGCATTATTATATCTTTCCTTTTCCATCCCTTTTATATTTTTAAAAGAAAGAATTGAACTTAATCCATTAGTACTATAGAAGTCTTAAGAAAAAAAATACACTAATAGAATTTAGATTGACAAGATATGTAAGTGAAGAAATAGTAGGCATTGAAGTGGTCTATTCTCATACCTTTCCTTGTGGTTTGATGATTGACTTATTAAACAAGAGTTTTATTCAAAAATATAGGTATTCCTACATACATTAGAACTAATTCCACCAAAAAAAAAAAAAACCTATGAAATTGCACTGAGATCTGAGCTCATTTCAACCAAACTATCTAGCTTCTCCCCTCATGCCATAACAAAACTCAGAACAACAATATACATACATACATACATACATACATACATACATACATACATACATACATACATACATACATACATACATACATACATACATACATACATACATACATACATACATACATACATACATACATACATACATACATACATACATACATACATACATACATGTGTGTGTGTGTGTGTGTGTGTGTGTGTGTGTGTGTGTGTGTGTGTGTGTGTGTAAGGTATTATTAACAACCATTTTTAGTACACAGTAACAAGACTAAAAAAAATCATAGTCACAAGAATGGCTAATGCATTCATGTTGGCAAATTTTATAAATAGTCCAACAGAAGAAAAAATCAATATTCAACCAAAATAATAGAAACAAAGCTCAATCGACAAAAAAAAATCACTATTCAAGCCAATTTAAAAAAAAAAAATCACTGCTCAACCCATGAAACAACGCTTCAAACATCATTAATATATGATTATGCAAATTAAGAAAAAAAAATCACATGTCAACCCAATAAAAAAGGAAACATAGTTCAAATATTTCTGCCAAAAAAAAAACATGGGATTAAGCTCGAAAATGCTGAATTTTTCTTTTTCTTTTCTTTCTTTTTTTTTTTTTTCTTTTCAAATGTATGAATGTCACCTTTCTTCCTTCCTTCCTTCTATCCAAGGCTCCACATTAACTATCCAAAGCTCCGAGCTTAAAGCCCTAAATTTACCAAACTAACAAAATCCTCTAAAACCCCGCTTTCATATTGGAAAAACCTACACTATGTGACAAAGGAGGGGGAATCTGTAATGAAGAAGGTGCAAAAAGAACCAACAAATTTTTGCAGCAGTCAGAGGTGAAGAAAATGAATGGAAAATGTTTGCAGCTAGTCGCAGCGAATGGAAAGAGCACGGGTGAAGAAGACTCATGGGTAGGACGCTTTCGCTGGAAGAGTGCTATTGATAGCATCCAGGCCAAAAGATGAGTACTGCAACCACATGGGTCAATTGAAGAGGAATGGCCCTATTTAGGGCCATTCTGATCAATTGTCCTAGAGCTTACACCTCCACTCTTGCAGTTAATTGAAGTAAGCTTCAACTATCCAAATGGAAAAGATTTTAGGCTGTCCAATGTTTATGTTAGCATCGATATGGGTAATCGTGTTGCCATCATTAGTCCCAATAGAGTTGGTAAATCCATATTACTCAACCTTCTTACTGGTGATCTAATCACCGCTGAAGGCGAAGTGCGGAGGAGTCAAAAGCTGAGGATAGGAAGATACTTATAGCACTTTGTTGATTTAATAACAATGGAAGAAACACCAATTTAGTATTTTCTTCGTGTTCATTGATTGAGCTAAATTCATCACAATTTTTCTAGTTATTTGAGGTTAATTTGAGGTACCTTTGATGTAATAACTAGATATATTCCTTTCTATTTGATATTTTGCTTGTGAAAAGTGTTTTGGATGAATTTGTGCAGATTTCAAGAGATTTCGAGCAAAAAAAGAGAAAATTTTCATCATGTACCTGACGCCAGGTCTGGTTACTACACTAGGCGCTAGGTCTACTCTGGAGAAATAGAGAAAAATAGAGCACAAGTGAAGGGGCGAACCAAAATGCACCTGGCACCAGGTTGGTCAAAGTGACCTGGCACCAGGTCCGGTCTGTACACACGTAATTCTCTACGAATTTGGTATCTTTCAAAAGATTTTGGTATTTTCTGAATTCTATTAGGCCAAAACTTCTTAAGTCACGAATTTTGGTATCAAGGAAGCTTATAAAGACAAGAAAAACACAAGAGAAAGGAATAAATTGAAGGATCCAAGCTAGCTACTTACTATTCAAAGACCAATTCACCACTCAAATGAGTATTGTTCAAAGAAGGTTTTCAAGAGAAGAAGAATGGCTTGTCTATGAGTTCTATCTTTTATTCTTTATTTACTTTTCTAGAACAATTATGTGCTTAAGTTTTGATTGTAATTGGATATTATTTTGGAGATTATAATTTTAAGTTAATTGAAATTTTGATCAATCTGTTGTTATTCTTGGTATTTGATTACTTGTTATCATTGATTATTGATGCATTTTCTTCTAATTGACTTGAGAAACGATATTAGAAATTCATTGCATTGATTTCATATTTGTTAAATCTTAATAGACTTGGGAAACTAATTAAGATTAAAGAACTAAAGTAATCAAAGATTAGTTGATTTCACTTACAGTATAGAGTCATTGGCTAATTTCATGTTTATGAGGTACGAGTTTAATACATCTTTTGGTTGCTTTGGTTTGATTAGGAAATCTGCTAAATTAATCAAGAAAAGTGGCTTCATAGATTGGGAGAGAAGTGGAATCTACATAAGTGAATTCATGACTTGGGAAACAATTGAATTTTATTTAAAGTCCCTTCATGATGCCAAAGTGACAACTAATTGTGATGAATACTAAGTGATTCAATATTATGTTTTCAAGATAATTGTCTAGTTACATGAAATTGCATCATTGAGTTATATATGTATATTTTACTTATTTTTCTTTTCATTATTTTATCACTTTATTGGGTCGGTTAAATAATGAATGAAAAGTGATTAGTGTCTACTTGTTCCCTTGAGGATTGATACTCGTTAATTTCCTATACTATGCTTGCGATGAGTATACTTGCTCATATGTGTAATTTGGGATTAATATTTTAATTAAAACTTGGCTAAGGGATGGATTTAAATTTAATGATTTTTATACACCCAAAATTTACGTATCAAGTTTTTGGCTCCGTTGTCAAGGAACAATATTATGAAAGCTTGGAATTCATTAATTTAACCATATTTATATATTTATATGTCTATATGTAAATATGTATATATGTTATGTGTGCCATATCTTGTTGTATGTATAAATGTACCTTAACTAATTAACTTGGTTCAATATTATACTATGTTTGTATGATACTAACAATATTTGTACATATCACTAACTTTTGTTTTTTCAAGTACTTTGTGGATATTCAAGTCTTTTTATTAGTATATGATTTTATTTTTTTATTTGTTTAAATTTTTTATATTCTTTATTTTTCTTTTCTTTCGATTTGATTTTTATTTTGAGTGTGAGGTTGACATCATCATGGACAATTATTTTTGGGCACAAGATCAAATGAGTTACATTGCTAATAGATTGGCCAAGTTTCAAGCTCACATTGATGTTTTTGGTGAGATGTCATTAGAAACATTAGTAAATTCTTTTGTTACTGAAAAACCTTAGAGGAGGGTGAATAAGTTTTTTGACAAATTTAAATACTTTTTCGAAATTTGATTTTTCAAAACCTCTTTCTGTTTTAAAAACAGATCGCGATGTATGAAAGTTATGTGAAGTAGAAATTCGGGCAGCTTTAAAGAGATATCTAGGATCTTAAAGAGATATGTTAAGTGATGTACAATCAATACAATAGTAAAGATGGATTGGTGAAAGTCAAAAAGGTCTCTTCGAGAGATTGAAAACTTTATGTAGAGAAGTTCACAAATATTCAGAAATAAATGCAAGGAGGATGAACAAGGGATTTATAGTAGTTCGATCCTCAAAGATCTACATCCACTACCTTAAACTCACACTTAAGGATTTTAAACCAAGTCACTATAAAACTCAATCAAATCAATGGTTTTTTACTACACCAATTACAAAAGAGGATCACCACACTTAGTTTTACCTAAAACCTCTCAACCAACTACAAATCAAGGCTCACCCCGAATAGGTTTTACACCACAACTTTGATATACAAAGGATTAGAGAAATGAGACAGATATAGCTCACAACTTTGAGCAGATATGCAAATAGATGAGCTCCAAAAACTTTTTACTTTTTGAACAATTTAATTTCACTTTATGAAGCACAAATGAAAAGGGAGATTTTTGTAATCTAAAGTGTAAAAGTATTTCTGAGAAAGATAGCACAAAAATTTACTTCAAAATCAAGTTTTGAAAGCTTTTATAGTAGCAAAAAGTAAGACAACAATGACTAGTAACGGCTAATTTCTCACTGATAGATTTTTTAGAGTTTTGGACTCAATGAATAGATGAAGGTGCATCCAAAAGGTAAGTCCAAAATAGCACTTTTTTAGATAGAAACATTTTGACACTATTCCAGAGTTTTGGACGAATATTTTAGATGTAGAATCCATCCAAACTACTCATCTAAAAGCTTACTCTTTTGAAATAATTTTGTTTGTGTTCTTCAAGGTAAAACAAAATTAATCATAAGGTAAAGAGATATAGGAATTTACACATAATACCTTGACTAACGATTCCTAGTATAAAGTTCTTTCACAAGGATTTCTTGATATGCAATCTCTTAAACTTGTCTTATACTTGATCACCTATTCTTGGATTCCATTATTCAAGAGTTGCTTAGAAATCTCATTTGTACGCCTTAGAAGAACTGAGGTCAAACATGTCCTATCACATATAAATCATACAAGTTAGTCCTCATCAATATTTGTCATAAGTTAAAACACAGGAGAATGCCCTTAGGGCTAATAGTTGCCAATACAAACTCATCTATTCAGCAGCATGAAGAAGCTTCCCAACGATTGTGTGATCAACGGATATAATTAGCTACGATTGTTGACGAGACTCATGAGTTCATGTTGGCCCGTACAATTAACCATAGAGAAAAGAGAGGCTATGAGAAACAATTGCCTAATGTGAAAAGGGAGGTATTCGATTCTCCTCTAGGTGCTAATAGTTCTAATCTCTCTTTATCATATGATTTCTTAGGTTTCTCTCCATTCTTGGAGGACAATGGTCCAAATGATAATGTTTGGAGTTTAACATGTCTTAAGGAATTAGATTTATCCATGATTCATCATAAGAAGTCCTTGCAGGATATTGACAAATTCTACCCTTCACTCCAATTTCAGGGAGGTAACTTGGCATTTGTAGATGGGTTGAAAAAGTAAGAATTTCTTGATTTCATTTTTAAGATCTACATTACTAGGTTTGAATGGGAGTTTACATTGTAACAAATCTTTTGAAAGGATGGGTGGTGAATTTAATGTTTATACACTTTTTAGGCATAATTTACATCTTTGTGTTAAAACTTGATTTGTATTTCTAAAAAAGTGTTACAGACGGGGTGGTCATGCATTTACATTTATTGCAACTACTAGTTTCCATGAACCCTTCATTTTTCAAAACCCTCTCTTATTTCTACATTCATCATGCCTATTTTTTTTCAATGCACATTCATGTCTTTTCCAAAGGTTTGATGAGAAAACATGATGAGTGGAAAGAGTTTTTATCTTTGTTTTAGGTTTAGTTTTGTTAAAGTTGTTAAGTATCTTTTACCTCCTAGAAATAAGGAAAAGATTTTCCAGTTTAAGTGTGCGGGAGTGAGTCATGTCTTTATTTACTTTCTTAGGATCTTTAGTTTGTTTTCTTTTATTTAGGTGTGTTTTTAATTTGTTATTATTTTCTTTGTACTTTTCTTTGTATTTTCTTTTGCAGGTAGGAATAAAGTCTTCTTAGACTAGCCATTTTCTTTGTTTTCAGCTTTGATATCTATTGGAACTTATTGCACTTGGGGAGTATTACTTCACCCTCTCTTCCTTTATCATCTTTTATCCTTTTGGAGATACTTTCTTATGTTAATTTTTTGCCAATGAGGACATTGTCCATTTTAAGTGTGGAGGAGTGGTTTGGCGATATTCTTTGTCCAGATTTTTATCAATTATTTTGGTATTTTCTGGGTATCAAGCTACTTTGGATAAAAAAAATTGAAACAATTTTGTTAAAATTTTAAAAATTTGAACATTTGAAAATTTGAAAGTTTGGAGATTTTGGAGCTAAATTGAGCTTATTTATCTATAATAGAGTTATGATTTTCTTTTAACCTTGGATATGAGTTTTGTCATTCACATGGTGGATTTTTATTGACAATAAAATGGTTTAGTGGATGGCATATGTTATGACTTGAGAATTTGGATTAATCTTGTTTATGTATTAGTGTTTGAGTATTATTTGACTCATCTGGTTTGAATATGGAGAATATGATGAATGTGGAGAAATTTGTTTGCTAACTCTTGTATTATGGATTTAAACTTTGCTTAGCTTTGAGTTGTGATAAGGAATATGAGGAAAAAAATCTTTAAGTGGAAAGATTGTGAAAGAAGAAAAACCAACATTGATTGTGAGTTGAAGATTGAGAAAAATGAGTTGATTGTTGTTGGTAAGAAAAATGTTTTTGCTTGATTATATTGGCCAATCTAATAGTGAAGAAAAATCCACTTTCTTGAGGTTATTAATTCCCAAAAGTAAAAGAAAAAAAGAATATTAAAAAAATGATGAGTAATGACTAAAATGGAGCCAATACGGTGAGTGAAGAGGAGTTCATTCACTTGAAGTTATCAATTTCCTAAGTTATTGAGAAAAAAAAAATTTGAAAAACAAAATAGAGTGTTTTCCTTATATCATGACTTAAGTTATGTAATTTTTGGATTTATAATACTTGAGTTGGTAGATAACTTAACTTGTATGATTCATGTTATCCATATTTTTACTTGAAAGGTGAAATAATTTTCTTGAACTAAAGTATAAATTTGATTAATTCGACTTCAAAAGTTTGTTATGTCTTATCAAATGCTTCAAGTTATAATTGTTTTCAGAGGGTTGAATGAATGGAAAAGTTTTATCTAAAGTTTGAAGGGAAGTTATAAGTCTTGTTATGATTCAATTTTTGGAATGATAAAAAGCTTATGTTTTCTTGATTATTTTCTTGATATAAGTGTTTTACTTGAGGACAAGCAAATGTTCAATTGTGGGAGAATGTCATAGGGGCTAAATTCATCACTATTTTAGTATTTGAGGTAATTTTGATGTAATAACTAGGCATACTCCTTTCTATTTGATATTTTGCTTGTGAAAGTATTTTGAATGAATTTGTGCAGATTTCAAGAGATTTCGAGCAAAAAGAGAAAATTTCCAGCGTGTACCTGGCGCCAGGTCTGGTTATTGCACCAACACCAAGTCCAATCTATAGAGACAGAGAAAAATAGAGCAGAAGTAAGGTGGCGAACCAAAATGCACTTGGTGCCAGGTGGGTCGAAGTGACCCGGTGTCAGGTCCGATTGTACACACGCAATTTTGTACACAAATTTGGTACCTTCTAAAGGATTTTAATATTTTTTTTAATTCTACTGGGTCAAAACTTCTCAAGTCATGAATTTTGGTATCAAGAGAGCTTAAAAAGACAAGAAAAACACAAGAGAAAGGAGTAAATTGAAGGAACTAAGCTAGCTACTTACTATTCAAAGACTAATTCACCACTCAAAGGAGCATTGTTCAAAAGAGATTTTTAAGAGAAGAAGAATAGCTTGTCTATGAGTTCTATATTTTATCCTTTGTTTACTTTTCTAGAACAATGATGTGCGTAATATTTTAATTGTAATTGGATATTATTTTCGAGATTATGATTTTGAGTTAATTGAGATTTTGATCAATCTATTGTTATACTTGGTATTTGATTACTTGTTATCATTAGTTATTGATGTGTTTTCTTCTAATTGACTTGGGAAATGATATTAGAAGTTCATTGCATTGATTTCATATTTGTTAAATCTTAATGGACTTGTGAAACGAAGTTAAAATTAAAGAACTAAAGTAATCAAAGGTTGGTTGATTTCACCTAAAGCATAGGGTCATTAGCTAATTTCATGTTTATGAGGTATGAGTTTAATGCATCTTTTGGTTGTTTTGGTTTAATTAGGAAATTTGCTAAATTAATCAACAAATAGTGGTTCCATGGATTGAGAAAAAAAGTGGAGTCTACATAAGTGAATTCATGACTTAGGAAACGATTGAATTTTACTTTACATTCTTTCATGATGCCAAGATGACAACTGATTGTGATGACTGTTAAGTGATTCAATATTATGTTTTCAAGATAATTGTCTAGTTACATGAAATTGTATCCTTGAGTTATATATGTATGTTTTACTTATTTTTTCTTTTCATTATTTTATTATTTTATTGGGTCGATTAAATAATGAATGAAAAGTGATTAGTGTGTACTTATTCCCTTGAGAATCGATACTCGTTAATTCCCTATACTATGCTTGCGATGAGTATACTTGCTCGTGTGTGTAATTTGAGATTAATATTTTAATTAAAAATTAACTAATGGATAGATTTAAATTTAATGATTTTTATGCACTCAAAATTTACGCATCATTCATCCTGATCAACAAGGCCTAAGCAAGCAAGAAGTCATACGCACAAAGCTAGGCAAATTTGGACTTCCCAACTACAATCAGCTCACTCCTATTGCAAAGCTATTTGGTGGCAAACAGCCCGGGTTGTCTTCACTTCCATTGCCTTGTCAAGGCTACATTTGCTGATTCTAGACGAGCCAACGGACCATTTGGACTTGCAGAGCATTGATGCTCTAGTAGATACACTAGGTGAGTTTGATGGAGGAATTGTTTTGGTTAGCCATGACTCAAGGCTTATATCTCGAGTTTGTGAAGATGAAGAGAGTAGTGAAATATGGGTTGTGGAGAGTGGAACTATGAAGAGATTCCTAGGTACATTTGAAGAGTACAAGGAAGAGCTGATTCAAGAAATTAGAGCAGATGTTGATGAATGATCTCAACTTTGTTGCATTTCTTGATAGGAAATAATTGCCTAGTATTCAAAATCTTGATTAGTTTGTTCCTCTGCTGCTTATTCAACATTTTACCCTTGCAATCAATTCAATTCTTCCTATTGCTTAGCATTTTGTGGTGTGCTACATCATTTGATTCCTTCATTAGCTAGCTCTTGATAAGTTGAAGCACTTAGCAATCATTCTAAGAATGCGAAGACATAGTCGTAAATGAGTCATCTTAAATATGTTAAATGGTTCTCAAACTCTTTTAGAGGAAAAAAGGTTAAAAACATCATAGATAATTATCATATTATAAACAAATAAATTTTAACATATACACATAGGCCTTATGCTATAGTTCATTTTCCTATTTGTACAAGAAAAATACATACATACATATATATAGAGAGAGAGAGAGAATTGGCCAGTGCTTATATTAATTCCTGCTTGCTCGACCAAACCAAAGCTACAAAGGTCTAGAAATTAATTTAATCTCATTAATTACTAATTTTTTGTAAGAAAATTAGCCAATTTAGTCCCTTACCTTTTTTGTTTTGAAGAGTTATGTCCATTTTCTTTATTTTCACATAATTAAGTTCCGTAACTTATTTTTTTTAACTGAAAAGATCATTTTGACCGTTACCATAAATTTTATCGTCAAATGTTGAGGGTATTTTCAGTACTTTACTCTTTATTTAAAAAAAATAGCCAAAACTAAATGAAAATTTTGCCGACAAAAATCCACGGCCCATTATTATGCATACAACCAATAGCAGTACCCACGTTGACAACCCCTACATACTGTCCTGAATTGCAATCCCAAACTCTCACAGTCCCATCTTTACTCCCCGTGCATAGCTTATCAGACCCAAATGGCAGAACAATCCCCATAACAACCTTTTCTTGGCCTTCAAGTGCGAAAGCAACGAAAAGGAGTCACCTTTGTACCAAGAATGCAAGAATTCCAATTTCCATCAAGCCTGAATTTATAGACTTCCTTAGTCTTCCGTGCAACTCCTCTATTGCCAGAACCCTTATTCTGCGGCTGCTCATGCCTGACCCATGAATTCTTAAAATTAGAACAGCACCGAAAACCACCGCCATAATAAGGCCTATTCGATAAAGCCATTCCATTGCTCACCGACAATTTTGTGTGCAAATACGGACAAGGAAGCCTAGAATACTTACCAATCCTCCAATAACGGTAGACTTTCAGTTGTTGATCGTAAGCCGAACCTAGTGAAAGTGTCCTGCTTTCGACTTCCATGACGACAGAGCAAGATAGAATGAAAAGATTAACAACAGAAGGAAGATAGAATTGGAAGCTTGTTGCAAACAGAGGAAATTCTATATGGATAAAAAGGATTTCTGGAATCTCAATGCTTATTATATGCATATATAGATGTATCCAAATCCCTCCCCTAAGAAGGAGAAGGATTTTGCGTTGGTTTCCATATTCAACTTTCCAATTTTACTTAGTAGTCGTCATATATAGATGAATCTTTTTCCTCCACTTCATGTGGTGAACTTCTATACTTTTCCTTCTGCACTTCATGTGAACACCTAAAAAAAAAAAATTCAAAAGAGGGAAAAATTATAGAAGAATTTTCTTATAAATGTACATTAAAAAAAAATAGATAGATGATAAGAAATAAAAAATATATATATTCAATTTAGTTCCTTATCTTTTTTATTTTTGATGATTAGATCCATTTTCTTTATTTTTATCTAGTGAAGTACCGAAAAAAAATTAATTATGGGACCTAACTAGGTGAAAATAAAGAAAATGAATCTAACTAGGTAAAGGACTAAATTGATTAATTTGTTATTTTAATATAATAATTAGAGGTTTTTATGTCTTTCTTGTTATGAATTATTGGAATCTTTATTAATTAGTGGAGGCTCCACTAATTATGGATTTATGTGAATTATTATAGAAGATTTTTATGGATGTCCACCATTTAGTGGAGACACTACTAATTGAGATTAGTGGAAGATGATGTATGCAATGATGTATTCCACTAATTAGAGTTCTATAAATAGAGCTATTCTCTAAGCTTGTAATACACCATTATTTTGTGAAAGAAAGATTAGTGAAAGAAAGATTAGAGAAAATTGTGAGAAAAAAGAAAAAGAGAAATTCTTGTGCAAAATAGTTAGAGTTTTATTAGTGTGTAGTGTAAAGATTTTATTCTAACACTACCCTAATTTTATAACACGTTATTAGCACGAGTCTCTACCGTTACAAAAGCCAGAAGACTAAGCACGAGTTTCTGCCGTTACCAAAGCCAGAAGACAGGTACGCATTTATTGATCTCTATGGCTAACCTCGCTAAACTCGAATTTGTAGCCCTTGATATTTCTGGAAAAAATTATATGTCATGGGTTCTCGATGTAGAAATGCATCTAAATGCTGAAGGCTTTAGTGAAACTATTCAAGCACATAATAGTGCATCTGCACAACACAAGGCTAAAGCTTTGATTTTTATTCGTCGTCATCTTGATGAAAATTTGAAAATGGAATATCTTACCGAAAAAGATCCATATGTCTTGTGGGTAAATTTAAAAGAAAGATTTGACCACCTGAAGATGGTCGTACTACCCACTGCACGGTGTAAATGGTTGCATCTGAGGTTGCAAGATTTTAAAACCGTGAATGAATATAGCTCCACAATGTATAAAATTACATCTCAGTTAAAATTATGCGGAGAAAAAGTGACTGATGAAGATATGTTGGAGAAGACATTCTCCACCTTTCATGCCTCGAATATTGTCCTGCAGCAACAATATCGAGAAAAATGGTATACAAAATTTACAGATTTAATTACTGTCCTCCTCATTGCAGAGAATAATAATGAGTTATTATTGAGAAATCATGAAGCCAGACCAACTGGCTCAACAGCACTCCCAGAAGTGAATGTTGTTGGCTTCAGTAGAAGCCATTGTTATAGTCGTGGTCGTAGCCATAGTCGTGGTTATGGTCGTAGACACGCTCGATATTTTCCTTATCATAATCATAATCAAACTGTGAGAAATACTGGCCACCTGAAGTGGAACAGAAAAGATCACAAGGGAAAAGAAAAAGAAATTGAAGAAAAGTATAAGGATATATGTTATAGATGTGGCATGAAAGGTCATTGGTCACGAAACTGTCGTACGGCTAAGCATTTTGTTGAATTGTATCAAGCTTCATTGAAAAATAAAAATGTGGAAGCAAATTTTTCTCAACATCCAATAAATAATGTTGAGGATGATGATATTGATCCTGAAGATCTTAATATCAATATTACCCATATGGATGTATCGGATTTTTTTGAACACCCAGACGGTAGGATAGACCATTTAATTTGTGATGGTAGTGTCCAGAAGAACTAAAGCCTTACCCTGATATTTTTGTATTTTCATTTTCATTCTATTCTAATAATATTTACGTTTGCATATATATATTTGTGTTCAGATGGCTGTTGTTAATGATGATGTATGCATTATTGATAGTGGAACTACAAACACCATACTAAAAAATGAGAAATATTTTTCTGATCTCAAAATGGGAGAAATAAATATTTATACGATAATGCAAATGTGATTGAGGGTTCCGGAAGAGCTAGTATATTGTTGCCTAAAGGAACAACAATTATTATTGATAAGGCACTATTTTCCTCAAAATCCAGAAGAAATTTATTGAGTTTTAAATATATCCGCAGAAATGGGTATCATGTTGAAACAAATGAGGAAAGTGGGATTGAGCATCTTTATATTACTCAAATGCATTTGGGTAAGAAATCTGTATTAGAAAAACTGCCGTCTTTTTCTACCGGCCTATATTTTGTAAAAATACGTACAATTGAAATTTATCATCTAGTAAACTAGAAGTTTATTGATCCTATTACTTTTAGCATTTGGCATGACCGATTGGGTCATCCGAGATCTACCATGATGAGAAGAATCATTGAGAATACACATGGTCATCCTTTAAAAAATAAAAGGATATTAACATCAGAAAAATTCGCATGTACTGCATGTTCCCTAGGAAAATTAATTGTTAAACCATCACCAGTAAAAGTAGGAGCTGAAAGTCCTACATTTCTCGAACGGATTCACGGAGATATTTGTGGACCTATTGATCCACCATGTGGACCGTTCAAATATTTTTTGGTCTTAATTGATGCATCATCCCGATGGTCACATGTATGTTTATTATCTACTCGCAACTCTGGCGTTTACGAGATTACTTGCTCAAATAATTAAATTACGAGCACAATTTCCCGACCATCACATTAAAAATATCCGTTTGGATAATGTCGGTGAATTTTCATCACATGCTTTTGATGCATATTGCATGTCAATTGGGATTAATGTTGAACATCCCGTAGCTCATGTTCACACACAAAATGGTCTTGTTGAATCTTTGATTAAACGATTACAATTAATTGCTAGACCATTATTAATGAAAACAAATCTCCCAACATCCGCTCGGGGACATGCTATTCTACATGCTCGCAACACTTGTACGTATAAGACCAACTTAGTTATCATAAATTCTCTCATTTGCAATTGGCTTTTGGGTCGTAACCAAATATTGCTCATTTAAGAATTTTTAGGTGTGTTGTATATATTCCAATTGCACCAAACCAACGTACAAAGATGGGTCCTCAAAGAAGAAAAGGGATATACGTTGGATATGATTCTCCCTCTATTATCGGGTATGTTGAACCCCCGACAGGAGATGTATTCACAATGAGATTTGCTCGATTGTCATTTTGATGAATCATTATTCCCTAAATTAGGGGAGAACCAAAACAAGTATAAAAATGATCTTGCTTGGACAACATCATCAAATTATTTTGATCCGCGCACAAGCGCATGTGAACTTGAAGTTCAAAAGATAATTCATTTGCAAAGTATTGCAAATCAAATGCCAGACGCTTTTGTTGACTCCGAAGAGTTACAAAATCGCATATTCCAGCCTATAAATGCTCCTATTCGAATTGAAGTTTCAAGCAGAACAAAATATTATACCTATAGCTATCGAGTCAAAAACACGCCGTAAGCGTGGCCGACCTCTTGGTTCTAAAGATAAAAATCCTCGAAAGAAAAGAGGATTAAATGATCCAAAAGATCATATTGAAGAAAAGAATGATAAAGACCAAGAGAGAACCGATGACAAAGAACCGTAAGTTGATGAAAGTAACACCGAAATTTCTATCAATTATACCATTTCCAGTAGAAGTTGGAATCGGATAGAAACTGTTATTGATAATATATTTGCATACAATATATCTCTTGATGTTACACAGGATAATGATGATCCTGAACCAATATCAGTTGATGAATGTCGGCATAGAAAAGATTGGCTGCAATGGAAAGATGCGATTTAATCGGAGTTAAATGCACTGACAAAACGTGAAGTTTTCGGACCTGCAGTCCGAACACCAGAAGGTGTAAAACCTGTTGGCTACAAATGGATATTTGTGCGAAAGCACAATGAAAAGAGTGAAATCGTTCGATATAAAGCGCGATTAGTAGCCCAAGGTTTTTCACAAAGACCAGGTATTGATTATGATGAAACTTATTCTCCTGTTATTGATGCTATTACACTTCGATATCTTATCAGTTTAGCAATACATGAAAAGATAGATATGCACCTATTAGATGTTGTCACTGCTTACTTGTATGGAAATTTAGAAAATGATGTTTACATGAAAATCCCCGAAGGATTTCATATGCCTGAAGCATATAAACATTATCCTCGTGAAAATTACTCTATCAAGTTGCAGAAATCATTATATGGCCTGAAGTAATCTGGGCGCATGTGGTTCACATGTCTTAGTGAATATTTATTGAAAGCGAGATTTAAAAATGACCAGGTATGTTCATGTGTTTTTATTAAGAAATTTGGTTCTAAATTTGTGATATTAGCTATATATGTTGATGATATTAATCTTATTGGAACTCTTGAAGAGCTCCAAGAAACAATTGATTATTTAAAAAGAGAATTCGAAATCAAGGATTTTGGTAAAACCAAATTTTGCCTTGATTTACAAATTGAACATTTGAAGAGTAGAACATTTATTCATCAATCAACATATATAGCAAAAGTGCTAAAAAGATTTTACATGGACAAAGCACATCAATTGAGTATTCCAATGATCGTCCGATCATTAAATGTGGATAAAAATCCTTTCCGACCTCAAGAAAATGATGAAGAACTCATTGGTCCTGAAGTACCATATCTCAGTGCAATTGGTGCATTGATGTATCTTGCTAATAATACACGACCTGATATTGTTTTTGCTGTCAATTTATTAGCAAGATTTAGTTCTTCACCAACACAACGACATTGGAATGGAATTAAACAAGTCATTCGATATCTCCAAGGTACAATTGATCTCGGATTATCTTATTCAAATAAAATCAGTCCAACATTGATAGGTTATGCAGATGCTGGTTATTTATCTGATCCACATAAAGCACGTTCTCAAACGGGCTATCTATTTACATGTGAAAATACTGTTATATCATGACGTTCTACAAAACAATCTATAGCAGCTACTTCTTCAAATCATGCTGAAATTATAGCCATTCATGAAGCAAGTCGAGAATATGTATGGCTAAGATCCATGATTCATTATATCCGATAAAGTTGTGGATTATCATCAATCAAAGATATTCCAACTCCTCTTTATGAAGACAATGCAGCTTGCATAACTCAATTACGAGAAGGATATATTAAAGGAGATCGGACAAAACATATTTCACCAAAATTCTTCTTTACTCATGAACTCTAGAAGAAAAGTGAAATTGATGTGCTACAAATTCGGTCATGTGATAACCTCGCAGATATTTTCACGAAGACTTTACCGACTGCAACATTTGAGAAGTTGAGATATAAAATCGGTATGCGTCGGTTTAAAGATTTAAAGGAATCATCTCATCAGGGGGAGTAATAAACAGACATATAGAATAGTGTACTATTTTTCCTTCACTATATTTTTTTTTCCCACTGGGTTTTTATCTAGTAAGGTTTTAACGAGGCATATTCTTTATGTAATGGATGGACATCTAAAGGGGAGTGTTATAAATTATTGGAATCTTTATTAATTAGTGGAGGCTCCACTAATTATGGATTTATGTGAATTATTATAGAAGATTTTTATGGATGTCCACCATTTAGTGGAGACACCACTAATTGAGATTAGTGGAAGATGATGTATGCCATGATGTATTCCACTAATTAGAGCTCTATAAATAGAGCTATTATCTAAACTTGTAATACACCATTATTTTATGAAAGAAATATTAGTGAAAGAAAGATTAGAGAAAATTGTGAGAGAAAAGAAAGAGAGAAATTCTTGTGCAAAATAGTTAGAGTTTTATTAGTGTGTAGTGTGAAGATTTTATTCTAACACTACCCTAATTTTATAACATTTCTTCTCTTTTTTTTTTTTAATTAATGTGTATGTTTTTTTCCTTGATTTTGCAATTTGAGAAAGAAGATGAAACCAATATTTCCAACACGAAACACGTGCTAGGCGGCAAATATCAGAAAGAGACAGAGATTGTTACTTATAAATTGCGGTTGTTGAGAAACAGCCAAAATAGGCTGGTCATCGGAGATCCTCCAGCAAAGCCATGAAATCCCCTTTCCTTCTTCCATGATAAATTAATGAATTAAATGCCTCCCCCTCCCCATGCCCTTTAACTTTACCCGATTAGCATATTAGTCCTTCAAATTTTTTTATTACTTTAATAGTCCCTCAAATGTTTGATCAATTCAAATTATTTCAATTTCGTATTTATCAAACATTTTCCATCCCTTTCATCCTATTCCTGTTTCTTCTTTTTCTCATCTCTTGACACTGCTAGTCTGCCAACGGCAGCATCAATAAATATTTAAACTTTGGATCTTTGATGTTTACACCTACACATCAAGAGGAGTTAATTGGGACCATAATTTGACCATCTTCAATGAATAGAGAATTATATATAAATTATTTATGTTTATCATACTTTGCTAGATCTATAATTTTTTTAATACAATTTTAAAAGATTTCATTGATATTTTTAAGAAATCACCGACTCCTTTTTATAAAAAATTCTATCGTAAAAATGAAATATGCACATACTTGACTGACATCTTAGCAGCCATGTATTAAAAGAGAAAAAAAAAATGAAGATAGAACCAAGGACAGATATGGTACTTAGAGAAAGGGAGAAACAGGCTAGAGTAACTCTGTTAGTGCTGCTATAAATAAGGCAGCCAGCCATTGTTCCGTGTGTGGTGAGTAAGCAGCAAAGGTGAGCGAGTGAGTGTGTGCAATTGTGCTTGAGCATTCAACTTCGTGAATTAGTGTGAGCACAAATAAAAGCGTTTTTAACATGAGTTTATTATTGTTGTAACTTTTTAATAATATGTTAAATTATTTGATTTTTTTTTACCACTTAATATACCTAAGCATTTATAGTGTTGGAAGCATATCAATGAAGGGTTGATGTCTTTTTTTTTCTATGGATTTTGAGGAATTCTTAGCTAATACTCTCTTCGTTTCTATTTATCTATCACAATTAACTATTTTACACAATTTAATAAAAATTAGTTAGTCTCTTAAATTCATACAACTTTATTTATACATTCCAAATGTACTATTGGATTTAATATTCTCTATAACTATTTTCTTATTTTATTTACTCAACTCTCTCTCTAAAGTTATTACACTTTTATTTTTCAAAACTATTTAATACAAGAATATTATAACAATAAAATTAACATTAATGGTACCTAATGTACAACTTTATTTATACATTCTAAATGTACTATTGAATTTAATATTCTATATAACTATTTTCTTATTTTGTTTACTCAATTCTCTCTAAAGCTATTACACTTTTATTTTTTAAAACTATTTAATACAAGAATATAGAAATAAAATTAACATTAATGGTACCTAATGTACAACTTTATTTATACATTCCAAATATACTATTGAATTTAATACTCTCTATAACTATTTTTTTGTTTTGTTTACTCAACTCTCTCTCTAAAGTTATTACACTTTTATTTTTTAAAACTATTTAATACAATAATATAACAATAAAATTAACATTAACGGTACCTAAATTTTTTTAATATAACAGATAAAAAGAATATCAAAATTTTTTAATTATAACAGATAAATAAGAACAGAAGGAGTATAATATTTCCAAACCATTTCTAGTGACCTATAAGTGAAGGTAAGCTTAGATTTGAGTAGTTGTATTTTTTATTTCAATCTGATTTTTAGTCCTAAAAAAATAAAGAAGAGGAAGAAGAAAATAACAGCGGTGACGCTGCAACTGAGGACCTATGCTGCCGTGTGGGGTTGCTATTAGTGGTTAGTGTGGCAAGGTGATGAGGACAATAAACAGGAAGGGAGGGAGGGAGGGAGGGAGGGAGAGGGGGAAAAGTGAAAAAAAATAAAAATCTTTTAAGTGAGGATAGTATAAGCAATTTTTTTACCCCTTATATTAGATACAGAAACTTGTATTTCTAATTTTCCCGTTGGATTAAAATGGTTTGCAATTGTGCTCAAATTGAAAAGTTTGAAGGGCTATAATAGTAATTAACATTTGAGGTTGTAATGAGCTATTCAGGTAAAGTTTGAGGAATAACAATACACTAGGTAAGCTGTCCAAGCTTTGCTTGGAATGAATATATTTTTTTGATATTTTTATTTTTATTTTAATATATAATTTTAAGTTTTTTATTTATTATTTTTTAATTTAAATTTTTATAAAGAAATTTAATGTAGAATTAAAATTTTAGATAAATACATTTACATTAAATTTAAACATTTAACAAATATTTCTTGGAGTCTTTTTTTAAATAATTTGACCAACAGAATATTATGTGCATTGTTTGGTGAACAATTGATTCCTTTTCCTTAGTCAATGTAATTCATTTTTATTTATTTATTATTATTTTTTTTTTTTTTTTGGTCATTGTTATTGCTAGTCAATGATTTTTTTTTTTTCTTGAAACATTTTCTTTATTCATTGTTTATTAAATTTGTTTTTATTCTCAAACTAATTTAGAAGGTGAAGTGTATGTATGAGTATACCAAAGATTTTTTTCATTACAAAATCAACAATTACATGAATTTAAGCAGTTACAGATGTCTCTACTGCAACACCAGAATAATTGACTTCAGTCATCTTGTCACTTTTGCATAGCTCTGGTATTGCTTCTCTAATGTTATGAATACTTTCCAATGCATAATCTACATCTTTCATCCTCTAAGAAGTACCAACCTTCATCAAAATACCATGAAAATTTCAGAAGAGTAAGGATATAAGATGAAGAGACTTTGGGAATTTGAACACTTAGCAACAAAGGATTTTTAGAGTGAAATGATTAATTTCTTCCTCAAGATGTAATCATACGTATAGCAATTTCAAATCATCTTATCCTATACTTTTACACGTTGTCAAATTTATTTCAGAATGACCAGAGATGCCATCAGAAATGAAAACTTCAGATTGTTGGCCGCCAAAGTCATGGAGCAAGTTTTTCTAAAGGAATGTGGAGTGAAGGGAGAGCAGATAACTTCACAATTCGTTTGTTCTATAGAAGAATACTTTAAGAAATAGATAAGATAGACTTAGTTCCCTATGCATTTTTCCAAGATAATGCAAGCAAGCTTATGGCAAAATGCAAAAATTATCAGGGAATAATATCCAAGAAGTAGGATCATTATCCAACTTAACAAACAGAGAAATGTAACACTCCCTCCGTGCAAATTTGAATGTCCTATTTTGGAGGGGTTTGGCATTGCTGGTAGTATTCTTTAATGAAGTATTCTTTCATGCTCAATCAAGTTGGAAGTACAATGAAGAAGCGAGAGTGGGGGGGGGGGGAAGAATTGCATTTACCCGGTAAAAATCAATTTGAGAACCAAAAGTCAATAATATTTTATCATCAAGCATGATTTAAAAAAAAAAAAATGGTTCTCTTTCATGCTCATGTTTCAGTTACAGGAGGGAAGGATGGGATAACTATGGATGGTGAATGCAATGCGAACAATAAAAACTAACCTTCATAGTTTACACTAGTTGGAGAGCCATTCACCAATATGAGCAACAGGAATACCACTTCTTGAAACAGAGACCACCACTTTTCCATACTTGAACTCACTTCTCTTCAACACCTTTGCCTTATGTGCTAAAGCACCGGTTGCTAAAGGGAAAAATCACAGATGTTCGCAATGGAAACAACCATTTCCACATGTATTCAATCCCTGCCTAAACATTGCCTTCTCTAAAATACTTCCACCGGAAAAGCAGCAACCAGAATCAAAACCTAATAAAGCAAAATCCACTGCTTACCATAAAAATAATTGCACTTTATAGCTCCAATCTCCAAAACAACCTAAAAACTGCCCTTTAAAATTCAAGACAGCTTCACAAATTGAACAACCCAAATGATAAAGTTGACACCTTGTGCAATTACACACAATCTTGCATCAAAATTGAGCTAAATGGCCACCATTTGGAGCGACGAAACAAACAAAAAGAACGAAATTTTCTCGAGAAATAAACAGAGACTAAGCCTGAAATTCTGAAAGCCTTGAGATTTGGGAATATTGTAGTGTGATTTTCATGTGGTTGTAACTAATCCCCACAAATTCCATGTAGACTTACTTTATTGTTGGCTATTATCTTTCCTCCCTCAGCTCAGCTCTGCCACTGTGATTCTTCCACACCATATCATTATCCTCTTCACATCAAGAAGACAATCTCATCAACCCATTATTTTCTTAGTTACATGTTATGTACAATACTAGAAAGATACAAACACACAAAAAGGCCAAAGCATAAGGCCAAAAGGCCTTACACTTTCATAGATATAGATGTGAGCACTGTAACATATCTAAAAAATATATATATATTGGCTTCAAGTGAATGGTGAAAGTATCAAAATGTATGGGATTTACACATGGAGAAACTACTTCTTGTTGAGTAAATCATGCATTTGTTTGATACTTTTCAGGACCCGAGAAGAAAAGCATGCAGGAGCATTTTACAAATCAACATATTGCTAAGGAACCTAACACTGATCTTCTCAAATCTATATGCCAAATGTTATCAAATTTGTTCCTATATCAGTCTTGGCTTTTTGCTAAATTTTACCAAGTGAACATGAATTAGATTATAAGGCAAAGGACTGTGTAAACTGCTTAGATTAAAAAACAGGAAGCACTGCCGAAAGATGTAACAAACATTTGATCATTGCAATACTTTGGTTATTTCCCCAACCAAATGTTACAAAAATCTTTCCCTTGTAATATAAGCTACAGCGTTATTTCTTCATTCATAAAACAACAGCAAGAAACAAGTTAGTACCACAAAAAAGACACAATCTTTTTGAAAAAAAAAATTGCAAAATAGGAATTACAGAAAGTTACCTGTATTCCATTGGGTGAGTTCTGAGCCGTAAGGACTCGCCGTTGTATCTCCGTTTCCAGGATGGGCTCGGCCTGAAAATTCTTCACAGACGCAATGTTCAGATCTCAATATTGATTTGGTTAAAATAATTTTCTACTTTAGTCAGCAGTTTTCTATTTCCATATTTTTAACTCACTACACCCACCCTCGTAAAAAGAGAAGATACAGAAACTCTGGTAAATCAACACAGATTACCAAAACAAAAAATATACTTCTTGAAAAAGCCAAACGCCCCAATAAGGAAGAAAAAAGTAAGATACAAAAAGTACAGCAAAAATTGATATACAATATCATCAAAATGAAACAAAAACACTTACATTTGCTGTTTGCTTCATTGTTTCAATATAAAAAGAGAATCGATGATAATGTTGAAAGTTAAAAGGTACCTTGGGGTTGGGGTGGTGGCATATTAATGGGAGCAGGCCTGGTCGCTGTTGTCCCTTGCACCATTGCCGAGATCAAAACCCTAAAGATCACCTCCGACGCAAGGCCTATGATCCTTTTTGAGCAATTCGGGTTCATGCACACGGTCACGCCCCCGTCAGGGTCTCCTCTGTCTCGGTTGTTTCTTCCTTTTCCAATCCTTGATTCTTTTTTTGTGGGTTTCTTTCTTCTATCAGAGGAATCACTCATCCAAGTTCTGTTAGAACTTCAACAGAACCCATCTTTTTGCATCCTCAACTCCAGGTATATCACAATGTTATCCACTTTCCGTGACCTCTCTCCGCCGCCCTCTTCCTCCTTTAATCACTCCTATCCGATCACCTCTCCCAATGAATACTCTCTTTTCTTCGCCAATTGTGCCCTAGAATCTAAAGTCACCATGAATGTGCACACCGAGCTCTACAATCTCGATAACGTTGGCCGTGTTAAAGATTACTTCTCCGCCGGCCTCACCTAGCTTTCGGCACTTTATTTTTTGGTAAGTCTTAGGTGTGCAAATCAAATCTAATGCTTGAGTGATGAATCCGGACCAACAAAACCAAGGCTCTTTACCCAGACAGTGAGGAAAATCTATACATCAGAGCCCAAGTTAAATTGCATCTTGAATCATAGGAAACTTAGAAACCAAAAAGACACAAATTGAATCGGTAACTATTGGGGGTGCGGATCGATTTGAATACTTCGGCGATGAATTCAAAGCAACAAAACAAAGAAGGTTCGGCGATAAATCCCAACCAATGCAAGGAATTCAAAGTAACAAAATCAAGAATCTTCGGCAGTGAATCCCAACAAATGAAATGCAGGAACCCAAACTGCTATAAATATCAGACTTCAATCTCATAAAAAATCTTCTCTAATAACAATAAGAAACAATCTTTATTCACACACCAAAGGAAAACCGTATGTAATGAAACCTATGAATCAAGCCCAAATCCTGAAACCCAAATCCATACCTAGTTAACAGGCCTAAGAAGAAACTTGAAGGAACACCACAAACAACTGTACAAAAACTTCTCTGGTCCAGTCATCACCACGTCAACAAAAAATCACCCAATTAACCTAAATCTGCTGAGGTGTCAAACCCACATGACTTTACCCCTCAACTTTACTACTTATTAATTTAACTAAAATTTATACTACAAGTTATTAAGAGAGTGTAAGAAAAATAACATAGTTTAATAGAGAATTATAAATTTGTTATTGACCAAATCTCTTTAACAATAACATAACTAGGATAAAAAATCAGGATCTGTTATGAATTATTGGAATCTCCATTAATTAGTGGAGGCTCCACTAATTATGGATTTATGTGAATTATTAGAAGATTTTTATGGATGTCCACCATTTAGTGGAGACACCATTAATTGAGATTAGTTGAAGATGATGTATGCCATGATGTATTTCACTAATTAGAGCTCTATAAATAGAGCTATTCTCTAAGCTTGTAATACACCATCATTTTGTGAAAGAAAGATTAGTGAAAGAAAGATTAGAGAAAGAATTGTGAGAGAAAGAAAGAGAGAAGTTTGAAGAGAAATTCTTGTGCAAAGAATAGTTAGAGTTTTCTTAGTGTGTAGTGTGTAGATTTTATTCTAACACTACCCTAATTTTATAACAGGATCAAATATTTAAGGATCAAATTTTAATAAATATAAAAATAATGATAACTAATGTACTTGAAAAGGACTTAATAATATAACATATATGTACAAATAATTTATAATTTATAATTAATTAAAAAAAAAAAAGCCAACCTTACCTAAAAGACATGTCCGCCCTTGATGAAGATGGAGGTATAAAGATACGCGAAAAATAAAAGAGACCTTAATTGATGATAAAGTTAATGGTCCTATCCTTTTATAATAATAAATTGAGGTGGAACATACAGGGAGTCACAAAAAATGGCAGACTTGTATGAAGAATCATAACACTTCTAGTCCCTATACCTTTCACAATAATATGAACAGTGATGAGATATTGAGGTGAGTTGCTTTAAGTGGGAAGGAATTCTTTCTTTTTTAAATCAAAATTTTAATTAAAAATAATATTAATTTAAAAAATTTTCATTTCTTTGAATTAATTATATATTTACAATATATCATATTCTCTCTTTAATTCTACTCCAAATCCCGCAAAATGATTAATTAATTAATCATTAATTTGAAAATTGAATTCAACTTGACTTTTGAATTCGTATGTAAAATTGACGAAATAAAATTAAAAAAAATTCTAACTAAATAAAATAAGTGAACTATTCTAATAGATATATCGTATGGTAGGCAGAAATAGCTGAATCTTTGGACCATATAATTTATTAGTAATATTGTAGTATATAAAATTGTAGTCTAGGATAAAGGTAGAGACTTAATATAAATTAATATATAATATTAGATATGTGTATGTGGATATCAATTTCATATAGCTCCCAGTTCTATTTATTTGCTACACTTATTGTTTTTTTTTTTATTATTTGTTTCGATTAATTTGAATAATCATTTTACTTTTATACCTTATGGTTTTAATTACTAGATTTTTTTTTTTTCACTATGAATCTCAATATCTATCAAAAGAAATAAATTAATAACTGAACGATTTAGAAAACAACTTATACGGCTTGATTTTGAGTCCCCAATTCAATTAATAATACTCCTATAGTCCACTTCTTCCCCACACTATGAGTGAAAGTGAAAATGTAAAGACTACAATTAAAGCAGCCCAAGCGAGACTTCCTACACTCATGTGAATAATGGGCGTTTTGTCTTATTGTAATTATGTAAAGCACCAAACCTATGGAAGCCAAGAAGCTCAGTTTTAGTACAGGAAACTCAAGTCAACAGCAAGCATGAAAGAGAAGAAGAGAGCAGAGCTGATACTGATTCCGACACCGGAGATTGGTCACCTAGTATCAGCAATTGAAATGGCAAAGCTACTTACAGCTCAAGATGAGCAGATCTTCATCAGAATCCTCACCATGAAGCTCACATTTGATTGCACTGTCACCAACTACATTAAATCCCTTTCTGCATCTTCCACTTCACGGGTAAGCTTTGTTGAACTTCCTGACAATGAATCCTCTTCAAAAATTGTGGCTCCCAATCCTTTCCTCCACAGATTTATGGTTCTTGAAAGTCATAAAAGTCATGTCAGGAACATTCTGGCCGAAATCTGCAATTCTGCATCATCAAAACTAGCTGGGATCATAGTAGACATGTTCTGCACCAACATGATTGATGTAGCCAATGAGTTTGGGGTTCCTACCTATCTGTTTTACACAACTACTGCAGCAATGCTTGGCCTTGTACTCCATCTCCAAAGCCTCAGAGATGATTTCAACCAAGACCTATCGGATTACAAGGGTTCGCGTGCCGAGATAACGATCCCAACTTACATCAACCCCGTTCCTGTTAAACTATGGCCTTCAATAGTATTTGACAAAGGAGAAAGCAGCACCGTCTTTCTCGATCAAACGAAAAGATACAGAGAGACAAAGGGGATCATTATCAATACATTCCTCGAGTTAGAATCCCATGCTGTCAAGAAACTAACCGAGGATGAGACCATCCCACCAGTCTATGCAATAGGACCAATACTGAATGTCAAGGGAGGCAATGATCAAAACAATGAAGTTCAGATGATTCTGAAATGGCTTGATCTACAGCCCAATTCCTCGGTATTGTTCCTTTGTTTCGGGAGCAGAGGATATTTTGACATAGACCAAGTGAAGGAAATTGCCTATGCACTTGAACATAGTGGGCACCGGTTCTTATGGTCTCTAAGACAGCCTCCACCTCCTGGCAAGGTTGCTACCCAGTTTGGAAACTTCGAGGAACTCTTGCCAGAAGGATTCTTGCAGAGAACTGCAGAAGTTGGTAAAGTTATTGGATGGGCGCCACAGGTTAAGGTTCTGTCCCACACTGCAGTGGGAGGCTTTGTATCCCACTGCGGGTGGAACTCAACTTTAGAAAGTATTTGGTTTGGAGTGCCTCTGGCAACTTGGCCACTCTATGCTGAACAGCAGGGGAATGCATTTCAGCTAGTCAAGGATTTAGAGATGGCGGTGGAGATTAAGATTGATTACAGGAAGAACCTTTTTATGAGTACAGAAGATATTGTAAAAGCGGATGAAATAGAAGCAGGGATAAGGCAACTAATGGATCCAGAGAATGAAGTCAGGAAGAAGGTGAAGGAAATGAAAGAGAAGAGCACAGCAACCCTCATGGAGGGAGGATCATCTCATGCTTCATTGAACTGCTTCATTGCAGATATGATGAGTAATATCCCATGACAACTTTCCTGGTGCAAGGCACCCCCAAAAAGTGCCCAATTTCACACTGAATCCTTCCGAGCAAAAGGTTTTGGAACAAGTCTGTCATGCCATTGTCAAAAGGTTGCATTGCTCTTGAAGCACCGACTCAGAACTCAGACAAGAAGCTATAAACATTGTTGATCAACTCTGTACCTTTCCAGGGCAGACTTTTGCAAGCTCTACAATTAACTAATGCTTTCTCAATTGCTACTTGTATAACAAAATTCCACAATTACTCTTCTCGTTAAAATTAGCTTATTGCTTCATTTTATTTCTTATTGCCATCAATATGTCACAGGATGTTGGACGATAGTGTTCTAAAATCCAAGATTGCTTTGTAATCATATACTGAAAATCCTTTCAGTATAATAGAATTGTCAAAAGGCAGTCCAGTCACACTCAGACACACATTATTTCCTGAATCTAACAGAAAGAAACTAAACATGATTAAGGAATTACAGCAAGAAACATGTGTGTGCGGGCGGGTATGTGTGTGTGTGTGTGTGAGAGAGAGAGAGAGAGAGAGATGCGAGTCTTCATGCTCTTGTGATCATACTGATCAATTATGTCCAACACTGAAAGATAAGTCTTGAATATTACGGCAAGAATGGTACTATTACTTAAGGTAACACTCTAAACCAAATAGCCCATGTCGGAAAGCAAAATACATAATCCAAAATTCAAATAATGTAGTATCTCAATAGGACAAAATGTCTATGGCTAAATTAATTTTGAAAAACAGTGTATATTTTCTAAAATCAAATAAGATAAACCAATATACTAGTGACATCTGTGCATTTGCTCAAATCACATCCATTCTGGTATTAGTTGTGGTTTCATAAATGACCAGAAAAAGTACATGCATCCAAGACATCACTGTCACCTTCCAAAACATCTGAGCAGTGAAGCTGTGAGGGTTGAAAAAAGCAACCTCAGTCCGGCTGATCCTCCAGGGAAGTAGGAGAAGGCATAATAGAACAGTGCAATGACCTATCAAAAATCAAAAGCACATTAAATAAGGCACTGCTTCAAAAAATGACAAAGGATTACTGATTGGTTGTTGCAACAGCAGGTATGTGATATATTGTGTCCTCCTACTTCTCTCCTTTTTGTCTAAGTACAGCAGCAATTTATGGTTATCTGCTACACGTTTGAGTCATCAAGGCTAGCCTGCCCTTTTCTTTTTCATTTCATTTGTGATTTGTTTTCAGATGAAACTAAAAAGAAAAATGTAAACACTTAGCAGAGTGGTGAATTAGGGTGAGAACCACCAAGCAAGAATGAAAATTTTCCTACTAGTAACACCTAGGCCTCTACAAAGGTCATTTTGCCCCAAGAATGGAGATATCATCTCTAATTGGATTAAACATAATTTATTCAAGCAATTTCAAATTCTAGGTTTTTAACAAAATCTAGCACAGCCAAGGTTGGCGTACTATAATGAAACAAAATCTTAGAAACATAACACAACTAAATCAATATGCGGTTGATTACATGAATCCCTTTTCACCATTATAATATATCTGGTAGTTGGGCCATGCTCTCCTCCAAGCCACGAGCAATCATATTCCTTCTAGTTACTACTTTCTTGTTATTTCTGGAGTCTCTGCAGTTTGTATTACACCCATATCAAGTCACTCTTTCTAATTCATGATATAGTAGTAGCATTTGGATATGCCAAAGCCATCTTAAAAAATGACAAGCACTGCAAAGAACTCAAAATGGAAAAAGCTTTATTCTCATGAATAGAGAAAACATGGCCAGATTTTATGAAACACATCTTGCAGGCACTCACATATCTTGTTTAAGACATATGGTTGTTTTCCATCTTAATTTTGCAATGCAGCAATTTGTGGAAGGCATTTGCTAAATACCCTGGTCACGATTCTGAAAGTCCTACCAGTCTCCTCCATCAACCCTTATTCCCTTACCATGTAAACTATTTCCTTTTCTGGAAAACCAAGGAACAAGCCAGAAAATAAAAATGGCGCAAAAATGACTGAAACCCTTAAACTACTCAAGTATCAACTTGCCTCCTCAATCTTTCAATTCCATCTATCAGCCCCCTTCCTATGTTATTTTATCACATAACTACAATTTGTCAATAGTATCAACAAGTATAGAATATTTTATCCTTAACAAACTCCTTTCATTTTCTTTTCTTTCTCCTTTTTCTTTTCTTCTTCTTCATCTTTCCCGCACCTGCAAAACTATTTATCAATAGATCAGCACCCTTCCTAATTTATTTTATCACATAACTACAATTTATCAATATTATCAACAAGAAAAGAACATTTTATCCTTAACAAACTCCTTTCATTTTCTTTTCTTCTTCTTCATCTTTCCAGCACCTGCAAAACTATTACCATCTCCCTGCTTCTTGTGCTTTTATAACTACCACTGCAGCACAGGATACCTAATTCCTCCAGCCCCTCAGAAGCTCTGCCACACCTAATGCTTCCCAATGCTTCTCTCCCTTTCCCAAGTACAAATCCCTCTCTTTCCTTCTTCTTCCAACAAACCCAACATAGTCTCTTTTCTCCTTCTGTTGAAATATTATGTCATTACAGATAAGCAATTAAAGGATAAAAAAAGGCAGCCAGAATACTGTGATATTAAGAGTTGATAATGCTGACTCACAAAAATAAGGCTAACAGATCTATTACTTTACCAGCAAAACAATGGATCAAATGAACTAAATCATTGATCAGAAACATGAGAGGAGATGGAAGAAAGTAAGCACAGATCCAGATTCAACGATACCATTTAGATTATAACCAAGATCTACAACTGGATTCATCCCTTTACTTTTCCAGATTTGGATTAGCAGCTTTGGGCTAGAAAAACAAAAGAACTAACTGAAGAGAGAAGGGATTAGCGAGGCTACTTATGTGAAAGGAAGAAAAAGGTGGTATGGGAATTGGGAAGGCTGGGGCAGAAACCCTGGATCCAACAACCCCCGCACACCCCCCCCCCCCCCAAAAAAAAAAAAAAAAAGGTAAACAAAAAAATATAAAAGAGAAAAGGATTGGACTTAGATGAGTGTGGTGAAAGTGCAGAAACTAAATGCTAAAGGATGTTAGACATTAATTGAAAGATTGAGGAGGTACTATAATTCAGGATCAAAGTTCAAGGGTCTTTAGTCAATTTAGCCCATGAAAGTATCTAGGATGACTCTGTTTTCACTGTGCCTTTCGTACAATGATGTCCCACAACCAAATTTATTATTGTAACTTAAGAGTTGCAGAATTAGCATACAATTATGATCTGTCAAATTTATCTGGGGAGGAGAAAAAAAAAAACACACACACACACACACACACACACAAAAGTTTATATTCTGAAAGTGTTATGCTGGAAGTGCATGGATGTATAATCATTATTTTCAACTAAAAAAGCCAGCATCATGCTTCCCCAAACTGCCCTAGGGTTTTGATACTTTAGAACATGAGAGCATGTTTGGATTTATATTAAAGGGATATCTTAACCCATCCGTTACGACATGGATATGGATGATCAAAATTAAGCCAATGGATATCATTATCCAACTAATTAATGGAATTAAATGGATATGCATTGGATTCCGAAATATCCACTTAAATATAAAAAAGTCAACAACATCCATCATTTAAGGGATATATTCCACTAACACATGGGTCCCACTACTAATTTCTCTAATTAACAAGGTAAGATGATAAAAGAAAATATTTATTTATTTGATTTAAGTACTGATTTTCACTAACATATGGGTCTCACCACTAATGTCCTTAAGAAACAAAGGTAAAGTAGTGAAAGAAAATATTTGTTTATTTGATTAAAAAATATAAATGCATAAATAGATATCCAAAATCAATTTATATCCATCCATTTAAATCCACCTAATAAATGGATGTAAATGGATTGGACTCCATTTAATTATATCCAAATTCAAAATAGATATCCATGTTGCCACTACTATATGAGAGAGTAAAGGCTCCAATTTTACATCTCCCCTTTTTAATTCTCTTTGAAGTACGGACACCAGACCTTCAAAAATTTACTTTTCTTGTTATTTTGCTCACAATATTTTTCAGTTGCACCTGCAATCTCTTGATGGCTATAAATATAGCACATATAACAAATGACTTCCAAAAAACACAAAAGATTGGAAGTAGATGTTTATACCTGCAGCAAAGAGAATAGTACGGAAAGAATATAGCTGTGAAGTACCATGGAGACATAAACTGTTCCTACTGTGCTTCCAATAAATCCCAATGTAAAAGGAAGTCTCTGAAAGGGGAAGAGAAAACACATGTATAAGCACAAAACACATGACACCCACACTAAGGAAAAGTTCTTGCATTTCCATAAGCATCAATATAAATTTATTTCTATACCAAAGGCTCTAGAAATATTCTTAACTAGGAAAATCCTAAAGGCGTTAGAAATACCTCCTTTGATAACATGTGCTTGAGCTGATTTTTTGGACCTTTAAGGGCAAACAATGAGCCAATAATCAAGGCACAGCCAATTGTGAAGCAGATAGCAAATTTTTGAGGCTTTAGAACCATAACAGGAAGGAAAATAGAAAATGCAATAATAATAAAGAACACTCCAGAAGCAAGTAATAATGCAAAATAGATAATGGATGTCCCAGACGGGACACTGCTTGTGGCAGACTGAAAATTCCCAGGCAGATTTCTCACTCTTTTTGATACCCTACAAAGAGAAAGGAATTTGGATAAGGTGGTGATAGAATAATTCAAGACTGGAATGCCAGAACAAGAAAAATCAACCAGAATTACAAATATAGACTTCATATTAACTAAAAGATGGAGAGAGCAAGAGATTACTATTTGTAATATAAGCTGTAAGAGCTATTTTGATATATTTTTAGATTGGGAACCGGAATTGCTTCCTTAGTTTACTATAAAAATTGCTATAAACGAATTACACTCACCTTAAAAGATTATCGAACCAGAGCATATTTTAGTAAGACAAAGTAGACAGATATTTTTTAAACTTAATAATTTTCTTCCTGTGGACAGATAATTTGATTTTTCACATAAGCTGCAGCAACAGACAGAAGATACATGGCATAATAAGAGCCCAAGAGTTAAACCAAACCAATCAATAAAGCTGCCAAATTCAACTGGCTCATGAAATTCAAGATTCATAAATCCAAGCAAGATACATATGGGAATAAAGGGCAAATCTAAAAATTCTAAAATAGACTCTTAGTAACTGTAACTGTTGAGTAAATATTTATTTACTCAGGAAATTCTTCAATTTTGGCTCTGAAAAAGAATAGATGTGTAGTGCTATAAAATTTCTATTTTGTAAATATCAACTTTTCCTGGATTCATTTAGTCTCCAAGCTTAATTTAGAAGAGAATCAGAACCAGGAAATTTCTAGCTTTTTAACTCCTTAGTAGTGAACCTAATAGAATAAGGAGGCCCAAAAGACATATAGTGGGTAGTTTAAAGCAACCCTGCCTCAAAACAATTTGTACAAAGGTTAGATTTCCAATATCTCTTTCCCATCCTATTTCATTGCTTCCCTTTTTCAGACTTTAACACATGGTACATGCTGAGACTAATTCCCAAGATGCACTTATCATCAGAACAATCATCTTTACTCCAAATTGCAACTTTTTATTACTTTAAACCTCAGCAAATAGTGTTCCACTTGTATTTTGATCTCAAAACAAGGATGCATGCAGCACATCCATCATATCTAAATTCGATATCAACAGGACTTAAGTTTAGTTCGCTTCAACAATAGAGGGAAAAAGCTCGAAACACCTTCCTAAAAGTAGTACTGTTATCCATCCTAGCAAGCTCAATATTCATCAAAAAAAGCACACAAGCAGCTATTGCAATACATCATGTCCTGTGTGCCAAGAAGCAATTCATCGTATGTTCATTAGGAGCACAGGCCAATATAAATTCCAGATATCCTAATCGCAACTCACCTCTCTTCATTTCCTCCCATCCATCCAATTCAAATTCACTTTATAGTTTATTTCTGCTTCCAGAACAGCAAGCTGACTTGCTTAATCATGATAATCACATCTCATCCAACAAAGCCCACCGTTCCAATTCTCATTGTTCACCACAACACAGCATGTTATATTAAGATTTTGCATTTCCAGGCTGAATTTTCCAGTATTCATCAACCAGTCCACCTTACAATCATGTGACTCCATATCACTTCAAGGCTTGTACAATAATCACAAAGGGTAAAAGCATCCGTTGCATAACCTCCATTTCACCTCGAAACTACTCCAAGCCCCTACTGTTAGTCCCAACACAAAACATCAAGAACAAGCACCATATTTAGGGCCAAAAGGCAGGAAATAAAGTTCTATAAGAAATATATATCTATCACAGTTTCTTCTCTTTTTCTCCTCAACACGCAATCTGAAAAACATAATCAAATATCAAAACACCAAAAAACATAAACATCTCCGTAAAATTGTGATTCTTACACATCAAAAGTGCCCGAAACTTTATCATTTGCGGTTCTAACAGCGGCTTCAATATCGAATCCTAAGCTAGACGAATCCTCGGACTGTTCAGAAGCCTTCGAAGCAGCATAAGCGTTCCAATCAGCCAACAACGACGATGGTGTTTTCCGCAAATCGTCACTTGGTCCCCCGCTGAACCAAGCTCGTGCCGTTTTCTGCATTTTTTTTTTTTTTTTTTTTTTGGGCCTTCTGATGAAAGATCTGACGCTTCCGCGGCAACGCTTTTTCTTTATTTTCTGGGAAGAGCTCCGGTTCACCGTTGGTCAAGGGTATTTTTGTAATCTCAAAAGGTGTTTTTCGTCTTTAAAGCTTTTCCCGATTTTCCTTACGGGCCATGGCCTGTTTAATTTATTGCACCGACATTTTATTTTAGAGTTTTTTTTTTTTTTTTTCTAGATAAGAAGATTAAGAAACAAGTTGCACAAGAAGACAACTTAGACTAAGTTTGGTTCGCGAAGGAAAAGGGTAAGGAGAGGATAAATGGAACATTTTACTTCCATTATAAGAAGTAAATATAATTACTTTCATTCTATTTGGTTAGAGTGAAAGGGAAATAAATATGATTTATCTCTCATTATTTAGTTCTAAAGTATAAAATGAGGAAATAATTATTGAATTACTATTATACCCATAAGACTAATTCATAAAAAATTTACAAAGTAGGCCTTTTTTTTTTTTAAATGTTATATATATATTATGCATCATTATCACCGAGAATGAATAATACCATGTCAAACTTTTATAAATTATCAATAAAAATATTCTTCTACTATTATTAATTTTTTTAAGAATAAAATAAATCCAACTATCTAAAATAATCACCTTTAATTAGAAGTCTAATTGTTTTAAATTATTTCGTTGATATATTTAATTAAAAAAATACAAGTATGATTTGAAGGCAACTATCATAACATATTCTCATCATCACGAGGAGAGAAAAAAATAATCAAGAATTTTATGAGTCCAAAATCAAGATATTGCATTGAGGGTAGAATTGTAATAATAGAAATGCTATAGGACAAGAAGGTCTTTTAATCCTCATTTACTTCTCAAACTCTCCAGAACGGAGAGGAAGAAAAAGCTGATGTGGAAGGGGTCTAATTCCCTTCCACATATACTTCCCTTCTCCAATCACTCTAACCAAACGAAGTAAATCATACATTTACCTCCTATTTTACTTTCTCTTCCATAAGTCTATACAGGCGATACTAACAGACAATACTGTCATAGTAGATTTCCTTCTCCGAGGATAATTTTTTACTCATTCTATCTCTATTTATTTATCGCAGTTAATTACTGCATATAATTTAAAAAAAAAATTAAGTAATCTCTTAAATTCATACAATTTTATTTATACATTTCAAAAGTATAATTGAATTTAATATTGTCTAAAACTGTTTTATTTTTTTGTTTACTCAACTATTTTTCTCTAAAGTTATTATACTTTTATTTTTTAAAATTATTTAATATAAGGATATAATAATAAAATTAATATTAATGACATCTAAATTTTTTCACAATATGATATATAAAAAGAGATATCAAAACTTTTCTATTAAGATACCAAAATTTTTTAATTGTGACATATAAATAGGGATAGAGAAAATAATAAATAACAATATTATCCTTCTTAATCAACTTTAAAGGATGGCATTAAATAAACTTTCCAATAAAAATATGAATTCTTTTCCATCTTCTCCCCGAATTCATGTGTTGCTTCTGTTTCTCTTTCTCCCCCTCTACCCCTTCAGTTTGCCAAATGGAATTTCCCAAGTAAATTCAAATGGATTTTTTTTTTTTAAATCATCTACCGAGAAAACAAAGAAAGAAGCTACCCTCACCATAGTTGTTTTCAAAAAAAAAAAAAAAAAAAAAAAATTCCTCATCGTTGAACTTCTTCCCGTTTCAGAGATATCAAATTCATTACAAACATAAAGGAGTTTTCATATGCATTTCTAAAGCTCCAATTCTATAGATTTGAGGACAAAGGCAATTAAATATGTGCATTGAGAATGGGTTTATTTACGGCGATAGCACATTCACCATTAAATACCCTTCCAAGTGGATGTGCTTCCTTGAGAATGGGTGTATTCTCTGTATCCTCAATTCAGATGATAGTGAAAATGAATGTCGTTAAAAAAATGCAGCTCTCAGGTTGATATTTCTCCTCCATTGGAACAACAATTCAAAGCTTCATTGCTTTCGCAACTAAGGTTGGTTCCTTAACCCTCTTTCAATCGAGATGGGGAATTGAGACCTTCCTTTTTTGTTTCGTTTGTTTGCAATTGATAAAAGAATTGAGTTTGGGATTTAAATCTTATTAACTCTACAATGAAAATCCTTAAGTCTTTGTTTATTTCCTAAAAAAAATTTGAAGGAAAGCTTCAAGCAGACTATTTCCAGGAAGGAAAAAAATTGCTTAGATTGGGAGAAGATGGGAGGGAGAGCAAGGGGTTTGAAAGAGAAAATTCATGTGATTGTGTTTTGAACTCTAAAGCAACTTTTGTTGAATAGTGAGAGATTAGATAAGCATAGGAGACGTACTTGAATCAATCAAAGTCGAATTTTAAAATACTTGGGTCAAAATTTTATTATTTTTACACAAGACTCGAATTTAAGTTTGAATTTGATTCGGATGTCAAATTTTGACTCGAACTTGATTCGTTTAAAATATTTTAAAGCTCAAATTCGATTACCATAAATTCAAAAGCTCGATTCGAGTTTAAATTCGAACTCAAATTTAAATAAATAATTTATAATATAATATATTATAAATTATATATAATTAATTAATCGAACATGTTTCCGAACCTTCGAGTTTAATACTTTCGAATTCAATTCATTTAAAATTCAAGTCTAAATATAAAATTTATATTCTAATTCAAACTCGATATTTCAAATTTAAGTCGAATCCTTATCGAATCGAGTCCAAATATATTCGATAAAAAGCTCAATTCGATTACACCCTTGTCACAAGCGTCATCTTTTATATTTGACCAAGAAGGATAATGTTGTCATCTCATTAAAATTTGCTTTGGCAAAAGGAAACTTACTTTGGCAATATCAACAATTCTAGTCCATAGTAATAGAAAAAAAAATACTATAATATTAATTATAAATAGATAAAGTACAAGGATAGAAATAGAAATAGTGCAACAACTTCTGTCGTAACTGTCAAATGACCAACTACAAGAATGCATGACATGCTAGGAGAAGCCCCACTCTATTATTTTACAGTTTAATTTATTACACCGACATTATACTAAAAATTTGTAACTATGTGTTCACTAGTTTATGAAATTGCGCTTTTAATGTCTTTTTTTACTTCTCATCTTAATAACCGTTATATTTAGGGTTAATTTCAGTTTGGTTACAAAGAAGGGAAAAAGAGAAGAGGGAAATGGTATGCTTGGAGAGAAGAGTTACAAGAGGGCAGAGGGAACTCGGCGGCCATGGCTGATATCAATGGAGGTCATTCACAGTGTATGTGTTTGCATCTGTTTACTTTTGTTTTGCAAAAATTTTGATTTGGGAATGAGAGCAATTATTTGTTGGTAATAGATTTAGTGTTTTTTGTTGATAATAGATTATATGTTTAGATCAAGAGAAAGAAGAGATTAGGAGGAGAGGGGCATTCGTAGCGGCGCGACAGTGGCAATAGTGCTGTTATCAATGCCTATGCAAGTGCTAGAGCTAGGATTTAGAGTTTTGTGAACGGTTAATTACAATTTGGCCTTTAAAAGTATTTTTTGAAACTAAACTCTTCATGATCCCCCAAAAAAAAAAAAAAAAAATTGAAAATTTCAATTGAACTCTTTTGCCCCTCTTTTTGCAACAAATGTTCTTATATCTGATCGTTTGGCTAGACTAATGTAAAAAAGAAGCCAAAAAAAAAAAAAAAAACCGAGGCAAATATGTAATTTCACATTTCTCCATCATCTCCCTCCCCTCAATTGGCTCTAGAATATCATCTTCCCTTCAATTGCTAAATACCAAATCTATCTTTTTTTTTTAGCGAAATTTGACGGTGGCAGTAGTAGCAAATAAGAGAGACCTTTGGCAAGGAGTTTTTCTTTAAAGATGTTAACTTGATTTAAGATTTTCTCATTTAGTTCATAAATAATTTCGTCGTTCATTGTAAGTCGTCACTGTTATTTTACTACCCAACACCACAATGCTACCAACTTCACATATAGGGCTTCCAGGGCGAGGGGGAGAGATATTGGTAGAAAGAAGAGAGATTTCAGAGTAGGTGAACCGCAAAAGATTGAGAAGCGGAGGTTGGAGAGAGCTTTTGGAATGATCTGCACATAACTTTCTGTCCCCGTTAACGAAATGTCTGAAATTTACACTTTCAATCCCATCAACTGAAATGTCAAACAAGTTTCCTTTTCTTGATAACTTGGTGTTTTTCTTCGTCTATTATTTTCTCTACAATCTTCTCTGTAATTTCTGTCATCGTCATCAACGCCGCCAATTTGAATGACCCAAACTTGAGAGTAACATTCGAGTGGTAGCTTCATTGTAAAATTTTTAAAGTGAATAGGAAAATTGGAATCTCAAGAAGATTTGATAATGGCTTTGTACTTGTCTTAGAGCAATTGGGCAACTCTATTTGAGTCTTTGGTTTTGAACTCCTCTTTGTTATTTTTGGTGGTAGGAGGTATTGGATTGTTGCCATTTCCATTGCCAAAATTTGAATTCTGTGTTGAGTTTGCCGACATGTCAAATGGCATTTGGAAGAGAAGGCAATAGGGACGTGGGGATTTCGTGGATAGGGGAGGTTGAGCAAGGTGAATGTGGAATTAGAAGAGATGGTGCTAGGCAGAGAAAAGTGTTAGGAATAGAATGGAGTGGAATATGACATGGGAGAAGTTGCAACCCAAGGCAATTGTGAGACCCAAACTGTCTTTTTGAAATAAAAATCTAGTAGGATTAGGAGTGATAACCAACACTTAAAAGGAACTAAAATCTCTTTTGGTTATTGATTAAAACTTTGGGGATTAAGATGACATTACAAAAGAAAATCCCAAATCTCCGTTTGATTGTCAAGGTAAGTGGGTTGAGAAAGTAATTGCTTATATTAAAATTCAGCATTTTGATTCACTATTTATAGCATGTGAAAGGAATCTGATTCTTTAAATATAGAAAAATAAATATAATATATTGAGAAAATGAATCTTTAGTGGGATATGGTATTATGATTCATTTTCCAGGAATTCTGACAACAAAAAATAAAAAAAATTAAAAACTAAGATATATAAAAAAATTATTTTAATGTACATAATTTACTTTATCTCCCATGTTTTTCCTTACTAATTCTTTCTTCTCCCACACCTCTCTCAACCGAATAGTATATTAAAAATTTATATATTCTCAATTATAATGTATATTTTTTTCAAAAATTTTAAAGACTATACATTTTAAAATAATGGTAAAATTAATTTAAAAGTTTTATCATGGTTGAATTAACTACATGAGAAGAAAATTTATTGAATTTTTTTTATAGATAGTGTAATTTGATAATAATCAAATGTTATTTTTTTATTTATATTAAAATTTGAACTCAATATCAAGAATAATTAGAATATCGAATAAAATAAAATAAACTTTATATCTAAATATGTGAAAATACTAGTTATTTGATTTTTATTTATTATAACTATTTTTAAAAAATAATATATAATTAAGTTGTATAATATGAGAGATATTAAAATAATTTTAATTTTTTATGTATAATATTTTATTCTAAAATTTTAAAAATATGTCATATTACTTTCTTTTAATATTTTCTCAACCTTCCTAATAGAGGAATATAATCTATCTGAAATCATATTATGTGGATTTACTTTTTCAAAATTTAAATTTCGTAACATTATTTTTTTATATGCCAATCAAACGATGCCTAAACTATTTAATAAAATATAATGTGAGTTGGGAAAATATGGTTGTTTTGTTCTTAAGCAGTCACGCAGTGAGTTTACACTTATGATTTGAGCAAGACACAAGAATCAACTTCCATATTCCAGGTTTCACAATTAAAGACACATGGGAATTAAAATTTTCTGTTTTCTATATTAAACATATATGAAAAATACATATTTTGCTATAAAAACACGAATAAGTCCTTTTTTTTTTTGTTTATGACGTACATATGTGATATTACTGGCTGCCATTAATAAATTTATAACATATTAGGTAGGACAAAGTATCTTTTTGGACCTTTCTAACAGAGTAAGTTAATGATTTATACGTAAATTTGTAATTTTGATATTATCCTATGTAATGTTTTAAGTGATTTATACATGTAGATAAATTTGAAATTTTATACCAAAATTGGAATTCTTATGTCATATGCTAAAGTTGTAATTTTTATAGTAATGTTAGAAAATTTTATGTCTCATACCAAAGTAGAAATTTTATATTAAAGTTGGATTTTTTTTTTTTATATCTCACGCTAAAGCAGAAATTTGACATTAATATTAGAATTTTTATGTCTTATATTTTAAAAAATTTATATATATAAAATAAACTCTCTATTCAAGGAAATATTTATTTTCTATTTATTGGAAGTACTCATTCCTTATTTCTCCCCTTATAGATTTAGGGGATGACAAGCGATACAAACTCCCTTTTATTAAGGACGAGTCTCAAGACTCTGCAATTTTGTTATAAGATCATATATTCTATTTTATTATGAGGCAAGTACATGTGTAAGTTATGGTTTATGTTGTAATAAGTTGGAAGATTGATTTTTTGGAAATTTATGAAATGATTATTATCAAGGGGTTTTTTTTAGTATGTTATGGTGTGTAAGAAGGCTTTGTATTTTCAAGAAAAAAATTTTCAAAATGCGGACATGAATTATTTGATATGTAAGAGGCCTTATGTTATTGGAGAACCCTAACGATGCAGTTGTGCCACATCGCACGGGACATGACAGGAATTGTGGACGAAGGAGACAAAATGAAGGACAACGGTTTCACCGGATTGCAAAGGAGAGAGGAAGAGAAGGAAGAAGATGAAAATGAAAGGGAAAAAATATATATATAAGACAGTGAAATTATATATTTACCTTTGTTAAGCCCTTTTTTGGGGCACATGAGTCCAGTAAAATTAGGGGCGTATTTATTTGATTTTTTTAGTTGGATTTTAGTTTCAAATTTGATTTTCGATTCGATTTTATGAAATTTAGATAAAATCAAATCGAATTGAAATTTTTATAAAATCGAATCGAAATATTAAAACATCATAATTTATATATATTCATAATTTTTATATTCATTATATATATTGTTAATTTAAAATATAATTTTATTTTTTATTTTTTATTTTGGAAAATGAAAACAGAACCAATTTTTTTTATATAAATTTCAAAATCGAATTGAATTTTATTAAAATCAAACTGAATTGAAAATTTTAATTTATTGATATATGCATTCATATACCAGTAAATTAAACCTAATTTTTAAATTGAATCAAATCGAATCTTTTGATTCAATTCGAGTTTGAAATTTATATAAAAATCGGTTCAATTTTCAATAAGATGATCAAATTTGGAGGGATGGGAGGATTTGATTGAGAAATTCAAAATCTTTTAGGTACATGATCACTTCAATCTATTATTGTCGGTGGCTTAGTATCAAAAAATGTTACTTTGAAGGGCCAAGTTGGCAAATTGGCATTTTTAGTCCCACGTTGTTTTTTTCTTTGGCAATTTAGATCCCTCGTCTTTTTTAAAAAAAATTTTAGGCCCCTCATTTTTTTTCTATTGAACTTTTAGGTCCTTCTGTCAGCATCCTCACGGTGAACCATGGTCAACATCATTTTTTGGCAGGTCTTCACAAACTTAGAGGGGCAGTTCTGGAAGAGCACAATTTATTTGCTTTATAACCCAAATCACGTGCACAATAGCTCGACCAGCCTTTCTCCTTGACAGCATCGAGCTGCAACTAAACTGAAGAAGAAATGTAGCCAGCTGCTATTGAATTCAAGAAGAAAGGTAGCTAAATTAGCGCAACAAATTTGGATAATAATAAGGAATGCAATCGATGAAGACTATGAATTTGATGTGTCGAATTCAAGGTCTCATGACAAAAGCAAGATCTATGGCAAACCCCTATCAAAATGCTATTGTGGAATTCCAACTGTGATTCGGATATCATGGATAGATCTAAACCCAACAAAGCGATTTATTACTTGTGAAAATAGGCAGGTAAGTTTGATTTTACAATGCTAATTGCTAGCCTCTTTTCTCCCTATTTGTGTTTAAGTAGATGGAAAATATGTTTGTAGGCTGGTGGGAAATGCATTTTATTTGTTTGGGTTAACTCTGAAATTTGTCCATGAGCAAAGGTTGTGATCCCAGGTTTGTTGAGGAAGATTTGGAAATTGGAAGAAGAAAGAGCATCCCAGAAGAGAAAAATGAAGGCCTTCTGGATTGCATTGATAGCGTTGCTAATTGTAATATGGATGGTGAAAAATTAGGTTGGAGAGAATGGGTCATTCAAGCTAGAATGAGCAACTAATTTTTTTACTCTAACATGGAGGTGTTTTGGAAGCAGAAGAAAATATGAAAATGTGTAGTGTTGTAAGGATGGTTGCAGGGTCTTCATGGCTAATGTTGTATTAGATAAGGGAGGTGTAGGAATGTGCTCTTGGTTGTAATATAAAATGCTGGCTATATTCTAGCTTTTAAAGCCATTGGTTAGCTATATTCCAACTTATTAAGCCATTTGGACTTGCCTTTGTTTCTTTATGCCTTTTAGAGATACTCTACTTATTTCACACTACTTGCCATAGATAATGATTGCTACATTCATTTTTCTTTGCCATGGTTTCTTTATGAATTCATGGATGTGATAGTGGATTGTTGGGCTTGTTTGTACAGTATTCATACACACCTAAACCACTAACCTTAAGCATAGAAGCAATTTCCTAACAAACCATCCACCACAACTACCCAATTCTTTATCAAATTACCATCTGTTTGAATTAGTTTGTTTCCTGATAGATTTGGGCCTAGCAATTACAAGTCAAGAATGGAATGCTTTTGCATAGTCATCCACACAAAGAATGAAACAAACTAGCTAAAATACTCCATCAAATACATAAAGATTATTAGATAATAGTACTTGAAAAAGCAAGCAGGCACAACCTCAATATGACTAGATAATACTTAGAAATTTCTAGCAGCTTTATGAGGCCTATTATTACACATGTTCTGTTCTATTACCATAATGAATTTCAAAGAAAAGATGCTATAGTTTCAAAGCAAAAATATGGACGACAAACGCATTAGTTTCTACAGCTATTGCTCAAGAATGGTAACTAAAAATTTTCAGAAAGTAGTGAAATAATAATCGTATCTTGCAACCAGACTTAATTCCAAACACATCAATTCAATTCTAAAATGAGCTTCCAAGTATTTCCATTTCCATAAAACTCCTTCCTGGAATAAACCCACCTACTATCAATATAAAAAAGAAAAATAGCATTTGCCTAAGAGATTTTCTTATCCCCCCTACACTATGGGCATTTGTGTTGCAAAATTCTTTACCCTGTGCAAAAATAACAACTACCACAAAAACTATCACAAACTATCCTCCATATCCAACACAAACTATCATCAAAACTAAACCATTATTTAGCATCATAGAATTTGCCAAAATAGTACTTGATCATTTTCATGGAATTTAGTACATATCGAGGGGAATTAAAATTGGTAAGTGAATGACATGATGGGCTAAGAGAATATTTATCCTCCTATAATCCCTTATCTCGAATTCTACAAGGGAAAGATTTAAATTTCCAGCTTTGGTGAATTATAGATCTTGTTACTAAATTGGATGAAGGGGATAAGGAAATAATCCCCATCCTTTGGCCGGCTATCTCAAGGCCAAATAAGGGAGGTTTGGGGATTTGAATTTAGAAGAGAAAGGGAATAAAGATCCTAATTTATTTAAGGAAATATTTTTCTCCTTTAAACATGAGTAGTGGCAGTTAGGAGAAAAATAATTTGGAAAGTAAATCCTTCAATCCAAGAGTATTGTTCTTAGAATAAATTAGGAAATAGTTATATTTTAGCTACTAAAATAAAGTACAATGAATATGGCATTTGAATAAGGAAATGGAATTATTCACAAAAGATGAAATAAATTTGGAATTAAATTATTTTAGGCAAGATAGTCCCTAAATCATGGAATTGTGCCATCAAGCTGCCCGGCTAAGGTGATTCTAAAGGAAGTAGGGTAAAGGAAAATAAAGGATGTCCAAGCAAGAATTAGTCATTGAATCCCCAACCTAATAAAAAAATCCCTATGCCCTTACCATTGAATCACTACTATGCTTATGCCTTAAGAGAACAATAAAATTCTTGTATACTCAAGTTCGCCTCCTCAATTCTCTCATTTGCGCAACTTATGCAACAAGGTAAACTAATAAGCACTCAAATAATTCATGCATGCACATTGCAACAACTTGAAGGAAATTATCCTAATTAGATCACACCCAAGACATACGATATTTCTAAGATCAGGAGTAGCTATATTCACATATAAACAATGCAATGTTTGCACCCCGGGCACATTAAGGTGGGGTTTTATAGGGTCAATAAAAGATTGATCACTCCTAATAGTAATATCGTATATCTCACTGCCACTTGTATGGAATCAATACTCAGGAAGTCCTTGGCTAAGGTGACTATATGTTGGAAATAGTTCCAATTAATACGCATATTGAGTAATGGATTTTGGAACATAGTACTAAAAAATTCGAGTTTGAATTCATTATATTTGAGTAGGAGTTTGCACTAATTCCATACTCTAAAATTGAATGAGATATAGTATGATGAAAAAAATTTGTTACACTGATATTTTGCTATTGAAAAGTTCATATCAAACCACTTGATTTTTTGAACATTTGGGCGGTCATAATGCATTGCTAGATGCCCCTCATTATGTGCTAAATATAGATTTATTAATTAATAAATTAATCTTAATTAGAATTAAAAAGTTAATTCTATTTATTATAGATTATTAATTCTATTGTGATTAGAATTAATTCACATTTTGCTACAAATTGATTAGAAAACCTAATAAGTCACACATGATAGAGAAATTTGTACTTAAGATATTATATGACAATAGTATGGGATTAATTTGTGAAAAGAAATAATAATTATGGGCTAAATATAAAGTATTATAATTAATTGGGTAAAATTATAATTATTTAAAAGGTTTGTGGTTGAATTATAAACTAGTTATAATTCAATGGGCTTTATTGCAATTATGAAAGCCCAAGGGTTTATAATCAAAAGGCTAAATAATTGTTTCCTAAGAGGATTAGGAAACAAAACCTCTGTACGGAAAAGGCTTGTATAATTATTTCTAAGGGTGGTGATTTTTTCTTATATATAGAAAATTCTAGGAAGCCGCCGGGGGTTGTTGAAAAACCACAGAATACACATAATAGCCTTTTGTTTTTTTTCCCCCTCTCTAATAATCCTTAACGTCGCCAAAATAAAACCCATTAGCACTAGTTCTTGGCACCGGGAGAGTAGGTTACTCGTGTGGATACTGTTAGAGAAATTTTTACGCCTGAAATTTTGGTGGTTTGTGCTTGAACAAATTTAACGAAGGGTTTCGTGCATGCGAAAGAAAATTTTTAAAAGTTACGTTTTTTAGATAATAAATTTTTCTTCCATCTCTTGACATATTTAATTACATATAAGTGATCCTATTGCATAAATTTCTTTTTAATTTCCAATGCGCATTATTTGATTTTTCATGATCGAAATCTTACAACTGTGTCACTGTCCTTGTTGGAATGTATGCCCTCTTAGACTAGGTTTCTGATGTAAATATCGGATATTTTAATAAAATCATTTATTTTCAGAAATTATTTGTGAATTTAATTTTCTTAATTTGTGCACAAATTTCGTTTGAAAAAGACCAATTGTGTTTAAGTAAGTGGTCCATGTGAATGGAGGTCTTTCACAGTAAAGTATGGATCACGGGTTACTTAACACATAAACATTTGTTCTTAACCGATTGATGAGAATGGGAATCTCATCATATTTAGGTTATTATGTTATGAATTCTAAATGGGGAATGGCTTACCTTTAGCCAATGAGTTGTCCACTCACTTCATGACATAAGCGTATTTCGAATACATAGAATAGGACTTGTAGTAGTGGTTTCTCAAAAGTACTATATGGTAGAAACCTAGACTACTACCGCTACAGCATGAACTAGTACTCTATGACTTGAGTATGAGTTGGTGGTTTGGTAAAGTTGGAAGCATATATTTTGATATGCTATAGTTGAGGTTCTATCGTAGGGCCAATATACTTACATGTTGGGTATGTGTGACAAGTTAGTTCAGACAGACTTGTACAAGATAATTTCTACACTATATTGCCCCTTGTGATTGTCTGAATAATCTAAATATCCAGGGCCCTGGGAAACATGACTTGAATGTTTGCTTATGATAGCTCCCTTGGAAAGCGGAAACACTCCAGGAAGTCGTGGATCATTGGACTAGAAGCCTAAAGATGATAGATATCATTTAGAGAGGTGTTAGTACACTTCTTTCTCTCTAAATGTACGGCGATGTGTAGAGAGGTATTTTAGTCATTTCATCTGTAGGTTGAAGACTTTGCCAATGCAGCATTATCCTTGGGGTCAATATTTTCCTATGGTGATATTAGAAAATATTTAAAATGTAAAATATAGTTATTTATATAGTGGGGGTATTTTGGTCATTTTAGTAGCCAAAGCGATGTGTCTTTTTAGAATTCGGAATAGCCCGTAAGTCCTAATTATTTTTGGGTTGAAGAACTGGTCTCAGTTGAGAGGGTTTTATTTTATTCAGGAAGTCTAATTTATTAGACTGGAATAAAATAAATTGAGAAAAATTTATTATCTAGTTTAATTGGTTAATTAATTATTCAGGGCCGAGGTCCAATTTGAATAATTAGAAAAATTAACCTGGACTTAAACTAGAGAAAAATAATTAATACTTAATTATTATATTATTTATTTAATTAAACCCAAGAAATAAATAATTAAAGTTTAATTATTTTTTGGTTCATTTGGGTTCATTAATTATTTATTGGATTATTTATTTAATCCCAAGGAATAAATAATTAATGTTTATGATTTTGGGCTTTTTGGGTCCAAGAAAAATAATAAATATTATTTTGGCCCAATACCCTGGACCATAGGATTTTTCCGAACACAGTTCAGAAAAGTTTAGAGAGAAGTTAAAATTTATTTTGTTAATAATATTCGGGTGTTTGAAATATTAAATTCCGGGGATATTATTATTATCAAAATAATTATTAGCTTCATGAATCTTGGCTTTCTATGTGGAAAAATAAAATAAAATTAAAAATTGAAAATAAAATCTCTCCCTCTCGTACGTGTCTCTTGGTTTCACTGGCTTTTGGTTTGGTTTTTGTTAACATAAGAAGCCAACAAAAGCCAACTGAGAGATTGATAGAGACAGAGGCTCTTCTCATCCATTTCTGTGATCACTAACTTGGATTAGGGAGGGTCATATTCTAAGAACTGAAAAGCCTGGCATTCATTGCACCGGAGGTGAAGAAGGAGGGTGGTAGTTTTTGCACTAGAGACTTCATCAAACGGGTAGCAAGAAGCTGTTCTTGTGAATCAACCTATTCTCCTTCAATCTTCAAGGTTTAAGGCACTGAAAGGTATGATTTTAAAGCTTCCATGTTACTGTTATGCTCTGTTATGATTTTTCTCTCCATTTTTGTTTCTCCCATGCATCTCTTTGTTATTTTTCAAATCCTACAAGTTGTATCAGAGCATGTGATTTGATTGGTTTAAGAAGCATGTTAGTTAATAAAAATGGAGAAGATCATTGTTTGGTGTTTAAACCTATAATCCTTCGCTATTTTGGTATGTGATAGGTATTTCTGTAAGCTTCACAGTGGAAGCATAGGACCCTCTGTAATTTTTAGCTTTGATAGTTTGATCGTGTAAACCTAATTTGGAAGGGTATAGGCGGTTGTGGTTTTGGTTTGAATGTGTTTTTTGAATGAAAAATGTCCAAAGAAGCCACTAGAAGAGAAATAAAAAAAATTTGCAGACAGAATGCAGAAAAACATCGCGGAAAAGATGAAACACTATTCCTAAGCCACCACTGGGAGCCGAGCCGCCTACTGTTTGTGCCTGGAGCTACTATCCGCACACCAATGAAGCCGAGCTGTTTACTATTGCAATTGCAAATTTTGCATTGCAAACTGGTTGGGTGCACAATTCGGATAAACACGCAGATCGTCAGCGGGGTACCGACGGGCACGGATCGGCAGAGCAATTCGGTTCAACACACGGGCGGGCGCGGGTGGCGAATCGGCTCCACGGGTCGGAGCAGTTGCGATCTGGTGCGGCTGGTGCACCGGGCACACTGTGAGCCGCAGAGCAAATGGGCGCGGATCCGGTGCATCGGGTGTACGTGGACTGCAGTGTTTTTTTTGCAATTTTTTTTATTTTTTTCCTTTTCCGTTTTGGGTTCCATACCAGACGAAGTTAATATTTTTGCAATAGTTTATATTCTTGGAATACATTTGCATGAAAAATATTAGTAAGGGATTTTAAGATTAAACAAGACAATTAATTAATTAATTAATGTGTTTAATTCTATTATTTGGGCACTTAAATTTAAAAAATAGAAAAACATGAAAACGTTTACTGTTTTCTGACATGCTATTTTTTTTGTGTACCTACAATGTTATATGCTAGCCTCCATGTCTAATGTGCTCCAATCAAAACACGAGTACATGGCTTTTGCGTATGACATTAGTCAGTCATTGGCCACTATGTTCGCGGACAAGAGTTGACCCGCAAGGCAGGAGGCTCTTCGAACTATAATAAACACTAAGATGGTTGAGAGAGCATCAGTCAGAGAGCATATGCTCAAGATGATCGTTGCTTTCGAGGAGGCAGAAATCTTAGGGGCTATCATTGACCCCGGGAGCCAAGTGGACATGGTTCTCGAATCTCTACTGGATTCCTTTACTCAGTTCAAGTTAAATTACAATATGAACAAGTTAAACATGAGTTTGACTGAGTTAATGAAGAAATTCCAGATGGCAGAGAAGGTTATGAAGCCACAGTCAAAGGCCATGATTGCTAAGGCTTCTTCTTCAAGAATTGGGTCCAAGCCTAGAAAGTTCAAAAGGAAGAAGGAAAATGCAGCAGCCCAACCCAAGACTCAGCCCAAAGACAAACCTAAGAGCAAGTGCTTTAAATGTGGAAAGAAGGGACACTGGAAAAATGAGTGTCCAGATCTTCAAGTCAAGAAAAACCCCACAGGTAATGTTTCCTATCTAGAGTCTATATCAATGGTTAGATCAACTTCCATTTGGATTGTTGATTCAAGAGCCACTGATCATATCTGTAACTCCTTGCAGGGGTTTAGAAAGATAAGAAGACTTAAGAAGGGCGAACATGGATTATGTGTTAGGATTCGTGGACTCCTAAACGCGAAAAACATCCACGAATCCCTCCCGAAGGACCCAAGTAAATGATTAAGAAGATCTAAGCTTTAAGAATTACCTCTGGTTGCTGTAATCGAAATCCTTCGATTCTGGTTGCGCTGTTGTACGTTCAACCTGAACAATCACCAGACGCTGCAGTATGCGAACGTCCTCTATCGGATACACACCGCGAACTCACTCGATACCTGAGGAGTGCTAGCGCCTAGGGTTTGAGAGGGTTTTTTTTCTTTATGGTAGAGAATGGCACGAATGTTCTTAACCGAAAAATTTTGGACTTTTGAAAAGACGGCTAGGGTTTTCTTAAAAAACCCCTGAACCTCTTAGAGTCCAACTCTAATAATATCTTATCATATTCTAATTTAAATTCAAATTAAATTAAAACTGATATGATAAGATTCTGCCATTATCTCGGTAATTTAACTAATTAATTTACCGAGTCAGATTCTTATAATCTGGATATCATCCAGATTCATCGAACCTGGTCACCAGAAAAATAACCTAATAAGTTCGCTTATTGTGTGACCCTATAGGTTCATTTAACACTGGCAGTGTGCCTAAATCATATTTAAATGGCCCACAAGTTATAAGCGGTTTCTAGCAAAACATTATAACTATCCAGGTTAAATGAAGATCGGTGATCTCTTTGAACCAAACCATAATTTTATATTTAGTCCTTTTGTCACATGATATCCAGATTAAGCATAAGGTACGGAGCATGTCATCCTTATTAAGCTTAATCAATTATTTCTTGATTTCATAGTAGACTGTTCAAACAAATGATATCAATATCTTAGATTGATATATTTGAGCACGTCCATGCATTTTTAATAGTCTAACTTATCAAGGGGCCCATGGATATCTCTCCCATAACTGAGAGGGACAAATTCCTTCACAATCAATCATATTCCTCTCCTTGATTTATTCTATATCCAACAGTAGTCTAATTTATTATCTGGTTAAAGACAACTTTAGACAATGTCAAAATATAAAATTTATCAAGTAGGAAACTATGATGAATTTAGGTCGAAGGACTTTCAATATTATTATGGTTAGAAAGTACTTATGACATATTCCATGAAGTACTCTCACAGTGGGTCATGTCCAATACAATGTTCTCTAACATTTATTTATGTCTTGACTCGATATCACAAATATCCATGGCCAGTAAAACATAGCCATCAAGTCACAAACATACTAATCTTAATTTATTATTATTCTAATAATAATAATCGATCAGGGACAGTTTTAGAATAGTCATTGTATTCATTGTAGGGTTTTACTATCAAGTCACGTACTTGATGACCAACAAAACAAAACTCACTATTCATGGAAAGGAAAGCCTCATATTATTATATAAAACATAATGACAATTGTATAAGTACAAATTGACTCTAGGGCATATCCCCAACATTATGCGTAGGAAATGGAGCACAAGTCTGGGCCCTTGCAGTGGGAGAGTTGGATCTTGTTTTTTATTGTAATAAAAAAGTACTTTTAATAGATATTTCATATTTACCTGGTTTTCGTCAGAATTTAATTTCAGTTGCAAAACTAATAAATCAAGGATATTCTGTATCTTTCCATTCTGGTATTTCTATCAGTAGAGATGAAGAAATTTTATGTACTGGGCACATGTATGGAAATCTATTCTATATAAACTCTATTAACAATCAATCAAATGCCGCTCAATCTGAACCTTTAAATAAGAAGAGAAATACCAATGTCAATGACTCATATCTTTGGCATCTAAGGTTGGGTCATATTAATTCAACCAGGATTCAGAGGCTAATTTATTATGGGCCTTTGGGCTAATTAAGATTGAAAAATTGGCCTCAGTGTGAATCCTTCCTAATGGAAAAGATGACCAAAAGGTCTTTTATCCCAAAGGCGGATAGGGCCAAGGAGGTATTGAGTCTTGTTCACACTGATGTGTGTGGTCCCTTGTCTACACTGGCTAAAGAAGGTTTTGAGTACTTCATCACTTTCACGGATGATTGTACAAGGTTTGGTTATATTTACCTGATGAGGCGCAAGTCGACTCTTTTGATAAGTTCAAGGAGTTTAGGGCTGAAGTGGAGCGTCAGACAGGTAAATTAATCAAGATCTTACTATCAGATCTTGGTGAAGAGTACCTCCTAGGTGAATTCAAGGACTACATAGTACATTATAGGATAGTATCCCAACTCTCTGCGCCAGGAACATCCCAACAGAACGGAGTAACCGGGAGAAGGAATAGGACATTGATGGAAATAGTCCGAAGCATGATGTCTCATGCTACTATTCCAGTGTCTTTTTGAGGATATGCCCTGTGTTACAGATTGTATATAGGCTGATTTGTAGGGATTAGATTGATTGTTACAGATTGTATATAGGCTAATTTGTAGGGATTAGATTGTTAACAAATATAGGCTGATTTGTAGGCTAAATAATAGGAATTAGAGGGCTGATTTATTGTAATTAATATATGATATTTTACTTCCTATTATAGGATCTCTATACTTGTATATATACCCTTATAATTGATGAATAAAAGTTAAGAAGTTCCATTCTCTTGTTCTGAAACTTACATGGTATCAGAGCCAAGGTTTTGTTCATAGATATTTTTTTATGGGTTGTTGGGTGTGAGAGAGGCTACTGCCGTATTCAAGGTGCAGTCTTTGGAGGTTCTTCTATAGACACCGCCAACTCAGGGAGGTACGTCGTGCCGATTAGCCAACACCTAGTGACTCATTCTTGTGGGTAATCTATTATCTTGTTGACTTTTCTTAGCAATTATGTCTGACAAAAAGATTGGAATTGTTTCTGATATGGTTTCATCGGTTTCAAAAATCACGGACCATAAATTAAATGGAATTAATTTTCTTGATTGGAACCATATGATTGAATTATATCTGCTCAGTATTTCTATGGATGGTCATCTGACTGATGATCCACCTACGGATGACTCTAGATTGTCGTGGATGAGAGACGATGCTCGTTTGTATATACAAATTCGTAATTCTATTGATAGTGAGGTGGTTGGTCTGGTTACTCATTGTAAGACAGTGAAAAAATTAATGAACTATTTGCAGTTCTTATATTCTGGAAAAGGAAATTTCTCTCGTATCTATGATATTTGCAAGGAGTTTTACAGGGCAGATAAAGGAAATAAGTCTCTCACCAGTTATTTTATGGACTTCAAGAAAACTTATGAAGAGCTCAATATGTTGCTCCCCTTCAGTACTGATGTGGAAGAACAATGGAATCAGCGAGAGAAGATGGCTGTTATGAGTTTTCTAGCCGGTCTTCCGTCTGAATTTGAGACTGCCAAATCTCAAATTCTTTCCAATTCAGAAATTTCCTGTCTAGAAGATGTTTTTCGGAGAGTTCTCCATACAGACAATACGTTACCTGTTTTATCTACTTAGTCTAACAGTGTTCTTCTTAGCCGTACTACCACATCTGACTCAGGAAGACAACACTATAATAGTGGTGGCAACCGTAAGAGCATGGGGTCAGGGTCCAACACCTCTGATAAGACTACTGGAAATCGTGGACAGGAGCAAGGAGAAATGGTATGTCACTATTGTCACAAACCAGGTCATATCAAGCGGGACTGTCGGAAGCTGCAGTATAAGAAAGCTCAGTCTGCCCATATTGCATCCAATTCTAAGATCTCTGAAAAGTCTGTTACAATATCTACGGATGAGTATGCCAGATTGACTTAGCTTCAAGCAACAGTGAAACAGCCATCCGGTCATGTTACCGCTCTTGTCGAGACAAGTACACCCAATACATGTCTTGTTTCCTCTTCTTCAAAATGGGTCATTGATTCTGGTACTACAGATCACATGACAGGTAATCCCAGTTTACTTTCTAACTTTCAGCCACATAAATCTATCACTCCTGTTACTATAGCCGATGGTTCAACATCTAATGTTATTGGGTCTGGAACCACTAATCCCATATCATCTCTCCATTTATCATAAGTTCTAAGCCTACCACCACTGTCTTTTAATTTGATTTCTGTCAGCAAACTTACTCGTGCCCTTAATTGTTGTGTCTCATTTTTTCCTGGTTATTGTTTATTTCAGGATCTCATGACGAAGAAGATTATTGGTTAAGGACATGAGTCTGACGGTCTCTACATTCTTGATACACCGAAACCAGGGTCTATAGCATTAGATTGTGAGTCTTGTCAGTTTGCTAAACACCATTGTCTTAGTTCTAGTCCTAGAGTTAATAAGCGAGCTACTGCTCCCTTTGAGTTAGTACATTCTGATGTTTAGGGTCCTTGTCCAGTTACCTCTAAAACTGGTTTAAGATATTTTGTTACTTTTGTTGATGATTATTTTGGAATGACATGGCTTTATTTGATGAAAAATCGCTCAGAATTATTTTGGCACTTTTCTTCCTTTTGTGCTGAAATTCGCACCCAATTTGGTAAACCTGTACAAATCTTAAGAAGTGATAATGCAAAAGAATATGTTTCCAGCAATTTTCAAAAATACATGCTTGAGTAGGGTATTCTCCTTCAGATTTCTTGTGTTGACACCCCTTCTCAAAATGGGGTTGCTGAAAGAAAGAATAGACATCTTCTTGAAACTTCTAGAGCTTTGTTATTTCAAATGCAGGTTCCTAAATGCTTCTGGGCTGATGCTGTGTCTACTACTTGTTTTCTAATTAATCGTATGCCTTCCTCTATTTTGTCTGGTAATACTCCTTTCTACACTCTATTTCTAAATAAACAATTGTTTCCTATAGAACCAAAGATATTCGGTTGTACTTGTTTTGTTCGGGATGTTCGTCCTCACGTTACAAAACTGGATCCTAAGTCCTTAAAGTGTATGTTTCTAGGTTATTCCCGTGTGCAAAAAGGGTATCGTTGTTATTGTCCTAGTCTTAGTAAGTATCTTGTGTCTGCTGATGTTACTTTTTTGGAACAAACACCTTTATCTTCATCTTCAGGTTCTGTGAGTCAGGGGGAGGATGATGATTTGTTAATCTATGATGTCCTACCCAATTTAGGTCCACCTCCCCCTACACCAGTTAAGCCTCCCATCCAATACACCTACTCGTGTCGCCCACATCCACCACGTTCTGACTTGGTTGTTGAGTCTCCAGAATCATGTCCTGATGAACCAGTCTCTTCGTCATCAGATCCGACTACCAAAAATGATCTTGATCTTCCTATTGCTCAGAGAAAAGGTAAACGTACATGTATCTGTTAGTCAGGGTAAGTATCTTGTGTCTGTTGATGTTACTTTTTTGGAACAAACAACTTTATCTTCATCTTCAGGTTCTGTGAGTCAGGGGGAGGATGATGATTTGTTAATCTATAATGTCCTACCCAATTTAGGTCCACCTCCCCCTACACCAGTTAAGCCTCCCATCCAATACACCTACTCGCGTCGCCCACAACCACCACGTTCTGACTTGGTTGTTGAGTCTCCAGAATCATGTCCTGATGAACCAGTCTCTTCGTCATCAGATCCGACTACCAAAGATGATCTTGATCTTCCTATTGCTCAGAATAAAGGTAAACGTATATGTACTTACCCAATCTCTTCAGTTGTTTCTTACAATCATTTGTCTTCCTCTTCTTGTGCTTTTCTTACATCCCTTGACACTGTTTTTGTCCCTACAACTGTTCGAGCGGCATTAGCTCATCTCGGATGGCGGAATGTTATGATTGAGGAAATGAATACTCTAGATGTTAATGGTACATGGACTTTGGTTACCTTACCTGCAGGTAAACAAGCTATTGGATGTAAATGGGTGTTTACTGTCAAAATTAATCCTGATGGCTCCATTTCTCGATTGAAAGCTAGACTTGTTGCTAAAGGATATGCTCAGACTTATGGCGTGGACTATCATGATACTTTTTCTCCTGTTGCTAAACTTGCATCTATCAGGTTATTTATTTCCCTTGCAGTAACTTAAGACTGGCCGCTGCATCAGTTAGATATAAAAAATGCCTTTCTCCATGGTGATCTTCAGGAGGAGGTCTATATGGAGCAACCATCTGGTTTTGTTGCTCAAGGGGAGAATGGGAAAGTCTGTCATCTGCAAAAATCTCTTTATGGCTTGAAACAGAGTCCTCGGGCTTGGTTTGGAAAATTTAGCCAGGCTATTGAGAAGTTTGGGATGTAAAAGAGCAAGTCAGATCATTCTGTTTTCTATAGACAATCTGATGGAGGTATTATTCTGTTAGTTGTATATGTAGATGATATTGTAATCACAGGTAGTGACTCAAGAGGAATTTCGTCTCTAAAGTCCTTTCTTCATACTCAGTTCCATACCAAAGACTTGGGGATGTTAAAGTATTTTTTGGGCGTTGAAGTTAGCAGGAGTAAGAAGGGAATCCTCCTATCTCAGAGGAAGTATGTGCTTAATTTACTGTCAGAGTCGGGAAAGTTGGGTACTAAACCATGTAGTACTCCAATGGTTCCTAATTTACAATTAACCAAAGAAGGAGAATTATTTGCAAATCCTGAAAGGTACAGAAGACTTATTGGCAAGTTGAATTATCTTACTGCGACACGTCCTGATATTGCTTATTCAGTGAGTGTGCTGAGCCAGTACATGTCATCACCAACTGTTGATCATTGGAAGGCAGTAGAACAAGTTCTGCACTATTTAAAAGGTGCTCCTGGACGTGGAATCCTATATGGCAATCATGGTCATACTAGGATAAAATGTTTTTCAGATTCTAATTGGGCAGGGTGTAAGGAAGATAGGAGATCTACTTTAGGATATTGTGTTTTTGTTGGGGGAAATTTGATTTCATAAAAGAGTAAGAAACAGAATGTAGTCTCACGATCAAGCACGGAAGCTGAATACAGAGCCATGGCCAAGTCTGTGTGTGAAGTCATATGGGTATATCTGCTTCTCAGTGAAGTAGGAATTAAGGTCTTAGTACCTGCAAAGCTATGGTGTGATAATCAAGTTGCACTTCACATTACTTCCAATCCAGTCTTTCATGAACGAATAAAACATATTGAGATTGATTGTCATTTTATTCGTGAAAAGATCCAACGAGGTTTGATCACTACAGGTCATGTAAAGACTGGAGAACAATTAGGTGATTTATTCACACAGGCTCTTAACGCGGTTCGGATTGATTATCTATGTAACAAGCTGGGCATGATTAATATCTATGCTCCAGCTTGAGGGGGAGTGTTACAGATTATATATAGACTGATTTGTAGGGATTAGATTGATTGTTACAAATTGTATATAGGCTGATTTGTAGGGATTAGATTGTTAACAAATATAGACTGATTTGTAGGCTAAATAATAGGAATTAGAGGGCTGATTTATTGTAAGTAATATTGGATATTTTACTTCCTATTATAGGATCTCTATACTTGTATATATACCCTTATAATTGATGAATAAAAGTTAATAAGTTTCCTTCTCTTGTTCTGAAACTTACACCCTAGAAACAACGACATACATTCTGAACTTGGTACCTTCCAAGTCAGTACTTAGGACTCCCTATAAGATGTGGACAGGGCGTAAGCTAAGTCTGAATCATCTCAGGATATGGGGTTGTCCAGCTTATATACTGGTCAAGGGAAACAAGTTGGAACTAAGGTCAGAATTATGCTATTTTGTTGGGTATCCAAAATGAACAAATGGTGGTTACTTTTATCATTCTAAGGAAAAAAAGGTACAGGTTAGTACCAATGCTAGATACTTAGAGGATGACCAAAGTACTTCCATGAAAGGTTCAACTAGGTTGGAATTCGAGGTGAAGTTATTTTCGGAAGCAACTTCTTCTGACCCGATTGTGGAATAAGAAGAGGTACAGCTTCAAGAGCCCGTCGTAGTGGGAGAGTGTCTAGGGTTTTAGATAGATAGATTGGAGAAGCTTTTGAGCTGGTCTCTAACCATCAGAAATAAGACTCCACTAGATACGAAGAGGCTATTGCTGATGCCGATGCAAATCTATGGCATGAAGCAATGAAAGCCGAGATTGAGTCTTTGTACTTCAATCAAGTTTGGGATCTTATAGCTTCACTTGAAGGGATAAAACCCATTGGGTGTAAGTGGGTATACAAGAGAAATAGGGGAGCGGATGGGAAGGTGGAAACCTTCAAAGCTAGGTTTGTGGCGAAAGGATATACTCAGAAAGAAGGGATCAATTATGAGGAAACCTTTTCCCCGGTAGCCATGCTTAAATCTATCCGTATCCCCCTTACTATCGCATATCATTATAACTACGAGATATGGTAAATGGATGTCAAGGTGGAATTTTTAAATGGGCATCTTAGCGAAGACATCTATATATCCCAACCGGAAGGTTTTATTGCTGAAGGCCAAGAACATATGGTTTGCAAGCCTAAGAAGCCATTTATGGACTTAAGCAGGCATCGAGAGCGTGGAACATTTGTTTTGATGAGACTGTAAAGTCTTATAATTTCATTCAAAACGAGGATGAACTATGCGTGTACAGGAAACTTGAAGGTATTAATGTAATTTTTCTTGTCTTGTATATAGATGACATTCTACTCATTGGAAATGATGTAGGGTCATTGTCATCTACAAAGATTTGGCGGTCTAGGCAATTCAATATGAAGGATTTGGGAGAAGCCAGCTACATTCTCAGGATTAGGCTTCTTAGAAATAGGAAGTAGAGAATGTTAGGATTATCCCAAACCGTATACATTGACAAGATGCTGGCCAAGTACAACATGGTCTCATGCAAGGGAGCTCTAATCCTTTGCAGACATGGATTATCACTTTCTTCAAAGGACTATCCTAAGTCTCAAGAAGAAAAGGACAGGATGAGTAGGATTCCCTATGCTTCGGCTGTGGGAAGTCTCATGTACACCATACTGTGTACTAGACCAGATATCTGCTTTGTCGTAGGCTAGATATCTGCTTTGTCGTAGGCTTAGTTAGCAGATATCAGTCAAACCCTGGGGAGGTTCATTGGCAAGCTGTAAAGCATATTCTCAAACACTTCAAAGGAACGAGAGATTATATGCTGGTTTACAGAGCTGATGATTTGATTCCTACAGGATACACAGACTCAGACTTCCAGGCCGATAAGGATGAGAGAAAATCCACTAGTGGATATGTCTTCACCTTGTCTGGAGGAGCAATTTCATGGAAGAGTATCAAGCAATCTTGCATTGTGACTCAACCATGGAAGTTGAGTATGTGGTAGTTTCGGAGGCATCCAAGGAAGCAGTTTGGCTCCGAAAGTTCCTTTCAGAACTTGGAGTCGTGCTACATATGGACAAACCAATTGTGGTGTACTGTGACAACACTGGAGCAGTATTGCAATCTAAGGAACCTCGGAACCACAAAAAGGGAATGCATATTGAGAAGAAGTACCACTTATCTGAGATTTTATCCAGAGATGGGAAGTCGTGATGGAACAGATTACCTCAGATAACAATCTAGCAGATCCATTCATCAAGCCTTTGGCTGAGAGGGTCTTCAAGAGATACTTAGATGCCATTGGGGTGGGCACCTATGGACTTATCTAGTTTTAGAGTGCAAGTGGGAGATTGTTGGAATGTATGCCCTCTTAAACTAGGTTTTTGATGTAAATATCGGATATTTTAATAAAAGAATTTATTTTCAAAAAATTATTTGTGAATTTAATTTTCTTAATTTGTGTACAAATTTCATTTGGAAAAAACCTATTGTGTTTAAGTAAGTGGTCCATGTGAATGGAGATCTTTCACAGTAAGGTATAGATCACGGGTTACATAACACATAAACATTTGTTCTTAACCGATTGATGAGAATGGGTATCTCATCATGTTTATGTTATTATGTTATGAATTTCAATGGGGAATGGTTTATCTTTAGCCAGTGAGTAGTCCACTCACTTCATGACATAAGCGTATTTCGAATACGTAAAACATGACGTGTAGTTGTGGTTTCTTAAAATACTATATGGTAGAAACCTAGACTACTACCGCTATAGCGTGGACTAGTACTCTACGACTTAAGTATGAGTTGGTGGTTTGACGAAGCTGGAAGCATATACTTTGATATACTATTGTTGAGGTTCTATCGTAGGGCCAATATACTTGCATGTTGGGTATGTGTGACTAGTTAGTTAAAACAGACTTGTACAAGATAGTTTCTACACTATATCGCCCCTTGTGGTTGTCTGAATGATCTAAATATCCAGGGTCCTAGGAAACATGACTTGGATGTTTGCTTTAAGGTAGCTCCCTTGGAAAGCGGAAACACTCTAGGAAGTCGTGGATCATTGGACTAGAAGCCTAAGGATGGTAGATATCATTTAGAGAGGTGTTAGTACACTTCTTTCTCTCTAAATGTATGGCGATGTGTAGAGGGGTATTTTAGTCATTTCATCTGTAGGTCGAAGACTTTGCTAATGCAGCATTGTCCTTGGGGTCAATATTTTCCTATGGTGATATTAGAAAATATTTAAAATATAAAATATAGTTATTTATATAATGGGGGTATTTTGGTCATTTTAGTAGCCAAAGCGATGTGTCTTTTTAGTATTCGGAATAGCCCGTAAGTCCTAATTATTTTTGGGTTGAAGAACTGGTCTCAGTTGAGAGGGTTTTATTTTATTCAGGAAGTCTAATTTATTAGACTGGAATAAAATAAATTGAGAAAAATTTATTATCTAGTTTAATTGGTTAATTAATTATTCAGGGCCGAGGTCCAATTTGAATAATTAGAAAAATTAACCTGGACTTAAACTAGAGGAAAATAATTAATACTTAATTATTATATTATTTATTTAATTAAGCCCAAGAAATAAATAATTAAAGTTTAATTATTTTTTGGTTTATTTGGGTTCATTAATTATTTATTGGGTTATTTATTTAATCCCAAGGAATAAATAATTAATGTTTATGATTTTGGGCTTTTTGGGTCCAAGAAAAATAATAAATATTATTTTGGCCCAATACCCTGGACCATAGGATTTTTCCGGACACAGTTCGAAAAAGTTTAGAGAGAAGTTAAAATTTATTTTGTTAATAATATTCGGGTGTTTGAAATATTAAATTCCGGAGATATTATTATTATCAAAATAATTATTAGCTTCATGAATCTTGGCTTTCTATGTGGAAAAATAAAATAAAATTAAAAATTGAAAATAAAATCTCTCCCTCTCGTACGTGTCTCTTGGTTTCACTGGCTTTTGGTTTGGTTTTTGTTAACATAAGAAGCCAACAAAAGCCAACTGAGAGATTGATAGAGACAGAGGCTCTTCTCATCCATTTCTGTGATCACTAACTTGGATTAGGGAGGGTCATATTCTAAGAATTGAAAAGTCTGGCATTCATTGCACCGGAGGTGAAGAAGGAGGATGGTAGTTTTTGCACTGGAGACTCCATCAAACGGGTAGCAAGAAGCTGTTCTTGTGAATCAACCCATTCTCCTTCAATCTTCAAGGTTTAAGGCACTGAGAAGTATGATTTTAAAACTTCCATGTTATTGTTATGCTCTGTTATGATTTTTCTCTCCATTTTTGTTTCTCCCGTGCATGCTTTCTGTTATTTTCCAATTCCTACAGTCCTCTTGGTGATTCTTATGGACTTCATGCTTTTCAACAAAAGCATTAATAGTTGGAGCTGGTGGAATAAGAGCATCTAACACGTAAAGCAACTTTTTGAATTTGAGAACTATTTTCAAACTCCTATACCAGTCCATGAAGCTTGACTCGGTAAGCTTCTTTATTTCCAAAATACTACGCAGGTTCAAGTTTTTTGTCATGATGCAAATGACCTAGATGAAAGATGAATGAGATCAGTATATGTATATGCATATATAATGCATTTAATTAGATCTTTAATTAAATACATATTTATTTAACTATTTTACTCGAACTAATAATCCCCATTATTGATTCAAGAAAGTTTATTAGTGGACCAATATCCAAATTCTTTAAGATTGACCTTGGGTATACCCAACAAATCACTCTTAAGTTCTATAATAGGTATCCAATACTAATTGTTTCAAATACAACTACCGGATCATTGAGTGCTTAACATCTTTTAATCTTAAAGCCTTTAGTAGTAACTCAATCTTGGCTCTAATATTCTTTACGATTGGGTGTGCCAACCGGGATAAAGATATTAGTAAAGTATAACTCATTAATCCGGAATCAAATTTCATAATTTGAACGTATTCAATGTCAAGTAGGCTTGGATGAGCTTAATAACCTAATCTCGAAAAAGAGTTATTGTTCTTACTATATTAATATGAGGCTTTTAGATTTACTATTATTTGAATATTTTATTCTTTATTAATGGTCTCATCATTTGGCATGCACAAATATCAATAATCACCATATATTGACATAAAATGGTAATAAACATAATGACGTGACTTGGTTTTGGACTTTACTAGATTAATTTCTTTAAGCTATGCAAGAAATTAATTTTGATCAAATCTATATGTTCATACAAGTTTAAGAAGAAAGTCTTACCATTTTCTCATTTTGTTCTTGGTTACCATCTCCATATGCTTGTAAAATTTCTAATGCTATTTAACTTATGTAATCTAATTATAAAATATTCCTAATAGAGAAATCTCGAATTACATTCGAGGGAAATTAAATGAGAAGAAAAATTTACACAAGAATTATAGGGAAAGGCAGGACACATACGCCCTATTTATTTAAAACAAAGCAATAAATATGCATGACACAAAATTAAATTTGGTCTCTGGTCCATAACCAAATCACCATACTAAAATATGCATAAAGCATATTAATCATGAAATTTAAAAATAAAATAAAGAGTCCCAAAATAAAATATTTTGAAAAAATAACTGATCTTTATCAAATAAAGAAAACATTTTTAGTGGGCTTTAAAAGGAAATAAAATATTTTTTTTTAATAATTGAAACTGGTTGCTTGCTTTGTTAGGTAAAAAGAGGAAAACAACAAAAAGTGATAGAGACCCAGAAAAATCCCTAGGCTTCCTAGGGAAGCCCCTAGGCTACCTAGGGAAGTCAGGTAGCCCATGGTAGTCCTTAGGCTGCCCAAGGAAGCCTTACGCTGCCTAGGGAGACCTTTTTTTCATTTAACTAGGTTATGAAACCTTTAATTTTTTTAGAATCAAACACAGACATTCTATGCAATGATTCATGGATTACTAAATCAGTATTAATCTATATTAACAAGGAATCCAATCATTAAATTTGCATCAAAGGGCACAACAAGGATTTTAATAATTACAGAAACAATTTCCATAACTTGCATGTAGAAGATAAACCCACATAAAAAATTTTCCAAGAAACAAGAATGACATGCATACATTATTAACTAATTACAAAATTTGTAAGCAGAAAACCCAAAACCCATTAAAAATGATTTTCGGGAACTAGAAGCATTTAAGAAATAGTTTCTAAATGCAGACACAGACAATAAGATTAAGGCATTTTTTAAACAATTTCAATGCACACTCAAAGACCTATAAACATATACGAGATAGTTCTGATACCACTGTTGGATTTCGATCATGCAAAATAGTTTAAGCATAGCAAAAAATAAAATGAAATTTGTGCAACAATATCACTCGTATGTAATTTAACAGGTCAAGGAGAGAGAAAACATGTGTTATCTTAAATTGCAGGATTTAAAATTTTCTCCCCGCATGAATACCCTCCAAAAATTGTTCAAGCTATGAACCACCAAAATTTCAAGTATAGAAATTTCTCCAATAGAAATCTGCATGAAAAACTGTACTCAAACCCGGTGCCAAGAACCAATGCTACTTAGTAATTATCGGTGGCACTAGGGTTAATTTTTTTCAGAGAAGAAAGAAAAAGGCTATATGTTTTCATTAAAAAAAAAAAAAAAAAAACTCTTAGACAGCATCACACACACACACACATGCACTGCCTTTGGGCTTTGGATTAAAAAATTACAAGTAGGCCCATAAGGTCTTATTAATTGTAATTTGACCTCAACGATTATAGCTACTTTATAATTTATCTATAAAATTATTTTTTCTCACAAATTAATCCTATAATATTATCATATAATATATTGAATATCAATTCCTCTATTGTATGTGACCTATTAGATTTTCTAGTCAATTGGTAGCAAAGTATGAACTAATCCTAACAATTATAGGATTAGTAATCCTTGATAATTAAAATTAACTTATTAATTCTAATTATGATTAATTTCTTAATTCTCTAATTGATAAATTTATATTTAGCAGATCATGAGAGGTATCTAACAATACACCATGACCTTTAAAAAGTCCAGAAAATTATGTAGCTTGAAGAACCTTTTAATAGTAAAATATCAGTATAATTAGCTCCTTTTATCATTATATATTTCGTTTGCTCTAGAGTACGGAATTAGTGCCAACTCCATCTAAAATATAATTTATTCTAACTCAAATTTATTAGTACTCATTCCCAAAATCCATTACTCAACTTGTATATCATTTGGATCTATTTTCAACATATAGTTGCCTTAGCCAAGGGCTTCTTGAGTAATGATTTCTTATAAGTGGCCGTGAGATATAGTCTCCTACTGATGAATCTTTTGTTGATCCTCTCAACTATTTTGTATATTTCATGTTGTACCTAATATTCTTCCTATAGGCCATCTCGAAGAGATTCCAAGGATAAGAATCAAAGTACAACACTCAACATACAAAGTACCTTGAAGATTTCAAATCTAAGGATATTTGCACTTTTGCTATAATGAGATTTTACCACTGACACTAAATGGTTATCTATATGATCATCTCATAGTTATGCCATTAATGAACTTGTTTACTTAACAAATATACATATGTTAACTTTGAGTATCACAATAGTACTCTTGGATATGAGAACTGCTGTTTAATCTAATCAAGAAGTATAACACGTATTGGCCTTTGTATATTAATGATATCTCATCTCATTAATACTATGACCAGAGATTGTTTAAGCACAAGTAATGCATAGTATAGTAGGAATCTCATATCATGATTTTTTTAACAATATACAATGTGTTGTGAACTATATCTTTCAGTTTTATATACATACATATGAGATAATTAATTGTATTGAAAGATAAATAATATCTTTTATTTAATAAATATACAAATTACATTGTACAAATAATTGTTTCTAGGGCATAACACTAACAATACCCTGTATGTTTTTTTTTTTTTGGGGGTTGGGTAGTACTAAAACATTAATCATGCTGACAAATTTTCAGTGGAGATCAATTAATTAAAGTACAACTAATGATCCCTCAAAAATGCCTAAAAGGAAAGAAAACAAGATATGAAATTATGTGCATACCTAAAAAGATGCAAGAAAAAAGGGGTTAGGGAAGGGAGTTGACCTACAGTGAGAATTGGGCAGCAGGCTCCTTTTGTATAGAAACTTCTAGTTGTGCCTCTACTTATTCCTCAATTGAGTTACTAGAAGTTGACTCAGCAGGCAACTTCTCTATAAGTTCCATTTTTCTTGAACCTTTGGTGGATATATTTTGATCATCTTACAAGTATCTAGCGTTAAAACTTACTAGTACATTCTGCTCCTTTAGATAATAAAAATATCCATCTTTCTCGTGTGTGAGTAGTTTTGATATTTTATTTTTTAAAACTTATATTAGATATTGTATTTCTTATAGCACATGCACAACAGATAACATTCCTCTGGTCTCCTTTTTTTTTTTGACAAAATGTCCTTGAGAAACTTTACATATCTAGATATTTGAGCAAGTGCCTCAACAAATAGAAGGTTGATATGTAACTGCTTGAACAACTCCAAAAATTTACCAAACCGCTCATCTATCTTCTCTTTCTGCAAGCATCCTGGATATGGGATAGGGAGCTTGTATTATAATACCCCTTTTTCTTACTTCTCATCTAGTGGTGCCATTTGCTTCACCTCAAGTGACACTGCTTCTATTCCTCAATTTATTTCTCTAAATATCTTCTCTCCTTCTTTCACTTCACATGTTTTGTTGGGGCCTCTAATTCTTTTCCACTTCCTAGTATGATATTTTTAGCATGATCTCATAGATGATTCTCTGTGTTTCAAGGGAAGGTACCCACTTGCCTATCTACAAATAGCTTGGCCAACTGCACTATTTGATTCTCTAAATTATGGGTTGATACATCTTGATTCCTCAGTGATGCCTTGATTCTTGCTATAAGATCCTCTAGTGAAGGCTTTTCTAGTTGCTATAGTGGTAGTGGATTATAAGGCAATGGTGCTAGTAGCTTTGAGCTAGACCTAACTTAGAATCTCAGTGGCTAAACTAGTCTTGATTATCCTTGATTGCTCTAAGAAAATTTAGAATCATTATGCAGCCCGAATTATAGGTATTCCCACAAGGGTTTTTCCTTTATTGTCCATCTCCCAAATAATCAGCCTCTCCATTGATGGTTTAGTAGATGTCCCCATTTATTAGCACTTATGATTTGGGTATTCTCCTCCATAGAAATCACAACTCATAACTTACCTTGTGAAGGTATCATATTCAACATATCAATCTTCCTAGTGAGCATTTCAAACTTTGCTTTTAGAGCTGCCACTACATCTACATTTATACCTTGAGCTCTTACCCTGGGCCTTAGATTAGCCCACGAGTAATTGTTTATTACAATATTCTCAATTAAATCTTGTAATTCCTCTGGAGTCTTACTGCTTATTGTACCACTTGATAAAGCATCAATCAATTATTTAGAGGAAAAGCTCAATCCACTATGAAATATCTGCATTTGTAGCTCAAGACCCCGACCATGGTGAGGGTACTTACATAATAATTATTTGCATCTTTCCCATAAATCATATAAACTCTTAGTCTCCAACTATTGGAAAGAAAAAATATCATTAAGGAGTTTTGCAGTTTGTGCTAGTAGGAAACACTTGCAAAGAAACTTTCTGCAAGCCTATTCCAAGTAGTGATTCATGACTTCGATCTATCCTTTAGAGAAAAATAGGAAGAGCCTTAATCTAAAACTCTCTCCGTCCCACTAAAATTGACCTACTTACTATTTTGGACTGTCCCATTAAATTTGACACTTTCCTTAAAAAGAAAGTTTTTACTATACAATTTATTATAAAATAATCAATATACCCCACATATATTATATTTATATTCTTAGATTTGACATAAAATATTGTGGGATCCACATATTTTTTATTTTTATTGTATTATATTCTAATTTTTATTTTTGCATAAAATATCGTGCCAAGTCAATTACTATCAATTTTAGTAGGACGGAGGGAGTATCATTATGCGAAATACCATTTCCCTTGAAAGTGATATAGATCTCCAAAAAGTTGGCAATATTAGCATTGGGGTCCTCATTTGGTAAACCGCCAAACTACATCAATTGATGTATCATTTGAATCACATTAGGCTTAATCTAGAAGTTGTTTACTTCAACTCTGGGCAATGGTAGATTTTGTCCTAGTAATGGATAGTCTAGTATAATCTGCTATAGTCCTTCTTCTATCATTACTATTGCCATTTCCATTACCTCCTAGATTGATCTCCATGTCTTCCCTCAAACGATCCAACCTTACTACTTGGTCACGAAAATAGTTCGCTCTCTATTTTCTTTTCCTCACAAGTCAATGGAATGTCCTTTCAGTTTCTTGATCTAACTCAAAAACTTCTCCATGAAGTTCTTGGGTAATAAACTAAAGGGTTTGACCTGGGCATTAGAATTCACACACAAATATTATTAACATTTTAAAATAACATAGAATATAAACAAAACAAGAATATAAAATAATAAAATACATATATATTCACAAAACATTTAAATACAAATAGTGGTAATAACCACAAATAAAAATGACCAAATTAATAGAATTCAAGCTTTTCTAATATTGTTCCATAGCAATAGTGCTAAAAACCTGGTAGTGCTTGGTTTGGGATATATTACAAAAAGAGTTAAAGATAATCAAGGTTTACAATTAAAATGTCAAATCATCAAAATCTATACACCAAACACAATTGCATTCATCATGAGTCTAGTACAAGGCATTTAATAAGTATCGATTTACAAGAAGCAACTACTAGTATTTACCCTAATTCTATTGTTTAGCCCACCAATTCAATGAATGATAAAGTGGTTACTAAACAACTATAAAAGAAACAAATAAATCTAACAAACATGGAAGTGGTGACAAGAATATAAATAGTAAGGAGAATTCAGTGATGAGAGTGTATTTAGATGGGACCCCTTAAGAACTTTACAAATAATGAATACAGACTTTAGACAATTAAATTATTGTTCTAGTACCGTGATGGGTTATGAAACTATTCCACTCTTTCTCAAATTATAAAATTCCCATCCTTAAGTAAAACTAATAGATATCTCTACCTCACTAATTTCATTTTAAGGTATATTAAATGAAATACCCCCCAATTACCGAAGATAATTTTAGAAGAAGTTTTTTTTTTTTTTTTAAATTCTGGAAGAAGTTTAATGTGTCTATCTCTAAGCGACACTACCCAACTCATTGATTACCTAATTCAATTGCCCAATATTATCTCTCAAATCAATCAAAGAAAAAACAAACATTGAATCAATTAGCCAGCCCGGTCAATTAATGAATCTAAATAGTTAAATCATTATACATTTGTCATTCTTGGTTTCAACCCATCCAAATACATTAAATAATTTAGCATATCATTATGATAGAAAATTTATAGAGAAGAGAAAGAAAGAAACTAACTAAATATCTTCAATGGGATCTTCTTTTTCTCCTCATTTTCTTCTTTTGAACAGCACACCTTTCTCCAATTATACTTGCAGTAGTTTCTTCTCAGCTCTCTCGTGTTAGGGTTCTCTTTTTTCAATTTTTTCTTTTTTAATCCTCTTTCAATCCCAGTTACAAAGCAAATTCAAAACAGACTCATTTCTATAATTTCTCAAGTTCATGACCACAAGCGGTGTTGCCTCATCCAACTCAAGCGATGTCTCTGTTCCTCTTAGATTTCTCTTGCTACTCTACCAGGCAGCACTGCTTGCTTCAGCTCCAGCAGTAGCACTTTCTTTCAATAATTCTAGCAGTTCGTCATAGTCACCCTATGCAGCGTCACTTCCCATGAATCAGGCTGTGTTGCTTGCTCTTCATCAAGGGACATTCTTGCTTAAACTATGCCTTTCCACATTTGTTTCTAGTTATCCTTCCATTTTACCCCTCCTAGACACAAGAAAGTGAAAAGGTAGGGTGAGCGGTCATATACTTGAAATTTCTTCCTAAATAAACAACATATGACATAAAAAATAATGAACAAACTAGCGCATATCACAAACAAATCTATGACACATAATTACCTATAGGAACATACTTAACCACATAAAATTAGCCCACAAAGGTTTCTTCTGCCAAAATTTCCACCAAAGTCTCAAAGAAAAGGCCATGTTTACATCTGCTAATTTTCTTAAGTCTAGACCACTTTCATCCCATAGATAGCTTATAAATTACCATCATCTTGAAGGATCATGGGAAAATAAAATACGATGTGGAAATATGCAATTTAAAATTTTTCTCATTCAATAGTCTAAGAGTACTTACTTTTAGGGAGATTAGATTGAACAATCAGAACCAGATTCGACTTTGAAGGAGCCTTTTGGATTGAAATGGTCACTTGTTCTGAAGGAATACCAGCCAAGCATCGACTTCTTCACATCAAACACGCACTAGATCGCTAGCTCTCGATTTTCTAGAGTATTCTCATACTTCTTAATAGGCCATCTATCGGTTGCCATAGAATAGGATGAAGAAATTAGGAGAGCTAACTAGAAGGAAAAGATTGAAAGAAAGAACGAAGGAAGAACGGTTGTCTTAAGGAAAACAAGTTGTTGCCTCTTTGTTCCTTCTGTGAATAGTAGCAACACCAAGCATGCACACACACGTAAATCACATTCACAACCTAACATAACAAACAGCTTTCCTAATCCTTCTAAAAAACATCCCACTACCTTCCTTCTTTCCTTTTATTTTCTTGATGCAGCTCCCAAGGTTTCTGAAACCCTATTGTCATCTCTTCAACCCTGATAGGCCAAGATCTTTTTCTAATTAGCCTAAGACTAATTAAATAACTCTCTCATTAATAAATTAATCCACTTGAGCCCATACCTAAGACAATTAGCTAATAAACTAATTTAATTAAATTGACCCAATATATATATATATATATATATATATATTCTAACCTAAATAATTAAATAATTGAACTCTTAGAATAATTATTTCAATATTAATTTCATCCACCAAGCCCACATAGTAAATAAATTACAAAGGTTACTTGAACTACTCTAGGGACCAAAAAACATATTATACTTGACTACTAAAATGATTAAAATACATTTGCTAACAAATAGCTATATTTTTATTATTTTAAATATTTCATTTATCACTATATGAAAATATTGACTATAAGAATAATATTACAAGTGTAGTACCTTCGACCTATAAGTGTAATGATGAAAATAGCACTCTACCTAATGCCCATTATTAAGATATGAAAAATATACTAACACATCTCTCAATGACATGTACCATTCTTTGATATCTAGTCCAATAATCCATAACTTCTAGTATGTACCTACTTCATTTAGGGAGCTAACCAAAAGCAAACATAGTAAGCTACGTTCCTAGGGTTCTGGATTATTTAGATTATCTTAAATAATTATAAAAGGGTGATATCTTCACGAAGTGAAGTATAGAAATTCTATTGCATAAATCAGTCTTAATTAATTAGAGTCATACATCCAAACATCCAACGTACAAGATTATTGTCCTTGTGTTAAAAGCTCACCTAACATGTATCAAAGTGCTTAAGTCCAGCTTCGCCAAACCACCAACTTATGCTAAAGTCCTAGGGAACTCGTTAATACAGTAGCGTCAATAGTCGAATCTTTATTTTTTACAGTACTTTTATAAAGATTACTATCGTGTGGTCCAATTTTACATATTCTAAGTACGTTTACACTATTATCGTGAGAAGATTACTCATGGTTAAAGGTAAGTCATTTTCTATTTAGAACTATAATGTAATGATCTAAACCTTGACAAAGTGCCCAACTTTATTAATCAATCAAGAACGTTTTAGCTTGTATGTTAGTAGCTTATGATCTATACCTTACCGTGGAAGCACGATCTAATTACGTAGACCACTTACTAACATAATTGGACCTTAATGTACAATTATATGTAAATAAAAAAGTACTAACGAATGAAATATTTTATTTCTTTTCAAAATATAAAAATACATAATCTATTTTGGGCATACATTTCTACAATCACCCACTTTCACTAAAGAGACTATGATAGTCCATGTGTGCCTACTCCTATGATGTCCAAGTGACTCCGAAACACCTTCTCCATCAAAGGCTTGTGGTAAAAAGATCTGCCAGGTTATTAGAAAAGAAAATCTGTTCAACTACTATTTCTTATTTTTTGATTAACTCTCGGATTAGGAGATACTTTCTCTAAATGTGCTTGTCCTTCTTATAGTTCCTTGGTTCCTTATATTGTGACACAGCTTTAAAATTGTCACAATATAAGATGATAGGCCTATCATTTGTGGCATGACTTCTAGTTCTATTACGGACTTCCAGAGCCAAACCACTTCCGTAGAAGCATATAAAGCCACCATATACTCAACTTTCATGATAGAATCAGCAATGCAAGATTACTTAACACCTCTATGAAGTAGCCCCTCCAGACAAAGTGAAAATATATTCACTAGTAGATTTTCTTTCATCTTTTTCTACTTGGAAGTCTAAGTCAGTATAACCAGTAGGAATTAACTCATCAGCTTTGTAGAGAAGCATATAATCTCTCGTTCCTTTCAGGTATTTGAGTATATGCTTCACAGCTTGCTAATGTTCTTCCCTGGGTTTGACTAACACTAAAGAAAATGATATATTGGCAAAAAAACTTTAGTTAGGAAAAAAATTTTATCGCTAAAAGTACCATTTAATGAGGAAATTTTTTCTTTAGCAATAAAAATGTTTTGTCACCATTAATTAAGACTTTCGGCGACAAAATTTTTATTTTCTAGCTAAAAATGATGGCTTTAACTTGGAAATAAGTGTATTAATGAAGAAAATTTAAGTTTCCTCACTAATGACATATCATCAACGACGAAAATTTATTTTCTAACTAAATTTTTCCCGATAATAATGCATCATCAGTAGCAAAAATTCATTTACTAGCTAAAAATGTAAACTTATATTACTATTAATTATACTTTTAGCGATAAAATTTGTATTTTCTAGGTAATAGTGGACCTTAAATTTTTAAATATTTATAACATGATCCCAAAATTTTTGAAAATTGGTCTTTAAATTTTGTATAATTATAAAATGACCTTAAAAAATTTGTAAATTATTTCCTAAATTCTAAAATATTTATAATATGACCCCCAAAAAATTACAAATTAATCCTTAAATTTTTAAATATATACAATATGACCCCAAAATTTTACAAACGAGCCCTTAAATTTTGGTACAATTATAAAATGATCCCTAAAATTTATAAATTGGTCTTTAAATTTTAAAATATTTACAATATAATCTCAAAATTTTTACAAATTAGTCTCTAAATTTTTAAATATTTAAAATATACGTTGTGTGTATGTGTGTGTACATACATACATACATACATACATGCATACATACATACATACATACATACATACATACATACATACATACATACAACAAAACTATCTACGTAAGGCCGAAATGTTCAGTGCATAAGATCCATGAAAACAGCAGGGTATTAGTAACACCAAAGGACATCACTACAAATTCAAAATGTCCATATCGCGTGTTAAATACAGTTTTCGGTAAAACCTCTCTTCGAATTTGAACTTGGTAATATCTTTACCTCAAGTCTAACTTTGAAAAACATCTTTCTCCTTGTAATTGGTCAAATAATTCATCAACCATGAGCAATGGATATTTATTCTTTACCGTTACTGCATTCAACCTTCGATAATCTATACATATCTGCAGTAACCTATATTTCTTCTTAACAAACAATACAAGTGCTCCCCACGGTGAAGTACTAGGCCGAATAATTTCTTGTTCCATTAGTTCCTGTAATTGTTTCTTGAGCTCCTGTAGTTCTGTAGGTGCCATTCTATAATGAGTTCTTAAAACTAGTTATGCCGATAGTACTAAATTAATAGAAAACTCTACTTCTCTCTTCGGTAGTAACTTCTCCAATTCTGTCGGAAACACATCCAAATGTTCGTTCACCACAGGGACATCTTTAGGTTTCTTAACCTCTCCTAGCTTATTAATCACATAAGCTAAGTATCCAGTACGCCCTTTCCTAATCATCTTCCGAGCTTTAAGTCCTAATATAAAAACATTACTTTTCCTTCCAGCCTCGCCTACAAATTCCAATATAGGTTCCCAGGCCAATAGAATTGTACTACCTTATGTCTACAGTCAACTTGAGCATGAATTTGTCTTTTCAGAGCTATCGCCCCAATAAAAAAAATATTCTTGTGATAGGCCCTGTCCCCGGTCAAAAATATAGTGAAATCACCTTTCCTATTCTTTCCCCCGACCCCGCTACTAAGAAAGAAGTTCACTTCTTAAAATATCCTATATACGTAGGCGGGAACAGGGGATATCCTATATTCTTTTTATAGAAATGTTTTATCAATTCCCTTCCATTTGTATCCGTTACAAATTTCAATAAAAAAAATCCAATTTTTCAAATTTAAGTAGAAAACTCTCTTTGTTTATCCGTTTCTATGTATTTCATACATTCCACTCCATATATGGAGTTGGGTAAAATTTCATGTGATTCAGTAAACAGAATATGGGAATCTCTTATGATAATCATCCACGCTTGAAACGTCAGGCCAATAGAATTGTACTACCTTATGTCTACAGTCAACTTGAGCATGATACTGAGATAGCCAGTCTATGCCCAAGATAGCATTGTAGTCTTCTATAGGCAAACATATTAAATCTCTTCCTAAAATTTTATTCTTTACCAAGGTCTTACATCCCTTATATATTTTCTCACTATTCATTTACATTCCTAATGGGGTACTAACAATCATTTCATATGAAGTTTTTTCCCTTTTAATCCCCATAGAATCAAGAAATGAATTGGCAACAAAGAGATGTGTAGAGTCGGGATCTACCAATACTTTAGTATCATGATAAAAAATAAAGAGCGTACCACCCACTACGGTGGCGTGATTATCCGTATTTTCCAATGCAACCACTCGAGCATTCACTTGTGGCTTGGCGGATCCAGTTCTAGAGATAGAAGCTTGTCCTGGGTTCCCTCTTCCTAGTCCTGACCTTTGTAGATTGGAAAAAATAGAGGGAGGCATGCACCCAGGGAAAATAAACAGAGGCCAAAAATAACGAAACACAACACCACGAAAATATTTATTCGATATCTTTGTGCGCCTTAAGCCTCTTTGGCTGTGAAGAAGTCGACTGAACCACATGGATACCTCCTTCTTCTCTGCTTGATGAAGCCTCCGGTTGAAATTCCGCCATCGTCCCGCTTCGACTTGTTTGCATAAACGCTAGAGTTTTCAGGATCTCAGAATATTCCACTGCCACAATCCTTACTGGTGAAACAAAAGGTGAGGACCAACGGTCTCAACATTTTTTATCTTTGCTATTGATTAGCAATATCAAGAACTCACGTGAGAGAGAAGAGAGAGAAAAAAAAAAAACCAAAGGCTTGCTATCTTTTTATTTCACACAGAGACGTAAAACTCTTTTTTCCAAAAACCACGGTATAAGATATCTAATAATAATATCCCTAGGATCTGATATTTTAAACACTCGGATGTTATCATCAGAGTGAGTTTGGCTTAGCCTTAAACTCTTCTGAATCGTATTTGGAAATACCCTATGGTCCAGGCTATTGGGCCAAAATAATATTTATTATTTTTCTTGGATCCAAAGAATCCAAAATAATAAAAATTAATTAATTATTGTTTGGGCTTATAGAGATAACCCAATAAATAATTAATGAACCTAAATGAACAAAAAATAATTAAATATTAATTATTTATTTCCTGGACTTATAGAAATAACCTAATAAATAATTAAACAAGCCTTTTTCCATCTAGGTTAAGCCCAGGTTAATTTTCTAATTATTCAAACTGGACCTAGGTCTTGAATAATTAATTAACCAATTAAACCAGATAATAAATTTCTTTCAACCTTTTTTATTTTTATTCCAATCCAATAATAAATTAGACTTCCTAAATAAAATAAAATAAAATCCTCTTTAACTGAGACCAATTCTTGAATCCAAAATTAATTAGGATTTACGAGCTATTCTGAGGACCAAAAAGACACATCGCCTTGGCTACTAAAATGACCAAAATACCCCTGCTATATAAATAGCTGTATTTTACATTTTAAATATTTCCTAATATCACCGTAAGGAAATATTGACCCCAAGGACAATGTTGCGTTAGCAAAGTCTTCGACTTACAGGTGAAATGACTAAAATACCCCTCTACACATCGCCCTGCATTTAGAGAGAAAGAAGTGTACTAACACCTCTTTAAATGACATCTACCATCCTTAGGCTTCTAGTCCAATGATCCACGACGTCTTGGAGTGTTTCTGCTTTCTAAGGGAGCTACCCTAAAGCGAACATCCAAGTCATGTTTCCTAGGGCTCTGGACATTTAGATCATTCAGACAATCACAAGGGGCGATATTGTATAGAAACTATCTTGTACAAGTCTGTCTTAACTAACTAGTTACATATACCCAATAAACAAGTATATTGGTTCTACGATAGAACCTCAACTAAAGCATATTAAAGTACATGCTTCCAGCTTCGTCAGATTATTAACTTATACTCAAGCCGTAGAGTATTAGTCCACGCTGTAGCAGTAGTAGTCTAGGTTTCTACCATATAGTACTTTAAGAAACCACTACTACAGGTCTTGTTCTACGTATTCGAAATACGCTTATGACATGAAGTGAGTGGACTACTCATTGGCTAAAGGTAAGTCATTCCCCATTCGAAATTCATAACATAATAACCTAGACATTATAAGATTCCCATTCTCATCAATCGATAACGTTTATGTGTTAAGTAACCCATAATTCATACCTTACTGTGAAAGACCAACATTCACATGAATCATTTACTTAAACACAATAGGTCTTTTCTAAATATAATTGGACACAAATAAAATGTAAATTTATAAACAATTTCTGAAGAAAAAATTCTTTTATTAAAATATTCGATGTTTACATCAGAAACCTAGTTTAAGAGGGCATATTTCCCAACAACTTTGCCCTTGATTGTTTCCTTCAGGTCGACTTCATCCTCCTTCTATCCTTCAAGGGTGAGGGCAATTGAAACTCTAATGCCCTATTTCTCTACAGTTAAAGCATCTAAAAGATGGTTGTTCTCTAATCGGCCTCCCATCCTCTGCATTTTTCTTTTCTTCTGCTATCGGGGCCCTCTAGATCTTTTCTGACTCATGCACCAAAATCCACTTCGATTTCTTTCACCCCAATTGTAACATAGCTCAAAAGCAAACACAAAAGTAGCCATAATGCATATAGCAAGGTTGAAAAACCTTAGAGGGGGGGGGGGGGGTGAATAAGGTTTTTGGTAAGAAAAAATAATTTTTCCGAATTGTCTAAAATGCTAAATAAGAATGATCACCAAGATACTTGGATTGACTTTATAGATGCATAGAAAGCTATTCAAGTACTCGTAGATGTATATCCAGATATAGATAGTAAAAGATCATAAAAAGAAAATACATGAATCACTGAATAAAATGAGACAAGAGATGTATAGTGGTTCGATCAACAATGATCTACGCCCACTACCTTAAGCCTCACACTTAAGGATTTTCAACCCTATTTCATTAATCTCACTTAATGAAACCGATTCACATACAAGAGAGGATCACCACACTAAGTTTTCCACAACCTCTCAAACACATCAAGGATCATCTCACTAGGTTTTATCTTGACACAAACACAAAATAAGGATCACCCCAATGGATTTTACCATACAACCTTGAACATATACAAAACACAAGGCTCACCCCTATGGGTTTCACACCACAACCTTGCACTACAATAGAGAATTAAAAATCAATAGAATAGAGATAAGCTCACTTACTTGAGCAGATGTTCTCTCGGATACAAGCCACAAAATGTTTTTATCTTTGATATATAATGAACTCACTTTGAAGCTAGATAAAAGGAGATTTTTTGAAAATATTGAGCAATAATATTTCTACGATAGATATTTCAAAAATCTCTTACTCTAATCTTACCTTAAGGGCTATTTATAGAGCTAAAAAGTGGAGTACCAACGGTCATAAAAAAACGGCTATACATTTTTCTGTTTAAACTTATCTGAGTTTTGGACGAAGATGCATCCAAAAGGTAAGTCCAAAATGGCATATTCCAGACAAAAGCTTATCAACCTGGTTTACAGGATTTTGGATTAACCTTTTGGACTCAAACTGTTCCATCCAAAATTCTGTGAATTTAAAAAACTTTGAAAAGCATCTCCTTTGAAGTTTCAAGGTAAAGTCAAATGAATCAAAAGACAATAAGACATAGGATTTAATAAATATACCTCAACAACACTTCATAGTCTATCATTCTTCATAAAGAGCTTTCTTGATATATAACTTCTCATTCTTTAATTTTCACATTTTGATATTCTAATCGTGAAATTAGCGATGAAGGAGTTGCCAATAATTTTTATTTGAAGACTTTAGAAGAATAAAGGTCAAACATGTCCTATCACAAGAAATTGACAAGTTAGTCCATATAAATGTTTGTTATAAATCAAAACATATAAAAAAGCCCTTAGGGCTAAAAAAGATCATAACATATATTCATTTTCGTTAAATATAAAGTCAGTACAAAATTTGTGTGCTGAGCACAATAACGTATCTAACATACACTGGCTAAGCTGTACATATCCTACTACATATATCTATATCTCATCCTTCTACTCATCATCATCGCTATCTGAAACAGGAGGTCCTGAGTCGATAGAAACTATGTAGGACTCGGCTATGTCAAACCCCTCATCTCTATCCACATTAGAATGCAACCAAGCTAATATCTCTGAGTCTGTCTCTAACTCTTTCTTCATCTCCTCGACCATAGGTATTTTCACCTCAAGTACCTCCTGATCCCCTCCTACCTCAACAGCCTTCAATCCTGACATCTCTTCCTCTAATACTCCCAGAATATCCCCACTAAATACCTCCTCATCATCCTCAGATAATACTACATCATTGGGGATACTATCATTCTCATCATCACCCTGATAATATGGCTCAATATCACCATCAGTCTCATCAGAGGCACATCGACATAAGTATACCATCCATCCAGGTGCTGCGAAGATGTATCAGGACTTAAAACAACATTATTGGTGAATTGGTATGAAGAAGGACATTTCAGACTTTGTGGCTCGATGTTTAATTTACCAGCAAGTGAAAGCCGATCAGCAACGACTTGGAGAGTTACTACAACCATTACCTACTCCATCGTAGAAATGGGATGAAATTACTATAGATTTCATTACGAGATTACCTATGGCAATAGGACAGCGAGATACTATGTGGGTGATATTGGATCGACCGACTAAGTCTGCTCATTTCATTCCCATCAACCAACGAGATTCCTTAGAAAAGTTAAGTAAAATCTATATGGAGGAAGTAATCAAATTATATGAAGTATCCTCTAGTATTATGTCAGATTGAGATTCTAGATTTACTTTGAAGTTTTCTATTAAACTGCAGCAGAGATATGGGACAACATTGAAGTTCAGTACAGCAGCACATCCACAGATGGATGGAAAGACTAAACAAGTGAATAGAATTTTGGAAGAAATGTTGTGGGCTTGCGCTTTGGATTTTGGAACTAAGTGGATTGATAATTTGGCATATGCAGAATTCGTATACAATAATAGTTATCAATCAACAATTGGAATGGCCATGTTTGAAGCTTTATATGGAAGGAAATGTCAGTTTCTGTTGTATTAGGAAAGTTTAGGACAGAGAACGGATGAACATGATATTTTTGATCTTGAAAAAGTTTGACAGGCTGTGCAAATGATCAAAATCAAGTTGGAGGTAACTCAGAATAGATAGAAAAGTTATGAAGACTGACGCATGAGAGATTTGGAATTTGTAGAGGGAGACCGTGCATTTTTGAAGTTGACTCCACAACGATAATTGGGAATCAGGGGACAAGGAAAAAATTTAGCACCTAGGTACGTTGAACCATTCCTTGTTGTTGAGAGGATTGGGAAGGTGGCTTATTGATTAGAGTTACCAGTAGAGCTTCAAAGTATTCACGACGTGTTTCACGTTTCCTAACTTCAGAAGTATATAGCTGATCCTGCATGCATTTCGAATGAAGAGCCTATTAAGATAACTCCAAACTTGAAGTATATAAAAAAAAAAAAAACCTATTAAGACCTTAGAATATGCTGAAAAGGAATTGCGGAATAAGAAAAAAATTCACTTGTGAAAGTATTATAGAATCATCATCCAATGTAAGACGTGACTTGAGAAACAGAAGTGAAGATGTTGAAGGAGTATCCAGAATTATTCTAGGTATAAGGCAATTTCGATGATGAAATTTTTTGTAAGGAGAGGAAGATGTAATACCCCGCATTTTTACTTTCGATTGGCTACTACTTGTAATAAGGTGAGAATTTGTATCAACGGCCAGAACAAAAATTGATCAGTGTAATGAAACGAATATTTTGGTATAATAACATTTTGTTGGGACCTGGATGTAATTATTAGATTTGTTCTACCCATACCCTAAATTTTTGGGAGGCTACTATTATTAATAAAATAAGAATTTGAGGGTACATTAAGAATGAAAATTGATCAGTGCGATGAAACGCACATTTTGGTGTGAAAAAAGTTATTCAGGTTATCGGGGATATTTTCGTCATTTTGATCGCGTCTGCGACTTTGATCGCAAATTTGATCAAGCTGAGAAAGAATTAAAGAGTTTAAGTTTTACCAATAGATTCTGTGTAATTTTTGGAGTTGAATGGTGAAATAAAATATTTTTCCGTTTTGGACGTAATTTTGATCATTTCTGAAAAAATTTAAAATGCGGTTGAAAAATGGGACGTGTGGCTTCTTGTGATTGATGGCCAAGAACAAGTGTCAAATAAAAAGAGGATGCATGGAATATTCATGTATGAAATGGTTGGTAAAGAAATTTTATAAAATAAAAAGAAAATAGGTGAAAACAAATGAAATTTGGACAAGTGTAAAGTGACCACCAAACAATTAATGAAATGAAATGCAATTGGTCCTCAATTTGACCAATTTAAGGTGGTGAGAAGGCTGGAAACCGGCAGCCACAATAAGAAGAAGAGAAGAGAAAAAAGAGAGAGAGAGAAAATAAGAAAGAAAAAGTTGAGAAAATCAAGGAAAAATTGGAAAAAAGAGAGAGAAAATATTGTTCTTGAGAAGTTGGAGGTTCTTGGAGCAAATTCAAGCTAGAACACCCATACCACAAGGTAAAATCCTATACTTCAAGAATTAAAGTTGTAGATTTCATTATGATGATCGTTTTGATATGAATTATAACATGAAAATGTGAAATTTGTGATGATTAAAATAATTATTGTGTACTATGTGAGACCTTGTATGTGCAAGTGTGTGTAACGGTTGGATGAAAGATCTGTAAGCTATATTTTGTATCATAAAAAAGGGTATTTGAATGGTGATTTAAAGGGTTATTCATGATTGCGAAGAAATGTGGTAGAATTGGGATAAAAATGGGGTTAAATGTTAAAGAAAATGTTATTGTTTTTTAACGTTATGTTGATTATATGTTATTTGCACAAGAACTTAGTAACTTTCTTGAACCTGAAAACCTGAAGAATTAATGTTGTTTGAAGGGAAAATGAAGTGGACTAAGGGTTATATATGTGTTATAAATCAAGAAGCACAAGTATGTGAAGTTGTTTTGTGAAAATGGATTAAAAACCAGAAAACTACTGGGGTTGCTTTTGCCCTATAGTGTGTCATAGGAATTAGGACTCAGAAAAGAACTTATATAGAATTAAACTTAAGAGTCTTATGGTCATTTTGATATATTATAAAGCCAAATTAGAGTTGTGGATTGAAAGTTATGTACGAAACAAAATTATGTGTCAAAGCAGCAAAATTTTGGGACTTTGGTTGGAAAGTGAATGAACTTAAGGGAGAATAATTATGTGATTTTGGAATGAAATTGAGGGGAAATATGAAGCTAAATCCTTGTTCATGAAGTGAGGAAGGATATGGAAAAATAAAAATGAAAGAATTGAACGAACAACGAAAAAATGACGCGAACGAAAGTTGAACGTTTTCCTTAATCGTCGGCTAAACATCAGTTGGACGTCGGCTAACCGCCGGGCACGTCAGCTGGACATCAGCTAACTGTCGACTACTTTTTGACCAAACATGATTTAAACATAAAAACGATGTTTAGTATAGGTTTATCAGTAAACGGCCACCGGTACGTTGAAAACGATGAGAACAATAGTCAAACGACCATGAACAGAAGAAGTTTATTTAGGACACGAGGTGAGTCCCTTTAATTTTTAAAACTCCTTGAAAACTAGTATGCTTTATTTTTTCATGAACTGCTATTTTTTATACCGTTTTGAAAATCTCTAAATATATTTAAGGTTTATCCAAGTAAGATTTATTTCTATGCCATTTTGGACTTGAATAAACTTCATAATTGGTTTGGAAACCTTAAGGATGATTAAAGCATGAAATTTTATGAATTTAGTCCTTTTTGGATTAAATACTTGAGATTTTGAAAATTGATAATTTTTGGAATCGGATATTCACAAATTGACTAGAATGCCCATATTGGAATATTTTATGGAAACATGATTGAAAACTTTGAATTTAATTCTCTTCTAGGATTAGAATTCTGAATTTCTTGAAATAAGTTCCTTTAGAAGTTGGGTATTTGAATAACGACTGTTTTATGGAAACCTTTGAAATGGGAATTGATAAATGACCGAAATATCCTTATTAGAACTTTTGTGAACATTTTTCAAATCGGGTAAGGGTAAAATGACCCGAAAACCCTTGAAAATGACTTTTGAGAGCGGGTACAGGCAAAATGACCCGAATACTCTTGAAAACTTATTTTAATGTGTGAAAAGAACTCTTTATCCTATTTCGACATAGTTTTGGAAAATAATCTCTCGATATGAGATCGACTTTTGGAAAATAATATTTTGATCCGAAAAATTGCTTTATTAGCCTGATGTGCCTATGGAATCAATTGATTGGCCCTGCGGAGTCTATAGAATTTATTATCTGACTTGTGAGATGATATTTTACCCCAAAAAAATTTGTTTTGAAAATCCTGCGAGAACAAATGACCCTCTGGCCTGATCAGTCAATAGAGGTTGGTATTGGTAACGTTGAGTACTCAACAAGGACTTTGTACTAGCTCATGTTATAGATGGATGACCCCAATAACCTAACTAGTTCTGGAGATTATCTTACTCCAAACAGGGTGACAGAATATTGAAATGAGTTGTCCTAACTAGTCGTTTAGCACCTGACAATTGCCTTATGCTTGCAGGCAAGTTGTGTTGAGAGTTATTCACTGAATGTCGGGCGAGGACACTCAGTAGCATTTGACTCCTTGCTACTTCGATGGTGATTGACGTCAGGATTGGGACCCCTGGCTTACGGTGGCAAGTAAAAGATTTAGTGTGCTACGGTACACTTGGTATATTGCAGTAAGCCTATTATTTATTCTAGTGTGCTGCGGTACACTTGGTATGCTACAGTATACCTATTATTTATTCTCAGTACGCTACGGTGTACTTGTCTTTTCAGCGATGCAAGGTTGAGTATTATAGGTTGCAATCTAAGTACAATAATACGTGGTGCCGAAGGCAAAAACTTGTGAGCTTTGCATACATGCCGACCTTTTGTTGGAGAAGTGCTTGTGATTTGAAAATCCAAACAATGATTTGAAATTGAAACATAGTTTTTAAAAAATAATTAAGTTCTAAATAAACTCCCATTTAAAGAATTTTGGAGTTGTTTCCAGTATGAAAATGAAATGCTTTTCTACAAAGGTTTTATATACTCTATTTATTGAATAAAGCACTAGCACACATGGGACTCACTTGGTGATTTTTCACTCACACGTGTCTTTTATCTTATTCTTTTGTAGGATCCGAAGTTGAGTAGACCTACGGATAGAAAGACGATACCACAATGTCAATAGCCTAGGTCTGGACGATCTCTCTTTTGATCATGTACTTTATCACTGATGTAGTGTGGAGATTGCATGTATGAGATTCTCTGTTTTATATATATATATGATAATGTTAGTAAGAGCATGGACCTTGTATACTTTTTTGGTTCTTCGTTATAAAGATCTCTTGTCTGGATAACTGGACGAGACGACACCCAATTTGGTATGCTTCCGTTGTTACTTTTAGTAGCGGTGTTACAATACATACATACATACATATATAGAAATATATATATATATATATATATACATACATACATACATACATACATACATACATACATACATACATATGCATGTATGTATGTGTATACACACACATATACATATACATATACATATATATATATATCTATATATGTATCATATATGTATATGTATACATATATGATACATATATAGATATATATATATATATGTATATGTATATGTGTATATGTGTGTGTGTGTGTGTGTTATGTGTATATGTATACATATATATATATATATATATGTATGTATACATATATATGTGCATGTATATATGTATAAATACATATATATTATATATATGTGCGTGTGTGTGTGTGTGTACAAAACAAAATCATTCAATAATAATTCAAATTATATCTGATTATCTTCAAATTTGGTCATAATATTTTTTTAGCAATTTTAATAAATCAAACTGTTAGATCGTTAATTTAATACGCCTATCTTTATAAATGCATTAGATTTCGAGCATTTTTATAGAGATTATACCAAATTATGCGGCAAAATATATTCAATTACTTTCAAATTTGGTCACAATACTTTTTCTTAGAAATTTTAACAAATCTAGTGGTTGGATCATTAATTTGATATGCCTATATTTGTAAATGCATTAAGTTTTGGGCATTTTTATAGAGATTATGCAAAATTATGCGCAAAATATATCCGATTAACTTTAAATTTGGTCGTAATACTTTTTTTAAAATGTTAACAAATCTAATGCTTAAATCGTTAAGTTGGTACGCCTATCTTTGTAAATGTGTCAAATTTTGGGCATTTTTGTAGAGATTATGCTAAATTATGCAGCAAAATATATCCGATTAAATTCAAATTTGGTCATAATACTTTTTTAAAAATTTTTAAAAAATCTAATGGTTAGATTGTCAATTTGATAAGCTTATCTTTATAAATGTGTTAGGTTTTAAGCATTTTTATAGAGATTATACTAGATTATGTAGCAAAATATATCAAATTATCATCAAATCTGGTCATTATACCTTGTTTAGCAATTTTAACAAATCTAATGGTTAAATTTTTAATTTAATATGCCTATCTTTATAAATGCATTAGGTTTTGGTCATTTTTATAGAGATTATACTAGATTATATGGAAAAACATATCCGATTACTTTCAAATTTGGTCATAATACTTTTTTAGCAATTTTGACAAATTTAACAGTTGGATTATTAATTTGATATACCTATCTTTGTAAATGCATTAGTTTTCGGGAATTTTTATAGAAATTATATTAGATTATATAGCAAAATATATCTGATTACCTTAAAATTTGGTCATAAAAATTTTCTAGTAATTTTAACAAATCTAATGATTGGATCATTAATTTGATACACCAATATTTGAAAATGCATTAGGTTTCAGGCATTTTTATAGAGATTATACAATATTATGTGGCAAAATATATCCCATTATCTTCAAATCTAGTCTTAACACTTTTTTTTAGCAATTTTAATAAAGTTAACAGTTGAATCATTAATTTAATACTCCTATCTTTATAATTGCATTAGGTTTCATGCATTTTTAGAGAGGTTATGTCAGATTGTGTGGAAAAATATCTCCGATTACCACTAAATTTGGCCATAATATTTTTTTTAGCAATTGTAACAAATTTAATGGTTGGACCATTAATTTGATACACCTATATTTGTAAATGTGTTAGGTTTTGTGTATTTTTATAGAGATTATTCTAGATTATGTAGCAAAATATATTCGATTACCTTCAAATTTGGTCATAACATTTGTTTTAGTAATTTCAACAAATCTAATAGTAAGATCGTTAATTTGATGAGCCTATCTTTGTAAATGCTTTAGTTTTTGGGCATTTCTATAAATATTATACTAGATTATATGATAAAATATATCTAATTATCATCAAATTTGGTCATAATGCTTTTCATAGAAATTTCAACAAATCTAACGGTTAGATCGTTAATTTGATGCACCAATCTTTGTAAATATGTTAGATTTTAGACATTTTTATAGACATTAATGCTATATTATGTGGCAAAATATATCAGATTACCTTCAAATTTGTCATCACACTTTTCTTAGCAATTTCAACGAATCTAATGGTTGAATCATTAATTTGATGCACCTACCTTTGTAAATGAGTTAGGTTTAGGGTATTTTTATAGAAATTTTGTTATATTATGTGGCAAAATATATTCGATACCTTCAAATTTTGTCATAACACTTTTCTGAAAAATTTCAACAAATATAAATGTTAGATCGTTAATTTAATGTACCTATCTTTGTAAATGCATTACATTTTTGGTATTTCTATAGACATTATACTCAATTATGTGGTAAAATTCTTTCATGAAAAGTACGAGCAGAGGTCAGGAAAATTGAAAATTTTATTTTTTAAATTTTTTTTATAACTCTTTGGCGAGGAATTTTTTCGTAGCCAATGATAATGTTTTGTCGCTAATGAGGCTTTTGGCTACAAAAGTTTCGTCACCAAAACTACTCTTTAAGGAAATTTTTTTCTCACTAAAAAGGAAAATATTCCTCGCTAAAGAGCTCCTTATTGTTGTCATATTCTTTGACACAATTTTCCTAGCCAAAACAACTCTTTAGCGAGTAAAATTTTCCTCGCTATAGAGGAACTATTTTGTCGCTAGGACTTTTGGCGACAAAACTTTCCTAGCCAAAACCACTCTTTAACGAGGAAATTTTTCCTCATTAAAGAGTAGTTTTTACCCTCAAATTAAATTGATCTTTCAGTGACGAATATTTGGCAAGGAAACTTTTTTGTCGCTAAAAGAACATCAGTAGCAACAAAATGGTTCTATTGGAGACAAATTTTTTGAAGTTTTACTAAAAAAAAAATTCCTACCTAAAGCAATATCTAGGAAATTGATTTCCTCGTTAAATGGTCCTCTTTTTAGCAACAAAACAAAAAAAAAAAAAAAAATTGTCACCGAGATCCTTTAGGGAGGGCACTTCAGCGAGTAATTGGCAACAAAATTTTTTTCCTCGCTAAAGACTTTTAGCTAGGAAAAAAAGTGCAACAGCGAGGAATTATCTTTGACGCAGAAGGCTATTTGTTTTTGGTAGTGTAATATCTTCTAACCATACCTACTGCAAAGAATATATTTAGCCTTGTACAAAGCATGGCATACATGAGATTTTCCACTGCCGAAGTATAGGGAATCCTAATCATTCTTTTTTTTTTCTTTTTGTATCTTAGGACATTACTTAGAAGATAAGGTCAATCCATGCTTAAAGGGTATGATTACCCATTTGCACTAATCTATGTTAAACTTGGCCAATATATTGTCAATGTAAGTAGATTAGGATAAATCTAACATTCTTTATTTCCTATCTCTAAGAAACTTTATACCAAAAATGTAGTTAACTTCTCCCATATCTTTCATGCTAAACTGACTTGACAGCCTAATTTTTATGGATGACAATATCTCTGTATCATTTTCAATGACTAGAATGTCATGTACATAGAGTACCACAAAGGACACGTTGTTCCTATCTAACTTCCTATACATACATAGTTCATCCATATTTTGTATGAAATTATAAGACTTTATAGTCTCATCAAAATGTATGTTTCATACTCGCGATACTTGCTTAAGTCTATAAATAGGCTTCTTAAACTTACAGACTCTATGTTTTTGGCCTTTCGCAATAAAGCCTTCAATTTAGGTCACATAAATGTCTTTGTAAAGATAGTTATTAAGAAAGGTTATCTTGATATCCATTTACCATATCTCATAGTCATAGTAGCGTACGATGGCCAAGAGTATGCAAATGGAGTTAAGCATGGTTATCAGTGAAACTGTCTCCTCATAATTGTTCCCTTCTTTTTTAATACAACATTTTGTAACTAACCTTACTTTATAGGTTTATGCTTTTTTATCTGCACATTTCTTTCTTTTGTATTCCCACTTACATCCTATGGGTCTAATCCCTTCAGGTGCAGTGACAAGATCCCAAACTTGATTGAGAAACATAGACTTAATTTCGGCGTCCATTGTCACTTACCATTTATCTGTATTAGCATTAACAATGGCCTTATCGTATCTAGTGAAATTGTGTTCCTGATAGTCAGAGACTACCTCAAAGGCTTCTCGAGTCCATGATTCTAGAATCCTAGATATTCTCCTATTATGACGTAGCTTATTGATAGGAATCAGCCTAGACAAGAGGAACCAGCTCAATAAGGAAGAGAAGATGAAAAACCAAGCCTATCTAGTCCACTGAGAAGAGTTGTGCTAAGTAATTCTAACACAACATTCAAGCATACTTGAATACACATTTGAAATAGGAAAACATATAGTTAACATTGGAAGCGTTGCAGGAATATAATTTGTTTTTAATTTATATGGAAAGGCCAACTGGGTACTGTTTATCCAGACGACTACTGGCATCAGCCCAACTACCAGACCTGGTATTGGCTGGTGCAACCAAGATGAGTTGAATGTGCAAGACAATTACTGTTCCTCCAGACTTGCACTGAACAGACATTGGCTCGCCATTGGAAGACTCCAAGAATTGTCTTGTTTCTACTATTTTTGGGGCTATTTTGTAATATTAAAAACGTATTTAGTCTAGGGTCTATGACTTTTCATTTTTATACCATTTTCCAAGCTTGTAAGTAGAACATATCATTTTCTCTCAAAATGAATAAAAAAGTACTCTTCTTGAAGGCTTGAACTATGGAGTTCTATCTCAAATCCAAGACATGAAGGATTTGAAAACAAACAGAGGAGCATGCACGGGTGAACAAAAATGGAGATAGAAAAATAGAAACAGAGCATGGCAGCAGCATTGAGGGATTAAAACCATACCTCTTGATGCCTTAAACCTTGAAGATTGAAGTAGGATGGCTTGAAGCACAAGAACAGCCTCCTTCTTCCCTGTGGGTTGAAGATTCCGGTACCGGTAGTTCTTCTCCGATGCAGTGAATGCCAGGCTTTTCAATTCTCAGAATATTCCACAGCCTAACCTCTAGTTGGTGAACACAGAAATGGGTTGAGAAGAGGATCAGTTTTTTTTTCACCATCTCACGATTGGTTTTCAAGGCTTGGCATCTTATGTTATACAAACAAAATCAAAAGCCAGTAAACAGAAAACCAAGAGACAAAATCGTGAGAGAGAGATTTTATTTTTATTATTTTATTTTATTTTATTTTTTCACATAGAAAGCCAAGAGTCATGGAATCAAAAATAATTATTTTGATAAAAATAATATTCATAGGATTTAATAATTCAAACACCCGAATATTATTAACAAAATAAATTTTGGCTTCTCCCTAAACTCTTCTGAACTGTGTCCAGAAAAATCCTAAGGTTCAGGCTATTGGGCCAAAATAATATTTATTATTTTTCTTGGACTCGAAAATCCCAAAATAATAAACATTAATTATTTTTTTGGGATTAAATAAATAACCCAACAAATAATTAATGTGCCCAAATGAACCAAAAAATAATTAAAATTTAATTATTTATTTCTTGGGATTAATTAAATAAATAACCCAATAAATAATTAAGTATTAATTATTTTCCTCTAGTTTAAGTCCCGATTAATTTTTTAATTACTCAAACTGGACATCGACCCTGAATAATTAATTAACCAATTAAACCAAATAATAAATTTCTCTCAATTTATTTTATTCCAGTCTAACAATAAATTAGACTTCCTGAATAAAATATAACCCTCTCAATTGAGATCAATTTCTCAACCCAAAAATAATTAGGACTTACGGGCTATTCCGAGGATAAAAAAGACACATCGCTTTGGCTACTAAAATGACCAAAATACCCCTACTATATAAATAAATGTATTTTGCATTTTAAATTTTTCCTAATATTACCATAAGAAAATATTGACCCCAAGGACAATGCTACATCAGCAAAGTCTCCGACTTACAGGTAAAATGACTAAAATACCCATCTACACATCATCGTACATTTAGAGAGGAAGAAGTGTACTAACACACCTCTAAATGATATCTACCATCCTTAGGCTTTTAGTCCAATGATCCACGACTTCTTGGAGTGTTTCCGCTTTCCAAGGGAGCTACCCTAAAGCAAACATCCAAGTCATGTTTCCCAGGGCCCTGGATATTTAGATCATTCAGACAACCACAAGGGGTGATATAGCGTAGAAACTATCTTGTACAAGTCTGTTTTAACTAACTAGTTACACATACCCAACATGTAAGTATATTGATCATACGATAGAACCCCAACTATAGTATATCAAAGTATATGCTTCTAGCTTTGTCAGACCACCAACTCATACTCAAGTTATAGAGTATTAGTCCACACTGTAGAGGTAATAGTCTAGGTTTCTACCATATCGTATTTTTAGAAACCACTACTACAGGTCCTGTTCTACGTATTTGAAATACGCTTATGTCATGAAGTGAGTGGACTACTCACTAGCTAAAGGTAAGTCATTCCCCATTGGAATTCATAACATAATAACCTAAACATGATGAGATTCCCATTCTCATCAATCGGTTAAGAACAAATATTTATATGTTTAAAAAACCCATAATCCATACCTTACTGTGAAAGACCACCATTCACATGGATCGCTTATTTAAATACAATAGGTCTTTTCCAAACGAAAATGTACACAAATAAAAAGTAAATTAACAAACGATTTCTTAAATAAATTCTTTTATTAAAACATTCGATTTTTGTATATCAGAAATCTAGTCTAAGAGGGCACACATTCCAACAATCTCCCACTTGCTCTTTAAGACTAGGTAAGTCCATAGGTGCCCACCCGTACTAAATGTCTCTTGAAGACCCTCTTAGCCAAAGACTTGGTGAATGGATCTGCTAGATTGTTCTCGGAGGCAATCTGTACTACCATGACTCCCATCTCTGGATGAAATCTCGGATCAGGTGGTACTACCTCTCGATATGCCTCCCCTTCTTGTGGTTCCGAGGTTCCTTAGAGGTACTTGAGAATATGCTTTACAGCATGCCAATGAACCTCCCCAGGGTTTGACTGATATTAACTAAGCCTACGGCAAAGTAGATATCTGGCCTAATACACAGCATGGCGTACATGAGACTTCCTACAGCCGAAACATAGGGAATCCTACTCATTCTATCCTTTCTTCTTGAGATTTAGGATAGTTCCTTGAAGAAAATGACAACCCATGTCTGCAAGGGATTAGACTTCCCTTGCATGAGTCCATGCTGAACTTGGCCAACATCTTGTTAATGTATACGACTTGAGATAATATTAACATTCTCTGCTTCTTATTTCTAAGAAGTCTAATCCCGAGAATGTAGCTAGCTTCTCCCAAGTGCTTCATACTGAATTGACGAGACAGCCAAACCTTTGTAGATGACAATGACCTTACATCATTTCTAATGAGTAGAATGTCATCCACATATAAGACAAGAAAAATCACATTAATGTCTTCAAGTTTCCTGTACACGCATGGTTCATCCTTGTTTTGAATAAAACCGTAAGACTTTATAGTCTCGTCAAAACGAATGTTCCACGCTCTTGATACCTGCTTAAGTCCATAAATGGACTTCTTAAACTTGCAAACCATATGTTCCTGGTCTTCAGCAATAAAACCTTTTGGTTGGGACATATGGATGTCTTCGCTAAGATGGCCATTCAAAAATGCCGTCTTGACATCCATTTGCCATATTTCGTAGTGATAATGACATGCAATGGCAATGAGGATATGGATGGATTTAAGCATGGCTACCGGGGAAAAGGTTTCCTCATAATCGATCATTTGTTTCTGAATATACCCTTTCGTCATAAGCCTAACTTTGAAGGTTTCCACATTCCCATCCTCTCCCCTCTTCCTCTTGTACACCCACTTACACCCAATGGGTTTTATCCCTTTAGGTGAAGCTACAAGATCCCAAACCTGATCGAAGTACATAGACTTAATCTCGGCTTTCATTGCTTCATGCCATAGATTTGCATCAGCATCAAAAATAGCCTCATCGTTTCTAGTGGGGTCTTGTTCTTGATGGTCAGAGACTAGCTCAAAAGCTTCTCCATACCATCTATCCGGAATCCTAGACACTCTCCCGCTATGACGAGGCACTATTTGTACAGGCTCTTGAAGCTATACCTTTTCTTGTTCCACAATCAGGTCAGAAGAAGTTGCTTCCGAAGATAACTTCTCCTCGAGTTCCAACCTAGTTGAACCTTTCGTGGAAGTACTTTGATCATCCTCTAAGTATCTAGCATTGGTACTAAACAGTACATTCTGCTCCTTAGGATGATAAAAGTAACCACCATTTGTTCCTTTTGGATGCCTAACAAAATAGCATAATTCTGATCTTAGTTCCAACTTGTCTCTCTTGATCAGTACATAAGCTGGACAACCTCATATCCTAAAATGATTCAGACTTGGTGTACGCCTAGTCCACATCTCATAGGGAGTCCTAGGTACTGACTTGGAAGGCACTAAGTTCAGAATGTATACTGTTGTTTCCAAGGCATATCCCCAAAAAGATACTGGAAGAGTAGCATGAGACATCATGCTTCGGACCATTTCCATCAATGTCCTATTCCTTCTCTCAGCTACTCTGTTCTGCTAGGGTGTTCCCGGCGCAGAGAGTTGGGATACTATCCCATGATGTACCATGTAGTCCTTGAATTCACCCAAGAGGTACTCTCCACCACGATCTGATCGTAAGGCCTTGATTAATTTACCTGTCTGACGCTCCACTTTAGCCTTAAACTCCTTGAACTTATCAAAAGAGTCAGACTTGTGCCTCATTAGGTAAATATAATCAAACCTTGTACAATCATCCGTGAAAGTGATGAAGTACTCAAAACCTCCTCTAGCTGGTGTAGACAAGGGACCACACAAATCAGTGTGAACAAGACTCAATATCTCCTTGGCCCTATCCGCCTTTGGGATAAAAGACCTTTTGGTCATCTTTCCCATCAGGCAGGATTCACACTGAGGCCAATTTTTCAATCTCAATGAGCCCAAAGGCCCATCATGGATTAGCCTCTAAATCCTGGTTGAGTTGATATGACCCAACCTTAGATGTCAAAGATATGAGTCATTGACATTGGTCTTTCTCTTCTTAATTAAAGGTTCAGATTGAGCGTTATTTGATTAATGATTAATAGGGTTTAAATAGAATAGATTTCTATACATATGCCCAGTATATAAAATTTCTCCATCTCTACTGATAGAAATACTGGAATGGAAAAATACAGAATATCCTTGATTTATTAGTTTTGCAACTGAAATCAAATTCTGACGAAAACCAGGTACATATAAAATATCTATTAAAACCACTTTTTTATTACAATAAAAAACAAGATCCAGCCCTCCCACTGCAAGGGCTCAGACTTGTGCTCCATTTCCCACGCGTAATCCATGTTCGCCCTTCTTGAGTTTTCTAATCTTTCTAAACCCCTGCAAGGAATTACAGATATGATCAGTGGCTCCTGAATCAACAATCCAAGTGAAAATTGATCCAACAATTGATATAGATTCTCCATAGAAAACATTACCAGTGGGATTTTTCTTGGCTTGAAGATCTGGACACTCCTTTTTCCAGTGTCCCTTCTTCCCATATCTGAAGCACTTGCCTTTTAGATTGTCTTTGGGCTGGGTCTTGGGCTGGGCTGATGCGTTTCCCTTCTTCCTTTTGAACTTTCTGGACTTGGACCCAGTTCTTGAGAAAGAAGCCTTAGCAATCATGGCCTTTGATTGTGGCTTCATGACCTTCTTTGCCATCTGGAGTTCCTTCATCAACTCAGTCAAACTTATATTTAACTTGTTCATATTATAATTTAATTTGAACTGAGTAAAGGAACCCGATAGAGATTCGAGAACAATGTCCACTTGGCTCTTGGAGTCAATGATAGCTCCTAAGATTTCTGTCTTCTCGAAAGCAGCAATCATCTTGAGCATATATTCTCTGACTGATGCTCCCTCAACTATCTTAGTGTTTATTATAGTTCGAAAAGCCTTCTGTCTTGTGGGCCGACTCTTATCCACGAACATAGTGGCTAATGACTAACTAATGTCATACGCAGAAGCCATGTGCTCGTGTTTAGATTGGAGCACATTAGATATGGAGGCTAGCATATAGCAAAGTGTCATTTCATTAGCCTTCTTCTATGCCTTCTCAGCCTCTCGCTCTTCATTGGTGGAACCTTCCCCGATCACAGGGCAGGTCTCATAAAGGACATACTTATATTCCTCGGCTGTGAGTATTATATCCAGGTTCCTCTTCCAGTCTACATAATTTGGTCCTGTTAACTTATTTTCACGGAGAATAATGGCCAAAGGACTAAAAGAACCTCTCACCATTTTTGAAAAATTGAAAAATAAAAGAAAGGATTTAGTTTGTGAAAATAAATTTGTGCACTGAAATTAATTTGGCTCTTAGGAAAACTGACATAGCTTCTTTGGAAGATTAACAGTTCCCTAAGCTAATTGTAGTATCCACCACAAATTAATTTCCCTTCTAGATAATGATCTAGAGGATAACTTCATCGTGGGATGGTCATTTTCTCTTATTTCTTATGGACATTCCTCGCACTATAACCTCCAACGTGAGCTGACCGATTATAGAACGTGTCCCGAGTTATTAATTACATCATTCCATTAGATCTAGATCCTTGTGGTATCCCTATCTTATACGGGTTCACTCCCAGGGTGACGCGAGGGGACCCACGATCTCTAATGAGGATCGTGATGGAAGCCGTGGGGCCGTTGGAACCCCTCTCCCACTTAATCTTTTAAAATAAAGTTTTCTTGAAAAATATCCTTCTGAAATTTTCATTAAGTTTTTCCTTAACTTAAAATAAAATATCCAAATTCATTAAAATCTCTATGTCAAGGATTATATCTTTTGAGAGATTTTTTCATAGATTAATTTTATTTAAGTTAAAATTTAATGATTTCAAAAATTTTCCAATAAAAACTTTTTAGAGACTTTGGTCTCAAGTTTATTTAACAAAACAATTTTCTTGTGCAAAATAAAATAAAATGGCTTTCTATTTTAACTTACAAAAATATCTAAATCCAATATATTTTCTATGTCAAGGATTAAATCCTTTGAGAAAATATCTAAGGATTAATTTTTGTTCAAGTTAAAATAACCATTTAATTTTTTAAAGAAAAATGTTTTCCTTGCAAAAATATTCCCAAAGACTTTGGTCTTTGAGAAACCGAGCACATAGGTACACAAAAAAAAAAAAAAAATAGCATGCCAAAAAACAATAAACGCTTTAATGCTTTTCTATTTTTTAAACCTAAGTGCCCAAATAATAGAATTAAACACATTAATTAATTAATGATTTATTTAATCCTAAAATCCCTTACTAATATTTTTCATGCAAATATATTCCAAGAATATAAAATATTGCAAAAATATTAACTTCGCTTGGTATGGGACCCAAAACGAAAAAGAAAAAAAATTTAAAAAAGCAAAAATTAACTGCCGATCCACGTGCACCCGATGCATCGGATCCGCGCCCATTTAGCTCTGCGGTCCACTGCGATCCGGTGCACCGGCTGCACCGGATCAGAAGCAGCTTCAACCCGCAAAGCCGCCCCACCCGCTGACCCGCGCATGCACTGCTCGACCCGCGCTTTTATCCGACAACCCGCGCGCATGACCCGAAATCGTATGCAGATTGCAATTGCAACTGAAATCGGCTCGGCTCCAGCACGCACAACAGACGGCTCCAGACACAATCCAGGCGACGACTCGGCTCGGTCGGCGGCTTAGCAATAGTTCTTCTTCTTCTCCATGAATTTTCTCTGCATTCTGTCTGCGAATTTTTCTGTCGTTTCTTCCAGTGGCTTCCTTGAACATTTTTCATTCAAAAAACTCATCCAAACCAAAACCACAAACGCCTATACCCTCTCAAATTGGGTTTACACGATCAAAATTTCAAAACCAAAAATTACAGAGGATCCTATGTTTCCACTGTGAAGCTTACAGAAATATCTATCCCATACCAAAATAGCGAAGGATCACAGGTTTAAGCGCCAAACAATGATCTTCTCTATTTTTATTAATTAACATGCTCTCTAAACCAATCGAATTGCATGCTCTGATACCACTTAAAGGATTTGAAAACAAACAGAGGAGCATGAACGGGTGAACAAAAATAGAGACAGAAAAATAGAAACAGAGCATGGCAGCAGCATTGAGGGATTAAAACCATACCTCTTGATGCCTTAAACCTTGAAGATTGAAGTAGGATGGATTGAAGCAAAAGCACAGCCTCCTTCTTCCTCGTGGGTTGAAGATTCCGGTACCGGTAGTTCTTCTTCGGTGCAGTGAATGCCAGGCTTTTCAATTCTCAGAATATTCCACAACCTAATCTCTAGTTGGTGAACACATAAATGGGTTGAGAAAAGGATCAGTTTTTTTTTCACCATCTCACGGTTGGTTTTCAAGGCTTGGCATCTTATGTTATGCAAACAAAACCAAAAGCCAGTAAATAGAAAACCAAGAGACACAACCGTGAGAGAGAGATTTTATTTTTATTATTTTATTTTATTTTATTTTTTCACATAGAAAGCCAAGAGTCATGAAATAAAAAATAATTATTTTGATAAAAATAATATTTCCGGGATTTAATATTTCAAACACCCGAATATTATTAACAAAATAAATTTTGGCTTCTCCCTAAACTCTTCTGAATTGTGTCCGAAAAAATCCTATGGTCTAGGCTATTGGGTCAAAATAATATTTATTTTTTTTTACCCAAAAAATCCAAAATAATAAACATTAATTATTTTTCTTGGGATTAAATAAATAACCCAATAAATAATTAATGTGCCCAAAGGAACCAAAAAATAATTAAACTTTAATTATTTATTTCTTAGGATTAATTAAATAAACAACTCAATAAATAATTAAGTATTAATTATTTTTCTCTAGTTTAAATCCCGATTAATTTTCTAATTATTCAAACTAGACCTCGACCCTGAATAATTAATTAACCAATTAAACTAGATAATAAATTTCTCTCAATTTATTTTATTTCAGTCTAATAATAAATTAGACTTCCTGAATAAAATATAACCCTCTCAACTAAGATCAATTTCTCAACCCAAAAATAATTAGGACTTACGGGCTATTCTGAGGACCAAAAAGACATATCGTCTTGGCTACTAAAATGACCAAAATACCCATACTATATAAATAGATGTATTTTGTATTTTAAATATTTTCTAATATTACCATAAGAAAATATTGACCCCAAGGACAATGCTGCATTAGCAAAGTCTCCGACCTACAGGTAAAATGACTAAAATACCCCTCTACACATCATCGTACATTTAGAGAGGAAGAAGTGTACTAACATCCCTCTAAATGACATCTACCATCCTTAGGCTTCTAGGCCAATGATCCACGACTTCTTGGAGTGTTTCCACTTTCCAAGGGAGCTACCCTAAAGCAAACATTCAAGTCATGTTTTCCAAGGCCCTGGATATTTAGATCATTCAGACAACCACAAGGGACAATATAGTGTAGAAACTCTCTTGTACAAGTTTGTCTTAACTAACTAGTTACACATATCCAACATGTAAGTATATTAGCCCTACGATAGAACCTCAACTATAATATATCAAAGTATATGCTTCTAGCTTCGTCAGACCACCAACTCATACTCAAGTTATAGGGTACTAGTCCATGCTGTAGCGGTAGTAGTCTAGGTTTCTACCATATAGTACTTTTAGAAACCACTACTACAGGTCCTGTTCTACGTATTCGAAATATGCTTATGTCATGAAGTGAGTGGACTACTCACTGGCTAAAGGTAAGCCATTCTCCATTGGAATTCATAACATAATAACCTAAATATGATGAGATTCTCATTCTCATCAATCGGTTAAGAACAAATGTTTATGTGTTTAAATAACCCATGATCCATACCTTACTGTGAAAGACCACCATTCACATGGATCACTTATTTAAATACAATGGGTCTTTTCCAAACGAAAATGTGCATAAATAAAAAGTAAATTCACAAACAATTTCTTAAATAAATTCTTTTAGTAAAACATTCAATTTTTGTATATCAGAAATCTAGTCTAAGAGGGCACACATTCCAGCAAGACCAACTTAAAGGCTTAGTCCACCGTTGTGTAAGTGTCTCTAAAACTTCAAGGATAATTCAACTTAGTAATCATTTCAAGGGTTCTATTTGCATTTTCATCTAGAGTTCTTATTTGTTACTAATTTGAGTGCTTACAATCTCTTATCCTTCTTGTTCTTGATTTCTTGTGAATCAAGGGTATTGAGGTGTTATTGTGGTAGGCTTAGATCTACTAAATCTTAGGCTCTAATAGCTAGATCTAGTAGAGCTCTTAGCTTGTGGAGAATGTATTTATCTTTTTTTTTTCCTTTTCTTGTGCTCCATATGTTCAAGATCTTGCGTTTTGGTTCCTTTTTGTTATTACAAAGTTACTACAACAAGCCACACAAAAATCCTAAAAAGATTCTTTCTCAAGTTTATATCAAATTTGGTATTAGAGTAGGAAGTGCTTAGATTCCTATCTTAGCTTGGATCTAGCGAAAAAAAAATTGAAAACAAAGCAAAAGGTTGCAACCCATTTCAAAAGGTCTCATTTTTACTTGCTATAATTTGAGATCTATTGAGAAAGACAGGTCCTTGTTGTTGAAAGGTCCTTGGGAATGCATTGTTTCTTTTTATTGTGGATTTATTGGGCTTAATTGGGAAAATTTTGCTTGGAAAGTTCTTTTGGAAATTCTTGCACATAAAGTGTTTGATGAAAGTTCTCAATGATCACTTACCTTATATAAACTATGTGTTTGATGAAATATTTCTCAGAAAGAATGTGGCTTGAAAGTTAGCTTTGTTTTTACAATATAAACCTATTTCCATTATAATACTCATGTCCTTCTTATTTATAGTATTTTTGTTCACAATTCTTTAAACATTGTTGTTTCCTACTTTATTGAACCTTTGCACTAACCCCTTGTTGTTGTTGTGTGTGAACACTAATTTCTTAAACTGTTGTTATATTTGTCTTTGACCTCTAAAATATTCACCAAGTGCTTGCTAATATTTCTCTAGGAACCTTTTTTAAATGAAGAGTCCTAAGAGTTTAGAGAAACTAATAAGTGAATTAAACCCTTTAAGTAGGGGAGGATCTTGGTTGACCAAAGTGGGGACTTGAGTGAAGAAAAAGGTAAGAGTGAAAGATTATCATTAAAGAGCCTATATAGGTTAAACACGAGAATTGAGAGTAATCACTCGGGGAATGAAGTGGGGACATATTGTTTTCTATCTCTAAACTTTTTGCAAGTACATTAACCTTGATTTGAAGTATGCATCAAGGTGCAAAAGTATCCAATTTAAATTTGGGTGGTACGGATAGGCCATAAAAGGAGATGGGAGATATCTAAGAAATGCTAACTTCATTACAAAGGAGTATGGAGGGCATATAGAAAGGGATGACAAAGCTTTGAGCACAACAGGGCCAAACTTCCACTGCTGGCTAACAAAGGGGACAAGATCAACCAGACAGCTTCAACACACCTCTATTGAATGTTCAACTTGGGGGAAGATGATGAGTATTCCATTAGAGGATGTCAGTACGCACCAATTAGAGGAGGAAGAAATGGGCTGAGAGGAGGTAGAGGTAGATTGGAAAATAATCAAATGAGAGTTATCAAAAGAAACATAGAACGAGAGCATGAGTGGGATGAGGGATTCCCAGAGGAAGAATATGGAGAGTAATATAGGGGTAATGGGATAAGAGGTAGACGGAGCGTTGAAAATAAGGAAGAGTGGGAGATGAAAAACCTAAAAATGAAGGTGCCGCATTTTCAGGGTAAAAAATTATCCAAAGGCATATTTTGAATGGGAGCAAAAGATGGAAATATTATTTGATTGCCAGGATTATAATGAGAGGAATAAAATAAAGCTTGTGGTGTTGGGTTTCTCAGAGTACATATTGGTATGATGGGAGTAAGTTTTGGCTAACAGAATAAGAATGGGAGAAAATGTAGTGGGAACACGAGAACTGATGAAGAATCTTATAAGGATAAGGTTTGTACCTTACCACTACTATAACGAGTTATGACAAAGGTTTCAAGTGCTCAAATAAGGGAATAAAAGTATTGAAGATTATCACAAAGAACTTGAGATGCTAATAATGATGACAGTAGTGAATAAAGACCCACAAGATACCAAAGCAAGATTTCTAAGTGGATTAAACTGGGAGATAGCCAATGTAGTTAAATTGTATTCGTATAATACCATAGAAGAAATAGTGCATATAGCTATGAAAGTGGTAAAAACAATTAAAGAGATGGTCATTTGAGAAGAGAGGTTCTAACATAAACCTACCACCCAAAGAGATCAATAAACCAATACCAAAGAAAGAAGAAGCTTTAAGGCCGACACCTAGAGAGTTTAACAAACCTAGGGAGGAAGAAAGTAGAGATAAAGGAAAGGCCATTGAGACCAAGAAGCTAAATATCCAGTACTTTTGATGTTTAGGTTTTAGTCACATGGCACATGAATGTCTAAGTAAAAAGGTAATGTATATTAATCAATTTAGAGAGGTTTCATCCGAAAAGGAGAAACATGAAAAACAAGATAATGTTCAATAAAAAAGAGAAACTTCCAAGGAAGAAGGAGAAGAAGTTAGGCAAGTATGTGTATTACTTGGAGTAGCTAGGACATCATTGAACACACAAGTGAAGAAGGATGAGCATCGTCAACAAAGGAAAAATATTTTCTACATAAGATACCACCTAATGGACGTGTTTGTATTGGCAACAAAGGATTGGATTGAAGTTTCAAATGACGTTTTACTAAAAGCACTAATTCGAGCTTGCAACCTTACCAACATGTGATCATTGTAGCTCCTTTAATATTGTGCCCATAAATAATTATCCATGATGATGGTTTGAACCTCACACTCAAAGAAAAATAAAAATCAAATCAAAAATAAAAATAAAAATAAAAAATAAAGAAAAAAAATACATAAATTAGAAATATACACAAACTACCTACAATACAAAAGTTAGTGATATATAAAAATATAACAAAGGCTAAATCTACAAAATTCGAGTGTTTCCGATAGTACCCATCCCTGACAACGGTGCCAAAAACTTGATGCGTGTTTTTTATTATAGAAAATATTACCAACAAATTACACAACCAATCAAACTTTAATTAAAATTACAACTACTAAAACCACATATATGGGCAAGTATACCCATTGTATAGTATAGAGCATAGCGAGTGTCGAATCCACAAGAACTTAGACTCCAACCTTACTTTACCTAAATCTTTATTGTTTAGCCCATAAAATAAGAAGAGACTAAAAAAATAAATAAATAAAGATAAAAATAAATATAATTCAAGGATGCAATTTCATGTAACTAGACAATTATTTTGAAAATACAATATTGAATCAATTAGCATTCATTACAATCAATTGTCGTCTTGGCATCATGAAGGAATTTAAATAAAATTCAATCGTTTCCCAAGTCATGAACATATTTATGTAGATTCTACTTCTTTCCCAATTCGTGAAATCACTATCCTTTGATTAATTTAGCAGATTTCTCAATCAAACCAAACCAATCAAAAGATGTATTAAACTCATACCTCATAAACATAAAATTAGTCAATGACCCTTTGCTCGAGGTAAAATCAACTAATCTTTGATCACATTAGTCCTTTAATCTTAATTTCGTTTCCCAAATCAATTAGAAGAACCCACATCAATAACTAATGATAATAAGTAATCAAATACCGAAGATAACAATAGATTGATAAAAAATTTCAATCAACTCAAAATCATAATCTCCAAAATAATATCCAATTACATTAAAAATACTAAGCACATCATTGTTAAAGAAAAGTAAACAAATGATAAAAGATAAAATTCATAGATAAACCCTTCTTCTTCTCATGAAAACCTTCTTTGAACAATACTCCTTTAAGTGGTGATTGAGTAGCTAGCTTGGATTCTTCAAATCACCCATTTCTTTTGTGTTTTTTTGTGCTTTTATAGGCCTCTTGGAAGCTAAATTCGTGGCTTAGGAAGTCTTGGTCGAATAGGATTTGAAAAATATCAAAATCTTTTAGAAAATACCAAATTCGTGCACAGAATATTCGCCTTCTAGAACGTACCTGGTGCCAGGTACAATTGGGCCACCTGGCGTCAGGTGCACTCTGTCCTTTTCCTTGTTTTTGCTCTGTCTTTGGTCTTTCTTCTTTGGCAGACAGAATGGACTCGGCACTAGATATATTCTAGAATTGTTCACTTTCTACTTGATTTTAACTCAAATCTGCATAAATTTGTCAAAATTACTTTTTACAAGAAAAATATCAAATAAGAAGGAATATGCCTAGTTATTACAATAAAAGCATCTCAAAATAACCTCAAATAACTAGTAAAATAATGATGATTTTAGCCCTTATTACATACCCCACACACTTGAATTTTTGCTTGTCCTCACGCAAATAAGATTTAAAACACTAAGCATATGGCTTAAGATAAAACAATTTAGCAAAAATTTTCTTAGCAAATCCATCCACAATGAAGACATAACCTTCTTCCAACCTTAAACACAAACTTGTCATTCATTCAACCCTTTCAAAATCTTGTAAACTTATGTATTAAATCATACAATCCCAATGCCATCAAAATTAAGTTAAACAAGCTTATATCTAGTACAAGAAAATCATCCTATTCCTCAAGCAAAAATATAGATAACATAAATCATATAAATCAAGTCATTTAACCAATTCAAGCATTATAAAATCAAATTTACACAACTCAAGTAAGTGAAACAAAGAAACACTCCACTCTTCTTCTTTTTTTTTTCCTCTCAATTTTTTTTTCAACGACTTAGAGAATTGATAGCCTGAAGTGTATGAATTTCTCTTCACACACGTATTAGCCCCCTTATAGTCATCATCATTTTTTTAGCATTTTTTTCCCCTTCTTCTCTTTCTTACCTTTTTTCTTTCCTCTTCTTCTTGCCTTTGGGATAGCCTCAAGAGAGTGTGATACTTCTTTGTTTCTTCATTTCCACTCACCGTATTGGTCCCCTTTTCAACAAAAGCTCTCTCTCTCTTTTTCTTTCAGAGATAAAAACATATATTTTTTTCAACTCAACATTTTTTTCATCTCACATTTTTGTCTTTTCACTCAATTTTTTTTCCACCTTCCTTGTTCACAACTTAAAGTCAAACAAACTTTAAATTCATAATACAAGAACTAATCAATAACTTTTCCTATATTTATCATATCATCTATATTCAAACTCAAAGAATAAAACAAACCTCAAATACCAAATATAATCAAGGTTAACTTAAATTCTCAAGACTTAGCAAAATTCAACTTAATATACAAGTTTACTTTTTAATAAAAATCAAACCATAATAAATGATAAATCTACATCCAAAGTTAAAGGAAAATCACAACTTCATTATAGATAAAAAGCTCAAGTTAACTCCAAATCTCCAAATTTTTAAATTTTCAAAATTTTACCAAAAAAACACTAAGATAATTGATTAAAAACTTGGACAAAGAATATTACTAAACCACTCCCTCATACTTAAACTGGATAATATCCTCATTGACAAAAAATTAACACAATAAAGCATCTCCAAAGGGACCAAATCTAATTAAGGGGTAGAAAGTTTAAGCAATACTTCCGAAGTGCAATGATGCTCCAATAAATTATAAAACATAGAATAGATAGAAGGGCTGGTCTAAGAAAACTTTATTCCTACATACAAAACAAAACACAAACAAAAGTACAAAGAAAATAATAACAAAATAAAGACACACCTAAATAGAAAAAATTAAACTAAAGAAAAAATACTCATAAAAAGCCTAACAAAGTAAATAAAGGCACAATTTACTCCTCCCACACTTAAGATGAAAAATATTTTCCTTATTACTAGGGGAAATAACTCCAACAACTTCAAATACCAAGCAAAGTTAAAAACTCTTTCCACTCATCATACTTCCTCATCAAACATTTGAAAAAGAAATTAATGCTCATTAAAAAAGGTAAGGATAATGAAAGTAGAAATAAGATAGGTTTTTTAAAAATAGAGAGTTCGTGGAGAATATTAATTGCAATGAATGTAAATGCATGACCTAATTTTCATAACACTCTTTTGGACATGCAAATTAAGTTTCCAACATAAAGATGTAAATTATGTCTAAAAAGTCTGTAAACATGAGAATCACCACTTAACCCTTCAAAAGTTTGTCACAATTGAAATTCCCCTTAAAACTTAGTATTTGAGTTTTCAAAGATGGGATTAAAAAATTCTTGCTTTTCAATACTTTTACAAATACCAAGTTACCTCCTTGAAATTGAAACAAAGGGTAGATTTTGTCAACATCCTCCAAGGGCTTCCTATGATGAATCACGTATAAATCCAACTCCTTGAGCTATGTTAAACTTTATACATCATCATTTGGACCATTGTCCTCCAAGAATGGAGAGGAACTTATGAAATCATGTGACAAAGAGAGATTAGAAGTATTAGCACATAGAGAAGAATCGAATACCTCCCTTTCCACATTGGGCAATTGTTCTTCATATCCTTTCTCCTTTCCTTGTGGAATCTCTTGTTCAAGTGTATGAACCTTTATGGCATCTTTAACCAATTTGGCTAGTTGTGTTCTTTGATGACTCATTCGTTGGGATACTTCTTCATGCCACCTAATGGACGTGTTGTATTGGTAACAAAGGATTGGATTGAAGCTTCAAATGACGTCTTACTAAAAGCATTAATCTGCGCTTGCAATCTTGCCAACGTGTCATCATTATAGCTCCTTTGATATCGTACCCATGAATAATTGTCCATGATGATGGTTTGAACCTGGCACTCAAAGAAAAACAAAAATCAAATCGAAAATAAAAATTAAAAAAATGAAGAAAAAAAAACACAAATTTGAAATATTCACAAACTATCTAAACACAAAAGTTAGTGATATATACAAATACAACAAAGGCTAAATCAACAAGACTCGAGTATTTTCAATAGTGCCCATTCCCGAAAACAGTGCCAAAAACTTGATGCGTATTTTTTAGTGTAGAAAATATTACCAACAAATTGCACAATTAATTAAGCTTTAATTAAGATAACAACCACTAAAACTATATATACGAGCAAGTATACCCATCGTATAGTATAGGGCATAGGAAGTATCGAATTCACAAGAACTTAGACTCCCACCTTACTTTACCCAAATCTTTATTGTTTAGCCCATAAAATAAGAATAGACTAAAAAGAAAAATAAATAAACACAAAAATATATATAATTCAAGGATGCAATTTCATGTAACTAGACAATTATTTTGAAAACACAATATTGAATCAATTAGCATTCATCACAATCAATTGGCGTCTTGGCATCATGAAGGAACTTAAGTAAAATTCAATCGTTTCCCAAGTCATAAAATTACTTATATAGATTCCACTTCTTTTCCAATCTATGGAATCACTATTCTTTGATTAATTTAGCATATTTTCCAATCAAACCAAAGCAACCAAAAGATGCATTAAACTCATACCTCATAAACATGAAATTAGCTAATGACCATTTGCTCAATATGAAATCAACTAATCTTTGATCACATTAGTCCTTTAATCTTAACTTCATTTTCTAAATCCATTAAGATTTGACAAATATGAAATTAATGCAAAAGAATCCATTAATCAATAATAACAAGTAATCAAATACCAAAGATAATAATAGATTAATCAAAAATTCCAATTAACTCAAAATCATAATCTCTAAAATAATATCCAATTACAATCAAAATATTAAGCACATCATTGTTAAAGAAAAGTAAACAAATGATAAAAGATAAAAATCATAGATAAACCCTTCTTCTTCTCTTTAAAACCTTCTTTGAACAATGTTCATTTGAGTGGTGATTGAGTAGCTAGCTTAGATCCTTCAAATTACCCATTTCTCTTGTGTTTTTTTGTACTTTTATAGGCCTCTTGGATACTAAATTTGTGGCTTAGAAAGTCTTGGCCGAGTAGAATTCAGAAAATACTAAAATTCTTTGAAAAATACCAAATTCGTGTATAGAATATTCGCCTTTTAGAGCGTACTTGACGTGGGTACAGTCGGGCCACCTGGCGCCAGGTGCACTTTGTTCTTCCCCTATTTTTGCTTTGTTTTTGTCTTTCTTTTCGGTGGACAGAATAGACCCGGTGCCAAGCACACTTGCCAGACCTGGCGCCAGGTCTGTTCCACATTTGTACTAAAAGTTGCTCGAATTCCTTTGCTGGACCAGAATAGACCCAGTGCCTGGTTTATTGGCTGGGCCTGGCGCTAGGTACTTTTTGGAATTATTCACTTTCTGCTTAATTTTAACTCAAATCTACACAAATTTGTCAAAAATATTTTTTACAAGAAAAATGTCAAATATGAAAGAATATGCCTAATTATTACAACAAAAGTATCTCAAAACGACCTCAAATAACTTGTGAAATAATGATAATTTTAACCCCTATCAAAGACCATTTTATAATATTAAAACTTAATTAGTCTAATGTCTGAGACTTTTCTTTCATATACCATTTTCTAAGCTTGTAAGTAGAGCACATCATATTCTCTTCAAATAAACGAAGAAGTATTCTTCTTGATGGCTTGAACTATGGAGTTCTATCTCAAATCTAAGGCTAACCTAAGGGCTTAGCTTACCCTTGTGTAAGTGTCTTTAAAACTTTAAGGATAATTCAACTTAGTAATCATTTCAAAGGTTCTATTTGCTTGTTCATCCAAGGTTTCTTGTTTGTTGCTAATTTGAGTACCCACAATATCCTATCCTTCTTGTTCTTAATTTCTTGTGAGTCAAAGGTGTTGAGTTGTTATTGTGGTAGGCTTAGATCTACTAAATCTTAGGTCTAATAGCTAGATCTGTTAGAGTTTTTGGTTTTTGAGGAAGATATATATCTTATTTTCCTTTTCTTGTGCTCTATATGTTCAAGATCTTGCGTTTTAGTTCCTTTTTGTTATTGTAAAGCTAGTACAAAAAGCTACAAACAGATATGTTCAATAGTATTTTAATTAAATCTTACTATGATTGTATGAAACTTGATTCTTTATGATTGTATGATGCCTTTTGGGTGAGAATAAATGCTTGAAAATACATAATAAATCTGTAGAAAATTGAAGAACATTCTGCACTCTTCATAGATGAAACATCGCATATATGTTTTCTCTTTGCTATCTATTTTGTGCAAGTTTATTGATCAATTTATTCTCATTATATTGGTGAAACTTGAGGGTGAAATTGTAGTAGATATCTTGTCCTAAATTCTGAAAATTTGGGTGAACATGGACCTATGTTTGCAAATAGAAAATCCCTCTTGTTGCTGCCATGCTTGTGATTACCTAGTCTAAACATTTCTGAGATGTTTTTAGTATAGGTTGCCGGCAACTTTTATGGTAATCACGAGTATATATATTAAGCTTTAAACCATGGTGATTTGGGATTAATTGGGAAGGTGTATGTAGATGTTTTCTCTCAAAAACACAAACCTATACTTGTTGGAATTTCTATAGACAGCTTAGCACTTTGGAATGGATTTAGTAAGTTGAACTACTTAGCAGGACTTAGGTACACAACCATTTTCTTTACAAAAAGGGAATTATTTAAAAGATCTTATGACTGATATTTTTGGGAAGTAATATCCTAGAATTCAGGGGACTATTTTCTTGAGTTAATAACATCTTACCATGTGCAGAAAATTTTATAATGATTCTATTTGATCATTTGAACAGTTTTAGGTTGATGAATGTTTTGGTATGAATGCCTGTTGTGTTTACTCCACTTCTTATCAAGACATTTATGCTTGATTAATAATATAAGCTTAATGTAGTATTATGAATCTAAGTGTGTGTATTATTAACATAATTGTGCACTAGGATTATGTTTGGGATTAGAAAACCTTGTTTAGAACACATGTAGGTGATTAACACTTAGGCAGCAGAACCTAGGGAGTAAAGACCTTCATACTAAATTAGAATTGTCCACTTGTGCTTGGAATAAGGTAAGTCCCTTATATTCATGAAATGATTTATGCATGAATTAAATTTGGAAACTCTTCTAAAATTGATAATAAATTAGGAGTCATGCATTGAATTTTATGAATTGTTTTGAAAATTAAACTATGAATTTATCTTCCGCATGTGTTTGTGAAAATCATAGCATGAAGTATGAAAACATTGGCTCTATTTATTTTGACCTTTTATATTGTGAAGTTGAATGTGGAAAATACCATTCCTTCCGTAAACTATGGAAACATTATGATCAACTATGTATAATTGAACATTAAAAAAATTGCATGATTTACAAAATATTATCGGGATAGAAATTTTCTGCATGTTTTGGAACTCAACTTTTGGAAATATATTAAGCTAACGCTTGTAAGAAATATGCTATGGGAGCTATCTTGAAATATAAACATGAAGGCTATGAGTATTTAATTGGAGCAAGACTCTCTATACTAGCTCATGTTAGATTGAGGGCAACTTCTAATAGATTGGCCATCTTTGAAAGATTGCCACTTTCTATACAAGGTGACGGTGCCTAGAAGTTAAGTCAATTCTTAGTTATCGACGAGGTTCTAAAGGAACTAATGGCTAGACAGGGGACAACCAAATAGGATTTAAGTGAGAGAATGTGGAGAATCTCACTCTGTAATACCTCACTACCTATATAGCCCAATCAGGTTAGGGATGTCGCCCTATCCTTCTAACTAGAAATCTTTATAACACAGTAAATAAATAAAAGATAAATAAGTAAACCACAAGATTTTGAAATTAAATTTAAAAAAATCAAATTGTGACTATTACAATCCCTGCATGAGTCAAGTCTCCAAAATAACATTTCTAAACATTTGAGCTAATAAATAAAAATATTACATCAAAACTACTACTATTACAAAAGAGATCTCTACTCCTCAGCCTTCATAGATTCACCTAACCCTAAAAACATGGTCAGAAAAATCATGTGGGATTATAAAAAATCTCAGTAAGTATGAAGTGCATGAGTTTGTGTCTCACTTTCCAAATTTGATACTATGATACATGAGTAATGTAGATTTAAATGGACACACACACACACACACACACACACACACACACACACATATCTATATATTCATAATTTCAATAATTTTTCCATCTCAAATGCATTATCATATTGGGAAGATTTAGCAAGAACAAAATCAGGAGCTTGCATAATAAAATATTTTGTCAGGTAAAATCATTTTTATGACATTTCTAGGACATCAAATCCATTTTTTAAAAGTCTTGAACCTAACACAAAACCATATCTTCTGTATCCTTAAGATACCTATACCGTGTCAAAGTGATCACACTATATCATATATATGGTGACAGCATGTACAATGCCAAATAATTGGGTAAGGTGTACATCCCTCTCGAGGGAATACCCCGCCATCTCCCTCATACAAAATCAGACCAGATGTCCTATGTCTGTCCTCTGGCTTCCCTTAGAGACCGTGTTGCTAGTTAAGGACCGCTCTCAGCTAATAGAACTATTGCCCCATTTGGAAATATATATATATATATATATATATATATAGCTTTTCGGAGATGGCTAATCTACCAAAATTCTCTCCTAATCTAACAAAAGCCAGTCCTATCCCCTTGCCCATTGAGATCTTAATATTATTAATTTAATGGTTCAAGAGTTCACTATTCTAATATGGAATAATTAAGTTATTGCCAAAATTGTTCCAATATTAATTCCCAAGTCCTATCCTAACTAAAACCAAAACTACAATTAATTTCCCAAAAGTTTCCAAAATAAATCTTCCTATATCTATTCCCAAAATTTATCCAAGACATAATAATTTATTCCTCATAATTTGTTATAATAATAGTCGAAGCCATTACAAATAAAACTCATGCGATGTTTTTCGTAATATTTTTCATGCATGAAAATGCACATATATTTATATGTATGTATGTATGTATGTATATGTGTGTGTATGTATTTATATGTATGTGAGCATATCATATATTTGATACAAGGCTCCTATTTTATAGTCATTGTACTCATGAAAAGTTTTGTGTAATTGCTTTTGCTTGTGCATGAATAAATGATAACAAAACCACCATTTATAATAAGCATTATTTTCATACATAAGTGGTTTCTTCAAAGTGATATGCTCATCATGTAGATCATAATTTTCATGTCAAAAGCATAAACATCTCATTAAATTAATCATATTCTATATATATATATATATATATATATATATATATATATAAACTTAAATGCAAATTTGTATGACTAAAAACATGGTAGTTTGCATGAATTTCGCATTTCACAATAGACATTTTGAAAATATGCTTGGGTTGCAAAGACTTACCTTGGTCCCTAGCAAATTAGAGTGATAATTCAAGTTTAAGGTTTTGGTGCAAAACCCTTAACACTTCAACGAAATAGTGATTTCAACTTAAGCTGCAATGGCCAGAGTACTGTTTTGCTCATTGAAGAACCAAAAAGGCACTAAATGTCCTCCCCCCCCCCCCCCAAAAAAAAAAAGAAAGAGAATTGCACTATATCTTCTACCATCTATTCTTTAAAATATAGTCCACTAAAAGTTTTGCATATGGCAATTTATTCTGTTTCTTCATTAGCTACCACAAGTCTGAGGCTTCCACATCTCACCTGTATCCTAAAAGCTTTTTGATCAAATATTTAAATGTAGATTGCTAAGGTACCAAGTGAAACTTGTTGACCATTTCAATGAGCAATTTATATAGTTAAACAATTCCCTTGTGACTAAGAAATCTGTGTTCTAACACGTCTAAAAGATCAGCATCATCTTCCAAGTCTTTTCCACCATCTTTGTAAAATATAAAAATGCCATATAATAGTGTCCTTGTATCAGAATGGTCCAATTCCTTATATCAGTCAGACATCCATGTACTTCTATCATGTCCGATACTTAGCATGCTTCTTCTATCCTGTGTTTTACAAAGCTTAAAGACTAAGTGGTTGTATGTGATGTTTTAGGGTTCATATCCTGCATTTCTCATTACATCCACAATCTTCTCTGCTTCATCAAATCTACCCACACTTGTTAAAAGCCTATGAATCCCATCATAGTAAGCTTTCAAAAGGCAATAACCTACAACCTCATATTCTTGACTACTCTAAATACCATATCCAAGTCTGAATCTCCATGTGATACAATGAATTGCAAAAGCGAACCACATTCCTTGGGCAAGGGCCTATGCCTATGTTCTGTATAAATATGTTTAGTATGTTGCATAAATGCTACTAATACTTTCCTTCATGCCTACAACTATCTACTGGCTTAAATGGCATGTCCATCAAGTGTTCATAAAGTTCCACAACATTCTTTAACATTTCACTTTTCTGAAACTCCCTTGATATCTTCACATTAAATGTCAATATCAATTTCATAATCGGTAGTTCTCATCTCTTTCACCGTACTCTGGAATTCCTTAATTGATTGCTCACTGCAAAGAATTCTAATTACCCCATTATAAGTAATACTATTATGCTCAAAACCCAAACTTTCACCACCACCCATTTGAGGAAAAAAAAGTATTATTATTATTATTATTATTATTATTATTATTATTATTATTATTATTATTATTATTATTATTATTATTATTATTATTATTATTATTATTATTATTATTATTATTATTATTATTATTATTAAACTAAAAGCTTTCAAAAGGGGACCTTCTGCTCTAAGGTCCTTTAATACCCCCAAAACAAGATTTTCTAAAACTAAAATTCTCATTTCTCCTAATTGTATCTCCACATCACTTCCCCAATCTGACTTTTTCACCACCTCAACCATCTCCTTTACAATCTTCTCCATAGAATTTCTTCAATCATTCTCTCATAAAAATGTTTCAAAGCAGTTACATCATTAACCATTTTTTGAAACTTGAAATATTATGGAAATGGACAAATATGTTTCTTCATCAATGTAAAATCTCTTCACTTTCATTTCTTTAAGGGTAATCCAAAACTCCCTTATTGAATCCTTGTTAGCATAAATTCTAAATACATAACAGCTTCATGGGTCAGTTTTAGGTTTGATCCTATTAGAACTTCTTTAATCTCCCTAGACCAATCATTTGACAAATTTTCTCTTTGATTGGTTCTGATTTTCTTAAAAACAAGAATTTTCTAATGGATTTTACTGAGAATAATATTTGATGTACCAATTTGGTTGAAAACAAAAGGGAAGAAGCCAGGGAATCGTGTCACCTGTGAGTGGAAGGATTAAGTTCTTGACAACTTAGTCCCACGAATTGTCTTGGCAACCTGGAGAAAGCTCAGGATTCTCTTAGCTTGATTCACGGTTGCTAACTTGCAGAGGGGAAATAGGAGAAAATTAGCTTTTATACTAAGGCTCTTTTGATCCAAGGGCCAAAAATGCTCCTAACTCTTATCAAAATTGTTTGGTCCAAGTCAAAAGTTAATTTTGAGGCTTTGAGTGGACTAAGTCAAAATTATTTGAAAGTTTTGGATTTCTTAGTCAAAATGATTTAAATAGGTCAAGTGAACATGGTCACAGAGCTAGTCAAAATAATTTCTCAAGATCAAAATAATTTTAGTCCTAAATTGACTAAGATTTTTAATTAGTCAAAATTATTCAAAAATAGATATTATAAAAATTATAAGAATTATTTCTCTTATTATAGAAATAAAATAAAATTAATAACAATTATACTTCTTTTTACAAATAATATTTTAATTCATTAATAAATCATGTACTACACTCATAAATCAAATATATATACTTTAGTAAACACATATAATTCACCTTATCTCCTTGCACCCTTATCATTCACACAATAAAGTCACATAATTCAAAATATGATTTACAAAAATTATAAAATTTATTTTTCTTACTAAAATAATTGAAATAATATTTAATTAAATCCTAATAAATCATTTTTCACACATAATAATAAGTAGTCACCTTAAAAATCACAAATTATTCACATGCTTTCTCAAGCATCCTTAATACTCATAAAAGAGTTAAATGAGCAAGTCACATAAACAACCTCAATAAGTATGATATACTCAACATTAAATGCTCATTCCCTAATTCCCAATGTATCAATGGGCGGGGTATTACACCCTTCTCTACTTAAAGAAATTTCGTTCTCGAAATTAATCTAAGTCACACGTTACACAATTTTGGATACCTATTTCTCATCCAATCTTCAGTTTCCAATTTCTATGTTGTACTTCATAATGTTCCTATAGAACTTTAATCATTGGTAACTAATCTAACTAAATTCATGCCTTGTCACATCTCCATTTTCCTAGCGGCTCTAGGGCATCAAATTCTATGCACTTCCCTCAAAATCTTCTTCTTCAATTCTTCCTCTTTTTGGCATATGCAATCTTTCACAGTAATATGTTACTTCTTGGTTATCCTTGTAGAAATCTTGGTTCTCTTTCTTTCCATCTCCTTCTGCAGTTCAGGTATCCTATTCATATTCCAGAACTAATTCTTCCTTTCTTACTTCCACTTTCAAAAATAAAACTCCGTGCACTACTTACATTTCCTAAACTTGGAGTCTTGCCATTTTCACTCTTCTACTTAACATATTAGCTACAATATTAGTCTTGCCAAGGTGACAGTTGATGAAGCAACTATATTCCTCTAGAAACTCCTTCTATTTTCTTTACTTTAAGTTTAATCCCCCTTTTTAGGTAAAGATATACCCCAAATTTCTATGATCAGGGAATACTTCATAATTCATTCCTATCAAGTGGTGTCTCCACTCTTTAAAGCAAATATGGTTATAGCTAACTCCAATTCATAGGCGGGGTAGTTGATTTCATGTGGTTTAAGTTTTCCATGAGAGACTTTTGTAATAGCCCTATTCTCTTGCACACCTAACGACTAGAAGTTGAGTGATTAACTCGAGAGAAAAAGAAAAAGGTCGAAAAATTCATCATCAAGAGAAGATTAGTAATCATGAAATATCAAAGAGCAAAAAAGATTGAAAGGTTGGAACTATTGATTGTCAAAGAAACTATTGTAATTGATGAGAACCGAACACTTTCATTGAGCAAAGAGAAGAAATTCTTGGATACTCAAGCTTTAGTAAAAGAAATGCATTTACCGAGAGTAATAGGAGTCATTGAGTAAAAGATAAGCACCTAAAATTAATACTATTTGACCCAAAAAAAATGGAGTTTTGTGTAACAAAGAGACAACAAGATAATAAAGGTGAAAAGATTAAGCAGTTAATGATATTGGAATTTAAGAAAGAGGCAAAGTTAAAAAGGATGGCCTAAGATAGGATGTACTAAATCAAAAGCATGACAAAGGAACATGAACTAAATAGAACGAATCTAATGAAATAAGAAGTAGAATACAAACACAAAGACGTCACAGAACAAGTTGGACATAATGTTAGTGAGTTTGTTGAGGATCAATTGCAAACAACAAATTAAGTGTCTAAGGTGGCTACGGCTAACCAAATTTTGAGAGAAAACTCACGATAACAATAAATATTAGGAGAAAAGAGCTCACTTGAGAAAGCTTAGAAGAAAGAGAGGGAAGGCAAGATAAAGAAGATCGAGCCATCTTCCAAGGGAATTACCACTACGGCTTATAACCCCTTTATTAGATGTATCTGTGTATAAAGTGAAGTATTTTTCCTTTGTCCAGCAAATTTAGCATGGGTGTAGAGATAAATTTTCCTTTGGCCTTTTAGAGGCTTTTTTCCATGGTTCTGAAAGTCGAACCGAATCGGTCGGTTCAACTAGTCAGATAAAAAATCGGCCACCAGTCCAATTTGACTATATGCTATAAGTCGGCAGCAAGAAAATTGGTCAAGAACCGGTCAAAATCGGTCAGGTAAAAACTAGTCAAATTGGTCAATTTGAATTTTAAAAAAAGACAAAACAAATTTATTCTTATACTTTAGACCTTTTTGGCAAATAACTAAGTTATTCTTATTTGAAATCTATTAGTTTTAAGAGACATCTTTTATATTTTTTATTTATTTTTATTTATATATATATAATAATAAATAATATTTTATGTATAAATAATATTTAAAAAATATTTAATTACATTCCAGTTCGACCACGGTTCAACTCGATCGAACCTGTGAACCATTGAACATGTTGCTTCACCGATTCGATGACCGGTCCGATTTTCAGAACCTTTCTTTTTTCACACTTCTCGCCCACGAATACAATTTCTTCTGTAATTGTTGGGTCTAGGTTGATGCAAGGATTGAGAATCCTTCTATAATGTGGCAGTAATATTCCGCCATTCCTACAAAATTTCGAATCTCCATAACATTCTTGGGCTTCTTTGAAAAGCAATCGCTTCTACTCTAGGCGCTTCTTCCTTATTCTTTTTGTGAATTACCACATATCCTAAAATTAAAACTATGCAAAACTAATACTCACACTGCTAAGCTTGACAAAAGTTTGTGCTTCCTCAACTTCGAAACTAATTTCAAATGCTTTGCCTATTCAAACTTAGTATTAGATGTAATCTTAGAATTACTTTCTTTTTAGAATCTCACTTAATAATATTCTTATCTCAAATCTAACAGGATCCCTCAGGATCCCATCCTCTATCTTTACAAATAACATTGTGGTTCCTCCACGGTGATGTTCTAAGTCATCTATATGCTTGTCCCAATAACTTTCTCAATCGATTGTTCTTGATAAGCTTTCATATTCTCGATATCGGGTACTTTAATTCCTTCACTCAACTTTCCTAAAATTCTAAAACCCCTCCTTCTAGTAAGACAAATTATACTAACCTACTCTTATAATCTACTCGAGTATAATTTGTGCCTAACATAAAGTCGTTTTTCCTCAAAAATATAAGATTAAGATTCCTAAGTAATTCTCCTTTCTAGTATCAACTTCTGAAATTCAAAAGCTGCACGGCGGCAAGTAGCATAAGCTGGACGGTGCCATGTGTAACACTCCATATTTCCATACATAATGGGCCTTGCTTTTGTGAGATGTCGCCCCTTCTTATCTCACAGACAAGGGGTTTTATAATAATTAATAACTTAATTTGGAGCGGAATCATACTATGACTCCAAAATAGGAATTTTATTCTTAGGAAAATCCCATAATACATGGACTTTATATTCTTCGTACAATATTTCAAACTTAAACATATAATATATCATATTGCCTATTTCTTCATTATTACACTTCTGTTGCGCACTATGATAACCAATCTGTATATTAGAGCCTAAAAACATGTAGAAAATGTGTGAGTGCAAAAAAACTTAGTGAGTCCCATGTATACTCGTGATTTTCAAATAAAACAGGTCTCATGATATATTCTCAACAATACAACTTGTATACAACAGATGAGATCTCATAATTGATATTAATGCACAACAAACGTTTTTCTCACATAGATATTAATGTTTCCACACCAAGATTACTAGTCCCATCAAATAAAAATATTGTTCCCCACGACCCAGATAGGATTTATAATCCTACCGCCTTTATTTGCTCTCAATGATTCAGATAGAATTTACAATCCTATCGCCTTTAATTTTGTGACAACAAGAATGAACCCAATAGGACACACAATATCCATACTTCATAAAATACTCATTTTCATATATTGATACAAAATATTATATTTTCTAAGAATATTTTATTTATTATTATTACTATATTAATATTATAAAATTATTATTACATCAAATAATAATAATAATAATAATAATATTATTATTATTATTATTATTATTATTATTATTATTATTATTATTATTATTATTATTATTATTATTATTATTATTATTATTATTATTATTATTATTATTATAAGAAAACAAGTGGTGTGTGATGATTGGAATTAAATGCCATGACATGATTGGTTGCAAATGGTGCTTGATGATTGGAGTTAAATGGCATGATATGATTGGTTACAAGTAATATTTGATGATTGGATCAAATAGCATGAGATGATTGGTTATATAGAGTTAAGTGGAATATGGTGATTGATTTAAAGAAAGCTATGCTTAGTCACCATGCTTAGCCACCATAGAATTAATTAGCTAAGCTTAGTCACTATGCTTAATCACCATGTCATTGATTAGGTATGCTTAGTCAGCATTTGAATACCTACTACATATTTTGATCACGTGATGGATTTCTCTCTATAAATAGAGGCTAGGAGGGATAAGGAAGGTGACCAAAATGGTGAGAAGAAAGGAAGAACTAAGAGAGAGAGAGTATGGCAAAAAAGAAAGAGAAAGAAGAAGAAATAATTGAAAGAAATGAAAGGAAAGAAAAGATAGAAGGAAGAAGTAAAGGAGGAAAACCGAGAGAAAAGAAGAGAGAAGAGAGAATAAAGATAAAGAAATAGTACACATTGATGTAAGAAAGCTCGACTTGAGGAAATTAGATGGAAAGCAAGGTAAGTTCCCATTCATTTTCTGAAACCGCCTTTCGTAAGTATTTCTTATAATATATGTAATATATATTTTACACAAAATATTTATATTTCATAAGACTTTCTTGAAAATAAAAGAAAATAGTTTTATAAATAATTTTATAAAATTCAAGAAAATTTTCAAAAGATCACAAGATAGTAAAATAAACCTTCTGTCAGCGCAGGATATTACACAGTGCATATTCAGTTTGGCTCTTTTGTCAGTCTTTTTCTCCTTGAATTCTTATCTAATCTCAATCTTTTTATCCTACATAAAACAATGAGAAAATGAGGGATTAAGTAGCAATCTAGAATGTATTTTAGAGACTTTGAAACCCAAATAATTTGAAAAATATGTAAAATAAGCAATTATCATTCCCCCATAATTAAGTTTTTGCTTATCCTCAAGCAAATTATCAAAATTAAAAATGCTCCAAGCAAAAAGAATATATTTAGAGTGGATTTTTTGCATCAATTACTATTATTGGAAAAGATGTTCATTTTCAATTGAGATGAGAACTCAGTTCAAGATTATTCAACTAGGCTAAACTCGTGTAAACACATGTATTTGAATAGATAAAACCAAAGCCATCAAAATTGGATTAAACAAGTCTATATCTATTTAACAAGTGACATCCCATTTCCTAAGTCAAGAATGTTACTCAAGTGATTCATATATGCAGGGAATAATGAGTTACTTAAGTTCTCTGACTTCCAAAGCTACTATGATTATAGGTAGTAAACAGAAGATTAATTTATAAACTTACTTTTGCAAGGTAATGTAAATGCCTGTTAGAAATAAAATGATTGATCTTTCAACTTTTACATTACTCTAATTGGATTCTCATTTTCTTTTAGAGTAAGGTAATGCAAAGGCCTGAATAGATAAAATGAATGATTTTCAGCTTTTGCACTACTTTGCTTCAATCACTCATGTTCTTGCCCTAATCTACATTTACTTAAACTTAGAGTTTGGACTAGCTAGAAGATTACAGTATATAAATAAGTCAAGATTCCTAATTTATATTTCACCACAAGTTTCTCATCATAGCCTAAGAAATAAAATGTCACCATGTTTACTAAACATAAATAAGGTTAAGCCAAATTCTCAAGATCTAATTCATAGCATATCAAATATACACGTTTACCTAAGAGTATCCAGTCAAAATAAACTCATTCCAAATTTGCATGTCAAGAGAAAAGATAGCAATTCCAAAAGATTGTCAAAATAAGCCAGAAATTAAAAAAAAAAAACTTAGCTCAAATTTCAAATTCCACCACAAATCAAGACTTTAATTTCAAGCCACAAAAAACCTTGCAAAGAATATACATTAAACTCTTTCCCCCACACTTAAAATGGACAATATCCTTATTGTCCGACAAAATATGCAATATGAATGTATATAATAGGACGAAAAAATAATAAAGAGGAAAGAATTAAAGTAGTACTCCCTAAGTGAATAAAATCTTGAATTTTGTATTAAAAGAGAAGAGAATCAGCATCCACAAAATATAGTATCTAAAGTAATCGAAAAAGAAATAAAATACTAATAAGTCTTAAATGAAATAAAACATAATTAAAAAAAAATATTGAAGGAACATATCCATAAAGAACAAAATAAATCCTATCCCTAATATGGTCCATGGTCTCTATGTCTACTCTCCTCAAGCACATCGAGTCCTAAATGGCCATATCTCTTCAGTCTATCCTACATAGTACAAAGGAAAGCATCTGAAGATGACTGCTAATAGCTGAGAGTATCTAACTCTACTACCAAATTCCTGAGCTCAGTTCTGATCATTTCTAGCTGCTCTTCATAGACATCAGATGTTTGACCTTGCTTCTCTAGCAGTCCTATCTTCTAACCTATCATTTGTTGTTGTTGTGTATTGATCTGACCTTATTGTACTATTGTGTCTTGGAGTATGCACATGCTATTGGTAAGCATGGCAAAGTGTGTGTGCAACTCAACCTGAAAATTAGTAGCGGTTGTAGATTGTCCTATATTGGGCCTTTGAACTCTGGAGGACTTTGCATGTGAGGACTGTTGCTGAGATGGATGCTACTGTCTCTAGCCTGTCCTTTCTCTGAACTCAATAGGAGTTAGCCACCTCTTGGCATCTTTATTGTAGCTATAACCATAGCTGACTAACGTCCTATCTGTAACTATATCACTGGCAGTAGTAGTAGCAGTTATCTCATCCTCTGTTGGCACATGGAAGTACTACAGAATCTTGGTAATGACAAGAGGGAAAGTAAATACCTTGGAGGGATGGGTAGAATAGACTACATCTCATATGTAAGAGATGATTAGGAAGGCTAGGAGAAGTGTCTAGGACTGAATATGCTTGTGTAACACATAAATATCCACTAGCCTACCTTTATTAGAACCACTTGCCCTAGGGGCAACATTAAAGTCCAATAAGTAAATCACCAGTTTGTACTATGCAGGTAAGTTAATCACATGTAAAGGCTCTGCCTGCTCAGCTAGGTGATACACCAGATGCAGCTTAGTCTTAGTTGTATCAAACTTCTACTCTGGATCCAACACCACCCTTTTGTTATAGGCGTCAATCTCTATACATGCTTTCTCATCTCTCAACCCCAGAATGGTAGCCAAAAACTCTCTAGTCAAACTAATGCGAACCCCTCTAACTGTGGTGTCAATATTTCTTAAGTTGTTTTACTTCTTAGCCTCCATGTTTGCATAGAACTCCTTGACCAAATTTGGATAATAAGTATCCTGCTAACCTAGAATGGGCCCCCATCTAACTTACCTGAACAAATGACCAATTTTCAAGTGATGGTCTAAGACTAGGTCAATGGTCCTCTCCAAAATGATTTTCCTGCTTTCCCTTTTCTCAAACTATTCCTATTTCTCTTCAGTCACAAATCTAGCAATAGGATCAGAAGAATGTTTGTGGATAAAGAAGCCTCACATTTCTTTCTCTTTAAAAGGAGATTTGAAGTAATATTTTTAGGGCCATAGGTAGGATAGGATAAGGAAGGAAAAGGAAAGGAAAGAAAAGAAAAGATAGAAGGGATTCACTCAATACAACTTGCAAAATCCCAACTCAATTTTCCTTAAAAACTAATCAAATGCAACAATCAACCAATGAGAATCAACCAACACTTTTCTACATCACTTCTTCTTTCAGCAATCACCAAAAAAATTACCTAAGTTTAACACAAATCAGATCGAACTCCTTTCCATAACATACCAAAACAATTAACCAACAATACAATTCATACCATTTATTAAGGCATTCAACACATTGCTACAACAACAATTCAGCAAAACAAACCACGGTAATAACAAATCAACACTCTCTTTCACAACATCTACACACCAAAACCCAATCTCCTATCAAGCACAAACTCCCAATTTGTTTGCATAATTTCTTAACCAACTCACACTATCCCCTGTTCAAGTTCATCAAAATAGATTTCAACACAATTTACAAATTCTCCACAACAATTTAGTCCACAAATCACATCTCAATCAAAACAGCTCAACAAAAAGATCAACATCAAAACAGGTAAAACAACAACTTGACAATTCCAATACCCACAATCAATTCAATTCAATAGCTTAACAATTCAATTTCAGTTTCAACAGTTTGAAAATAATATTCAATAACAACTCAAATTTCAAATGCAGAGAAGTCATCAATTCAGGAATTGTTAGTTTAGAAATCACCCAATTTTTGCTTGAATATTGAAGGCATGTAGACATTTTTTCTTCCCAAGTTTTCCAATCACTAAGACTCTACAAAGTAAAGTGGAAATGTTGAGGTAAATTCACAGCTACTTTGGTCGATTGGAACAAGAAAAATGCAATAAAGTGTTTTCAACCATCGAAGGTTTCAAAATTTGCGGGAAAGATAGTTGTACGGATCAAATTAGGCAATAGGTAAGGTGGGAAATTGTACGGCAAGGAAGGATTGAAGAACTAGGGTATTGGGTCGTCGCGGGTTGTAAGAAATAGGGAAAAGAAGAAAAGGAAATTTGTATTATTTTTCTGAGATCTGACATTACACGGCGCCGTTGAAGTTGATATGCATGTTGCCATCAAGGCATAGAATTTTAAAACCCGAAACCAAAATGTTGTTGCTATAATTAAACACAGATGCACAGTGCCGTGAGGAATGACCTCTATTATGCCGTGTAAGTGATAGGGCCTAAATTTAAATATATTTTTCTAGTTATTTGAGGATATTTTGTGACACTTTGATATATTAACTAATCATATTCCTTCCTATTTGATATTTCACTTATAGAAATATTTTTTTATTATTTTATGCCAAAATAGGTGAATTTGGAGTTTAATTGAAGAATCTCAATGAAGACCCGGTGCCACCCCAAGAAGACTGACCCGACCCTGAGCCAAATCTAAAAAACAATGAAAAACAAAGAAAATAGGGGATTGAAATAAAGCAAGCCGTGGGATGATGCACCTATCTCGCGGCCGGCTTCAACACAAGGGAGTCGCGGCTCACTGAAAAAGGCAAAGAAAGGAAAAGATGTGGCTCATGGGTGGCTTCATGGTCACTGAACAAACAAAAGAAAAAAAAAAAGAGAAAGTAACCTTGGGAGGATGCACCTGTCCCGCAGACGGCTTTAACAAGGAAGTCGCGGCTCAATAGAAAAGGAGAAATGGCTTCATCAGCTCGGCAAGAGAAAGAAAGGAAACGGCTTATGTGGCTTGACTTCATGGATTCGTTGGACAAAGCTTCAGCTTCAAAGAAAGTAAGAAAAGAACGCTTGGCTTAACTTGGAGTCTTCATTAGCTTCTGTAGCAATTCGACTTCAACAAATTGCAACTCAACGCAATTAAGTCGGTGACTTCAATGAATTTGTATAGACTTTCAAGAATCGTATTAGGAAAGTACTTCATGTGTATTGTAAAGCTTTTAGGAAATCTGTAGGCCTATAAATATTATCTATTAACATTAGGAAAAAGCGTGCACACATAGAGAGTTAGACAAATATTTTGAGTGCACCACGTAATACTTTCTCTGGAGAAATTTATCACTCAAGGAGCATCGATTTAGGAAGAGTTTTTAATGGAAGTTGAAGTTCTTGTCTAAGAATACCTATCTCTTTCCTTTGTTTCCTTTTTCTTGAACAATGATGAGTTTAATTCTTTAATTGTATTTGGATGTTATTTTTTGGATTTATGATTTTTGAATTAATTTAGTCGTTTGATCAATTAATTATTATTCTTAATATGTGATTATATATTTTATTAAGGAATTGATTGATTGATTCTTCTTGTCAACTTGCTTGAAAAATAGATTAATTATGGTTTCAATTTAATTAATTTCATATCTGTTATCTCTTAACTTGCTTGAAAATATGGTTAATTGTCAAAAACTTGGGTAATCAAATATTAGTTGTTGATTGCTAGAATATATATTCATTGGCTAATTTCATGCTTTAAATTACCTAGAATATATGTGTTTATGTAAGGATTGATTTTTAATGCATCTTTTGGGTAAATTGGTTTAGACAGAATATGTTCACTAATTTAATTAGAATATAGTGATTCCATGGATTGCAAATGAAGTGGGTCTATTTTAATTCCTTCATGATGCCAAGATAATAATTGATTGTGATACTTGCTAAGTAATCTATTGCCATGTCTTCAAGAATATTCGTCTAAATTGCATATTCTTTCATCCTTGAGTAGTATATATTTTTTTTCATTTTTCTTTTTATTCTCTTATCACTTTATTAGGCCAGTTAAATAATGAATGAATGGTAACTAATGGTAGTTGTTTCTTAAGGATCGATACTCGTTAATTCCCTATATTATGCTTGCTATGAATATTCTTGCCCATATATATAATTTGAAATTAATATTTTAATTAAAATTTGTCAATGGATGGATTTTAAATTGTATGATTTTTATATATCCAAATTCTATGCATCAAGTTTTTGGCACCGTTGCCAAGGAACAATATCATGAAAATTTAGATTTCATTGATTTAGTCATGTAAATATGTAAATAGATAGATACGTGTTAATAATTACTAACTTGTCTCAATTGTATGTTGTATATATCGTATATTGTCTTATTTAATTTTGCTAACTCAATATTAATGTACAATATGTGTATTTATTGTATTCGACTATTCAATGATTTTTACGTCATAAATTTTGAGTTAATACTAACTCTTGTTATTTTTAGGTTTGGACTTTCACTTATGTTACGCTGAATTTTTTAATATATTTTTAATTTTAGTTTAATTTCTAATTTATGCATTCTTACTTTACATGTATTGTGCTCGTGCAGTAATTTAGGATTAGTTTTTATTTATGTATTTATTTTTTTTATATTAAAAAAATTATTTCATCCGTACATTCCCCCCCTCCCCCCCTCTTTTTTTCTCCTATTTTGTTTTCCTTTTCTCTTTTCTTTTCTTCTTCTTTTCCCTTTTTCACATTTTCTTTATCTTGCTCAGATTGTTGTTTTTGTCCTTTTCTTCTTTCTTCTTTTTATTCCTTTTTCTTTGTCTTTTACTTTTCTTGTTTGTCCTGTGAGGCATACCGACACCAACCCCTTCCTTTTGATTTGTTTTCTTTGTTTCTTTCTTCTTTTGTCTTTTTCTTCTATTTCTCTTTCTTTCTTTAATTTCTCTATTCCTCCAGACCATTACACTCTCTGTTCTTCACCATTTTCCTTCTTCTTCTTTTTCACACTGTTCTCCTTCTTCTACGGATTATCCCCAAGAATTCAAATTTTTAAAGCTTACAAGTTGGGGAATACATTGGTGTAAAACTTCCTTCACATTATAGTAGATTTTATCCTCTTGAATTTCTTAGCATTTGTTATATTTATTTATGAGGAAAAATTTACTTGCCTAGGAAATATATTTGTTAAGTTTCTTAGGAGTTGAAAATATGCATTAGATAAGTGAGTAGTGATTTTGGTGCTACTAATGTTGTTTGCATAATTTGCTAGAATTATTGACTTTGTGAATACTTTTTGGAGCATAACTGTAATATTCTTCTTGTTATTCTAAAGTGACCTTGTTGAGATTTCAATTTGATAGTGTTCTTGTTGACATTGTACTTTTGCTATTTGAGTTGGACATTGTCAATGGTATTTTGAGCATTGTTTTTCTTAAATATCAAAATTTTGGAAAAACTTCTTAACTGAAACGAAAACCATTTGCAAAGTGTGTTTGTTTTAATTTGAGCCAAAATGCCTAAAACAAAACAATTTTTCAAACCTCACAAATGCAATAAACCATCATCATCTTTTGACACATCTTCAGAGCTACCTTCTTTTCATCAAAGAATTTCACTGACAAAAAATGTGAAGAATAGTATGATGCTAGGGCCTTGAATAGAATCATTGTTGAAAAAACAATCAAGCCTTCCCTTAATAAGTGTTTGCATATAACTAAGATGGTTGGAAGGATTGGTTAGGGTCTAATTTTAGGATTGAGAGGTGATTTTTATCCTACTCTTGTGAAAGAATTTTATGCAAACATGAAAAATAAAAGGAAATGACATTTACACCAAATCGAAGCATCTGTAAAGGGCACATCCATAATTTTGACTAGGGCTCAATTAGTTACCATTTTAAGTGTTGATGATAGTGGCTCTTAGATAGAAATTAACCGCCATAATAAAATGATCTCTTTTGAGCCAATTTGGAATTTTAATGTTGCTTATCGCCAATTAGGTTTGGAATCAAAAACATCTACACATAGTTCTTCCTTTCTCCCTAGTAATGATCTTACTTCTCAATTGAGGGTTATTTTGTATATATTGTGTTTCAATATTTGCCCTCGATCCAGTAGTTTAAATGAGATTAGGGTGATTGATGTTTACATACTTTTTAAAATGTTTTGTGGAGAACACATTCCCCTTACCCTTTTGTTACTAACTTTTATGCGCGAGGTGGCAACTTATGGCCTTGCTACCAAGGCATTTGTTATTCCTTTGGTAATTTCATAGGTTTTGAATACTTTTGATGTTTCTGCGGAGAATGAACTTGTAGAACCTACTACATCTCGCAATGTGGTCACTGAATAAGTACTAACTTATTATGGCTATAAGTTTAATGCTACAACATCTACATGGTCACGGTCAAGGGAGGTTCTCCAAAATAGCATTCCTGAAGTTCAAGTTGAGCAAGAAGAGGAACCTCCCAGCCATAAGGGTATTCTAAGCGACCATCAAGTGTTAGTGACAATATTCTAGCCAATGTTCATTCATCTTTAGAGTATTTGAGGGACGAAATGGCTGAAATGAGGGTAAACATAGCTGATATGAGGGTAAGGCATGATCAAAGGTTTGATAGGATTGTGCATACTCAGCAATGCCAAGATGATATTTTGCGCAATCTAAGGCTCAATCAAGATGTTCAAGGGGATTATTTGACATTATTAGGAGAGGCAATGAGGACCTCGTGGTCCATTTGAGGTTGTGGTGGTCCCTTTGGAGGACAATTTAGAGGCCCGTCTAAAGGCTCTACTTCGGAGGGTTCTTAAATACTTTGACTTTCTATTTTTCTATTTTTTATTATTTTTAGTGTGCTTTTATTTTGTTTACTTGCAATTCCTTTTTATGCGTTTACTTGGTGTGTTTGTTTTTCTTTTTGTAGGTTTCTTAACGCCTATGTTGATGTCACTGCTTCTTTTGACTTTTTTAAGGAGAACTTCTCTTTTCTTGAAGCTAATTTACCTTGGGGAGTATTATTTTCTTTTCTTTTTTTTACATTTTTGGTCTCTTGGTTATACTTTATTGTGCTATGTTAATCCATTGAGGACAATGTCTAATTTAATTGTAGGGGAAGGATTTAATACTTGCTCAAGTGTATCTTTTTGAGATTCAATGGATTTTCTTAGGACTCTGGGGTAAATTTTTGAAAATTTATATAAAATTATTTTTTCCTATAACAAGGTTATGATTTTCTTTTTCACTATGAATATGAATTTGTCATTCAATTGATTGAATTTTATGGAGTAAACTTGTGTATTGTTGAATATATTAAATCTTAAGAATTTAAGTTAATCTTGGTTATATTTTAGTATTTGAATTTTATTTTACTCTTCTTGTTTAGATATGGATGATATGACAAAAATATGAAAAATTTTGTTGATTAATTCTTGATTTTCTAAATTTGTTTAACTTGAAGTTGTGAATAAGGATGGTGAGAATTGGAAGAAAAAAATAGTGCAATTTTCTTTTGGTGAGATGAAAAACTGTGTGGAAAGATTAGTTTATTTGTTTTTCGAAAAAAAAAATGCTTGTTTTATTTGAAAAAAAAAAGCTTATCTTGCTTAAAAATTAAAAAAAAAAAGAGAGAGAGAGAGAATGAGAGAATAATTCTTGCAGAAAAGAGGGTCAATATGGAGAAAAGTAATAAGTATTGTTCGGTGCACTCTCTTCCGGCTATCCCAAAGGCAGAAAGCAAAGAAAAAACATTGATGACAAAAAGAGGGCCAATATGGTTAGTGAAGAAAAATTCACTTTCTTAAGGTTAATTCCCTAAGTCATATTGAAAAAAATGTGTGTCTCCTTATTTTGCTCCTTAAGGTTGTGCAAATTTGATTCTATGAGTTTTGAATTGGTTAAACAACTTGACTTATATGATTTGTGTTATCTATGTCTTGGCTTGAAGGGTGAAATAAATTTCTTAGACTAAAGTATAAATTTGTTTAACTTAATTTTGAGGGTCTTGACATGTTTGATTTAATGCATGAGTTTACAAAGATTTTTAAAGGGTTGAATGAATGAAAAATTTATGTCTAATGTTGGAAAAGAAACTATGACTTTGTTGTAGATGAATTTGAGAAGACCAAATTTGTTTTGTGTGCTTTGTCTTAAGTATTTTACTTGGGGACAAGCAAAGATTTAAGTGTAGGAAAATGTGATAAAGCCTAAATTTACATATAATTTTATAGTTATTTGAAGATATTTTGTGATACTTTTGATATAATAACTAGTCATTTTCCTTCCTATTTGATATTTCACTTATAAAAATATTTTTCTATGATTTTATGCAAAAATAAGTGAATTTGGAGTTTAATTGAAGAATCCCAATGAAAACCTGATGCCAGCCCAAGAAGACTAACCCGACACCGGGCCAAATCTAAAAAACAAAGAAAATAGGGGATTGAAACAAAGTAAGCCGCGGAACGATGCATCTATCCTGCTGCTGGCTCCAACACAAGGGAGCTAAAAAAGACAAAGAAAAGAAAAGTTGCCACTCACGGGTGGCTTCATGCTCATTGAACAAATAAAAGAAAAAAAAAGAGAAAGCAACCGCGAGATGATGCACCTGTCCTGCGGCTGACTTCAACAAGGAAGCCGTTGCTTAGGTAGCCACGACTCAATAGAAAGGAAGAAATGGCTTCATCGGCTCGGCAAGAAGAAAGAAAGGAAACGGCTTCCGTGGCTTGACTTCACGGCTTTATTGGACAAAGCTTCAGCTTCAAAGAAAAGTAAGTAAAGAACGTTTGGCTTGGCTTAGAGTCTTTATTGGCTTCAGTAGCAATTCAGCAGTGAAATTAAGTTGGTGACTTCAATGAATTTGTACAGACTTTCAAGAATCCTATTAGGAAAGTACTTCTTGTGTATTGTAATGCTTTTAGGAAATCTGTAGGCCTATAAATATTGTCTATTCATGTTAGGAAAAAGCGTGCACACATGGAGAATTAGACAAATATTTAGAGGGGCACCATGTAATATTTTCTCTGGAGAAATTTATCACTCAAGGAGCATTGGTTTAGGAGGAGTTTTCATTGGAAGTTGAAGGACTTTGTCTGTGAATACCTATCTCTTTCCTTTGTTTCCTTTTTCTTGAACAATGATGAGTTTAATTCTTTAATTGTATTTATATGTTATTTTTGGAATTTATGATTTTGAATTAATTTAGTCTTTTAATCAATTAATTATTATTCTTGGTATTTGATTACATGTTTTTATTAAGGAATTGATTGATTGATTGATTGATTCTTCTTGTCAACTTGCTTGAAAAAGAGGTTAATTGTGGTTTCAATTTAATTAATTCTATATATGTTATTTCTTAACTTGCTTGAAAATGGGGTAAATTGTCAAAAACTTGGGTAGTAAAAAATTAGTTGATAATTGCTAGAATATAGATTTATTGGCTAATTTCATACTTTAAATCACCTAGAATATATGGGTTAATGTAAGGATTGATTTTTAATGCATCTTTTGGGTAAATTGGTTTAGACAGAATATATTCACTAATTTAACTAGAAGATAGTAATTTCATGGATTGCAAATCAAGTGGGTTTATTTTAATTCTTTCATGATGCCAAGATAATAATTGATTGTGATACTTGTTAAATAATCTTTAAGAATATTCGTCTAAATTGCATATTTTCTTTCATCTATGAGTTGAATATATTTTTCTTTATTTTCCTTTTTATTCTCTTATTACTTTATTCAGTCAGTTAAACAATGAATGAACGGTAACGAATGGTAATTGTTCCATGATGATCGATACTCATTAATTCTCCATACTATGCTTGTGATGAGTATACTTGTTCATATGTATAATTTGATATTAATGTTTTAATTAAAATTTGGCTATGAATGGATTTAAATTTGTATGATGCATCAGTAAGCACTGTGAGTTTTTAGTAAAATGGCAACATTTTCATTCGAGAAAGATGCACAGTGACGTCGTGCATGACTTGCACGACATCGTTGACTCTCAAAACTTTCAATTTTTCTTCAGTATTGAAGGCCATGGTACCGTAGACTATGATAGCCACCTCATTGTGCACTTCCAGAGAATGCAAAAACATACTTTTTTTTATATAAAGCAACAAGCAAATCGAATAATGATAAACAAATAAATCTGAAATATATATATATATATATATATATATATATATATATATAATCACAAGACTTCATGGAAAATTATGTAACAAAGGAAATGCCTCAAAATATAACAAACTAAATAAGGTAATTTGCCCAACTAAGACCCATCAACAATAAAACTTATTAAAAATAAAACAAAGTTAAAGCATCTAAAACTAAACATTTATTCAAGTATAAAGCATAGTAGATGTGTATCAAGGTTTTCCACGTTCATTATATAGATTGCCTTCAGTGTTCTCAGGTGTAGTTCCCATAGGTCTTTTAACAAACATCTTCACAAGTTGTCCAATTTGGTTTTCGAAATTGTGAATTGATGCTTCTTGGTTTTTCATGGATGCCTCAACATCTTGGTAGTGAGTATCAGTGGAAGTCACCAACTTAACAACTAAATCTTCTAATGATGGCCTCAATTGTGCTTGTGGAAGTAGTGGAGGCTGTGGCGCACGAAATGGTAGAAGAGCTTGGGGTCTTAGAGTATAGTTAGCTTGAACTCCTTGATGTCTTCCTTGGTTTTGTCCTTGATTGTTTTAAGAAAAATTGAATGATTTCTCCAATTTGGATTGTAAGTATTACCAAACAAAGTGTTATCTTGTCTTCCATTCCCCGTGTAATCCACATGCTCAACTTGTTACTCATTCCTAACTCCCATTCTCTGACATTCATAGTTAGGGTGTCCTCCCCTACAAAAATCATACATCATAACCTATGTAGCAGAATTGGTATTCATTTTATCCACTTTCCTTATAAGTGCTTCTAAATTAGCTTCCAAAAATGCCATTGTATCCACATTATACATTCCTTGACCTTTAGCCTTTGATCTTTGCATTCCCCAGAAACAGTTGTTTAATTAGATATATTCTATTAAGTCAAAAGTTCTTCTGGAGTTTTTGAAGAAGTTGTTCCTCCTGATAAAGTATCAACCATGTGCTTAGCAAAGAAACTCAATCCATTATAGAAAGTCAACATTTGCAAACCAAGCTTAAAACCATATTGAAGACATTTTCTAATCAACTCCTTAAACCTTTTCCAAGCATCATGAATTGTTTCACCATCTAACTAAGAAAATGAGAAAATATCATTCCTTAGTTTGGCTACTCTAGCAAGGAGAAAATATTTAGCAAGAAATTTTTCAGTTAATAGGTTTAATTTCAAAATTGTTAGCATTCACTCGAGGTCTCACACTGCTTGAATTGGTACCCAAAAAAGTAGGTCTAGCATAATCACCAATTGTTCTTCTTTCATTATCATTTCTTTTTCTATTACCTTCTTGATTGATTTTCATTTTCTCACCAATTTCACTCAAAGCATCTAATTGTTTCAAAACCTTCAGAACTCTTTATTTTTGTTCTGTACACATCTTCAAAAAAGTCCTTTCTATCTCACTATCAAACTCAGCCAACTTTTTACCATAATCTCTTCTATGCATACACAAGAAAATTATCCTACAAAATAAAATAAAACTAAACTCAACTATAAATAATCTAATAATAAAACAACTTAAATCAAAAGATAAATGAATTAGTAATCTATGAAATAAGAAAAAACACAGTCAAAATTATACATAATTATTTACAAAAGATTAATAAAGCAATACAAAATGAATATCAAAACTTTTAAAATCAAACTATCCTAAAATATAAAATCCATCAATTACTTAAGAAGAATCAAAATCAACTATATGAATAAGATAAAAATGATTGAATCAATAAAAATCAAGTGTTTTGGAATATTGACGCATCGATCCTCGGTAACAGTACCAAAAACTTATTGTGCTAGTGTTGTGCTATGATGAGTTAGAAAATACATCTAATTCTCAACCAAATTTTAAAATAAAATGCCAATTTAACTCACATACATACACACAATTGGACAAGTATACTCATCATGTAGTATAGAGTGTAGTTGGTAAGTATCGAAAATCTTAAGAAACGGTACGTCAACTAATCTTACTTCACCTAAATTTTATTATTCAATCAACTAAAATAAGAAGTAAAATAATTAAGTACTACTAATTAAGGAAAAAAGAGTACCACACAAATATATCGACCCAATTTCTAAGATAAAGACTAGAAGATCGTAGAGCAAAATTCAAGTAAGAAAAGAATATTGATCATGTAATTAAACAAGAATTTCTCCAAAAATACTCAAATATAAAACATCACTCAATCAATTTAAATCAAATTCAAGTATTGGTAAGATTTTCAAAATAAAATAAAATTCACTCTCTATCGAGTATTGAATCTCCTACCCTTGAACCCAACCCATAGACATCTTTATCATACAATCAAATTTAAGGATGCATAAAATCAAAGAAATTTAATTATAAGTAAAAAAAAAAACCGTAGAATATCTATCTCTAGATTACCCCAAAACTTTATCTATCACCAAGTTCTAAATTCCCTAAATCCTTTCTCAAGTTCATTAAGGGAAAACAAAATCTATTGAATCAACATAAAAAGGAACACATCTCATGCATTCTTTATCAAATTCAACATATAACAATTACCTAATCGACTAATTCAATCAATCAAAACTCAAGTGAAAAATTACTCAAAATAGATATTAACTAATCAAATAAATATCCAATACAAGAGTAAATCAATGCACAACCCTTAATTACAATTCAAATCAAATAAATCAAACATCCACAAAATCAAATCACAAAAGTAAGAACAGAAAAACTAATAGATAAGGTTTCTCTTTTACTTTGTAATCTTCTTTTGGGCTACTCCTTTCTCCTCAAATCTCTCATCGGTCTTCTCTTCTCCTCTCTTCCTTGTGTTCCCAAGGGATTTTCAGATGATTTTCGTGGGTGGCTCTCCCTTCCTCTCTCAGGAAATGAGGCATTTATAGGTTCCTTTTTGAATCCCTACAAAATTCACTGAACATGGAGTAATCTGCGATGTTGCACAGCGTCGTCCTAAGTGACCTACACAGCGCCGTGTATATTTTGATCCTCTTATTTTAGCTTCCAACGACGTCGTGGGATTTATGGTTATCATGCGCTAGAATAATGCATGGCAATGTTAAGTGTGATTGGCACAGTGCCGTGGAGCTCTAGATATTCTATATTTTTTGTATCCTAATGACGCACAACGACGTGTAAGGTGATGGGTATGATGTCGTCGACTCCTAAAATGTTGACTTCTGAAATTCAGAAGCTATATAGCAGTATGCAGCATGAGCTCAACAGTGCCATGCCTATTCAGTTTGGCTCTTTTTTCAGTATTTTTTTCCTTGAATTCTTGTCTAATCTCAATCTTTTTATCCTACATAAAACAAGGAGAAAATGGGGGATTATATAGCAATCTAGAATGTATTTTAGAAACTTTGAAGTGCAAATGATATGTAAAATATACATGTAATGAGTAACTATCATAGTATGATAGAAGATTCTCATATGTGATTGGTTGATAGAATCCTACATCTTCAGTAACAACCTAAATTCATTTTGGAAGAGGTTTCAACAAGTCTAATTCTACACAAACACATGCAACACTAGGGCGTGTTAATTGAGCTGTAACTTCAACTATCTTCAACGGCCTTCCTATGGCAGATGCAATGGAGAAAAAAAATTATATTTTACATCTTCCAAGCTTTCATCTCTTGTAAGCTTTTCGGTTTGTGCTTATTGGCAAATTCCCACAAGGTCGAGCGTCAATAGAATGTGAAAAAAAAAAAAGTTTAAGATGATTGGATTGAAGGGTGATGTCCAAATAGGTTGATTGGGTCTAAAAGATGTCTTGACACTAGAAGCTTCCTTTGTATTATGAAACTGTCTTGACACCAGTGTTGGCTAGTGAAAAGGGCTGCACAAAAATTTTGCAAATTTTGTAAATTTATTTTCTTTATGAATTTATAAGATGGCTCTAAATAGGGGCGGACACAATGCTTAGTTGGTGGGCTAGGACCCTCCCCATTTTTTGAAATTCCTATTAACAATAATAATATTACATTATAAATTATAAATGATTGTATATCCGGCCCTCCTATTTTTTAAAAATCTCCAGTAATAATGATGTATTAAATTTCGGCCGCCCTCAATATTTGTTCTGCATCCACCCTGACTCTAAACCGGGGTTAGTGAAAAGGACCACAAAGGACCTTCTTTCCCAAGCTCCATTAGGCATTAAAAGAAGCGGTGAAGGTGGCTCTGCCGCCATCAAAAGATGGGGAGTTTGGAGAGGGGGAAAAATGCAACGAGGATAGAGAGGATCAAGAAATGGTGAAACTATAAGTGTATATTTCGACTAAAAATAATCTTAAGAACTAAAACGTCTAAGAGAGAAACCTTGAGGATAAAATCATGAACTTATTTAATTTTTAATTGACAATAGATATTAGATATTGGATTTAATCAACTCAAATAGTTGGAATTTCCCTCCAAAATATAAATGGTACTAGAACAAATATTGAAAATAAAAACATAAAATAAACTATCAAAAACACAGAAATTTATACTATATATATATATATATATATATATATATATATATATATATAATGCAGTTAAGGTAATTATGCATGCTTAGTATTTTCCTCACATATCTCTCTATTAATACTAGATGATTTGTTACTCCACTAAAACTAGATGATTCATGTTACTGACTTATTTTTAGTACTAATTATATTTTAATTCTTTAATTTTTTTTTAATACAAAACTTCATGGGGATACAAACTCTACATTAAATTATGTAGTTTTAACATTTTTTTTACTTATAATGAGCTATTTTTTCTAATCGAATGATTAATTAGTGGTGTTATTTTTTGTTGATAACAAAAAGAATATAAGTTGATAAAGACATAATTAATTAAAGGTATATAAAAATTTGATAAACTAACTACTATGTAAAAAAAACAAACAAACAAACTCATAATTTAGAATAAACTAAAAAGAAAAGCGAATCTATCTTTGTGGGACAAAGAAGTATAAAAATTCTACTTGTCAAATTTGGACTATTTTGGAGTGAGTTTTCCTACATGTAAAATCTATCAACTATTAAATTTTTGTGATCTTTAGAGGTCATTGGAATTGTTGTGAAATTTTCTAATTCTAGGATTTTTAAAAAAATTATAAGATTTGATTTAAATAATTTTTATAAAAATTTAATACTTTCGTTTTGCCGTTCTATTCTTTTTCTATCTCTTTGTAAATTTTCTATTTTTTGGTACATGTTTAATGAATTTCTTCCAATCCATGCTAATGACATGTAAAATTGAAATATTATTAACAGGGATTAGTGTAAATTTGAGACTTCTAATATGTATGGTATAAAATTAGGATAGAATGTAAACTATAGGGGCTAAAACTGCGATTTACCTTTGAAAATTTTCAAAACTAATCAAGGACTATTTCGTCACTTCAATTTCAAGGAGGAGCTGGCAAACGCTCGGCTCTCCTTCCCGCCAGCTCAACCTTCACACACAGACCAATGAATCGCTTTTTCCTTAGAATTCCCACAAAAAAAAAAAAAAGTTCTTGCTTTATATCGCCATTGTCGCTCCCAACTCAACCTTTTCCTGGGCTTCTTTGAATGTGGAATCCATTACGAACATCAGTATAGTTGTGTTTCCACGGTGGTTGAATACGGCTGGTCGTGGTTTTGGTGGGCTTGTGATGGTATACGCATATATTGGCAAAGAATTTTTCCAGTGGTTTTGAAGTTGTATTTAACATCTGCAATACACTGCTTGAATGAGTATAAGTAAGTTTTAGAATTTTTTTTGAGCTTGAATGTGTACTTGTAGAGTTGATTTAGTACGAAATTATGGTCCTGGATAGCTTCCTCAGCTTGAAATGGATGTTTTGATGTGAAAACCAATGAGTATGATGGTGGTTCCGGAGGAAGAGGCGCCGCCGCCTTAGAAAAAGAATCGGTTGGCTACTATCCGGCGGATATGGTGGATTCTGGTCTTGTATTTGGTGCCTATGAGAGAAAGGGAGTCGTTTGGTGTATCTTTTCAGTGGTTAGTTTGCCAATGATAAGGTGCCCAGTTGCCCTGGCCGCAGGCGGCTGCTGTTGGTCAGTTTTTGAAGGATTTAGGGAGGAGGAAGAAAAAAGGGTAGGAATAGTACGGAAGAAGAAAAAAAAAATGAAAAGGGAAACATATTCTGAGACTGAGATGGTTTTTCAGGCTTGTAAATTATGTTTATAGAGTTATTTGTGTTTTGACAGGTTGTATCAAGCATTGAAGGACTTGGGAGTAAGGATGGAGGAAATGAAAAAAACCGGTGAGAAAGTAAGTGAGAATACTGATTATGTGACAGAAATTTGATGTGTTTGTGTTTGTGTTTGCATTTATATTTCTGAAGATAAGATAATATATTCATCTATTGAATAATAATAGAATACATCTCAAGAGCTAATTTTAAAGAAATAGTATTGCATAACTTATATGCAGCTGATAGTGATTATTAGGAGAAAATTATACCACATTTCCTGAAATTTCAGACAGTAATTTGTCATTCTATCAAGCTAGAGTTGGGGTAGAATACGTTTCTATTCACTACCTATATACAGCACTTAATCAGCTTTGAGTAATTGGAGCAATGAAATACAAAAATCCTTGTTTGAAATTGCTTTGAAGTTCTCAGGTAAAAGAGTTCTCAGCTGTTTTTTGGTGCAAATGGATCCGAGATTATATTAATCAACAAAAATAGTTACAACTCAAGAGTGAAGACTCTGTACACAGCCACAAGCCTCAAACACATTTTTAATCCTCTCCAATATAAACTTTGCCCTTAATTCAGAGGAGGAAGAAAAATCCATCCGCAAACAACTGGGAGTTATGCCAGGACCACATTTGTGTAGGACCTCTCTAAATAACATTGTCCATTTAACGTCTGATGGGGAACAAACCCTTACAGAACCCAGATTAGCATCTATCCAATGCTGCTTGCAGGTTGCTGTAAAAATCTCACCACATAAATCCGAGGTAAGAAGGCATCCCATGTATCAGCTGCCTGCCTACAATCCCTCAAAGCATGTAACCCGTCTCCACCTGAGCACTACACAACTCACTGCTTGGCCTGGGAGGACACCAACCCCCATACACCAGGCTGTAGGTTTTGAGGCAATCCTATTTAGCGTGCCTATCAAAATTAACCTACTTCTCGGATTAGAGGGTTTTCATGCATCAAGTTCTGGTACAAACAACTTAATCCGATGCAGGAACGATTATATTAGGTCACTGAGATTTGTGTTTCCATATTAAGTTTTGTGAACTCCAAGTTTGAAGTTGAGTTTGAGAAGAGAACAGTTCTTGGAGCTTTATTTTAATTGAAAATTTCAATTCTATAATATTATTGCCATTTTTCTGGCATTTAGAGTTTTTCGCTGATGGAATTTCTCTAGCAAGCAAGTTTCATAGAATGATATGTTGCTTTTGTATAAGTCTTAATACTAACTTGCGTTCATGCCTCCATCCAGGAATTGATATCAATACAACTCTAAACTGGACCTGAGCAATGTTTTTGTCTATTGCAGGATCAAGCAATTTTGAGTCTGAAGCAGCCTGAAACATCATCTTTTGTGATTGCTGAACCTGTAAAAATTGAGGATGATGTCGAATTTAAGTCAACACAACTATGTTCTACAAGTGATCTGAGTGGTGGCAGCAAATCCAGGCATCATTTGACTGAGGTAGTCAGTAGTCAGTTGATTGGTTTTTTGATTTTCTTCACATCCTTTTGGAAAATAAAACATCATTTTACTAAACTGGTGTTGCATCATTCAGGCCGAAAAGGAGGCACGAAGGCTACGGCGTGTCTTAGCAAATAGAGAGTCAGCCAGGCAGACAATTCGTCGTAGGCAGGTAAGCTGTGATATTCAACTTTCAAGTCACCCTGGTTGAAGTTATGAACACCAGTTTATCTTGGCAGACATTGGGGTGTCTCTCTAATAAGCTTCTTTATAAGTGACTTAACACTTACATTCTGAGTTAACACAGTTCACTACCATATAGACATAGATAGAAGAGTGTGACCAGAAAGAACATTTAAAATCACTCCTTAGTTTTGCAAAAATATAAAAGTAAAGGAAAAGCAAAATGATTTTCCTCTTTTGTCAACAAGACACTGAAATCCAAACAATTTTTTGTCTCTAACTATGTTGATGTTGTCTTATGTAGCTTGTGAATATAAACATCACTGCCATCCTGATTTTGTAAATCATCATAATGCAAAGACTGTTTAGAATGGAAGCAAACAGAGTATATGTTTGCTCTGGTGTTGCTAATTAATTTCTTTCTGATTGTGCCAAGTGAGCAAACATGACAGTATTTGATTCGGATTGACATTTACCATCTTGATCTGTGCATTGGTGGAACTAGAGATTGCAAGGAGAATAGATGTTTCCTGATCTTCGGCACCTGTATTAGGGATTTCGGCAGGAAATTGCCATAAGTAGCATTACAATATAAGATTTCTGGATCCTTAAGGTTCATATATATTGAAATGGTAGCTGTGTTCCTTCAATTTGGTTGCTAGATTGTAGTTATAGGTACTACTGATGCCAATTGACTCATGGTAGATGGAAATGGGCAAAATTAGAATATGTGTGCGTTTGGGGTAACATTATAATCACTTCCCTAAGTATTAAAATATTTGAAGGGTGGATTGGGGCCTGTTTATCATATACTGAGTTGTGTATTATTTATTGATATGCATACAAGGGGCTAGAGTGAGTTGTTATTGGGGTACATCGGACAATGTTATTAGTTATTAGAAATGTTTAATCAGAAAACATGACCAGGCCCGATTTTCTTGGCATCATTCATAGTGATTCTAATTAAGCTTCTGCCACTGTATAACATAAATCTCCTATACGTGTGTCCTAAGTGTCTAAAACTAACTACTTTATATATTGGCAGAACATACCTATTTCAAAGGGCACTGGATTATATATTCCGGATTTGAATTTGGGTAGATGTCATGGTCTGAAAATGTTGATTCTTCTGTAAGAATGGTTGCAGACGGGAGAGCAACTTATTGATATTGATCTTGCCATGAGAGTAGAATGTGGGCTTTATGTATTATGACCTGTATATACGATTTCCCTTTCAGGATAAGCATACTAGGGCTTACTTATCATTGGTTCATATGTCTGGATTGTCTATATCTACTGCTAGTAATTGCTGGATAGTATTATGCTCGAGGAAGCTACGATTGGGTCAAATCAATGTATTTGTTCTACAGGCTATGTTTGAGGAACTAACTAAAAAAGCAGCTGATCTGGCAGCAGAGAATGATAATTTGAAGAAGGTGGGTGGTATATTCTTCTCTCAATTTGCATTTGAGATTCTGAATTTAGTTGTTCTGATTTTTTTGTTACAGATATTCTATTCAAACCGTGTGTGCGTGTTAGTTTGTTAGTTAGTGTGCATGTGTGCGCGCACGTGCGTATGTGCATGCGCGCACATGCATGTGCGTGCCTTTTATCTTACCATTATGTATTGAGAATACCAAAATAGTTATTCACTGATGGGAAGGACAAGGACCTGGCCATGCAAGAGTTCGAATCCTTGAATAGCACAAATGACTGGTTGAAGGTGCAGGTGAGGCATATGAATATGAAAGACACATTTGGTCATTCCAGATATTCGCCTGTTTTGATAAATGCTTCCCATTTTGCAGATAGCTGAAATGATGAAAGCTGAAGCAGAGATTGAAGAGGAATCAAAACCAAGCTACAGTGAGACATCTACTTCTATACCTACAACTACTCAAGGTTTCCCTTGCAACCTGGCTTCCATTATGCCATTCCATTGGCCGATGACACTTCAACCTTCAAATGCTTCCACCGAACAATGCAGTTCAGAAAGTGGTATTGCTACTCCACTTGTTCCAATGATGCAGTTACGGAAGCCTGATTCATTCCTTGATCAAGGGAATTCTGTTATGATTGCTAATACTGGAACTCTATTATATGTACTGCCATTCCCTTGTTTCTTTCCATTTCATGCTCCAGGTAGTGCAGATCATCCTCAGTCCTGCGAGTTAAATGAGACTTCTGCCATTCATCAGTGCAATGCAAGTGTACCTTTGAAACAAGTGTTAAATTCAGTAGGAAGCAATTTGGCAGAAGATCCTCATCATGCTGGATTTGGTTTCCCACCAGATGGCGGTGGTGAAGGGGAAGGAATATATCACCAAGGAATGGTCCTTGCGCCAGTTCCATTGAATTGCATCAGACCATTGGCTAGTGTGGGGCCTTTTACTGCTCTCCACCAAGATGACACCCTTAATGTTGTGACCATTCCTTCTACTGGGGAGAATAGTGCTGAAAGTTTGTCAGAGGAGAACCAGGTGGAAACCATCCAACCTTGCAAGAAAGTGGCTGATGCAATTTCCGCAGCAGAAGCTAGGAAACAGAGGAAAGAGTTGATCAAACTGAAAAACCTCCATGCACATCAATAACAAGCTTTGAGGCTGGAGACCTGCAGAATCCAAATCCCCATCCTAATCGGAGCAAGTTGGCAAAGATGTAGAGCAGATGGCACCAATCAGCAAAGATTCACAGTTGATGGCACCAACTAAACCAGAACAAGTTGGCAAAGATTCACAGCAGATGGCACCAATCAGCAGAGATTCTCAGCTGATGTCACCAACCGGCAAAGATTCACGTGATGGCACCAGTTAAACCAGAACAAGTTGGCAAAGATTCACAGCAGATGGCACCAATGAAACTAGAATGAGATTTCCAAGAAGATATTCAACCTTGAAAGTATCACTACTGTTCTTGAATCCTCGAGGTTGCAATGATTGCTCTTCATTGCAAATATTTAAGGGCAGGGGCTGATTAGACCACTCTGCCCGTGTATACAGGTAAATTTTTCTATACTTAAACAACTTTCAGGGTATACGTATATTGCGGCAACATGGAATGAGAAAGCAGTGAGGTAGGAGTAGAGCCAATCTATAATAAATAGCTGTCTGCAGCCAAAAAGATAGTAACAGCTTAATGGGGGATAGATCTACCCCAGGCAAGAAGTGGGTCAAAAAGTAGTATTTTTGAGGGCTGATTGAGAACAATTGTTTCTGTACCCCATCTTCCTGGCATCCCTTGATGCTTGCATGGCTTTTCCTGTTAAAGTTCTGTGGCAAATATGAAGACTTGTTTTCGGGGGAAATTTCTGCAAGGACATCTGAATTGTTTGGAAGAGTAGTAGTTTAATTCCTGATGTTACGAATTTGAAGACATTTTGCTTCGTTTTGGTTATTGAAATGTCCATGTATGAAATCATATCGTAATTTTTGGGTATTTGAAGAGCTTTGTTAGGCTTGTCCTTCATCAGGACCACTTGTTCAATAAAAACCGAGGCAGATCACATGCTAAATTTGGGAAGATCTGATTTTTTTTTTTTCTTTCCCTTCCCCCCCCCCCCCCCCTCCCCCACCCAAAAAAAAAATATGAACATGTATGTGACATTGGAAACAGGAGATATTAAAGGGGTGGTGATGCCCTCAAAATTTTTTAAAATTTTAACGCATCATTAAACTCTAAAAAATTTTAGTGTTAAGTCTTTAACAAGTGGTGAAGTTCAGAGAGGGGGCTGTCCTGAAGAATTTTTAAAAATATTTTAAGGTTAACGAAGTTAAGAGAGTGAGGTGGCGACGCCTTAAAAAATTTTAAAAATTTTAAGGGCATTTTCGGAAGTATATTTAAAAATTTTAGTGTTAAGTCTTTAAGTAATGGTGGAGTTAAGGGGGTGAATTTTCAGAAATTTTTAGTGATTTATGTGTTTGGCCGATGGTAAAAGTTATAGAGTTATTTGATAAAAGTAAAATATGAATATTTAAGTATTAAATTATTAAAATTAAAATTCAAAAGCTAAATTTTGAAGTATGAATTTGAAATTTAAATTAATTATAATTTATTTTATATTATAATTTAGAATAAATATAAAAAATATTAACAATAGATGAGTTTTTAATATATTCAAATTTTAAATTTAAATTATTTTCAATTCACTTAAAATTTATAAAAGAATTACAATACGTTTTAATTAAATAACTTGTAGTAAAAATATATTATTAAATACACTTAATTAATTAAAAACTTGATATTATTCGTTATCAAACATACTTAATGAAATAAGTACTTGATTAATTAATTTTAAGTGTTTAATTAAAATTTCAGACAACTCTTTAATAAAAAGTAAAATAAAATATATAGTAATACCCAATGGGCAAACAAAATTTTTGTTTTTAATATTAAAGGAATAGGTCACAAGAGTAAATAAATCGGAGGTTGACTCTGCATATATTTAAAAACTTTATATTTTGATAATAAGAATAATAATAATAATAATAATAATAATAATAATAATAATAATAATAATAATAATAATAATAATAATAATAATAATAATAATAATAATAATAATAATGTATGTTCTTAGCTTGAATACGAAAGGAATTGTGAATGTGTAGCAGTTTGATAATAATGAACTCACTCTAGATGTTACAAAACTCACTCCAATTCAATTTGTGTCTTGAAGTAGCTGGAGTGATATTATTATTATTATTATTATTATTATTATTATTATTATTATTATTATTATTATTATTATTATTATTATTATTATTATTATTATTATTATAAATTTAAAGGTACGTTTGATAAAATTGAAATTTGAATATTTAAAAATTAAAATTTACAAATTAAAGTATGCAGAATAAACTCTGAAATATAAAATATCAATTAATTATAATTTATTTTTATATTATATTTATTGTAATTTAAATTTAAATATAAAATTATTTAATAAAATAAATATCTAATTAATTAATTTTAATTATTTAATTAACTTATCAAACATGTTCTCGGTTAATGCCTTCAAGTCTCAACCATATCAATTTTAAAGAATAAGTAAAAATCTGACGAAAATATATTACGGGTTGTTACAGGATGAGTTAAAATGAACCCCCCCCCCCCCGCCTCCCCCCAAAGAAACAAAAAAAGTGCCAAAATTAGAATAGTGATTAAAATAATGAAAGTGATTCATTGTGAGTTACGGATCGAGGAAAATATACTACTTTCTTTTCTTTGCATTCATTTTTAGTTCGTGAAATCTACATTTTATTCAATAGATTAAAGAATGCTATAGTAGAAATGTTTTAATCATATAGTATTGCCTTTTTTTTCTATATATATATATGAACCTTTGAGATCAAAAGTTTTAACTCTGACTTTGATTTTAAATTTGATTCACATTTTTTATCATTTATATTTATTTAAAAAATTAAAATAATTTTTAAATGAAATAAAAAATTGAAATTCATAGCACTCTAGACCGTACATTTTAAATTTTTTATTTGATATTTGTAGACAGAATTTTGGGATAAAATATATTTTTAAAATTAAAAGAAAATTATATATTTTAGTTTTGATTAATTATAATTAATTCATGAATAAATATAATTATTCTTGAATTAATTAATATAATTGGGCTATATTAAAAGCCCATTAAATCCAATGGATTATAAAATTGGATTATTGAAATTGGGCTATTGTTAATGGTCCATTTTACATTAAATCAAATATATTATGGATTAAATAGAATTGGACTAGACCTTAAAGTTGGACTTTTTGAAAATCTCATAACCCAAATATAATGTAGGTTAAATGAGATTGGGCTAAAACATAAATTAAATCCAAGTCCATTAGAGTTTGTTGGGAGACTCTTTCAAAATCCTACATCGGCTATTTATGCTAAAGTCAAGGGATTTTTAGTCTATAAATAGGCTATTCCCTCAATGGTTCAAGGCACCCCCAAGATCCTCAAGCTCAAACTTCAACAAACAAGAAGTATCAAGCATTCAGGCTTCATCAAGTTTCAAGCATTCAAGCTTCATCAAGTTTCAAGCATTCAAGTTTCATCAAGTTCAAGGTTCAGAATCTTCATCAAGTTCAAAGTTCAAAATCTTCATCAAATTTCAAGGCGTTCATCTTACTCTGCATCAAACAAGTCTCGAAGGCTTAGCAATCAAGTGTTCGTCATCAAATCCCGTTCGATCCGAGATCAAGCTCTTCAGCTCTCGAATCAATGTTTTTTAAAAAGAGAAGAATTAGAGGACTTATCCTGCAATTTAGGACTTCTTCGGAGATTTGTAACCACTCTTACATATTTACTAAATATTTTGTAAATTTCGATATTTTTCTTATCTTATTTGCAGACTTGAAATGTGTCATCTATAAATTTCTGGCACGCCCAGTGGGACAATCTCTGCCTCCCATCTCTTCTCTTCAAATCAATCTCAAGTTCAAGTACAAGTACAAATCAACTAAATGGCCCCAAAGAACAGCAAAACTACATCTGCTCGTTCAAAGGTTGCTGATATCATGGAGGCTGCTGCAATTGTTGGCAAGGCTCCACAAGTTTCAAGCCAAGGCATACTGACAAGGAGTAAGACTCGAGCCCTTTCACAACGCGAGGCTCAAAACTTCAACATTGTCTCATCGCCTGCAACCGCAAAGTTGAAGCAAGATGCTGCTTCTACAATGCGCAAGATGTCACCTTCATTGGAGAAGACTAATATCTCCAAACAAGCTGACAAAAGTTCAAGTACTGGCTCTGTGTCTCATTCCCCCCATGGGGACCTCAAATCCAAAGCTTCATTCAATGAAGATTCTACTACTTCTTCTGTGGCACCAGTTATGGTGACGGGCACACAAAATCTGGAAGAGCAACTCGCGCACCTCACAAAATTGGTGGAGGGACTCGCCAAACGCTTCCAAGAGCAAGATCTTACCATCGCGCATCTCATCAATCACTTTGAAAAGACTGGCGAAACAAGTCAAGCTCCTCTAAAGAGATCTGAAGTGCAAGAAGAAGTGGAAACTTCTAAGAAATCACAGGATATTCAAATATCCTCCGAAGGTATGATTCCTGTGAAACAGCTCAAAGACTTCATCATGAGTACGATTAAGGACAAGTATGAAGGAGGTAGCAAATCCACCTTCACATATGCAAAGCCTTATTCGCAAAGAATTGATGATATGAGAATGCCAGCTGGATATCAGCCACCAAAGTTTCAACAATTTAATGGCAAAGGAAATCCCAAATAGCACATGGCTCACTTCATTGAAACGTACAACAATGCGGGAACTTATGGGGATCTACTAGTGAAGCAAATTGTATGATCCCTAAAAGGAAATGCATTTGACTGGTACACCAATTTGGCACTAAGTTCTATCAACAGTTGGGAGCAACTTGAATAAGAGTTTCTCAACAGATTCTATAGCACTTGTAGAATCGTCAGCATGGTAGAGCTCACCAACTCTCGTCAATGGAAAGATGAACCAATGGTGGACTATATCAACAGATGGAGGAATTTGAACCTCAATTGTAGAGATCGTTTAAGTGAATCATCTGCAATTGAGATGTGCATTCAAGGCATGCATTGGGGACTCCAGTATATCCTTAAAGGGATCATGCCAAAGACTTTTGAAGAATTGGCGACCCGCGCTCATGAAAGGGAATTGAGCATCGTTGCACATGAAGGTAAGGCACCTGTCCAAGACCCCAACAAATGCAAAGAAAAACAAGATTTTAGAAAATGGAGCAAACCTTTTTCTAAAACTGAAGCAAAGGAGTCCATGGCCACAGTCGCAGCTCCAATAAAAATTTCTTCAAAGGTAACTCAAAACGTGACCAAGAAGATGGATCCTCTGCAGGAAAGAAAAAAGGTGACCTTGGAAGAAAGGCAGTCTAAGGAATATCCTTTTCTCGACTCTGATATTTCTTCAATGTTCGATAAGTTATTAGCTGCTAAAGTTATAAAGTTGCCAGAGGCAAAGCGTCTTGGACGAATAAACGATTCCAACTACTGCAAGTACAATCGGTTGATTGGTCATCCAATTGATAAATATTTTGTATTTAAGGACAAGATCATGCAGTTGGTCCGTGAAAGACATGTAGTCCTTGAAGAAGACAAAGCATTTGCAAATTTGACAACTGTTGTCATCCCTCCCGTTGAACTCGTTATTTTGGAGGTTAAGTTTGGAAGTTTTAATCCTGTCAAGGTCGAAGTTGACAGACAAGGTGAAGCATATCAACAAGAAGTTGAAGAACCTTCTGTCCATGGCGAAGATGAAGGTTGGACACTTGTGACAAGAAGAAAGAAACGTACCAAAGCCTCAAGAGATGGAGCTTCACTGGTCAGAAGCAGATTCACAAAGAAAAATGTGAAGAAGGTCAAAAGTAAGAAGACCAAATCTGCATCAACAGTAGATGATTCTTTTTGGAAGAAATCTCCAGCACCTCTCACACTAAAAGATTTCATACCAAGGGAACTTACTAAGAAGTTCAACATTATTTCATGCTATGCCATACATGACGAGGAAAGCAACGAAAATAATGATGAATGCATAAATGAAGGAGACTTGGAGAGAATTGAAGCTTCAGTAGACCTTAGTAGCTGTATGACTGAGATCACATTTACTGACGATGATTTGCTGCTTGGCTCGACACCTCACAATAGACCGTTATTTGTGACTGGCTACGTGCAAGAACAGAGGGTGAATAGGATACTGTTAGACGGAGGATCAGCAGTAAACATCTTACCTCTGCAAACATTAAGAGAGTTGGGCATTCCTATGGACGAGTTGTCCCAAAGTCGCCTTATGATACATTGCTTCAATCAAGGGGGGCAACGAGCTAGTGGTACTCTTCGATTAGATATATTAATTGAAGATATACTTTCAACTGCTCTTTCCAATGTTATTGATGCCAAGACCTCCTACAATATTCTACTAGGAAGACCATAGCTCCATGATAATGATGTAGTGCCATCTACCCTGCATCAATGTTTCAAATTCCGTTGAAATGGTGTGGTGAAGAAAATAGATGTTGATGATAAACCATTCACTAAAGCTGAGGCGCATATTGCTGATACTAAGTACTACATTAAAAGGGATGGTGAATCAACTAAGATCTATTTATCAAGAGAGAAGAAAGATAAAAATGTTACTTTCTCCAAAGATATTAAAGCTACAGTAGGTGCAGAAAGTTCTACCAAGCAACCTACATGCAATAAGCCACTAGGGGGACTCACTTTACCTCTTACAAAGGTTGATCATGTCAAGTCATCAAATACTCCTATAAAAGGATTTGTTCAGCCAAAGAAAGAAGCAAAAGTAGAGCATGGTGAATTGCCAACCTCACGTACGGAGGAAGAATTTGACCCAAATGCTTATAAACTCCTGACTAAGGCTGGATATAATTTGCAAAGCCAACATTTGTTGGGAAAGCTTCCTGCTGATATCAACAAGGAGAAGGGTCAAAGCTCGACATCTGTCCAAAGCATGCCAACAAGAAAAGAGCGTGCTGGCCTGGGTTACAAACAAACATCTCCTATCCGACTCAAGATTAAAAGGGCCAACGCACAGTATATTACTGTAGAAGATGAAGTGACGTCAAAACCGCAATCTGTTTTTGGTGGGATAGGAGATACAAATTCACATCCATCTGTCTTCACTAGATTAGGCCCAAAGAAAAGAAGAAAACCTGTTTTCAAGAGGCTTGGAGTCACAGTCACTTCCAAGGTAAGACATTCCAGCAAAGTCTCCTCTAAGGTAAGAATGGTGGTAAATTGCAATAGAATCTTAAAAATAATAACACAAGTGACACCTGATGCGCCTTGTGATGAAGAAAGTGTAGCCTCTTGTAATCACATTACCATCTATGATAAAGAGTGTGCTGAGGAAGAAAATGCCGAGCATGCTCCAGCAGAACTTAAAGAAGGCGTAAAAGCCACAGTTGATGAACTTAAAGAAGTTAACTTGGGCACTATTGAAGATTCTCGCCCAATTTACATAAATGCACTCTTATCTCCTGAAGAAGAAAAGGCCTATGTCGACCTATTGAAGAAATTCAAAGACGTCTTTGCTTGGACATTTAAAGAAATGTCGGGCCTAGACATCAAAATTGTTGTCCACCATTTAGCTGTAAAGGATAGGACAACACCAGTAAAGTAAGCCCAACGGCATTTTCAACCTGAGCTGGTTCCATTAATTGAAGTAGAAGTGATCAAGCTGATCGAAGCCAAATTTATCCGAGAGGTCAAGTATCCAACTTGGGTTGCGAATATTGTTCCTGTAAGGAAGAAAAATAGACAAATTCGAATTTGTGTGGATTTTAGGAATCTAAATGATGCATGTCCAAAAGATGATTTTCCATTACTTATTCCTGAACTGATGGTAGATGCAACCACTGGCCATGAAGTTCTATCTTTCATGGATGGATCCTCTGGGTATAACCAAATCAAAATGGCACCAGAAGATGAGAAGCTTACTGCCTTTCGTACTCCAAAAAAAATCTATTGCTATACAGTGATGCCTTTTGGTCTGAAGAATGCTGGAGCCACATATCAAAGAGCAATGCAAAAGATCTTTGATGACATGCTACACAAGATCGTAGAATGCTATGTGGATGATTTGGTGGTTAAGTCACGTAAACGAGCTGATCATCTTCAAGATTTGAGAAAGACTTTTGAGCGACTCCGAAAATATCAATTGAAGATGAATCCTCTTAAATGTGCTTTTGGTGTCACCTCTGGAAAATTCCTGGGTTTCATCGTTCGGCATTGAGGTATCGAAATAGACCAATCAAAGATCAATGTGATTATGAGGATGCCTGAGCCAAGAAATATCCATGAATTAAAGAGTTTACAAGGAAAGTTAGCCTACCTCCGAAGGTTCATCTCAAATCTTATCGGACGCTGTCAACCGTTCAGTCGTCTAATGAAGAAAGGTGTACCATTTGAATGGCATAAAGCGTGCCAAAATGCTTTTAAATGCATCAAATCTTACTTGATGAAGCCTCATGTGCTTACTGCACCTATCCCGGATAAGCCATTGATTTTGTACATTGTTGCGCAAGAATGCTCAATAGGAGCATTATTTACTCAAGAAAATGACAATGGCAAAGAAAATGCACTTTATTACTTAAGTCGGATGATGACACCAAATGAGTTGAATTATTCACCAATTGAGAAGCTTTGCCTAGTTTTGATATTTGCAATTCAAAAATTGAAGCACTATTTTCAAGCACATACTGTACGCCTTATTTCCAAGGTTAATCCCATAAAGTATGTCATGACCAAACTTGTGCTATCTGATCATTTAGCAAGGTGGTTCCTGCAACTCCAACAATTTGATATTGTCTTTGTCCAACAAAAAGCTGTCAAAGGACAAGTGCTGGCGGATTTCTTGACTGATCATCCTATCCCTGCTGAATGGGAACTAAGTGATGAATTGCCGATGAAGATATTCTTGTCATTGAGATTCTCCCACCATGGAGGATGTACTTTGACGGTGCGGTACATTGTGAAGATGCTAGAGCTGGTGTAGTATTCATTACCCCTGAAGGAGATGTACTACCGTACTCTTTCACCTTGACTAAAAGATGTTCAAATAATGTGGCTAAATACCAAGCCCTTATACTTGGATTAGAGTTGGTTGTTGATATGAAGCGACTGCATCTCGAAGTATATAGGGATTCCCATTAATTGTTAATCAATTGCTTTGTGAGTATGATGTTAAAAAACCTGAGTTGGTCTCGTATCATAATTATGCGAGACGACTTATGGGATATTTGGGTGATGTGACGATCGAGCATGTATTAAGAAGCAAAAATAAGTAAGCCGGCTCGTTGACAAAATTGGCTTCTACTTTATGTCTACATGATCGAGAAATTCATATTCCAATATGTCAAACTTGGGTCATACTGCATATTTTTGAAGATGAAGACGATAAAGGACATGAAATCCATTCCGTCTTTGTTTATGAAATTAATGAAGAAGATTAGAGACAACCTTTTGTAGACTATCTCAAAAATGAAAAACTTCTGGATGATCCACGAAGACGAAGTGATATTCGCCGGCGTGCCACTCGTTTCTTTTACTATAAGGATACGCTTTTTCGACGTTCCTTTGAAGGTGTCTTCTTGAGATGTTTAGGCTAAAAAGAAGCTGTACAAGCAATAGAAGAAGCTCATTCTGGCATATGTGGAGCTTATCAATCTGGTCCGAAGCTTCATTTTCGTATTAAGAGGATGGGATATTATTGGCCTACCATGGTGAAAGATTGCCTGGATTATGCTAGAAGGTGTCAAGCATGTCAATTCAATGCCAATTATCTACATCAACCGCTGGAGCCATTGCACCCGACAGTTGCGTCATGGCCATTTGATGCATGGGGATTGGATATTGTTGGACCACTACCAAAGTCTTCTGCTGGGCATCTTTATATCTTTGCTGCAACAGATTACTTCTCTAAGTGGGCAGAAGCTGTAGCACTAAAAGAAGCAAAAAAGGAAAATGTCATTGATTTTATACGTGTAAACATTATTTATCGATATGGCATTCCTCGATACATTATCACAGATAACGGCAAGCCATTCTGCAATAGTTTGATGGACAAGTTGTACGAGAAGTTTAAATTCAAGCAGTACAAATCTTCTATGTACTATACCCCGGCTAATGGACTCACTGAAGCTTTCAACAAGACTTTATGCAATTTGTTGCAAAAAGTGGTTACTAAGTCAAAAAAGAATCGGCATCTTCGTATTGGAGAAGCACTGTGGGCATGGTATATGGTGTAGAAGTTGGTATATGGTGTAGAAGTTGTCCTTCCACTAGAGCAATAAATTCCTTCCTTGAGGATCGCTATTCAAGAAGGTCTCACCAAGGAAGATAATGTCCGTCTCACACTTAAAGAGTTCGAAGCACTCGATGAAAAAAGGTTAAAGGCACAACAAATATTAGAATGCTACCAAGCTCGTGTTTCCAAAGCCTTTAACAAGAAAGTGCATCTTCGTTCCTTTCAAGTTGGTGGTTTAGTTCTCGCTGTGAAAAGACCAATCATCGTCGGACATAAACCAAAGAAGTTGACATCAAAGTGGGATGACCCATATGTTGTTCAAGAGGTCTACTCAAATGGATCTTACAAGATAGTTGCTGAAGATGGGTTGAGAATTGGACCGATCAACGGCAAATATTTGAAGCGATACTATGCATAAATGAAGGCTCCTTGACTGCACGAGCTTAAACTGCAAGTTACTCCTGGCCCATATGAGTTTAAACTATGCAAAGGCAACCACCAATAGTGTAGTACGTGGTTAAACTGCTGAAACACTCCATCAAGTCCAAGTTGGTAAAAATGGATACTCTTGGCCCGCACGAGTTTAAATTGTGTAAAGGCAACCACCAATAGTGTAGTACGTGGTTAAATTGCTGAAACACTCCATCAAGTCCAAGATGGTAAAAATGGATACTCCTGGTCCGCATGAGTTTAAACTGTGAAAGGCAACCACCAGTAGTGTAGTACGTGGTTAAACTGCTGAAACACTCCATCAAGTCCAAGTTGGTAAAAATAGATACTCTTGGCCCGCACGAGTCAAAACTGTGAACGACCCCCCTCCCAAAACCATACCTATCCATTTTGAACTACGTTTGACTTGATTCTTAAGTTATTCTTAAGATATGTAGGAAACTTAGAAGAAATTTCTAAGTTCAGTCACATCCTTTCACCATTCTCCATTTTTCTCATTTGTTGCAATCAAGTGATGACTTATTGTGAAATCGACGTTTGCAATAAATAAACAAAACATATATGTGCGAGAAAAGGTTGAGAAAATATGAAAGAAGTATATTATTGATGCTGGTTAGGAAGCAACATTATTTTACAAGAAAGGAAAAAAAAATACAACTACTTAATGAACATATGAGGTGCTACGCGACATCAAGTAAAAACTTGAAATTTTCCAAGTCTTGTTGTATTGCCACCAAATATTCTCTTATATTCTTCAAGTTAGCTTCATCCTCTTCATTGGCTTTAGGGACGTTTTGGAGTGAGGCAAGTTCTTCTTTGAGGGACAAGCAGGTGGACTCTATTTCTAAAAGCTACCTGTTCTTTTCCTCAATAGTAGTTAAATGTTTTTTTATCCTCTTTCTTTAAGCGTTTGAACTTCCTTTTGAGAGCAGCAATATTGGCTTTAACTCGTTGTGAGTTGGCCTTACTTTCTTCAATTTGACTTGTGAGGTCACACTTTTTAGCCTCAACATCACCTAAGTGTTAGCTAGCAGCAGAAAGTAATTTTGCATGAGACTCCTTTGAGGCTTTCTCCGAAGAGGTGGTTTAACATTGTCAAATTCACGTGCTCTAGCAAAGAAAGAACTCAAGCGATTATCTAATGGTGACAAGTCAACAATAGGATCCTTGCTCAATTCTTTAAGAATATAGTAAGCTTGATCAAGTGAAGAGATCTGCTCAATAGGCGTTTGTCGAATTCGTTGATAAAATTGCTGCAATACTTCCATGACAAACTTTTTTTTGCAAATTGACAGTAAGGACTCTCCCAGGAAGGTAGAAATGGCTGAACAATGTTGATGAACTACTACCTTAGATGACAAATCCTCATGTTGAGAGTAAGAGATGTCCTTATAACCATCTTACTTTGAACAGTGAGAATCATTGATTGAGCCTTGAGAATAAGTATCCTCATCAAGGGCTACAATATTGGCCACCTAATGAAGAAGAATAGCAAAGAAGTTGAGTCAAAAGAAAAGAAAACTGGAATAAAAACAAAAACAAAAAGGGAAAATCAGTTTTACCTTGTCTTTGAAGGTCTCTTGATCCTTGGGCTCTTGGTTTAAAGTTGTAGTTGCTGCCTTCGTTCTCTTCCAACAGTGGTCTCTACTACTAGAACTGGCTTCTTCAATTCGATTCAACTCTTTTTATTTTGAAGATGATGAAAGTTTCTCTATAACTAAGTCATGATTCGAAGAAGAATGTCTATCATGTCTTGAAGAACTTTCCAACCCTTTTGAAGCATTAAAAGTGGTATTATCTTGATGAAGTTTCTTCTCAGAGTAAGGCAAATTCTCTACTTTCTTAAATGCAGGGTTTTGGGAATTCAATATCGCAATGTGATCTTCAAAGAAGGTTCCATGCACTTATTCCCACCATGCTTTATACTCTGGAGTATAGTGCTTCTTTATGCTATAAGGAGTGATTGGAAATATTATCTTGGCCATTGTTCCGCGATGCGTGCATCTTACCCAAAGACGTAAGCCATCTATTAAGGTAGCCTTACGGGTGGAAATCTCAAAGTAGCCTGGGATATCTTGTAGGAATCCAAATTGGCGACTAAAGCGATGTGGGCTATAAGGCTCAATGATGAAGTGATCGTCCTTCCGTAAAGTTAGAAGACTTGAACGAAAGCTCAAGAAGTAAAGTTGTTCCTCCAAAGGGGCTGCCTCATTATCAATAAAGTCATGTTTTTTGTGCTTTGTAAGGATATTTGTAGCCTAAACAATAATCTCACCTCTATAAATCCGCTTGCAGGCTTCGTCTTCACTAAAGTACTTTCCACTACTTTCACCAGAATAACTCGCCATTGGAGGGTTGTTTAGGCCTTGAGAAACTTCATAGTGAGTTTTGAAGTAGTGTGCAAGCCATCCATATATATAATGAGTTGGAAAGATAGATTTCTCCTCACTGGGATGTTGAAAGTTGGAAATACGATTCAATCCTCTATAAATGCTGGTCAAGACGGGAATAGCCAAACTAACTCATTCCCCGTACGCCATCAAACTTACTATTTTGAAGGTACTTGGACGAATGATATCTACTTTTTCATTAGGTAAGACAAAGATGCAAAGCCAACATGATAAAAAAGCTGCAAGGAATGCTTGATCTCTGTTGTGGCTTCTAATGCCCAACTTTAAAAACAAAGCTTTTTCTTCGGATGTCCATGCAGTATGAGGTGGGATAACTCCACATGGATTATCAGTAAACTTGGGGCGTGATCTCATTTCTTCCCTTGGAGGAGGCGCTAAATACTTTATTGCTCTTCTGAAGCAGAAGTCGAGCCACTTATTGATGGAAACACTAGAGTTGTTGTTGTCCTTTTTGATCAAGTGGTATGCATGAAAAAGATGTTCGGAACTCCTTGGAAGGAATCGCTTGCCATCATGGTCCACACCGGTGAGTTCCGCAGCATGAGAAACAACTTCATCATAGTGCGTTCCAAGTATTGGTAAGCCTTCAAGTTCGTGCAAGTCCCAAAGTGAGATGGACACCTCGCCAGATGAAGTCAAGAACGTGTTGGTGAGAGGACACCAAACTTCGCAAAAGGCTTTGAGAACGTTGGGGTTGCAATCGTACGTAAAAAGTGATGCATAGACAGCCTCATAGATCTTCGCAGATCTTAAGTGTCCTTCGCAACGACTTAGAACGTCGTGTGCCCATTCCCAATATCTCTCCCTAAAGCGAAACACGCCCAAGAAGTCGAGCGGTGAGGTCCATTGGGTCTCCTTTTGAATCATTCGACGTCCAAGTAAAGGTAGCACACTGGGATGAGCTTGAGGTTGATGATTTGAGGAAAGAAGAATCCATGCTTTTGGGAAACGAATGCCTTTGAAATTGACTTCCGTTGACCATTCCTTCACAAGTCGTTGGAGTGTCGCCTTTGGAAGGGGCCCCGCATACTTGCCTAACTTTGCCTCATAAACCGTCAAAGTCGTCCCTACTTCGATTTAATCATTCTCGTGCTCGTGAATGACTAGCAGTTGTTGGCCCAAAAAAGATCGCAAATTTGAGAAGTGCACCATAATTGGACCTGGTAAAAAAAAAAAAAAAAGCTAAGTGCATAAAAAAAAAATGGAGTTTACGAAAAAAGGACCAACAGTTAATGGGTTTTGGTTTAAAAAAAAAAGATTGGAAAAAAAAAAGTCAACTTCGAAGTAAGATAAAAAAAAAAGTTTTGCGAAACAAACAGTTAGCTTTCAAAAAAAATAAATAAAAATAAAAGGGTCAAGAATGGCGGCGGCACAATTCAACGGATGTAGTGCTGCGATTTCGCTGTAGCAATGGCTAAATTGAAAAAAAAAAAACAGAAAGGCTTACTCAAATGCACAGTGCCGCCGTGGAGGTTGAATTGCTGGAATCTTCAATTGAGGATAATGAAGATCTCTTCAAATTTGTGTGGAAAAAAATTGATCAAGATGAAGGCCTTTTTATAGGCACTATAGAATGTTTTTTTTTTTTCAAATCCTATAAGAATTCTAATTCTTGATTAAAAGATTTTAATTGAGATTTAAATTTAAATCCAAGAATTTTGATGGGTGGATTCAATAAATATGATTCTTATTCAAAATTGGATTTCAAATCTTTATAGGAATAGAAAAAGAATTCTATTTTATTAAGGAGTTGAAAAAGGATTTTGTATTAATTTCTAATTAAATTGAGAAATTAATGTTTTAAATACTTCAAGTCTTGTTTCCAAATTCTTTTGACAAAATATTTTTCCTTAAGTCTTGAAGTGGGGCATTTGTAGACAAAGAATTTTGGGATAAAATATATTTTCAAGATTAAAAGAAAATTATATATTTTAGTCTTGATTAATTAAGATTAATTCATGAATAAATATAATTATTCTTGAATTAATTAATATAATTGGGCTATATTAAAAGCCCATTAAATCCAATGGATTATAAAATTGGACTATTGAAATTGGGCTATTGTTAATGGTCAATTTTACATTAAATCCAATATATTATGAATTAAATGGAATTGAACTAGGCTCTAAAGTTAGACTTTTTGAAAATCTTATAACCCAAATATAATGTGGGTTAAATGAGATTGGGCTAAAACATAAATTAAACCCAGTCCATTACGGTTTGTTGGGAGACTCTTTTAAAATCCCACATCAGCTATTTATGCTAAAGTTAAGGGATTTTTAGCCTATAAATAGGCTTTTCCCTCAATGGTTCAAGGCACCCCCAAGATCCTCAAGCTTAAGCTTCAACAAACAAGAGGCATCAAGCATTCAAGCTTCATCAAGTTCAAGGTTCAGAATCTTCATCAAATTCAAGGTTCAGAATCTTCATCAAATTTCAAGGCGTTCATCTTGCTCTGCATCAGACAAGTCTCGAAGGCTTAGCAATCAAGTATTTGTCATCAAATCCCGTTCGATCCGAGATCAAGCTCTTCAGCCCTCGAATCAACGTTTTTCAAAAAAAGAAGAATCGGAAGACTTATCCTGCAATTTAGGACTTCTTCAGAAATTTGTAACCACTCTTACATATTTACTAAATATTTTGTAAATTTCGATAATTTTCTTGTCTTATTTGCAGATTTGAAATTTATCATCTACAATATTTACATAATGTTCGTTCTCAATTGTTTCTCATTAAACTCCATCTATCAATCCCCTTTCGGTGTACTATATTTACCATACCCGACGTACCAATGCCACATTTACATCTCATATGAAGAAGCCTCAGAGAGACAATGCTATTTTTAAGACGAGAAATTTTATACATAGTGATAAACGACTATATTTTCATTAAGATCTACCCTTCCGTTCCACAATTCCTTTGTTTTGCTTTTACACAATAATTTAGTTTGATTTTGTCTTCCATTTTTTTACTAGTAAATATGGAATAAATGCTATCTAAATTCTCACACTTCTTTTGGTTTGCAAAAGGGAAGGAGAGGGTTAGAAGAAGTAGAACCTTTATTTTTAATTAAAAAAATAAATTGTGTTTATTTCTATCTTTTTTTATTGATGTAAAATCTGTATTTTTTAAAAATATTTTATTTATAAGGATTGTATATTTTACTAAGATTTGGGAGTAGAATCTTAGCAAACAAGAATTAGAATCTTTTTGTGGTTAATGTTTTAAGTAAGTAGAGACTTAAGTGTAATTTTTTAAGAGTTAAGAAAAATCCTATGATTTATTATAATACAAAAGTCTGTGAAAAATATCGTTATTTTTTTAAAGCCATCAACAAACACAGAAAGAAGAAGAGAAAGAGAGCGCAACTGGGGTTGAAGGGAAGAACACTATAGGATTGTTATAGTTTTCAAACGTTGATATTAGAAGGTAAGTAGGAATGAATCTCTTTTGTTTTCTTGTATACATAATATAATTGTTGACATCAACTTTAGCCGATCCGTTGCAACGATAACTTTGAGTCGAAGCCGATATAAATTTTGCTAAGCCGATGATGACATCAAGAAATTCTTCAACTAATGTACCCGGTCAACATCGGAACTAGAGCCAATGAATCGTCACCCCCATATCTCGACACGATCGGCAAAGCACTACTGTTCCTAACCACTAAGGACGAGACATAAAGCGAGATTTTCTCCACGATTGGATAGTCGGCAACCATGCCACAACAAGTATAAAACGGGTAAGGATTCCCAGAACAAAGAACGCACCAACAAATACATTTACAAGACTATTAATTTTTTCAGTTTTCAATTCCCTTTTCTACATTTTCTTTGTCTTTTACAGCTTTGTTTAGTTTTCAGAAGTTTTTTCTTATTCCTTTATTACTCGCTTTCCATTTTTATTTCACTTTGATTTCAAATTCCAATACTTTTGTATTCATTCTTTTTATCAAAATCAATTGAAATACACTGTTTTCAGTCCTAGTTGGCTTCCACATGCAATATTCCTACTTTCTTAGACCATTTCTATAGTAAATTCAAGGAACCCACATATTTTAAAAAGTCCGGCTCACATATTCATCTTTCTATCGGACTGTTTATGTTCATCAGAAGAGTAGCTGATCACAAATTTTATCGGCTCCCCTTTTGTAAGGCAACATAAACTGGCACGCCTAGTGGGACCAAAGGTAGTTGTTGCATACAATTGTGTTTCGGACACATTATGTCAAATCTTCAGCAGCAATCCTCAGGGCCTTTATCGGATTCCTCCGATCGGCCTGTAGTTTGGGCTTCACAGGAAGCCTTTGATCCTACAGTGACAACATCCAGTAATGCTCAGGTCACCATCCCTAAGCAACAGGGGGCACAATCATCGTCTCCTCCCTAAGTGTCCCAATTAACACCCACGTCTTTAACTGCCATACAACAGGCCATGGAGTAATGTACAGGTGAACTCATTCAGAGCCTTATTCCTCAATTCGCTACAGTGTTCCGGCCACTACTTCAAAATGAACTCCGTAATTTTGAACAGTGGCAAAATGCTCACGGGACACCTCAAGCAGTTACATACCCTCCTGCCTCGACCATTGATGCACCATCCTATGGGCTAGTACAATTGCTACGCCAAAAGCAATCATTTTCAATGCTCGGGAGGCACCAAGAGAGTCTGGGATTAACTGCACAAGGCATGTGTGATGCCCCAATCCCACATTGGATTGGGATGAGAAGTATGAATGGTATATAAGAATGGGCCTAAGTACCCATTGTTAACTTGGGATATCCATTTTGGCCCAGCGAGGACGGCAGCCAAGTAGTTGACCGTGAGTGCTACCAGGCCCATAGTTGCGCTTTTGGGTCCGTAGGCACGGGTCGTGACATTTGGTATCAGAGCAAGTAACCAGCCTCCGGTATAGGAATTAAGTGCTACACCGTGCGCGGTGGGAGCCACCTCTAGAATCCTATGCCGTCTGGTTGGTCCTGGGTTTGGCCCCTAAAGTATGGGCCCAGCGAGGACGCTTGGGCCTAAAAGATGGGTGAATGTGATGCCCCAATCCCACATTGGATTGGGATGAGAAGTATAAATGGTATATAAGAATGGGTCTAAGTACCCATTGTTAACTTGGGATATCCATTTTGGCCCAGCGAGAACGACGGCCAAATAGTTGACGGTGGGTGCTGTCAGGCCCATAGTTGCGCTTCCGGGTCCGCGGGCATGGGGCGTGACATTATGGTTCCTACAAAGCCTTTCTTAGGGAGAACCCCATCATACCCGGTTACGGGGGTCCAGGCACCAATAGGGGTGCAGGTATCTTACAACCAGACAGCAACTCCTAACATGAGTGTTTGTTTCCCGCATGGAGGATTACAGAATTACACTACAACTGTCCCTTCTATGTATCCTGCCATAGTGATAGCCTATTCGATGCATGGAGTAGGATACCTTGAGATGGCTTCGTTCCCAGGACAGGTTTCTCGGCCAGTTATACTATGTCCCCCCATGCAGAATCAACAGCCAGCACCATCAGCCGATGTCAATGTAATGACGGAAGCGCTGCATCAACAGGTTAGGGAATGGCCCGTTTATCAGAAGTCGTATCTCGAGTAGATGGATTCTATGACAGTGCGATCGTGGGAATTTAAGTTGCCTGAGTTCTTCACATTCTCTGGAGAGGACAACAAGTCAACCATAGAACATATAGGGAGATTTACGACGCAATATGGAGAGTTCAAGAATAGTGACTGGCATAAGTTGCAATTATTTGCTTTATCTTTAATAAGGGCGGTATTTACTTGGTATGCAAATCGGATGCCCAGTTCGGCATATTCATAGGCAAACATAGAACGGATTTTTCATGTGCGTTTCTTCAAAACCAGTACCTAAGGTTTCTATAGCAGATCTCCTGGAGGTCAAGCAAAAATCATCCGAAAGTGTTGCAGAGTTCATTGAGCGTTTTCAACAGATTAAGGCCAAATGCACCACTTAACTGCCAGAAATGGAGTGTGTCAGAATAGCTATCAGTAGAATGCATCTGCAACTCAAGGAGCATCTCATTCTCCAAGACTTTTTTGATTTATCTCGCTTACTATCCCAGGCTATCAGAATAGAGGAAATGATCAAGGAAAAGGAGAAGAGGCGGTCTGTTAAGTTCTTTCATGGGCAAACCATGATATCAGTTGTGGACGATGTTACGAACAGCGAGGAAGAACAACTGTTGGAGGTGATAGCGGCAGAACTAGTAAAAGGTGCATCTTACACTTGTCTCTTTTTGAGACCTGGTAAAGGGAAGGTGAAGGTTTTTTTTGCAAGGCCATCCACTTATACATTCAATATATCAAAGGCTGAGCAAATTTTCGATCAGATGGTCAAGGACAAACAGATCTGTCTACCTCTCACCCACAATGTCCCAAGTCCAGAGGAGTTGAAGGGCAAGAAATACTATAAGTGACATAATTCTTTTTCTCATAATACCAATAGTTGTGTTGTTTTTAAGAACACAATTCAAAAAGCCTTGCAAGAAGGAAGGGTGAGATTTGCTGACAAACGTGAAGAAACTCTAGTCGATACAGACCCGTTCCCAGCGGCTAATACAGGTATGGTACAGACATGCAAGGAAGATGCGAAGCATAAGCCAGGAGATCCTACTATCAAGGAACAGTCTAAAGCCTTGGGAAAGAGGGGAGGGGAAGGATAATGTTCCAAAGGTTAGACAATCGGCCATTAGTTTTCACCCAGCTGGCTGTTTCGACCTTCACAGCTCACTTTCATGGGAAAGATAAGAAGTTTACAATGTATGTACCTCATAAAGAGCCAGGTTTCCCGGGTTATCATCCCCATCTTACAAAATATCCTTTGCATTCTCCCAGCACAATTCTGAGTAAGGGCTGAACAAGAAGTAGTGGATAAAGACTACTGTGTAATGGAAGAAGCTGTCGTTGAGCTCATTGAGTTTAAGGTGCCATTGGAAGGTATGTTCTTCCCAATCCCAATGGCAAAGCATACCAATCACCTCAAGTCGTTGTACATTAAGGCGCATATCAACGGAAGGCCTTTCTCTCAGGTCTTCATTAATGGAGGGGTGGTGCTGAACATAATGCCGTTGGCAACCTTAAGGCGTTTGGATAAGGATAAACACGATTTATCTCCTACAAATATCCAAATGCTTAATTTCACCGAGGATGCATCCAAAGCAGAAAGGCTCATCACTTTCGAAGTGGCATCTAAGGTTAGTAAGATTGTTTTCTTTGTAATCACGGCAAAACCAGCTTACTCTATTTTACTAGGTAGGGATTAAATTCATGCAAACTTTTGTGTTCCGTCAACACTCCACCAAATGATATTGATTTGGGATGTAGAGCGAGTAGAAAAGATATCAACCGATCCCAATCCATTCTCAGCAGAAGTGCACATGAATGAGGTTATGTTTTACCGTTCTACCATTAATCTGAGCCAGTACGCCAAGCTCACCATGGCTCACAATCAAATTACAACGGAAGGATTGGATGGTAAATATTTGAAAACAGAGGACCCTGATATTCGACATGCATTTGGTTTCATCGCTCAGGACCCATTAACGGAGGTGGACATTGGGGAATCTAGAGAAAATAGAACTACAAAGGTAAGCTTATGCTTAACCTTCGATCAACGAAATGCCTTAACAACTATAATTTGTAGGCACAAAGATTGTTTTGCATGGGATTATCATGAAATGTCAAGTTTGGACAGAGGTATTGTGGAGCATTGTTTACTGATTAAGGAAGGTTTCAAGCCCCATAAGTAGCTTGCCCGGCGTTTTAATCCCACACTCCTACATAGAATGAAAGAAGAAATTGAGAGGTTGCTTCAAAGTGGTTTCATATGTACCTGTCGGTATGAGGATTGAGTGTCCAATATTGTGCCTATTATCAAGAAAAATAGCTAGTTGCAGGTTTGTGTTGATTTCAGAAATTTAAATTTAGCCACACCCAAAGATGAACACAACATGCCGATAGCCGACATGCTGGTAGACTCGAAGTAAGAAACTAATTTTTATGCTTTATGGATAGATACTCTGGTTGCAATCAAATATTTATAGCCGAAGAGGATACACGAAAGACATCTTTTTGATGTCTAAGGTCTATCGGTTTATTCGAATGGCTAGTTATGTCATTCGGTTTGAAGAATGCTGGAGCTATTTTTTAGAGAGCCATGAACCTCATTTTCTTATCTCATCGGCAAGACTATAGAAGTTTATATTAATGATTTAGTGGTTAAGCCACCCACTTTCTCACAACACCTAAGGTGGTTGGAGCAAGCCTTCCTCCGAATGCACAAATACCGGCTAAAAATTAACCCCGACAAATGTGCTTTCGGAGTTTCAATTGAAAATTTCTCGAGTTCCTAGTGCATCAAAGAGGAATCAAAGTGGATTAGAATAAAATAAGAGATATTCTACAGGCAAGACCACCGCATTCTAAAAAAGAGCTCCAAAGTTTCTTAGGAAAGATTAATTTCTTGCAACGTTTTCTAGCAAATGCTGTAGGAAAGCAAAAGGTGTTCTCTTCTTTGCTCTGTTTAAAGTCGTCTCTAGAGTTCATCTAGCAGGCGGAGCACCAAACAACCTTTGATCAAATCAAGATAGCTTTGTCACAACCACCAATTTTGATGCCACCACGTGATAAGCTACCCTTGAAATTATACATTTCGGTGGCTCGAGAGTCTATCAGCTGCCTGCTAGCTCAAGACGATGCACAGGAGATTGAAATAGCAGTATATTACCTCAGTCAAAACCTGATGGACACCAAGACAAGGTATTCTCCTGTTGAGAAGCTATGTCTGTTTTTATATTATGCATATATGAAACTAGAGCATTATCTGTTATCTGGGAAGAGCAAATCTTGTGCAAAATTGATCTCGTCAAATTCTTGTTAAACCGCCCTTTACTGCAAGGACGTTTGATGAAATGGGCTATTAAGCTACATGCTTTTTCCCTGACTCACTTGCCTTTGAGAGCAACGAAAGAGCAAGTCATAGTTGATTTTTTTGCTGAACATCTATGTTTAGAAGTGCCCAATTTTGAAAAAGAAGAAGCATATGGATACATTTCATACAAACCATTGAAGTTGCAGTTCGATGGATCTAGCACCCAGTATAAGGCAGGAGTCGGTTTGATCATTGAAACCCCTTGCAAACGACAAGGAAAAATTCTATTAGAATTAAGAAAAGGCACTTCAAATAACCAAGCAGAATATGACGCTTCCATTTTGGGACTTCGGATCTTGAAGGCTTTAGATGCAGGGGTGGTCGATATAACAGGGGATTCTGAAATTGTCATCCGACAGACCTCAAGTGAGTACAAATGCGCTTACCTTGTTTTGTTGGATAAGCTACAGGAAGCAAAGGCATTACTGCAATACTTTTCGAAAGTTATTCTGACTCATGTTCCTCGAGTCGAGAACTAGGGGGCAAACGATTTAGCTCAAATAGCTTCAGGTTTTAAGAAAAAATTTGGGGTAGTAATATGTCAACAAATATTAGGGGAAGAGTATGAAGAAGACTGGCGTTCTGATATCGTTTCATATTTACGGAAGCCTACTGGTCAGGTTTCATAGGAGGTAAAACGTAAGGCATTGAACTTTGTGCTGATAGGGAACAATCTATTCAGAAAAAGCCATTCAGGAGTTCTGTTGAAATGTTTGTCAAAGCAAGAAGCATCATAGGTGTTAGCCAAGGTGCATGAAAGCCTATGCGATGCTCATCAGGCAGATCTAAAGTTAAAATGGACACTGCAGCGTCATGGATTATATTAGTCTTCTATGACCATGGACTGCATAGCTTATGCAGCTGGATGCGAGGCATGTCAGAAGCATGGCCCTTGGATTCATGCGCCTTCCGTGGAACTGCACCCTATCATCAAGTCATGGCCGTTCAGGGACTGGGCTCTAGATGTCATTAACAAGGTTCACCGGCCATCGATTAAAGGGCATACCATTATTCTAGTGGCAACGGCTTATTTCACCAAATGGGTAGAGGCATAAGCCCTGACCAGGGTAACCAATTTGCCATGATCGCCTTCCTTCAGCAGAGTGTTCTTTTCAGACTTGTTATACCTAAAACAATAATGGCTAATCAAAGAACTATGTTCACATGAGATAAGGTATGCAACTTTTTAACTCAATTCAAAGTTAAACTATTACATTCACTCCGTACTATGCACAGGCCAATGGTTAAGTTGAAGCTGCAAACAAGACTTTGATCAGCATGATCTGTAAGTCATTGGAGGATAATCCCAAAAGGTGGCACGAGACATTCCAAGAGGTTCTATGGGTTTATCAGAATACATTCAAAACTGCTACAAGTTTCACGCCATTTAGGCTAACATATGGACAAGATGCGATGTTACCCGTTGAGCTACCACTGCGATCGGCACGAGTAGCTTATCAACATTATTTGTCAATTGAGGACTACAAGCTGGCTTTGGCTATGAGTTTGGATCAAGTCGAAGAGAACCGATGGGTAGCATTAGAAAATATCAGAAGGCACAAGGAGAATGAAGTAAAAGCCTATATCAGAAAGTACGAGGGAGGAGCTTTCAAGAAGAAGATATGGTTTGGAAAACTATACTACCAGTTGCACTAAAGGATCCATGCTGTGTTAAGTGGTCTGCTTCATGAGAAGTACCTTTTCTTGTTACACAAGTTTTCGATGAAGGGGTTTATTAGCTAATGACACTCGATAGAAAAGAGGTGAGTAATGCCATAAATGAAAAATATTTGAAAAAGTTCTATCCTACATTTTGGGAGGGAACTATGGTAAAAAAGGAGTAAGAAAAAAAAGAGAGAAATAAAAAATAATAATAGAAGAAAAAAAGAATATTTGCATTCATGAGAACTAGATAATCACAAAGAGCCGATTAGATAGCTATTACATTTGAGATTAAGCTAGAAAGAAAAGAAAAAAAGAGAACCAGTGAATTCTCCTCAGAATGATTGTGAGGCGTCTCGATTGGCTAAGCGAACGGAATTATGGCGAATCTTCCTTAGGCAAAATGGTCACCGATAGGGTTCCCTTCTCCTCCTCTGCTTGGATGGTCATTTCTTCTTAGGTCGCTTCTGGTTCAGCAGTCATTTCTTCCGTTGGAGGCGGACGAGTTTCGGCATCCCCAATTTGAGTACCTGAAAGACCAGCCTTATCGGGACAACGGAAGATGGTGGTCAGGTAAGATTGAAAATTGTCCCATGAGGACTGCATCCCGGTAAGCAGTTTGTCCAAATATTGCAACTCCATTTAGAGCAGTTCTTCCTCTGCTTCCAGCATGAGCCGTTCATCTCGAAATCTGGCCGCTGACTCTTCTGCAGAGGAGGTCGTTTGCTGACAGATGCCCTCGAACTAACATTTTTCATCCAGAACCCGCCTTTCGAAATCTAACTCAGCCTAGAGTTCTCGCAGCTATTTCTTAAGTCCTTCAATTCTTTCTACTCTTTCAAAAATCTTAGATCGAAGGACACTTAAGCGGGCACAGGCTTATTGGCGATGCGACTATAGAAAAGCTTCCTACTTTCGGAGTACCTCCAAAGCTTTGAGTTGACGTGAAGTTTCTCCCTCTTATTTTGGGTATCAGAGAAGAAGCGTTGGATGAACCTTTTATGCCCCAGGTAATCAACTGATAGGTGTTTCAACTCAACAGGGATATTAGAATCGGCTGATTACGCAAGAAGCAGGATGGCTCAACTGATTACATCTTGAGAAGATTGGCTAGTCGGCAAGTCGGCCCCAATTAGGCCACGTAGAAGCTCTAATGCAGCAGCCTCAGCTGTCATTTACTGAGAGAGGGCAAGTTTCTTCGGAGGCTCTACCGAAGGGGACTCAGAGACTATTTTCACGGGAGGAGAAGTAGGTTTGTCAACTGCCTCTTTCCCTGAGGCAGGCACTTCGAATGTTCGGGCAACAGCCGATGATGGTGAAGCAGCCGAAGTTTCTTCCTTTGCGGGTGTTATTTTTGCAAGTGACAAGGGGGCATGGCTTCCGACGACTCTGAGGAAGAGTAAAAAATGACCAATTGGCTGGGTTTCTGTTTCTACAAAGGAGGAGAATAAGGAGTTAACCTTAAGTTGAAAGGTTGAAGAATATTGGGAAAAAAAATGTTTAACATAGGAGATCTAAACCTTGGTGATTGTTTGGATATGGGTGGCTTGCTACCTTTTTTATCGCCTAAGCAGATGGAGGATGGTTTCTTCTTCTTCTTTTTCCTCATCAGCACGTAGAAAAGTGGGGGCTTTCCTCACTGGCAGTGTCCAGAATAATGGCGCGGCAATTGGATTAGCAAATACCTTGCTCTGCTTATTTTTCTTTGGCATTGACATTTCCACCACTCCTGATGCCGACCCAGCCAGTCGAAGCAGCCACATCTCCATAGGGGCCGAGAAGAGCATCTCACTTAGCAGCCGTCACCATAGGTTGAAGTTGGGCGCAATTTTCCTGACAACCTCAAAGTGACGATACTCAAAAGAACGAAGAATGGTTAGAGACCTATCGGCTAAAATATGCACATCTTTAGCTATAAAACAAGTATAACAGTATAAAATAATATATGACCAGGATTAGCAGGGATGTCCTGAATCAACCCAAATTGCTGAGAAAAATAATGAGGGTTGTAACGTTCACAGGAGAACTTGGCACTTCGGGCGCCTGGCTTGACCTTTAAAAGGAGCTCTCTGGGCATAGTATTTTTGTCTAGATGATTTGTTGGGAACCTTCCAATGCATCAACAAGTTTCGTCAACCAAAAAGGGCCACTCTCTTGAGCAGAGTAGGGGAAAAAATAAGGCATGTTCTGGAGGCGATTCTGATGAGATAGGACACAATGGTGCCGGCAGAAGATCTATTCACATGGGTCTTCAATAGCCGATAATCTGTGGCCTGGTTGGTAGAGTCTCCAAAGAGGTTGTTGACGCCAAATTGGGGAATGTACTGGTAGAGTCACAGTTGCATGACCTAGAGGGCGCCGCCAAGGTTGGTCGGGTCACTCATAGCCAATAGAACCAAAGTTATCTGGTTCATCAGCCGATAGACTAAGGTAAGCACCAAGGAGGCCAGATTGCAATGTCTTTTCTTTCTCAGCATAGCCAATACGTAGTATCGGTATTCATTGCTTATCCCCACCGAATGGAAATAGAGAATGTATTTGCAAAGCCACAGTCATAGAAAAGAGGCCTATTCTTGCTCTAACGGAATGCCACCTACACTTCTTTGGGTAGCCATGAAATTGCCATAGGAGGCAGTAGCTTTGTCCAGGTGGGCTTCAATGGCGGGCAAACTCTCGTCGTCATGGAGGCTGGAAATCTCTTCCCCATCACATAAAAAACCCAGGATGATGCAGATGTCCAAGATGGTCGAAGAGAACATGCTGTGGGGAAAAATGAAGCTGTTGATGGCCAGAGACCAGAACGGCAGAACAGTAGAAAAAATGTTGCGGTCAAACGTCATGTCAAAGTCGGACATCATAATGGCATCGCTAATGCCCCACTGATCCCAAAGAGGACCAAAAGTAGCATGGCAATGATCATGCCACTCTCCGTAATTTTTCAAGGAATGTGGCCAATGGCGGAAAAAAAATGGCAGACCAGCCGTAGAAAATTCATCCCGATTCAACGGAAGGATAAAACCCTTCGGATGGGCAAACCGTAAATGATCGATGGTGACTTTCGTCAACAGTAGATGAGGACCCAAGGTGTACAGGTTAGCCTCGGATTGAATCAAAACCGTGGGGGTATGATCAATTGGAGCGGCCATGGAAACTCATAGATCGTTAATCAAAAGAAATCCAGGGAATCCTGTTAGATTTCACAAGAAAGATAGAAGTTTGATCGAGATAGAGTTGTTTCAAAAGAAGAATTTCGTATCGGTGAAGGAGTAATAGAAACCACGGCTATTTAAAGAAAAATTCAAAGGCTAGTCGTTCGCGGGCTACGAAGTTGAGGAGTCTGAAACCTTCTGCAATGATCAGGATGTTACAACTTTGTCAGAAAAAGAACGGCTATGAATTAAAAAATGTACGATTCCCGTCGCTTCACCTGATTGCGTCATCAAAGCCACGAGACTCAAGAGGGCATATGTTGACGTCAACTTTAGCCGATTCGTTGCAACGATAACTCTGAGGTGAAGTCGATATGAATTTTGCTAAGCTAATGATGACGTTAAAAAATTCTTCAGCCGATGTACCCGGTCAACATCAAAACCAAAGCCGATGAATCGTTACCCCCATATCTCAGCATGATCAGCAAAGCACTACTGTTCCTAACCGCCAAAGACGAGCCATAAAGCGAGATTTTCTCCATGATCGAACAGTCGTAACCATGCCACAGCAAGCATAAACGGGCAAGGATTCCCAAAACGAAGAACACACAACAAACACACCAACAAGACTATCAATTTTCCAGTTTTCAATTCCCTTTTTTGCGTTTTCTTTGTCTTTTATAGCTTTGTTTAGTTTTCAGAAGTTTTTTCTTATTCCTTTATTACTCGCTTTCCATTTTCATTTCACTTTGATTTCAAATTCCAGTACTTTTGTATTCATTCTTTTTATTAAAATCAATCAAAATACACTGTTTTTAGTCCTAATTGGCTTCCGCATGCAACATTCCTACTTGCTTGGACCCTTTCTATAGTAAGTTCAAGGAACCCACGTCTTTTAAAAAGTTCAGCTCACATGTTGATCTTTCCATCGGACTGTTTATGTTCATCGGAAAAGTAGCCGATCACCAGTTTCGTCGGCTCTCCTTTTGTAAGGCAACAATAATAAAAACATTATTTTTAGTTAAAAAATCCTGAATAAAGTGTGATATATTCTAAAAGTATATGTTTTAATGATTAATTAATGTATAGCATGTATTTTAGTACTTATGTTATGTATATTATACATATATTATATCTTGTGAATGTATTCGATGAGTTTCGTATGTGATGAATCTCTCTTATTTGAATGTGATGCCTGCAAAGTGGGCTAAACCTTTTTGGAACAATATTAAAATTGAATTCATCTTTTTGGAATCGATGTAAGAGGAAGTTTCAATCTTTTTTTTTTCCCTCTATGGTCAGGTTAAACCTTTTTGAATTTCTTAATTCAATTAGATTTTATAGATTGTGCGATAAGTTAGTTTGTACTATTTGGTAAAAGTATTCTTGTATTGTGTGTTTCGGTTTCTAAAGTTCTTGTTATTCTTTTCTTTTAAAAAAAGGAAATAACAAAAAAATATTTTTTTTATTTTAAAAGGAAAAAAATGTGTTGACTTCAACTTCGGCTATGCCCTATTCTTGTTTTCAAAAAAAAAAAAAAAAAACGTAATTGGTGTCAGATGGTGTTGGGGCATATGATGTGAATTGCCCTTCGGTGACTCACAAATTTTTTTAACTATATATATCACATTAATTTTTGTTACACTAATTAATCAGTTTGAGTTTTGGGAAAAATTTGACATACTTTGTTATTTAAAATTGATGTGAATTAAAAGTGATTTGAAATGCATTAGATATCTATATAAACAGAAGCTTTTTATATTCTTATTATGTTATTTGAATTATTTACTTTTGAATATTTAATAATAGTTAGCACCTTTTAATAAATGTGGTTGTTAATATTGTATACATGAATGTATATTATGTAAAAGTATAATAAATTTTATTTGAAAAAAATAATTCATTACTACTTACTGAGCATGTGGTTGGCTTGCCCTTCAATATTTCCTCTTTCGGATTCTAATGATGATCAGTGATACAAAGGTCCTTTCTATTAGGAATATGTTGGGGATGTAGAACGAAATCAAAATTCAAGATTCGTTTAAAAATTTCTATCAATTTATTTGTTTGAGTTTTCTTTCATACTACTTAAGCACTTGATGAGACAAGTGTAAAATTGGATTTTTCATTCTTTCTTGTAATGAGTTAAACAACCTGTATTTGAGTTTTGATAAGAATTTCTAGGAGGGAATTTAGTTATAATATTTTTGATTTATTATTTTTTTGAAAACGTGTTTAGGTATATAAGTTTTTATGTAAAGTTTCGTATTATTAGGGAAATACTCTAGTGATACGGCGAGCGTAGGGCATGACAATTGAGGTAAAAAAAAAATTTATCTATTGGGGTGAAGAATATATATAGACTTGCTCATTTTAAGAAGAAGAAGTCTAGAGGTATCGGTATGGTGAAATGTGTGAATGACGACAATTATAGAATTTTAGTTAAAGATGGTGAAATCAATGAGAGATGGAGGTGCTATTTTGATATGTTATTTAACGCATTGTTCTTTGGACCAGACCGGCCAGTCAGATCGATCGGACCGTGAATCGGTCCCCAAACTGGTCTGGTCCTCCCCTTTAAGTCGAAAATCTTAAAAATCGGTCTCTTTTGTGCAAATCGATTTAGACCGGCCTGTCCAACGGTGAACCGGCCGGTCCAACCGATTTGAACTATTCCTTCTTTTTTTTTTTCTAAATAAGATAATATATTCATAGAAAAGAAATAAGCTACACAAATGAAATAAATAGTTTATAGTAATAGAGAAAATATCACATTTTCTTCTAATTTCATTATTTATGTATTTATGGACTTAAATTATACTATATTATTGATCAATTTTATTCTTTAAAATAATTATATTTTTAATTTTTAAATTATAATATTACCGACTCAATTACGGTTCAATTACAATTGGACCATTGAACCGTAAACCAGTAAATTTTTCGGTTCGATGTCCGGTCCAGTTCTGAAAACAATGATTTAACGGGAATCAAGTTCAAATTCTGAATATAGATGACATTACGATTTCAAACGAAGAGGTTAACCATGTGTTTATTCGTCATATTCAGAAGCATAAAATTCGAGAGACCCTTAAGAGGGTGATGAGACCGAAGAAGGCAGTAAGACCGGATGGTATACTGATTGACAATTTGGAGGTGTTTAGGAGAGATAGGTGTTGCATAGTTGACAATTCTGTTCAACAAGATATACATAATTAATAAGATGCCTACAGAGTGGAGGAAGAGTACTTTGATTTCTCTGTACAAGAATAAATGAGATGTTCAAGATTGTTCCACTTATCGCGATATTAAACTCATGAGCCATACTATTAAGCATTGAGAGAGGGTGATTGAATATAGGTTAAAGGACATTGTAAAGATTTCAAATAATCAATTTGATTTTATGTCTAGGCATTCCACTAAGGAGACAATTCATTTATTACAGCAGATGATTAAATATTATAGGGAAAGAAAGAAGGATTTGCATATTATATTTATTGACCTAGAGAAAGTATATGACAAGGTGCCTATAGAAGTAGTTTGGTGGGTGCTGGCCAAGAAAGGTGTATTGCTAAAGTATATTACTCTCATTAAAGATATGTATGATGAAGCATATATATGTATAAGGAGTTATGTCGGAGTGACTGTAGAGTTTCTTATTACTATCGGGGTATATCAAGGATTTGGCCTTTTCCTTTTTGCGATCATCATAGATGAGTTGACTTGTGATATACAGGAGGTTGTGCCATGATGTATGTTATTTTCTGATGATATTATATTAATTGATGATATTAGAGTCGGTGTAAATGTTAAATTAGAGTTGTGGCGATAGACGTTGGAATCTAAGGGCTTCAAAATTAGTAGGAGTAAAATAGAGTATATGGAATGCAAATTCAATACTAGCAAAAATATAACGCAAAGTATAACTTTGAATGGTAGAAATATACCAATAGATAACTACTTCTAATATCTAAGATTTATTATTTAGAAAAATGGAGAGTTTGATGGCAACGTTACACATCAAATTAAAATAAGTTGGTTGAAATGGAGGAGTGTAACTGGTATTTTGTGTGATCATAATATGCATTTAAGCTGAAAGAAAAAGTTCTATAGAACAACCATAAGACTTGCTTTATTATATGGTATGAAATATTGGACAATTAAAATGTGTCATATTCATAAAATGAAGGTAGTTAAAATACGTATGTTTCGATGAATGTGTAGGTATACTAAAAAGGATAGAGTAAGAAAAGAGGTCATTCAGAAAAAAGTAAGAGGGACATCTATTGAGGATAAGATGAGAAAAAATAGCTTGCGCTGGTTTGGACATATACAATGAAAGACCGAAAGATACTCCTATTAGGAGGATAGAGGGATGTGGGCAAGATAGGGTTAGGGATGGCAATTTTTCCGCTTAAACTGGTGACCTAGCTCGGCCCAGCCAGGTTGGGCCAGAGATTCCCCGATTTAAGCGAGGATAGGCTGGGTGAGGGCTTTATTCCTTGGCCCACGTAAGGAATTCCCCAATTTAAGTCAGGACGGGTTGGGTGAGGGTTTCATTCCTCGGCCCGCCAATTGGGGCGGGCTGGGAATAGGGATTGCATGATACACACCCCCGGCCCGCTCTATATATATTTTATATTATATTATATTATATATATATTATATGTATATATAAGTAAATTATATATATACATATACACACACATTCATATAAAAGTCAATTATATATGCGCTATATATGTATACATACTATATAGATTTTATATATATTATATATGTATACATACTAATATATATATACTATATAAATTATAGGTAGATAATATATATTATATATGATTATATATACATATATAGGTAGATTATATATGTATATAAAATAAAATAAAATAGAAAAAGAAAAGAAAAATTATCAATTATCAATTATCAATTATCAATTTTACTCTTACTAATTTAGTGATATGATAAAAACGTGAACCATTGGAAACTATTACAAAAGTTTTCAAAATAATTAAAAAGTTTTGAATAAAAATATATCAAATGTAAAAAAAAAAATTCTAAAAAAATCTTTATAAATATTTTCTGGTTCAAACGGGCCCCTGTTTTCCCATTTTCCCATTGGGCCAAGACCGAGGATTGTTTTGTCCCTGGCGAGCCGGGGGCAGGGATCCCCGCCTTTCCCAATGGCAGGGACCAATCGGGGATGGAAAAATGGGGGGATATACGAGGGCAGGACCGAGATTTTTAGTCATCGGCCTGGCCCGACCCTATTACCATCCCTAGATATAGTAGACAGATGTAGAAGCAAGCCTAAAACGGTATGGATGAAGATAATTAGAAGAGACATGTCTCTATTAGATTTGGATAAAAATATGACAGTGAATAGAAAAAAGTGGAATAAGAGGATTCATGTGAATGAGCACATGTAACCTTGTATTAGTTTATGCAACCAACTCAAAATTTTTTGGAATTAAGGTTTAGTTTTTGTTATTGTTGCTGTGATGAAAAAGAAATAAATGATAAATACTTCTCCTTATTTAGTTGTATTAAAAGTGAAAAAATTAAATATTCTATTAAATTTACTATTGTTTCTATTACATATATTTATTATTTTAACTATCAAAATATTTTTAAAAAATACATCTTTTTTAACTACCTCCAACTAATTTTAATTTTATCATAATTTACTTTCATATTTACTTTTCCTTCGTCAAATAACTACTCTTTTTACTCCATATAAATACTCTGTTAGTCCATCGATCTTGGCTGCATACTAAAAAAGAAGATGTGAACCTTGCTGCTGGAATTTGGTACCACTACCAAATTACCAAGTTCTAATAGTCATTTTTCAGTTGAATAAGCATAACTTCTCTCTGTAGACTGTAGCCGAACTGATTTGATTTTTTTTTTTTAGCATTCTGTTCGGTATATATCAGTTTTTGGTCTTGGGATTTTGCTTTTTGAACCGGACACCAAAACCGAATTCTTTCAATGAATGAGTAGCCTTGTTATATGGTTTTCTTCGAGTTTTTGTCAAACAAGAACGAATTTCAATTAATATTTAAATTTTAAATTGTTTAAAATCATTTATTTTATATTTTTATTTTGAAATTTATAAAAATAATAATTCAAAAATTCATTAAAAAATCAAATCCAAAGATTTTCAACACATTATAATGATAAACATAAAATAAAATCCAAATATTTTCAACACAACATAATCACATAAAATAAAATTACAAAAAAAATTGAAACTAATTAATAGGAATAAAATAATTAATGATTATAAAATATCATCAAATAATTAAAACTATCTCGTAAAATATTAAAGAGACTTCAAATATCCCTTATCAATACAAAATATGTTATAAAATTAGGGTAGTGTTAGAATAAAATCTACACACTACACACTAAGAAAATTCTAACTATTCTTTGCACAAGAATTTCTCTTCAAACTTCTCTCTTTCTTTCTCTCACAATTCTTTCTCCAATCTTTCTTTCACTAATATTTCTTTCACAAAATGATGGTGTATTACAAGCTTAGAGAATAGCTCTATTTATAGAGCTCTAATTAGTGAAATACATCATGGCATACATCATTTTCAACTAATCTCAATTAATGGTGTCTCCACTAAATGGTGGACATCCATAAAACTCTTCTAATAATTCACATAAATCCATAATTAGTGGAGCCTCCACTAATTAATGGAGATTCTAATAATTCATAACACTCCCCCTTGGATGTCCATCCATACATAAAGAATATGTCTCGTTAAAACCTTACTAGATAAAAACCCAGTGGGAAAAAAAATCTAGTGAAGGAAAAAGAGTACACTATTCTATATGTATGTTTATTACTCCCCCTGATAAGATGATTCCTTTAAATCTTTAAACCGATGCATACCGATTTTATATCTCAACTTTTCAAATGTTGCAGTCGGTAAAGTCTTCGTGAAAATATCTCCGAGGTTATCACATGACCGAATTTGTAGCACATCAATTTCACATTTCTTCTGGAGTTCATGAGTAAAGAAGAATTTTGGTGAAATATGTTTTGTCCGATCTCCTTTAATATATCCTCCTCGTAATTGAGCTATGCAAGCTGCATTGTCTTCATAAAGAGGAGTTGGAATACCTTTGATTGATGATAATCCACAACTTTCTCGGATATAATGAATCATGGATCTTAGCCATACACATTCTCGACTTGCTTCATGAATAGCTATAATTTCAGCATGATTTGAAGAAGTAGCTGCTATAGATTGTTTCGTAGAACGCCATGATATAGCAGTATTTTCACATGTAAATATATAGCCCGTTTGAGAACGTGCTTTATGTGGATCAGATAAATAACCAGCATCTGCATAACCTATCAATGTTGGACTGGTTTTATTTGAATAAAATAATCCGAAATCAATTGTACATTGGAGACATCAAGGACTTGTTTAATTCCATTCCAATGTCGTCGTGTTGGTGAAGAACTAAATCTTGCTAATAAATTGACAGCGAAAGCAATATCAGGCCGTGTGTTATTAGCAAGATACATCAATGCACCAATTGCACTGAGATATGGTACTTCAGGACCAATGAGTTCTTCATCATTTTCTTGAGGTCGGAAAGGATCTTTATCCACATTTAATGATCGGACGATCATTGGAATACTCAATGGATGTGCTTTGTCCATGTAAAATCTTTTTAGCACTTTTGTTGTATATGTTGATTGATGAATAAATGTTCCACTCTCCAAATGTTCAATTTGTAAACCAAGGCAAAATTTGGTTTTACCAAAATCCTTGATTTCGAATTCTCTTTTTAAATAATCAATTGTTTCTTGGAGCTCTTCAGGAGTTCCAATAAGATTAATATCATCAACATATATAGCTAATATCACAAATTTAGAACCAGATTTCTTAATAAAAACACATGGACATACCTGGTCATTTTTAAATCCCGCTTTCAATAAATATTCACTAAGACGTGTGAACCACATGCGCCCAGATTGCTTCGAGGCCATATAATGATTTACGCAACTTGATGGAGTAATTTTCACGAGGATAATGTTTATATGCTTCGAGCATATGAAATCCTTCGGGGATTTTCATGTAAACATCATTTTCTAAATTTCCATACAAGTAAGCAGATGACAACATCTAATAGGTGCATATCTATCTTTTCATGTACTGCCAAACTGATAAGATATCGGAGTGTAATAGCATCAACAACAGGAGAATAAGTTTCATCATAATCAATACTTGGTCTTTGTGAAAAACATTGGGCTACTAATCGCGCTTTATATCGAACGATTTCACTCTTTTCATTGCGCTTTCGCACAAATATCCATTTGTAGCCAACAGGTTTTATACCTTCGGTGTTCGGACTGCGGTCCGAAGACTTCACATTTTGCCGGTGCATTTAACTCCGATTGAATCGCATCTTTCCATTGCAGCCAATCTTTTCTATGCCGACATTCATCAATCGATATTGGTTCGGGATCATCATTATCCTGTGTAACATCAAGAGATATATTGTATGCAAATATATCATCAATAACAGTTTCTATCCGATTCCAACTTCTACCGAAGTGGTATAATTGATAGAAATTTCGGTGTTACTTTCATCAACTTCACGGTTCTTTGTCATCGGTTCTCTCTTGGTCTTTATCATTTTTTTCTTCAATATGATCTTCTGGATCATTTAATCCTCTTTTCTTTCGAGGATTTTTATCTTTAGAACCAAGAGGTCGGCCATGCTTCTGGCATGCTTTTGGCTCAGCAGCTATAGCTATAATATTTTGTTCTGCTGGAACTTCAATTCGAATAGGAGCATTTATAGCTGGCATATGCGATTTTGTTCTAGAGTCAACAAAAGCGTCTGGCATTTGATTTGCAATGCTTTACAAATGAATTATCTTTTGAACTTCAAGTTCACATGCGCTTGTATGTGGATCAAGATAATTTAATGATGTTGTCCAATTACGATCTTTCTTGTACTGTTTCTGTTCTCCCCTTAATTTAGGGAATAATGATTTCATAAGAGAATAAGAAAATAAATATAAGAAAATGATGACAAGCAGGAAATGCCAAGAAAAATGTCTTTTTTTTTTTTCACTCTTTCCGGTACCGACTTTTCATCTTCCTCTCTTGTCTTTTCTTCTCCTCCGACCCTCTACCTACCATCTACCTCTTCTTCTTCCTCATACAGATATATATATATATATATATATCGATATATATATATCAGTTATCAGTCATTAGTAAACATCAAAAACAAAAATCACAAAGCAGATATGGAGACTCGTAATTCATTTGAGACATGGTCAAATTTTGACTTAGTTTCTGCAGCAGATGTTGATGTATTTTCATTTCCAAACCAACCGCTTCTGCCGAACACAGAAGATTTTGATATGTTTTCCTTTTCAAACCAACCGCTTCTGCCTAATTCGAACGCAGAAGATTTTGATATGTTTTCCTTTTCAAACCAACCACTTCCTCCTAATTTCAGGTGAGATACCTTTGATGGCTTCCATTTGTTTTTAGTGTGCTTGATAATGAAATTAAACTCTCTTTTGGTTTGTTTTTGATGTAAATCGGTGGAAGTTTTGAACATACCGCTTTGGACCAAGTTGATCTCGCTCCTACAAGAGACTCGCTTTTGATATCTGTTCTTCTTGATGCTATTCCTTTGAATGAGGATATGATTGTGCATGATCCTTTCTACTCTCTAATGGATTTTGAACAAAGCCATAATATGTTTCCAGGTTATTATACATTTAAACATGGATTTTGAATGGTATTACCTTTATCGATATTATTTTTTTTTCTAGGAGAAATAATGAGTGGTCTTGGCAACGAAGTCGGAGTAAGTACTCATGAAATGCATAATATCGAAGTTCAAGATATTATTGCGAGACAAAATTCCTGGGGAGAAGAAGATGATTAAGAGGCAGAGAGAGAAGAAGGGCAATAACTCCCGAGACACTATCAAGAGAAACAATTTCGCAGATACTTTTACCTACCAATCAAAAGCGCAACCAAAGAACCGAATATTGGCATAACCCGTCTCAAGAAAAGATGTAGGGAGTTAGGAATTCGTCGATGGCCTCACAGAAATTGGTGAGCTTGGATACCATAATCAAGAATGTTCGAGTTCTCTCTCATACATACTTATAATTTGTAAGTATGAAACTATGAAAGATTTATAAGTAAATAACCGATGATATCACTTCGATTTACAGGATATGCAAAATAAAGAAGAAGGAGGACATATGGTCGAGAAGAAATTACAAGAAGCCATTGCGATATCTGGAATGTGAAAAACAGTTGGTGGAAGAAAGTCTTAATACGCAGTTAGAGGACCAAACACAGAAATTGAGACAAGCATGTTTCAAGGCCAAATATAATAAGAAATATAATAAACTTAAGGAGATCATAAAATCTCAAGACTCATTTCGCAGTAATTTTACGGCTACTTCTGCTGCTAGTCTCGATGCTGGCTCAAAAGGGAAAGAAAAGGAGGAGGATGTCGAAAAAGAGGAGTTGAAGTCTATAATTACTAATTGTTTGTCGTCCTCTAATGTAAATATTGAAAAAGAACAATTACAAACCTTCATCTTACATTTGTCAGCTCAATTACAAAAGAGCAACTATAAGCATGTATCATTAAGTTCATATGAACACTAGTGCTATGAATAAAAGATGTGATGCTTATTATTAATGGAAATATCTTTTTCCCTTATTATCTTTTCTGTTCCACTTCAGGTAAATATCGAGTGTGTCCATGACCATAACCACGGCCACTGCCACAACTACGACTATAACGATGGCTTCTACTGGAGCCAACAACATTCACTTCTGGGAGTGCTGTTGAGCCAGTTCATCTGGCTTCATGATTTCTCAATAATAACTCATGTTAAAGCTGTCAATTTTAGATACCATTTTTATCGATATTGTTACTGTAGAACATGAAAAATGGAGAATGTCTTCTCCAATATAACTTCATCAGTAACTTTTTCTCCGTAAAATTTTTAACTAAGATGTAGTTTTATACATCACGAAGTTCACGGTTTTACAATCTTGCAACTTCAGGTGCAACCATTCATACCGTGCAGTGGGTAGTACGACCATCTTCAGGTGGTCAAATCTTTTTTTTTTTTATCCACATGACATATGGATCTCCTTTTTTTTTTTAGCATTTAGATGCATTTTTGTATGACATATAAAATTTTTTTTTCAGAAATATCAAGGGTTACAAATTCGACTTTAGCGAGATCAATAAATGCGTACCTGTCTTCTGGCTTTAATAACGGCAGAGACTCGTGCTGATAACGTGTTATAAAATTAGGGTAGTGTTAGAATAAAATCTACACACTATACACTAAGAAAATTCTAACTATTCTTTGCACAAGAATTTCTCTTCAAACTTCTCTCTTTCTTTCTCTCACAATTCTTTCTCCAATCTTTCTTTCACTAATATTTCTTTCACAAAATGATGGTGTATTACAAGCTTAGAGAATAGCTCTATTTATAGAGCTCTAATTAGTGAAATACATCATGGCATACATCATCTTCAACTAATCTCAATTAATGGTGTCTCCACTAAATGGTGAACATCCATAAAACTCTTCTAATAATTCACATAAATCCATAATTAGTGGAGCCTCCACTAATTAATGGAGATTCTAATAATTCATAACAAAATACACATAAATCTTAATATTATAAAATATAAATAAATATAATATAATTAATTTTTAAAAATATATAATATATTAATAAAAATTCAAATAAATTTGTAAACATATTCAAATTCGTTCATTTATTTATTAAATAATCCTTATTCGAATATGAACAAATTCGAATAACTTTGTTTGTGAATATTTGATTCATTTATAATGTTATCGTCAAACTAAAATTCAACCTAAATAAAGGTGATTTGGCATTTTTCATTATTGTAAATAAGCAACTCAAACTCAATTCTACATCCAGGTTACATCTAAACCGAACTGAAAATAAGTTCTTACAAATACTCCTATAAATATCAACATTTTATGCGGTAGAATAAGGCTGAGATATTCCTTGGGACAATCCCAAATTCGAGAGTCCAGTACATATTCAAAACCCTGCAGAACACTGGACTCGCTGAAGAAAAAGGAACCATCTTCGTACATACACTTTACAACAATAAAAGGTGCTTACTACTGTCTTGAAACTTGAATAATCTGGCTTACCCGCCTGCATAGCCGTAGAATCCTCATGTATCCAGCTCTTAGGCTTTTCAAAGCATCCCTTATTTCATCTAAGAGTGGTGCAGCCATTAAACTTTTAGCCCCATAGATAACTTTTAACTGTGATGGAAGGATCTCTGACGGGTAGATACCCCTACCAAAACCATAAGGCAAGTCAGTAGATCGAAATAGAGCAAATAGTAACCTAGACTATAGTCCGCATGTACTTATGGTAATGACAACATAAGTAATGATAAAAGGTCCAAGCATTAGAGAGAAGATCTTGGACATTGAAAGTACTCTAAGGGCATAAGATTTTCGTCAAGTATGTCATGCTTAAAACTTTGTATAAGCACATTTCCAGTAATTGGCTACAACTGTCCGAGATACAATTAAGCTCATGCATTGACAAATTGCACATCAAACTTTCAATGACGGGAGAATGAGAGTGATGAGGATGAAAGCAATACTCGATACATTCCAAGAAATGGGAATTTGTATTGCACGGAGGACCTGCAATACATGCATAAACTATGCAGCCAGAAAGTGACATGTTCAGTGACAAACACAAAAAGCAAACTAAGATCTTCACTTCACCATCTATCAAAACAACATCAAAAGTAGCAGTGAGAGTTCCCCAAGAAATGCTACATGGTGGGATTTCTATCTCTGGGAGAAGCCACACCAAAAGTGGACCACAGGCAAAAATTGATACCATGCAGCATTTGGGATGGAGAGAGAGTGAAATAAAAAGTACTTGCTCTTTATTTGTGTCAACCGCCAAACTAATATTTTCACCTATGTCACACTTATGTTCACCACCCATAACCATGCCAAAGGGTTCAACATCCCTAACTTCGACCAGCCAAAATAGGCATGCTTGCAAGGTGGGTTTTATTTATGCCATAAATAAGGATCTTAGGTTAAACCAGTGACTAGTCAGTTGGAAAAGCAGCCTGCCTCCCTGATAGAAAGGAGCCTATGGATGTTCCACATAAATTAAGAGACTTCATGTGACATATTCCAAAAGAAAACAACAGAAGAAGGGTTAGGCCCTGTACTAGGCCCATGGAGCATTACAATACCTTATAACCTAAAATATATTATTAAGGTCATCTTTTCACCTGCCTTTAATGGAAAGTTATTCTATAAGAATCAGTGATCTTTGAGCAACTAACTACTTTGAACCAAGGTTCTGAAAACCGGACCGGTCATCGGACCGGTCATCGAACCAGTGAAGCAACAAGTTCAATAGTTCACAGGTCTTATCGGATTGAACCGTGGTAGAACCGGAATGTAATTAAATATATTTTTTAAATATTATTATACATAAAAATATAATTTATTATTATATATATATCAAAAAAATAAAAATAAATAAACAATATAAAAGATGTCTCTTAAAACTAATAGATTTTAAATAAGAATAACTTAGTTATTTGCCAAAAATGTCTAAAACATAAAAATAAATTTATTTTCTTTTTTTTTTTAATTTTCAAATTGACCGATTTATACTTGACCTGTTTGACCGGTTTTTTTTACCAGTTTTGACCGATATTTTCACTGCCAACTTATAGTATAGAGTCGGACCGGACCAGTGGCCGGTTCCCGATCCAACCGGTTGAACCGGCCGGTCCAGTCTGACTTTCAAAACCATGCTTTGAACTGAATAAAGTCAAAAGGGAAATTAGCCTATTTGGTCCCTAAAGTTTGGCGTTTGTAATGTTTTCGTCCTTAATATTTTTTTTTGCCGTTATGGGACCATAATAATTTTTTTCTATCGTTATGGTCCCTAATTTTTTGTTTTTAGGAACCATAATGGCTGATTTTTTAGGTAAAAAAATAAAACATTAGAGACCATAACGGTAAAAAAAATCATTAAGGACCATAACGGCAGGAAAAAAAAATTAAAGACGAAAACATTACTAACTTCAAACTTTAGGGACCAAATAGGCTAATTTCCCAAGTCAAAAGCATTACAAAGCTAGGATAAGGCTGAAAATCCACATAAATAGTTTATTTCAAAACATGAAAACAAATTTCAGAACATTGATCCAGCTTCTAGAATTAAAAACACGGTTTATGCCTTTTCTAAATTAAAAAGGAAAAATAAAAGAGGATCAATAGTCGTTACCCACATACCCTCATGGGGACTTGAACCCTCAACCAACAAATTGCAGGTAAGGCCTCTCACCACTGAGCCATACCTCCTTGTCAGTTAACGTTAGCCCAAGAAGTATTAGTGACATTAATGGTTTGTTTTAATCCTAAAAAAACAACAGAAAAAGAATTAAGTTGTAGGACCAGAAACTTTATGCAATACCAATAGATGGGGGTAGCACCTTTTTTGTGCAACTGAAATGCCACTATCTAACCCCAGAATAATTGCTTTCATGGTGCTAATCATCCTTGTTCTCAAGAAGATTGAAATTGGATGAAACAGAGTTGAGAAAGAAGTCATAAGACTAGAATTACGTGCTCATCCTTAATTCAATTTATGGAAATACAAATATTCAGGTAGAATTTTGAATTTGAAGAGATGTTTGATAGAGACAATTGGCAGCAACCAATTAAGGTTTACAACAGGAGGGGAAAAGTTGATTCTAAAGACCAAACCTTAATTTGGCACACCTTAGATGATGGACAGCTCATATGGGAGTTAAAGTAGTAATAAGTCTTTCTTTTAGATTGTTGTTTTATGAGTTTTAGAATTTAGGGTATTTTGGAAACTAGTGGATTTGGAGAAGTTTCCCAAAGTTTAAATTTCTATTTAGTAGGATTCCAAAACTGGTTAATTTCCTAAGGAATCTAGTCCTAGTTAGTCTAGCGTTTTGGGTCTATAAATAGAGAAATTCTCTATTACCTATGTATGCTTTTTCTCTATTACCTATGTATGCTTTCTTTATTCAATTAATAAGAGTCTACAGAATGTTTTTGTAATTCTTGATTGTGAGATGCAATCAAGCCCTAAGGTGTGATGCCTTACAATCCTTGGTGTGACGCCTAGGGTTTCTCCTCTTCTCTTAGTGAGTTGCTACACGTTTGTGTTCAGTTTCTTTGCCGGACTACTGAATTTTCAGCGACTAAGCTAGGCTGGTCTAGTTTCCAGTAATTACTTGGACTGCCTAACGATTGTCTTGCATCAATGTTTAGTAATGTCTTGTATTCTAATAGAATGGCCAAATCCTCACTTAGGTCAAGGAAATCTCTTCCAACAAATCCTCATAGGAAAAAAGAGAAGTTATCTGAACAAATGTGATTAGACTTAATTTTTTACAAAGAATCACGGAAAAAGAAGGACAAATGTCCGGCATTGGCATGATGGTATATGATTGCTTGGCTGTTAGATATTAAAAAAACAGTCTTCCAAATCATGCAGGGAATGGGCTTCAAACTGTCACATATTAGCTTTATCTTGGATAGTGATTTCCAACTGCCTGCACAAATTCTTGGCCTGGAAACTATTCCCTCCGCCCATAAATAACTAACCTAATTTCTTTTTTGATCTGTCCAAAAATGACTGTCCACTTTCTAAATGTATGTTGTATTTAATTATTTTTTTTCCAATTTTACCCTTAACACAATTTTTTATCAATTAATTAGTATTACAATTACCCATACTGAAGTTATTTTAACCAACAATGAAATCATGTTATCCTATAAAAATAATCAAAAGTAAAATTTAATGAAGTGATATGGATGAAAAGAAGACTCTAAAATAAGGAATGGGAAGAGAGAGACAAAGGACATAGGTGAGGAGAGAGATACATGTAATTATTATAGTGATGTAATTAAAGGAGTTATGGGATTCAAATTAATGAGGTGAGAAAGATAATAAAAACATTCCAAAGGTATAATGGACATTTTAATCATTTTTACTATAGAATTCCACAATTTCTTAATATGCATAGTTTTTATAATTAGGCCAGTTATTTGTGGACGGAGGGAGTATTATCATAAGCTCAACTGAGGTGGCAGCGAAAAAATGCAAGTAATGCCCAATTACAGTTAAGTTCTCGCTTAGCCATTCAGCTTAGTACGAAAGAAAGTACAGACACAAAAACATGATAAACAAGCTATTGTAATTCAGTTCAAGATGGCCGGCTGCTTCTATACACACATGAATAGCAAGAGATAGGAAACAAATAGCTGAGTAACCATTTTATGCCGGGAGATGGACCATGCAACAAATGTTGAAAACTTGCAAAACATAACAATTTAAGGCATACAGATTTTGGAGATGCAGATTACATGTAGAGGACCGTACCATTTCAGAGAGGACAAGTCAAGTGTCAAAATCACTTTCTCCCCACGCTCAAAGCTGAGGAAACCAAGCTCTAGATAAAGCTGCCCTACTGCAGGTGAAAACCACAAAGTCAATGTCAGATATTTTGCCTGCCTGTAATGCTTTAGAATAAGATCATTAGGAAAGGATGAAACATATTTGTGACACACAAAACCAGTTTCATAGGCTATGCTACTCTACCACAATTTACACTAAACTAGATGTTATAATTCAGTTCCAAGTATCCACACTTGTACAGGATCTTAAAATTCTACCTCAGAATGTCCTTGAAAATATAAAAGAAAGAAAAAAAAAAAAAAATCAGTTCCATGAATGTGGATTGTACCAATCGGAAGGCTAAAATCACCACTAAGAGAGATTAAAAAGGAATCATTTAAAATGCCAAAACTAATACCTAACGGACAATGAAAGGTCGTCCGAGTCAGGTGCCGTAGCTCTATCCGTGCTAGCCGTACCTCCTGAACCACATCCACCAAGTTACCAAGAATTGAACTGGTTACCTACACAAAGAAGTCACATGATTAGTACTGATCTACTGATCACTTATAGAGTAGTCGTGTAGCCTTCAGATTCATTCTTGAAACATATTAATCCAACAAAAATTAAAATGAAAAAGTATCTCCACAAATTATAGATTCCAGTTAGCCGACAAGGAAAGGCATTTCAGCCAAAGAATTAGTTACAGGTATGCATCTTATGACATAAAAATTGATGTCTCTGATAGACCTTAAACTTTTTTTTCTCTTTCTGTAATTCAATTTGATTACCCAAAACCCTTCCAAAGGTAGGAGCAGCTGGGTTCAACCATCCAAGATAAACTAAGGGAATATTAGCACTCCCAAAGACTCGGCACATAAGAAAATCAGGTAGGAAAAGCGGATATAAATTTTAAATTTGGTTTGTTTTCAGGAACTTAGAAGTGAAAATATATATATATCAGGTACTCAAATCTAGATAAGATGTTTTAATTCAGTCATAATTTCTTAATTTTAAACTTTAAAAAATAAGTGTATCACTAAAAGTCCTATTAGTACACAATCATGTTTCAACTTGATTTAAGGCAAAAGTCAATAAGCAAAACATAGTGTTTCCAACACCAAAACAGGAATTTTACTCCACTTGTCCTGGCTTTCCAATACAAACCCAGGAATTAACCATACAAAGATAACCCTCTCTCCTATGTGCACACATGTACATATGGACCAGTGACCTACAGAAAGAAAGTTAAGTGCAGGGTAAACATATCAAATTACCTGTATCTCTTGTGCCAAACTTCTTGAACAAGAATATGTCCTACTGTTCTCAGCATTAAAGACAAATGAAAATGCTACACAAGCATCCATATTTGGGAAATTCTATACACAAGAAGACAAGAAAATTGATAAGGTGAATTGGGAAAGAAGAAAATGACCATGCAGGAAGCTAGAGAAAATAAGGGAATACCGCAGTAATTTTTACATCTTCCAACTTAAGGGAAATGGCCATGCTGGAAGCTGGAGGAATGGGAACTTTGAGCCTGTAATAATCAACAGATATGAAGATTCATTAGATTAGAGCTTGCTAGGAATAATCAGAAGATGAGATCCTTTTGATCTGTTTGGAATGAACCTTTGAATAATGAAATCAAGATAGTTGAGAACAATGTCCCGATGGCCATTTTTTCTCTCCACATCATCAATTATCCATACCTGGAAGAAGGACAGAACAGATGTTCTATTACCATAACACAAAAAGAATGTTTTCTACATCATCATAGATTAAACAATTCCAAGGACAAGTTGAAACCTGCATGTTGAACCGAACCAACTGACAACGTGATCTCTTCATCAAATGATTGGTAACTGCAGTAATACTGTTAGCACAGCTTGGTTCTCCTTCAACCTTACAAGCAGTGGTCAGCGATTTCATCAATTTTGTAGTCTTTTTGTCCAAAGTTTCTAAGTTCTGCTTCATTGCAGTAACTTTGTCACAGACAACCTGGCATTGACAATTATGTGTATCACAGAGCAAATAAAGAACTCATTTCTCAAAGTAACAGGTACATCATGCTGCCTTTTCCTCTAGCTAACTTTCTGAACAAGAACACAAACAATTATGTGAGTGTATAATATACATATATAATTGGATAAGTAGAGATAGATCCATTAATACTGCACCAAGGGGTGCGCTGAAAATAAAACCATATTACACCAATTAAAAATAGTATTTATCCCAAGAATACAACCCTTAAGAGGCATGAAGTGAGGACAGAAAGAACCTTAGCACAAGCCACATACAACACCAAAGCAACAAGACTTCATTTAGGACACAAGGAGACAAGCAACATATGAGATCTCAGTATCTAACCTTCACCAGTAGCACTATTGAGCAAACAAAATTGTAACCAGTTTTATTCATTTTCCATTTTAGGAAACCACAACCAAAACCCCTCTAAAAAACTATATCATAAGATGTCTCTTAATGAATAAATACCATACAGAGGTCTTTCTTTTCTCTCTGTGTTGCTCAAACAATCTCCTATAAACAGATATGAAGATAATCCTCCAAGTGCCTAGCACAAGATTAATAATTATTTGTTGACCAAACTAAATGCTCTACCAGATGTATATCATACTTCCATAGGAAGACCAGAGCATGCTAGACTCCCATTTTCCCTGTCGTAAGAGCTTTTACATCAGTAAACACATTTTTACATGAAACATTATTGTTCCGTTAACCATTGTTTCTTGCACATGATTCCCAACACCCCACCAAACAATGTTCAATTCTGCAATTTCACAAAATTGAATGGCAAAGATTTCTGGAGCCTTTAATGCTAAAGCAAATTTAGGGATACTCCCAGTAAATGAAAATGCCGATCAAATATAACAAAGTAAAAGAAAAATTACATTTATTGTGTGGATTACTTATAAGCAACCTGAATAATTCAAACTCAAGCCAAAATCTGGAGAGAAATCATAAGGGAAAATGGCAAATCTCCACAACAAACCCCACTACTACAATTCCTCACTTCAGAAAAGATAGAAGGATATCAAATAGACTAAGTGGGTGAAGCTTTGACAAGGACAACTAAAACAACAAGAATATCTTTATAAGTCATCAGACAGTGAAATTGATTATTTTTTAGGAAAAATAAGAGTAGAAGAGAAAAACTTAATCTTTTTTTTTTAATTATTATTCTGATACAAATGTTGATGTAAATAAATAGGAAGAATATAGAGAAATTCTAGGACTAATTATAGTTCCACAAAATCAGGAATAGAGAGAAATTCTAGGACTAGTTTTAGTTCCACAAAATTAGACACAACATCAGGATTTCTCTAACTTTCCTAATCTTGGGTAGTTTCCTATTTCATACAAATGGTAAGAAAACCACTAATAATTCCTAATTTATCAATACTCCGCCTCAAGTTGGCGCAAAGATGTCAATCATGCCCAACTTGCTAACTAGAAGTTCAAATGGCTCTCATCAAGCTCTTGGTTAAGATATCTGCTACCCACAGCACAATTGGAACAAAAGGAGTACAAATTACCCCATTCTTGAGCTTCTCTTTTATAAAATGTCTATCAATCTCAACATATTTCGTCTTTTCACATAGAACCGGATTATGAACGATGCTAATGCCTGATTTATTATCAAAGTACCACTTCACAAAGAGACTAACTGATCTTTTAATCTCTTCATGTTTTTTGAAACTGCCCGTGATATTTGAGAGACTGTTGGAGAAACATACTCTGATCTAGAGAATCACTCTCAATTATTCGAGTTAAATACTCGAGTGTGGCAAATGCAACAAGGTGATAGAGAGGTAACTACCTATTATAATACCACAATGACTCTATGACAGGAATTGGATATGTTTGAAGATGAAATATGGGAGAGTCCAAATGATAGTGCTCGGTACAAGAAGAAGGTTGAACGGAGTTGAGTGTTTGTATTTCTGGTAGGCCTAAACAAAGACCTTGATGAGGTCCGGGGACAAATTTTGGGTAAGAATCCTCTGCCTTCTATCAGAGAATTTTTTTCTGAGGCATGAAGAGAAGAGGCTCAAGGACAAGTGATGTTAAAGCGAATAGAAGACTTGAAGGCTGATCAAGATGGTTCAACCCTTGCAGTTCACGGTTATGAGCAAAAAGGAGGCAAGCAGAGGCCAAAGTGTGATCATTGTCGAAAACCATGGCATACACGCAGCACTTGTTGGAAACTTCATGGAAAACCCACAAATAAGACGAAACTTGGTTTTGATGCTCAACTAACAGAAGATACTCGACCCTTCCAGGGTAGCACTACTAAAATGGAGCAGTATCACCTTCACAATCACTTCCTTTCACCAAGGAACAAATGGAGTACCTGTGCAAGATGTTTCTATCCCAGCCTATAGGAAATCTGAGCTCATCTTGTTCCTTAGCCCAATCAGGTATTTCTTTCACCACGGCATTCACCTATGTCAATCTAAATACCTCTTGGATATTAGATTCAGGAGCAACTAATCACATGACCGGGTCCTCCCAGTTGTTTTCTAATTACATACCTTCTGCAAGAAATCAAATGTGAAGATAGCAGACGGTTCTGTAACCACAGTTCCAGGGAAAGGGAAAATTATTATTTATCCTTGTTTTATTCTAAAATTGTCCTTCATGTTCCTCAGTTGTCCTATAATCTATTGTCAGTCAATAAATTAACATGTAATCATAACTATTAGATTAAAATTTGGTCATCTCAGTGTAAATTTCAGGATTTAACCTCGGAGAAGACGATTGGGCATGCTAGGCAAGATGGTAGACTTTACCTCCTCAATGGTACGAACTTTGGAAGGCAAGATCTGATATGTTTCAATTCTACTTCTATTTCTAGTAACAGTGAGAGTATGTTATGGCACTTTCGGTAGGGGCACCCAAATTTTTAGTATTTAACATAGTTGTTACCCAATTTATTTATGAATAAAAATATTGCAGTTTTCCTATGTGAAGATTGTGAATTTGCTAAACATTGTCGTGATGTTTTTTCGCCGCAACCATATCAAAGATCAAAACCATTTACTATGATTCACAGTAATGTGTGGGATCCTTCAAGAATGACAACTTTTTCTGGAGAACACTTGTTCATCACATTTATTAATGATCATATTCGGGTTACTTGGGTTTTTTATATACAAAATAAATCCGATGTGGAAAATGTGTTTAAAAGCTTCTATACTATGGTACAAACATAGTTCGGAACTCAGATCAAAAGTTTCCGAAGTGATAATGGCAAACAATTCTTTAATCATGTGTTAGGGAGTTTTTTTTTTAATGAAAAAAGGATTATGCATCAAAGTTCTTGTAACAAAATGGGGTGGCTGAAAGGAAAAATAAGCGTCTCCTTGAAATTGTTAGGGCCTTAAGCTTTACAACTAAAGTTCCAAATTATCTATGGGAAGTAGTAGTTTTGATAGCTAGTTTTTTTATAAATGGGATGCCTTCAAGAACTTTGTGATTCAAAACACCAATAAACCTTTTCAATGAATGTTTTCCACATTCTAGGTTAACATCAAACATTCCTTTGAAAATTTTTGGAAGTATTGCCTTTGTCCATAACCATGACTTAAAAAAATACACAAAACTTGATCCAAGAGCACATACATGCATTTTTGTAGGCTATCCAACAAATCAAAAAGGGTATAAATGTTATGATCCGATTCTTAAAAAAATGTTTGTTTCTATGGAATTTTTTTTCTTTGAAGGACAATCATACTATCACACTTCTCCTTTTCAGGGGGAGAAGACTAACAATGAAGAAACATTTTTAAATGGTTCTAACTTAACTATTGTTTTTGGGAATGTTAATAATGAGGTTTTACCAAAAACAAATGAGGAAAGGAATACAACTGAATTAAATGATGGATATTTGCAACAACTCTGATGGTGCCATCTTAGAATCAAAATTCTGAAACATTTGTACATTCAAAGGAGTACCAAGCACAAAGTAAAAGGAACACTGTCTTGCATCATCACCAAGAATCTGACCAAGGGTTGGATCATGAGATCTACGTGCCTCTAGACACTTCTCACAACAATACTCCAGGTAACTCCGAGTCAAATTCCTTGAGTCAGAATGACCTTCCCATTGCTCTTTGAAAAGGTGTTAGGTCTTGTTCTAAACATCCTTTGTCCCATTTTATTTCTTATAACAATGCATTGCCCCAGTTTTGTCCTTTCATTTCACAAGTGTCCAATGTGGTTATTCCAAGTAATGTATAGGAAGCCCTAAATGTTCCAGTATGGAGGGAAGCTATTCTTGAGGAGATGAATGCTTCTTGGGAAAGAGTTGATCTGCCTTAAGGAAAGACTGTTGTTGGCTGCAAATGGGTATTCAGCATGAAGTATGATTCTGATAGATCCCTACAACGATACAAGGCTCGACTAGTAGCTAAAGGCTATACACAAAACTTATGGCATGGATTACTCAGAGGCCTTTTCTCCGGTTGCAAACTTAAACATTATCCGTGTGTTTTTGTCTGTAGCTGCAAATCTTGACTGGTCTTTGAAGAATTAGACATTAAGAATGCTTACCTTAGTGGCGATCTCGAGGAGGAATTCTACATGGAGGCACCACCTGGTTTTACTAAGCAGTTCGGATTCAAGGTATTTAGGTTTAAAAGATCACTATATGGCCTTAAGCAGTCACCTAGAGCGTGGTTTGAAAAATTTACTAAGTTTGTGAAAGATCAGGGCTATCTATAATCAGGGACAGACAGATCACAGCCTCTTCACAAAAGTCTCTACTAAAGATAAGATCTCGATTTTGATTGTCTATGTAAATGACATAATTCTAACAGGAGATGATGAAGAAGAAATCAGTCAATTGAAGTAGAGTTTGGCCAAAGAATTCGAAATCAAGGATTTAAGGCAACTAAGATACTTCTTGGGAATGGAAATTGCGAGATCAAAGATAGGAATAATGGTGATGCAATGAAAGTATATCTTAGGTCTCCTAAAAAAAATTGGTATGAGAGGGTACAAACTAGTTGACACCCCAATAGAAGCCAATGTGAAGCTTGGTGAGGTGAAAAATGGAGTTCCCATGGATACTGGTAGATATCAAAGATTAGTAAGGAAGTTAATTTATTTATACCATACTCGACCAAACATTGCGTTTGCTGTGAGTCCGGTAAGTTAGTTAATGCACTCCCCTTGTGAGGAACATCTTGAGGCCGTGTTTTGGATTCTTCGATAGTTGAAAGCAACTCTAGGGAAAGGCCTGTTTTTCAACAAGAATGTGAATAGAGGAATTGAAGTCTATACTGATGCAGATTGGGCAGGTTCAGCGATTGATAGGAGATTAACATCTAGATACTGTACCCTTGTATGGGGAAACTTGGAGAAGTAAAAAACAAGATGTTGTCACCAAAAGCAGTGAAGAAGCAAAACTTCGTTCAGTGGCCCAAGAAGTGTGTGAAGTACTCTAGCTAAAGTGGGTTCTAGAAGAGATTAAAAGATCACTTAGTCTCTCTATGAAGTTGTACTGTAATAATAAATCAGCCATCAGCATCGTTCATAATCTGGTTCTACATGACAGGACGAAACATATTGAGATTAATAGGCATTTTATAAAAGAGAAGCTCGAGAATGGGGTAATTTGTACTCCTTTTATTCCAATTGTGCAACAAGTAGTAAATACCTAAACCAAGAGCCTAATGAGATAGCCATTTGTGCTTCAAGTTAGCAAGTTTGGCATGATTAACATCTTCACGCCAACTTGAGGGGGATTATTGATAAGTTAGGAATTATTAGCTGTTTTCTTACCATTTGTATGAAATAGGAAACTACCCAAGATTAGGTAAGTTAAAGAAATCCTAATTTTCTACCGGATTTTGTGGAACTAAACTTAGTTCTAGAATTTCTCTCCATTCCTGATTTTGTGGATCTATAATCAGTCCTAGAATTTCGCTCTATTCTTCCTATTTATTTACATCAACATTTGTATCAAAATAATAAGAATAAGAAAAAAGATTTAAGTTTTTCTCTTCTACTCCTCTTATTTTTCCTCAAAAGGCTTCCCAACAATCGGTTCCATGGAATTAATAAGCCAAGTGATAACCATGGAATTTTCTAATCTCCATTGCCGGCATCTTGAATCATTCGCAGCCGAAGGCCTGACTTCTCCATTCAAAAAACCTAGTTTTCCCTTGCCATCAATCCCCAAGCACACCAACTGGGACCACTCTAAATAGTTTTTACCATTTGATTTATGAATGCTAATTTGTAGAGGGCTTTCAGCCATGGGTGCAATCGGAGATGGCAGGGAACTTTCTTCAGATTGTCTGACACCACTGGCGGCATCAGAAGAAGCTGAACTGGAGCCAACCATGGTAGCTTTGTAATTCATGGCTCTAATACCATGAGCAAAAATTAGAGTAGAAGAGAAAACATAATCTTTTTTTTTTTAAATTCTGATACAAATGTTGATGTAAATAAATAGGAAGAATAGAGAGAAATTCTAGGACTAATTATAGTTCCACAAAATCAAGATTTCTCTAACTTTCCAATTATCATTGTGCATCAATCCCTCAACTTTTTTTCCGTCTTCAAATGCTCATTTAAATGCAAAATATTCAGCTTCAAACCTCTATCAAACTATAATTTTAATGATCATATGCACATAAATGGAAGAAGCTGATCCATGAGACCTTGTGTAGAAATAGTGAATACAATTTATCATATTGGTGCTCTGAAATCAATCTCCAATTGGAAAATGAAAGTGTGAGAGAAAAAGCTTAACGGTTTGTCCAAACAAAGACATTCATAACAACCCATCTAAGAAAATGACAGATTAATAGTAGCCATCAGTTAAAAGAAAATAATGCAGATTGTGCCAAAGCAAGACAAAAGAAGTTCTGGCAATAAAACCCATAAATAAAGGGAAAAAGAAAGTGACGAGAAGCCTTCACAGCTTGCTAGAGAGAATTGTCAACACCAACCCATCTCAAAAACCAATAAATTAGAAAACACTTCATCCAGGTGAAAACAAATATTTGCAGAGTGTACTGAAGTCAAAGAAACATGTTCATGAACACAGAGTGTTCCCCGTTATAGTAGAGTGGCAATGAAGGAGAAGACTTTAGGCTGTGAATGTGTTCAAGAGTTAAGAATCCCACAGAAGAATGTATACACCTCAAGAAACTAACCTAATCATAGAAATTGCAGCAACATGTTATGTGATTGCTTCCAGAAAATCCAGCTCATGGCCATTTTATCACCATGTTCAAGGAGGATAAATAGAAAGATTGAAAGAGAAATGCAAAAGATCCAGTGAGGGGCCAAAAAAGCACAAAACTAACATCATTTCAATATCTATACCTCCTCTCTATGCCTTGAGTTGACTAAAGTTTGATGAACAGCAGTAGCATCAGCTTGGGCATCCCCCTTGCATCCATGCATAAACTTAAGTTTCAACATTTGAGACTCCTGAATTCCAGAGCTTAGTTGCTGAACTTTTTCCTGCAGAGAAATGGATTGGCTGGCAAGACTTAGATAGCAAATAAAGCACAAAACAAGAACAAAATTTGGCCATACTTGTAGTTTCTGCCGCTTTACAGACATCAGCTGTAACTTTGCCTTCTCATGAATGATCTGAAGCAACAAAGATCTTGCTTCACTTACTCTACATCAGTATGCATTCAGCATTAATATGGACCATTTTACAAACAATTAGATCCATAAAATGAATGTAAGAAAACTATTATTGTCTTTCTTAACAAAATGTAGAATTAGAGTTCACCTTTGACGGCGGAGATCATCGATAATAGATGTTTTCTGGAGAAAATCATGAATTAACTTTGCATTAAAAAAAATGTAACTAATCTGAGATTCATATGCAATCTACAGAAATGCTCTGAGTTCTGAAATTTTTTTTGCCCTTGTTTAAGGAAACAATCACATAAGCAGCCAAACCTGAGCAAAGATCTCACTGTGTAGAATCCCATATGTTTTGGATCTTTGTAGGTTAAAAAGGATATTGTCCAATGATTCAATCTGCATTATAAAATAAATAATCAATACAAATACACGGAAAAAGACTAGTAAACAAAAACATATGTATGGATACTAGACTTGACTCAAGGAAAGTAAAGAAAACCTAATAATTTGCACAGATAGCGGTGCAAGGAGGAGTACCACTAAACAGTTAAGCTTATCCATTGCAGGAGAAAGCATATTTTCAGGATCCTGAAAGAATCTCGAATAAATCTGCAAGGAAGAACTGCAACATCAATTGGTCACTTTCTTCAACCTTTCAGGGCATTGAAGGGTAAGGGAAGACTGCCCATTCTAATACTCTTGACCAAGAGATGATAGCAAAAAAATTGCAGAAAAGCTTACGTACCTCAGTCCAATGCTTCAATTCATGCGCAGTTGCAGAGGTTTCTGCACCATCTTCATTTGGGCACCCGCGTGTTTTCAGATCATGATTCCCAACTTTTTGAAGCTTTGAGCTCCTCTGAAATGCAGTGAGCCCGTTTGTATGACTTCTATCCTCAACTTCGACCATTTCATTGCTTCTTTTACGAGAAAGAGAGCCCGATTTATTGGAGCTGGGAGATAGAACATCTTCTACACTACTTAGACTTATATTGTCATTACTTTCTTGAAACTCTTTATGTGAGGGGCTTTTTGTGAATCCACCAACATGATCCTGAGATGGAACCTTTTGAACATCAGAAAAACCAGAAAATAAGCAATTGCTATTGAAAACAGAACTAGAGAGTCATATATCAGGATAGAAGTGACTAGGGAAGGGTATCCACACATGTTTTCTTATTTCTTATTATCCTAGCAAGAAATAAATGACTACTTTATAGTTCAAAAGATCCGCATTATACACAAACGAATGTAAATGGGAAGCACTTGGAAATAACAGAGTAAGAGTGAAGAATAAAATCACCAACCTTTTGGAGCGTTAACTCCTTCAAACTCCTACCGACAGATGGAAGAGCAATCTCTGATTCTCCCCCAGAATGGCCACCTTCAAAGTCCCGGAGCTCCTTACCAGTTTGGGGACCCCAATCCAGTTTCTTTGGACAAATAAAATGGTCTTTTGCCTTTGTGGGAGTTCTTAGGCTTTCAATAATTTCAGAAGTGCTTTGCTGATTTTGATGACTAAATTCAATTAAGTTGGAATTATTGAATCCATCAACAGGTAAGCTTGGCTGTACTTTCCTTCCCATAGAAAAAGAATCTAACTCATCAAGAGATACAGCAGATATACCTGAGTCATTAATGCCTCCCTTTGAAGCTGATTCTTGGCCTGGGAAAATTGTTTTAAGTCTCATAAGTCGATCGTGCAGCATTAAATCATTAGACATCTGGCCTTGAAGTTTTGGGGACGTCCACTTCTTTGCCAACTCTTTATTTGGAGGAGAAACTATTTTTTCAGGAGTAAAAACTGTTTTCCTATCTCCAACATGATCAAGAGCAATTTCAGCCCATGAGGAATCAGCTCCAGTTCCAGTGGTAAGCAGTTCTTTTTCTCTGGGTCTTCTTGATCTGAAGAGATCATGCTTCATCTTCTTTTCAGACCATATGAACTCAAGGGGTGAAGCAGCAGCTGTCATAGTTCCTTCAGAGTGGATCATGTGTCCCCCATCCAATGGGTCCCCAATCTGGTTATCAACAGTGGCAGAGGCATGCAAAACATCTTGTTTTTGAAAAGCATCCAAAGGTTGTCCTTCTCTAACTGTAGTAGATGAATCCAGATATTGGATCTGATAATCATTAATAGCTCCCTCAGAAAATTTACTGAAAGGAGAATGACTTGAGAAATTCAATACGCCAGCAGTTGAATTCTCAATTTTAGCAGTAAGATAAGAAGAAAAAGGAGAAGCTTCAAGCAATTTTAGCTTTGAAATGCTTTTCTGAATTGATGGTGCACTCTCACGATGCTCTACATTCTCATTGATTAGAAGAGAACCCCTATCATCTTGAGGAGTCAGCAAAGATATATAGGGGGCTGGAGAAGTACTGGTTGCAACTATCTGTCTTCCATTGGCAGGTGAGGGGGATGCCAACTCTGCCAATGGAGATTCATGCTGGATATACTTGTCTTCTGGACCAAGTTTATCTGGATGTGATGGAGAAGTTCTTGTCTTACTTAAATGACGAGGAGAGGAATTTGAGTACTCAATCAAAATGTCAGTAGCAAGAGGATTGGATGAAAAATCACTGGCAGAATGACTAATGATAAAAGTTGAACAACCATTCGCTTCATCAAAACTGTTGTCTAAGGAAGAAACTGCCTTTCCATTGTGAATAACATCCTTGAGTCCACTCCCATTTTCGTTGGGTGGAAAGCTCTTACTTTCCAAGTGTCTAGGAGACTTTGAAGCAACAGTAACATCAGCAGCAGAAGTTGCATGCAAATTTTTGCTGCTTTCTGCCAAAAGTGCATCCAATCCAGGTGAAATTCTGCCGTAGTCATATTTACTAGATTTATCCCCAACAAGACTCATGTCACTCGAACCACTGTTCCCAGCAGGGGGAGATGATTGAGAACTTGGCTTTTTGGGAACGGTCAGTTCCATGGAACTTCCTGCATTAGTGTGGGTTGGAGTTTTCTCCTCAAAGGAAAGGTGAAGACCTGTAGGGGTCTTTAATTCAACTCCGGAATCTGACCTAGCAAGGCTACGGAAATGCATGGAGAATGCTGTTGAGTCCATTGTAACATCATGATTGTCATTTGAAGCAGCAGAATCTGATAAATTCCCAGGCCTTATAAAACTGGATGAAACTGGACCAAAAAAATCATCTTCTGCATGTAGAAGCATTAAACAAACAGTAAGGGCATCATCGTTGGGAGAAAAAATTAGAAAGTTATATTAAAATAGAAGCAAAATACGAATCATTGTGAACATAATAGGACAGGAAGCAGAATAGATCAGCATAAATAGAAAGTCCTTGCAAGTAAATCTCAAAGGAACTTCCAAAATTTCTGTCCCAATGCCACCAACAAAAGCTCAGCCACTCATACACAGAAAGAGAAGAACGAAGTTTCTAGATGGCAATAGCCTTGGCCTGATTCTTTCCTGATCAGGCAAGGACCCTAGAACCAAATAGTATCACAAAGATTCAACTTTTGCAAAGGGTTCTGCATAATATTTCTTGCGATTACGGCAAATACAAGTTTACTTTCAGTTGATAACAGATGGCTTGATTTCTGAAACAGAAGTTTTATGCTTTTAACCATGAAATTATAGTTTAGAGCCTTAACATGAATGTCACAGTTAAGCAAAGCAGGTGCAGGACTAGAAAAAATTCAAACTACAGAATTACTTCATCTGCCAAACATAGGCAGTAGATCAATTTCTGAATATACCACGTTGAAATTATTTACTCAGTAGGACTATAAAATTCTAGATGCATTAGCTTAGTAGTCGAGTGTATAACCAGGGAACAGAACCGGGAAGTACTGAGAGGGGCTCAAAGGCTTCTCAACATCTACAGAAAAAGAAGGAAAAAAAAAAAAAAAATCTCCCAACATCCAAATAACAACAGGTGATGCTACCTGCCCTTTTTGTCTTACCCTTGCACCTACAACCTTCGCTACCCTCCGGGCAAACTGTATGTCCTCTTAGCCACCAAATAGACAAATGAAGCTTATTTCCATTGTGGGAAGGGGTAACAAAAACACTTCCACCTTCATAAACCAGTAACATCACCTTTGACTTCAAAATAGTACCCAAATACATATTGCCACACACCTGATTTGTTTTCCCAATTTCTTCTCTCCGCTGGATAATTGATACTGGTAAGAGATGGTTTAAAAAATTTATCCACAACAAGTTGAAAGGAGAAGGAACCAAGACTAGAATTACGCTGCTGACAAACGTCATGAAACAATGTATCCATAAGCAATTGTTCCTTCTAATTTCACCCTTGCACAAAACTAAACACCTTCTCCATATTCATATTCTTTTGGTAACATAAAATTTTGCACTCACACGTACTTCATGATTGGCTACCACATTTCCACAAGAGCAACAGCTAATTCAACACTAACACCAATCAAAAAATGGCAGAAATCTAACTACTAAGAAAAAAAATGCATAAGATTAGATATTTAAGAACTTGCCATCATTGGAGGTTGCAGAACCGAAAGTGCTTCCAGGAGAAGGTGATTCAGCCGGCCTCAAAAAGGAACGCCGCATAGTTGCAAGCTCTTCATCTTCACTGTCACCATCTCCATCTTCTCTATCTTCCTCCTCTTCTCCACTTCTTGAATCCAACAACTCACGAAACCCTAGGAGGTCACTTTTTTCTTCTCTCTCATTTGCATCATTACTGTCTTCGCTACCTTTTACAGCCCCTTCCTCTGCAGGCGCTTCATTGTCATCATCCCTGTCGAAAAAGTGGATAGACGTCATCTCCGCAAAGCTCACTCTTCGCAGCCGTTTCTTCTGAAAAACCACGGTTGTTCCTCCTTCTGAGTTTCCAGTGGCTCCGCCTTCGCCTCCGTCGGCGGTGGCGGTGGCGGGCTTCTCAGACATGGCTGAAATTGGAGTAAAAATTTCGGAAATTTTTGAATTTTTGTGAGATTTTGTGTGTCATGAGGAGTGGAAGCGAGGTGATTTTGTGCGGGAAAGTTTTGTGTGTGCGTTTCTCTTTGAAAATGACTATATTCAAATTTGCCCATGGATTATCCGAAATGTCACAACAGGGCCCGGGATTTTGTAATTTGGGGTTTGTGAAAATGTGAAAAATGAAAAGGATCTTTGACAATTTTGCTTTCGAAATGTTTCTATTCACTAACTTATAAAACTTTCAATTTATGCTTCACACATTAATATTTCAATCATTTGATAATATTGAGATAATTTCTTACTTTTTTGAGGGAATTTTACGTATGAGACACAATTGTAAAAAATTAATATTGAAAACATAAATTTGAAAGTTTATAAAAATGATAGTAAAGTCAAATAATTTGAAGGACAAATTGCTGAACATCCAACTAAAAATATGCACATACTATTGTAACTAGATTGATACCTATACGTTGCAATGAGTAATTTCAGTAGTTTACTTATTCCTTACATCTTTCTAAATCAAAATCGATATTGACTTGAATTCCTTTATCATCAATAGAAACATACTCCCTTTATGATTCATCTTTATACTCAGACATAGCAACTGTTAAAACATTCCTATTGACTAAACTATCTTCTTCATCAACATTAAAACTGGAGGTATAGATATCGATCACATCTATAGTAGTAAATTACGAAATAAATCAAATTTGGCATCAATTCCCGCCAAAAATGAAAATTAACAAATGAAAATATTCCCTTTTCCTTCTTTTGCTTTGAGCAAATAAAAGAACCAATCACCTTTTACTTTGCTTGCAGGATACATTTTTCTACTTCCCTTGCATGAATCTTCTCTTCTAGCTTCGAGAAGAACTATAAAACAAAGGGAAGACTAATATTTTGAGTGAAAAATCATGTATTCAACAGAAAGAAAAAAGAACTAAATTTGTACTTCTCACCTCTTTTTTCCTTTTTAGCATGTTCTTCTAATTTGAAGGAAAATACAGCTCCACCAATCTTCTGCTACCCTCTAGGTGTGGCATTTCTGCTTATAGAAACAAATAGGATGAATAATATAATGCAAATACAATAGGCAAGACAAAAGGAGGGGGAAAACTAAGAATAGCTTGTTAAAGGTAAGGACAATATGATGAGATAGTATGGTGTGCATCATCATCCACTTTAGTAAGAATTGAGGTTTTAATTGACTTTGGAATTTGGTTCACCAATCTGAAAGCATGACCATAAAATTTAGTAATGACCAATAGAACACTTGTTTTAACCACAAGTTTACATTTAGAAAGAATCGGTTTTGATGGTTCTTTTGGAATAAATATTAAGGGATAAGATGAAATGACCTATATAAGATGCAGATGAAATCCTTCTTCAAGAAGAGTCCATCTTCTCAGTACCTACAGTAGTGTAAAGTCCAGATAAATTGTTCTGGTGTAGAATAGGAGAAAAAACTCCAATGTTTCAATTAGTATAACATGCATATATAAATTGAAAGTAACTAGAGTAGAACTTAACCAGCTTTGTTTCATCATATGTTGCAAGCTGAGGAGTAGTCAAAGCAAAAGCTCGGGTCATAGCAGGGCCAACCCCTTTCCACAAAGCTATGATACCCTCTTCAAGAACTATTATTTGAAGTTCAAATATTAGTCCTCTGCTTGATTGCATACTCATTTGCAACTGTAAAAAAAAAAATAACTTTGCATCATCACACATTCAAAACTTCCATTGGGTTGGTCAATGCTTTAGCTATGGCACCAAAAAATGCTCTGGATGTAATCTTCACCAAGATATTGATGGACTCGAAAGCTAATTCACAGATACACTTTGATGGTTCATATAAGCCTAAATGGAGACCACCATAGAGAATTGACTTTGTTAATGCAGGAGTCATTCCCAAATATAAGGACTTTGGTCCCTCACTTTTGATTAAGTGAACAAAAAGCCATCCCTATGTGCATTAGCATATGATATAAGATGTTGCAATTCATCAGGTATTTGGTTTACAGTTTAACCCAAAGTAACAAAAAGGTAAATTACATACCACTCCAATCAAGGGATCTCTCTGGCCAACCAATTGCATTTGCTAGAAATGACATCAAAAAAATGCAAATTTGACATCCAAAATTACCAAAAATGTGAAGAGGATTCTTCAATAAATTACTAGAAATGACATAAAAAAAAAATGCATTGCATCTTGTCAAGGTTCTCTTGAAATGGTTGGTTAAGGGCCAAAGGAAACTTGTGAGAGTTCTTGATGGAAAGAAGCAATTGAATTTTGTATCTAAGAGGTTTGCGAAAGCTAGCATAATATTGGTTTGGAGTCAGATAAACTAGCATACTATTGATTCGTAGTATCTATCTGAATTCATTAAATTTAGATAATCTTGATATTAAAAAAAAGGGTTCGTATTCAGATAAATTGGCATAATGTTAGTTTATATCTATTTGAATTTATATAGCCCTGATATTAAAAAAAAAAAAAAGCCTTTATGTTTCTTCTTTAAAAAAAAAAACTTCATTTCAATTCAATATTGCTAAGTGTCAATGCATGACGATGCCACGTGTTGCCTAAAGAGGCTTCCGCAACTTTGTATGTCTGTATGTATGTATGTGTGTGTGTGTGTGTGTGTGTGTGTGTGTGTGTGTGTCTTTTAATTGAATTTATCTATTTTCTCTAGAATGCCTAATTATTTCTAAAACAGATGTTTCTACACTAGTATTCTCATCTATAGTCCTACTAGGTCCTGTAAATGATAATTGCCTCATGATTTCTATAAATTACTTATTTTTTCTATTTTTTCACTACCGGAATTTTCTGAAGATAAATATCTAAATTTATAAGTTATTTTTTCCCCCTATTTTCTTTCTACTAGAATTCTACTGAATTTATCTGAAAATTTATCTATCTCTTTTTCTAAGCTTAAAGTTTTCTATACTTTCTAATTTTTTTCAGATTTTAATTAATAATGCTATTTGTATATTATTTTGTTTTAGGTATGTTTTATCTGAACTAGTGTTTCCTAAATAATCAGTAAATCCTAAAGATTCAAGATGATACTTGTTTAATTCTACAAGGCACTTTTTATAATCTTAATTATCTTCTAAAGATATTAACTAAGAATAAGTTTTTTATATTATTTAATATTTTATTTATTTCTAGAAAAAAAATTTCTATTCTTGGGAATGCTTTTTAAATTTGACTACTATTTCTCTATATTTACTAGTTTCTTCTTTTAAATATTCTAAGTGTTTCACTCTTCTTATTATAGTATTATTTTGTTCTTTAATATATTCTATTTTTTTTGCTAATTGTTCTGATATTTTAATTTTATCTTTGATATGTTTTAATACTATTTCCCAAATATTACAATTTTTTATTTTCTTGGGCTTCTAATTTTTCTCCAAAACTAAGTACTATATCTACAAGACTATTATACTGCTGATTATCACCGTACAAACTATGTGAATACTGAGAAGGAAAGTAACAATTATATCTATGTTTATTACTATATATTGTATTCTTAATTTTTCCTAATAATTCAAGATTTAAATATTCTATCCTTCTAATGTTTGTCATACACTAAACTGAATTTAAAATTTCTAATCTTTTTGTTAGCAAGTTATTTTCTATTGTGAGATTATATATTTTGATAAACCTTAGAGGGGGGGTGAATAAGGTTTATGGCAAACAAATGCGACTTAAAAAAATCTTTGATGTCTTTTTGATAGAGGCCGAACAAGGTAAGAGTTCAAAAATGCAGACATGTATGTTGCTATAGAACTTTCAAAACTCTTCTAAATGATGAAAAGAAGATCTATTGTTAAGATGGGTAGATGAAGCAATAATAACAGTTTTACCTAATTGCATAAAAGTCTTTGATCAAATCAATGAATGCAAGGAAGAGTGTAAAGCTCTCAAACAAGATGAACAGTAAAAACGCAGGTATAAATAACAAATAAAATGCAAAAAAAAAAAAAAAAGACTCAATGATGTATAGTGGTTCGATTCTCAAATGATCTACATCCACTACCTTAAGCACACACTTAAGAATTTCAATACAACCACTAAAATATTTTTCCCAAATCAATGGCGGTAAGCAATACCAATCTTACACAAAAGGATCATCACACTTGGTTTTACACCCAACCTCTTAAATACACAAATCAAGGCTCACCCTAATTGGGTTTTACTTCTTTAACCTTGAAACACAATAATTCAAGGCTCACTCCAACTGGGTTTTACACCACAACTTTGATACATTCACCAAACAAGGCTCACCCCAATTGGGTTTTACACCGCAATCTTGTTACATAACAAATCACAGAAAGAAATGAAAAAATAGCTCACAGACTTGAGTAGACATGCAAACAGATGAGCACTAACACCTTTTACCTTTTGAAGCAATTTAATTTCACTTTGAAGCACAATGAAAAGGGAGATTTTTGTTTTCAAAAGTGTAGGAGTGTTTCTGAGGAAGATAGCACAAAAATCTACTTTAAAATCGAGTTTTAAAAGCTTTTATAAAAGCAAAGAGTAAGACACCAACGGCTACTTTCTCGCTATCAGATTTTTCAGAATTTTGGACTCAAGGGTCGAACGATGGTGCATCCAAAAGGTGAGTCCAAAATAGGACTTTTCTAGGCAGAAATATTTTAACACTATTCACAGAATTTTGGATGAAGCTTTTAGATGCAGAGCCATCCAAACTATTCAATCCAAAATTCTGAAGACTTAATACTTTGAAATCTTTTTGTTTGTGTGCTTCAAGGTAGAAATAAATTGAATCATAAAGTAAAGAAAAAGTAGGAATTTACACAATATACCTTAACAAACAATTCCTAATCTATGATTCTTCTCAAGAGTTTCTTGGTATGCAATCTCTTAAACTTGTCTAATACTTGATCACCAATTCTTGGATTCCATTGCTCAAGAGTTTCTTAGCAATCTTGTTTGTATGTCTTGGAAGAATTGAGGTCGAACATATCCTATTATATATAGATCACACAAATTAGTTCTTATCAATGTTTGTCGTAAGTCAAAACACTGGAGAGTGCCCTTAAGGTTAACAATCTCTCCCTTTTTGAATGATGACAAATTTGATGGGATTGTGATATAAAAACAATAATATGTACAGTATGGACATGTTACACCGAGAGAAATAAGAATATTTTTAATTGAAATGCATTCTCTCATTATAGGACTCAAAAAGTGCTTATAAGATTAAGATAAAAAAAATTTAAGCATATACTCACAAGCATAGCTCAATGAGCCTATGACTCAACCTACCTCCTTATCCTCCTTCCTTCCATCAAAGGACTATTCCACAAGAGAATAGCCGCAAATAGTAGTCACAAAAAAATGTATAGATATGTACACAAGGTGGTGTAGAAGATAAATAATAAGATGTAATGCTCTACCTTAGTATGTACATATATGAATCATAAAATATAGAGCTATGAAGTGTGATTTAAAATCAACACTGGATTCCAAAGTTTTGGACTTCCAAAACATGCATCTAAAATAGGGTAAAATGAGGTAGAAGCTAATCTTTTAAAAGCTCATTTTTGGACTAGTCTTTTAGATTGAAGAAATGCGAGTCCAAAACTTCCCCTATGTATGTGCAGAGTAAAAAAAAAATCACAAAAATAAATTAGAGATTTTTAACCCAGTCTAGTTTTCTCAAGATATTTCAAACACAAGGAATTTTCTGTGCAACAAAAAAAAAAAAAAAATCATAAGCATAAATATTCTCATCATCCGAATTTTTAATAAAGTGCATATCACAACCATGGACAAAACAAGTCATTCAACCAAATCGCAATTAGTTAGAATGCACAATAAACTCATACACTTGTTCAACCAAATCTCAATCAGTTAGAATGTATAATAAATTCATACACACACTTCAATCTCCTTAGTCTATAACAACAACTCCACATAGTCTTTATCAAATCACCTAATTCTTCACAGTCTGCATTTTCAAACCACAGTCATAAACAAACATAATTCATCTTAAGCCATATAAATTTATAATCCTCATAAGCAGTCACAATCATATTCCATAAATTTCAAATCATAACCCTCAAAAACCAACATATGACCACAATATATTCACAATTCACAATCCATATTTATAAGGGCAAAGATTAGTGAAAGAGATATCATGATAGCAAAAAAAAAAAAAAAAAGCACAAATCCCAATAATGTATTTCACAATATCACAAGCTTCTTAAGAAATTCACAATCCACTAACAATATATTTCTTAAATCTCAAATCATCAATTTACAATCCCCCAATAATATATTTTTTAAATCATCAATTCACAATCCCCCAAAATATATATTTTCTCCCCTTTTGTCATCAATAAAAAAAATAATAATAACAATAAGTAGCAAAGAAGCAATCAATAGTAAATTGATAGTAATATTAGGAGAATGCCCAGAACAAGGCTATCAATAAGCAATATTAGCAATAACAATAAGCAATAAGAAACTAGCAATGATATTAGTTAAAAACTAAAATAAAGGGTTTAAAAAAAATAGTACAGAGAGCATGAAATTTAGCAAGAATAGAATTGTGTCATCAAAATAAAATTGTTAGTAATGGCACCATTCTTTGAATGTTGTCCAACAATTCTGCTCGACTTATGCTATACCACGACATGCTTCTATTTTTGGTTAGATGGGCTGCCAAATGTAGTTGGTTTGCCTTGCTTGGGAACATCCTTGTCAACAGTAGGGGTAGCATTTGTGGGTTTTTTAGTGTGCAGAAATGAGACATTAGCAATATCAACCTCTTTTTCATTCTCTTTCTCAATCTCCTTCTCTGACTGAACATCAATTTCTTCTCGTGTTGAATGAATGATAGGTTTAGGTTCTGGCACGGGTGGAGGAACTTGTTTAGTCGATAGCCTTCAGCTTTATATTACTTTCCTTCCATATCTGTCAGTCTAATTTCTAAATTTTTTAGTTCACCTTTGGCTTCTGAACTCAGACTATCTAGCTTGGTAGAGAGCAGATTTATAGCATCCAAAAATACTCTGAGTTATTCCACTTTTTTTTGAGTTTTTCTGCTTCCCTCTACTCAATGACTCCCCTTGAATTTCAGTCTCAACTTTTCTTTTTGTTCGTCTTGATATAACAGAGTTTCTTTGGCCTTCACAAATTTTACTCCCTCTTCATCAATGGCCTCTCTAAGTATTATCCATTGATTATTTGCTCGAATGGATCCCATTTTCTCAAATGAATTTCTGTTGTAGATGATTGCCTTGCAATGCTTAGGGGTAATCACACTTAAATCAACATTGAAGTACTTGACTAACTCGGTGAGAAGCTTTCAAAAAAGTAATGCTTTGTTTGATATGTTCTGAGATTGAGTCATTGATTTCACAACCAGGCACTTAAAGTTGATTTGTTTTCCTTCTGACAGAGTCAACATCAACACCATTTGCAGAATACTTACAAATGTCTTGTAGCTAAAACTCAGTATCACCATGGTTGAGCAATCTCCCATTTCTTTTAACCATTAGGCATTTCAATCATTTGAATTTCTAAAGCTCTTGGCACCAGTAAATCTCATCTCAAATTGACCCAAAAAAAAAATCAGATTTTTTCAGGCAGATTGTTTATTTCAAATGATTGTACTCCACTGTCTCTAATATAAAAAATTCTGCTTAACATGCAATGGTCAAACTCGAAGTTCACTTCTCCAACTCTAGATATAAACCACTGCTCAATAAACCCGTTTACTATTTCCTCATGTCATCCCTTTCTTAGATTCATATAAAATTCTCAAACCAGTGGGTTGTACAGATTCTCATCAATTTGACAGCAAAGCCCCTTATCCAAGATTCTCAACATATTCAGAATGACAGAAAAGTTCAAAAATTCTTCAGCGATGAAAAACCTTAGAATTAACCCAATAGTCTGCAAAAATTATTTTATTTCTAAACACCCAATCATTGTACTCAAATTCACCCATTTTGAGTTGAGAAATCGAGGTAGTTGAGTGTCCGTACTTTCCTCTTCTGGAGGTTGTTTTGATAATGCACTTTAAGGAGTTAGTTCATCAATAGCAACTCATTTTTCCTTCTTCTTCGCAAATATTAGTTCAATAGTGTCTGGTTTCTTTTTCATTATCTTGCATTTCTTGATCTCCTTTGTCATTGGCTCGGCCTTTTAGCTGGGATTTGGAGTTTTACCCATGGCAAACATGATTGAAGTGTTTGATTTTTCTGGTTTTGGTGAAAGAATGAAGGCCAGAGGAAAGAGAAAAATGCTAAGGTAAATGACAGCCTTTTGAATTTTTGAAATGAGAAGAAAATTCAAATAGATTTGAATTCTTTTTAGGGTTTACGAGGTATTGAAGAGTATAAGTACAATTTAGTACATTTGAGAAATGTGATTTATAAAAATAAGTAATGATATTCTAATAAGAAGAGAGAGTGTGTTGTGGCAAAGAAAAGGTGAGAACTTTTAGAGCTTAAAAATTTGAACATTTGGACATAGATCGCCCATCCGATTTCCTTGTCCAAAAAGTATGTCACATATGGTTAAGAGATACTGTAACTTTTGCTTAAAAATATAGTCCAAATACTGCATCCAATATCTCCATCCAAAATCAAAAGATCTTTAGAAATTCTGCAAAAATAAACAACCAATTTCTAGCAAAATCGTTAGTTACATAATCTGGTAATTCCCAAACCTCTCCTCAGGTGATCAAATTGTTCTTCAGCCAATGGTTTGACGAATATATTATCTTGTTTTGACTTTACAGCTGGGATTGCCAATGAGTAGTTTTTTTGGATGGACAGTTTTGTACTTCCAACTGATTGGCAGATTCTGATTAGTATGCTCGACACTTCTTCACTTGTTATCTTCAGCTTGTTGTTCCTCTAGTTCTTTTTTAACATCGTTATCAAGTGATGGAACTTCATGACGTTCAATTCCATTTTTTTTGAGATACTTACATCATTGTTATCTTTTCGTGCAAGAGATAAGGTCCAAGTAAATCTAAAAAAAAAATCATCTACTAATACATAAGTATACCTCTTACCACCAAAACTAGTGGTCTTCATTAGTCCAAACAAATCCATATGAATGAGTTCAAAAGGTTCTGATGATGCAATCATTTTCTTGGGTTTAAAAGAAAATTTGATTTTATTTCCAAATTGGCAAGCATCACACAAATGGTTTTTGTTAAATATCATAGTTTGGGCAGTCATCTATCCAGCTCATTCGAGGACAATCTTACTTAGTAAATCAATAGAAATGTGGCCTAACCTTCTATGCCAAGGGTAGCCAACATCATCATATATCAAAAAGTATGTTCTTCATAAGCAGTAGGATCATTTAGATATAATACATAGACATTAATAATGTGACTGACAACAAAAATGATTTCATCAATGGAATTATCAATGATAGTGCATGAATCTTTTTCTAAAATAACCTTGCAACCATTGTCACATAAAAGACTAATATTAAACAAGTTGTACTTCAATTCATCAATCAATAATACTTGCTTGATAATATGACAACATTACCTATACCATGTATTTATCTCTTTTTCTTATCTCCAAATATGACAAATCCGTCATTTGTAGCTTGAAAGACATCCATTAGTGCTTCATTTCCCATCATGTGTCTTAAGCATCCACTATCCAAGAACCATTTTGTGGTGCTCAATTTTTGCAGCTGATGTACCTATTCATGAGGTGGAAGAATAGCTTTTGGTACCCACATTTTCTTGGGTCCTTGGGGGTTAGTGATAGTTCTTCTAACTCTCTAAACAGTTTTCATTCCAAATTCGGCTCCTTTCCTAATGCGACATCTAAATGCACTGTGTCCATGTTTACTACAATAAGAACAACATATATTACCAGCATTTGAGTTTCTAGCTTTCACTAAATGAGGTTTTTGATTTCTGCCTTGTGCACATGTCTATAACCTTGACCATTTCTATTTCCAGCTATACGCTACATTCCAAGCAATCTATTTAGATTGTCTGTCCATCAATGAACTTCTCAATACAAATGGTAAGATCATCAACTGTCCTTTTCACATTATTAAAGTCATTAAGCATAATCTCAAGCAAAAAGACTTTATCACATAAGCATTTATTTTCAACTGTTAAACAATTTAAAGAAGTAGAAATGACTTCTTTTTCAACATTTACACAACATATGGAATCAAGTAAGGCTTTGTTCTCCCTCATCAGCTTGTCATTTTCGTCTAGCAAGGAATCAATTTTTATTTTCATTTCTTTATTTCTTCTAAACAGCTTTTTGATTTCATGGAATATTTCAAAAAGTAGTTCACTAGGATCATCAGCCTTTTCATAATTAGAATTATGTAAATCAGATATGGAATCAGTGGTAGTGGAATACCTTATTTTCCATTGCCATGAAACATATGTTTGCTTTCTCCTTGTCGGATCCATCACTCTCTTTAGTCTCGGATTCTTCTTGGTCCCAAGTCCTAATCAGTCCTTTTCTTTTCTTCTTGGTGCTTGGCTTCTCTTTCTTTGCTGAAGTTGCCTTTTCTGAATATCTTCTTGAATTTTCTAGCAACCATGACCCATTCTTTATTATCCAGATTATTGCCACAATTATTTTCAAATTGTTCACTAGTAGCTTCATCATTTGTGACTTTTAAAGTAGTTCCTCTTTTGCCTCGTCACTGTCATCAAATTCTTAAAACATTTTGAGTTTCATTTCGTAAGTTAAAAGAGAGCCAATTAGCTCTTCAGTAGGTAGGCTGTTTAGATTTTTGGATTCCTCTATAGCCAAGGTTTTTAACTGCTGACTTTTTGGCAGAGCATCAAGCAATTTTCTATTTTGCTCTCCGAGGGAATAGATCTTTCCATAGGCCTTTTGAACATTTACGATGTTTGTGAAACTAGTGAACATGTCATTAATGTTTTCACACGGCTTCATAGTGAATATCTCATAATCATGGACTAACATTTCCAACTTTGAAATTAATTTTATATCATTAGTCATATCCTTTAATGCATTCAAAATTAATTTTATATCTATCTTTAGTAATTATATCTAAGAAATTCAACAATCTTATTTGAGAGCTACATTTTTCATTTTTCTTGTTAATAAATTTACTATTACTTCACAATCAGTTCTAAGTGTAAATTCTAGAATGAATAATCTAAAGCTATGTAAGGCATAACAAATTGATAATAGTTCTACATCAATACTACTAATATTTCCTTTTTCCTCTATATTTACCACTACTATATCTACATATTTATTCTTCTAATTTATTACTATATTTATGAGGTTTAGATTTTAAAATAGCTCCTCATCCTTTGTCACATCCATCTGTTTTTATGATTAAATAATTATTATTTAAAGGTAATCTTAAATATGGTAAATTTTTTACTTTCTCTTTTATTTGTTGTACTAATTCTATATCTTCTTTATTAAAATATTTTTGTCCTTTATGACTAGTTTTACTATATAGCAATCCTATTATTTTACTCAAATCCTTAATAAATGGTCTTGCATAATTTTGTACTCCTAAAAATTGTTGCAATTGTTTTGTATCTTTTCTTTTAGTAGGAAATTCTAATACATTTAATATGGGAAGTAATTTTATTCTTCCTTGACCAATTTCTGTTCCTAAAAATTCTATGTTTTTCTTAAATAACTGAGCAATTTACTACTAATTACAATGTCATACTTTATGAATTTAGACAAAATAATTTTAAGATGACTAATATGTTCATTTTTAGTTTTAGAATATACCAAAATATCATATATATATTATAAAATAAAATGGTTATATTTATTGAAAATTGTATCCATTTTTCTCTGAAATACTACAGGTGCATTTTTTAATCCAAAATGCATAACTAACTATTTAAAATGTCCTAAGGGCAAGTAAAAGTAGTCTATGTTATACTATTTGAGTGTATTCTAATTTGCTAAAATCTTGATTTATAATCAAATCCACTAAATATATAAAATCATTGGATTCTATTTATTAATTGATCTATGTCAGGAATATTTTAACTATCTTCTAATATATTATCGTTTAATCTTTTATAATTTATTACCATTTTACTCTTTCATCTGACAATTTCACTATGTTTTCTAACAATAAAAGCAGCACTTCTATAAGGACTAGTATTTTTTCTAATTACTTCTAATTTTAATAAATCTCCTATGTACATCTCAAATTCTTTCATTTCATCATTACTAGCATCTATCTTTGTTGTAGTTATTTTTAAATTAGGATTTAAAATTTCTAATTTACAATATAATTTATCCTTTTCCCAATGTTTTGTGGGATTTTCTTCAATTATTTCTTCTTTTTCTAATTTGTTAAGTATATTATATATATCACTAGTTCCTGTTTCTAAAAGAGTATATAATTTTTCTATATGTAAATAATTAACTTGTATGTCCTGGCCTAACCATTCTAGTTGGGAGTTTATCTGTTCTAGAAATTCAATTTCATATATGTTTAATATTCTATCTACTTTATTTTTTTTACATTCACTAAGTATGTGACACTTTCAATGTTCTAATTCTTCTTTTTGTGGAGTTATATTTTTGTACAATTTTTAGGTGGGGGTTGAAAGGGCCCACGATACTTCGCAGTTGCACTCTAACATGTTATAAGGTAAACTGCTACATTTTAAGAAACGAATACCACTATAGGTTAAAACTAAACCATGAAAATAATGAACATAAAATCTAATTCTATAATTAATTTATACTGAATAGGTCTAATATAAATTTAAGGGACATAATAAGGTTCGGTATAGGAAGTAGAAGAGATTTTAAAATGAAAATCTAAATGTTTTATAGATTTAGTATACATATATATTTTGCCATCCATATGAGCTTCTTCTACTATAATACTAGTATTTGTATGACATTATTTAGAAATTATTGTACTATTAAAGACTGAATTATTACAACCAATATCAATTAAAGCTGGTACCTCTAATTCTAAGGTATCTATTTTAATAAGGACAAGAATATCTATACTATATGTTCTATTATTTTTCTTTCTGTAAAATATTTCTATAGTCGGATTATAACTATCTTGAATTATTTGAACTTGTTCAATATTTTTTTTATACACATGATCTTCTAATTGGTCTACTTTTTGTTATGTTATCCTAATTCTTCTTTCTAAATGATGTTCTACAAGATTTTCTTTCTATTTTTGTTTTCTTTTTTCTATTTTTAATTATATATTTTGTTTTTCTAAACAAAATTTATAGGCTTCTTGTGAACACTTACTACATTGTCATCTAAGTACTAAAGAAGGATATTTTTCACATAACTAGCAAGGTTTGCTATCTGATCTTTTCCTATATATCCAAACATGTTCACATTGTACAAGGATTAATTTGTGAAGGGTATCTTTGAAATTCATCAAGCAGAAGATGAAAGTGAAAAAGAATCTCAACCAGACTTCAGTATTTTCGATAATGGAGATATGGACAACCCTTCTGGTATTGCTCAAGTATAACTCTGTTAAAGTTCGTAATGACAAGACTCCACTCCAAGTGAAAAAGAGCAACAAGACAAATCCAGTTGTACCATCAGTCAAATCAGCTTTATTTCATTACTCAACTCTTTTGCAAAATAATTTTGAAGACAACAACTAGTGGTAGACCCCTCCACTCAAGACGCCTTTTGGAATAGTTCTTCTTGATGGCTGACAACTTGATTCCTTCCTCCAGTAGAAAACCAAGTAGTAACAGTTTCACCATTTAAATTAGAAAATTTAGATAAACAATGTGATGTTACCAATAGAGATTTAAATAAGGTTATTCAACAAAATAACTATACAAATCAGATGTTAATTACTATGGCTAGCAAAGTAGAACAATTAGATAATAATTCCTCTGTTCGAGAAATTTCAAAATTAAAACAATTTAATCCAAAACAATCCATAGATCCAAACCCAGTCTTTAAACTAATTTTGTATGAACCAAAAGAGGTAAAATTAGGGAAAGGAACTATGCACTTAGATAACTTAGATTTTATTAAAGAAGTTAATGAAAATTACATAAATTAAAGACAAAAGATGTTGCAGAACCCAGTTCTAAATCACATCTTCAAACCCTACATCAACTAGTCTCTCTGATGGATTTAGATCCTCCTCCAGAGCAACTCAATAAGCTTACTTTTAAAAATAAGCAACCAATTAAAAAACGATTTGAGAATCCTTACACGCGAAATTACTGTCATAGACCTTCCTTTCCGGATGTCCAATTTGAAGAAAGACATCTTGATACAAGAGTAGCCTTTACAGGTCAAGAAATCAATGAATGGAATATATATGGTATGTTTGAACATGGTATCTTAAATGTTTTTCAAGAAATGTCTATGGCTATTACGGCCATTAAATGTCATAATCCCTCCAATTCGGATATAGCACTAGAGAAGGAACCCGTATTGGATTAGGCCGTGTGTAGCCCAATTCTTTATTGTTATGCCCTTTCTTATGTTTCTTCTAGTATTCTTACACTATGTTGGTTGATAGTTATCTATGAGAACAACTAGTACGTTGGTCAGTCCAGAATTGTTGGATTAGGCCGTGTGTAGCCCAGGAGTAGTGTTTGTTAGCCTCGACCCGAGGGTGGTCCCGTAGCTCTCAACCAAAAGTATAGTCTGATAGGTGTTTCCTAGGAAGAAACCAAGAAATGTAAGTTATGGCATAACCCTAAAGATCAATAGAACCCGTATTGACTACTCAGGCACAGAAACGAGAGAGAAAGTATCCTTCCCTTATTCGACCATTACTCATAGCATCTAATCTTTTTGATTTAGATATTGAATCAGTTAACCAAGATTCGTTTCTTAGGTCATGACTTAACCTAAGGAACTTACAAACCCATCTGTAGAGTAATAGAATTTGTAGAGAAATTTCCCGATGAAATTAAGGACAAAACCCAATTACAAAGATTCTTAAAATGTTTAAATTACATCTCAGACTTTATACCAAACCTAAGACAAAATCTACGTACCGTTGTACAAATGTCTTCACAAAGATCCTATCCCTTGGGGTCCAGAGCAGATGCATTTTGAGAGTGAAAACCCTTTGTATCCCGAAATCCCTTGCATCCTTTGTACATGCTTTCAAAAAACACTTGTAATTCAAAGTAACCTTTGTTAGGGATATGCCCTAAAGTCAATTTGTACTTATACTATTATCGTTATATTTTATATAATAATATGATGTTTTCCTTTCCATGAATAGTGCATTTTGTTTTGTGGTCATCAAGTACGTGACTTGATAGTAAAACCCAACAATAAATATAATGACTATTCTAAAACAGTCCCTAATCGATTATTATTATTGAAACAATAATAAATTAAGATTAGTATGTTTGTGACTAAATGGCTATGTTTTACTGGTCATGGATATTTGTGATATCAAGTCAAAACATAAATAAATGTTAGAGAACATTGTATTGGACATGACCCACTGTGAGAGTACTTCATGGAACATGTCATAAGTACTTTCTAGCCATAATGATATTAAAAATCTTTCGACCTAAATTTATCATAAGTTTCCTACTTGATAAATTCTATATTTTGGCATTGTCTAAAGTTGTCTTTAACCAGTTAATAAATTAGACTATTGTTAGATATAGAATAAATCAAGGAGAGGAATATGATTGATAGTGAAGGAATTTGTCCCTCTCAATTATGTGAGAGATATTCATGGGCCCCTTGATAAGTTAGACTGTTAAAATGTATGGCCGTACTCAAATATATCAATCTAAGATATTGATATCATTTGTTTGAACAACCTACTATGAAATCAAGAAATAATTGATTAAGCTTAATAAGGATGACATGTTCCGTGCCTTATGCTTAATCTGGATATCGTGTGACAAAAGGACTAAATATAAAATTGTGGTTTGGTTCAAAGAGATCACTGATCTTTATTTAACCTGGATAATTATAATGTTTTGCTAGAAACCGCTTATAACTTATGGGCTATTTAAATACGATTTAGGCACACTGCTAGTATTAAATGAATCTATAGGGTCACACAATAAGCGAACTTGTTAGGTTATTTTTCTGGTAGCTAGATTCGATAAATCTGGAAATATGTCTAAGTTAATCGAACCTAGAAAATTTACTAGATACAATGAATCTAGAAATATGTCCATATTCGATGTATCTGGATGATGTCCAGATTATAAGAATCTGACTTGGTAAATTAATTAGTTAAATTATCGAGATAATGGTAGAATCTTATCATATCAGTTTTTAATTTAATTTGAATTTAAATTAAAATATGATAAGATATTATCAGATTTGGACTCAAAGGGATTCGGAAGGTTTTAAGAAAAACCTAGCCGTCTTCTCAACAGTTCGGTTCTATTAAAATTTCCGTGCCTCTATTCACCAGGAAAAAAAACCCTCTCAAACCCTAGGCGCTAGCACTCTCGGGGCAATGAGTTAGTTCGTCATGTGTACCTATAGAGAACGTTCGCACACTGCAGTGTCTGGTGATCGTTCGGGTTGTACGTACGATAGCACAAGCAGAATAGAAGGATCTCGATTACACCAAAGAGAGGTAATTCTGTAAACCTAATGTCTTCTTAATCGTTTACTTGGATCCTCGGAAGGGATTCATCGATATTTTTCGCATTTAGGAGTCCACGAATCCTAACAACATTTTGTAAGAATTCAGTGCAATAAAAATAAAAGATTTGGCATTGAAATATCCTGGGTGTCGAATTGGTATCAGAGCCAAGTTACATAACTCTTTTATGATTATGCAAATCATGTCCGATTAAGTCAATTTCTAATTGTTTAAACAAATTTATGTTCATATTAACCCAGCATTTTGTAGGCAATCCTCAACAATTAGCTGATAGAAGTTTCGAAATTCTTACTAATTTAACTTGTCCAAAACTTCATGACTTTAGATAGTATAAAGATATGTTTTTACAAAAGGTAACGTTAAGAACAAATTGTCATCATGCGTTCTGAAAAGAGCGTTTTATTTCAGGATTACCTCTTTTATTTGCAGAAAAAGTTTGGCAGAAAATTAAATTAGATTGGGGAAATACAATTCCCTATGATCACTTTGCGTATGGTCAATTAATTGGTTATGTCAATCAAACTAATGGAGACCTCTGCATGGATCTCAAACTTAAATCCCAAATGGAATCCTATCATAAAAAAATCTAAAAGGAATTAAGAAATTTCTGTGAAATATTTAGATATGCTCCCATAACACCTCCATCCAAACAACTAAAAGTTGAAGTCTAAAAAGAAAGCTTTTCGAAAAGATAACAAGGACAAAGCTTTAAAAACTTAAAAAAAGAAGACAAAGACTAAAGCATAGAAAGGTCACATCAAATGTTACTTTTGTGGAAAAAATGAACACAAAGCTGATGAGTGTAAACTCAAAGCTAAAAAGAAGAAAAAAGTAAATCAATTAACTTTATAAAAAAAAACTTTAAATTAAATCAATCAAATTCTTGATCAATATGAATCTTCCAACTCATCCAACACTAGTAATAGTGACATAGAAAAAGCCTTTGCACTGCAGGAAAATTCCTCGGAATCTGGATCAAGTGAAAAATCCTTTTCTTGTGATTGTACAGGACTATGTACCTGTGCATTTGAAGAACTTTGTATGGTTAGTACAAAACCAAGCAACCAAGTTGATGTAATCACTCGAGCTAATAAAGAACTCTTCTTTGAACTCTTAGATCATATTCAGGATGAAACAATAAAACGAGAATATTTACTTAAAGTTAAAGATTTAGTTCTTAATCCCAAAGTTTAAGTTGAACCCTATAATCTGAAAGAAGTATTTGTTAAGTTTAAAGGTAAACAAAAAGACTCTTCTGTATCTCTACAAGAGTTGCACGCAGAAATCAAAGAACTAAAACAAGAAATCAAATGGTTGAAGGACCGGAATACTTAATGACTTGCTAATATTAATCAGATTAATACAGATTTAGTTCAGCTTAATTTTGAAAAACCTTTAATTGATACTACTATTAACACCTCTCTGTCAGATACAGAAAATGAACAAGAAATAAAGAATCCTGATTATATTTCGTCCATTTCTCAAACCACTTTTCAAAAATGATATATCCATGTCCTTCTCAAAAATGGAGATTTTTCTATTCAACTAGTAGCTCTCCTTGATTCTGGTGCAGATCAAAACTGTATATGTGAAGGAATAATCCCTACGAAGTACTTAGAAAAAACAGGCTCTAAGTTATAGACCGCAAACAACTCAAAATTAGATATAAACTATCTAATGCCTATATTTGCAATCAGCAATTTTGTTTTGTTAATTCCTTATTAATCATCAAAGATTTAAGTATGAACTACTCCTTTTTTTAACTCAGATCTATCCCTTCTCTATAGACCAATATAGTGTCCATATATAAATTAGATCTGTACGAGTCATTTTTTCTTTCTTACTTAATCCCCAAATAAAAGATCTCATTCTTTTGAAAAATAAGATTCTTTGTTGGGAAAAGCAACTAACTTTCCTAAAAGAAGATGTAAAATACGCAAGAATCCAAGAACATTTAGAGTCAAAAGCCATTCAGGATAAGATCAAATCTATCTATAAACATTTTGAACAAAATATTTGTTCAGACATCCCTACTGCCTTTTGGGAAAGAAAGAAGCACATAGTTAGCTTACCCTACGTAGATAATTTTGGTGAATCCATGATAGCGACAAAAGCAAGACCAATTCAGATGAATAAAAAATTGTTAGAATACTGCAAACAAGAAATACAGACTTTATTAATGAAAGCTCTAATTAAAGAATCAAGATCACCATGGTCTTGTGCAGCCTTTTATGTAAATAATAATGTTGAAAAAGAATGCGGTGTTTCTCGATTAGTCATTAATTACAAGTGTTGGGAAATATGCCCTCTTAGATTATGTTTCTAATGTAAAAATTGAATGTTTTAATAAAAGAATTTATTTTCAGAAATTATTTGTGAATTTACAATTTTATTTGTGCACAATCACTTTTGGAAAAGACCTATTGTGTTTAAGTAAGTGGTCCATGTGAATGGAAGTTTTTCACAGTAAGGTATAGATCACGGGTTACTTAATACATAAACATGATAAAGTATGGAACAGAGAATGAAAGTTTATCTTCAATAATTTACATAGAGATACAGATCTCGTTATATACAACAACACAAGAGACTATATATGGTAAACCTAACTAATCAAGGAATTACAAAGACTATATATGGTAAACCTAACTAATCAAGGAATTACAAAGAGGAAATAAGGATCCCAGAATATTAGGAGAGATTTACACTCTTGATTATCTGCAAGATCTGCTCTGTTTGACTGTTGGATTGTATGCCCTCTTAGACTAGGTTTCTGATGTAAAATCGAATATTTTAATAAAAGAATTTATTTTCAGAAATTGTTTGTGAATTTATTTTTGGTTTGTGCACGATTTTCGTTTGGAAACAGACCCATTGTGTTTAAATAAGTGATCCATGTGAATGGTGGTCTTTCACAGTAAGGTATGAATCACGAGTTATTTAACACATAAACATTTGTTCTTAACCTATTGATGAGACTGGGAACCTCATCATGTTTAGGTTATTATGTTATGAATTCCAAATGGGGAATGACTTACCTTTAGCCAGTGGGTAGTCCACTCACTTCATGATATAAGCGTATTTCGAATACGTAGAACAGGACCTGTAGTAGTGGTTTCTCAAAGTACTATATGGTAGAAACCTAGACTACTATCACTACAGCATGGACTAGTACTCTACGACTTGAGTATGAGTTGGTGGTCTAGCGAAGCTGGAAGCATATACTTTGATTTGCTGTAGTTGAGGTTCTATCGTAGGGCCAATATACTTGCATGTTGGGTATGTGTGACTAGTTAGTTAAGACAGACTTATACAAGATAGTTTCTGCACTATATCGCCCCTTGTGGTTGTCCGAATGGTCTAAATTATCCAGGGCCCTGGGAAACATGACTTGGATGTTTGCTTTAGGGTAGCTCCCTTGGAAAGCGGAAACACTCCAGGAAGTCATGGATCATTGGACTAGAAGCCTAAGGATGGTAGATGTCATTTAGGGGGGGTGTTAGTACACTTCTTCCTCTCTAAATGTACGGCGATGTGTAGAGGGGTATTTTAGTCATTTCACCTGTAGGTCGGAGACTTTGCGAATGCAGCATTGTCCTTGGAGTCAATATTTCCTTATGGTGATATTAGGAAATATTTAAAATGCAAAATACAGCTATTTATATAGCAGGGGTATTTTGGTCATTTTAGTAGCCAAGGCGATGTGTCTTTTTGGTCCTCGGAATAGCCCGTAAGTCCTAACTATTTTGGGTTGAGGAATTGGTCTCAGTTAAAGAGGATTTTATTTTATTTTATTCAGGAAGTCTAATTTATTATTGGACTGGAATAAAATAAATAAATAAATAAAATAGGAGTTGAGAGAAATTAATTATTTAGTTTATTTGGTTAATTAATTATTGAGGGCCTAGGTCCAGTATGAATAATTAAGAAATTAACCTGGGCTTAAACTAGGGGAAATAATTAATGTTTAATTATTTATTGGGTTATTTATATGGGCCCAAGAAATAAATAATTAAAGATTAATTATTATGGTTCATTTGGGATCATTAATTATTTATTGGGTTACTTATGTAAGCCCAGGAAATAAATAATTAATATTTATTATTATTTTGGGCTTTTTGGGTCCAAGAAAAATAATAAATATTTTTCTGGCCCAATAGCTTGGACCTTAGGGTTTTTTCCAGATACGGTTAAGAGGAGTTTAGGGTTAGGCCAAACTGATTCTCAGGATAACATCCGGGTGTTTTGAAATCCCGGGGATATGTTTATCAAATATTGAGAGACCTAGTTGAGGCTAACTCAAAAACAACTCTTTGAAAAAACTAAACCCGAATTTTCCCTAATAGACAAGAGACTCACGCCACTCTCTTTTGATCTCTTACGCAGCTTCTCTCTCTCAGGCTCTCCTTCTTTCCTTTGTTGTTATTCTTGTTTCTTTGGCTAATTAATAACAAGTGAATCAAGAACACTTGAGACCATTCATCTTCACTATTGTGTTCACCAACTAGAGGTTAGGCTGAGGAATATCCCGAGAGTTGGAGAGCTAAGCGTTAATGCAAACAAGGCGAAGTCGAAGGCTAGCGGGTGTTCAACCGGAAGCTCCTTCAAGCGTGCAAAGTAAGGCGATTCCAGCCGTTCAATCTGTTCCTACGCAACCTAGGAGGGTTAAGGAACGCAAAGGTATGATCTTCACACTTCCGCATAGCCTTTAAGGCTCGCGTTTTATTTTTCTCCGATTTTTTTTAAACTTACGGTGCATGCCCCTGTTTTTCGTTTTCCATCATTAACATCCTCCCTCAAATTGATGACTGGTGTTAACGAGCATCAATTTGCCCACTAGATACTTATGGCCAGCAAAGGACATAGGTTTAGTAAACAAGTCGGCAATCTGATTATGGGATGAAACATGGACAAGGGAAAGAACTTTATCTTGAACCAATTCTCGAATGTAATGACAGTCAACTTCAATGTGTTTGGTGTGCTCATGAAGAACTGGATTGGTGGCAATGCTAAGAGCACTAGTATTATCACCAAATAAAGGAAAAGATGTTTGATCACATTTAACACCAAAATCAAGGAGAAGTCACCGAAGCCAAATAATTTCAGAGCTGACGGAAGACATCGGCCGATACTCAGTTTCGGTAGACGATTTTGAGACTCGTTCTTGCTTTTTATACTTCCAAGAAATAGGCGAGGCACCCAGAAAAACACACTAGCCTGTTGTAGATCATCGAATGTCAACACATCCAACATAGTCAGCGTCAGAATATGCAGTAAGAGTAAGAGGTGTGTTGGAAGAAAAGAAGAGTCCACGGTCATAGGTGGCCTTTAAATAGCGAATAATGCGATTGATGGCAAAAAGATGATGTCGTCGCGGCTAAGAAACAAATTGACTGAATACTTGAACAGTAAATGAGATATCAAGATGTGTGATGGTAAGATAAATAAGGCTACCCACCAAGCGTCGATACAAGGTAGGATAAAAAATAAGTGGACCATCATCACGTTTCAATTTGAGATTTTACTCCATCGGAGTGAAACAGACTTTATCATCAGTCAAGTTGGCGAGCTTAATAAGAGCTGCAATGCATTTTTGCTGCGTAAGATAGAGACCGTGAGAGGAGGATGATACTTCTAATCCCAAAAAAATAAGTGAGAGGACCAAGATCCTTCATATGAAAGGAATCGTGAAGAAACCTTTTACAGTCGGCAATTCCTGATTGATCACTGCTCGTGACAACCATATCATCCATATAAAGAAGCAAAATGACAATGCCATTAGAGGATTGATGAGTGAATAAAGATGGATCATTAGAACTTTGCTGAAAACCAACCGAACAAATGGTAGTGTCAAATTTTTCAAACTAAGCTCGCGGTGCTTGTTTCAGGCCATAAAGGGATCTGTTTAGTTTGCAAACTAGATTAATATCACCAAGAATAACCAGGGGGCATTCCATGTAAACAGTTTCCTTCAAATGGCCATGAAGAAAAGCATTTTTAACATCTAATTGATACAAGGGCTAGTGGTGACAAGATGCAATAGCAAGAAGAGTTCTGACTGTGGTCATTTTGGCAACTAGAGCAAATGTTTCTTCGTAATCAATCCCATATTCCTGCTTGTATCCTTGAGCAACCAGACGAGCTTTATAACGGCCGAGAGTACCATCAGGCTTAACCTTAATAGTATAGACCCATTTGCTGCCTAGGACAGAAGTATGAGATGGTCGGGAACTAAATCCCAAGTATGATTGTTTGTCAAGGCCTCAATTTCCTCAGCCATAGCCTGGTTCCAACATTCGTGCACCATTACCTGTTTATAAGTAGAAGAAATTTGAAAAGAATTAAGGTTAGTAAAAAGAGTTAAATGATCAGGGGGTTTACCAAAATTGAGGCGTGTGGAGCGTTTTAAAGGAGGTGAGATGATTGGTGGTGCAGAACTTAGGACAATAGGGGGAGGACATTCAAGCGCATGATCAGAAAGGGATAAATTGGGTGAGGTAGAGACTGCACTAGAGGAACTAGAAATAGAAGGATCTAAAAAATTATATAACATGGAAATGGAAGAATATGGAACAGATGCACTGAAAGGTGAGATATAAAAATACAAGTTTTCAAAAAAAAAAAAAAAAGACATTACGAGAAACCCGTATGCCACAAGATTAAGGATCATAACAAATGTACCCTTTTTGTGTATCACTGTACCCAATAAAAACACATTTAGATGCCTTAGAAGACAACTTATGGCATTCATGGGATGGAAGCAAAACAAAGCAAACATAGCAAAAAACAAGGAGATGCATGTAAGTTGGTGTTTTATGAAAAAGTAAAAAATATGGAGATTGATTACCAATGATAGGAGTAGGTTGCCGATTGATAAGATGAACAGAGGTGTGTATGGCTTTCACCCAAAATTGAGATGGGACACTAGACTTAAGGAGAAGAGTTCTTGCAATTTCCACCACATGACGATTTTTGCGTTCCACCACCCCATTTTGCTCGGGTGTCCCAGGACAAGATTGTTGAGCTAAAATGCCTTTTTCAGCAAAGAATTGAACAAGTTTGGAAGCACAAAACTCCCCACTAGGATCAAACTGAAAGATTTTAATTATCTTCCCAAATTATGTTTCAATCATAGTGACAAATATTTTGGCAACATTGGCTAATTCAGATTTAGCATGCAAGAAGTATACCCAAGTAAAACGTGTAAAATGATCAATAAATAAAACAAAGTATCTATAACCAAGTCTAGAGAAAATAGGTGAGGGTCCCCATAAATCACAATGAATAAGATCAAAAGGTGCATCAACCTTAGTAGTACTAGAAACAAAAGGTAATTTAGCAAATTTGCTAATAACACAAGTTGGACAACTAGGTGGAACATTATACTTATCCTTCAATCTATCTGGAAGAAGTTGAGATGTGAACATAAACTCTAATCTACTTGCATGTGGATGACCCAAACGACGGTGCCAAAGATCCCAAGTATGTGTCGGATGTGAAGTAGAGTGGGTGACAGTAAGACAAAATATAGAATTTTGTTTTAGATCAAGATCAATGTGAAACAAATGCCCATGTTTATGCCCTTTCATGATCACTTGCTTCGTTTGAAGGTCCTGCACATGACAACCATGAGGAGAAAAATTAACTAAACAATTTTGATCGGTCAATTGACCAATAGAAATCAAATTGGCTATCAATCGAGGAACATAAAAGGTATTTGGAAGGCAAATGGATTTTGAAGAATTGGATAAGCAAGCAGTTCCAACTCCTTCAATTGGTAATTTTCTACCATTTTCAGCAGTGACAGATTGATTGAAGGGACAAGATTTGAAAGTAGTAAACACATGTTTTTGATTTGTCATATGATTAAAGGCAGCCGAATCTAGAAACCAAGGAGTGGATTGATTTCGTGTACCTGATAACCCAGCAACAGAAAAGACAGAAGAAATAACACCTGGAAGTGTCGCTTGCATGGAGTCTTGAATCATCTTTTGAACAGCTTGTGGTGTAAGGGAAATTGCATCAGTATTTTCTGTTGTTGTGGTCGCTATATTCTGATCACAATTTATAGTAAAAAAGGCAGGTTGATTTTGCTTGTTCTTCAAAATTCGACACACCAAAATAATATGGCCTGGTTTCTTAGAGTAATTGCATGTATTCTGCTTCCGACAATGAGATTGCACACGCCCAAATTCTTTGCAATAGTTACACTGAATATCTCCTTTGTTGCCAGTCTTAGGTTTCGATTGAAATCGTCCATAAGAGGCAAGAAATATTGAATTAGCAGTATTATTCTGTGTGTCCAATTGAGCTTGTGTTTTCAAGTGCGTTTCATCACGAATAAGTTCTCCCAAAACAGTCTCCATAGTTAAATTACCACAATTGATCAAAGTCCTTCTTGCTGTCTCAAATTCAGGTCGAAGCTTCATAAGGAATTACATCACTCTTCCACGATCTCATTCTTTCTTGACTTCAGTATATGCAGTATGTGAGATTGTTGAAGAGGATATCATATCTTGTTTTGTCAAGTGTATCAGCATTGCAACATAAAAGCAATGAATATCCGTATCCTCTTGACTAATATTTGCTATTTTATATTCAAGTTCAAATTGTCTTGACTGATTCACCTGAGAATAAATCCCATTGAGATGATCCCATATCGCAGCAGCAGTGTTGAAAGATCGGAGACTCAGGGCAATGTCAGGTTCGACTGAGTTAAGCATCCAACTGATAACCTGTGCATTCTTTGTTTTCCAATTGCTCTTGGCCTTTTCATCACCGGCTTCGGTGTCAGATCCATCAAGAATGCTGGACAAACCTTTTCCTTCAACAAAGATTCAAAAGTGAAACTCCCAAAGTGCAAAATTACTGCCGTGGAATTTGACAGATATAGTTTCAAATTTGTTTGTATCCATAATGAGCGACTGGAACAAATCCTCTAAAGGATAAGTGCAGGGAAAGAAAATTCTCAAAAGAACAAAGCTAGGAAAAAAATTCTCAAAGCTCTGATACCATGATAAAGTATGGAATAGAGAATGAAAGCTTATCTTCGATAATTTACACAGAGATATAGACCTCGTTATATACAACAACACTAGAGACTATATATGGTAAACCTAACTAATCAAGGAATTACAAAGACTATATATGGTAAACCTAACTAATTAAGGAATTACAAAAAGGAAATAAGGATCCCAGAATATTAGGAGAGATTTACATTCTTGATTATCGGCAAGATCTGCTCTGTTTGACAAAACATTTATTCTTAACCGATTGATGAGAATAGGAATCTCATCATGTCTAGGTTATTATGTTGTGAATTCTAAAAGGGGAATGGCTTACCTTTAGCCACTGAGTAATTCACTCATTTCATGACATAAACGTATTTCAAATATGTAGAACAAGACCTGTAGTAGTGGTTTTTAAAAGTACTATATAGTAGAAACCTAGACTACTACCGCTATAGCGTGGACTAGTACTCTACGACTTGAGTATGAGTTGGTGATCTGACGAAGTTGGAAGCATATATTTTGATATGCTATAGTTGAGGTTCTATAGTAAGGCCAATATACTTTCATGTTGGGTATATGTGACTAGTTAGTTAAGACAGACTTGTACAAGATAGTTTCTATACTATATCGCTCCTTGTGGTTGTCTGAATGATCTAAATATCCAGGGCCCTAGGAAACATGACTTGGATGTTTACTTTAGGGTAGCTCCCTTGGAAAGAAGAAACAATCCAGGAGGTCGTAGATCATTGGACTAGAGACCTAAAGATGGTAGATGTCATTTAGAGAGGTGTTAGTACACTTCTTCCTCTCTACAGCGATATATAGAGGGGTATTTTACTTATTACACTTGGAGGTCGGAGACTTTGCTAACGTAGCATTGTCCTTGGGGTTGATATTTTCTTATGGTAATATTAGGAAATATTTAAAATGCAAAATATAGCTATTTATATGACAAGGGTATTTTGGTCATTTTAGTAGCTAAGGCGGTGTGTCTTTTGGTCTCCAGTATAGACCGTGAGTCCTAATTAAATACGGGCTAAGAAATTAATCTTAAATTAGATGGAATTTATTTTATTTAAGTAGCCTATTTAATTATTGGGTTAGAATAAAATAAAGGTCCATGGAGAGAGAGAATTAATTAAATTAATTTGGTGGGTTAATTAATTATTCAGGGCTTTGGCCCAGTTTGAATAATTAAAGATTAACCTGAGACTAAACTAATATACGCTTATTTATTGGACTAGTTTATTTGGGTTAGGAAATTAATTATTTGTTGGGCCAATTATTTGGTTCTACTTAGAATAATTAATTAAGTCCAAAATGTTAAACTAAGAGTCCAATGGCCCAGTCCAGTTTAACCTAGGATTTTATTTAGGTTAAACAGGAGGATTGGAAACAATGTGGTTGCAGAACACACACTCTTTGAGATGACTTCTTCTCTGTGAAAGAAAAACAAGCCAGATGTCTTTCTCTCTCTCTCTATTTCTCTCCAGAAAAAAGGTTCCTTAGTCTGTAGTTGCTCACCAAACGGATTTAGGCAGGCCATAAATTGGAAGATCGAAAGTTTGGCGTTTACCTACATGCAAAGACGGAGTAGGAGGTTTGCAGGAATCGCACCAGAGGCTTCCACCAGCACACCTACCTCGGTTGCACACATTCCGGTCCAGCCAACTCTTAGGACGAGAAAAAGAGATAAAAATTTTTTAACCTCGGAGTCCCGCCAGAGCACGACCGGCGCTGGCTAGGACTGCCAGAGCTGGCGCCAGCTTTGTTCAAGAATCCCCTGTTCTTTAGTTTTTCCAGTTTTTTATCTTTACTTCCGCTGTGCCATATGTTTTCCGCTTTCTAAGCCTTCAACAAGCCCTTAAATAAAGCCTTAAAATGGATAAGATACCCAATTCCCAACAAATGAGATTTGTTGAAACAAACGTATAAAGCCATCCTTTATAGTAAATTTAATATGACATCAGGATTTTGGCAAATTCAGATTAAAGAAGAAGATCGATATAAAACAACATTTAATGTTCCTTTTGGACAATATGAATAGAATGTCATGCCTTTTGGATTAAAGTATGCCCCTAGTGAATTCCAGAAAGTTATGAACGATATCTTTAATCCCTATATCTCATTTAGTATCATTTATATTGATGATGTATTAATCTTTAGTGAATCTCTAGAGCAACACTGGAAACATTTCGTCTTTTTTGTGAAATTATCACGAAAAATGGGCTGGTAGTAAGTGCCCCAAAACTGAAACTTTGTCAAACCAAGATTCATTTCTTAGGTCATGACTTAACCCAAGGAACTTTCAAACCTATCTGTAGAGCAATAGAGTTTGCAGAGTATTTTCCTGATGAAATTAAGGACAAAACCCAGTTACAAAGATTCTTAGGATGTTCAAATTACATCTCAAACTTTATACCAAACTTAAGACAGATCTGCGAACCATTGTACAAACGTCTTCGCAAAGATCCTATCCCTTGGGATCCAAAGCAGACGCAAACCGTTCAGAAAATTAAAAATATTGTCAAAAAGCTTCCCTATTTAGGAATTTCAGATCCAACAATGTTTATGATTGTTGAAACTGATGCCTCTGAACTTGGTTATGGAGGTATACTCAAACAAAAAAAGATCAACTTCCTTGTTTAGGAATTTCAGATCCAACAACGTTTATGGTTGTTGAAACTGATGCCTTTGAACTTAGTTATGGAGGTATACTCAAATAAAAAAAGATCAACTCCTCTTCAGAACAATTAGTCAGATATCACTCGGGTATTTGACTATCCAGTCAAAAGAATTATAGCACAATCAAGAAAAAAAATCCTTTCAATTGTTTAATGCATTTCAAAATTTCAAGATGATTTGATAAATCAGAAATTTTTACTCCGCATTAATTGTAAAGCAACCGAAGGTGTTACAAAAAGATGTTAAAAATTTTGTTACCAAACAGATTTTTGCCAGATGGCAAGCTCTTTTATCCAGCTTTGATTTTGATATTGAATTCATCAAAGGAGAAAATAATTCTTTACCAGATTTCCTAACCCGTGAATTCCTGCAAGGACATGTGTAATCTTTATCCTCTATAACATAGTATTCAACACTGTAATGAGTACCGATTCAGTTCTGGAGCTCATTCATTCCTGTGTGGACCCCTATAAATAAAGTTTGAAACCAACAAATGTAGATATGGATTAACGACAGTGCATTCGACCACAAGAAGGAAACAAGTTTACTGTTCTCAACTCTTTTCCTCCGCTTCCTATAAATATAGTAAGCAGACCACCGCTTACTATGAATTTGTTCGATCCAACTTTACCACAAAAAGCTACTCAAACCCAAAAAACAGATCAATCCTTTTATGCTTTATCATCTCCGACTTCTTTCAAAGAAGCTATAACTCCCAAAACTCCGGTCAAACCCAAGAAACAGGTCCTCCCTACTAAAGAGAAATTTGATTTTATGCAAAAAGCAACTATTCCAGTTTTAGCTTTACCTAGAGAGCTAGCTTCTAAACCAGAAAGAGAAATTGTCAATAAGCTCTATCCAGAAGCTTAAAATCAATCCAGTCATTTGTTCAAAATTGAGCTTTTGAAAACTCGTCTTTATTATGAACACATTCTTTATGCCATTGGTTCAATTGAATTGGAACATGAACGAAATACTAACCGTGCCGATAAAGGTATTGCTTATTCCAAATGCCAAACCATGAAGAGTCTTGACCTAAACACTTGGACAGTTACTGGTATTTATACTCCAATTCAGTTTAAAACCCCTTTTAAACCTTCTACTTACAATTTCATAGATTATATCGATGCTTGATATAATTTTATGTATCTACGAGACCTCACTCATACCTGGTTTGTCAAATATGGCAAAGAAATAATCAACCCCATGCCCAGGTGGTTCTATGCCTGGTGGAAACAGTTTGATGGAGAGAAAGCCAGTCTCTCCATGTCAAACCAAGAAAGATTTGCACAATTTGTAATAGAAAAGCAGTTACAAGCCTTATCGCTGAATATCCAGCTATGCAAATTTTATTTTGAGAAAAAGATTTATTATGTATTAAGATGGAATTATAAAATAGATTCCATTGATTCTGTAAAATAAATTTCTAAAGAAATCAGAATTAAAGGATGGACACTTGTCCTGAAAGCACAACAAATGGATACAGATGCTTAATTCTCTTCCAACAAAGGAAAAAGATCTCCAAAGCAGAGCTGCAGCTTCAACTCCAACTTCTTCAACAACAAATTCATCAAGCAAATAATGAAAGTGAAACAGAATCTCAACCAGACTTCAGTATCTTCGATAATGAAGATATGGACAACCCTCCTGGTATTACTCAAGCATACCTCTGTCAAAATTCGTAATGACAAGACTCTATTCCAAGTAGAAAAGAGCAACAAGACAAATCTAATTATATCATCAGTTAAATCAGCTTTATGTCATTACTCAGTTCTTTTGCAAAAATAATTTTGAAGACAGCAGCTAGTGGTGGACCCTTCCACTCAAGACGCTTTTTGGAACAGTTCTTCCTGATGGCTGATAACTTGATTCCTTCCTCTACTCAGATGGACCCTCCACAAATAATGCAGCAAGTAATCAGAGAAAGTTATGCAACCTCTGTCTATATAAGAAACCTCTTCCTCCAAGCCATGCAGATGCATTCTAAGAGTGAAAACCCTTTGTATCCCAAAATCCCTTGCATCATTTGTACACGTTTTCAAACATTTGTAATTCAGAGTAACCTTTTCTAAGAATTCAGTGCAATAAAAACAGAATATTTGGCGTTGAAATATCTTGGGTGTCGAATTGGTATCAGAGCCAAGTTACATAACTCTTTTATGATTATGCAAATCATGTCCGAGTAAGTCAGTTTACTTTCTTTCTCTGATCTTGCATGATGTAGTTAATCCATTTTCTTTTATTCTTTACTATTATGCCCTTTCTTATGTTTCTTCCAATATTCTTACACTATGTTGGTTGTTAGTTATCTGTGAGAACAGCTAGTACGTTGGTCAGCCCAGAACCATTGGATTAGGCCGTATGTAGCCTAGGAGTGGCGTTTGTTGGCCTTGACCCGGGGGTGGTCTCGTAGCTCTCAACCAAAAGCACAATTTGATAGGTGTGTCCTAGGAAGAAACTAAGAAATGTAAGTTATGGCATAACCCTAAAGATTAATAGAACCCGTATTAACTACTTAGGCACAAAAACGAGAGAGAAAGTATACTTTCCTTATTCGACCATTACTTATGGCATCTAATCTCTCTGATTTAGATATTGAATCAGTTAATGATTCAGAAATCAGTACTCAACTTGACAAAGTTGAATCCCACTTAGTAAATTGGAATTTACCCTTAGAAAAATTTGATAAGATTTATGAAAAAAGGAATATTTGATTTTGTTCAAAACTCTACCATCAAAACCACTGAAAAACCATTTCTATAAATCAGCCTTATAGTACAATTCAACTTCTAAATTTAGAAACCTTAGAATACCATCACAAAAATAAGTATAGATATCTCTATATCGGATTAATTCAAGTAGTCGGTAAACCCTTACACCGATTAGGTATTAATGCCCCGATTTGCCTCTTACTTACATATAGCAGACATCTCGATTTTTAAAATAGTTTGTTAGCAGTTCTTGAATCGAACACTGCCAATGGTCCAATTTATTTTAACCATTATCCAAATTTTACTGTGGATCTGACAGACCCACACATCTTGAAAACTTTAACCTTAAACATTCAGACAAAGAATTTAGATTTTGAATTAGGTTCGAAATCTCTTGGTTTGATTTATCGAGTTTACTACAAAGTAATGAAAACCACCATCAATCCTAAAACTAAATAGCATGTTGGTAACCCCAAATAAACTTGTCTGTTGGAAACTAACTTTGACAGATCTAATACCTTTGTCCCGTGAATGATCAAGTGGGATCACGTTCTTCCGAATCCTACATAGAATTTTGAAAACCTAATTAATCCAAAAAAACATTATGAATCTAAAACTATAGATCGAATTCTTGAAACCCCTCCTGGTCATATTGTATTAGAATTCAGGAGAAAATCATTTTCTGCTTCTTCTTCATCCTCCTTCCCTCTTCTTAGAACTCAGAGCAGTTGTCACTTCAGTAATGTTGACTTTACTAGCGAAATTCCTAAAGTAAATTATGAAGGAAATATCAGTGTCAAATCAGGCAGTCCTACCCAATTAGAAATGAATATGCCATCCTCTTTAATAATGTTAACCTCTGAAAAGGAATTTGTCTTGGATAAAAATTATCTTCGAAAACTTTAGAATAGACCGTGTAACAAGTTTAAATGTGAGTGGTATTTTGCTACTGTCTCTGAAACTAAAAGAGCCCAACTTTTACAAAAATATTATTTTCATCAGATAAGAATGAAATAGCATTTAGATTTCTTTGATTGGTATGGACTCATCACCTATCAGAAACGAGATGTGTTAAATGTTATTACCAAAAAATGGTATACAGCTAAAAATGAAATCAAAGAATATGTATTCCCTCATTCAGAAGAAATTAAGATTCCAATAGAAGACCAAGTAGCAAATTTAGATAAACAAGGTGATGTTACCAATAGAGATTTAAATAAGGTTATTCAACAAAATAACTATACAAATCAGATGTTAATTACTATGGCTAGCAAAGTAGAAAAATTAGATAATAATTCTTCTATTCAAGAAATTTCAAAATTAAAACAATTTAATCCAAAACAATGCATAGATCCAAATCCAGACTTTAAACCAATTTTGTATGAACCAAAAGAGGTAAAATTAGAGAAAAGAACTATGCATATAATGACTTACATTTTATTAAAGAAGTTAATGAAAAATTACATAAATTAAAGACAAAAGATGTTGCAGAACCCATTTCTAAATCACATCTTCAAACCCTACATCAACCAGTTTCTCTGATAGATTTGGATTCTCCTTTAGAGCAACTCAATAAGCTTACTTTTAAAAGCAAGCAACTAATTAAAAAATGATTTGATAATCCTTATACGCGAAATTACTATCCTAGACCTTCCTTTCCGGATGTCCAATTTGAAGAAAGACATCTTGATACAAGAGTAGCCTTTACAGGTCAAGAAATCAGTGAATGGAATATAGATAATATGTCAGAACATCGTATCTTAAATGTCATTCTGGAAATGTCTATGGCTATTATGGCTAATAAATGTCATAATCCCTCCAATTCGGATATAGCTATTCTTCAAATTCTTACTACTAGTTTTACATCAAAATTATCTATGTAGGGTAAGCTCACTATGTGCTTATTTCTTTCCCAAAAGGCAGTAGGGATGTCTGAACAAATATTTTGTTCAAAATCTTTATGGATAGATTCGATTTTATCCTGAATAGCTTTTAACTCTAAATGTTCTTAGATTCTTTTATATTTTACATCTTCTTTTAGGAAAGCTAGTTGCTTTTCCCGACAAAGAATCTTATTTTTCAAAAGATTGAGATTTTTTATTTAGGGATTAAGTAAGGAAGAAAAAGTGACTCGTACAGATCCGATTTCTATATGGACACCATATTGGTCTACAGAGAAGGAATAGATTTGAGTTAAAAAAGGAGTACCTAAGATTAGTTCCTGACTTAAATCTTTGATAATTAAGAAGAAATTAACAAAACAAAATTGTTCATTGCAAATATGAGCATTAGATAATTTATATATAATTTTGAGCTGTTCACTAACTGCGGTATGTAACTTAGAGCCTATTTTTTCTAAGTACTTCATAGGGATTATTCTTTTGCATATACAGTTTTGATCTGCACCAGAATCAATGAGAGCTACTAGTTGAATAGAAAAATCTCCAATTTTGAGGAGGATAGGGATATACCATTTTTGAAAAGTGGTTTGAGAAATGGACGAAATATAATCAAGATTCTTTATTTCTTGTTCATCTTCTGTATCTAACAAAGAGGTGTTAATAGTAGTATCAATTAAAGGTTTTTCAAAATTAAGCTGAACTAAATTTGTATTAATCTGATTAATTTAAGCAATTCGTTGAGTATTTTGGTCCTTTAACCATTTGATTTCTTATTTTAGTTCTTTGATTTTTGCATGCAACTCTTGTAGAGATACATAAGAGTCTTTTTGTTTACCTTTAAACTTATCAAATACTTCTTTCAGATTATAGGGTTCAACTTGAACTTTGGGATTAAGAACTAAATCTTTAACTTTAAGCAAATATTCTCGTTGTATTGTTTTATCCTAAATATGATCTAAGAGTTCAAAGAAGAGTTTTTTATTAGCTCGAGTGATTATATTAATTGGCTGCTTGGTTTTGTACTAAGCATACAAAGTTCTTCAAATGCACAAGTACATAATCCTGTACAATCACGAGAAGACGATTTTTCGCTTGATTCAGATTCCGAAGAATTTTCCTGCAGTGCAAAGACTTGTTCTATGTCACTATTACTAGTGCTGAATGAGTTGGAAGATTCACATTGATCAAGAATTTGATTGATTTGATTTAAAGTTTCTTTTGATAAAGTTAATTGATTTACTATTTTCTTCTTTTTAGCTTTGAGTTTACACTCATCAGCTTTGTGTCCATTTTTTCCACAAAAGTAACATTTGATGTGATCTTTTTGTGCTTTAGTCTTTGTCTTCTTTTTAAAAGGTTTTACTTTATCCTTTTTATCTTTTCGAAAGGCTTTCTTTTTAGATTTCAACTTTAGTTGTTTGGATAGAGGTGTTATGGGAGCATATCCAAATATTTCACAGAAATTTCCTAATTCCTTTTTAGATTTTTTTATGATAGGATTCCATTTGGGATTTAAGTTTGAGATCCGTGCAGATGTCTGCACCAGCTTGATTGACATAACCAATAAATTGACCATATGCTAAGTGATCATAGGGAATTGTATTTCCCTAATCTAATTTAAGTTTTTGTCGAACTTTTTCTGCAAATAAAGGAGGTAATCCTGAAATAAAATGCTCTTTCCAGAACACATGATGACAATTTATTCTTAACATTGCCTTTTGCAAAAAAACATATCTTTATACCATCTAAAGTCATAAAGTTTTGGACAAGTTAAATTAGTAAGAATTTTGAAACTTCTATCAGCTAATTGTTGAGGATTGCCTAAAAAATACTGGGTTAATGTGAACATAAAGGTGTTTAAACAATCAGAAACATTTTTTGTTGTTTAAATGGGTTGTCCTTTTACATCTAGCATGGTTTTGGTTTGTACTCTGGTGGCATTCAAAATTTCATGCCGCTGTTGTTCATTGAGGTAATTATTCCACCACCTCTGAAGGACACTAGTAAAACCAGTAGTAAGAATTCGAAGAATAGCGATATCCAAATTGGAGGGATTATGACATTTAATGGCCGTAATAGCCATAGACATTTCCTGAATAACATTTAAGATACCATGTTCAGACATACCATCTATATTCCATTCACTGATTTCTTAACCTGTAAAGGCTACTCTTGTATCAAGATGTTTTTCTTCCAATTAGACATCCGGAAAGGAAGGTTTAGGATAGTAATTTTGCATATAAGGATTCTCAAATCATTTTTTAATTGGTTGCTTGCTTTTAAAGGTAAGCTTATTGAGTTGCTCTGGAGAAGGATCCAAATCCATCAGAGAGATTGGTTGATGTAGGGTTTGAAGATGTGATTTAGAAATGGGTTTTGCAACATCTTTTGTCTTTAATTTATGTAATTTTTTATTAACTTCTTTAATAAAATCTAAGTCATCTAAGTGCATAGTTCCTTTCTCTAATTTTACCTCTTTTGGTTCATACAAAATTAGTTTAAAGACTGGGTTTGGATCTATGGATTATTTTAGATTAAATTGTTTTAATTTTGAAATTTCTCGAACAGAGGAATTATTATCTAATTGTTCTATTTTGCTAGCCATAGTAATTAACATCTGATTTGTATAGTTATTTTGTTGAATAACCTTTTTTAAATCTCTATTGGTAACATCACCTTGTTTATCTAAATTTTCTAATATAAAAGGTGAAGCTGTTACTACTTGGTTTTCTACTGGAATCTTAATTTCTTCTGAAGGAGGGAATACAGATTCTTTGATTTCATTTTTAGCTATATACCATTTTTTGGTAATAACATTTAACACAACTCGTTTCTGATAGATGATGAGTTCACACCAATCAAAGAAATCTAAATGTTGTTTCATTCTAATTTGATGAGAATAATATTTTTGTAAAAGTTGGGCTCTTTCAGTTTTAGAGACAGTAGCAAAATACCACTCATATTTTAACAGGGTCTATTCCAAAGTTTTCGAAGATAATTTTTATCTAAGATAAATTCCTTTTCAGAGGTTAACATCATTAAAGAGGATGGTATATTCATTTCTGATTGGGTAGGACTGCTAATTTGACATTGATATTTTCTTCATAATTTACTTTAAGAATTTTGCTAGTAAAGTCAACATTATTGAAGTGACAACTGCTCTGAGTTGTAGGAAGAGGGAAGGAGAATGAAGAAGAAGCAGAAAAGGATTTTCTTATGAATTCTAATTTAATATTAATGCGTATATATTTGGGCAAAAAAATCATATAAAAATAAACACATTCCCAATCAAGTTTAAATTAAAACGTTAATCCCAAATTACACATATGAGCAAGTGTACTCATCATTAAACATAATATAGGGTTCAAACGAGTGTCGATCCTCTAGAAACAAGTATGCACTACTCACTTTTCTTTCATTGTTTAACTGACTCTATAAAGTGAAAAAGAAATAAAAAAATAAAATAAAATAAAATAATATATACATGTCAAAGATGGAGAATTATGTAACTCAAACCATTATTTTGACAAACATAATCTTAAAGTATCCAATCATTGTCATAACTAATTATTCTCTTGGTATCATAAAGGATTAATATAGATTCACTTATTTTTCAATCCATGAAATCACTATCTTCTAGACAAATTAGCATAACATATTCTGTCTCAATTAATTCATCCAAAAGATGCATTAAACACAATCCTTGATTAAATCGCCATATTCTGGCAAACTTAAAACATGAAATTAACCAATGAATCCATATTCTAGCATATATCAATTAACCTTTAATTACCCAATTCTTAGCAATTAACCCCATTTTCAAGCAAGTTAAGAGACAACAAATATGAAATTCATAAATTGAGACCACCATCAACCCATTTTTCAAGCAAGTTAATGGAAAGAAATAACAAATTAATCTCGAAATTAGCACAAGTAATTAAATACCAAGAATAACAATCAATTAATCAAAGTATCAAAGTAACTTTAAAATTCATAAATACCTAAAACAATGTCGAATTATAATAAATCAATTAATACATCATTGCTCAAGAAAAAGAAAGCACTCATAGACAAGCCTTCTTCTTCTTTCTTTGTAGACCTTCTTGTACAACCCTCTCGAGAAAATATTAGTGATGCACTCTAAAATATAACTAAGTCTCTACATTGTGCACCTCCCCCTTTCCTAGGGTAAATTGACCTTTATTTATAGGCTTATAAAGTTCCTAAAAGAGTCCTAAGTAAACAAAAAGTAATTACTTAAAATTCAAAACCAAAAAGGATTAGTAAAATTCTAAAATAAAAACCTAACTAAAACTAAGTAATTCCACCGCCTTTTGAATTGTGAAATTGGAAATCAATTTGGACACTTGCTTTTGTCGTTTTGTGGTTGAAACACAATTCTTATGGAATTGTAATTTGTTGGAATTGGTTTTAATTGAGCCAAAGAAATTTGCCCAAGATGCCAAAATTTGCTGAAGCTAATTTCCCGTTGTTGTCGGCTAATCCGAGCCGCTTTCTATTAGCCACACGGAAGTTGCCTTCTCTCTTTATTCTTGCTATCGGCTTCTCCAAGCCATGAAGCTGCACTTTCCTTTTTCTATTGTTTCGGCTGCTTCTTTTCCCTTCTCCTTTTACTTTCTTAGCCACCGAATTAATTTAGCTTTTGTCCTTTAGTTTAGCCACTTTTGTTGACTTTTCTTTTGTCTAGCAGCTACCGAAATTGAATTTCTTCTTTTACTTTATTGTTTTTGTTCTCTAATTAAGCCGTGAGCCATTTAAGCCAATTGCTCCCTTTTCCTTTCCAATCCAATTTCAATTGCAATTACTCTGTTCCTTTGATTTCTTTGTTCTGCCAGTAGATGACCGGCGCCGGTTCACTCTCTTGTGGCCTGGTGCTGGCCCTGTGCTGGAAAATCACACAATTAGCTCTAAATTTTTTCTATTTTTGTATAAAATTACAAAAAAGTATTTTTATAAGGAAAATATCAAATATGAAGGAATATGACTAGTTATTGCATAAAAAGTGTCTCAAATTAACCTTAAATAACTAGAAAATATATGACTAATTTAAGCCCTATCACATTCTCCCACACTTGAATCTTTACTTGTCCTCAAGTAAACACTTAAACAAAGCACTTAAAATAATTTATTTCTTTTATATTCATCCATAACAAAGCCATAATTTCTTTTCCAACCTTAGATAAAATTTTCATTCATTCACCCTTTAAAAACCTTTGTAAACTCATACATTAAATCAAATAATCTCAAGGCCATCAAAGTTAAGTTAAACAAGCTTATATTTAGTACATGAAAATTATTCCACTTCTCAAGCAAAAACATAGATAACATAAACCATACAAGTCAAGTCATTTAACCAATTCAAGCATTATAAACTCAATTTTACCAAACTCGAGTTAGTGAAATAAGGAAAACACTTCACTCTTCTTCTTTTTTTTTTTTTTTTTATGACTTTGGGAATTGATAGCCTCAAATGAATGAATTTCTCTTCACACACCGTATTAGTCCCCTTTTCAGTCATCGCTCAATTTTTTCCAACATATATTTTTTCTTTGTTTTTTCTTTTCATTTTACCTTTTCGCCTTCGAGAAAGCCTCAAGAGAGTGCAACGAATACACTTGCTACTTCTCCCCATATTGACCCCCTTTTCAGCTAAAGGTCTTCAAAGATAAAAATAATAAGAGCATTTTTCCTTTTGTCAACTCAATTCTTTTCATCTTATATTTTTTTCAACTCAATTTTTTTTTCTCATATTCCTTATTCAAAACTCAAAGATAAGCAAATTCTAAATCCATAATACAAGAATTAATCAACAACTCTTCCCATATTTCATCATATCATCCATATTCAAACTCAAAGAATGAAATAAAACTTAAATACCAAATATAACCAAAGTTAACTTAAATTCTAAAGACTTAGCAAAATCTAACTCAATACACAAGTTTACCTGTTTTAATAAAATCCTACCATACTGAATGACAAATCCATATCCAAAGTTAAAAAGGAAATCATATCTTCATTATAAACAAATAAACTCAATTTAGCTCCAAATCTTCAAACTTTCAAATTTTCCAAGAAATTAAATTTTAAATTTTCTCCAAAATGATTTTTTCATAGATGATTTTTTCTTCCAAGATGACAAAATGGTTGTCCAACTTTCAAATTCCATAGTAACTTAACAACAAGAAAACATCAAGATAATTGATAAAAAATTTGGACAAAAATATCACCAAACCACTCTCCCACACTTAAACTGGACATTGTCCTCAATGGTAAAAAATAAACACAATAAATCATCTCCAATGGGACCAAAATTGAAAAGGGGTAGAAAGTTTAAGCAATTCTCCCCAAGTGTAGGTTAGCTCCAATATATGAGAAGTTCATTCTTCAAGAAGTTGGAAGAATTATTGCTAGCGAAATTCAACCTACAAATAGATAGATGAACACACAAGTAAAAGCATAAAGAGTAAGTGAAAGAAATCATGATAAAAGCTCAATAAAAATCAAAGGAGAAGAAGAATAGAAAGTCAAAGCCTTTAGGTTCCCCTCGAAGTAGAATCCTTATTGTCTTCAAATTGTCCAATAGCACCACCAAATAGACCACCACGACTTCCAAATAGATCATGAGATCCTCTTTGTTGCAACTAAATACACTTTGCAATTGAGTCTCTTTCCAGTGAAGACTTTTTCCAGACTTTTGGTGCTAAAGAAAAACAAGAAGAATATCCAATGTAGATAGCAAAAGTACAATGTCAACCAATCTTCAATCATTATAGCAAAATATCACAAGGATGTTCTATTTTTCAAGATGTCCAGATTGGCAAAAATTCAAAAAAATACATAGCTCACCTTTAGAATCAATCACAAGATTTACAATCCATTCTAGGCATTTTTGTCCCCCCAAATAAGCTCAACAATGATTTGTCCATGTCTAGTAAATTTTTCCTCAAAAACACATACAATGCCAAGCAATTCAAGAGGATAAAATCGAGAAAGTTTTGCACCACTATGTTCCCCAACATGTGAGCTCTAAAATTTTTTTTTTAATTCATGGGGGATAATGTATGGAAGATAAAAGTAATGTGAAGAAGAAGAAAGGAAAAACGAAGATGAAGGGAAGGAATAAACGTATCATTCTAGGGGAATAGAATAAAAGAAGAAAGAAAAATAGAAGAACCACAAATAAGAGAAACAAATAAGAAAATCAAAGAAAAAGGAAACAAGAAGAAAAAGACAAAATAAGAAAAATTTAGGAAGAAAAGAAAAAGGGTAAAGGAACAAACGAAAAAAATTAAAAAGAAAAAGAGAAGATTTTTTTTTTTTTTTTGATAGCACTTCTCGACAGGAGCCAGTCGTGCCGGTTCCGGGCCTCAGCTGGCACCGGTCCTGGCCTGAATTTTTTTTTGGATAACGAAAAACTATCCTAAATTAAATATTAAATGAAGATTAAAAATTATAAATAAAGAAACAAATAATAAAATAAAATAACTTCAATCCGTCTAAAATATCATGTTAGCAAAAGTTCAAACCTGAAAATAAGAAGAGTTAGTATTGACTCAAAATTATTGACGTAAAAATCATCCAATTCAAAATACAAAGATTACACATATTCCACATTAACATTAAGTTAGTAAAATTAAATAACTAAATATATAATAAATACAAACATACAAAGATAAGTTAGTTATTACGAACATGTATCTACCTATGTACATATTTACAATATATAGTGAAGTTAAAATAAAATTATACAAACAACAAAATAGAGCACTTACTCATACAAGGAGCGTATACACATATTTACAAATTTACATATAGACATATTAAACATATAAACATGGTTAAATTAATGAAATCCAAGCTTTCATGATATTGTTCCCTGGCAACGGCACCAAAAACTTGTTGCGTATAGATTTGGGTATAAAAATAAGCACATTAACTGATTCAATATCTAAATCAGAAAGATTAGATGCCATGAGTAATGGTCGAATAAGGGAATGATACTTTCTCTCTCGTATCTGTGCCTGAGTAGTCAATACAGGTTCTATTGATCTTTAGGGTTTTACCATAACTTACATTTCTTGGTTTCTTCATAGGACACACCTATCAGACTATGTTTTTAGTTGACAGCTACAGGACCACCCCCGGGTCGAGGCCAACAAACGCCACTCTTGGGCTACACACGGCCTAATCTAACGATTCTGGATTGACCAACGTACTAGCTGTTCTCACAGATAACTATCAACCAACATAGTGTAAGAATACTGGAAGAAACATAAGAAAGGGTATAACAGTAAAGAATAAAAGAAAATAGATTAACTACATCATGCAAGATTAGAGAAAGAAAGTAAATTGACTTACTCGGACATGATTTGCATAATCATAAAAGAGTTATGTAACTTGGCTCTGATACCAATTCGACACCCAGGATATTTTAATGCCAAATCTTCTATTTTTATTGCACTAAATTCTTTCAAAAGGTTACTCTGAATTACAAGTGTTTGAAAACATATACAAAGGATGCAAGGGATTTTGGGATATAAAGGGTTTTCACTCTCAGAATGCGTCTGCATGTCTTGGAGGAAGAGGTTTCTTATATAGGCAGATGTTGCATAACTTTCTCTAATTGCTTGCTACATTATTAGTGGAGGGTCCATCCTAGTGGAGGAAGGAATCAAGTTGTCAGCCATAAGGAAGAACTGTTCCAAAAGGCGTCTTGAGTGGAGGCGTAATAACCAGCTTTATGTTAAGGACTTGCATAGGGTGGACTTGTGTAAAAAAAAAAAAAGAGAGAAGATAAAATATAAAAAGAATTTACGATACATTTTATTCCATTATTACTATTATCCATTATTGCTATTTTATATTTATTATCTAATACCAAAATCTCTTGGCAATATTAAATTATAGTATTAATAAAATTAAATAATTATATTGAATTATTATATTATTCTTATCATTATTTATATATGTATATATATATATATATATGCATAAATTATACCTAATCCTATAAATATCTTAGGTTATATTATATTATATGGAAAGATATTTTAGGGGGCCCACAAAAATTAAATAAAGGTGGCCTACAAGTATGACATTGTTGACCAAATTTGACCATTATTAGACTTCTTCCAATTAAGCTTAATTAAGCTAAGTGAGGTTAGGATAAGTTAATCTTGATTAAGTATATATTAGTCCTAAGAGATTTTAAGAATTTCTTCAAACTTCTAGAGGACCCTACAATCTTCTAGGGCAATCCACAATTCTCTTGAAAAACCTAGAGAAGTCTCGAGTCTTCTAAAAATTGCCAACTCACCCTAGATCTTTTATAAAGTCCAAAATAAGACCAAGGGGAGCAAGCTATATAAATAGGAGCAAGGGGGAGGATTTTGGCCAAGAGAGAGAGCAGCAAGAAGAAAAGAAAAAAAGAGAAGTGAGGAAGAGAAAACAAAATAAAGACTAGAAGAGAGAGAGAGATTTTCGGTAGCAAGAGAAAGAAGAGAAGAACCAGCAACAAGGAGGAGGAAAGGAAACGGAAGAAAATGAGGGAGAGTTACAGCTTGCCTTCATCTTGGAGAGGTAAGAGATCACTTCTCAAAGCTAATAAAATGATACTAGAAGTTGGAAGCTAGTTGCATATGAATATTGTTGAAGTTAAGTAATGAAAATATGTTGATTTTGTGATGGTTGATTAACCGGTTGGATGAGTGATGAAGTAGACATGATTTTCAGTTCATTTTAGAGTGATGGTTTGCTGGAATTTGAACATGAATAATCCTAAGCCTATCCTAGACTAGCTAGAAAAGATTTGGATCAGTTCAAATTCCTTCCAAAACTGCCTGGTAAATGTCTTATCTCGGCCATTCCTTCTTGCCAATCCATGTAGCTTACACGCCGAGCTCATCATAAGAGCAGCCCCTATCCCTTTGTTTGAAGCATTCATTTCTACAATGAAAGTCTTACTAAAATTTGGCAAAGCAATTATTGGAGCTGAGGACATTGCTTCCTTAAGTTGTGGACAGTGATGCGTAAATTTTGAGTATATAAAATCATCAATTTTAAATCCATTTATTAATCAAGTTTTAATTAAAACATTAATCCTAAAATACACATGTGAGCAATTATACTCATCGCAAGTATAGTATAAGGAATTAATGAGTATCGATCCTTAAAGGAACAAGTATACACTAATCACTGCTTTTTATCATTCCAAAATTTGAATCATAACAAGGCTCATAACTTCTTTTCAAACTCTAGATAGAACTTTCCTATTCATTCAACCATTTGAAAACAATTGCAACTTGAAGCATTTGATAAGACATCCTACAACTTTTGAAGTCAAATTAATCAAGTTTATACTTTAGTCTAAGAAAATAATTTCACCCTTCAAGTAAAAATATAGATAATATGAATCATACAAGTCAAGCTACCTACCAACTCAAGCATTATGAATCTAAAAATTACACAACTCATGTAGTAGTTTAAGGAAAACACTCCATTTTTTTTCCTCAATTTTTTTCAATGACTTTTGGAATTGATACCCTTAAGTGAATGAATTTCTCTTCACGTACCGTATTGGTCCCCTTTTAGTTATCACTCATAATTTTTTTCTCTCTTTTGCTTTCGGGAATTAATAGTCTCAAGAAAGTGGATTTCTCTTCACTATCCGTATTGGCCCCCATAATTAAGCAAAAATATTTTTCTCTCCTTTAAAGAAACAACAATCAACTCTTTTTTCTCAATCTTCAACTCACAATCAATGTTTTTCCTTTTCACAATCTTTCCACTCAAAGATTTATTTCCTCACATTCCTTATGACAATTCAAAGTTAAGCAAAGTTTAAACCCATAATACAAGAGTTAGCCAACAACCTTTCCCACATTCATCATATTCTCCATATTCAAACTAGATGAGTAAAATAATACTCAAACACTAATGCATAAGATTGACCCAAATTCACAAGTCTTAAAAATATCCTATCTAGTAAAGAAATTTTATAAAAACCCACTAAATGAATGACAAAACTCATATCCAAGTAAGAAAGAGAATTACAACCTTGTTAAAGCAATGAAAACCACAAAAATTTTGGAAAAAATGAAAGAAATATTTAGCTACAAAAATGCCACAACATACACAATGTATATGGAAAATATCTTCAATGCTCAACTCTCCTTCACACTTAAATTGGACATTATCCTCAATGACAAAAAATAAAACAATGAAAGCAAAGCTAAGGGACCAAAATAAATAAAGGGAAAGAATAGAGAAAGAAAAAACTTCCATTGAGAATTAGTTCGAACACGTGTGAATCCATTAGAAAAGGGTACCTAACTCAAAAGAAACAAAAATAGAAAATATTAATCTAGAAAAAGAAAAATAAAAGAAAAATAAAGGAAAAAACAACTAAAACTAAGAAAGGTCATTAAAATTTAGAGGAAAAGAAATAAAATAAAAGTGACAGAAAATAAAATAAAATACAAGTGAGCAAGGAGTAAATCAAGAGTCCTCAGACTCATCATCATCATCATCATCGTCATCATCAGGATCTCCGACGGCTCAACTAGTAGATGCACTAGTGGACTGCTGGATCAAAGTTGCAAACTTCTACTCTTGGACATCCTGATGTCGGGGGAGGTTAGCAATAGAGTCTCGTAGCTGAGGAGGATGGTCGTTTGGGTCTCGAGTCCAAGGCTCAGCTACTCCAATTAGGCCTCCACTCGAGCCTTAAAATCAGTAATAGACCGCTGATAGAAGCAAAATTTATTTATATTTTTCTAGTTATTTGAGAGTATTTTGTGATATATTTATTGTAATAACTAGGTATATTTCTTTATATTTGATATTTTATCATTGGAAAGGAGTTTTGGATTTTTATTGCAGAAAACAAACTATCGCCATCAGAGCATGACCAATGCCAGTAGTGACCCACGGAGCCGGCCCTGGCCCCAATCTAGAAAAATAGGGGTTTCGTCGTTCAAAAAATAGAACACGACCGGGCCAACTAGAGCGCGGCGCTGGCCCTGATATGCTTGGCTTTCCAATTATGCGCAAATTTGGTAATTTTTCAAAAATTTTGATATTTTTTAATCTCTACTTAGCCTAGGACTCTTAGGGAATAAATTTTAGCCATTTAGAGGCCTATTTAAACAAGAAAAATATAAGACAAAGGTGTGAATTCAAGGATCCAAGCTAGCTACTTATTGTTCAAAGACAAATTCACCACTCAAAGGAGCATTGTTCAAAGGAAGTTTTCAAGAGAAGAATAAGGGCTTTTCTATGAGTTCTATCTTTTATCCTTTGTTTACTTTTTTAGAACAATGTTGTGCTTAATGTTTTGATTGTAACTTGATATTATTTTGGAGATTATGATTTTGAGTTAATTGGGATTTTTGATCAATCTATTGTTATACTAGATATTTGATTACTTGTTTTCAGTGGTTATTGATATGTTTTCTTCTAATTGACTTGGAAAACGATGTCAGAAGTTTATTGCATTCATTTCATATTTGTTAGATCGCGATAGACTTGGGAAACAAAGGTAAGATTAAAGAACTAAAGTAATCAAAGATTGGTTGATTTCACCTAGAGCATAGGGTCATTGGCTAATTTCATATTTATAAGGCATGCGTTTAATACATCTTTTGGTTACTTTGGTTTGATTGGAAAATCTGCTAAATTAATCAAGGAATAGTGATTCCATAGATTGAAAAAGAAGTGGAATCTACATAAGTAAGTTCATGACTTGAGAAATGATTGGATTTTACTTAAGTTCCTTCTTGATGCTAATATGACAATTGATTATGATAAAAACTAAGTGATTTAATATTATATTTTCAAGATAATTATCTAGTTGAATGAATATGCATCCTTAAGTTATATCTATTTTATCCTTATTTATTTTCTTTTTTATTCTCTTCTTATTTTATTGGCTAAATAATAAAGATTTGGGTAAAGTAAGGTGGGAGCCTAAGTTCTCGTAGATTTGATACTTGCTAGTTTCTATACTATACGATGGGTATACTTGCTCGTATGTATTGTTTTAGTGGTTGACATTTTAATTAAAACTTAATTAATTGTGTAATTTATTCGTAATATTTTCTACACTAAAAAACACGCATCAAGTTTTTAGCGAACCACTGGTACGGGTCCGAGGTCGAGTAGGCTGCTTCTCCAACTTATCCTCATTAAGGGAAAGTTCCACCATCCTCTAATGCTTGACCTTATAAGGCTTTTTTCACCTCCTCTCTCTCTCATCATATCGATAGCCCATACTAACCAAAGTATGCTCTGTCACTAAGTCCCGGTTAGTGGTCGGCTCACTGATCTCTCTATTCAAACTCACTCCAAAGTCCTGTAAGATATGCATAATGACTAAGGAAAATTTTAGGGCTTTGGTTGAAATGCGAGAGTAAACAACCTCCCGCATAGATTGAATAATAATAGAAGTAAGGAGGATACAAGCACCCCTCATCATCTATGAAGAATGTGAACATCAAGGACCTTAGACTCCTTGAAGCCACTAGCCTTAGGATAAACATTGAAAGAGAAAATGTAGACTAGGGCACGAAGCTGAGCCTCAAGATCATTATTGGAGTAATAGTGATACTGTCCTATTTGCTCCTTCCTCTATATCAACAAACTAGTCCTAACTGCACTCACATCCCAAGTAAGATCACAAAGAATCTTTTGATTATTATGGTCTAAGCTTTCCACGGACCATCATCAGGGACACCTAAGACCCTTGCTAGTCTAGCCCTATCAAACTCAATAGGCACCCCCTTGACCATTATAGAAATGACCTAGAGATTGGGTTTCTTTTTGTCTTGCATGTTAGTATAAAACTCTCTCACCTTTATAGGACAATAAGCTCCTCCAAGTTTGATGATAAGCTCCCAACCCAATCCCCTAAATATAGTGGAAAGCTGTAATAAATTATTGAAGGAAGGATTGTACATCTTTTCCACTATAATTTTGTTATGCTGGTGACTTTGGTACCAGATTTGACATGTAGGTCAAAGAATTGGGGTAGGTTGCGTAGGCATAGTCTCAAAAGATGAAGCTCTAGCTCGTTTAGCCCCAGGTGCCATTCCTTTGGGTCTCTTAGACATGATAAAGATGTGATGATAGACAAAGGTAAGATAAAGAAAGGAAGATAGAACACCCTCAAGATCACTTCTCACTACACAATCAAACACAACCCTCAGTTTTCTCATAATTACAACACCTACTCAACGTAGCCACCGCCTCAATATAGCACAAAACACAACACCAACTTCCCCAACAATACGTACAAAAAGATAGCCATTGTCCAATCCCAAACATAATATCAATACACAGGATCAAATTAGTAATGCAATTCATGTCATAATGCAAAGCTCATAATCACAATGTCAAGTTAAATATAAATAAGTATCTCTCAATCTATAAAGAACATATCTTGGTAGACTCAAAATTACACACATTAGAGTCATGCTTAATAGCTACCAAAAATATGTAAGACATGAATTCATCAATCAAATATTATTGTCAATCATATACCTATGTTAACTAAGCCTAAAAGAAAGCAAAGTTTTCATCCAATTTATCAAACCAAGAAAAAATGAGAATTTTCGGACCATATTCTATACGAAAATATCCCATCATCACGGATTGTAAAATAATTCTAGGCGAGAGTGTAGTTACGCAACATAGGCTATTGGTCATCGATTTTAATTTTAGGAAAAATGGTAAGTAGCGAAATCATCGGGTTGGCCCTAGGATCAAGTGGTGGAAGCTATAGAGGGATGCAAGAACAACCTTTGTTGATAAGGTAGTTCAGGGGGGTGACTAGTCTTTTGATATAGATTTGGATCCATATACTATGTGGAGAAAGATGGCTCAATGTATTAGGATGGTAGCTAAGGAAGTGCTTGGTGAATCTAAAGGAAGAGTATCACTAAACAAAGATGTGTCATGATGGAATAACGAAGTGAAAGAAGCCGTAAGGAGTAAAAGAGAGTGCTATAGAAACTTAGAAAAGTGCAGGAGTGATGAGAATTTTGAGAAATATAAGGTCGCAAGAAGAAAAGCTAAAGAAGCTGTTAGAAAAACAAGATCCACATTTTACAAAGATTTATATGAAAAGCTGAATACTAAAGATGGGGAGAAGAATATATATAGAATGGCGCATTTCAGGGAGATATTGGTGTCGTGAAATGTGTGAAGGATGACAACCACAGAATTTTGGTTAAAGACGAAGAAATCAAGGAGAGACGGAGGCCCTATTTTGATAAGCTATTTAATGGGAGTTAAGGTCAAGTTCTAAGTATGGGTAGCCTTGCAATTTCGAATGAAGAGGTTAACCGTGCATGTATTTATCGTATTTAGAAGCATGAAGTTCGAGAAGCTCTTAAAAGAATGAGACTAAAAAAGGCAATATGACCAGATGGTATACCGATCGAGGTTTGGAAATGTTTAGATGAGAAAGGTATTATATGGCTGACAAGTCTGTTCAACAAGATATATAGAGTTAATAAGATACCTACAAAGTGGAGAAAGAGTACTCTGATCCCTCTGTACAAAAATAAAAGGGATGTTCAAGATTGTGCTAATTACCGTGGGATTAAACTTATGAGTCATACTATGAAGCTTTGGGAGAAAGTGATTGAACAAAGGTTAAAGGGTATTATACAGATTTTAGATAATCAATTTAGTTTTATGCCTGGGCATTCCACTATGAAGATAATTCATTTATTACGATAGATGATTGAATATTATAGAAAAATAAAGAAAGATTTACATATGATATTTATCAACTTGGAGAAAGCCTAAAACAAGGTACCTAGAAAAGTAGTTTGATGGGTGCTGGCCAAAAAAGTTGTATCACTAAAGTATATTATTTTCATTAAAGATATGTATGGAGTTGCGTTGGAGTGATTGTAGAGTTTCCTATTACTATCGGGGTGCATCAAGGATCAACGCTTGACCCTTTTTCTCTTTGAGGCCATTATGGACAAGTTGACTTATATTATATAGGAGGCTGTGCCATGGAGTATATTATTTACTGATGATATTGTGTTGATTGATGAGACTAGAGCTGGTGTAAATGCTAAATTGGAGTTGTGCGACAAACATTGGAATTCAAGGGCTTCAGAATTAGTAGGAGTATAACGGAGTATATGGAATGCAAGTTCAGTAGTAGTAGAAATATAGTTCAGAGTGTAACTTTGGTTGATAGAGATATACTAGTAGGTGATTGCTTCCGATATCTATGATCTATTATTTAGAGAGATGGAGAGTTCGATGATGACATTGCACACCGAGTTATGCGCGGGTTAGTTAAAATGGAAGAGTGCGACTGGTATTCTATATGATCGTAATATACCAATGAGCGTCAAGAAAAAGTTCTATAGAACAACTATAAGATCTACTTTGCTATATGGTATGGAATGTTGGGCAATTAAAATGTGTCATATTCACAAAAAGAAAGTAGCTAAGATGCGTATGTTACGGTAGATGTGTGGCTATACTAGAATGGATAGAGTCAGAAATGAGACCATTAGGGAAAAGGTAGGAGTGACATCTATTGAGGAGAAGATGAGAGAAAGCCATTTGCGTTGGTTTGGACATGTACAGAGAAGATCGATGGATGTACCTGTTAAGAGGATTAAGAGAGGGAGGCAGGATAGGTTAGATAGATGTAGAGACAAGCCTAAATCAACATGGATAGAGGTGATTAGAAGATATATGTCTTTATTAGACTTGGATGAAAATATCACAGTCGATAGAAGGAAGTGGAGAGAAAAGATTCATGTGAATGACCACACATAGCCTGGTATTGGTTCATATCGCCGATCCCAAGTTTCTTGGGACTAAGGCTTAGTTTATTCTTGTAATAACCATTCTAGCTTTTCCTCTAACTATTTCTGTATGCTTTCTTACAATAAATCCTGGAGAACTATGAGAAGAATTACTTGCTTGTATCAAATTTCCATCTAATAGTTCTTTTAATTGTATATTAAATTCTTTTTTATCTTCCTGATTATATCTTATTGGTTTGGCTCTAATAATTTTATCTTTATCTATCATTTCTAATTTTTCAATAATCTTATTTTTATCCTAAAATTGTAAAGGTTTATCTATATAACACTGTCTTAATTTCTTTTGTATGTATTCTATATCTGAATCAATTGTCTTAACTCAAGTTGATATTCTAATAAGGGTGTTTCTTTTGCAAAAATAGGATTTTTACTATATCCAATATCACCACACTAAGCCGTGCGAGGAATAAAATTAATAGGAAAGGGTTTAGCATAAGCTTTTTTGCAATCTTTTAACTACAATTAGATGATGACAAGGAGTTTCAAAATGTATCTGATAAGCAAGAGTATAAAAAATAAATTTATGGAATAATTGTAAGAAATTATTTCCAAGTAAGATATCTAAACTAGTATTGTAGAAATAAAATGGTGGACATTTATGAGAAATGATCCTAATAAAATTATAGGTTGTTCTATAACAACCAAAATTTCAATAAGATTATTAGAAATATCTTTTCCTATTATAAGATTTAAAGATTGATAATATTCCTTAGGAAAGCACTCTGCTTTACATAAACATGATCCTGATCTACTATCTATATATGTTGCAAAATATTCTACTTTATAATCTTTATAAGTAATCCCAATCTAAATATAAATACTATAAGGATTTATCATTTTGGTATATATAAATAAATATATATATATCAATTTCCCATTATATGTAATCTTTAACCCATACGATGTTATTGGATAAGGTTTTAAGGTTTTAAGAAAAGTATTTCCTAACATTATTTCTAAAGTATCATTCATTCCTTCATTTTCAATTAGTAGTCTTATATTAATTATTTCTATTCCAAATTTTAATAATTTTTCTACAATCATGTACTTCTCCATTAAAATTTGTATATTGATGAGCATTATCTAATTGAAATTTCTATAGGTTTTCACAAAGTTTGTGACTAATATAATTGCCATTAGCTCCTGTATCTATTAATATATTAATTGGTCTAAATTGTATACCATCAAAATATTCACATTTTATTTTATAATTGCTTAGTTCATAATTATGAGGAATAATAATTCCACTATTTGTCCTAGGTATAGGATTACAAGTTACATAAGTATTTGTAAAAGATAATCATGGAGGTAATGATTTCCAGTTATCAAAGGTTTCTCCTGTAAATCTAGATTTAAAAGAGTCGAATCTATTTCTTCTATAATTGGTAAATTAGGAACTTGAACTTGACATCCATCATTGAATAAATAAGGATAATCTATTATATCTTTTATGCTAAAGCAATCAGAATGATGTGTATTAGATATGGCATAGGAAATTGCATTAGTAATCGAATAAGGCCTATTATTTTTATGAAAGAAATCTTTCGTTTAAAATTTTGAATTAAACTTAATGTTTTATCAAAATTTCTATCTTTAATATTATATGCTATTCTTGGATAAATATTAAATTTTAGTTTTCCATATTGTAGATTTCCTCTTAACATTTCTAAACATGCTTCTTTTCTATTTTGAATTATATTATCCATTATTGCTAAATCTATAGGTGTATTTAATCCTTCTTTAAAAGTTGATTTTATAATTATCTAAATTTCCCCTATATGTATCCATCTAAGACTAATTTTAATCTCCGGTTGCAATTTTTGTAGTTAGTCTTCAATATTCTTTCTAGTTAATAGAGGTATGATGACCTTGTTCTTTGTTAAAGAGATTTCTAATGCTCTTTCTTGAATATTTAATCTATAAAAAATATGATATTTTTTAGGTTTTATACCTAATCTTTCTAAGGTATTCACATTAAATCCTAAATAATTTGTTAATAAAAATTTTCTTTTTGCATTTGTTTTAATTTTAATTTATCAATTGTTATTTCTTTATTATATTTTCTTGAAGATTCTTCTTCATTATCTATTATAAGATATACTTCAATAATTTTCGTATTATTCATCTTCTGATGTTTTCGTATATTCTGTATTAGTCAAAATAAATATACTTTCATCTGTTCTTAAATCTTCAAAATTATCTATTTGAACAAATTATCCATCTTCTATCATTTTTGAATATCTTCATCTATTTCAATTTTCTTTTTAATTTTATCAAAATTTTTAGGACACCTATTAGCATAATGCCCTAGTTCTTTAGAATAATAACATTGGCATTCTTTAACATTTTTCTTTCTTCTTTTAAATGTTGGTTTCTTAGGTTTTTTATACTTTTTCTTTTTATAATATCTTGATTTTCTTTTCTTAAAGTATCTTTTCTTATATTCTTTCCATTTTTTATACATATCTATATACATATATACATATATATATATATATGTGTGTGTGTGTGTGTGTGTGTGTGTGTGTGTGTGTGTGTGTGTGTGTGTAAATATTAACATACTAAAATAGTATACATATATTATATATATTAATATATATAAATATGCTATCTTAATAGAATTATATATATTAAAAATAGTACATTAATTGTATATATATGTATATATATGTGTATATATATATATTAATATATTAAAAAGTATATTAATAAATATTTATATATGTATGTATGTATACATATATATAAATATATATAGTATATTAATATATATATTAATATACTATATATTTATATATATATGTATATATTTGTATATATGTATATCTACATAAATCTTTCACTTGTGTATCTAAAGAATTGATTTGATTTATTTAACTTTCACAAGTTTCACAATCCATTAATCAGATCTATATCCCCGATTAGAATCATCTATCTGATTTTCCTCAGAGTACATCCTTATAGGAGCTTCTAAATTATTATCCTATTCTTGGGCATAACTAGTCTCAAAGTTTGTAGAATCTTCATTAGATATATAAGAAGAATTATATAGAGTTATATGAAAATGTAGTAAAGTAACTGAGAAGGGCACTTGTCTAGTATGTTCTCCACTTAAACAAAAAAGAGATAGTAACAAGCACTCAAATTCGAGCCACTCAGGTGTACAACTTGTATGTCTTTCTAATGAAGACATGGACACCGCGCTTCCATACATGTATTCCTTTTTTACCTTAACAGTACCGGGTTATACTTCGAGACTTTTACCAGGTGTTTCAGCTCCAACCTGCTTGAGATACAAACAGGTAACTTCTCTAAGCTCCTTCAGTACTACAAAGCACAGCTTGAGATTGTTTCCTACTTTTGGCGTACAGAAATTAGGAAGAAAGGACAATAGTCTTTCTTTCTATGTTTTGAGATAAATATGGCTAGGCGCAATATGTAATACACAGAAAAGTTATTTTATTTCATGACGATAATATTGAATATCGAGGAGAGAATAGAGGGCTTATTCTAAGATATTACAAGGCTTAAGAGCTTTTTCTATGTTTTTCTGATGCCCTTCTTGCTAGAAACAATTACGTATTTATAGAGTGATGTTTCGGACTTGTAATCCTATGTAATACATTTAGGTGGATTATTGGGTTTGAGGAGTCTCTTTCTTTATGTGTATCCTCTATCCAAGTGTCCATTAGTTTCCATCAAAAAACCTATATATATATATATATATATATATATGCTATATTAATATATTAATATATAATATATTATTAGAAGATATTAATTATTAATATATATGTATGTATATATACATATTTATACTTATTAATATTAAAAAGTATATTAAATTCTATTTTAATATGTATGTGTGTGTGTGTGTGTAGATATATATAGATATATATATGTATATATATATATATATATATATATATATTACACACATATATATACTTATATATATATATATATTTATGAATATTTGAATATATATGTATATATAAGATATTTATGTATATGTTGCACATATATGAATATGTGTGTGTGTGTGTGTATTATATGATTATTATATTGTATTATAAATAATAATATTTTAAAAAAATTCAAAAAGAATGTTTAGGATAGTTTAAATAATAAAAATAGGGGTATGAACAAACAATCAGCTTGGCCCAGGGCTAAGTCTTACCTCATACATATGTAAGGTCACCGGTTCGAAAACTGGTTGAGGAAAATTTCCTAAATTAATTGGTGGGCAATAATCTATTGTGGGTGGTCCTTGTAGACTGTCCTCCAAGAAGGTTGCAATCTAGTGTGAGTGGTTCATGAAGATCGTGTAGTAAGAAGGGTGTGATCTAGTGTGTATGGTCCACGAAGTTCTGGTGGTCCAAAAAATTAAATAATTTTTATTAGGAAGTATTTTGTTGCCATTGGCCTCATTTTGGTGATGAAATTAGTTGCTTTGGCGAGGAAATTTTTTGTCGCGAAAGGTTAAAATTTTTTCATTTCTTGAATAAAATTATATTTTTCGTGACGAAATGCTTTGTCGCTAAAAATTATCATCAGCGATAAAATTTTAACTTCTGGTAACAAAATTCTTTAGCTTTAGCGAGGAAATTTTTCCTAGCAAAAAGTGAAGTCTTTAGTGAGGATATTTTTTATCGTCGTTGACCCTTTTTGGCAAGGAAATATTTTGTATTTGCGAGGAAATATTTTGTCGCGAAAGGTAATAATATTTTCTCAAAATCGTATTAAAAACTATCATCAGTGACAAAACCAAATCCTTTAGCTACAAAATGTTTATAGCTTTAGCTAGGAAATTTTCCTAGTGGAAAATAAAGACTTTAACCAGGAAATAATTTCCGAGCTTAAGGGGCTTGGTGACAAAATGAAGAATTTTGTCACCAAGAACCTTTGGTAACGGCGCTTCAGTGAGGAAGTGGCGAGGAAGCAAATTTTGTCGATATTGACCTTTAGCTAGGAAATTTTAACTTTTAGTTAGGAATTTTTTTTGTCACGGTAGACTATTTATTATTATTATTATTATTTTGTAGTGACACATACATGAGTAAGTATATACATAATAGTTAAATAGTAGTCACAATAATAATTGACTAAATCAAATAATCAGTAATATCCAATAATTCATGATTTATATATGTATGTATGTGTGTATATATTAGTAAATAAAATAGTGAATAAATTAATGACTGAGTAGGTATATACAATTGGCAATAGTAAGTGCAAATAATAATTAAATAGATCTATCAACCAATAACAATTAAATTTAATAATTAATACTTAGTAAATAAATGGTAAATAATAATTTTTGTGAACGTCTAATAGCAGATAAAATAATGAATGATAGTTTTGTGCATAATAGGTAAATACATAAATAAATATTTAAATAAATTAGTAAAAAATAAATGTATAACTAATTAAGTAAATGACTTTCAATTATATTATCATAAATAGTGGTATAAGATAATATTATTAACTTGTATCAGTTTATACTACGAAAATGAAAATAGTGACTAAATCTTAGGGTTTTATACAGAGTTCATGATAAAGAACCCAAGCTATCAAAGTCACTCAATTTACATCACATAATCATGCATATGTTCAATCACTAAATTAGTCCCCAAAACTTCAGCATCACATTAGTATCTAGATTTCAGTATGTGCATTAAAGGTTTTTCAACATCACACCACCAACTTGTATGCCAAACCATATAAACCAATGTAATAACCACATGCTTTCTCAAAGATTTTATCACAGCCGCAAGAAGATGGTCATAATACAAAGATTTATAAGAAAAGTAATGCAACATCAAAACCATTTTACTACATGCTTTATCCCTATTATTAACCCTAAGGGCATTCTTCTGTGTTTTGACTTATGACAAATATTGACGAGGACTAACTTATGTGATCTCCATGTTATAAGACATGTTTGACCTCAGTTCTTCCAAGGTGTGCAAATAAGATTGTTAAGCAACTCTTGAGTAATAGAATTGGAGAATGGGTGATCAAGTAGAAGACCAAACTTAAGAGATTGCATACCAATAATTCTTGTGGAAGAATCCTAGACTAGGAATCTTTGTTAAGGTATTATTTGTGTAAATTCCTATATCTTCTTTACCTTATAATTCAGTTTAGTTCTACCTTGAAGCACTCAAACAAAAGGATTTCAAAGTTTTAAGTCTTCAGAATTTTGGATTGAGTAGTTTAGATGACTCTGCATCTAAAAACTTCGTCCAAAATCTAGTGAACAGTGTCATATCGATTCTGCCTAAAAAAGTACCATTTTGAACTTACCTTTTGGATGCACCATCATCTAATCCTTAAGTCCAAAACTTTGGCAAATCTAACAACGAGAAACTAGCCGTTTTCTAACTGTTGGAACTCTACTTTTTGCTCTTATAAAAGGTTTCAAAACTTGATTTTAAAGCAGATTTTTGTCCTATCTTTCTAAGAAACACTCTTGCTCTCTAGAATACAAAAATCTCCTTTTCATAGTGCTTCAAGTGAAATCAAATTGTTTTAAAAAAGTAAAGGTTGTTTGAACTCATTTGTTTTGTATATCTACTCAAAAGAGTGAGCCATTTTCGTTTCATTACTACAATCATCTTTGTGTATCAAGGTTGTGGTGTAAAACTTATTTGGGGTGAACATTGAATTGTTGATTGATTGAGAGGTTTTGGTAAAATCAAGAGTGGTGATTCTCTCATGTATTTGGTGTAGATTGACACTATTGAGTTCGGTGAATGAAATCTGATTGAAAAATCCTTAAGTGTGAGCTTAAGATAGTGGATGTAGATTTTGGTAGATCGAACCACTATAAATCTTGTATTCTCTCTCTGTATTTAATTTCGACCAGCTACAATCTTTCTTGCACAATATTCTTTTTAAATCTCTCAAAAAAATTTTATGGTTCTCACCAACTCACTTTCACTCTTGTATTAATTGCATTATGTATCTTATCCTATTCGGTTTGTAATTAATCTTTAAGTCATTTTGAAAGCTTTTCACTATAGCAGTTGCAGTCTCTTCGATTTGAAATACGAAGGAGTTTCTTAAAACAGATTTTTTAAAGAACATTTTAAATTTGCTAAAAACTTTATTCACCCCCCTAAGGTTTTTCACCTACATGAGTCCGAAACCTTACCCTATTGTTTAACAATCTTGGAACAAGAGGTAATAAGATCAAAAGCTTACGTGTGATTAAAAGGTGACTTGGTTTGGTTTGAGTAGTCCATGGACGTGCTCCCGGGAAAAGGGTGTTCTTCGAGACTAGGCTTGATAAAGGTCAAACACGTTTTAGGGTTTGAGGGTGGAGTCGTAACCACGGTGTTCTTGGTTTTCTTAAAAACTAAAGAAAAGAAATAGATTAAAGAGTTGAAAGAGGAAAGACTTTACTTGTCTTGATGGAGGGAGGTAAAAAGCACAATATTCACAATGAAGTGAGTCTTTAGTTTTGAGGTAGAAGAGAGATGTGTGTGTATTTTTGATTTTGGGAAAATGAGCAAAAGAGAAGAGAGGTGGCCGAGAGGAATTCCCTTGTGTACTTGAATGATAGTTTCAGTTGGAGAGAAAATTAGTGTGAGAAAGGAGGCCGAGGGATTGGAAGCTTAGGTGTGAGGATTTGGTTCCTTTGATGGAGAAATGAGGGAGAGATGATACGGTGATTGATGGAATAAAGAAGGACGGTCCTTAATCCATGGAGGGAAATATGGAAAATAATCTGAGAGGGAGAGAAGGAAGTTGTTCGATTATGTTGATGAGAGAAGATGGAGAAAGATGGTGAACAAAGCTATTTTAGTTATGTTACAACTACAAGATAAGGAAAAGGTTTTGCTGTAAATAAAGAGACTGAATGGCCTGAAAGTGTTTGGGTTTGCTGAAGAGGTCGAAAGCCTCTCAATTTGTGCTATGTGTGTTTAGTTTGTTGTTGGGGTTGGCCGAATAGCTTAGTTGTGTGTGTGTCCAAGTTGTTTCAGTTTTGGTGTGTGGTGAGCAAGGAAGCTGAAATTCTTTGTTGTTGAAGTTGTGATTGTTCTGATAGTGTTTGGGTTTGCTGAAGAGGCTGAAAGCCTCTCAATTTGTGCTATGTGTGTTTAGTTTGCTGTTGGGGTTAGCCAAATAGCTTAGTTGTGTGTGTGTCTAAGTTGTTGTAGTTTTGGTGTGTGGTGAGCAAGATGGCTGAAATTCTTTGCTACTGAAGTTGTGATTGTTCTTGCAAATGAGAAGGTAAGGCGGTGGGTTTGACAAAGCTGAAATTGAGCAGCTTAATGTTGTGTGTCTAGGCTACCTTGGTTCGTATGTGCTGATGGGAGAAGTAGCCGAAACCCTAAGCTGTTAGACTTGTGTGTTTCATGTAGAATAGGGAAAATGAAATGAATAGTGATTGTTGGAATCTTGCGGGAAGAAACTATGTATGGTAACTTGCATGGTTGAATAGGAAAGTAGATAATTTGGCTACTAAACTAAAGAAATTATCCTTGCTCATTCCCTTCTTGATTTTTAGTCAGCTCACATGAGGGAAAGAGAGAACTGTTTATGGGAAAGCTGCTGACCGAATTTAGGGGATTAATCCACTTCAAAATTGGTCTATTTTGATAAGCAAAATCCAAAGCAATTTTGGAAGTTAACATTCAAATGCATGGAGATTAAGGGAAGCACAGATTAATCATAGCAATTAGAAATTTCCAATTATCTAGTTGCTAAATTTGATGAGGAAACAAGGGCTGTGAATAATTTTTGAACTTGAGCAAGAGATCAAATGGTAATGTTCCCAACTTAGAGAAGGAAAGTGAATTATTTTGATGCTTGGCTAAAGGAACTTCATTTCCTAATTTCACCCTTCATTCTCGGCCAGCTTAACAAGGAAAGAAATCATTAGGATTTTGAATTTGAAATTTAAAGAAGAAGGAAGAAAAGGAAGGTGGATTATTTGATTGATAAACTAAGGGGATTTTCTTTAGGGTGGCCGGCTACCCCCTAAAAGGAAACAAGATTATCCTCCTTGTGGAAAAGGAAATGAATATAATCTAATTACTAAAATAGAGTATGTAAAATATGAAAATTTGAAAGAGATAAGGAAATAGGATTATACCAAAAGGGTGAGATAAATTTGGAATACCATATCCTTAAATAAACTCCTCCTTAAATCATAGGTTTCCACTTTCTAAACAAGAAGGTGGCGGCCATGAAGGAGGAAGAATTGGCCAAGGCAAAAGGAAAAAGGAAAATAAAGGTTGTATGTCCAAGCAAGAATTAACATTCAAACCCTCAACTAATTCATCAAAATTCCAACACTCTAACCACTAAACCACACTACTCTTGTGTCATAATTTGACGTCAAAATCTCCACATCCCAAAACCCTTTTCTCAAGTTTGCCCCTAAAGTAAAATTAAACAACACAATAACCCAACATGTACACAAATAACACACACAACTAATTAAGGTAACTTAGGTTATTAGTTATACACATAAGGCACATAAAATCAACTGTAATCATGCTGGCGTATGAATATGTAATGCATGTCTTCATACTACCCAGGGTAATTTAGGATGGGGTTTTATAATAAAAATTCCAACCTAGCTAGGCATGCCATGACAAAGACGGAGAAAAACGAAGGAATTTTACCTTGAAATGGAGTGTTAGCAACGTGAAATAACTTTGAGAATCCATGAGTAGAGATTACAAGGAGGAAAATTAGTTCTTGGTTAAGGAAAATGGTGAAGAAATGAGAGAGTTATAGAGAGATAAAGATAGCAGCAAGAACAAAATGAAGAAGGCTGAAAATGCTAAAATATGCTAACTGGACCTTTTATAGTGCTCTAAATTGGTCAAAGTCAAAGTTAAGGGCAAAATGGTCATTTTGACCAAAATGATGTTTTATAAAAATAAACCATAGGTCACGTAACTAACAGCAAATAAATAAATACAATCTTTAAGGCTAAAATTCTTCATAAAAATAATTTTATAAAAATTTTAAATTGCATAGTACCAATTGTAATGGTAAAATTATTTTTCAAACAAATAATTTCTAAAAATGATAGTTCATTTGAAAATAATTTCTATATCATACTATTCACTTTAATCACTATAATAGAATTTATAAAATTCTAAATTAAAAAATATCCACCTGATTTATAAAAAGTTTTTGCAAAAATTGAAATACTTAAAAAGTCTCCTGTAAAATAAAAATTAATTTACAAAAATTTGAGAAATCATTCTTTAAATAAAATGATTTAATAATTCACTTAAAAAATGCACTTCACACCAAATTCATACTAAAAAATAATAAAATATAAGGCACAATTAGATTCATAAGATTAAATAAAATATGTAAAATTAGGATAAAATTATAGTAAATAAATTAATGTAAAAATATGAGATGTTATACCCTCAATTCCTTAAAAGAATTTAGTCTCAAAAATTCTATTAACTATTACATTGAAATATTTTTGGATACTTCTTCTTTGTCAACTCTTCCATTTCCCACGTCGCATTATGAACTCTATGATATTTTCATAAAACTTTAACCATCGAAATCCATTTATTTTTTAACTCCTTAATACTTTATCCCAAGCTCTTCACAAGTCTTTCTGCATATGACAAATTTGGATACAACTACAATGGTTTCTCATTCAACATATGATCAGTGTTTGGTTGATATTTCTTAAATTGTAATACGTGAAAGACGTCATGAATTCCAGTTAACCTTTTTGAGACGAGTAATCTTGCCCTTGCTTTCTCGCTCGCTCACTAGCTCTCTCTCTCTCTCTCTCACACACACACACACACACACACACATAAATAAACATTGAAATAAATGAATGTATACCTTTCATCGAATTTAAATCTCTCATATTTGGATTTTTACTATTATCATTATAAGTAATTATTAATTTATTCTTTTTTTCAAATAAATATTTTCTTAAATAATCTTTTGAAGAAATTTTATTTATAAAGCTGAAAATTACATTGAGAGGCGCTAAGCCTGACTTTCTATAATTAGATTACATCTTTAAGTAAGGAGAAGGTATTTGAGCTTTATCTAGATTACACAACCCTCTTGCGTACTATGGGAGAGAAGAGAATAGTTGTGAAGGCCACAATGATGTGTCCAAAGTTAGCTAAAACTTCACAACACAATTGCATTCTCAATAAATGGGTTTAATATGAAAGCATTCAAAAGATTCACGAAAGGCACAAATTTGGTTGATCATTCTCAAACACGATTATGGGGTATGTGCATGATCCTTAAGAATACTAACTGCAGTAACTGAATCTATTTGAACATGTACCTTACGAAGTCCTCATTAAATATAGATTTGTAATCATTTTGATAGGAATCAATTTAAGTATGAAGGACCATCTAAAAAAAGAGGGAAGAAAGGCTAAGACATAACTCATGGTTTCTTAGGGAAACATTAAGATTCAAAATGTTTCAAAAGGATCTTCAAGTTTACAAACCAATAGCTAAGAAGTTTGTCAAAAAATAGGTAATGAAATAAGGGCTAAAAGGAGCTAAACCCAATTAATAAATCATATAAAAGGTCAAGGGAATTCAAGGGAAAGCTTTAGAGAGCTTTAGAGATAAGTTTGGAATTGTAGGGTCGTACTACACGTTGTGTCAAAAGCTTCAAACCGTATAGGCTTCAATTTCTCTACACGTGCAGGATGCCATGCCAAAGTCAAAAGTTTCTAAAAATAATCCTTCCATAGCCATGCCACTTCCTATGCACAACCGTGCATCCTGCAGAACTTAATACTAGGTTTCGGGTTATTGTTTGTTTGACTTTTCTTTGGTTCTATTTTAACTTCCACAACTTCTATTATCTTTTAAGGCATCAAAACATGTTCATGAGCCTCTTTTTAGTTAGTGTTTGCAACCCAATTAGCTTAGATCATGTAATATATTTAAATGCTCTTATAACACTCATTAAACAACATTAAATAATTATCAAAGATATTTTTTTAAAAAAAAAATTAGAAGGAGAGGGGAAAGACAAGAAGCGGAGAAAGGGATAGGAAAAAAGGATGGAATGTAGCCCGGTGTCGAACTCGAGGCCTACATCTCGAGTAATAACCCTTTTACTGAAGGATTTGGCAAAAATAGAGCATGTATACAGGAGTAAAAATAGAGGAAATAAAAATATAAACAGAGTATGGCAGCAGCATGGAGGGATTAAAATCATACCTCTTGGTGTCTTAAACCTTGAAGATTGTAGGTGAATGAATTGAATTACCAAAAACAGCTTCTTGCTATCCGTGGGATGAAGTCTCCAATACAAAACCCACCACCTTCCTTCTTCACCTCCGGTGCAATGAATGCCAGACTTTTCAATTCTCAGAATATTCTACAGCCTAACCTCTAGTTGGTGAATACAGAAAATGGGTTGAGAAGAGGATCAGGTTTTTTCCACCATCTCACCATTGGCTTGCAAGGCTTGGCTTATGTTAAGAAAACAAAAGGCAGTGAAGAAACACCGAAAGCCAGAAAGCCAACAGTCACACACGAGAGGGAGAGACAGAGACATTTATTTTTTATTTTATTTTATTTTATTTTTCCACACAGAAAGCCAAGAGTCATGAAACCAAAAATAATTATTTTGATAAAAAAAATATTTCTGGGATTTAATATTTCAAACACCCGAATATTATTAACAAAATAAATTTTGACTTCTCCTTAACTCTTCTGAACTATGTCCAGAAAAATCCTATAGTTTAGGCTATTGGGCCAAAATAATATTTAGTATTTTTTTGGACCCGAAAAGTCCAAAATAATAAACATTAATTATTTTTCTTGGGATTAATTAAATAACGCAATAAATAATTACTGTGCCCAAATGACCAAAAATAATTAAACTGTAATTATTTATTTCTTGGGTTTAATTAAGTAAATAACCCAATAAATAATTAAGTATTAATTATTTTTCTCTAGTTTAAGTCCCGATTAATTTTCTAATTATTCAAATTGGACCTCGGTGAATAATTAATTAACCAATTAAACTAGATAATAAATTTCTCTCAATTTATTTTATTCCAGTCCAATAATAAATTAGACTTCCTGAATAAAAACCTCTCAACTGAAACCAATTTCTCAACCTAAAAATAATTAAGACTTACGGGCTACTTCGAGGACCAAAAAGACACATCGTCTTGGCTACTAAAATGACCAAAATACCCCTACTATATAAATAGATTTATTTTACCTTTTAAATATTTTCTAATATCACCATAAGAAAATATTGATCCCAAGGACAATTCTACATTAGCAAAGTCTTCGACCTACAGGTGAAATGACTAAAATACCCCTCTACATATCGCCGTACATTTAGAGAGGAAGAAGTGTACTAACACCTCTCTAAATGACATCTACCATCTTTAGGTCTCTAGTCCAATGATCTACGACCTCCTGGATTGTTTCTTCTTTCCAAGGGAGCTACCCTAAAGTAAACATCCAAGTCATGTTTCCTAAGGCCCTGAATATTTAGATCATTCAGACAACCACAAGGGGCGATATAGTGTAGAAACTATCTTGTACAAGTCTATCTTAACTAACTAGTTACACATACCCAACATGCAAGTATATTGGTCCTATGATAGAACCTCAACTATAGCATATCAAAGTATATGCTTCCAGCTTCGTCAGACCACCAACTCATACTCAAGTCATAGAGTACTAGTCCATACTGTAGCGGTAGTAGTCTAGGTTTCTACCATATAGTATTTTTAGAAACCACTACTACAGGTCCTATTCTACGTATTTGAAATACGCTTATGTCATGAAGTGAGTGGACTACTCACTGGCTAAAGGTAAGCCATTCCCCATTAGAATTCATAACATAGTAACCTAAATATGATGAGATTCTCATTCTCATCAAACAGTTAAGAACAAATGTTTATGTGTTTAAATAACCCATGGTCCATATCTTACTGTGAAAGACCTCCATTCACATGAATCACTTATTTAAACACAATAGGTCTTTTTCAAACGAAAATGTGCACAAATAAAGCAAATAAATTCACAAACGATTTTTGAAAATATATTCTTTTATTAAAATATTCGATATTTACATCAGAAACCTAGTCTAAGAGGGCACATTCCCAACACTTACTACTAAGACAAGTTATTCCTGAGAAATAATTATCAAAGATTAAATTGAGAAATTGAACTTCTTGTGAAAGATTCCTCCTTAGTTCTTTCCAAAAATTCAAGAGCATTCTTAGAGCTTAGTCCTATCCTAGAATTAAGTCTCTAAACCTACAAGGATAATTCAATTGAGAAACAATAGTTTGGGACTTGTATATTTCAAGATACTCTCTAGGTACTTGATTGGGTGCCCAGATTTCTTTTTCCCTCAAGTTCGATTCCCCTTGTTGGGTTTTAGTTTTTTGGGTGTTAATGTGGTAGATTATTTTTTTTTTTATTCTTTATCTCTTAGGTTGTTAGTTCATCTAGAGTTTTTAATTGTGGATCAAGTATTTGTTTGTTATTCAAATCCCATCTACAATTCTCTATTTTGAATGCCATTGTTATTGCGATTTGAGACACTTTGAGCCACAAAATTGAAGAGTGTTGAATCCTTGAAAGATCATATCAAATTGGAATCAAAACCACAACAAGTTTTGCTTCTAATCAAAGTTTAGATTGTAAGAAAAGAAGCTAAAAGAACAATACTAAAATAAAGGAAATTCAGAGTTGAAAATTAGCCCACAAAAGGTCATAAATTCTCAATTTCTCTTGAAAGATTAATGTGAAAAATCTTCTATGATATTGATATGATCACAGAGGATGAAACTGACATGTGAATTTGAAGAAACTTTGCCTAAAAAAAGGTGAAAAATCTGAGATATCTTGAGTGAAGAATTTGTGAACACCAAGTGTTTAATGGTTGAATATGAGATAAATTGTGGCTGATATGATTATTTATATTCACTTGATTCTACTCCATTGGAGATTAAATCTTGAATTCATACTTCATTACTAAATCATATAATCAATTGAGTTCATCTAGTTGGCTACATCTAGTGATCATGTTCTTGACATTTTTTATCATCTTATCATTTGAGCTAGTATCAATTATTTCTTTGTTTCTTCTTTATTCATTATTGATTTCTTGCTTTAATTGGTTCCTTATAATCTATCTTCTTATTAATTGTGTTTGTTGATCTCTTATTTATCAGGACTCTTACTTGAATTATCTTTATCTGTGTTACCAATCTATTGTTTGATTAAATTTCTTGTAAGACCACTAATTAATTATTTTTAGAAATTTAGATAGATTTAATTGCTGAACTAATTTCTAAGTAATTGAGGAAGTTTTTGGGAAGAATTGATTGTGGAATTGAGTGTTGGAAAAAAAAGCAAGAGGGTGAGCTTATTTTGAAAAGAGCTAAGAAGAGAGTATACACGAGAGAAGATTGATCATTCAATTGGGTGTATACAAGTGAGAGAATGAAGTAAGTAACCAGTTCTTTCTTATCTCTAACTAATTTTTGTAGAAAATGTTTATTTAATTTCGTAACAATAGCACAAGGTGATAAAGCATCTAGACACAACCAAATTGGTCCAAGTAGACCACAAAGGGACCCATTTGATGCAAAAGCAGCTATAGAATATCTTAGAGCATTTATGGAGGTACAAATTACAACTATGAGACATGATATAACTGATTTGCAAAGTCATCAAGGCTAATCACCAACAGTAGGTCAAAGGGGCCAAGGGTATCAACACATTTAAAGTCCTAGGATGATGGATAACTTGAATACCTTTCCAATGAATCATCAAGGAGAAGATTGGAATGAGCACTTAGTTGGAAAATTTCAATGAGCTCCTTTAAGAGGAGAGAGATATGGGTTGAATGGAGGAAGAAGGAGAATGCAAGGGAGGTTTGAGGAGAACAACTTGAGGGGTCTAGAGAAGAATTTTGAGAGGGCTTATAATTGGGAAGAGAGAGTTCAATATGAGGATTATAGGTGTGCATAATAGGGGTTTTAGGTTTAGAGATAGGAGAAAGGAAGAAGATGAGGAAAATAGGAAAATGAAACACATTAAGATGAATTAGGTGCCATCATTCCAAGTGAAAAGTGATCCAGAATTATACTTTGAATGGAGTGAAAGATGGAGATTTTATTTAATTGTCATGATTATAGCAAGTGGATAAAGGTAAAATTGCCAATTTAGATTTCTTGGTTTATGCATTAGTATTATGGGAATAAGTGATTACAAACTAAAGAAAAATGAGAGAACAAATAATAGTCAGTTGGGAATTGTTAAAGAACTTGATGAGAACAAGATTTATACCTATTTACTACTACTATGAACCCTATCAAAGACTTCCAATGTTTAAATAAGGGACTAAGAGTGTGGAAGACTTTCGTAAGGATTTGAAGGCGACTACGATAGAGCCAATGTAATTAAGGATCAAAGGACTACTAAGGCAAGATTTTTGAGTGAGTTGAATAGAGAGATTGCCAACATTGTGAAGTTTCATTCATATGAAACCATGGAAGAGATAGTGCACATGGCAATGAAGGTTGAATAGTAACTCAAAAGAAGGGCATATCCAAACAAAACTTTAAATACCAATCCTATACCAAACCAGCCACCGATTTTGAAGAATTACGAAAACTATCATCTAAGGAAATTAACAAAACAAGAGAAGAGTGGGGAAGAGACAAGGTAAAAGATATGGAAAGACCACAAAGAAGTAGGGATATTTAGCGCTTCAAATGTCTTGGTTGTAACATCCTACTATATAACTCGAAGAGGGTCGGGGTGTTAGGTATCTCTCGCATATCATATATGGCGCAGCGAAAGAATAAGAACGAGATACCATCCCAAGATTCACATATGTGTGAAAAACAAGACATAAAGATAACAAATGTAATAGCTTTTAACATTTCTTTGATCGTCCGAAGAACAAAAATTTCTTTTTCAAGTCGAGGTGCGATTCAGCAATCCTCTTGATCAAACTCCACGAGAGTTGAACGTCTAACCACTATAATCACAGTGTGTGATTATCTCTAACGGTAATCCACACAGAGGATACACTCAAGCACGAAGTTTTCTGTACTAGTAGAAAATCTAAGTGGCACCTAGGATTACTTGTTTTTCAGAAAAACAACGTGACAGAGAGAGAAGAGAAGAAGTTGTTTGTTGCCTAGGGTTTTTGTGAATCCAACCTCTGCTAGGGTTTCGAGTATGTCATACATATAAACCAAAAAACCCTACTAAAATTGAGAATTCTAATCCTATTAGAATTCCTTAATTGTAATTGGAAACATCAAGTTTTCACAATTACAATTTGGACCATAATTATAACTAATTATAATTTGGCCACAACAACTTATCTTTCTCGCAATTAACCTCACTATGTTATCAAATAACATCTTGAGTATATAATCCTCTATTGTGTGTGACCTATTAGATTTCCTAGTCAATTGGTAGCAAACATAAATTAATCAAAACGTCTTTAAGATTAATAATCCATAATTAATTAGAATTAATCCTATTAATTTTAATCAGGATTGGTTTATTAATTCATCAATTAATAAACCCATATTCCCAGATCATGAGCGGTATCTAGCAACACATCATGACCACCCAAGAGTCCAGGAAGTCAAGTGGCTTGACATGAGCCATTCAATAACAAACTACAGTGCAATTAATTCATTTCACAATACAATATCTCATTCGGTTTGGAGTACGAAATTAGTGCTAACTCCTTTCAGAATTAATTATTACCAGAATATAATAGTACTTGTATCAGGAACCCACTACTCTAGATGTGTATCAATTAGAACTATTTTCAATACACTAGCGCATTGGCCAAGGATTTCTCAAGTAGTAATTCCTATAAGTGGCCGAGAGATATTCGCTCATACTATTAGGAGTGGTGAATCCTTTATTGACCCTCCCAATTACTTTTGTTTACCTCACAATATACCCAATATCCATCCCATAGGCAGCCCTCGATCGAGCTCCAGAGATTGGAATCAAAGTATAATGCTCAGCAAACAAAGTACCTTGAAGATCTCAAGTCTAAAGATACTTGCACGTTTGTTATATTGAGATTATATAACTGGCACTAAATAGTTATCCATGTGATTATCTCATAACTAGGTTATCCAATGAACTTGTTCCATTAACAAGCATCCATGTGTTAACTTTAAGTATCTCAATACTCACGGATATGAGAACCACCACCTGATCAAATCAGGAAGTCTAACACATGCTAGTCTTCACGCATTAATGATGTCCTGTCTCATTAATACTATGACTAGGGACTATTTAAGTACTAACACTATACAGTGTAGTAAGAATCTCATATCATAATCTCTATCATGATTTCCTTAACACAGTGTTGTACTAGGGACTTTATAAAACAATTATATTACTTAAAAGTAAATAAAAAAATTTGTAAGATAAATAATACATTTTATTAAAATAAAATGTGTTATATATAATGTACAAGTGATTGCCTCTAGGGCACAACACTAACAAACTCCCACTTGCACTAGAGCCAATCATTCATGTATCTAATATCGAATGACTCTACATGACAATCATGTTTCTTTTAGGATAGTGCTTTTGTAAGCAGATCAGCTATGTTCTCATCTATGGAAACTCTCTCTATCTTTACATCATTCCTATCTATGATCTCCTGGATCAGATGATTGCGCCAAAGTACATGCAATAGTCTCTTGTTGGAACTTTTCTAATTTATTGCCCCTCCGCACAAGGTAAATATGTAGCCGGATTGTGATTTGAAATAATCTTTGTCAGATTAAAAACTAGCATCAGTATACCCGTTTATTTTCAAATCACCTTCTCCATATACTAAGAACACATCCTTACTCCTTCGTAAGTACTTCAGGATGTTCTTCACAGTCGCCCAATGACCCTCACCAGGGTCAGATTGGTATTTGCTCGTCAAACTGAGAGGACAATATACATCGGGCTTAGTACATATCATATCATACATGATAGATTCAATTGCCGAAGCATATGGAATCTTACTCATGTGATCCCTTTCAACTTGTGTCTTGGGAGATATCGACTTTGAAAGACTTACACCATATGACATAGGTAAGAATCCCCTTTTGGATTGATTCATGCTAAACCTCTTTAGCACTTTATCTATGTATGTAGACTGTGAAAGACCAAGTAACCTTTTAGATCTATCTCTATAGATCCTTATTCCAAGAATATAGGTTGCTTCTCCAAGGTCTTTCATGGAGAATTGTTTGGACAACCAAACTTTAACCGTTTGCAAGAGAGGTATATCATTTCCTATTAGCAATATGTCATCTATATAAAGCAATAAGAAAACGATTGCACTCCCACTAACCTTCTTGTATACACAAGGCTCATCCATGTTTTGAATGAAACCAAACTCTTTGATTGTTTCATCAAAATGGATGTTCTGATTCCTACAAGCCTGCTTAAGTCCATAAATGGACCTTTGCAGCTTGCACACCTTTGTTCTATCATTGGATGTGAAACCCTTAGGTTGTGTTATATACACTTCCTCAGTTAGATTTCAATTTAGGAAAGCTGTTGTCATATACATTTGCCAAATCTCATAATCATAATGAGCAGCAATGGCTAGGAGTATTTTGACGGATTTTAACATGGCTATTGGCGAGAAGGTTTCATCATAGTCAATACCATGTTGTTGACAATAACCCTTCGCCACTAGACATGTTTTATAGGTAACTAAGTTACCATCCATGTACGTTTTCTTCTTGAAAACCTATTTGCACCCCAATAGGTTTAATTCCTTTTGGTGGATCAACCAAAGTCCATATTTGATTTTCGTACATGGAATCTATCTCTGATTTCATGGCCTCAAGCCATTTGCCAGATTCTGAACTATTCAGAACATCCTTGTAGGTAGTAGGCTCATCTTCATCTATGAGCAATACGTCATTATGGTCACTAATGAGAAATCTATATCTCTCAGGTGTCACACGTATCCTACTAGATCTACGAGGTTCTTGTGTATTAGAAGGTTCATCTATTCTCTCAATAAATGTGGGGTTAGACGATTGATCCTCGTTTGTTTGATCTTTATGAACTTCACTAAGTTCAATCTTACTCCTCCTGTCCCCTTTAAGCATGTGCTCCTTCTCTAAGAAGACAGTATGCTTCGAAACAAGTAATTTATTTTCAGAAGGTAGGTAGAAGTAATATCCGAAAGAGTCTCTCGGATATCCCACAAACAAACACTTGTCAGACTTACTATCAAGTTTATTTGACTGTGACCTTTTGACAAAGGTAGGACAACCCCATACTCGCAAGTGAAATAACTTTAGTTTCTTACCAAAGAAAATCTAAAATGGGGTAGAATCAACCATTTTTGTCAGAACTCTGTTTAGTATATAAACAGAAGTTTCTAGTGCATGCCCCCAAAATGATTTTGGTAGGTCTGCAAAAGCCATCATAGTCTGTACCACGTCTAGAAGGGTTCGATTTCTTCTCTCAGATACACTGTTATGTTAAGGTGTATGTGGTGGAGTCCATTGAGATAATATCTCATTATCTCTAAGATAACTCAAAAACTCTTGTCTCAAGTATTCTCCTTTTCGATCAGATCTTAAAGTCTTAATACTTTTGCCAAGTTGTTTCTCTATTTCATTCTTAAAGTCATTGAACCTTTCAAAGGCCTTAGATTTGTATTTTATTAAATACAAATACCGTATTATGAGAAATCATCGATAAATGTTATGAAATTATTATAATATCCTCTTGCTTGTATTGACATTGGGTCACATACATCAGAATATATGAGTTCTAATAACTCCTTGGCCCATTCTCCTTTTCCTGAAAATGAGTTTTAGTCGTTTTACCTAGTAAACAAGACTCGCACGTGCTATATGATTCATAATCAAATGATCCTAAGTCACCAAACTTGTGTAACTTAGAAACATGATTTTCGTTTACATGGCCCAAACGACAATGCCATAAGTAAGAGGTGTTAGAGTTATCTATTTTAGATTTCTTATTGTTTATATTGAGAATCGGATTATCCAAGTCTAGAACATATAAACAATTAACTAGAGTTGCTAAACCATAATGAATATCATTCAATGAAAAAGAACAACATTTATTCTTAAATATCAAATGAAATCCATTTAAGTCTAAACATGCAACTAAGATAATATTTTTTATTAAAGCTGGTATATAATAACAATTTTACAGTTTTAGAATTAATTCTGAAGGCAGATTCAGCTTGTATGTCCTTACAACAAGTGCAGTAACCTTTGCCCCATTTGTAGTACATAGGTCCAGGTCGCCTTTCTCTAGTCTTCTACTGCTCTTTAGTCCCTGTAAGTTATTATACAAATGAGATCCACATCCAGTATCGAATACCTATATCTCATTTCTAAATGCAGTATTTATCTTAATCATAAACATACTCGGAGTAGAAGTAGAAGTGCTTGTAAGCTTCTCATTCTGTTTCTTGTCCTTAACGGTCTCCAAGTAGGTCTTGCAGTTGCGCCTCCAATGGCCCATCTTCCCACAATGATGTCATTGGCCCTTGGTAGCTACGTCCTTCTTCTTCACACCACATTTAGGCTTCATGGGAGCCTTCTTCTTCTTCTTTTGAACTTTATTCTTAGAAGAGGAAGATTCTACCATTAAAACTACATTGGAATCCTTCTTCATGGAGGACTCCGTAGTTTTGAGAAAATTGATCAACTCAGGAATGGTGGACTCAATCTTATTCATCTGATAGTTAATTACAAATTGTGAGAAACTATTAGCCAAAGACTGTAGAATTAAGGCAATACTTAAATTATGATCCATTGCAAACCCGAGAGATCTAATCTTCTCTATCAAGCCTAGCATCTTCAGCATATGAGTGGCCATAGAAGAACTCTCTGCCATTTTGCAACAAAATAGTTGCTTTGAGATCTCGTATCTCTCAGTTCTGGCTTGGGCGTCAAATAACTCTCGAAAATGTAATATGATCGATTGAGCATCTATATGCTCGTGCTGTTTTTACAATTCAGGAGTCATGGATGCCAGCATAATACATGATACTGTATCACTATCCTCCTTATGCCTTTTGTGGATAGCATGAGCATCTTGAGCTGGTGGTGGCGGAATAGGAGCATTTAGCACGTAGAGCAACTTTTTCGATTTGAGAATGATTTTCAAATTTCTATACCAGTCGAGATAGTTTAATTCGGTTAACTTGTTGGTTTCCATAATGTTAAGTATGTTTAAGTTTGTTGACATGATGCAAGTATCTTAGATGTAAAGATAGAGAGGATTAGCTACTGTATATGCACATGAAAAGCAAATAATTAGGACTTTAATTAAACGCATTTTTACTCCACTGTTTTATTCAAACTAATAGCCCCCACTACTGATTCGGGAAAGCCCGTTGGAAGTTTTCCTAGTGAACCGGTATCCAAATTCCTCAAGAATAACCTTGGGTTTACCCAATAAGTCACCATTAAGTTCATTGGTAGGTATCCAATACCAATTACATCGTATGTAACTACCGGATCATTGGGTGGTTAACATCTTTTAATTTTAAAGCCTTTTAGACTACCCCAACTTTTCCTCTAAATTTCTTTATGCTTGAGTTTGCCCAACCGGGATAAAAATATAGTTAAACCTGACCTATTAATCAGGAATTTAATTCCAAAGGAATTTAACTCCATAGCTTGAACATGCCTGATGTCAAGTAGGCTTGGATTTGCCCAACAACCTGGTCTCAAAAAAAGACTCTCATTCTTACTATATTAATAGAAGGAATTAGGTTTAATATTAATTAAGAGATTTGTTCCTTTTAGTGATTTTATTGAATGACATTAATAAAAATCAATAAATCACATAATTGATAATCATAGTAACAAAGCAATGACGTGGTATGGTTATAAACTTTACCCTAGATTAATTTCTTTGAACCATAAAAGAAATGAATATAGTTAACCCTATGTGTTCATGCATGATTTAAGTAGAAGGTCTTACCTTCTGGCCTTGTTTTGGTTGCCATCTTTAGAATAGAATAATTCTACTCCTATCTAACATATGTAAACTAATTACATAATTTCCTAAAGAGAGAAAATCTCGAGTTACATTTGAGGGGAGTTAGATGAGAAGAGAATTACACAAGAATTCTATAGAAGGCAGGACATGCAGGCCCTATTTCATAAAAAAATCAAAACTGTAAAATGCATGAACAAATATAATTGGTTTTAGTCCGTAACCATCCACTATGCCATTGACTATACTTAAACAAAATAAACATATACTTTTTATTATTCCAAAATCACTATTTTGGAAAAATAAAATAAATTCTAAAATCAATATTTTAGAAAACTACATTAATTTTAAATTTTCAAAATTACTATTTTAAAAAATAAAATTGTTTGTCTCAAAAACAATTTTGAGAAAATACTTTTGAGTCTCGTCTCTGGCAACGAAAACGGCAGTCCCGCTGGTCGGTCAGTGGGCAGGGGTCAGAGGAGCAGCGCCCCCGTGGAAAAATTTTTATTTTACCTCCTCTCATCAAATGAGATTTTTTCCTTTCAAAATTCTATTCCAGATTTTTTTTTTTAAATAGCTAAAACTTCGCAAACAGAGCAAAATCGGCGCCGGTTTGAAAGCCAGACCTGGCGCCGGTTGCATTTGGGTTTTAAGAAATTTTTTTTTCCAGAAACAATTTCTAGACGTTGGTGAAACAGCACGAAACCGGTGCTAATTAGGAGGCCGGAGCGGCGCCGGTTGTAGTCGGGAAAAAGTAGCGATTTTCAGAAAATTTTTCCGGAAACAGTTTCTGGTGCCCTAATCTTCTACAACAGATTAGTGAGAACAATTTTCAACAGAATTTTCTGTTTTGAAGCTCAAAACAACAACCAATTTGTTAGTTTAAATAAAACAAAACGGAAAATCAAATTCACAAGATGAAATAGAAGGCAATCAACATGTTTTTAAGAAAATGTTTTTCTGCAGAAATTTTTTAGCACATATAGAAAACATCTTTCGAAATATGCTATAACTTTTACACAATCATTTTGTGCTACGAACCCAACCCATAATGCTCGAAACGATTTCGACTCGAGTGAAAATGAGTTTCACAGCAAATAAAGACAAACACGAATACATGAAAATAGTTTTTCATGCAAAAAATAATGTCTGTAAAACACACAGCATGGCTTTGATACCACTGTTGGGTATCTCTCGCATATCATATATGGCGTAGCGGAAGAATAAGAACGAGATACCATCACAGGATCCGCATATGTGTGAAAAACAAGACATAAAGATAACAAAGGTAACAGCTTTTTACCTTTCTTTGATCATTCGAAGAACAAAAATTTCTTCTTCAAGTCGAGGCGCGATCCGGCAATCCTCTTGATTAAACTCCACGAGAGTTGAACGTCCAACCAATAATCACAGTGTGTAATTATCTCTAATATTAATCCACACAGAGGATATACTCAAGCACGAAGTTTTCTATGCTAGCAAAAAATCTAAGTGGCGGCTAGGGTTACTTATTTTTTAGAAAAACAATGTGATAGAGAGAGAAGAGAAGAAGTCATTTGTTGCCTAGGGTTTCCGTGAATCCAACCGTTGCTAGGGTTTCAAGTATGTCATATATAAACCAAAAAAATCCTACTAAAATTGAGAATTTTAATCCTATTAGAATTTCCTAATTGTAATTGGAAACATCAAGTTTTCATAATTATAATTTGGACCATAATTATAACTAATTATAATTTGGCTACAACAACTTCTCTTTCTCACAAATAACCCCACTATGTTATCAAATAACATCTTAAGTATATAATCCTCTATTGTGTGTGACCTATTAGGTTTCTTAGTCAATTAGTAGCGAACATGAATTAATCCAAACGTCTTTGAGATTAATTATCCATAATTAATTAGAATTAACCCTATTCATTCTAATCAGGATTGGTTTATTAATTCATCAATTAATAAACCCATATTCCTAGATCATGAGAGGTATCTAGCAACACATCATGATCACCCAAGAGTCCAGGAAGTCAAGTGGCTTGACATGAACCCTTCAATAACAAACTTCAGTGCAATTAACTCTTTTCACCATACAATATTTTATTCGGTTTGGAGTACGGAATTAGTTCCAACTCCTTCCAGAATTAATTCTGGCCTAAATACAATAGTACTTGTATCAAGAACCTACTACTCTAGATGTGTATCAATTGGAACTATTTCCAATACACTATCGCGTTGGCCAAGGACTTCTCGAGTAGTAATTTCTACAAATGGCCATGAGATATTTGCCCCTACTATTAGGAGTGGTGAATCCTTTATTGACCATCTCAACTATTTTCGTTTACCTCACAATATACCCACTATCCATCCCATAGGCTGCCCTCGATCGAGCTCCAAAGATTGGAATCAAAGTACAATGCTCAGCAAACAAAGTACTTTGGAGATCTCAAATCTAAGGAAACTTGCACGTTTGCTATATTGAGATTATATCACTGGCACTAAATAGTTATCCATTTGATTATCTCATAGCTAAGTTATCCAATGAACTTGTTCCATTAACAAGCATCCATGTGTTAGCTTTGAGTATCTCAATACTCACGGATATGAGAACCACCACCTGATCAAATCAGGAAGTCTAACACGTGCTAGTTTTCATGCATTAATGATCCATTGTCTCATTAATACTATGACTAGGGAATATTTAAGTACTAATACTATACAATGTAGTAGGAATCTAATATCATGATCTCTATCATGATTTTCTTAACACAGTATTGTACTAGGGACTTTATAGAACAGTTATATTACTTAAAAGTAAACAAAAGAAACTATAACATAAATAATACCTTTATTAAAATAAAATGTATCATATACAATGTACAAGTAATTGCTTCTAGGGCACAATACTAACATAGGGATGTCGCATTGTCTTTAGGACCAGGGGTTTTTATAACTAGATAGGAGTAGAAAAGACTTAGAATATAACTATTCAAAACTAGTACAAAGGTCTTAGAAATAAACTTAAAGAGTATAAGTCTAGAAGCAACATCATAAATAACAACTTAATCCAAGTCTTGGTCTTTATTAATTCCCCACCTTATTGGAACTAGTACTTACTAAAACATGATAAAGAAATGTGTGAGAAGAAATTCCTAGTAAGTCTTGTGTGTGCTCAGTGTGAGTTCAAAATACATACATGATGGAAGTTGAAAACTTTACAGAAAATGTTGAAGTCCTTGTATAATAATTTAAAAGATCATATAGTAGTTGGTTGTGTATTTTGCTCAACACAATAAGATAAATTAGCTGAGAAGCTTAAATAATCACGTTTCACATATAAGAGAAACCACTCATTAAATTTTGCAAAACCGGTGGACTATGAAACCATGCATTATAGTCCTTTACTCATAAAATAAAGTGGAATCGAATAAAACCACTTCATGTACAAAATAACCACTCATGCAATTTTTTTTATAAAATGGCAGACTATGAAACCATGCATCATGATCTATTTCCATGAAACCCCACATCATGGCAATGTACTGTGAAACCTTTCATCATAGTGATGTGGATGATCGGCCCACTAGGTGAGATGCTCCTTCTTCTCTCACCCAAACTTATGGTTGTCCAACTCTGGTTCACAATCTCACTTGGGACTGGTTGCTAGCTCGGATCGGCTTGACCTACAAACACTTTTGCCTTTTTTGAAAAAGGATCATACTCTAGAGGTGGTCACCTGCCGGAGTATTCACCCAATCCCTCAAGGGCTAGTACCAGTAGTCTGCCTTTATTGAGTACCCAATGTTTATCCAACTTAAGGTCATTCTCAAAACAAACAATTTTAATTAACTTGGGTATGGATGCATAGTGAGGTGTAGAAATCAAAACTTCATTGAAGAGTAAAAGAAAAGTTTATCCATGTCTGCATATAAAGTAATCAATTCCTTGACAAAATATTAAATCAACAAATAACTTGAATAAACAGAGCATTATTTAACAAAAGTCATGCAAGTACTTATTGCTTAGATCCTCTTGGAAATGCTAGTTATTGAGCTGATAAGTTTGGTATCCCCTCTCCGTCTAATAGATTATACAAAAGAATACTCTTTCAGCTTCTCTTCAATTGATCCATAATAATAAGCTATATGATAGAAGCTATATCACTCAATTCCCAAAGCAGATTATAAAACCCACATCACAATGGCCAACTCAACCAAAGATCACTAATTATATAAGATGATCATACATTCATTAATGACACTATAATATCATAGTTGGACATTACGGTCACAATACATTAATCGTGTCATCAACTATGCTAGCAAGACAAAGTCCCCAAAATGCTATGTCTTATCATCTCATAAGCAATTAGATGATACAACAGGACCTTAATGGGTAATTAGATATAATATTGCATAAGTAGATTAATTCCCCCACACAAGTGAAACTATTAGCCGAGATGTCTAGTATCAAAATACTTATCAATACGAAAAGTAATTCATAGGCATGCTCACTTTATAACTTACTTATAAGGATCTACATATATCCCATTGCTAGCAGCAGAGCCCAACACAATCAACTCACAATATTCATGTATAGAAGTTTCTAGCATGCTTATCTCCTAAGCAAACAACATTTGATTACTAATACACATATAACCGCATAACCTTATCAGCAGTACTTGTAAGTTAAAATTGCACCCAAGACATGAAAGTAAAATGTTAATCTCTAATTGGGTCGTAAAACATACTCAAAGATCACGTAGTGCAACCATGAACTTAAAACCATAAAGATCTAAAAATCCTATAACCATGAAACTTGGATAGAAGGTGGCCGAGAATTACTTGTGAAAGGACAATCTTCACTCGACTTGAGTAATTCGTGAGTTTGCTGCTTGGAGGGGAAGCTCTTCGTAACTAGTCTTGTCTTAAGTGTTGTAGGCCGAGAGTGATAGAGCTTAGGCAGTCTTGGTTTTTTGAGATAAGAGATGAGAGATGAGAGTGTCTTAGCTTGTGTGCTTATGAATAGAAAAGAGTGAAGCCGAGAGGGTAGTGTAGCCTTTTGTGGGTTTCAGTTTTAAGTAAGGAGGAGAGGGGGAGATTTTGGTTTTTTGTGTGTGTGTTAGAAGAATGAAGCCATGAGTAGGAGCGTATTTGTGTCTTGGTTTCATGTAGGCTAGAAGAGGGAATCTGAATCTTCTTGAAAATTTTGTGTGATTTTCAAGCATGAAGGGAGAGGAAATGAGAATGATTTGAATAGAAGGTAGTGTAGCCGAGAGGGTAGTGTAGCCTTTTGTGGGTTTCAGTTTTAAGTAAGGAGGAGAGGGGGAGATTTTGGTTTTTTGTGTGTGTGTTAGAAGAATGAAGCCATGAGTAGGAGCGTATTTGTGTCTTGGTTTCATGTAGGCTAGAAGAGGGAATCTGAATCTTCTTGAAAATTTTGTGTGATTTTCAAGCATGAAGGGAGAGGAAATGAGAATGATTTGAACTTTGAGTAAGAGAGTAAATGGTAGTCTACCTAATTTGGAGAAGGAAGTTGCTAAACAAAGCTACCTAATCACAATGGAATTGGAAAAATAATTATTTGATTTTGCATTAATAGAGGAATTTCCTCTTCTTGCTCCCACTCTCCATTTTCGGCTGATCTGAACAAGGAGAAATAAGAGATTTTCTTGGGGCTTGCTGGCCAAAAACAAGTAGTTAATCAGCTCCATAATAGGTTGATTAGATTGGTAATTGAGTGAATAGAATTAGGAGTTCAAAATTCAAATGGGTGAGAATTAAGAGAAGAAGGAAATGGCTATGGTAATTGTAACTCCTATATATCTTATCTGCCATTCGAAGCTAAAGGATAGGGATTATAATTGGTATGGCTGATTGTAATATTGAAAATGGCAGCTTATCTTAGATATGGAAACAAGAATATAGCAAGAAAGAATGTAGGGTAAGTTGGGAATCAAAAATGGAAATAAGAATATATACTCTTCCTAGAAGTTTTAAATTTCAAAATCCATTAGAAAAGGAAAAAAAATTATAGCTTTGGTAAGAAAATATTCCTCATCTATTTTAGTTTCCATAATAGAGCTTAAGTAATGGGAATTATGGAGAGTAGCCGAATATTCAGTAGAGATAGGTATGGTCAGTTACCACAAAAAGAAGGAAGGGAAATGGAAAATATGTGTACACAAGGAAATAAGATTATATGGAGAGAATAACCTTGGAACTCAAAAATTCAAACTCCTTAGAAAAAAGGAAATAATGTACAGCTTTTGGCAAGAGATATATTCCCTCAATCTCAATTGTCTAATTGATATATAATCAAGGGGATTGTTGTTTGATATGGCTGGCTGCTATATTAGAGAGATCACAATATGGAAACTCTAGTGAAATGGCAAGTATTTAATGAAGGAAGGAAAATTAGGATAAAATATTCCTTGATGGGATACTCTCTTTTTCTCAAAAAGAAATAGTGGCTATCGAAAAGGAAAGCCGGCCAAGAGAGAAGAAAGGAAAAAATAAAGAGGAATTCATGCAAGAGGTAGTATTCGAACCTCAATTATCTAACTAGGATTCCAATGCTCTATCCATTAAACCACAATGTCCTAATGTCTAATAATTGCACTAAAATCCTTAAGTATAATAACCCTAAGCATAAATTCTCCTCATAACAAAATAAATAATTAGTGTAATCCAACACCTATCCAAAATAAAGTATGAAAGATAAAACAAGCAACTCAGTACTACTTTGGTTAAGTAATAAACTTCACTCAAGGCACGCATATATACATATTATACATATAATCAAGCATATAAAATTCACATGTAAAAATGCAATACATACATTACCCTTATTCCCACGAGTAACTTAGGGTGGGGTTTCACATTGGCTCTAGGTATACTTCATATGAGTGTCCAAATAAGAATTGATATTCACAAATGTTCAAGAACAAATCTTATCTGGTGAAGAAAATTGTGGTGAGAAACAGAAAGATGTGCATTGATGATAATGAAGAGAGTGATGATGGGATTCTTGTTAGGTAAATTTGTTCATTAATTGGCATTGTGAGAAAGGTTTTGGGTGCATATGCGTGATTGAAGAGAAGGAGAATATGTAAAGGAAGAACATCTTTTATACAAGATGTCTCATCAAGCAAAAAACTTAAGTATAGATGGAAGAAGTTGTACAAATGTGATAAATGTTGCATTGGTGGAGAATTGGAAATGGAAACCATGAAATATTCTAAACCTTACTAGCTATCACTACTAGAAAACATTGATTTTGCAACAATAAATTTGTAATAAGCTATAATTCATTACAAATTCTTGTGCACATTCTTGATCTTTTCAAGGATATCAGTCATTCTTGCCCGACACCTTTCCTCCCATGCTGCATGTATCCGTGGTGAATGATCCGAGTGTTATGTTTAGTGTTTCTACAATAGTGAATAGCTTAGTATATTGTAAATTTAATATATATATATATATATATATATATATATATATAAGCAATTTTTTATATTTTTCAATTTTAAAACCTTTCTTTTAATCCCAATTTGGCCCAACATATTTTTGGTATATTCTCAATCATAATATAGTAAATTATAGTGACATTTCCAATAGATTTTGTTATCAAAATTAAAGTATTATATCATATCTTTAAACTTTTTTTATACACATATACTAGACACGAAAAGATAATACATTACACTATTAATTCCCAATTCCTTTTTTAGACTAAATAAGTTAGAGATAAACAAATAAAAAAGTTTATAAAACATTTGATCTTTATTCTTCAAAAGGTTATCAAATTAGAATTCAGACAAATTAATATAATAAAAGAATTAGAAGAAAAAGAAGAAAAAATAAATCTGTGGCAAATCCCTCGCATACTGCTAGGGATTTGCTAAAAAAATAATTAATTTTTATTAAAAAATATAAATAATAATATTGGAATTAATAAATACCAAAAGTCTTTTATATTTATATTACTATTAGTTAGCCTTACTAAAACTTTTATTTACACTCATAAATATTATTTATTATTAATTTTATTTGTTATTTATTATTTATTATTAAAATTATTTATAATCTATTATTGATATTGCTTATTATTTGTAATAATATTATTTATTATTTATTACCAATATTTTTTAGGATTTATTATTAAAAGTACTCAATATTTATTACTAATTTTATTTATTAATAGTACTCCTTATTTATTATTTGATGATAAATAGTTAATAAAAATTAGCCGTGGCAAATCCGTAGCTAATTAGCAATGGATTTGTGACAGAAAATTAGGTCGTAGCAAAACCCTTGCAAATCCGTCGCTAATTCATAAAAAATTTATTATATAATTAATATATAGCACAATAAATCACAAGAACATCAATAACTTAGTGGTGGAACACGTGTTTCCCCACAACAAGGACACAAGTTCGAGCCCCGGGTCCGATATAATCTCATAATATTCTTGGCGGGTCGAGTCGGGTCGGGCCAGACCGATGGGCGGGTGGGCCGGGAGCTAATTAATTAAATTTTTTTAATAATTCTGTGACAAATTCGTGATAGATTATTAGGATTTTGCAATAGAACGCTTAATAAAATTTTAACAATCACTATTCTGCACCCAAAAAATAAAATTGAACTATTCTAAATCAAAATATAGTAAATTACAGTGACATTTCCAACGGCTTTTGCTTTCAAAATTCAAATATTATATCATATCTTTAAAACTTTTTTTAATACATATATACTAGATACTAAAAGATAATACATTCCACTATTAATTCTCAATTCCATTTTTAGACTAAATATGTTAGAGATAAACAAATAAAAAATTTTATAAAATTTTTGATATTTGTTCTTTGAAGGGTATCAAATTAGAATTAAAATAAATTAATATAATAAAATAATTAGAAGAAAAAAATTCATGGCAAATCCCTAGCAGTTTGCTAGGACAATAATTAATTTTTATTAAAATATTATTCCATGGCAAATCCATGATAGATTGCTAGGGATTTGCAACGGAACATGTAATAAAATTTTAAAATCTTTCTTTTTTCCCCCAATTTTGCCTAACATATTTTTTTTGTATATTCTCAATAGTAATATAATAAATTATGCTGAAATTTCCAATGGCTTTTGTTGTCAAATACAAAGATTATATCATATCTTTAAAACTTTTTAATTTTAATACACACATATATTAGACACTAAAAGATAATACATTCTATTTTTAATTCTCAATTCCTTTTCAAGAAAAAATAAGTTGGAGATAAACAAATCAAAAAAATTATAGAACAATTGATCTTTGTTCTTCAAAATGCATTGACTTAGAATTAAGACAAATCAATACAAAAAATTAATTATAACAAAAAAGAAGAAAAAATAAATCCATGGCAAATCTCTAGCAATCTGCAAGGGATTTGCTATGAAAAATATTTAACTTGTATTAAAAAATTATTCCGTGGCAGATTGCTAGGGATTTATGACAGAATACAACTAATGCAACTTGCTAGGGATCTACGATGAAATCTTCTACGTTTTCTTATTTTTCATTGACTGGAAAATGTTATAATTTTTCCACAAAAATTTTTCCATCACAAATCGATGGCTAAATTTTTGCATAATTTTTTGGCACCTTTATTTGCAATAGAACATCTATTCATCGCTAGTTGCTACAATTTCCATTGCAAGTTTGTGGCAAATAGCTACAGATTTGCTATGGTTTTCCATCCCTCACAATTTCCTTTGTCTTGTGCTTTTGTGTCACAAGTCCATCACTAAATGCCACGGAAAAAATTCCGTGGTAGATCTATAGTTTTCTTGTAGTGGAAGAATGTTTTATCTTGGAAATGTCAAAAACACATTATTTCTAATGGATATTAAGCTTTTTATTTATGAAAGTATTTGTTCTTTATTTACTGGACAAGTGGTTGCTCTCCCCCCTAAATTTTCTCTGTTCATATGCTAGTGATAATTTGTGGTATGAAACCCTATTTTATTAAGGTTTTTAACAAAGACTTAGTTTTCAAGTCCTGATTTAATGTAATATTTAAGAACTTGTTGTTTTGTTTAGGGTTTATTGTAGGTAATTTATCCCCATTAAGTTGGAAGTCGTAGCACTTTCTACCACAAGTTGTAAAAAAGGTACTACAGGTCCATTGATCGTTAGTCAATAACGATATTGAATATGGAACTTACTTTTGTAATAAAATGTGTATTTTGCTCATAGTAATTATAAGATCTTGACTATCAGATCTTGATTTCACTACAACAAATTTGACAATTAATAACGAACCGTTAAATGACGTATTGTTAAAATATCACAGAAAGTGTTCATAGTGTGACAAAAATCATAATTCATGATGATACGAAATATTTATATCGTCACCATATATCTTTAGCGACGGTGAAAAGGTGACAAGCAAAATGATGATATAAAAAATATCTTAAAATATTATGCATGACAAAAATTAAACATTATGGAACCTCAATAGGTATGCCACTAATCATCAATTTTGGTGTAGTATTTTTTTATCTCACCGTAATACAAACAAATAATATTTATTTGTGAAATTGTCTTATAATTCTAGAAAAGAATAAAACTTATAATACTTTTATTTTTAATTAAAAGCCATAATATTTTGATTAAAAAACTCTTAATAGACTCTCTTTTTTTTGGGGTTATTTTCTTAAGAAACACTATGGAGATTGAAACAACTCAAATCACGATGTAATCAAGTGTTACCTTGTACTAATCATTTTTTTTCTTTTCCTTTCTTTCTTTTTATCATGAGGGGAAAAAAATAATTAGCATTTTATTTTTCGAGCATGACTACATAAAAACTTCTTTTTCCTATGAAATTTTGAGTTTAATTATAATTATTGTTGAAAATACGACCCCTAAAAACTTCGTATAATAGACACAATTAATCTTTATATAAATAATATTAATTTTCTAAATCATATATATACAAATCAACCGATTGTATTACAAAAAAATTGAACATAGGTAGATGAGTTGGCGGGATAATAATTGGTAGAGTAAAAGTTGCAAAATTAGTAAAAAAAATTAAACTTGGGATTTTAAGGAATAAAAAAAGACAATTGATAAGGGCAAATTAGATATTTTATTGAAAAAATAAATTTTGTTAGTCAATACCGTCATTAACTAACGGTCAGTGGACATCTAATGTCTTTTTTATAACTTGTGGTACTAAAGTGCCATTACTTCCTAACTTAATGGTGGTAAATTGTAAGAAACCTTTTATATATGCTTTATGATTTAATTTGTTCACTGAGATTTTAGAAGTCTTATTATTAGTTGTCATGGGGGTTTTATTTATAGAAATTAGTTAGTGTATGGAATTAAGGAAACTTACTATTATTTTATTTAATTAATTTTTTTGAATCGTGCAAGAGGTCTTATATTATTGGGGAGGACATTGGCGATACAATTGTGCCACGTCCCCGGGCACAGTGTGTGACAATTTTAGATTGCCTAATCCCTGACTGAGTGGCTTCGTTTCTATTTTTTCTGTGTGTTTCTTGGGACAATCTAACCAACAACTTTGGAGAGTGTAAATCAATTCTTCAAGGCGCTAAATTGGCACATCAACTTGGAATTATAAGGCTCAGTGTGCAATTTGATTCGACCATGATGATCTCTATTTTGCACCACCAAGCATATGCGCCATCGAAATTACTCTTTATACAATTTGAGATTTTTAACTATGGGTGCCAAATGGATTTCCAATTTTCACATGTATATTAGGAAGCGAATCATGGTTGTGACAATAGATAGACTTTGAATTTGTATTCTTTAATTATTTTGGTTTTTAGTTGATGAAATCCATTATTAAATCAAAATTTTATAAATATTTTCATTACTTTAATCATATATGTCATCCATCATTTGTGTAGAAGCATATATATATATATATATATATATATATATATATATATATATATTTAAGCCACCAGACCGTAAGTTTTATCATAAAAATTAAATAAAGGTATCGAGGGATGCTATTTGACAACAAAAATTGAAATTACATGTGAAATCCTTAGGCTTTATGTCTAATGAGCATGCTATTCTTGGGGATAGGTGATAGGGGCTAAATTAGTCATATTTTTCCTAGTTATTTTAGGCTCTTTAGGGATACATTTTGTTCAATAACTAATTATATTCCTTCATATTTGAGATTTTACCCTTGGAAAGGTATTTTGTTCATTATTTCAGATTTTAGGGGTAAAACAAAGCAAAAACTTCGCAAAATAGAATAGAGGCGGCACCGGCCAGGACATAGGAATGGGCGCCGGCCATGTGCTGTTGACATAAACTTCGAGGCGATGAAAAATTATTGAAACAGGACAGAAACAGAACTAAGCCGGCACTGACTCTAGTAGCCAAGGCGGCGTCGGCTGCACTCTGGACAACATTGCGTGGAAATCAAGAAAAAAATCGGCGACCAACGGAAGAAACAGAACATAATCGGTGCCAGCTCCAAAAGCCAAGGCGGCACTGGCTGTGCCCTGAGGAGAAGATGGATCTTGATTTTTCTACACGGTTTTTGGTAATCTGTGGAATTTTAGTATCTTCTTACTTCTACTCGGCCAAGAACCTTACACCAACGAGTTTAGGCACTTCCTAAGCCTATAAATAGGTGGAAACACAAGAGAAAAGGGAGAATTCATAGATTATTATAGAAAATTACTCAAATCAAAGGAGGAATTTTTTAATTTAAGGAGAGTTGTGTTAAAAGGTCTTTAAAGGAAGAAGAATGAGGCTTGTCTATGAGTGCTTTCTTTTACTTTGTTTTCTTTTTCTTGAACAATGATGTATTAATTGTTTATTGTAATTTGACATTGTTTTAGGTATTCATGATTTTTAGAGTTATTTTATCTTTTGACTAATTGATTGTTCTTCTTGGTATTTAATTACTTGTGCCTATTACGGGATTGATTTGTTGTTTCTTTCCATTAACTTGCTTGAAAAAGAGATTGATAGTGGTTTCAATTCATTAGTTTTATATTTGTTGTCTCTTAACTTGCTTGAAAAAGAGGTTAATTGTGAAGAACCAGGTAATTGAAGGTTAATTGACGTTTGCCAAAATATGGATTCATTGGTTAATTTCATGCTTTAAGTTTGCTAGAATATGGAAAGTTAATCAAGGATTGTGTTTAATGTATCTTTTAGGTGAATTAGTTGAGACAGAATATGTTATGCTAATTTGTCTAGAAAATAGTGATTTCATGGATTGAAAAAGAAGTGAGTCTACCTTAATCCTTCATAAGGCCAAAAAAATGATTAGTTATGATAATGATTGTGTTCTTTAAGATCATATTTGTCAAAATAATGGTTTGAGTTACATACTTCTCTATCCTTGACATGTATATATTCTTTCATTTCATTTTATTTTATTTTTATTTTTATTATTTTTCACTTTATTGAGTCGGTTAAATAATGAGAGAAAAAGGATTAATACATACTTGTTCCTTGAGGATCGACACTCATTTGAACCCTATGCTATGTTAATGATGAGTACACTTGCTCATATGTGTAATTTGGGATTAACGTTTTAATTTAAACTTGATTGGAGGTGTGCTTTTTTTTTTTATATGATTTTTATACCCAAATAAAGACACATCAAGTTTTTTGCGCCGTTGCCAGGGAACAATAGAATGAAAGTTTGGATTTTGTTGATTTAACCATGTAAATATGTAAATAAGTAAATATGTAAATATGTACAATTATTCTTTTCGCAAAAAGGTGCTATTTTTTGTATTTTGTGTATCATGTATACCTTTATAATCTAACCTACTAACTTTGACTATGTTCTATTGACTAATTTTGTAATCTTGTAATGTTGTTCTGTTATCTAACTTGCTTCTTTTTTTTTTTTTAGGTATTATCCTTGGTACATGACTCGAAAATTCGAAGGCGACATATTTGATTTTGACCCCAAAATCGAAAGGACACTATCAAAGATCCGTCGAACAATCCAAAGGAACTTGATCATCGGCATGAATGGTGCTCAAAATAACAATGCTGGGAATAATAGAAGGGTTATGGAAGACTTTGTGAAACCTACAATCTCGGGCACAGGCTCGAGTATCACTAGGCCTAGGGTGAATACAAATAATTTTGAAGTAAAGCCTAACATTATCCAGATGGTCCAAAACATGATTCAATTCAATGGGCTACCAGAAGAAGATCCCAATGCCCATTTAGCTAGTTTTCTTGAGATCTGTGATACTTTTAAAGTGAATGGTGTTTCTGAGGATGCCATAAAGTTAAGATTTTTTCTTTTTTCCTTGAGAGATAGAGCCAAATCTTGATTACCTACAAGTTCCATCACTACTTGGAATGCCTTAGCTGAAAATTTTTTGGCCAAATATTTCCCTCCGGCTAGGACAGCCAAACTTAGAAATGAGATATTTGCCTCTCAATAATTAGATTCTGAGCCCTTGTATGAAAGTTGGGAGAGATTCAAGGAGATGCTGAGAAAATGCCCACACTACGGATTTGAGTTAGGAATGCAGATGCTCATTTTTTTGAATGGCCTCACATTCGCAACACACCAAGTGGTGGACTCTTCTGCAGGGGGTTCCATCAACCATAAAACCCCAGAACAGGTATTCGATCTTATTGAGAACTTAGCTTCTAATAACTATTCTTGGGGGAGTATGAGGTCTAAAGCTCGCGTGTAAGGAGTGCACAAAGTGGATGTTGTGGCAGCATTGGAAGCTAAGATGGATGCCTTGAGTCAGAAGATGGAACAAATGGTGATGCCTCAAGGCCAAGTATTAAACGTAAGTTGTGATTTCTATGGAGAGGGACGCCCAAACCATGAATGCCAAAATATGGGTTCACTCCAAGAAACCACGGAACAAGCGGCCTTTGCAGGTAATGTCCGTCCAGGTAAAAATCCTTATAGCTCTATTTATAATCCTGGTTGGAGAAATCACCCTAATTTCTCGTGGAGTAATGGAAACCAACCTAGGTAGGGTTCTTTCAATTTTGAAGGCAATTAAAGGAACCAACCCCCCATGAACAACAATGCAGCACCTTCAAAGCCACCATTGGAGGAATTGATTGGCCAATTGGTAAGTACAACGGAGACTAAGTTCCAAGGGGTTGATGTTACAACAAGGAACTTAGAAGTCTCCATGCGCAACTTGGAAAATCAAATTGGTCAACTGGCCAAACTACTGGGGGATCATTAAGCCGGGACATTGCCAGGAAATACTGAGGAAAATCCACGGGATCAAAGCCGTGGAAAACATTAAAGCCATTTTTCTTTTACTTTACTTTCAGTTTTATGACTGAGACAATTTTTACTTCTGTCATTTTGGTTGATTGCTTTTCATGAATTAGAGTACATTGTTCATCATTATTATGTGTTCATCACTTTTCTTAAAAAAAAAGAAAAAAAAAAGAGAGAGCTGGATAGAATTCAACCGGCGTCGGCTAGGGCTAGGACCGGCGCCGATTCCTATCAGGCCAAGATATAGGCCATTTTGGCCACTTCTTCTTTTAAAATCTCCAACTCCCTCTCAAATCCTCTCTAACCCGCGTCGGCTTCACCGCTCCAACTTTCCAAAATTTAATTTTTCACCTCCTAATCACTTCTATAACATCTATCTACCTCTCTTTTGTTGATCTTACGGATAAAAAAATCTCAAAATCTTTCATTTTGCACAACAAACTCATCTTCAATCCATAAGCAAAGAGCTGGGATTTCTGCAAAAAAGCTTACATATTTTGCTTGCCCATGCATACACGAGCACAAATGTATGATTTTTATCCAATTCCCACGGTTAAAATGGTGTAGATGACTTTTTCTAATTTTAGGGACAATTTTGGCCAAAAATTAGGAGTGTTTATGTTATCTTGAATGGTGCATTACTCCTTGAACTTCATGATTTTGGATAGATTAGTAGTTAAGGTTCTTAGATACTTGATTTATGCACACGATCATTAGGAACTTCATGCATATATCTAAGGTTAGAATTGTGGCTATTTATGATGGTTGAGTAATTGCTACATATGGAACTGAAAATGTTTTTCACGTAATTCCATGATAATACCTTCATTCACATGATCATGTATACTTGAATGCATTAGTGATATTCAACATATTTATTCTTTACAGTGAACTTTATATGTATTCTTGTAGGTTGTGTTGAGTTGATTGGAGGAGATTGAATTGGTTGTTGTTGAGAGTGTGATATACATGGAAGGAGGTTGGGCATTGTGGTTGTTAGATTGGTTGAGGGTTGAGTGAGAATTGAGGATTGTGTTTGCAACGAGTAGCTACACCCCGTTTTAATTCTTTGAGCTCATTTGTTATAACCTTCTATTTTCACCACCACTTACTTGAAAACATGTCTAGAGCAAGGGGATAATCCTCTAAAAGGGCAAGAGATACCTCTTTCTCAGCCTCTTCATTCATCGATCCCTTGTTCCTTAGACCAACTGAGTTTAGCGATCCATCATGTGAGGAATAATACAATAGGAGAGCATCCAACAAAATCATTATAGAGCATACTTTTGCACCTACCCTAGACTGTGCCCTTAAATTAGGAATGATGTTTAGGAGGCTAGGATAGGGATCGATAATATAGCTAAAAAGGAATTATTGTCCAGTGCTAATCAAAGAATTCTATGCCAACATGGTTGACAAGGGAAATAAACACCTTCTCCACATTGAGACGAGAGTGAAAGGAATTCCCATTATCATCACACAAAATCATTTAGCTAACCTTTTCTAGGTATTTGATGATGATTCTTGGTAAGGGATAGACATTAACAATAAAAAAATTCTTTCTGACCCGAATTGGAATGCCAGTGGGACTAGAGCTACTCTAGGGTTGTATAACAGATAAGTCAGTAATGGACCTGAGAGACTTGCTCGCAAGATATAAGCACACGTAGCATTGTTCCATTAGAACGTACTCGGCACCGTCCCTACTAGATGTATTTGGTGCCGGCTCTTTTCTGGACAAGCTGCAATGCGACTGAAAGAAACGCTGACTGAATCACCAGTTCAATACTGGTTTGCCTTCAAGAAGTTATTTACCCCACTCCGATGTGATGGGTACAGTAACTCTCCTTGCAGGACAAGACGATCTCAGATCGCCATCGACGCACACCAATTGCGAGCACCTCGAAAATCTTCTTAGTTCACTGGTCCTGTTCAGTCAGAAAACTACTAGTAACGGTTCTGTTCTTTTCCCTTTTTAATATTACCTCTGAAAACACCTACAATCAATCCAAATTAGGAGACCTAACTCTAATCAGTTTTAATCTTTCTTTTTCCTTTTTAAGTTAGAGTTAATTGGGCCAAATAAAAAGAGAGGAACGTGAAAACATGGGGCAAGGCCAAGCCCGAGTTGGGCCGGGTAGGCGGCGCGCGTATATGGCAGCCCCACAACCTTGAGATTTTCTATCAAATCTATAGAAAAGCCTTTTAGCATATAAAGGCTTCTACACTCATCGACTTTTCCCATGTGGGACTCATGTCTAACATGAGTCCCCAAATGGTTAATCACCCAACTTTAATAACATTTAATTATGGATTCCCACTATAAAAATGGCTTTTACCATAATCAAAACAATCTCTAATATGTTAAGAACAACTTTCATTAATTGTTTTAAGCTAACTAAACATGAGTTAAAAGATATTAACTCTCAAAGTTGCCATTTTTAATAATCCCCCACAAATCCATAGTTAAAGACAATCTAGGATTTACATAATCTGCTTTCGATAATGGTACCTTCTGGTTTGAATCACTACCTAAGTTATCCAACTTATGCCCCCACAGGAACATATGGACTTGAGCCTTGAATCTAAATTTTAAGTGTGACGACGTCCATTGGTAATAACAGACTATCGGCTATAGAGACAATCTTTAGGGTTGACACGTTATGGCTATGTGTCCTGATCCTGTCTCATGAGTGTGTTCAGAGAAAATCCAATTCCCTTTAGTTGTTGAAGGCTTAGAAAGCGAAAAACACAGGGTACGTAGTGGAAGCGAAGATCAAAAACTGAAAAAACTAAAGAACAAGGGATTCTCGATCAAATGCCGGCTCCAACAGTACTAGCCGGCGCCGGTCGTGCTCTGGAAGGACTTTGAGGCTAAAATTTTTTTTTACCTCCTTTTCTTGTTCCTAAGAGTTGACTTGACCGGAATATGCGCAACTGAGGTAGGTGTGCTGGTGGAAGCCTCTGGTGCGATTCCTGCAAGCCTCCTACTTTGTCTTTGCATGTAGGTAAACGCCAAACTCTCGATTTTTCAGTATATGGCCTGCCTAAATCCGTTTGGCGAACAACTACAGACTAAGGAACCTTTTTCTAGAGAGAGAGAGAGAGAGAGAGACATCTGACTTTTTCCACAGAGAAGAAGCTGCCTCAAAAAGTGTGTGTTCTGCAACCACGTTGTTTCCAATCCTCCTGTTTAACCTAAATAAAACCCTAGGTTAAACTGGACTGGGCCATTGGACTCTTAGTTTAACCTTTTGGGCTTAATTAATTATTCTAATTAGAACCAAATAATTGGCCTAACAAATAATTAATTTTTCAGTCCAAATAAACTAGTCCAATAAATAAGCCTATATTAGTTTAGTCCCAGGTTAATCTTTAATTATTCAAACTGGGCCAAAGCCCTGAATAATTAATTAACCCAACAAACTAATTTAATTAGTTTTCTTTCTCCATGGACCTTTATTTTATTCTAATCCAATAATTAACTAGGCTACTTAAATAAAATAAATTCTATTTAATTTAAAATCAATTCCTTAGCCCGTATTTAATTAAGACTCACGATCTATATTGGGGACCAAAAGACACACTGCCTTGGCTATTAAAATGACCAAAATACCCTTGCCATATAAATAGCTGTATTTACACTTTAAATATTTTCTAATATCACCATAAGAAAATATTGACCCCAAGGACAATGCTGCGTTAGCAAAGTCTTTAACCTACAGGTGTAATGGCTAAAATACCCCTCTATACATCGCCGTACATTTAGAGAGGAAGAAGTGTACTAACACCTCTCTAAATGACATTTACCATCCTTAGGCCTCTAGTCCAATGATCCACGACCTCCTGGATTGTTTCCGCTTTCTAAGGGAGCTACCCTAAAGCAAACATCCAAGTCATGTTTCCCAGAGCCCTGGATATTTAGATCATTCAGACAACCACAAGGGGCGATATAGTATAGAAACTATCTTGTACAAGTCTGTCTTAACTAACTAGTCACATATACCCAACATGCAAGTATATTGGCCCTACTATAGAACCTCAACTATAGCATATCAAAATATATGCTTCCTGCTTCGTTAAACCACCAATTCATACTCAAGTCGTAAAGTACTAGTCCACGCTGTAGCGGTAGTAGTCTAAGTTTCTACCATATAGTACTTTTAGAAACAACTACTACAGGTCTTGTTCTACGTATTCGAAATACGCTTATGTCATGAAGTGAGTGGACTACTCACTGGCTAAAGGTAAGCCATTCCATATTTAAAATTCATAACATAATAACCTAGACATGATGAGATTCCCATTCTCATCAATCAGTTAAGAACGAATGTTTATGTGTTAAGTAACCCGTGATCCATACCTTACTGTGAAAGACCTTCATTCACATGGACTACTTACTTAAACACAATGGGTTTTTTCCAAACGTAATTGTGCACAAATAAAATTATAAATTCACAAATAATTTTTGAAAATAAATTCTTTTATTAAAATATTCGATTTTTACATTAGAAACCTAGTCTAAGAGGGCATATTTCCCAACAATCTCCCACTTGCACTCTAAGACTAAGTAAGTCCGTAGGTGCCCACCCCTATGGCGTCTAAGTGTCTCTTGAAGACTCTCTCAGCCAAAGGCTTGGTGAATGGATCAGTTAGATTGTTCTCGAAAGCAATTTGTTCCGCCACGACTTCCCGTCTCTGGATGAAATCCTGGATCAGATGGTACTTCCTCTCGATGTGCTTCCCCTTCTTGTGGTTCCTGGGTTCTTTTGATTGTGATACTGCTCTAGTGTTGTCGCAATACATCACAATCGACCTGTTCATGTGTGGCATGACTCCAAGTTCTGAAAGGAACTTCTAGAGCTAGACTGCTTCCTTGGATGCCTCCGAAGCTGCCACATACTCAGCTTCCATGGTTGAGTCAGCAATGCAAGATTGCTTGATACTCCTCCATGAAATAGCTCTTCCAGACAAGGTGAAAATAGATACTAGTGGATTTTTCTCTCATCCTTATCCACCTAAAAGTCTGAGTCTGTGTATCTTGTAGGAACCAAGTCATCAGCCCTGTAAACCAGCATTTAATCTCTTGTTCCCTTGAGGTACTTGAGAATATGCTTTACAGCTTGCCAATGAATCTCCCCAGGGTTTGACTGATATCTGCTAACTAAGCTTACAGTAAAGCAGATATCTAGCCTAGTACACAGCATGACGTACATGAGACTTCCCACAGTCGAAGCGTAGGGAATCCTACTTATTCTGTCATTTCTTCTTGAGACTTAGGACAGTTCCTTGCAGAAAATGACAACCCATGTTCGTAAGGAATTAGAGCTCCCTTGCATGAGTCCATGCTATACCTAGCCAGCACTTGTCAATGTATGTTGCTTGGGATAATCCTGACATTCTTTACTTCCTATTTCTAAAAAGTCTAATTCCGAGAATGTAGTTGGCTTCTCCTAAGTCATTCATACTGAATTGACTAGACAGCCAAACCTTTGTAGATGATAATGACCCTACATCATTTCCAATGAGTAGAATATCATCCACATACAAGACAAGAAAAACCACATTAATACCTTCAAGTTTCTTGTACACGCATGGTTCATCCTCATTTTGAATAAAACCATAAGACTTTACAGTCTCATCAAAATGAATGTTCCATGCCCTTGATGCCTACTTAAGTCCATAAATGGACTTCTTAAGCTTGCAAATCATATGCTCTTGGCCTTTAGCAACAAAGCCTTCCGGTTGGGACATGTAAATGTCTTCACTAAGATGGCCATTTAAAAATGCCGTCTTGACATCCATTTGCCATATCTCGTAGTCATAATGACATGCAATGGCAAGGAAGATACAGATGGACTTAAGCATGGATATCGAGGAAAAGGTTTCCTCATAGTTGATTCCCTCTTTTTGAGTATACCCTTTCGCCACAAGCCTAGCTTTGAAGGTTTCCATCTTCCCATCTACTCCCCTCTTTCTCTTGTATACCCATTTACACCCTATAGGTTTTATCCCTTCAGGTGAAGCTACAAGATCCCAAACCTGATTGAGATACATAGACTCAATCTCGGTTTTCATTAATTCATACCACAGATTTGCATCGACATCAGCAATAGCCTCCTCGTATCTAGTGGGGTCTTATTCTTGATGGTCGGAGACTAACTCAAAAGCTTCTCCAGTCCTTCTCTCCGGAACCCTAGACACTCTCCCACTACGACGAGGCTCCATTTGTACAGGCTCTTGAGGCTGTGCCTCTTCTTGTTCCATAATCGGGTCAGAAGAAGTTACTTACGAAGATAACTTCTCCTCTAGTTCCAACCTAGTTGAACCTTTTGTGGAAATACTTTGATCGTCCTCTAAGTATCTAGCATTGGTACTAACCAGTACCTTCTGTTCCTTAGGATGATAAAAGTAACCACCTTTGTCCCTTTTGGATACCCAATAAAATAGCATAATTCTGATTTTGATTCCAACTTGTCTCCCTTGACCAGTACATAAGCTGGACAACCCCATATCCTGAGATGATTTAGACTTGGCTTACGCCCAGTCTACATCTCATAGGGAGTTCTAGGTACTGACTTGGAAGGCACTAAGTGCAGAATATATGCCACTGTTTTCAGGGCATATCCCCAAAAAGACATTCGAAGAGTAGCATGAGACATCATGCTTCGGACTATTTCCATCAATGTCCTGTTCTTTCTCTCAGTTACTCTGTTCTGCTGGGGTGTCCCCGGCGTAGAGAGTTGGGATACTATCATATGATGTACCATGTAATCATTGAATTCACCAAGGAGGTACTCCTCACTATGATCCGATCGTAAGGTCTTGATCAATTTACCTATCCGACGCTCCACTTCAACCTTAAACTCTTTGAACTTGTCAAAAGAGTCAGACTTGCATCTCATCAGGTAAACGTAACCAAACCTTATACAATTATCTGTGAAAGTGATGAAGTACTTAAAACCTCCTCTAGTTGGTGTAGACAAGGGACCACACACATCAGTGTGAACAAGACTCAATACCTTCTTAGCTCTATCCGCCTTAGGGGTAAATGACCTTTTGGTCATCTTTCCCATCAAGCAGGACTCACACTAAGGCCAATTTTCCAATCTCAATGAGCCCAAGGGCCTATCATGGATCAACCTTTGAATCTTGGTTGAGTTGATATGACCCAACCTTAGATGCCAAAGATAAGAGTTATTGATATTGGTCTTCTTCTTCCTTGTTAAAGGTTCAGATTGAGTGTTATTTAATTGATTGTTAATAAGGTTTAAGAAAAGTAGATTTTCATACATTTGCTCAGTATATAAAATTTCTCCATCTCTACTAATAGAAATATCAGAATGGAAAGATACAGAATATCCTTAATTTATTAGTTTTGCAACCGAAATCAAATTCTGTCGAAATCCAGGTACATATAAAATATCTTTCAAAACCACTATTCTATTACAATAAAAAACAAGATCCAGCTCTTCCATTACAAGGGCCCAAACTTGTGCTCTATTTCCCACACGTAGTCCATGTTTGCCCTTTTGGAGTATTTTAATCTTTCTAAACTCCTGCAAGGAGTTACAGATGTGATCAGTGGCCCCTAAATCAACAATCCAAGTGAAAGTTGATCCAACAATTGATATAGACTCTAGATAGAAAATATTACCTGTGGGGTTCTTCTTAGCTAGAAGATCCGGACACCCCTTTTTCCAGTGTCCCTTCAGTCCACATTTGAAGCACTTGTGTGAAACCCCAGTTGAAACCAACCTTAGAGTGAGGGGGTTGGGATGCATATCATATTTTATTACATGTTTAAATATATTTTATAAGATTTTATGTGCTTTGGATTTGTGATTTGTAGTCTAGAAGGCTTAATTGTGGTTATTGAATAAGAATGGCAAAATGGTAAATTTTTCTTGAAGAGAAAATAAGGAGATAGTTTGAGGATTAAATAGGAAAAATATATTGGAGAGAAAATAAGAACAAGAGTTGTTGTGGTTTAGTGATTAGAGCTTTGGAATTAATTCTTGAGGTCTTGGGTTCAAATTCCATCATTTGAGTTTTTGCATGATTGAATTTTATTTTTATTTAGAGAGGCTGTTTTTGGCCTTGTATGCTTTAGGGAAGAGTAGTGGTGTTGTCCTAAGGGAGTCATAATAAGAGTATCCTAATCCTACTCTTGTGCCCTACAAAAATTTCTAAGGGAATTCATACCCTTCTTGATCCTTAGTTTTCCTTACTTCTCAATTCATTAAGTTGTCCAATTTATTCAAGCCAATTCTATTCCAGAAAATTCCAGCAAAGTGCTGTGGCTTTAAAGGTTAAAAAATGCCTAAGAGTAAGACATCTTGTGGACCGAAATTGGCAGGAGTTGTGGAGGGTTCCCAAGAGATTAATCTCCATGGTTGAACCTTCAAAACTCCACCCTAGCTATGTTCATTTTCTTCATGAAGTAACCTGGATTTTTTTTTCCAGCTTCTTGTTCAATCCATGTGTCGAAATTTTCAGTCTTCATTCCCTCCCAAATGCTGCCAAAAAAATAGCCCTCTTTACCAGCTTGAAGTCTGAAATAATAAGGCCAAAACCGGACTGCACAAATGTTGTGTAAACCAGAAAATTTTCTGGACAAATTCGTAGCTTTGGTGATCCTAAACCAAGCTGTTTTCTTCCAGTTTGCATTCAGCACCTTAGCCATGTTTTTCCTCCATAAAGAAGGCTGGAAACCACCTTGAAAGACCTCTAAATGCCCCTTCAAATCCTCTACAAAATGATTGGAAAATGGCAGCAAAAGCTGCCCAGAAAATTCCAGCAACTAGCGAAAATCTGTACAAGAATTTTTCCAGCCTCGCTCCATCTTCAGTCTTGTCCGAAACCTCCCTCATTTTTCTGTACAAACTTCCCTTGCCATAAACTGTGCTCTATCATCTTCTCCAACCTTTTGCTCGAAAAACCTGTCCATGGCTGCCCCTAAAATATCTCCAACAATTACTCCAATCAAGTTATTGATTGAAGACCAAAATTTCAGAAAATATATTTAGTAAACTTCCATAAATCATCCCTTAAACAACCAGACATTCCTTCACCATTGTACTCCCTCTTTTCGGCCACCATTAAGCCCCTTCAAACAGCTTTCATTCCAGCAGAATCTCTAGCCATCCAGTCGGCCATTAGAGCTTCCAAAAGCTCTCCTCCATTGAAGATCTTCTTACCATATTTTGTTTCCAAAATTGATTCCCTAAAATATTCTTCTTGGTTTCCAAATAATCAGCCTTCCTTTTTCCTCTCCAACCAGAAAATTTAATTGCTAAAACTCCCTCAAACAATTCGGCCACTCCTTCCCTCAGAATTTCGACCAGCTTTAACCAAAATTCTCTCCATTCTCTTCAACCTTTAAGAACACCAAGAACACCTACTAGCATCCATACGCCTAATACCACTCCAAACCACTCTAATCTTCTCCAAAAACTCTAGATCACACCTACTCCACCCCTTGAAACCACTTTTGAAATTTTTAACATCAAATACCAAAATCCAACTCTCTCTTTTGGATCGAAAAACAAGTATTTTTGTGAAGGCTCAAGAACATCTTCAAGGTAAACATGATCAATCACACCACCTTCTCTCATCTTCAACATCTAATGATATATATATATATATATATATATATATATATATATATATAATCATACTAATGGACTCTCTTTTTCTCTTCTCTCTTTCTCTCTCTCTCTTGGCCGAATGCTCTCCCTCTCTTGACAAAGACTTTGGAAATCCTTAATTGCCATTTTCAAGTGGAACTCAAGAGAGAGAGAGAGAGAGAGAGTCCATTAGTATTAAAATAATAAATAATAAATTTATTAATAAATAAATAATAAATTTATTTATTATCTTTTAATCAAAACCTATTAAAATCTACTTACAACTAATTTTAGTTACCAATTATTTTCTAACAATTAATTATCAATTGATTATTATTTTAAATAATTACATCTAGGTCCTAGGACCCTTCATCAAATAAACCCTAATTTACTTTTAGCAAGATTTAATTTCAACTTATAGTACCTATTTTCTAAACCCTAGTTATTTTAATATCAAGCTAGATTTATTTTGTAAACCATTTTATTTGTTATCTAGCCTTAAAGTTTAGGACACTAGGATCATTGTTGTAGTAAGTTGAGCTAGTTTTATTTGTGAAAGTGAAATTTTTTTTAGCTTGAGTTTAATTATGGCTTATATTTACCCCAGGTAGGGTTAGGTCAGCTGTTGAAGACCTTTATTTTATCTCAAGCTAAGGATTAGGTAAGCTCCTACATAAAAACCGTTTGATGCAAAATGATTATTATGGCAAGCCAAATGTAAAGTGTATGGTGTGAAACCCCGGTCAAAACCAACCTTAGAGTAAGGGGGTTGGGATGCATATCATATTTTATTTCATGATTAAATATATTTTCATATGATTTTTATGTGTTTTGGATTCGGGTTTTATTGTCTTGAAGTCTTGTTGGTGAGTATTGTGTGAGAGGGGCAAGATGGTAATTTTTGCCCGAGGTGAAAATAGGGAGATAGCCTGTGGATTGAATAGAAAATAATTTTCTAGTGAAAATATCAACAAGAGTTGTTGTGGTGTAGTGGTTAGAACTTTGGAATTAATTCTTGAGGTCTTGGGTTCAAATTCTATCATAGAAGCTTTAGCTAGATTAAATTTTATTTTTGCTTAGTGGAGGAAATTTCGGTCTTAGGAGCTTAGAGTAAGGTAGGGATGATGTCCTTAGAGAGACATGCTAGGAGTATTCTCATTCCACTCTTTTGCCCTACTCGAATTTCCTAAAGGGAATTGTTGTTCCCTTGATCTTTGGTTTTCCTTAGGTATCAACTTCTTAGTTTGATCAAGATGTTCTATCCATTTTCTTTCCAGAAATTTCAGTAAAATGCTGTGATCTTGTGGGATCAAAATGCCCTAGCAAAAGGCTTCTCATGGTCTGAAAAATGTGGAAGAATGGTGGGAAATTCCAAGGGGAAAAATTCCACTAGTAAGCTTGCTGAAATTTCACTCTAGATTAGTTCATCTTCCTTCATGGCAGGAGCTGAAATTTTTCAGCTTGTTGTACCTTCAAAATGTCAAAATTTTTAGCTAAAATTCCCTCCCAAATGCTGTCAGAAAAATGATCTTTAGGATCAGTTTGAAACCTGAAAATTCTTGACCAATTTCGGACTGCTCAAAGCTGGAGCAAAATAGGAAAAAATTCCTGTACGAAAAATAGTTTTGAGAGTCCAAAACCAAGCTGTTTTCTTCCAGATATTGTTCAGTAACTTAGCCATTTTTTTCCTTCATGAAGAAGGCTGGAAACCAGCCTTGAATACCCCTGAAATTCCCTTCAAAACTCGCTGGAAATTGGCTGGAAGTGGCAGCCGAAAATCTGCCCAGAAAAATTCCTGTTCAGCGAAATGCTGGGTAGTCCAAATTTCTAGCTTTGTTTCCTATTTTTCTTCTGGCCGAAACACCAACCTTAATATGTCAAAACCTTTCTTAAACCTCCATTAATAGAGCTCCATTGTTTCCCTCAAGCTTCTGCACGAAATTCAGCAATGGCTGTCCGAAAATCTCTCCAATAAATCCCTGCAATTTAGCTTGATTGGTTTCCAAAATTCCAGCCATCCTTGTTTAGCAACCTTCCATAATATCTTCCTCAAATGACCAGACATCTTCTTCATCATTATGCACCTTAGTTTCGTCCACCATAAGCCACCTTGAATCAGCTTTAATTCCTCAGAAAAGCTGCTCAACCAGTCGACCATAGGAGACCTTCAAAGCTCTCCAAATTATCAAGATATCCTAGAATATTTAGTTTCCAAATTCACTTCCTAAAAATATTCTCCAAGGATTGTGACAACTAACCCTTCATTTTCTCTTCCAAATCAGAGAAACAACTCCCTAAAACCTACAGAAATTCGGCCAGCCCTATCCCTCACAAAAATTCGGCAGCTGCACAAGAACCACCTCTCGAAATCTCTCAATCTCCAAGAACACACACACTACACCAATAACACCTACCTCTTCCCTACACTCAATACCCCTCCAAACCATCCCAAATCCTCTCAAAAACTTCCAGATTTGACCTACTCAATGCTGTGAGTCCATCAACACCATTATTAACATCAAACTCCTCAAATCATCTTGCTACTTCGGATTAAAAGCAGAAATTTCTGCGAAGGACAAGAACATCTTCAAGGTAAATTTACTCTATCAACTTCATCTTCTCCAAACATGATCTCTAGTGAGAACCTATGTGAATAAATATACTAATGATCTCTTCTTCTTCTCTCTCTCTCTCTCTCACGGCCGAAACTCCTCTCCCTTGGCCGAATGACTTCTTCTCCATAATCATGCTCTCGCCATCTCCTTTGGACAAAGTTAGACACCTAGGAGTTGAGATCTACTCTAAACTCCTTCAATGCGTTCATCAACCAAGTAAGTACCATCAATCCTTCTTTTAAACTCTAGAAGCATGTCTCTAGGGTGATAATGATAATAGGTGGATGGTGATAGGATTTGAGTATATATATATATATATATATATATATATATATATTGTTGAGATTGAAGTATGAATATATGTATGATTGTGAAGGAGATGGGATTTATGCATGGAAGGATTGTCTTGGATGATTATATGATGATTTGAGGTTGATGCATGTCATAAGTAGTATATGTGATAAAGTATGCTAAAGATTATGTCACCTTTGGTGAATAGGGTTTATATTCATGATGGATTAATATTGAAGCCATGATCATATTTATGCTAGTAGGGGTTAGATCATGTATTGATAAATTGAGATCTACGCTTGTATGCATGATTTGGATGATTTGATGAATTAAAGGATTGTGTATGTATTGATTGTGGTTAGCCATAGGAATTTGATCATGATCTAGTTGTCCCCAAACAAATTTTTACTTCATGAATAAAATATTCAATAAAATAATTTCTCTTAGTATTTTCGAAAAAAAAACCCCCCTAGGAAGGGTAGATTTGAATTGTCATATATATAAAGGATATTTTAGTCAAACAAATAATGATTTTTGCTAGATATATATATATATATATATATATATGTATATATTACTTAATATAATGAGATCAATTAAAGCCTTTATGAAAATAATTACAATTAGTAGAATATATATTACTAAAAATTTAACTATTATCTTCTAATCAAAACTCCTTAAGAATTTATTTACTATTTTTCAAGTGAGACTCATTAAATTTATTTTCAACTAATTTTAGCTACTAATTATTTTCTAACAACTAAATTATAAATAAATCAATATTTTATTTAATACTACCTAGAACTCTTGATCAAATAAACTCTAAATTTTCCCTAGCAAAATTTAAGCTTTCAACTTATTAAATTTATTTCCCAAACCATTAATTATTTTAAATAATTGTACTAGGCTCAACTCTTAAACCTATTTACTTATTGTTTAACCTTAAAGCTTGGGACACTAGGATCATGGTAGTAGTAAGTTGAGTCGATTTAAAATTAAGGAAGTAGTTTGTGGCTTGAAATTGATTGTGATTTGTATTTGCCCATGTGGGGTTAGGTCTGCTGTTGGAGATCTTGTTATTGTGAGCAAGAATTAGGTAAGCTCCTGCATAAAACCTGTTTGATGCAAAATGTTTATTATGGTAAGCTAAGTGTAGAGTGCATGGACACTCATTTATGTAAAGGCAATTGAGGGTTAAATCCTTTCTTATTTCAAACATTTGAATTATTTAAAAGCTAATGAGCAGATTTACTCAAACTCAAACTCTTTCTAAAACTGATTTTGTTAAAGACTTTGGAAAACCCATAAATTGCCATTTTCATGTGGAACAGTGTTTTGTTCATTTTATCCCAAGTGGGAAACGTCGTTGAGTACTCAATAAGGGTGGACTACTAGGACTAGTCTTTGAAGGGTTAGGGTAAGTCTCTTAGTAGGTGGCCATCTCTGAGGGGTAAGTTCTTCCCGGATAAGATGTTAGTTCAGTGAGTCGTGCCGGTCTGAGCTAGCAGTTTGTTTTCAGTCAAGTGACTGTGGTTTGCCGGAATGGACACCCGGTTGTTGTTTGGGTATAGAGAAGGAGGAGTATCTTGCTTAGTAGGCCGATCACCTACTTTTGTCAGTCTGCACAAAGTGTCGGCATTCTGACCGGTTATGGGGCCCAACGTGTGGTAACCCATATCCTTTCTTTCGAGTGGTTGATTTTATTACTTATGTATGGCTGAAAAAGCCAAAACGCCACTCTTGTTTTTGACTAATGTTATTGCTTGCCAGTATTTCTCTTATAAAGGTTTCACACTTTGCATCCACGAATTGTTTTCACTAAACACCCGAAGCACACACGGACTTACTGAGATTTCTGTCTCACCACCATTTTATCATGATTTCAGGTCCATCCTGCTGTGGGCATGAGTAGCTATATATTATTTGCTTTGGAAGAATTTTCTGAGGATTTATTTTGTGTAATGTTGGGAGAGCTGAGAGCGGATGAATTTTTATTATAGATTTGTTTTGAGTATTCTTGGATTTATTATTATTTCTTTTGGGTTGTAATAAATTTTAAGTTGAAGTATCATTTTATTTCCGCTATTATATTTGTGTGTCCTAGTTATAAAGACCCATTGTCCTTTGGACGGGGCGACATCCCTGGCCCTGGCGGGCCTAGGTAGCGGGGTGTTACATATGGACACTTACTTCTGTAAAGGCAATTGAGGATTGTCCTCTTTCCTATTTTAGTCAAACAAATTATTTGAAAAATCAATGAACAGATTTACTCAAATCCTAAAACTGATTTTGACAAAGGCTTTGGAAATCCTTAATTGCCATTTTCAAGTGGAACTATGTTTTGTTCATTTTCCCCCAAGTGGGATTAATTACGTTGAGTACTCAATAAGAGTGGACTGCTAGGACTAGTCTTTGAAGGGTTAGGGTTAGTCTCTCAGTAGGTGGTCACCTCTGAGGGGTGAGTCCTTCCCGAATAAGATGTCAGTCTAGTAGGTCGTGCCGGTTCGAGCTAGCAGTTTTTAGTCAAGTGGATTGTGTGTTATCGAAATGGACAATCGGTTTTGTTTGGGTATAGAGAAGGAGGAGTATCTTGCCCGGTAGGCCGATCACTTACCTTTTGTCAGTCTGCACAAAGTGTGACATTCTGGCCGTTGTATAGTTATGGGGCCCAACGTGTGGTAACCCATGACCACCTTTTTGAGTGGTTGATTTTATTGTACATGTATAGTTAGAAAAGCCAAAACACCACTCTTGAGTTTGACTTTTATTTATTGCTTGCCAGTATTTCTCTTATGAAGATTTTATACTTTGCATCCATGAACTGTTTTCACTGGACACTCAAAGCATACACGGACTTACTGAGATTTTTATCTCATCACCCTTTTTACCATGATTTCAAGTCGATCCTGCTGTGGGGATGAGTAGCTAGTGTTATCCGCCTTGGAAGAGATTTTATTATTTATTTTTATGTAATGCTTTGGGAGCTGAGAGTGAATAATTTTATTTCTGGATTTGTTTTTGAATTCTTGGATTGTATAAGTTTTAAGTTTTAAGTATTGTTTTATTCCATTATTTTGAATGTGTGACCTAGTTATAAAGACCCCTTGTCTTTTGGACTGGGCGACATCCTCGGCCCTGTCGCGCCTAGTAGTGGGGTGTTACAACTTGCCCTTGGGTTTGTCTTTGGGCTGGGCCGCTGCATTCCTCTTCTTCTTCTTAAACTTTCTAAGCTTAGGCCCAGTTCGAGAAGATGAAGCCTTAGCAATTATAGCCTTAGATTGTGGCTTCATGACCTCCTCTGCCATCTGGAGCTCATTCATCAACTCAGTTAAATCTATGTTCAACTTGTTTATGTTATAGTTCAACTTGAATTGAGTAATGGAACCCGTTAGAGATTCGAGAACCATGTCCACATGGCTCTCGGGGTCAATGACAGCTCCTAAGATTTTTGCCTCTTTGAAAGCAGCAATCATCTTGAGCATATACTCTCTGACTGATGCTCCCTCAGCCATCTTAGTGTTAATGATGGTTCAAAGAGCCTCTTGCTTTGTGGGCCGGCTCTTATCCTCGAACATCGTGACTAATGATTGGGTTATATCATATGCAGTGGTCATGTGCTCAAGTTTAGATTGGAGCACATTAGACATGGAGGCCAACATGTAACAATGAACCATCTCGTTGGCCTTTTTTTATGCCTTCTCAGCCTCACGCTCCTCGACGGTGGAACACTCCTCGATAACAGGGCAGGTTTCGTAAAGGACATACTTATACTCTTCCACTGTGAGTATTATGTCTAGGTTCCTCTTCCAATCCACATAGTTGGTCCCGTTAGCTTATTCTCTCGGAGAATAATGGCCAATGGACTAAAAGAACCTCCTACCATTTCTGAAAAATTGAAAAAAAAAAAGATTCAGTTTGTGAAAACAAAACAAATATGTGCACTTTATCCTTATTATCAAAACTGATAATAATCAATTTGGCTCTTAGGAAAACTGACATATCTTCTTGGAAAGATTAACAGTTTCCTAAGCTAAGTGTGTTAACCACCACAAATTAATTTCCCTTCTAGGTAATGATCTAGAAGATAACTCCATTGAGAGGATGGCCATTTCCTCTCATTTCCTATGGATATGCCTCGCACTATGACCTCCAATGAGGGGCTGGCCGATCATAGTACATGCCCCGGGTTATTAATTACATCCCTCTATTAAATTTAGATCCTTGTAGTATCCCCATCCTATACGGGTTCACTCCCAAGGTGACGCGAGAGGATCTACGATCTCTAATGAGGATCGTGATGGGTGCCGTGGGACCGTTGGAACCCCTCCCCCACTTAGTCTTTTAAAACAAGGGTTTTCTGAAAAATATCATTTGAAAATTTCCATCAAGTTTTTCCCTTAACTCAAAAATAAAATGTCTAAGTCTATAAAAATCTCTATGTCAAAGTTTATATCATTTGAGAGTTTTTTCCCATGGACTAATTTTATTTAAGTTAAAAACTTAATGATTTCAAAAATTTTCCAATTAAAACTTTCTAGAGACTTTGGTCTCAAGTTTATTTGACAAAACAATTTTTGTTGCACCAAAATTAAAACAAAATGGCTTTCCATTTTAACATTACAAAAATATCTAAATCTAATATATTTTCTATGTCAAGGATTAAATCCTTTGAGAAAATATCTAAGGATTAATTTTTGTTCAAGTTAAAATAACCATTTAATTTGTAGAAAAATGTTTTCCTTGTCAAAACATTCCCAAAGACTTTGGTCTTTGAGAAAATGTGCACATAGGTACATAAAAATAGCATGGTAGAAAACAGTAGACGTTTTCATGCTTTTCTATTTTTTAAACCCAAGTGCCCAGATAATAGAATTAAACATATTAATTAATTAATTAATGGTCTTGTTTAATCCTAAAATCCCTTACTAATATTTTTCATGCATAAATATTTCTTGAATATTAACTATTGCAAAATATTAACTTCACCTGGTATGGACCCCAAAACAAAAAGAAAACGAAAGAAAAATTACAAGGAAAAAATAAAAAAAATTTCTCTTTGGTCCATTGCACCCGCCACACTGGATCATGCACCTATCTACACTGTGGTTCACTGCACCCGCCGTACAGAACCAAGACCCATGAGAAACCAGCGCGCGGACCGGCCTTCAAGATCCAAGCTGACGCCGGTTCCAGCACCCCAAGCCAGCGCCGGTTGCGGTCTGACTGGCTCTTCCTATAGTTTTTTTTTTCTGCGAATTTCCCCCATTTTTCTACACAACTTCTGGATTTGATGGCACCCCAATTTCAAACCAAATACAATGAAATCAATCAAAACCAACAATTGCCTATACTCATAAATATTGGGCTTACACGATTTGCTAAGAAAAACAGTAAATTACAAATCTCCTATACCTCCACCCACGAGGTTTAACAGAGAATCTATCCATACCAGAAATAGCGAAGGATCACAATTTCAATCACACATATGTGTCCAATTTTATTAATCTAGATGCATGCTCCCTATATTTTCACAAAACCTTCATGCTCTGATACCAATTGAAGGCTTAGAAAGCGGAAAACACAGGGCATGCAGCGGAAGCGAAGATAAAAAAACTGGAACAACTAAAGAACAGAGGATTCCCAATCAAAGCTGGTGCCGGCTCCAGCAGTCCTAGCCGGCGCCGGTCGTGCTCTGGCGGGACTCTGAAGTTAAAAAAAAAATTTACCTCTTTTCCTCGTCCTAAGAGTTGGCTGGACCAGAATATGTGCAACTGAGGTAGGTGTGTTAGTGGAAGCCTCTGGTGTGATTCCTGCAAGCCTCCTACTCCGTCTTTGCATGTAGGTAACGCCAAACTCTCAATTGGTGAATAACTACAGACTAAGGAACCTTTTCTAGAGAGAGAGAGAGAGAGAGATCTGTCTTTTTCCACAGAGAAGAAGCCATCTCAAAGAGTATGTGTTCTGCAACCACGTTGTTTCCAATCCTCCTGTTTAACCTAAATAAAACCCTAGGTTAAACTGGATTGGGCCATTGGACTCTTAGTTTAACCTTTTGAGCTTAATTAATTATTCTAATTAGAACCAAATAATTGGCCCAACAAATAATTAATTTCCCAACCCAAATAAACTAGTCCAATAAATAAGCCTATATTAATTTAGTCTCAGGTTAATCTTTAATTATTCAAATTAGGCCAAAGCCCTGAATAATTAATTAACTCACCAAACTAATTTAATTAATTCTCTATCTCCATGGACCTTTATTTTATTCTAGCCCAACAATTAAATAGGCTACTTAAATAAAATAAATTCTATTTAATTTAAGATCAATTCCTTAGCCCGTATTTAATTAGGACTCACGGTCTATACTGGGGACCAAAAGACACACCGCATTGGATACTAAAATAACTAAAATACCCTTGCCATATAAATAGCTGTATTTTGCACTTTAAATATTTCCTAATATCACCATAAGAAAATATTGATCCCAAGAACAATGTTGCGTTAGCAAAGTCTTCAACCTACAAGTGTAATGACTAAAATACCCCTTTATACATCGCCGTACATTTAGAGAGGAAGAAGTGTACTAACACCTCTCTAAATGACATCGACCATCCTTAGGCCTTTAGTCCAATGATCCACGACCTCCTGGATTATTTCCTCTTTCCAAGGGAGCTACCCTAAAGTAAACATTCAAGTCATGTTTCCTAGGGCCCCCTGGATATTTAGATCATTTAGACAACCACAAGGGGCGATATAATATAGAAACTATCTTGTACAAGTCTGTCTTAACTAACTAGTCACACATACCCAACATGCAAGTATATTGGCCTTACTATAGAACCTCAACTATAGCATATCAAAGTATATGCTTCCAGCTTCGTCAGACCACCAATTCATACTCAAGTCGTAGAGTACCAGTCCACGCTGTAGCAGTAGTAGTCTAGGTTTCTACAATATAGTACTTTTAGAAATCACTACTACAGGTCCTGTTCTACGTATTCGAAATACGCTTATGTTATGAAGTGAGTGGACTACTCACTGGCTAAAGGTAAGTCATTCCCCATTTAGAATTCACAACATAATAACCTAGATATGATGAGATTCTTATTCTCATCAATCGGTTAAGAACGAATGTTTATGTGTTAAGTAACCCATGATCCATACCTTACTATGAAAGACCTCCATTCACATAGACCACTTACTTAAACACAATGGTTCTTTTTCAAACGTAATTGTGGACAAATAAAATTGTAAATTCAAAAATAATTTTTAAAAATAAATTCTTTTATTAAAACATTCAATTTTTACATCAGAAACCTAGTCTAAGATGGCATATTTCCCAACAGTGGCCACACAACACCACTCACATAGTTGGCAATCTCTAATGATGTACTACTAGCATCCTGTCTAAATGACTTGATCCTATTTAGAGTCAAAACTCTTACTAATTGCAGAAAATGCACCACAGGCTTTCAAGGAAAGGACCTAGATACAAATGTATCATAATAGGTACTAGATTCACTCATACAGCTTGTTTATACTATATTGAACTGCCTTGTAGGATCTTCACTTGGTCAGTTGGGTTACTATTGTAGGTGAATCATTGTTGGGTTATCAGTCCCATTCCTAACCTGGATTCAAGGAACAAGAATGTTTCCAACCCCTTAGTTAGAGGGTCAGCAATGTTATCTTTGGATCCAACAAAGTCAACAGACACCACCCTTTCAGACACTAACTCTCTTATAGACTTTAGTCTAACTTGGATGTGTCTCTTAGTCTTTTGATTATACTTGGTACTCTTTATCGTTCTAATTGTAGTTTGACTGTCACAATGCACAGATATAGCAGTAACGGGCTTGCTGATCATTGGCAAAGAGAACAATAGTCTATACAACCATTCAGCTTCCATTCTAGTAGTATCCAAGGCACATAACTCAGCCTCAAAAGTTAACCGAGTTATCAAAGTCTGTTTACAAGACTTCCAGGCGACTGCTCTACCACCTAATGTAAACACATATCCAGTGCAACCATTACTACCAGAGTTCTTGGCTATCCAGCTTGCATTACTAAACCTTTCAAGTATAGTAGGGAATTTCCCATAATGTAGCCCAGGGGAAATTGTTCTCTTTAAGTACCCTATTACTCTATCCAAGGCCTCCTAATAAGTCTGATTTGGATAACTTGTATATCTTGCCAGCTTAGATACAAAAAATAAAATATATGGTCTTGAGCCATTTGCAAGCTACCAATAATTTGAGAATACCTTAATTAAGACACAGAAATTTCACTTTCATTCTTGAACAAAGCTACAAAAAGGTCACTTGGAGTTTTAGCAATTCTACAATTTTGATAATCATATTTCTCAAAAACACTTTCAACATAATGAGTTTGAGAAATAGTTATCCTCTCAGTTGAGAGAATCAAATTTAGGCCAAGAATCACATTTGCTACTCCTATATCATTCATTTCAAACTTACTTTTCAAGAATGATTTAGTCTCATTAATTATATCAACATTTAAGCCAAATAGCAAAATATCACCCGCATGCAGACATAGTACAATACATGCATTACCCTTAATCTCACAGTAGACACACTTGTCATTCTCATTTATGATGAAGCCAAATGATAAAATAGTTTTATCAAACTTTTCATGCCATTATTTGGGTGCTTGTTTTAGACCATATAGGGATTTAACTGTAAGGTATTTCATGCATATCATATATGGCACAGCGAAAAAATAAGAACAAGATACCATCCTAGGATCTGCATATGTGTGAAAAACAAGATATAAAGAGAAGAAGAAGGTCACCTTTCTAGTGAGTCCCTGTCGTTATTTTTTTTTTTCCTTTCTCATCTAAGGTGTGATCCAGCAATCTTCTTGATCAAACACCATGAGAGTCGAATGTCCAGTCACTACAATCACAGTGTGTGACTATCTCTAACAGAAATCAACACGGAGGATCACTCTCAAGCACCAAGATGTTTCTGTGCTAGCAGAAACCAAGAATGGCGGCTAGGGTTTTGATGAAGAACAACAAGAGAGAGAAAAGCAGGGAGTCGTGTGTGCTCTAGGGTTTTGGAGTTGTTTTCATGAATCTTCTCTTCTTAGGAATAGTGCATGTATCCTATATATCACAAAAAAAAAAAAAATCCTGCTGAAAATACTCCATCTGAGAATTCTAAAATAATTTGAATTCTCTAATTGTAATTGGAACCATCAAGTTTTCACAATTACAATTTGACCCACAAATTATAACTAATTATAATTTGACCACAACAACTTCTCTTTCTCGCAATTAACCCTATTATGTTATCAAATAACATCTTTAGTATATAATCCTCTATTGTGTGTGACCTATTAGGTTTCCTAGTCAATTGGTAGCGAATATGAATTAATTCAAACGTCTTTGAGATTAATAATCCATAATTAATTAGAATTAATAATATTAATTCTAATCAGGATTGGTTTATTAATTTATCAATTAATAAACCCATATTCCCATATCATAAGTAGTATCTAGCAACACATCATGACCACCCAAGACTCCAAGAAGTCAAGTAGCTTGACATGAACCCTTCAATAACAAACTATAGTGCAATTAACTCCTTTCATCATACAACATCTCATTCGGTTTGGAGTACGGAATTAGTGCCAACTCCCCCCAGAATATATTAATTCTGGCCCAAATATAATAGTATTTGTACCAGGAACCGACTACTCTAGATGTGTATCAATTGGAACTGTTTTCAATACACAGTCGCCTTGGCCAAGGACTTCTCGAATAGTAATTCCTACAAGTGGCCGTGAGATATTCGCCCATACTAGTAGGAGTGGTGAATCCTTTATTGACCATCTCAACTACTTTTGTTTACCTCACAATGTTCCCAATATCCATCCCATAGGCGGCCCTCAATCTGGCTTTAGAGATTGGAATCAAAGCACAATGCTCAACAAACAAAAGTATCTTGGAGATTTCAAGTCTAAGGAAACTTGCACGTTTGCTATATTGAGATTATATCACTGGCACTAAATAGTTATCCATGTGATTATCTCATAGCTAAGTTATCCAATGAATTTGCTCCATTAACAAGCATCCATGTGTTAACTTTGAGTATCTCAATACTCACGGATATGAGAACCACCACCTGATCAAATCAAGAAGTCTAACACATGCTAATCTTCATACATTAATGATCCCTTGTCTCATTAATACTATGACTAGGGACTATTTAAGTACTAACACTATACAGTGTAGTAGGAATCTCATATCATGATCTCTATCATGATTTCTTTAACACAGTGTTGTACTAGGGACTTTATCTAACAGTTATATTACACAAAAGTAAACAAAAGAAATTGTAAGATAAATAACGTTTTTTATTAAATAAAATGTGCCATATACAACGTACAAGTGATTGCCTCTAGGGTATAACACTAACATTAACAAGTTTATGAACTTTTCCCTTATTTCCTTTGGGTACAAATCCCTCAAGCTGATCCATATGTACTCTTCTTCAAGATCACCATGAAGAAAAGCTGTCTTCACATTCATTTTGTGGATGGTGAAACCGTATATAGAAGTTAATGCAATTAGCACTCGGATTGTAGTCATACGAGCAACAGGAGAGTATGTATCAAAATAGTCTATTCATTCTTTATGTCTAAACCCTTTAGCAACTAATCTGGTTTTATACTTATCTATGGTCCCATCTTGTAATACCCTGCCCAAAATCACCTTTGACCTATGGGGAAAAAGTCATGCATAGCATAGCATCTCACATTTCATGTGATATCTTAAAATTATTTTTGCATGGGTGCATGTGATTTTTAAGGTTATGCTTGCATTAAATTATCTAAATGTGTTGTTGCATAATTTGAGAGTTGTTTTAAGTGAAGTTTAGTAGAGGAGATGGAGGGATGAGAATTAGGGTGGAAAGAATTTCCTAGAGAAATGTTACCATCGGAGTTGGTTTGGAATAGCGGTTAGGTTTGGTAATTATCCTATGGTGACCCGAGTTTGAATCTTATCTCTTGTGAATCTTAGCTTTTCTTCTTGAATTCTTTTCCTAAATTTCCTCATGCTTGGCCGAAAATCCCAGCTTTACTTTTTAAATTTTCAGCGCCATCTTCTTAGGAATAAGTCTCCATAATTATCTCCTAAATTCAAGGACTTTTGATAAGGATAAAGATTGATTTTATTTTCAGCTTTTATCCTTTTTGAATTTCGAAAATTCCAGCTAGAGTAATTAAATTTCAGCTTGATTTTAATTTATCAGATTTTAAAATTGATAGCTGGAATTAAATTGTTATTTTTCTAGTTAAATATCTTAGTGATTTTGATCATGGAACTTTAGCTGAAAATCTGGAAAATTTTCCAGCTTAGTGCTGCCACCTTTGAAGGAGTTCTAGCCCAACACAAACTCTTCCAATACTAGGAAATCTTATCCTAAATCCTTTAGCAAATCAGATTTTATTTCAATTCTAAACCAACTAGGTTTTATTCTTTCTTTTCCTACAGAATTTCGGCAGCCTTGTGCATGCCACGAAAATTCTACAATCCTAAGAGCAATCAAACTCTTCAAAACCTAGCTCAAATCACCTAAAACACCTCTCACCAATTCAGATCACCTTAGCTTCACAAATCAGATTTTTATCCACCAAAAATTCCAGAATTTTGGCCAGCTTCTACACAGAAATTTCGACCAGCTTATGCACAGAAAATTTCGGCCAGCTTTGCACACCATGTCACACGAAATTTTGCACTCCAAAACATACCAAAACTCCTTGTTGATTAAGCCAAACTACAGCACTTGAAACTCTCATTTTTCCCCTCTGATTTGCAGTAGAACAGCGACCAAAATATCCCAAAATTTTCCCTTTTTTGCTTACAGATTTCGCACAGAATTTTTGGTTACCAAAGCTGCACAAACTCTTTCTTGTTTTAGCCAAAAACCTGAACACGCTCAGCCCTATTCTTGAGCACTATTTTGGCCAGCCTAGGAGAACAATTCCAGACTAATTTTCTCCTCTTAACCCCTCTAAAATTCAGCCAGCAATAAGAGTACAGCAAGCTGCAAATTTTTGCCATTGCTGCTAAAGAAACCTAGAGCCATTAGGAGTTCTCTATAGCAACAATTTCTAACCCTAAATCAACTTCTTCTAACCCTAAACCAAGATAGCTGACCACTTTCTCCTTACTACACGAAAATTCCAGCAAACACACTTCTGCAATTTTCAAAAGGTACAAGAGCAATCCCTAGCCAAAATCGATCACACCTTAAAGTAAGCAAAAACCATCTTAACCTCTTGATTCCTTTCTTATATTGATTCTTCTCTTTTTCTTCCATTGAATCACGCCACATAGAGGCTGATTTCATCCTCTTTATCTACTTTCGATCAAAAGGAGGTAAAGAAGACAGCTTTTTCTCTTCTTCTCAAGCGAACTCGGGACGATCACCATAGGAGTATTGAGATCTTGTTAATCCGGTAGTTGCAAGGTAATGGAATTCTTACCCTTGATGTCAAAATTAGGATCTAATGAGATTGATGATGTCTATGGAAGTATGATAGCATGATGTATGTGCTTAGTTGGGATAGATGAATATTTTGAGTCGAGTAAATAATTAACCATATTCGATGGATAGTAATGCTATGTTTTATTATGATAATGATGGATGTCAATTGTGATGGTCAAGTCAAGACCTTTTTGATGTATTATTCATGTCTTTGATGGATATGGTAATAGCGTATGTACTTTGAGGATTAGATGATTTATTTGAAGTTAGATAATGGATCATGATTTGTTAGGGGAATAAATTAGTTTAATGCATGCTTGAGTTGATTGAGACCCTGATCATGATATTATGTGATTCTAGATCAGGAGGATATTTGAAGGAAGCAAGCTATGATTTTATCTTGTTTATCTGAGGCATGTCAAGTAAGTCATTGCATAAACTCTTTTGTTAAATGTATGTGGTGGCAAGTCGAATGTTGTAAAGCTTTGTGAAGCTATTGTTGAACTATGATTATTTGGGTTGTAAACGTGGATGTTTATTCTCTAAATGGTTTTGTCAAACTAATGCCTTTATCAGAAACCGTTCTTTCTCTTAAACATTTTAGAAAACACATTTTTCAAGAAAATCACGTTTTACAAAGCCAAAGTATGGGCTTATTATTGTGAATTTAGAATTGACGGATATGTTCGTTGAGTACTCAATAAGGGTAGGCTAACAATACTAGTCTTGGAGGGCGTGAGTGAGTCTTCTGGCAGGCGGCTAGCTCTAGAAGATAAGCTCCGCTTAAGAAGGCGACAGTATTGATTGGTCAGGCCGGTCTGAGCTAGCATTTGTACCTGATAAGGTATTATTTATTTTCCTGGCATGGACACTCGGATGGTTTTGTTGGGTGTAGAGATGGAGGAATATCTTACCCGATGGGCTGTACACTCACCTTGATCAGAACGCCCAAAGTGTGGTAATCTGATCCCGTCTTGGTACACAAAGTGTGGTGCCTTGACCGTTTCCATCTTAGTACACAAAGTGTGGTGCCTTGACCGTTTCCTGTCTTGGTGCACAAAGTGTGGCGACTTGACCGTTTTCTTATCATGGGACTCAAAGTGTGGCACCATGACTGTTTGTTTGACTGGATGATTTATTTTGTATAAAGTGTGACAATGAGAAAAACCCACTCCTGGCAAAGAAAAATTATTTATAACTTGCCAAATATTTCTGCAAATGTTTTCACTATGCATACACGAACTGTTCAAAGTACCATGTGCACACACATGACTTACTGAGATTTAATCTCACACCGTTTTATATCATGTTTTCAGGAGCTTAGTTATTCTGAGCAGGCAGGAAGTGAGATAGTTGAGGCTTTTTTTATTTTCATTATGTTTGAGAGACAGTTGTTGCTTTATGCTTCTGGATCAGACGATCGTTTTTATGTAGTTTTGCTCTAGTTTTGAGCTTGATGTAATAAGAGTTTTCCTTTATTTATCTAAGTTTGATTTCTTGAATTCGTCTTTACATTGTGTACCTCGTTTTAAAGACCCATTGTCCTCGGGACAGGGCGACATGCCCGCCCTTTTTAGGGTACGTAGTGGGGGGTGTTACACTTCTGGTTTGAGTTTCTTCTTAAATATCCATTTGCATCCAATTGTAGTACACCCAAGAGGAAGATCTACCATTTCTCATGTCCCATTAGAGACAATGGAATCCATCTCACTTTTGATAGCTCCTTTCCAATGCCCTACTTTTGAGGAAGCCATGATTGCTTGAAAGGTTAAAGGTTCGGCCTCAACATTGTAAGTAACAAAGTCACTTCCAAAGTCCTTAACTAACTTAGATCTTTTACTCCTTCTAGGTTCTTCCAATTCCCCAACTTGAGTGTTAGAACTATTTGGACCTGCTCTCACATCTTTCACCTTTTCCACATGATCAGGAATGGAATAAGATGTTAAGGCTAAATCTAAAGTAGAAACATCTTGAGACAAACCAGTTTTCATGGGAAACACATCTTCAAAGAATGTAGCATCATGGTATTGAATAATTGCGTTAACATCTATACCAGATATTTCAGACATAATTGCCAAAACCTCATAGCATAGCTTGTTTCTATATAACCAATAAAGATTGCATTAACAGTCTTTGGTCCTAACTTCTTCCTCTTGTATTCAGGGATTAGAACATTTACAAGACAACCCCATACACGAAAGTATTTTAAGTTAGATTTCCAAGCTTTTCAGATTTCAAAGAAAGTTACATTTTTATGTTTGTGAGGGACTCTATTCAGAATATGACAAGCTGTATTCAAAGCCTCACCCCACATATATTTAGGTAATCCAGAATTTAAAAGTAAACTAAATATTTTTAAATGTTCTATTTTTCCGTTCAGAGTGTCTCCTCATGAATTATGTCATTACTTTGGCAATATTCAACAAATAGATTAGACCCATACTTTCTACCTCTATTAGATCTTAACCTTTTAAGTTTCTTGTCAGTTGAGTTTCAGCTTCATTTTTAAATATGAGAAACTTTTCAAGTGCTTCATCTTTATGTTTAAGTAAATAAACATAGTAATATTTACTGCAATCGTCAATAAAAGTAATGAAGTATTTCTTATGATCTTTAGTCAATAGACCATTAAACTTACAAATGTCTGTGTGAACTAAATCAAGTATTTCTGAATCCCTTTCAATTGAATGATAGGGTTTCCTGGTTGTTTTAGCTTTCACACACACTTGACATTTATTTTTCTTATCAATTGCATGTTTAGGGATCAAATCTAAATTCATTATTCTTTTAACAAAATCTAAATTTAAATGTCTAAGTCTACTATGCCAAATATCGGTGGATTCAATAATATACACCATAAGATAAACCAAATTCTCAATAGAAGAAGCTTTATTTAAATAAAAAATAAATTATTCAACTCTTAATTTAACCAGACCATCTGACAAATAACCTTTGTCAATAAAAGAATTGTAGTGCATAATCACTACTTTATTACATTTGAAAGTAAATTTATAACCTTCTCTAACTAAACATGAACCACTAAAAATATTTCTACGAACTATTGGAATATGTTGCACCTTATGAAAAGAAAGAATACGCTCTGAAGGAAACTTTAAGTCCACTCATCCAAACCCCAACACATTTTTGAAACCCCAGTCAAAACCAACCTTAGAGTAAGGGGGTTGGGGTGCATATCATATTTCATTACATGTTTAAATATATTTTTATATGATTTTATGTGCATTAAATTTGTGTTTTATAGTCTAGAGGGCTTAATTATGACTATTGAGTTAGAAGGGCAAAATGGTAATTTTTGCTTGAGGTGGAAAAAGGGTGATAGCCTGAGAATTGAATAGGAAAATATTTATAGAGGGAAAATAAGCATAAAATTTGTTGTGGTTTAGTGGTTAGGGCTTTGAAATTAAATATTGAGGTCTTTGGTTCAAATTCCATCATAGGAGCTTTAGCTTGGTTAAATTTTATTTTTGCTTGGGAAGCATTATTTTCGGCCTTATGTGCTTGGAGTAGGGTAGAAATGTTGTCCTAAGAGAGACATGATAGGAGTATCCTCATCCTACTCTTTTGCCCTACACAAAATTCGTGAGGGGAATTCATTTCCTATTGATCCTTAATTTCTCCTATTTCTCAACTCATTAGTTTGCTCAATTTGTTCAAGCTAATTTTATTCTAGAAAAATTCCAACAATGTACTATGGCTTTGAAGGTTCAAAATGTCTTAGTAAGAGACTTCTTATGGACCAAAACCATGGAAGAGGGGGAAAGGATTTCAAATGAATTAAATTTCTTAGTGAACTTTCTAAAAACTTCACTCTAGCTAAGTTCATTTTCCTTCATGCATGGAACTAAAATTTTCTCAGCTTTGTGTGCCTTCAAGGTGTTGAAATTCTTAGCCATTATTCCCTCTCAAATGCTGCCAGAAAATGGCCCTTTTGATCAGCTTGAAACCTGAATATTTCTGGCCATTTTCGGATTGCACAAAAGCTGTGCAAAACCAGGAAAATTCCTGGGCAAATTCACAGCTTTGGAGGTCTGAACCGAGCTGTTTTCTTTCAGTTTTTGTTCAGTATCTTAGCCACATTTTTCCTACATAAAGAAGGCTAGAAATCAACCTTGAAAGACCTTTGAAATCTCCTTCAAACTCCCTGCAACCTGGCTAGAAAATGGCAGCCGAAACTGCCCAGAAAAATTCCAGCAAGTAGCGAAATCCTGTGCAGAAATTTTCCAGCCTTATTTCCTAATTCATCCCTAGCCAAAACTCCATCCTTCTTCTGCACAAACCACCCTTAAACCTTCAGTAACTGAACTCCATTATCCTCCTCAAGCTTCTGTATGAAAATCCAGTCATGGCTGCCTAAAAGATTTCCAAAAAAATTATACAAACATGATCTAATTTGGATACCAAAATTCTAGCCACCATGATTTAACAACTTTCCATAAAATATACCTCAAACAACTAGACCTTCCCTTCACCATTACACTCAGTATTTTCGACCACTCTTAGCCTCCCTCAACCAGCATTCATCTAGCCGAAACACTGCTCAGCAATTCGGCCGTGGCAGACTTCCAAAAGCTCTCCCATGATCAAAGATATTCCTGAATATTTAGTTTCCAAATTTACTTCCCAAAAATATTCTTCAAGGATTTCAAGAACTAGCCTTTCCTTTTCCCTTCCAAACCAGAAAATCAGCTACCAAAACCCTTAAAGCAATTTGGCAGCCCTAATCTTTACAGAATTTCGGCAGCCTCCAATCCCAAAAGCTCTCTACTCTCTTTGGCATCAAGAATACACAACACACCAAGAACACCTACTCCTTCCTTTCACCTAATACTCTCCCAAATCACTTCAAACTTCTTCTAAAATTTCCAGATTGAACCTACTCACTGCTGTGAGTCCATCAATACCATTCTTAACATCAAACTCTAAAATCCAACTTGCTATTTTGGATAAAAAACCAGAAAATTTGTGAAGGCTCAAGAACACCTTCAAGGTAGGTTTGTTCTAATAACTTCATCTTCTCCAATCTTGATCTCTAATGAATATATGTATGAATAAACATGCTAATGGTCTCTCTCTCTCTCTCTTGGCCGAATCTCTCTCCTTCTTGGCCAAATGGCTTCTTCTCCCATGGCCATGTTTTCTCCACCTTCCTTGGACGGATTTAGGCATCTAGGGGTTGACAACCATTCGAAAATCCTTCAAGATATTCAGCAATCAAGTAAGCCTTTTTAACCCTTTTTTTAAATTCTAGATTCATGTCTCTAGGATGATGTTGATAGAAGGTGGATTGTGGATAGGATTTGAGTATATATTGTTGAGGTTGAAGCATGAATATAAGTATGAATATGAAGGAGATGGGATTTATGCATGGATGGATTATCTTGGTTGATTGTATGATGATTTGAGGTTTAATGCATGTCTCCATGTCATAGGTAGTATTTGTGATGAAGTATGCTAGAGATTATGTCACCTTTGGTGAATAGGATTTATGTTCATGTTGGATTATTGAAGCCAAGATCATATTTATGCTAGTAGGGGTTAGATCATGTTTTGATAAATTTAGATCTATGCTTATATGCATGATTTGGATGATTTGATGAATTGAAGGATTGTATATGTACATGATTGTGGTTAGCCATAGAAGTATGATCATGATATAGTTGTCCCTAAGCTAATTTTTTTTTTCATGAATAAAATATTTAACAATATGATTTTGCTAAGTAATTTCGAAAAAATCCTAGGAAGGGTAGATTTGGATTATTATATATATTAAGGATATTTTAGTCAAATAAATAATAGTTTTTGCTAGAAAAATAATATATATATATATATTATATAAAATAATGAAATCAATTAAAACCTTCTATGGAAATAATCATAATTAGTAAAATATTTATTACTAAAAATTTAATTATTATCTTTAATCAAAACCTATTAAAAATTTATTTATTATTTTTCAAGCAAGACTCATTAAATTCATTTTCAACTAATTTTAGTTATCAATTATTTTCTAACAACTAAATTATTAATAAATCATTATTTTATCTAATACCACCTAGGACTCTTCACCAAATAAACTCTAAATTTTTCTTAGCAAGATTTAAACCATCAACTTATTAGTACTTGTTTCTCAAAACATTAATTATTTTAAATATCAAATTAGGCATAACTTATAAACCTATTTATTTATTGTTTGGCCTTAAAGTTTGGGACACTAGAATCATGGTAGTAGTGAGTTGAGTTGTTTTAAATTGAGAAAGTGGATTTTGGCTTGATTTTGATTGTGGTTTGTATTTACCCATGCGGGGTTAGGGTCAGCTGTTGGAGACCCTATATTGTGAGCAAGAATCAGGTAAGCTCCTACATAAAATCTGATTGATGAAATATGTTTATTATGGCAAGCTAAATGTAGAGTGCATGGACACTCAGTTTTACAAGGGCAATTTAGGATTAACTTCTTCCCTATTTCAGACAAACAATTTATTTGAAAATTAATAAGCAGATTTACTCAATCTTAAAACTCTTTCCAAAACTGATTTTGACAAAGACTTTGGGAACCCTTAATTGCCATTTCCATGTGGAACAGTGTTTTGTTCATTTTATCCCAAGTGGGAAATGTCGTTGAGTACTCAATAAGGGTGGACTACTAGGGCTAGTCCTTCAGGGGTTAGGGTAAGTCTCTCAGTAGGTGGCCATTTTCTGAGAAGGGTGGACTACTAGGGCTAGTCCTTGAGGGGTTAGGGTATGTCTCTCAGTAGGTGGCCACTTCTGAGGGGTGAGTCTTTCCTGGATAGGACGTCAGTCCAGTAGGTTGTGCCGGTCTGAGCTAGCAGTGTTCTCGTTCAGTCAAGTGACTGTGTGTTGCCGAAATGGACACCCAGTTGTTGTTTGGGTATAGAGAAGGAGGAGTATCTTGCCCAGTAGGCCGATCACCTACTTTTGTCAGTCTGCACAAAGTATGGCATTCTGACCAGCGGTATGCACAAAGTATGGCATGCTGACCATGCAGTTATAGGGCCCAACGTGTGGTAACCCATGATCATTTCTTTTGAGTGGTTGATTTTATTGATTATTTATGGTTGGAAAAGCCAAAACACCACTCTTGCTTTTGACTAATGTTTATTGCTTGCCAGTGATCTCTTATAAAGAATTTTATACTTTGCATTCACGAACTATTTTCTCCCAACACTTAAGCACACACGGACTTACTGAGATTTTTGTCTCACCACCATTTTTACCATGATTTCAAGTCTATTCTGCTATGGGGATGAGAAGCTAGATATTGCCTGCTTTGGAAGATTTTTTGATAATTTATTTTGTGTAATGTTTTGGGGAGATGAGAGTGAATGAATTTTATTATGGATTTGTTTTTGGTATTCTTGGATTTATTCTTGAACTTATTTTTGGAATGTAATAAATTTTAAGTTCAAGTATTATTTTTTTATTTCACTATTTTATTTGTGTGACCTAATTATAAAGACCCCTTATCCTTTGGATAGGGCGACATCTGTAACACCCCGCTACCTAGGCCCGCTAGGGCCGGGGATGTTGCCCCGTCCAAAGGACAAGGGGTCTTTATAACTAGGTCACACAAATAAAATAGCAGAATAAAAATGATACTTGAACTTAAAATTTATTACATCCAAAAAATATATATATAATAATAATAAATCCAAGAAATCAATCCAAGAATACCCAAAACAAATTCATAATAAAATTCATCCGCTCTCATCTCTCCCAAACATTACACAAAATAAATCATCAGAAAATTCTCCCAAAGCAAGCAATATCTAGCTACTCATCCCCACAGCAGGATCGACTTGAAATCATGGTAAAAATGGTGGTGAGACAGAAATCTCAGTGTGTCCGTGTGTGCTTAAGTATCAGGAGAAAACAGTTCGTGAATGCAAAGTATAAAATTCTTTATAAGAGATCACTGGCAAGCAATAAACATTAGTTAAAAGCAAGAGTGGTGTTTTGGCTTTTCCAACCATAAATAATCAATAAAATTAACCACTCAAAAGAAATGGTCATGGGTTACCACACGTTGGGCCCCATAACCGCATGGTCAGCATGCCACACTTTGTGCATACTGCCGGTCAGAATGCCACACTTTGTGCAGACTGACAAAAGTAGGTGATCGGCCTATTGGGCAAGATACTCCTCCTTCTCTATACCCAAACAACAATCAGGTGTCCATTCCAGCAAAACACAGTCACTTGACTAAAAAGAACGCTGCTAGCTCGGACTGGCACGACCTACTAGACTGACGTCTTATCCGGGAAGGACTCACCCCTCAGAGGTGGCCACCTACTGCGAGACTTACCTTAACCCCTCAAAGACTAGCCCTAGTAGTCCACCCTTATTGAGTACTCAACGACGTTTCCCACTTGGGATAAAATGAACAAAACACTGTTCCACATGAAAATGGCAATTTAAGGGTTTCCAAAGTCTTTGTCAAATCAGTTTTAGAAAGAGTTTTGAGTTTGATTAAATCTGCTCATTGATCTTTAAATAATTCAATTGTTTGAAATAAGAAAGAATTCAACCCTCAATTGCCTTTACATAAATGAGTGTCCATACACTCTACATTTGGCTTGCCATAATAAACATTTCACATCAATCAGGTTTTGTGCAGGAGCTTACCTAATTCTTGCTCACAATAAAAGGTCTCCTACAGCTGACCTAACCCCGCATGGGTAAATACAAATCACAATCAATTTTGAGCCACAATCCACTTCCTCAATTTTAAATCAACTCAACTTACTACTACCATGATCCTAGTGTCCCAAGCTCTAAGGCCAAACAGTAAATAAATAGGTTTATAAGTTTAGCCTAATTTGATATTTAAAATAATTAATGGTTTGGGAAATAAATTCTAATAAGTTGAAAGTTTAAATCTTGCTAAGAAAAATTTAGAGTTTATTTGATCAAGAGTCCTAGGTAGTATTAAATAAAATAATGATTTATTAATAATTTAGTTGTTAGAAAATAATTGATAGCTAAAATTGGTTGAAAATAGATTTAATGAGTCTTGCTTGAACAATAATAAATAAATTCTTAATAGGTTTTGATTAAAAGATAATAATTAAATTTTTAGTAATAAATATTTTACTAATTATAATTATTTTCATAAAAGGCTTTATTTGATTTCATTATTTTAAGTAATATATATATATATATATATATATTATTTTTCTAGCAAAAGCTATTATATATTTGACTAAAATATCCTTATTATATATAATAATCCAGATCTACCCTTTCTAGGATTTTTTCAAAATTACTAGTAAAATTATATTATTAAATATTTTATTCATGAAATAAAAATTAGCTTAGGAATAACTAAATCATGATCAAATTTCTATGGCTAACCACAATCAAGAACATATACAATCCTTCAATTCATCAAAGCATCCAAATCATGCATATAAGCATAGATCTAAATTTATCAAGACATGATCTAACCTCTACTGGCATAAATATGATCATGGCTTCAATAATCCAACATGAATATAAATCCTATTTACCAAAGGTGACATAATCTCTAGCATACTTCATCACAAATACTACCTATGACATGGAAACATGCATTAAACCCCAAATCATCATTCAATCAACCAAGATAAACCTTCCATGCATAAATCCCATCTCCTTCACAATCATACATATATTCATGCTTCAATCTCAACAATACATACTCAAATCCTATCACAATCCACATACTATCAACATCATCCTAGAGACATGAATCTAGAATTTAAAAGAAAGATTGAAGGGACTTACTTGGTTGAGGAATACCTTGAAGGAGTTTAGAATGGATCTTAACTCCTAGATGCCTAGCTTCGTCCAAGGAAGATGGAGAAAGCATGGCCATGGGAGAAGAAGCCATCCGGCCAAGAGAAGAGAGTTTCGGCCATGAGAGGAAGAGAGAGAGAGAGACCATTAGCATGTTTATTTATATATATTTTCACTAGAGATCAAGATTGGAGAAGATGAAGTTGTTAGAACAAACCTACCTTGAAGGTGTTCTTGAACCTTCACAGAATTTTCTGGTTTTTTATCCAAACTAGTAAGTTGGTTTGTGGAGTTTGAGTTAAGAACGGTGTTGATGGACTCATGGTAGTGAGTAGGTTAAATCTGGAAATTTTAGAAAAGGTTTGAAGTGGTTTGGAGGGGTATTAGGTGAAAGGAAGGAGTAGGTGTTCTTGGTGTGTTGTGTGTGTTCTTGAAGGTTGAAGGGATTTGAGAGATTTTATTTTGCAGCTACCGAAATTCTGTGAGAACTAGGGCTGCTGAATTTTTTGTAGGGTTTAGAAGGATGGCTCTCTGGTTTGGAAGGGAAAAGGAAAGGCTAGTTGTTAAAATCCTTGAAGAATATTTTTAGAAAGCAAATTTGGAAACTAAATATTCAAGAATATCTTGATTACTTGAGAGCTTTGGAAGTCTGCCATGGCCGACTGTTTTGAGTAGTAGTTCGGTTGATTGAAAGCTGGTTTAAGGAGGCTTATGGTGGCCGAAAACAAGGAGCATAATGGTGAAGAAAAAGTTTGGTTATTTGAGGGATACTTTATGGAAGGTTGCTAAACCAAGGTGGCTGGAATTTTGGTAATCAATCAAGCATGATTGCAGGGATTTGTTAGAGAGATTTTCGGACAGCCATGTCTGAATTTCGTGCAGAAGCTTAAGAGAGATAATGGAGCTCAGTTACTGAAGGTTTAAGGGAAGTTTATGCAGAACAAGGATGGGGTTTCGGCTGGGAGAGAATTAGGAAACAAAGCTGGACAGTTAGACTGCACAGGATTTTCGCTAGGTTAGAATTCCTGGACAATTTTTCAGCTGCCATTTTCCAGCCAGCTTGCAGAGATTTTGAAGGGGAATTTCAAGGGCTTTCAAGGCTGGTTTCCAGCCTTCTTCATGGAGGAAAACCATGGCTAAGGTGCTAAACAAAATCTGGAAGAAAATAGCTTGGTTTTGGATCTCCAAAGCTCGATTTGCACAGGAATTTTTCTGGTTTTGCACCACTTTTGTGCAGTCCGAAAATAGCTAGAAAAATCCAGATTCTAGGCTGAACAAAAGGGCCTTTTTCTGGCAGCATTTGGGAGGGAATAATGGTTAAGAATTTTGACACCTTGAAGGCACACAAAGCTGGAAAATTTGAGTTCTATGCATGAAGGGAAATGAACCTAGTTAGAGTGAATTTTTAGCAAGTTCACTAGAGGGATTTATCCTCTTGGAATCTCCCACAACTCTTCCACATTTTCAGACCATAAGATGCCTTTCACTAAGACATTTTGATCCTACAAAATCACAGTACTTTACTGAAATTTCTGGAAAGGAAATGGCTAGAACAACTTGATTAAACTAATGAGTTGAGAAATAAGGAAAATCAAATATCAAGGGGAAATGAATTCCTCTTAGGAAATTCGTGTAGGGCAAATGAGTAGAATGAGGATACTCCTAACATGTCTCTCTTAGAACAACTTCTCTACCCTACTCCAAGCACATAAAATCGAAATTATTACTTCCCAAGCAAAAATAAAATTTAACTAAGCTAAAGCTCCTATGATGGAATTTGAACCCAATACCTCAAGAACTAATTCTAAGGCTTTAACCACTACACCACAACAACTCTTGTTCTTATTTCCCCTCTAAAAAAAATATTTTCTATTCAATCCTCAAGCTATCTCCCTTTTTCCACCTCAAGCAAAATTACCATTTTGCCCTTCTCAAGCAATACCCACAACCAAGCCTTCAAGACAATAAATCTCAAATCCAAAACACAAAAAATCATATAAAAATATATTTAAATATGCAATAAAGTATGATATGCATCCCAACCCCCTTACTCCAAGACTGGTTTTGACTGGGGTTTCACAACATCCCCGGCCCTAGCGAGCCTAGGTAGCGAGGTGTTACAACATTGGCTGCAGCTGAGTTCCCTATCTTTACAGTTTTTCTTTTAATTAACTGGTAAGACACAAAAAGTAATTTATCAACACAAACGTACACATTTTCTCCAGTATCAACCAGTCATTCAAGTGGCTCATAAATAGTAAAGACTTCTGAGTTAACGGTAACATACCTTTCCTTATCATTAGAAGTAGTGATACCAGTTCTAGCCTCAATGGTACAAACCTCAGCAAGGTGTATGCTCAATTTAACTTCCAGTTGATTAGTATCCTCTACCACCACTTTGACTTGGGCTTCAGAATTTGATCTTTGTTTGACTTTGGACTTTTTAGACAGACAGTCCTTAGCCCAATGCCCAATTTGACCACAATTCTAGCAAGGTATGTCTGCTTTAAGTTTCTTTTTTGCCTTACCTTTTTGTCTTGTTGATGTTTTTAAAGTTTGAATTAACCCCCACATTCCTCTAATTATTGCCCTTCTTTCCCTTAGTCACCATATGGACATTAGACTCCACAGGCACAATCTGACTATTCTTCCTGTGTTGCTGCTCAATGGATATTGATTTCATCATATCGTTTAGAGAAATTTTCTCTATCTTGTGTTTGAGAGATATACCAAAGTCCTCCCAAAACTTAAAAAATTTTTCTATCACTGACATCACTTAGAATTTCTCAGGAAGTTCCATATCCGCTTCATGAAGAGAGTGAATAATCAATTATAGCTTTTGAGTCTGTTCAGTCATAGACTTACCCTCTACCATCTGAAATTTTAAGAATTTAGAGACATAATATCTTTCTAGACCTTAATCTTCAGTATTATATTTTCTATCTAACTCATCTTATAGCATCTTTGCTGTGTAGGACTCAGAACAGTAGACATCAAAGAGAGCATTTGTCAAGACTAACAGTACTGGTCCTCTGCCTACGTTGTTTTGTTCATCCCATGTAGCAATCTCAGCTACTCTAGAATGCCTATCAATTTGTATAGGCCTGTTTACCTGCACTGCTAACAATAAGTCCCTCATGGTCAACTAAATTTTCATGTGTTGTTGCTAATGCTTGAAATTCTGTCCTGGACCAAATTTGTCCGACAGACCATTCAAATCAACCAAAGGCTTATACGCAGCAGAAGCAGTACCTGACGAACTGGCCACTACACACAAACAGAAAATTGCAAAATAACTTCTTGAATATTGTTAGAGATATTACGCGGTACCGATGAGCACAGACAGGCAACTCAACTGAATTGAACAAGCACCACTTATACCCTACTAGGGCTCTAACAAATGCAATTATCAAATATAAATAAAGCCGGTAAGGCTGAACAGTCCAAGCGAAAAGAAACCAGATAGAATTCAAACTTAACAAATAAGTCAATAATGGACATGAGAGACTTGCTCGCGAGACAGAAACACACAATAGCACTGTTCCACCAAAATGTAACCAGCGCTGTCCCCACTAGATGTACTTGGCCCCGGATCTCCTCTAGACAAACTATGATGCGACTGAAAGAAACGTTGATCGAATCACCAGTTCAATACTGGTTTACCTTCAAGAAGCTATTCGCTCTACTCCGATGCAATGGGTATAGTGACTCTTCTTGCAGGATAAGACGGTCTTCGATTACCATCGACGCACACCAATTGCGATTACCTTGAAAATCTCCTTAGTTCCCTGGTCCCATTCAGTCAGAAAACTATGGATCGTGATAGGGAGAACTGAAGAGGCGATTTTTTTTCTCTTAAGGAAGCAAAACTAAAAAAACCACTAGCGGCCCTTTGTTTTTTCCCTTTTTAATATTGCCTCTAGAAAATTCCTAAAACTAATCCGAATTAGGAGACCTAACTCTAATCAGTTTTAATCTTTCCCTTTCCTTTTCAAGTTAGAGTAAATTGGACCAAATAAAAAGAGAGGAACGTGAAAACATGGCCTAAGACTAAGCCCAAGCCTGAGTCAAGCTGGACGGGTGGAGTTCGCGTGTCGCAACCCCACTACCTTAAGCTTTTCTATCAAGTCTATAGAAAAGTCTTTTAGTATATAAAGGCTTCCACACTCCTCAATTTTTTCTATGTAGGACTCATGTTTAACATGAGTTCCCAAATGGTTAAATATCCAACTTTAATAATATTTAATTATGGATTCCCACCATGAAAATGGCTTCTACCATAATCAAAACAATCTCTAACATATCAAGAATAACTCTCATTAATTATTTTAGGTTAACTAATAAGAGTTAAAAGTTATTAACTCCCAAAGTTGAGATTTTTAACAAAAACATGAACAAAATCTATCCATTCTAAGGAAATCGACATTGGGACAATCAAGGGTTCTTCTAACAATTTGAAGTAGGCATCCATTTAAGAACACGCATGGGAAACCCGTTAATGTTCTAGACATCTTTTAGACATAACCATGTAAAATCTTCTTCTAACATGGGTCTTAGGAGGATGTGGTGTTGATCGAGCCAACTAATATTAATAGAGCCCTTCAAACCAATAGTACGAATTTGCTTTCAGAGAGTTTCCATGGACGGTTTGCCATAGGTAAATTTCCCAATTAGAGTAAGTTGGAGTGGCTTTGATAATTGAACAATATATGCATTTGATAGAAGTATTGTAGGAGCACTTTTATGAGAAGTTAGAAGAGGAGGAGACGTCATAGCAGATGTAGATGAAGAATTTGCCAAAAGGCTAGTGAAGGACTTCCCTCCCCAACCTAGAGAATTCGGAGGCTGAGGAAGGAGTAAGGCCGCCATTGATGAGAAGAATACTTAAGGATTATATATATATATATATATATATATATATATATATAAGGATTACATACATACATACATACATACATACATACATACATACATACATACATACATACATACATACATACATACATACATACATACATACATACATACATACATACATACATACATACATACATACATACATACACACACACACACACACGTGTAGGTCTGTATGTTTTTGTATATATGCTATATTTGCTAACTAACATGAAAATTATGTAAAACATCATATAACGGTTAACAAAATATAAACAATTATATAAAAATAAATTTAGTCACATATAAAGATACATAACTTTCATAATTTATATTTTAATATATTTTTATGAATCAAATTAATATGTGTTTATATTTTTAATATATTTTGCCATTTAGTCTAACTGCTGCTTCTTCTATTTAGCATCATATGGTTAAATATAGTGGTGTTAGTGTGCAACATGTCGGTTGATGAAATATGGAAAGATTTCTTTCTGGTTCGAAAATTGGTCTGGCTTGGGTCGTGCTGTTGAGCTTAATTCTTCATTCAACATGCAATTTTTTTTTTTGTTTCTAATTTTACTTCTAATGGTTTGCGGAAGGCTTCACTCCCTTAGATTCAAACCTTGTTTCTTATATATTATGAATTCTTCCTCCACAGCTATCACGCCCTGAGTCTGGGGATGACTTGACAACACCCTAAAATAGAATACCGAACCCATAACAAAACATAATGAATAACTCTAAAATTCCTTAATCAATCCAAATTATAATTGAACTTCAAAAAATAAATTCCTCAAATTCAATCACTATATAATCTGTGGAAAGTTCTAACTTTAACATTAACAAAATCTATCATCATTCTAACTGTCTAAAAGCTGTAAATAAAGTGGAAGGTTTAGAAACTTTCAAATAGGTATTACACCAAATCCTCCTTAAACCACTCGTCTAACTCTCTTCTTCTAATTGATGTCCTGCAAAAATGTAAAAAGGGGTGAGCTCACTAGCTCTGTAATGAAAATATGGCCTTTTCTGGGCTTGAGCATGTTACTAATAATTATTATTCACAAAATGTTTAAAACACATTCCCCATTTACGGCAAGAAATTCTTTATGGTAGGTTGGATTACATTTCCAAAAACAAGAGTGAACATCGAACATTACAAGGAGAGCTCTCGGGATGAAATTTAAGCACTCTTAAACTTCCAACAATTCACAATGGTTCCCAAGGAAATAAAATTTCAAGCACAAGGTATAGCCGGCGCTGGTACAAAAGAGAGAAACAACACCGGCTTAGCACTGCCGGGTGACTAGCAGATTACAGAGGGTAGCCGGTGCCGGTTCCAAGAAGGGAGGCAACACTAGCTCTCCTCGAGTGTGGCAGCACGGAAGATAGTGTTCAGTCAGTTCTAGGTCCAAAGAATGAGGGAGGTGGTGTCCGGTTGCTTCGAGAACAGGAAAAAATAGCCCAAAAATGGGAGGAAACAGAGCACAACTTGGCCATACATCAGGTTCCACAAGGCCTTAGGGGAGTCAAGGAAAAAAAACACAAACAAGCACCCTTTTTAAGCAAAACATACCATGCACCCACGCACGCTTCCCAAAACATAACTGATTACATAACGAATTACAGAATTTGTGAATTTACATTTTATTTGTGCACAATTACATTTGGAAAAGACCCATTGTGTTTAAGTAAGTGGTTCATGTGAACGGTGGTCTTTCACAGTAAGTATGGATCACATGTTACTTAACACATAAATGTTCGTTCTTAACCGATTGATGAGAGTGAGAATCTCATCATGTTTAGGTTATTATGTTATGAATTCCAAATGGAGAATGGCTTACCTTTAGCCAGTGAGTAGTCCACTCACTTCATGACATAAGCGTATTTCGAATACGTAGAACAGGACCTGTAATAGTGATTTTTAAAAGTACTATATGGTAGAAACCTAGACTACTACTGCTACAGCGTGGACTAGTACTCTACGACTTGAGTATGAGTTAATAGTCTGACGAAGCTGGAAGTATGTACTTTGATATACTATAGTTGAAGTTCTGTCATAGGACCAATATATTTGCATGTTGGGTATGTGTGACTAGTTAGTTAGGACAAACTTGTACAAGATAGTTTCTATCCTATATCGCCCCTTGTGATTGTCTGAATGATCTAAATATCCAAGGCTCTAGGAGACATGACTTGGATATTTACTTTAGGGTAGCTCCCTTAGAAAGTAGAAACAATTCAGGAAGTCGTGAATCATTGGACTAGAAGCTTAAGGATGGTAGATGTCATTTAGAGAGGTGTTAATATATTTCTTCCTCTCTAAATGTACGGCGATGTATATAGGGGTATTTTAGTCATTACACCTATAAGTTGGAGACTTTGCTAACGCAACATTATTCTTGGGGTCAATATTTCCTTATAGTGATATTAGGAAATATTTAAAATGTAAAATACAACTATTTATATGGCAAGGGTATTTTAGTCATTTTTATAGCCAATGTGATGTGTCTTTTGGTCCTCAATATAGACCGTGAGTCCTAATTAAATACAGGCTAAAGAATTGATCTTAAATTAAATTAAATAGAATTTATTTTATTTAAGTAGTTTGATTTAATTATTGGGCTAGAATAAAATAAAGGTCTATGGAGAGAGAAAATTAATAAAATTAGTTTAGTGGGTTAATTAATTATTCAGGACTTTAGCCCAATTTGAATAATTAAAGATTGACCTAGGACTAAACTAATATAGGTTTGTTAATTAGACTAGTTTATTTGGGCTGGAAAATTAATTATTAATTGGGCCATTTATTTGGTTCTAATTAGAATAATTAATTTAGTCCAAAAGGCTAAACTAAGAGTCCAATAGGCCAATTCAGTTTAACATAGGGTTTTATTTAGGTTAAACAGGAGAATAGAGAAGTATGTTGTTCTTTGACTGCCTCTTCTCTGTGTCCAAAAAGAACGTTGTTTTTCACTGCTTCTTCTCTTGTGAAAAAAAATGTGACAGCCCCTTTCTCTCTCTTGAAAATATTCCTTAGCCCTGTGAGTTATTCACCAAACGGGATTTGGCAAGCCATATCCTGGAAGATCGAGAGATTGGATCTCACATACATGCACAGACGGAGTAGGAGGCTTGCAACAATCGCACTAGAGGTTTCCACCAGCGCACCTACCCCAGTTCCACACATTCACGTCCAGCCAATTCTGAGAACGAGAAAAAGACGTAAAAATTTTTTTTCCCTCGGAGCCCCCCCAGGCCATGACTGGCACCGGCTGTGGCCTGGGAGTTTCTTGTTCCTCATTTTTCAATTTTTTTTCCTTCTGTTTTGTGCTTTGATTTCCCACTTTAAACCTTCAGTCCCATGTATCGCAAACTCAACTTCTCACTTTTACCGAACCTCATCACACATTTGGTAGGAGAGACCTTTAAGTACACCTTGTCCCCACACTGAAACTCTAAAGGCCTCCGCTTGCTATCCGCCCAACTTTTTTAACTATCCTGAGTTGCTTTTAATCTTTCCCGGATCACTTGCACCTTCTTATATGCTAACTGTACCAATTCTAGACCGGTTATAGCTTTTTCACCCACATCACCCCAATATATCGGTGACCTACACTTCCAACCATAGAGTACCTTATACGGAGCCATCCCGATGCTGGCCTGATAACTATATTAAATGAAAATTCCACCAACATCAAGCTGTCCATCTAACTACCTTAAAATCCAAAACACAGGCTCGAAGCATATCTTCTAGAGTCTGAATCATCCTCTCTAATTGCCTATCATTCTGAGGATGTAATGTGGTACTGAGGGTGATAGTCACTCCCATTGCCTCGTTAAAACTCTTCCAAAATCGTGATACGAATCGGGTGTCCCTGTCCGACATAATGCACACTGGCACTCCATGCAATCGGACAATCCCAGCTATGTACATCTAGACTTGCTCTTCCATAGAAGCAGTTACCTTTATAGGTAAGAAGTGAGCAGACATTAACAGTCGATCCACTATTACCCAGATAGTATCATTCCCAGTCTTAGACTTGTTAACCCAACCACGAAATCCAACGTGATATGCTCCCACTTCCGCACAGGTATCTCTAGAGGTTTCAATAACCCTATTGGTCTCTGATGTTTTGCCTTAATTTGCTAACATACCAAACACTTAAAAAACATAATCAACTATGTTCCATTTCATGCCATTCCACCAAAAATTTCTCTTGAGATATTTATACATTTTGGTTCCTCGTGGGTGAATAAAGAGTTTTATGTTTTGTGCTTCCTTAAATACTTTAGCCCTCAAGGCCTCATTCCTAGGAATATGTAATCTACCATGAAAGCGTAGACTGCCATCCTTATGTATCTAAAAATCTGATTGTCCCTTTCCGAGAGCTTCTGCCGTCAACCTTTCCAATTCAATATCCAACAATTGAGCTTTCTTTATGTGCTCTACCAATGATGATCTAACTGTTAAGGTGGTCATAATCCCTATAGTGGGTCAAACCACTTCCAATTCCAATCCCTTGAAGTCTTTAATCAATTGATCCTGGTCCGTGAGCATAGCCGCAAAAATTCCCAACTTCTTCCTACTCAAAGCATCCACAACACGATTAGTATTCCCTGGGTAGTAATGAATCCTCAAGTCATAGTCCTTGAGCAGTTCCAACCATCGACTTTGCCTCATGTTGAGCTCCTTTTGCATAAATAAATACTTTAAGCTCTGATGATCCGTGTAAACCTTAAACGTCTCCCTGTACAAATAATGCCTCCAAATCTTCAAAGCAAAAACTACTGCTGCCAACTCCAAATCATGTGTAGGGTAGTTCTGTTTATACGACTTCAATTGACGAGGGGCATAAGCTATCACTATACCATTTTGTATCAGGACACAACCTAATCTATTCTTCAAGGCGTCATTATAAATAGTGAATCCTCCTAACTCTGCTGGCAATCCTAACACCAGTGCCGAAGTCAAAAGCTCCTTCAGCTTTTGAAAACTCATCTCACAAGCTTCATTCTATTTGAACTATACTCTCTTCTACGTCAGTTGGGTCAACGAGGTAGCAATCCTCGAGAAGTCCTCCACAAACTTCCTGTAATAACTAACCAATCCAAAAATTCTTCCAACCTCAGAAAAGCCGTAGTCAGCCTCGGCCAGTCTACTATCGCTTCAACCTTCTTAGGGTCTACTGACACATCCTTCTTAGAGATGATGTGACCTAGAAGGTGACACTTCTCAACCAAAACTCATAGTTGCTGAACTTAGTGTTGGGTATCTTAAGTTCGTATCCCATACGACGCAGCAGAAAATAAAGAAGATACCATCCCAGGACCCGCCTATATATGGAAAACAAGACATAAAGATAATAAAGGTAACAGCTTTTTACATTTGTTTGATCGTCTGAAGAACAAAATTTCTTCTTTAAGCCGAGGTGCAATCCAGCAATTCTCTTGATCTAACTTCACGAGAGTCGAACGTCTAACCACTATAATCACAGTGTGTGATTATCTCTAATAGTAATCCACACAGAAGAATACTCAAGAACCAAAATTTCCTGTGCTAGCAGAAAAAGATGGCGGCTAGGGCTATTTTCGTTTTTAGCAAAACGAGAGAGAGAGAGAGAGAGAAGAAGAAGACGTTTGTTTTGTGGCTCCTATTTTCGTGTGAATCACCCTTGAATTAGGGTTTCGAGCATATCCAATATATGTTCCAAAATCCACTGAAAATCTAAAATTCTAAAACAATTAGAATTTCCTAATTGTAATTGGAAACATCAAGTTCCAACAATTACAACTTGGATCACAAATTATAACTAATTATAATTTGTCCACAACAACTTTTCTTTCTCGCAATTAACCCCACTATATTATCAAATAACATCTTGAGTATATAATCCTCTATTGTGTGTGACCTATTAGATTTCTCAGACAATTGGTAGCGAACATGAATTAATCCAAATGTCTTTGAGATTAATAATCCATAATTAATTAGAATTAATCTTATTAATTCTAATAAGGATTTGTTTATTAATTCATCAATTAATAAACCCATATTCCCATATCATGAGCGGTATCTAGCAAAACATCATAACCACCCAAGAGTCCAGGAAGTCAAGTGGCTTGACATGAACCCTTTAATAACAAACTTCAATGCAATTAACTCCTTTAACCATACAATATCTCATTCGGTTTGGAGTACAGAATTAGTGCCAACTCCCTCCAGAATTAATTCTAGCCCGAATATAATAGTACTTGTACCAAGAATCCACTACTCTAGATGTGTATTAATCGGAATTGTTTCCAATACATAATCGCCTTGGCCAAGGACTTTCCGAGTAGTAATTTCTACAAGTGGTCGTGAGATATTTGCCCCTACTATTAGGAGTGATGAATCCTTTATTGACCCTCTCAACTACTTTCATTTACCTCACAATGTACCCAATATCCATCCCATAGACGGCCCTCGATCGAGCTCCAGATATTGGAATCAAAGTACAAAGCTCAGCAAACAAAGTACCTTGGAGATCTCAAGTCTAAGGATACTTGCACATTTGCTATATTGATATTATATCACTGACACTAAATAGTTATTCATGTGATTATCTCAAAGCTAGGTCATCCAATGAACTTGTTCCATTAACAAGCATCCATGTGTTAACTTTGAGTATCTCAATACTCACGGATATGAGAACCACCGCTTGATCAAATCAGGAAGTCTAACACATGCTAGTCTTCACGCATTAATGATGTTCTGTCTCATTAATACTATGACTATGGACTATTTAAGTACTAACACTATATAGTATAGTAAGAATCTCATATCATGATCTCTATTATGATTTTCTTAGCACAGTGTTGTACTAGGAACTTTATCGAACAGTTATATTACTTAAAAAATAAACAAAAGAAACTGTAAGATAAATAATACATTTTATTAAAATAAAATGTGTCATATATAATGTACAAGTGGTTGCCTCTAAGGTACAACACTAACAAACTCCCACTTGCACTAGAGCCAATCATTCATGTATCTAATACCGAATGACTCAACATGACAATCATGTTTCTTTTAGGGTAGTACTTTTGTAAGCGGGTTAGCTATGTTCTCATCCGTAGGAACTCTCTCTATCTTTATTTACTTAGCTGCTTTAGAAGCAGCTATGTACTCAGCTTCTATCGTAGAGTTGGCAATAGTCTCTTGTTTGGAACTTTTCCAACTTATTGCCCCTCCACACAACGTAAACATGTAGCCATTGTCAGATTGAAAACTGGCATTAGTATACCCGTTTATTTTCAAATTACCTTCTCCATATACTAAGAACATATCCTTAGTTCTTCGTAAGTACTTAAGGATGTTCTTTACAGCTGTCCAATGACCCCCATCAGGGTCAGATTGGTATCTGCTCGTCAAACTAACAGCACAAGATACATCGAGCCTAGTACATATCATAGTGTACATGATAGATCCAACTACAGAGGCATATGGAATCTTACTCATGCGATCCCTTTCAACTTGTGTTTTGGGAGACATCGACTTTGAAAGGCTTGCACCATGTGACATGGGTAAGAATCCCTTTTTGGATTGATCCATGCTAAACCTCTTTAGCATTTTATCTATGTATGTAGACTGCGAAAGACCTAGCAACTTTCTGGATCTATTCCTATAGATCCTTATTCCAAGAATATAGGTTGCTTCTCCAAGGTCTTTCATGGAGAATTGTTTGGACAACCAAATTTTAACCATTTGCAAGACAGGTATATCGTTTCCTATGAGTAATATGTCATCTACATAAAGCAGTAAGAAAATGATTGCACTCCCACTAACCTTCTTGTATACACAAGGCTCATCCATGTTTTGAATGAAACCAAATTCTTTGATTATTTCATCAAAATGGATATTCCAACTCCTAGAAGCTTACTTAAGTCTATAAATGGACCTTTGCAGCTTGCACACCTTTGTGCTATCATTGGATGTGAAACCCTCAAATTGTGTCATATACACTTCCTCAGTCAGATTTCCGTTTAGGAAAGCCATTTTCACATCCATTTGCCAAATCTCATAATCATAATGAGCAGCAATGGTGATGTATCCAGACTTGGGTGTAAAAATAATACAAAAATGAAGCACATTCCCAATCAAGTTTAAATTAAAAAGTTCAACCCAAATCACACATATGAGCAAGCATACTCATCATTAATCGAGCATAGGGTTCAAACGAGTGTCGATCCTCAAAGAACAAGTAGACATTAATCACTTTTCTTTCATTGTTTAACTGACTCAATAAAGTGAAAATGAAATAAAAAGGAAAATAAAATAAAAATAAAAATATATACATGTCAAGTATGTAAGTCAAACCATTGTTTAGACAAACATGACCTTAAAGAACTCAACCATTATTATAACTAATTATTCTCTTGGCATCATGCAGGATTAAGATAGACTAACTTCTTTTTCAATCTATAAATCCCTATCTTCTAGGTAACTTAGTATCACAAGTTTTGTCTCAACCAGTCTTACTCAAAAGATGCATTAAACACAATCCTTGATTAAATTTTCATATTTTGGAAAACTTAAAACATGAAACTAACCAATGAATCCATATTCTGACAGACATCAATTAACCTTTAATTACCAGTTCTTAGCAATTAACCCCTTTTTTCAAACAAGTTAAGAGACAATAAATATTAAACTAATGAATTAAAACTATCATCAACCTCTTTTTCAAGCAAGTTAATGGAAAGAAACAACCACTTAATCTCGTAATCAATCCAAGTAATTAAATACCAAGAAGAACAATCAATTAATCAAAAGATCAAATACCTCTAAATATCATGAATATCTAAAACAATGTCAAATTATAATAAAACAATTAACACATCATTGTTCAAGAAAAAGAAAACAAAGTAAAAGAAAGCACTCATAGACAAGCCTCCTTCTTCTTCCTTTGAAGACCTTCTTGGACAACCCTCCTTGAATTGAAGTATTCCTCATTTGATTGAGTGATTTTCTATGATGATCTATGAATTCTCCCCCCTTTCCCTTGTGTTTTTTTTTTTATTATCTATTTATAGGTTTAGGAAGTGCCTAAACTCGTAGGTACAGTGTTCTTGGCCGAGTAGAAGTTGAAAGATACTAAAACTCCACAGATTACCAAAACCCGCATAGAAAAATCAAAGCACCGCCTTAACTTCAGGACACAGCCGGTGTCGCCTTGGCTCTCAGAGCCGGCGCCGGTTGTGTTCTGCTTCTCTACAGGTTCATTAATTTTTCTTCAAATTTCACATGATGAAGACCAGAATGCAGCCAGCGCCGCCTTGACTCTTGGAGCCGGCACTGGTTTGACTCTATTTTGCTCTGTTTCAATAATTTTCATCGCCTTGAAGTTCATGCAAACAGTGCATGGCCGGCGCCGGTTTAGGGCCCTAGCTGGTGCCGCCTCTCCTCTGTTTTGCGACGTTTTTGTTTCGTTTTACCCTAAAAATCTGTAATAATGAATAAAATACCTTTCCAAGGGTAAAATCTCAAATATGAAGGAATATGACTAGTTATTGAACAATATATATCACAAAAGAACCTCAAATAACTAAGAAAAATATGACTAATTTAGCCCCTATCAAATGGCTAGGAGTATCCTGATGGATTTCAACATGGCTACTGGTGAGAAGGTTTCATCACAGTCAATACCATGTTGTTGACGATAACCTTCACCACTAGTTGTGCTTTATAGGTAATTAAGTTACCATCCATGTCCCGTTTTCTTCTTGAAAACCCACTTGCACCCAATAGGTCTAATTCCTTTGGGTGGATCAACCAAAGTCCATACTTGATTGTCGTACATAAAATCCATCTCTGATTTCATGGCCTCAAGCTATTTGCCAAATTCTGAACTGTTCAGAACATCCTTGTAAGGAGTAAACTCATCTTCATCTATGAGCAATATGTCATTGTGGTCACAAATGAGAAATCCATATCTCTCAGGTACCACACGTATCCTACTAGATCTACTAGGTTCTTGTGTATTAGAATGTTCATCTATTCTCTCAATAGATATGGGGTTAAACAGTTGATCCTTGTTTGCTTGATCTTCATGAACTTCACTAAGTTCAATTTTACTCCCACTGTTCCCTTTGAGCATGTGCTCATTCTCTAAGAAGACGGCATGCTTTGAAACAAACAGTTTGTTTTCGGAGGGTAGGTAGAAGTAATATCTGAAAGATTCTTTCGGATATCCCACAAATAAACACTTGACAGACTTACTATCAAGTTTGTTTGACTCTGGCCTTTTGACAAAGTCAGGACAACCCCATACTCGCAAGTGAGATAACTTTGGTCTCTTACCAAAGAACATCTCAAATGGGATAGTATTAACCGATTTTGTCGGAACTCTGTTTAATATATAAAAAGAAGTTTCTAGTGCATGCCCCCAAAACGATTTTTGTAAGTCTGTAGAAGCCATCATGGTCCGTACCATGTCAAGAAGGGTTCGATTCCTTCTCTCAAATACATCGTTATGTTGAGGTATATGTGGTGGAGTCCATTAAGATAATATCCTATTATCTCTGAGATAACTCAGAAACTCTTGACTAATGTATTCTCCTCCTCAATCAGATCTTAGAGTCTTTGTACTTTTGCCAAGTTATTTCTCTATTTCGTTCTTGAAGTCTTTGAACCTTTCAAAGGCTTCAGATTTGTATTTCATTAAATATAAATACCTGTATCGTGAGAAATCATCGATAAAGGTTATGAAATAGTTATAACCTCCTCTTGCTTATATTGACATTGGGCCACATACATCAGAATGTATGAGTTCTAATAACTCCTTGGCCCGTTCTCCTTTTCTTGGAAAAGGAGTTTTAGTTATTTTACCTAGTAAACAAGACTCGCATGTGCCATATGATTCATAATCAAATGACCCTAAGTCACCTAGCTTGTGTAATTTAAAAATACGTTTTAATTTACATGGCCCAAACGACAATGCCATAAGTAAGAGGTGTTAGAGTTATCTATTTTAGGTTTTTTATTGTTTATATTAAGAATTGGATTATCCAAGTCTAGAACATATAAACCATTAACCAAAGTTGCTGAACCATAATGAATATCATTCAATGAAAAAGAACAACATTTATTCTTAAATATCAAATGAAATCCATATAAGTCTAAAAATGCAGCTGAGATAATGTTTTTTCTTAAAAATGGTACAAAATAACAGTTTTACAGTTCTAGAATTAATCCTGAAGGCAGGTTTAGCTCGTATAACCCCTCAGCAAGTGCAGCAACCTTTGCCCCATTTTGCAGTACGTAGGTCCATATATGAACATGCCCGATGTCAAGTAAGCTTGGGTTTGCCCAACAACCTGGTCTCGAAAAAGGACTCTCGTTCTTACTATATTAACGGAAGGAATTAGGTTTAATATTAATTAAGGGATTTGTTCCTTTTAGTGATTTCGTTGAATGACATGCATAAAAATCAATAAATCGCATAACTGATAATCATGGTAATAAAGCGATTACGTGGTATGGTTATGGACTTTACCCTAAATTAATTTCCTTGAGCCATAAAAGAAATTAATATAGTTAACCCTATGTGTTCATGCATGATTTAAGTAGAAGGTCTTACCTTCTCGCCTTGTTTTGCTTGCCATCTCCAAAATTAAAAATAATTTTACTCCTATCTAACCTATGTAAACTAATTACATAATTTCCTAAAGAGACAAAACCTCGAGTTACATTCGAAGGGAGTTAAATGAGAAGAGAATTACACAAGAATTCTAGAGAAGGCAGGACACACATGCCCTATTTCATAAAAATCAAAACTGTAAAATGCATGAATAAATATAATTGGTTTTAGTCCATAACTATCCACCATGCCATTGACTATGCTTAAACAAAATAAACATATACTTTTTATTATTCCAAAATCACTATTTTGGAAAATAAAACAAATTTTAAAATCAATATTTTAGAAAAATAGATTAATTTTAAAATTTTAAAATCACTATTTTAAAAAATAAAATTGTTTGTCTCAAAACTAATTTTAAGAAAATGCTTTTAGGTCCCGTCTTCGACAACGAAAACAGGGGTCAAAGGGGCAACGCCCCATTGGAAAAATTTTTACCGTCTTTCATCTAATGAGATTTTTCCCTTTCAAATTCTATTCCAGCTTTTTTTTTTAAATAGTTGGATCGTGCTAAACAGAGCAGAACTGGCGTCGGTTTGGAAGCCGGAGCCGACGCCGCCTGTGTTCTGATTAGGAAAACTTTCTAGAAACGATTTCTGGATGTTCGCGAAACAGCACGCAACCGGTGCCGGCTGTAATCGGGAACAGTGGCGGCGATTTTAAAAATTTTTTAGAAATAATTTTTGGTGCCCTAATCTTCTACAACAAATCAGTGAGAACAATTCTCAACAGAATTTTCCTGTTGAAGCTCAAAACAACAACCAATTTGTTAGGTTAAACAAAACCAAAATAGAAAATTAAGATGAAACGGAAGGCAACAACCATGTTGCAAGAAAACATTTTTCTGTAGAAAATTCTCAGCACTTTAAGAAAGCATCTTTCGAAATACGCTGTGACTTTTACGCAACCAAATTATGCTACGGGCCCAACCTATAACGCTTGAAACGATTTCGACTCCAGTGAAAACGATTTTCACAACAACAAAGATAAACACGAATACATAAAAATAGTTTTTCATACCAAAACAATGTCCGTAGACCACACATAGCATGTCTCTGATACCACTGTTGGGTATCTCAGGCTCGTATCCCATACGGCACAGTGGAAAATAAAGGAGATACCATCCCAGGAACCGCCTGTGTGTGGAAAATAAGACATAAAGATAATAAAGGTAACAGCCTTTTACCTTTGTTTGATCGTCCGAAGAACAAAATTTCTTCTTCAAGTCGAGGCGCGATCCAGTAATTCTCTTGATCCAACTTCATGAGAGTCGAACGTCTAACCACTATAATCACAGTGTGTGATTATCTCTAACAGTAATCCACACAGAGGAATACTCAAGCACCAAAATTTTCTGTGCTAGCAGAAAAGGATGGCGGCTAGGGCTATTTTCGTTTTCAGCAAAACGAGAGAGAGAGAGAGAGAGAGAGAGAGAGAGAGAGAGAGAGAGGGAGACAAGACGTTTGTTTTGTGGCTCATATTTTCGTGTGAATCACCCTTGGATTAGGGTTTCGAGCATATCTAATATGTGTTCCAAAATTCACTGAAAATCTGAAATTCTAAAACAATTATAATTTTTTAATTATAATTAGAAACATCAAGTTTCCACAATTACAACTGGGACCACAAATTATAACTAATTATAATTTGCCCACAACAACTTCTCTTTCTCGCAATTAATCCCACTATATTATCAAATAACATCTTGAGTATATAATCCTCTATTGTGTGTGACCTATTAGGCTTTCCAGTCAATTGGTAGTGAATATGAATTAATTCAAATATCTTTGAGATTCATAATCCATAATTAATTAGAATTAATCTTATTAATTCTAATCAGGATTGGTTTATTAATTCATCAATTAATATACCCATATTCCCAGATCATGTAGTATCTAGCAACACATCATAACCACCCAAGAGTCCAAGAAGTCAAGTGGCTAGACATGAACCCTTCAATAACAAACTACAACACAATTAACTCATTTCACCATACAATATCTCATTCAGTTTGGAGTACAGAATTAGTGCCAACTCCCTCCAGAATTAATTCTGGCCCGAATATAATAGTACTTGTACCAGGAATCTACTACTCTAGATGTGTATTAATCGGAACTGTTTCCAATACACAATCGCCTTGGCCAAGGACTTTCCGAGTAGTAATTTTTACAAGTGGCCGTGAGATATTTGCCCCTACTATTAGGAGTGATGAATCCTTTATTGACCATCTTAACTACTTTCGTTTACCTCACAATATACCCAATATCCATCCTATAAGCGGCCCTCGATCGAGCTCCAGATATTGGAATCAAAGTACAAAGCTCAGCAAACAAAGTACCTTGGAGATCTCAAGTCTAAGGATACTTGCACATTTGCTATATTGAGATTATATCACTGCTACTAAATAGTTATTCATGTGATTATCTCAAAGCTAGGTCATCCAATGAACTTGTTCCATTAACAAGCATCCATATGTTAACTGTGAATATCTCAATACTCACGGATATGAGAACCACCGCCTGATCAAATCAGGAAGTCTAACACATGCTAGTCTCCACGCATTAATGATGTCTTGTCTCATTAATACTATGACTATGGACTATTTAAGTACTAACACTATACAGTGTAGTAGGAATCTCATATCATGATCTCTATCATGATTTCCTTAACACAGTGTTGTACTAGGGACTTTATCGAACAGTTATATTACTTAAAAAATAAACAAAAAAATTGTAAGATAAATAATACTTTTTATTAAAATAAAATATGTCATATACAATGTACAAATGATTGCCTCTATGGTACAACACTAACACTTAGCATATAACTTCTATTCTTGGTGACTCTACAAAGCTACCCTTAGATGTTCTCAGTGCACCTCTTCTGACGGTGAATATACCAAGACGTCGTCTATGAACACTACTATAAATTTGTTCAACTCATCCTTAAACACTCTGTTCATCATCTCCATGAATGCTGCCTATGCATTAGTTTAGCCAAAAGGCATAACCAGAACTCGTAGTGCCAATAACGAGTCCTGAATACACTCTTCGATATGCCCTCCGGTTTAATACGTAACTGATGGCACCCCGAACGCAAGTATATTTTGGAGAAAACTTTAGCGTCCTTCAGCTGATCAAATAAGTCATCAATCCTTGAACAACCCAGTTCGTCCTCGAGATAGGATCCCGCGAGATGGCTGGAGCATAGTTCCCCAAAGTATTAAACTGGAGTGTATAGTTCGTCACACTCATTTGCTCAGTCTATACTAGTTCAAAGAACTGGCTCTCATTCTTAATTTTAAAGGTGTCTGGGAAGTACTGTTCTAGAAAGACTTCTCTAAACTTCTCGTGAGTGAATGACTCCTCCTCTTGATAGTAGATAGACTTCATACCTTTCCACCATCTCAGTGCTTCTCCTACTAGGAACGGAACAGCAACCTTCAGCTTGACCTCCTCTGGGACCTCCATGGTCTAGAAATGACGCTCCAATTCCTCAATCCACTCTCCAGCTCAACCCGACCCACCTACACTATTAAATGTTGGGAGCCCCATTTTCTTCATGCGTTCATGCAATGCTCTTGCTCCCGAATTATTCCTCTAATACTTGCATTCCAGATCTCACTGGAGCCGCCACTGTTCATTTTAAAGTCTAAGCTGTTCTTGTTGAACTCTAAGTTGTTCCTATTGCAGTAGCTGCTGGCTCTGCATTGCTTGAGCCAGCATAGTCAAAGCTATAGGCATGTCCAATGATGCGCCAACCCCTGGCATAGCTGATGGAATGAAGATGGGCACTCCGATTGGTATAGAAGTTATGGGTGGCTTGGTAATAACTGGCAGCGGTACAAATAGTAGAGGTGGAGGTGGAGGTGGAGGTGGAGGCAGACTAACCTCCACATATGGTACATCGGAAACCCAGTGCAGTGCTGAAACCGTAGCTGAAGAACTTGAACCCCAAACTGCCCGACTAGCCTAGCCATATGCTCATATGATTGCCCTATCTCTGTTACTGTCACTAGCACCGTCCTGAGCCGTTTTTCTATTTCCCCTTGCCATTGCTAGTTTCTAAAAATGCGCATGCTAGTATAATAAAATAAAGAAAAGAACATAAAAGAATCAGTACAACACCAAACAGTTAAAACAACCAAAAGTACTTCTCTTACTTCTACCTATCTCCTGATTCAAACTTAAATGCAATTCTTAATTCCAAACTTAATTAATTCATTGAAAATTTAAACTTAGAGAATAAAAAACTATTTCTCTGATAATACTAAATGTCAAGTCTAAAGTCTGGGGATGACTTGGCAACACTCTAAAATAGAGTACTGATAATAGAACATAACTGATAACTCCAAAATTCCTTAATCAATCTAAATTATAATAGAACTTCAAAATATAAATTCTTCAAATTCAATCAAAATATAATCCGTGAAATGTTCTAACTTTATCATTAGAAAAATCTATCATTATTCTAACTGTCTAAAAGTTGTAAATAAAATGGAAGGTTTAGAAACCTTCAAACAGGTATTACACCAAATCCTTCTCAAACCACTCGTCTAACTCTTCTTCTTCTAACTGATGTCCTGCAACATAGTAATAAAAAGGGGGGAACTCACTAGCTTAGTAAGGAAATTATGGCCTTTTTGGGATTGAGCATGTTACTAATAAGTATACTTCACAAAATGTTTAAAACATATTCCTCATTTACAGTAAGAAATTCTTTATGGTGGGTTGGATTACATTTCCAAAAACAAGAGTGAACGTCGAACATTGCAAGGAGAGTTCTCGGGATGAAATTTAAGTGCTCTTAAACTTCTAACAAATTCACAATGGTTCCCAAGGAAATAAAATTTCAAGCACAAGGTATAGCCGGCGCTGGTACAAAAGAGCGAAAACGGTGCCGGCTTAGGGCTGTCGGGTGACCCGCCAGATTACAGAGGGCAGCCGGCACCAGTTCCAAGGAGGGAGTTGACACCAACTCTCATTGGGTGTGGCAACACGGAAGACAATGTTCAGTCGGTGCCGGGTCCAAGAAGGGAGGCGGCGTCGGCTTACTTCGGGAACAAAAAAAATAGCCCGAAAATGGGAGAAAACAAAGCATAACTTGGCCATACATCAAGTTCCACAAGGCCTCAGGGGAGTTAAGGAAAAAAACCATAACCAACCTCCCTTTTTTAGCAAAACATACCCTGAACCCATGCACGCATCCCAAAATATAACTGATTACATAACAAATTACATAATCTAAGACACGTTTAGGTAAGATTTTGATTTACTGATATCAACTCCTAACCATTATATCCCGTTAGAAGAAGGGCCTAAACTAAAACTAGATACTGTAACCCCTTATAAAGGGCCTTATAAATGAAAATTAGGTATTGTATCCCCCTAGCCAAGGGCCTTATAAAAGAGATTAGGAATTCCCCCAAAACCAACGACAAGCATTAATTAATTCCTCTACAAATTACTGACTTAAAACAGAATTTATTTTGCACAATTTCATCCAAACAACCACAATACTTAAAGTATTAAATGTACATCATGCTCAATCTATTTTAATAACATTAAAATTACATTCATTGGAAAAAAGTTCATAATTTGATATTCAAAAACCAAAAAGTCAGAAAACGCAGAAAAATCATAAATCCGTTACTAGATAATTCAGAGACCAAACCAATCCACAAATAATGTATCTAAGTGTCTACAAGAATCTAAAAACACAATCAATTGCCAAACTTTTAACTAACCCCTAATTCAAACCCCTACGCCCAATTCAACAATAGTCAATTCCTAGGCAAAAATTAACTCAATCCCAAGCATAAGTGCCGCAAGTCTTACCTAGATTTGACACATTTGGCACAATCTCTTTACCAGGTTCTTTTCTCTCATTGATTTTCTCTTTCTCCAAAGCTGTCTCTGCAAGAGTGTTCTTGTCTGCAAAAAACAATGTACATTAAACTCCAGAACGTAACAAATCTTTCTTATTAAACTAATGATCCTCTTACAAGTCTAATTGCAAAATAATCCCAAAACTATCCCCTTTTATTAAAATAACCCCTAGACACATGGGCTAAGCCAACCCATACATTCATACAAAGAAAGGCACGATGACGAGTTGGGTGAAGGATCACATTCCACCCCCCGTACGGAAAGTTTCATCCTCGAAACTTATGCACCTGCATCATTGAATCGATATGGATACTTCTGACGTGCCTCCTCTTCCAACTCTCAAACTGCTTCACGCTCTGAGTGATTGGACTATTACACCTTGACATACAAAATGATTCTTCGCCTTAGAACATGTAACTTCCTATCCACAATCCTTACTGGCACCTTATCAAAAGTCAAATCCTCCCGTACTTGTAACGGCAATATCTCTAACACGAGATTCGAATCCGACACATACTTCCGCAACTGTGATATAAGGAATACGTTTTGAATTCTTGACATTATTGGTGGCAACGCTAACCGGTAAGCCAATTCACTAATCCTCTCAAGTATCTCTTATGGCCCTGCGTATCGCGAACTCAACTTCCTACTTTTGCCGAACCACATCACACCTTTGGTAGGAAAGATATTTCAGTACATTTTGTCCCTACACAAAAACTTTAAAGGCCTCCGCTTGCTATCTACCCAACTTTTCTGACGATCCTGTGCTACTTTTAATCTTTCCCGGATCACTTACACCTTCTCATATGCTAATTGTACCAATTTTAGACCGGTTATAGCTTTTTCACCTATATCACCCCAACATATTGGTGACCTACACTTTCGACCATAGAGTGCCTCATACAGAGCCATCCCGATGATGGCCTAATAACTACTATTATATGAAAATTCCACCAACATCAAGTTGTCCACCCAACTACCCTTAAAATCCAAAACACATGCTCGAAGCATATCTTCCAGAGTCTGAATCGTCCTTTCTGATTGCCTATTAGTTTGAGGATGAAACACGGTACTGAGGGTGATAGTCATTCCCATTACCTCGTTAAAACTCTTCCAAAACCGTGATACGAACTAGGTGTCCCTGTTCGACACAATGCGCACTGGCACTCCATACAACCGGACAATCCCAGCCATGTACATCTGGACTAGCTCCTCCATAGAAGTAGTCACATTCATAGGTAAGAAGTGAGTAGACATTATCAGTCGGTCCACTATGACCTAAGTTGTGTCCTTCCCAATCTTAGACTTGGGTAACCCAACCACAAAATCCAACGTGATATGCTATCACTTCTTCACAAGTATCTCTAGAGGTTTCAATAACCCTGTCGGCCTCTAATGTTGCGCCACCAAACACTTAGAAACATAATTAGCTATGCTCTACTTCATGCCATTCCACCAAAAGTTCCTCTTGAGATCTCTATATATTTTGGTTCCTCCAGGGTGAATCGAGAGTTTTGTGTTGTACACTTCACTAAGTACTTTAGCCCTCAAATCCTCATTCCCAGGAACACATAATCTACCACAAAAGCATAGACTGCCATCCTCATGCATCTGAAAATCAGATTCTTCCCCTCTAAGAGCTACAACCCTTAACCTCGCCAATTCAACATCCAACAATTGAGCTTCCTTAATGCGTTGTGCCAATGACAATCTAACTGTTAAGGCGGTCATAATACCTGTAGTTGGTCGAAGCACTTCCAATTCTAGTCCCTCGAAATCTTTAATCAATTGATCCTGGTCCGTGAGCATGGTCGCTAAAATTCTTGACTTTTTCCTTACTCGAAGCATCAGCAACCCGATTAGCATTCCCTGGGTGGTAGTGAATCCTCAAGTCATAGTCCTTGAGCAGTTCCAACCATCGACATTGCCTCATGTTGAGTTCCCTCTGCATAAACAAAAACTTCAAGATCTGATGATTCGTGTAAACCTCACACGTCTCCCCGTACAAATAATGCCTCTAAATCTTCAAAGCAAAGACCACTACTGCTAACTCCAAATCATGCATAGGGTAGTTCTATTTATACGACTTCAATTGATGAGAGGCATAAGCTATCACTTTACCATTTTGCATCAGTACACAACCCAATCCATTCTTCGAGGCGTAACTGTAAATGGTGAATCCTCCTAACTCTGCTGGCAATGCCAACACCGGTGCCGAAGTCAAAAGCTCCTTCAGCTTTTGAAAACTTTGCTCACAGGCATCAGTACACTTGAACTGGACTCTCTTCTACATTAGTTAGGTCAATAGGGGAGCAATTCTCGAGAAGTCCTCCACAAACTTCTAGTAATAACCAGCCAGTCTATAACACCCCACTACCTAGGCCCAACAGGGCCAGGGATGTCGCCCCGTCCACAGGACAAGGGGTCTTTATAATCAGGTCACATAAAATAAAATAGAAGAAATACTTTAAAATTAAACTTATTACAACTCAAAAATACATTAACAAATCTAAAATAAATTGTTTGTAACAATCTCTCAAAACATCACATAAGGGAAATAACAAAGAGTATTCAAATCATAGGCTACAAATCTAGCTATTGACCTCCACAGCAGGACCGTCCTGAAAACATAGCATAAAATGTAGTAAGATAAAAATCTCAGTAAGCCCGTGTGTACTTTGAGTGTTTCAGGTAAAATAATTCATGTATGCAAGTTGTAAAAATTTCATAAGAGAAAGTGTTAGCAAGCATTAAATAAATGTTAAAATAAATAGTAGTATTTTGCTTTTCAAACCATACATGCGTACAATAAATACAACCACTCGAAGAGGCAGCCATAGGTTACTACACGTTAGGCCCCATGACCACATGGTTAGTATGCCACACGTTGAGCATACTGCCGGTCAGACTGCCACACGTTGAGCATGCTGACAAAAAGGTAGATGTACGGCCTATCACGTGAGATACTCTTCTATCTCTACACCCAAACTTATCAGTTGTCCACTCCGAAAACACACAGTCCACATGACTGAAACTTGTTAACTTAGATCGGCTTGACCTACCGGATTGGCATCCTATCCGGGAAGGACTCACCCCTCAGAAGTGGCCACCTACTGAGAGACTTATCCTAACCCTTCAAAGACTAGTCCTAGTAGTCTACCCTTATTGAGTACTTAACGTTGATTGTCCCACTTAGGAGAAAATTGATCATACATTGACCTACTTGGAAATAGCAATTAAGGGTTTCTAAAATTTTTGTCAAAGTTGGGTTTTAGAAAGAGTTTAGCATTTTGTGAACACCGTTTGTTTAATTTTTCAAATGACTTGCTTGAGTGAAATAAAAAGGAAAACAATCCTTAATTGCCTTTACAAAATAAATGTCCATACACATTGGCATTTGGCTTGCCACAATAATTTTTTGTTTTCACATAATTCCATGCAGGAGCTTACCTGATGCTTTGCTTGCTCGAATTCAGAAATCCTCCAAGGCTGACCTAACCCCACCTGGGGTAAACACAAGGCATAAGGTTATACTCGAGCTATACTTGCGTACATAAATATTCCCCTAGTTCAACTAATTTCAATCATGACCTTAATGTCCTAAGCTTTAAGGCTATATGATAAAGAATTCTATAAAATAAGTCTAGCTTGATAAGTTAAAATAACTAGAGTTTGTAAAATAATTACTAATAAGCTATAGGTTCAAATAATAAATCTTGAGTGTTATTATTAATAAATAAACTAGTGTTTGAATATTGAATAATACTAAGTCCTAAATAATAATAATAAATGGTAATTTTTAAATTAATTAATTAATATTTAATAGATAATAAATAATTAGTAATAAATAAAATTAATAATAAATGAATTATATTAAATTTTTTATTAATAGATAACAAATAAATTTTAATATAAATAATATTTATGAATATAGATAAAAGTTTTAGCTAAGGTCTACAAGGTTATTAATATTTTATTTATTATTATTATAAAATATTTTATTTACTATTATACATATATATATTATTTTTAATAAAAGATATTATTTATTTGACTAATAAAATACCATTATCTCATTTAATATTCCATTTCCAAAACTTCCTTGGAATTTCGAAATTTTTAGAGAAAAAACATAGTAATAATTTTAATTAAGATAATAAAATTTGTTACTAAAAATACCCTAGGATTAACAAGAAAATAATCATGATTTCCCTATTACTAATCAAGAATCATGAACACATTCTCCAATATCAAACAATAACTAATTCATTCATGAACATAGGCTTAAATCAACACATACTATCACATGGCCAAATCCCTACTAGGCATAATCATCAATCATGGCTTCAATGAAAATAAGAACATAAAAATCCTATTCACGAAAGGTGTCATAACATCTAACATGCTTTAAACATCCATAATTTTCTTAAGACGTGATGAACACACATTGATTCTCAAGAGAATACATATAGCTTAATCATGAACAATCATTCTCATGTCCTAATCCCAACCCATTCATTCACATGCATATACTCAATCCCCCATTCATATTCTATTCTTCCTATCAATATCTAAGAGACATGAATGTAGAATTAAAAAGGAGTATTAAGGAGAAATACTTAGTTGATGTTTACTTTAATGAAGATTTAAGAAGGTCCACGCGATTAAAAGTCTTGAATTGTCTAAGAGAAAGAAAGACAGCCATGGTTGTTGATCAACCATTTCAGCCGAGAGAGAGAGAGAGAGAGAGAGAGAGAGAGCATTAGTATGATACATTGAAAGTTGAATGGAAGAAGATGAACAAAGGAGTTGTTCTTGATTACCTTGATGATGTTCTTGAGACCTTCAAGAAAAAAAAAACTGGTTTTGATCCAAATGCAATTTCTTATTTTCAAGATTTTGCGTTATAAATACTAGAAATGAACACTAGAGAGAATGTAGGTGTAATCTGGAGTATTTGAGAGGGATTGGAGGTGTTTAGAGTGGGTTTTGGCTTGAAGAAATGTGGTGTGTGTTCTTGGTGTTCTTGGTGTAAATTGAGAGAGTTTGAGGTAAAATGTTGCACGAAATCTGGGAGAATGTTGGCCGAATGGTTTAGGAAGTTGAGGAGTTTCGATTTTCAGCTTAGAGAGGAAGAGAGTATTCTGATTTGTTTGAAATTCAAATAGAGAGAAATGAGGAGTGGTTTGACGTATAGGATATGTTAATGGTGTTTGATTGATGGAGGTTTCTTGGAGCTACAATGGAGCTAGCTGGACTGATTTGATTTACTGAAATGAATGAAGATTGATATGGCTTTAAGGCTAGCTAAAATTCAGAGCTTGATGGCAGAGGAATTTCTGGTTAAGTAGCTTAATACAAGGGTGTTTTCAAGGAGCAAAATGCTGGAATTTTTTTAAGTTCAAATGTAGTTTAAATTGAGTGACCTTAAGAGATATTTGAGGTGTGGTTATGGAGTCCTAGTGTTCAAGGTAAGTGGAGAGGTTAATGGTGTTCAGTTCATGGCTGAACAAGGGTCATTTTACAGAGGTTTGAGGGTGGTTTCTTCAATCTAGGCCTAAGGGAACAAAGCTGGAAATTTTCTGGTTCATGGTGTTCAAGGCTTCGAATGTTTGCTGCATTTTTCTGTGTAGAATTTTTGCACTTCTTCAATCCAATTTGCAGAGGATTTTGAGAGGTGTTTGAGGGCCTTTTAAGGCTGGTTTTCAGCCTTCTTTCTGGAGGAAAAGCAGAGGAGTTTTGCTCGTTTGATGACAAAAGAAAACAGCTTCGTTTCCAGGTTGAATGACAGCAAAACAACTAAGAATTTTTTTTCTGGTTTGTGTAGTTTTTATGCAGTCTGAATTTGCACTAAAATTTCAGTCTTCAAGCTGTATGAATTGGTCATTTTTCTAACAGTAAACGAGCAAGAAAGCTGGTTGAGTTTTTCAAAAGTTAAGCTGCACAAAAATTTGGAAAATTTCCAGGTTTCCTTCATCAATGATATGAATACTATGAAGATGAGTTTGAAGGTTCAACCGTAGTGATTAATTTCCTTTGGGAACCCTTCCTAACTTTTCTTCTATTTTCAGTCAATCTTCCACCTTCCAAGATCAATTTTCAAATTTCAAAGCCAAGGAATCCTCACAAAATATTCTGGAATTAAAAGATGAATTTTAAATAGGACAATCTAAAGGTAATAAAAGGACAAGAATTCCTCTAAAATTATTTTTAGGACATGATGATAGGATTAAGACATTCTCTTCATGTCTCCCCTAAGACAACATTCCTATCTTTAAGGAATGTAAGAAAAAAAAAAAAATTCAAGTTTAACTAAGATAATCATGATAAAAGCTTAAATGATAGAATTTGAACTCATGACCTTAGAGATTAATTCCAAAGCTCTAACCACTAAACCACAACAACTCGTATTCTTATTTTCTCACCCAAATATTCTTCTTATTTAATCCTCAAGCTATCTTCCTATTTTGTCATCAAGCAAAATTACCATTTTACCCTTCCTACTCAATAAGTACAACTAAGCCTTTTAACCTATAAATCATAATTTTAAAGCACATAAAATCATTCAAAAACATATATATTCATGCAAAATGATATGATATACATCCTGACCCCCTTACTCTAGGGTTGGCTTTAGGTGGGGTTTCACACAATCCCAAAAATCTTCTAACCTCAAAGGCCGTAGTCGGTCTCAGCCAGTCCACTATCGCTTCAACCTTCTTAGGGTCTATTGACACACTCTCCTCAGAGATGATGTGACCCAAAAAGGTGGCACTCCTAAACCAAAACTCACACTTGCTGAACTTAACATATAATTTATGTTCCCCTAGTCTCTGCAAAACTACCCTTAGATGTTCTTGGTGCACCTCCTCCGACGGTGAATATACTAAGATGTCGTCTATGAACACTACCACAAATTTATCCAACTCATCCTTAAACACTCTGTTCATCAATTCCATGAATGTTGCCGGTGCATTAGTTAAGCCAAAAGGTATAACCAAGAACTCGTAGTGGCCATAACAAGTCCTGAATGCACTCTTCGGTATGTCCTCCGATTTAATACGTAACTGATGGTACCCCGAACGCAAGTCTTTTTTAGAGAAAACTTTAGTGTACTTCAGCTAATCAAACAAGTCATCAATCCTTGAACAAATCTGTTTATCCTCGAGATAAGATCTCGCGAGATGGCTAGAGCATATTTCCCCAAAGCATTAAACTGGAGTGCATAGTCTGTTATACTCATTTGCTCAGTCGCACTAGTTTGAAGAACTTATTCTCCTTCCCCATCTTAAAGGTGTCTGGGAAGTACTATTCTAGAAACACCTCTCTGAACTTCTCCTAAGTGAATGGCTCCTCCCCTTGATGGTAGACAGACTTCACACATTTTCACTATCTCAGTGCTTCCTCTACTAGGAATGGAACAACCACGTTTGGCTTGACCTCCTCTGGGACCTCTATGGTCTTGAAATAATGCTCCAGATCCTCAATCCACTCTTCAACTCTACTCGGACCACCTACACCATTGAATGTTAAGAGCCCCATTTTCTTCAAGTGTTCATACAATGCTCTTACTCCCAAATCATTCCTCTAATACCTGTATTCCCAATCCTGCTGGAGCTGCTACTGCTCTTCTTGAAGTCTAAGTTGCTCTTACAGAACTCTAAGCTATTTCTATTGCAGTAGCTGTTGGCTCTGCATTACCTGAGCCACCATAGCCAAAGCTGTAGGCATGTCCAATACTGTGCTAACCCCTAGCATAGCTGATAGAACGAAGGTGGGCACTCCGGTTGGAATAGAAGTTAGGGTGGCCCAGTAGTAACTTGCGACGGAACAAACGGTGGACGTGGAGGTAGACTAACCTCCACACGAGGTACATCAGAAACCCAGTGCGGTGCTAAAACCGTGGTGGAAGAACACGAACCCCAAACTGCTCAACCAGTCTGGCCCTATGCCCGTGTGACTGCCCTGTCCCTGTTACTGTCACCAGCACCCTCCTAAGTCGTTCTTCTATTTCCCTTACCATTGCTAGTTCCTCAAAACGCGCATGCTAGTCTAATAAAATAAAGAAAAGAACACAAAAGAATTAATACAACACCAAATAGCCAAAACAACCAAAAGTACTTCTCTTACTTCTACCTATCTCCGATTCAAACTTAAATTCAATTCTTAATTCCTAACTTAATTAATTGACCAAAAATTTGAATTTAGAGAATCAAAATCTATTTCTCTGATACCACTAAATGTCACATCCCGAGTCCGTAGATGACCTGGCAACACCCTAAAATAGAGTACCGAACCCATAACAGAACATAACGGACAACCCCCAAAATTCCTTAATCAATCCAAATTATAATTGAACTTCAAAATATAAATTCTTCAAATTCAATCACGATATAATCCATGAAAAATTCTAACTTTATCATTAGCAAAATCTATCATCATTCTAACTGTCTAAAAGCTGTAAATAAAGTGGAAAGTTCAGAAACCTTCAAACAGGTATTGCACCAAATCCTTCTCAAACTACTCGTCTAACTTTTCTTCTTCTAACTGATGTCCTGCAAAAATGGTAATAAAAAGGGGTGAACTCATTAGTTCAGTAAGGAAAATATGGCCTTTCTAGGATTGAGCAATTTTACTAATAACTATTATTCACAAAATGTTTAAAACATATTCCCCATTTACGGCAAGAAATTCTTTATGGTAGGTTAGATTGCATTTCCAAAAACAAGAGTAAACGTCGAACATTACAAGGAGAGCTTTTGGGATGAAATTTGAGCACTCTTAAACTTCCAACAAAATCACAATGGTTCCCAAGGAAATAAAATTTCAAGCACAAGGTATAGCCGGCGCTAGTACAAAAAAGAGAAACGGCGCTGGCTAAGCGCAGTCGAGTGACCCGACAGATTACAGAGGGCAGCCGGCGCTGGTTCTAAAGACGACACCAGCTCTCCTTGAGTGCGGTAGCACAAAAGACAATGTTCAGCCGACGCCGGGTTACTTTGGGAATAAAAAAAACAGTCCGAAAATGGGAGGAAACAGAGCACAACTTGGCCATACATTGAGTTCCACAAGGCCTCAAGGGAGTTAAGGAAAAAAAACACAACCAACCACCTTTTTTAAGCAAAACATACCCTGCACCCACGCTTGCATCCCAAAACATAACTAATTACCTAATGAATTATAGAATCTGAGATACGCTTGGGTAAGGTTTCGATTTATTAATTTCGGCTCCTAACTATTATATCCCTTTAGGAGAAGGGCCTGAACTAAAACTAGGTATTGTAACCCCCTAGCAGGGGCCTTATAACTGAAAACTGGGTATTGTATCCCCTAACCAATGGCCTTATAACAGAGATTAGGAATTTCCCCAAAACCAACCACAAGCATCAATCAATTCCATTACACACTATGTAATACTACGTTTTAATCCACCTTTATTATATGGGAAAAGTCATGCTTGGCATAACATTTTATATTGCATTTGATAACTGGAACCAATTTCATGGGTATATGTGATCCATGAGTGTGTTATTTCGTGAATTTATTTACTTTGATAAAGTTGTGTTGGTTGAGCTTTTGTTCTATTGAGTAGAATTCATTAGAAAGGAAATGGAGTAAGTGAGTGAGAGTTAAAGGAATTTGTTGGAGGAATATTTAAACAAGAGTTATTGTAGTATAGTGGTTAAGACTTGGTGTTTATTTCTTGGTGGATTTGAGTTCGAATCCCAACTCTTGCAAACATTTTCCTTCTTATTTCTAATTAAACTCTTTTCCCTTATTTTTCTCTCCTCTTAGCCGATTGCTCTACGGTTGCTGCCACCTTAGATTCCTAATTCCAAAAATGTGGGAATGTGATTATTTTGGGTGTTGCTGAAAAGGAATTAAAGTAAATGATATTCCTATTATTTTCTAGTTAATATTTTATTCTAATCTTTTGGATGTTTAAATATTTCAACATCTAGAATTTTCTAAAGATCTTATTCAAGGAATTTATTATGGAAAGAAAAATATAGAAGCTCTTATTTTGGAAACTATATTATAGCTACTATTTTTAAAAGAAGGAAAGTTTCTGCAAAGTTGATTTTCTCTAAAGAGTTTTAATTGGAAATAATGAGTTATTGTCCAAATCTTTAAAGTAAATAAATATTTTCCCAAGATCTATGGCCTTTTCAAAAATTAGTATTTAAGGAAATAAAAATTCAGCTTTATTCCATGAAACTAGATTTTATCACCAAATATAATTATTCCTTAATTAATTATTTTTGCCTAAAATAAATTTGGACATTAACTAAATTATTTCTTGGATCAATTTTCCATTTTTATTACCTGAATTTTCTAGAATAATATAAACCCTAGCCGCCACCCTTGATAGACTTTTATTTCCATTCAAATTCACTAAATATAGGGGAAACTTACCCTAAGTAGTTTTAATCAATCAAGATTCTTTTAATCAACTAATCAACCAAATTTTCTCCTCTTCTTTCTCCCTAATTTAGGCCACAATACAAACACCCACATACACAAAATTTTCAACTCCAATTACTCCCAAACTCTCTCTTGTTGTTGAGCAAAAACATAACACACACAAGACCTTCCTTTCTCCTCTCAATTTCAGTCAAAGAAGGAGACGAAATCTAGCCTTCATTCTTCTCTCTTTTCTCTCTTCTTTTCGGCCACTTTTGCACTAGAACACAGCCATCATCATCTCCCCAAATCATTGGCCAAATTCAGGCAACTAGGAGAGACCAAAACTGCCAATTCTTGTTGTTATGTTCAAGAGTCCAACACAAGGTAGAACTCATCTAAACAACAACACATCTCAACCCAACCTTTTTGCTTCATCAAACCAGAAAAATCTTCACTTCCTAAGCCTCTCAAACTCATGAAAATAAGCAACTTCTATCCTTCTCAAAGTTTCGGCCAGCACTCACAAAGACTAAACCAAAACCGAAATCAACACTCAAGATAATTAATCTCCAATCCTTCTATCAATATTTCTTCAATCGTTCTCTTCTTTTTCTTGCTAAATCACATCTAGAAGGGACTGATTTCTCCTTTTTCTTGGTGATTCTCGAATAACAAGATCTAGGTGAGCCAACCACTTCTCATTCTCAATTGAACTCAAGCCGATCACCAAAGAGTCGTCTTGTTTCTTGGATCTATTACGCTAAGAGATATTTGAGTCTTTATCTCTACTAGAATAAATGGATTTAATATTTATAGTATTGATATAAGAATGTTGTATAGAGTCTAGCATGAAAAGTATGATTAGATTAGATTGTTGAATATGATGGTACGGGAATTAATCAAAGCATGTATGAAATAGGACATTGTTATATCTTGTGTCATAATGGATTTGATATATGCTATGTTGGCTAAGATGGGACCTTTTGGTCTCAATTGGGCATATTATGATGGTTTAATGGTGATTGAATACTAGAGTGGTCAAATTGTTGGGTAAATGCATGTTTGATGATAAATAGCATGACAAGGGAAAATTATGAATGTACTATAATGAGTTAATCAGGTTAGATGCCATGAAATGATAGTGGCTAGGAAATATGTACTATTTAAATTCTGATTGTGGAATTATTGGTTTTAAATAAGAAAGGAGTTTGAAGTAAGGGCAAGCATTGCTTTGGTTATATTCAAGTAAGCCCCTGCATAACTGCTTTTCTAAATATTACATGTTTGCAAGTATTTTTGTACAATGATATTTGAAATGGTATCAACATGATGATTGAATTGTTGATTGAATATTGTGGTATTTTAATACTTGGTTGTCATTTTATTCTCTGAATGAGCTTGTCAAATCTCAACTTTTAAACTGAAAATGATTTCTTTTTTTTTATCACTAAATATTTTGAAAAACTTATTGTGAAGAGCTACATTTTACAAAGATAAGGTAGTTAACGATTATGAAAATAAGAGAAATGATTCTGCCCCTAAATGGGGAGCGTTATGTATTCAGTAATGGTAGGCTAGTTGTACTAGTCTTGAAGAGCTAGAGTAAGTCTTCTGGCAGGAGGCCACCTCTAGAAGATGAACTCAACTTAGAGAGGCGACAGTACTACTTAGTCAGGTCGGTCCGAGCTAGCATGTTGGTCCATATGGACTTTGTTTATCCGGGTTAGATAACCGGTGTATTGGGTGGAGAAATGGAGGAGTATCTCACCCTAGTGGGAGGATCCTCCACTGTCCATTGTTGAAAGGTTATATTGGGGTGCTATCATGGTGGTAATCATGATATGGATTGTGATACTATTGTTTGAATCATTGCTAATCCCTACTTAATGAACTTATAATTATGATGACATGATAACTTATTGAGAAGTATTTTGGATATGATGAACAGTGCTCATTTGAATAACTATTTATTGATGAAATTGAATTGCAAACATATTTTGTGATTTTGATAAACCTGCATGCACGAAAAGTTTATATATGACATTTGCACCCCACGAGACTTACTGAGATGCCAATCTCACACTATTTTATATCATGTTTTCAGAGAAGTGCTTTTAATGAGCAGGTTGGATGAATAAGAGCTGAAAGTTTATCTTTATTCTATTTTATTTTTGTATTTCTTTTGAGAGGTGATTGTTAGTTTTAAAGTTCAGACTTGCATAAGTTTTGACTTTGGTTGTAATAAGATTATCGCTTTCTTTCATTTAGTCATTTTCCTTTTGTACCTAGTCCTTTGGACGGGGTGATATCCCGCCCTATTTGGGTACGTAGGTAGTAGGGTGTTACAAGTGGTATCAGATATTAGGTTTAGGGAATTGACTTTATTGAGTAGTACCTAAACCCTAGGATTTGAGATTTATTGAATAGTAATTGAACACTAAGAATTGAGATCTAATTCTGATTTTCTATGTTTTTTTTATAGGATGACTGAGAGATCCATAGTTGTGACCTGAGACTGGCCTTTTATATGTGGTCCTGCGAGTGGTAGAGTATCTAGCCCCATTCCTATACCGGATTCATCATCATCTGATTCGAAGATAGAACCTGAGGGTGGATGGTTCTTATGTGAAAATGAGGTAGACTATGAGTTGCCTATGATGGAAGACTTAGGGGTAGAGAAAGAACTTGAGGATCTTACTCCGGAGATACTTGTGTCTGAGGAGAATGAGGATATGGTAGAGCATGGGGGTAATGATAAAGGAGAGATAGGGGATGGAGGAGCAATTGATGATGAGAATAAGGATAAGTTAGGAGGATTGAGGGGAAGATAGGAAAGCTTAAGAGCGAGGGTGAGGCGGAAGTGATTGAGGAGGAGGATAGAATTGATACACTTGCAACCCCATCTATAGAGGAAGAAATTACGACGCTTCTGGGAAGTGAGTCATATGAGTCCGAATCTAGGAAGCCTAAGAGTGCATTGATGTTAGCTATAGAAAAGCTTAGAGATGCAGAGTTGAGAGCCAAGTTGAGGGGTAGGGAGCTTGCCGGGTTTACGTTGGGACTGCCTAGGAAGAAGCCCAGATCCTTTAGTTTCTCAAGAGATTACGTGATAGATCACCCCAACAGTAGTGCAGGATGGCTAGTAGAACCTCCTTCTAAGACTTTTGAGGATTCCAGCAACTCTAGTGATGCTTAGAGTTTATTAGACTCTTAGTGCTTATTCTTTCTTTATTCGAGCAAAGACGGGAATGGACATATGGGAGATCCCAAGAAGTGACTGTAGGGCAAGCTTTTGACAAGATAGATGCTATTCTTTATAATTTGACCGAGAATGTAGATAAGGTGGACAAGAAAGTACCTAAGGGTGAAGTGGAGCAACCTCCAACGGTCCAGGGAGAAGTGGAGCAAGATGAAAAGGCGGAGCAGTAGCTCAGGCAGATAGAGGACATCTTCGTGACTCTGCAGTATACCGAGAAGAGAAGGGTGAAGTTTACTGCATTTAGGTTGAGGGGACCTGCCCGAGCATAGTGGCAACGAGTCTAGGAGGACTAGGAGAGAGAGGATTGTGACTGGACGTGGGAGAACTTTGTAGAGGCTTTCAGAGCAGAGTACATTCTGTGATGGATAGTGGAGAAAAGGGGGGATGAGTTCTAAATCCTCAAGTAAGGAAAGATGACTGTGGCCTAATCTTCTGCACGATTTACTCAACTGTCTAAGTACTGCAAGTGTTTGGTGGACACTGAGCAGAAATGGACGCGATAATTTGTGAAGAGTCTCAGGCAGGATTTGAGGAAGGCACTAGCACTATCTCTACCGGCGACATATACAGCTGCAGTAGACGCAGTGACCCAGGCAGAGAACGAGGATAGGAATCGACCGAGGAACCAGCCATTCCAACCAAGTCGACCACCATTGAAACCTTTGATTAATAAACGACCTGTTGGCCCGATGCAGTGGAGAAACAAAGGGAAGCAGCCAAGAATAGTTCCACCAGGTCCTATGACGAGTGCGCTGATGTGTCGGAACTGTGGGAGGCGAGATCATGCAGAAAAGGATTGCTAGTCAAAGAGAGTAACAAGGAGATATTTCAACTATGGTGATCCAAACCACTTGAGGAACAACTGCCCTAAACCACTCAGGATAGGGCAAGGAGTTTCAACTTAACTAGCTGGGGCAATCAGAGAAGCACCCGCTGGGACAACTAGAGGAGGAGACCAAAAATCTAAAGTGAAAGCTAAGGTCTACAATCTGAACCAGGAAGAGGCTAGAGTTGATTCAGCGGTGGCTGAAGGTACACTTTCTGTGCAAGGTCAATCTATTTCTATTTTTATAGACCCCGGATCGACTCATTCATATGTGAATGATAAGTATGCATGCCATTTGGGTTGGGACGGGGTAGAATTGCCTTATACCATATTAGTGAGTACACTTTTGGAGAGACAAAGAGATGTGAGTAAGGTAGTGCAAGGGTGTGACATTGTGGTCGGGAAGGAGATTTTGAAGGCGGACCTCATAATCTTACCTATTGACGACTACGATCTGATTTTGGGTATGGATTGGTTAGCAAAACATGGAGCAATAGTGGATTGTAAGGTTAAGACAGTGCAGTTCGTTAACCCCGGATGTAATGTATTAGAATTTTGCAAGAAGAAAGTAAAAGAGTTGAAATTCCTAATAGCAGGAACAAAGGCCCGGAAGATATTGAAGAAGGATTGTGTAGAGTATCTAGCTTACTTAATCAATAAGCCAAAGGATCAGTGTACCTTGAAAAGCACCGAGATGGTAAAGGACTTCGCTGATGTATTCCCAGCCGAACTCACTTCTCTTCCACCTTCATGGAAAGTCGAGTGGAAAGTCGAGTTCACTATTGGTCTAATTCCTAGAGCTGAGTCAGTATCGAAGACTCCCTATCGAATGGCACTAGTAGAATTATAGGAATTGAAGAAACAATTGGAGGAATTGGTTAAGCAAGAGTATATAAGACCCAGTACTTCATCTTGAGGAGCCTCGGTATTATTTGTAAAGAAGAAAGATGGGACGTTAAGGTTGAGTATAGACTATAGAGGGCTGAATAACCTCACGATCAAGAACAAGTACCCTTACTGCTAATTGATGAGTTGTTCAATTAGTTGCAAGGTTCTTGTTAGTTTTCCAAGTTAGATCTCTGACAAGGTTATTACCAAGTATGAATCAAGGAGGAGGATATTCCCAAAACAACCTTCAACACTAGATATGGGAACTACAAGCTCGTGGTGATACCGTTTGGAGTAACTAATGCACCCACCGTTTTCGTGGATCTTATGCACAGAGTTTTCTAGCCATACTTGGATAAGTTTGTAGTGGTGTTTATAGATGATATTTTGATCTACTCTAAAAGACTTGAGGAGCATGCAGAGAATCTGAAGTTGGTATTGGAGAAATTGAGAGAGCATAAACTATGTTAAGTTTTGCAAATATGAATTTTGGTTAGATTTAGTGGACTTTCTTGCTCACGTGATATCTAAAGATGGAATCAAGGTGGACCCAGCAAAAGTCAAAATTGTTTCTAATTGAAAACAACTGGAGAGCATAACTGAGATTAGAAGTTTTCTTGGATTGGTGGGATATTACTGGCGGTTCATCAAGAACTTCTCTACGCTAGCTACACCGATGACCCAACTACTAAGGAAGGACGTGTCGTATGTTTGGAGTGATAAGTATGAGAAGAGTTTTCAAAAGCTTAAGAGAAGATTGATGACGGCACCAGTGTTGAGTTTACCCGAGGAAGGTAAATCCTATTCCTTATACACGGATGCCTCTAAGGAAGGTCTGGGGGCAGTGTTGATGTAAGATAGGAAAGTTATCGCCTATGCATTGAGGAAGCTGAAGCCCCACGAGGCGAACTATCCAATGCATGACTTTGAGTTGGTTGCGATAGTGTTTGCTTTGAAGAAATGGAGACACTATTTATATGGAGTGGAGTATGAAGTCTTCAAGGATCATAAGCGCTTGAAGTATATATTCAGGCAATAGGACTTGAATTTAAGGCAAAGAAGATGGATGAAGTTCTTGGAAGAATACAAGTGTCCAATTAACTACCATATGAGAAAAGCTAACGTAGTAGCTAATGCGCTGAGTCAAAAGGTGAAAATGGCTAGTATAAGGGTGCAAGAAGTCCAAATAATACAAGAACTCTAAGAGCAAAAGGCAGAAGTAGGAGATGGAAAGATCAGCTTGAGCAACCTGAAGTTGGAACCTGAGCTAAGGTAAGAAATTAGTAAGGTGCAGCGGAACAACCAAGAATTTCAGACTTTCAAGGCGAAAGAAGTCAAGAGAGGAAATAAGGAATTTCAGACTGATGAGGCTGAAGTATTATATTTTCAAGAATGGATATGCGTACCAAATTATCAAGTGTTGAAGAGGAAGATAATGAATGAGGCTCACAGGAGTAAGTATACTATTCATCCTGGAGAAGTGAAAATGTTCCAGGACTTGAAGAAGGCCTACTGGTGGCCAGGGATGAAAAGGGATGTGGCATAATACGTCTCTACTTGTCTGACTTGTTAGAAAGTAAAGGCGGAGCATAAGAAAGCAGCTAGATTACTGCAACCATTGCCTATTCCCAAGTGGAAGTGGCAGGAGGTGACGATGTATTTTGTCACTAGACTACCGACGTTAAAGACTTTAAAGGATGCTATTTGGGTTATGGTTGACATGTTGACCAAGACTGCTTATTTTATCCCGATAAATATTAAGGACTCTATGGAAAAGTTGGCTAAGACTTGCACTCGGGAAGTTGTTAGATTGCATGGTGTACCGTCAAGTATTGTATACGACAGGGACCCCAGGTTTACCTCAACGTTTTAGACCAAGTTTCAAGAGTCAATGGGAATGACTTTGAAGCTCAGCATTTTTGCTCCGCAGACAGATGGACAATCTGATAAAGTTATCCAGATATTAGAGGATATGCTTAGGGCTTGTGTGTTGGATTTTGGAGATAAGTGGTTGGATTGCATACTTTATGCTGAGTTGGCCTACAACAACAATCATTAAGCATCAATTGGAATGGCACCTTATGAAGCGTTACATAGATGAAAGTGTCAAGTACAGTTGTATTGGGGTTGGATTGAGGATGGACAAATCAACAAGTCTGGGGAGATACATATTGAAGAGATGGTAGACAAAGTAAAAATGATAAGGGAGAGGCTAAAAGCCACGCAAAGCCAACAGAAGATTTATGTTGACAACAGAAGAAGAGAGCTAGAGTTTCAAGTGGGAGATTAGACTTTTTTGAAGATAACGTCTAGCAGAGGGATTCTAAAGCATCCTAAAGGAGGGAAATTGAGTCCTAGATATTTGGGACCATTTTCAATGATCGAAAAGATTAGACCCGTAACATATCGATTGGAGTTGCCGAAAGGGTTAGCAGGAATTCACGATATGTTCCATATATCTCAGTTGAAGAAATACAACCCTGACCTAGATCATGTTTGAACGAGGAGCCATTGATTCTACAGTCTGATTTGAGCTATGTTGAGAAATCGATTAAGGTTCTAGAGCGCAGTATCAACATGTTGAGGAATAAGCAGATACGTATGGTGAAGATTTTATGTGATCATCATGGTCCTCAGGATGCAACATGGGAAACTGAAGATTGGGTGAAGAGAAAGTATCCAAATTTGTTTTAAAGGTATAGCGCTCTAAATTTTGGGACGAAATTCTCTTAAAGGGAAGAGGATGTAATATCATGTTTTAAACCACCTTTATTATATGGGGAAAGTCATGCATGGCATACCAATTTATATTGCATTTGATAACTTAAACCATTTTCATGGGTATATGTGATCTATGAGTGTTATTTTATGAATTTATTTACTTTGATATAGTTGTGTTGGTTGAGTTGGTTGAACTTTTGTTTTGTTGAGTAGAGTTCATTAGAAGGGAAATAGAGTAAGTGAGTGGCAGTTAAGGGAATTTGTTGGGAGAATATTTAAACAAGAGTTATTGTGGTCTAGTAGTTAAGACTTGGTGTTTATTCTTGGTGGATTTGAGTTCGAATCCCAACTCTTGCAAACTTTTTCCTTCTTGTTTATAATTAAACTCTTTACCCTTATGTTTTTTTTCTCTTCTTTGCCGATTGCTTTAGGGTTGCCACCGCCTTAAGATTCCCAACTCCTAAAATGTAGGAGTGTGATTATTTTTTGTGTTGCTAAAAAGTAATTAAAGTAAATTAAATTCCAATTATTCTCTAGTTAATATTTTATTCTAATCTTTTAGGAAGTTTAAATATTTTAACATCTAGAATTTTCTACAGATCTTATTTAAGGGATTTATTATGGAAAGAAAAATATAGAAGCACTTATTTTGGAAACAATATTATAGTTACTATTTTTAAAAGAAAGAGAGTTTCTCCAAAATTGATTGTCTCTAAAGAGTTTTATTTGGAAATAATGGGTTATTGACCAAATCTTTAAAGGAAATAAATATTTTCCTAAGATCTATGGCCTTTTCAAAAATTAGTATTTAAGGAAAGAAAAATTCAACTTTATTCCATGAAACTAGATTTTATCACCAAATATAATTATTCCTTAATTAATTATTTTTGCCTAAAATAAATTAGGATATTAACTAAATTATTTCTTGGATCAATATTTCATTTTTATTACCTAAATTTTTTGGAACAATATAAACCCTAGCTGCCACCCTTGATTGACTTTTATTTCCTTTCAAATTCTCTAAATATAAGGGAAACTTACCCTAAGTAGTTTTAATCAATCAAGATTCTTTTAATCAATTAATCAACCAGATTTTCTCCTCTTATTTCTCCCTAATTTCAGCAACAATACACACACCCACATACATGAAATTTCCAGCTCCAATTACTCTCAAACTCTCTCCTGTTGTTGAGCAAAAACATAACACACACAAGACCTTCCTTTCTCCTCTCAATTTCGATCAAAGCAGGAGCCGAAACCTAGCCTTCATTCTTCTCTTTGTTCTCTCTTGTTTTCGACCACTTTTGCACCACAACACAACCATCATCATCTCCAAATCATTGGCCAATTTCAGGAAACTAGAAGAGACCAAAACTGCCCATTCTTGTTGTTGTGCTCAAGAGTCCAACGCAAGGTAGAACTCTTCTAAACAACAACACACCTCAACCCAACCTTTTCTCTTCATCAAACTAGAAAAATCTTCACTCCCTAAGCCTCTCAAACTCACAAAAATAAGTAGCTTCTATCCTTCTCAAAGTTTCGGCTAGCACTTACAAAAACCAATCCAAAACTGAAATCAACACCCAAAGTAATTAATCTCCAATCTTACTATCAATATTTCTTCAATCGCTCTCTTCTTTTTCCTTCTAAATCATGTCTAGAAGGGACTACTTTCTCCCTTTTCTTGGTGATTCTTGAACAAGAAGATCTAGGTGAGCCAACCACTTCTCCTTCTCAATTGAACTTAAGCCGATCACCAAAGAGTCGTCTTGTTTCTTGGATCAATTTCACTAAGAGGTATTTAAGTCTCTATCTCTACTAGCATAAATGGATTTGACAATTATAGTATTGATATAAGAATGTGGCATAGAGTCTAGCATGAAAATCGTGATTGGATTAGATTGTTGAATATGATGGTGTAGGAATTAATCAATGCATGTATGAAATAGGCCATTGTTATATCTTGTCATGATAGATCTGATCTATGCTATGTTGGCTAAGATGGGACCTTTTGGTCTCAATTGGGCTTATTATGATGGTTTAATGGTGGTTGAATTTAGAGCGGTCATATTGTTGGGTAAATGCATGTTTGATGATAAATAGCATGACAAGGGAAAATTATGAATGTAGTATGATGAGTTAATCAAGTTAGATTCCATGAAATGATAGTGGCTAGGAAATGTGTAATATTTTGATTCTAATTGTGGAATCATTGGTTTTAGATAAGGAAGGAGTTTGAAGTGAGGGCAAGCATTGCTTTGGTTATTTTCACGTAAGTCCCTGCATAACTGTTTTGCTAAATATTACATATTTGCAAGTATTTTTGTACAATGATATTTGAAATGGTGTTAATATGATGATTGACATGATGATTGAAACGTTGGTTGAATATGATGAACTATATTGTGGTATTTTGATACTTGATTTGAGAATGTGGTTATTTTATTCTCTAAATAAGCTTTTCAAATATCAACTTTTAAACTGAAAACGATTTCTTTTCTTTATCACTAAACGTTTTGAAAAACTTATTGTGAAAAGCCACGCTTTACAAAGATAAGGTAATCAAGGATTGTGAAAATAAGAAAAATGATTCCGTTTCTAAATGAGGATCATTGAGTACTCAACGGTGGTAGGCTAGTGGTACTAGTCTTGAAGTTAGAGTGAGACTTCTGGCAGGAGGCCACCTCCAGAAGATGAACTCAACTTGGAAAGGTGATAATACTACTTAGTCAGGCCGGTCTGAGCTAGCATGTTGGTTCATGTGAACTTTATTTATCTGAGTTGGATAAATGGTGTGTTGGGTGTAGAGATAGAGGAGTATCTCACTCTAGTAGGAGGATCCCCCACTGTCCATTATTGAAAGGTTACATTGGGACGCTATCATGCTGGTAATCATGATATAGATTGTGATACTATTATTTGAATCATTACCAATCCCTACTTAATGAACTTATGATTATGATGAGATAATGATTTTTTGAGAACTGTTTTGAATATGATGAGTAGTGCTCTTTTGAATAACTATTTATCGATAAAATTGACTTACAAACATATTTTATGGTTTTGATAAACCTGCATGCACGAAAAGTTTATATGACATTCGCACACACGAGACTTATTGAGATGCCAATATCACACTATTTTACGTCATGTTTTTAGGGGAGCGCTTTTAATGAGCAGGTTAGATGAATAAGAGTTGGAAGTTTATCTTTATTCTGTTTTATCTTTGTATTTATTTTGAGAGACGAATGTTAGTTTTAAAGTTCAGACTTGTATAAGTTTTGACTTTGATTGTAATAAGATTATCACTTTCTTTCATTTAGTCATTTTCCTTTTGTACCTCATTATAAAACCCCCTGGTCCTTTGGACAAGATGACATCCCGCCCGATTTGGGTACACATTACTGATTTAAAATAGAATTTACTTTGCACAATTTCATCTAAACAACCACAATACTTAAAGTATTAAACATACATCATTCTCAATCCATTTTTATAACATTAAAATAGCATTCATTGGAAAAAGGTTTATTATTTGATATTTGAAAACCAGAAAGTCAGAAAATGCAGGAAAATCATAAATCCTTTACCAAACAATTCAGAGACCAAACCAATCCACAATGAATATATCTAACTGCCTACAAGAACCCAAAAACACAATCAATTACCAAACTTGTAGCTAACCTCCAATTCAAACCCTTACGCCTAATTCAACAATAATTAATCCCTAAGTGAAAATTAACTCAATCCAAAGCACAAGTACCACAAGACTAACCTAGATTCGAAACCTCTAACACAATCTCTTCACCGGGTTCTTCTCTCTCGTTGATTTCTCCTTTCTCTAAAGCTGTCTCTGCAACAGCGTTTTTGTCTGCTAGAAACAACGTACATTAAACCCCAAAATGTAATTGATCTTCTTTTTTAAACTAATGACCCTCTTATAAGTCAAATTATAAAATAACCTCAAAATTATCCCCTTTATTAAAATAACCCTTAGACACATGGACTAAGCCCACCCACACATTCATACAAAGAAAGGCCTGATGACGGGTCAGGTCGAGGCTCATATTCCACCTCCTATACGAAAAGTTTCGTCTTCGAAATTTACGCACCTGAATCATCAAACAGATATGGGTACCTCTGACGTGCCTCCTCTTCTAACTCCCAAACTGCTTCACACTCTAAGTGATTGGACCATTGCACATTGACATACGGAATGATTCTTCGTCTTAGAACCTATAACTTCCTATCCACAATCCTTACTAGCCCCTTATCATAAGTCAAATCCTCCCGCACTTGTAATGGCGATATCTCTAACACGTTATTCGAATCCAACTCATACTTTCGCAACTGTGATACCTGGAATATGTTATGAATTCTTGACAATGCCGGTGGCAACACCACACTGAAACTCTAAAGGCCTCTGCTTCCTATCCGCCTAACTTTTTCGACAATCCTGAGCTGCTTTTAATCTTTCCCAGATCACTTGCACCTTCTCATTTGCTAACTATACCAATTCTGGACCGGTTATAGCTTTTTCACCCACATCACCCCAATATATCGATGACCAACACTTCTAAGCATAGAGTGCCTCATACGGAGCCATCCCAATGCTAGTCTGATAACTATTATTATATGAAAACTCCACCAACATCAAGTTGTTCACCCAACTACCCTTAAAATCTAAAACACAGGCTCGAAGCATATCTTCCAGAGTCGGAATCGTCCTCTCCGATTGCCCATTAGTCTAAGGATGAAATGCGATACTAAGGGTGATAATCCATCCCATTGCATCATTAAAATTCTTCCAAAACTGTGATACGGACCGGGTGTCCCTGTCCAACATAATGCCCACTGGAACTCCATGCCACAGGACAATCACAACCATGTATATCTGGACTAGCTCCTCTATAGAAGCAGTCACCTTTTTAGGTAAGAAGTGAGTGGACTTTGTCAATTGGTCCATTATGACCTAGATCGTGTCCTTTCCAGTCTTGGACTTGGGTAACCCAACCACGAAATCCATCGTGATATGTTCGCACTTCCACGCAAGTATCTCCAGAGGTTTCAAAAACCCGCTGGTCTTTGATGTTCTTCCTTGACTTGCTGACACACCAAACACTTAGAAATATAATTAGCTATGCTAGGCTTTATGCCATTCCACCAAAAGTTCCTTTTGAGATCTCTATATATTTTGGTTCCTCTTGAGTGAATTGAGAGTTTTGGGTTGTGCGCTTTCTTAAGTACTTTAGCCCTCAAGGCCTCATTCCCAAGAACATATAATCTACCACGAAAGTGTAGACTGCCATCCTCATGCATCTGAAAATCTAATTCTTCCTCTCCAAGAGCTACTGCCCTCAACCTCTCCAATTCAACATCCAACAATTAAGCTTCCTTAATGCACTCTACCAATGACGATCTAGTTGTTAAGGCGGTCATAATACCTGTAGTTGGTCGAACCACTTCCAATTCTAGTCCCTCGAAGTCTTTAATAAACTGATCATGGTTTGTAAGCATGGTTGCCAAAATTCCCAACTTCTTCCTACTCAAATTAGCCTTCCCTGGGTGGTAGTGAATCCTCAAGTCATAGTCCTTGAATAGTTCCAACCATCAACGTTGTCTCATGTTGAGCACCTTCTGCATAAACAAATACTTCAAGTTCCGATGATCCGTGTAAACCTCACACATCTCCCCATACAAATAATACTTCCAAATCTTAAAAGCAAAGAACACTACTGCCAACTCCAAATCATGCGTAGGGTAGTTCTATTCATATGGCTTCAATTGACGAGAGGCATAGGCTATCACTTTACCATTTTGCATTAGTACACAATGCAATCATTCTTCGAGGCGTCATTGTAAATGGTGAATCCTCCTGACTTTGCTGATAACACTAACACCGGTGCCAAAGTCAAAAGCTCCTTCAACTTTTGAAAAATCTACTCATATGCTTCACTCCACTTGAACTAGACTCTCTTCTGCATCAGTTGGGTCAACGAGGTAGCAATCCTCGAGAAGTCCTCCGCAAACTTCTGGTAATAACCAGCCAGTCCCAAAAAGCTTCTAACCTCAGAGGCTGTAGTCAGTCTCAGCCAGTCTACAATCGCTTCAACCTTCTTAGGGTCAGCTGACACACCATTCTCAAAGATAATATGACCTAGAATGTGACACTTCTCAACCAAAACTTACACTTGCTGAACTTAGCATATAACTTCTATTCCCGGAGTCTCTGCAAAGCTACCCTTAGATGTTCTCGGTGCACCTCTTCCGATGGTGAATATACCAAGATGTCGTCTTTGAACACACCACAAATTTATCCAACTCACCCTTAAACACTCTATTCATCAACTCTATGAATGTTACCGGTGCATTTGTTAAGCTAAAAGGCATAACCAAGAACTCGTAGTTCCCATATCGAGTCCTGAATGCACTCTTTGGCATGTTCTGTGATTTAATACGTAACTGATGGTACCCTGAATGCAAGTCTATTTTGGAGAAAACTTTAGCCTTTGACTAATCAAACAAGTCATCAATCCTCGAACAAACATGTTTGTCCTTTAGATAGGATCTTGCAAAATGGCTGGAGCATATTTTCCCACAGCATTAAGCTGGAATGCATAGTCCGTCACACTTATTTACTCTATCTATACTAGTTTGAAGAACTGGTTCTCTTTCTCTATCTTAAAGGTGTTTGGGAAGTACTATTCTAGAAAGACCTCTCTGAACTTCTTCCAAGCAAATGCGATTCTTAATTCCTAACTTAATTAATTCACTGAAAATTCAAACCTAGAGAATCAAAACTTATTTCTTTGATATAATCTGGGGATGACCTGGCAGCACCCTAAAATAGAATACCGAACCCATAACAGAACATAATGGATAACTCCAAAATTCCTTAATCAATCCAAATTATAATTAAACTTCAAAACATAAATTCCTCAAATTCAATCATGATATAATCCGTGAAAAGTTCTAACTTTAACATTAAGAAAATCTATCATTATTCTAACAGTCTAAAAGTAGTAAATAAAATGGAAGGTTTAGAAATCTTCAAACAGGTATTACACCAAATCCTCATCAAACCACTCATCTAACTCTTCTTCTTCTAACTGATGCCCTGCGAAAATAGTAATAAAAATGGGTTAACTTACTAGCTTAGTGAGAAAAATTTGGCCTTTCTGGGATTGAGTGTGTTAATAATAACTATTCTTCACAAAATGTTTAAAACACATTCCCCATTTACGGCAAGAAATTCTTTATGGTGGGTTGGATTACATTTCCAAAAACAAGAAAGAACGTCGAACATACAAGGAGAGCTCTTGAGATTAAAGTTAAGCACTCTTAAACTTCCAACAAATTCACAATGGTTACCAAGTGAAGGGGGCTAAAATCACCATTATTTTTCTAGTTATTTAAGGTTGTTTTGTGATACATTTATTGTAATAACTAGGCATATTCCTTCCTATTTGACATTTTGCTTGTAAAAAGTGTTTTTGGTAAATTTGTGCAGATTTAAGTTAAATTCAAGCAAAAAGTGAACAATTCCATAATGCACTTGGTGCCAGGCGCAACAAAGGGACCAGGCGCGAGTCCATTCTGGTTGAGCAGAAGAAATTAAGCCAACCTTCAAGAAGAAAACAGAATAGACATAGCACCGGGTAGAGCAAGTGGACCAAGCACTAGGTCCATTCTGTCCAACCAGCAAAAACAGAGCAAAAATTCAGAGGAAGAACAGAATGTACCTGGCACCAAACCTTCTCTGGAAGGAGACAATCCTGTGCGAATTTAAGAATTTTCCAAAGATTTTGGTATTTTATAATTCCTACTCGACCAAGATCTCTCAATAAATGAATTTAGCATCCAAAATGGCTATAAATTCAAGATAAAACACAAGAGAATATATACATGTGGGTGTGGATCCAAGAGCTTAAATTCAAATTACTCATTCAATAAGGAATTCAACCATTCAAGGAGGATTGTTCAAAAGAGTTTTCAAGGAGGAAGAAAGAGGCTTGTCTATGAGTGCTTTCTTTTACCTTTGTTTTCTTTTCCTTATATAATCATGTATTTAATATTTTCATTGTAATTTGACATTATTTTTGTGATTCATGATTTATCGATTAATTTAGTCTTTTGATCAATTCATTTTTATCTTGGAATTTGGTTATTTATTTTTCTGACGGAGTAGGTTGATTGATTTTTGTTATTAACTTGCTTGAAAAAGAGGTTGGTAATGGCTTCAATTAATTAGTTTCTTATTTGTTATCTCTTAACTTGCTTGAAAATGGGGTTAATTGTTTAGGACATAGGTAATCAAAGGTTAGTTGATGATTGCTAGAATATGGATTCATTGACTAATTTCATATTTTAAATCACCTAAAATATAGGAGTTTATATAAGGATTGATTTTAATATATCTTTTGGATAAGTTAGTCAAGACAGAATATCTTCACTAATTTAATTAGAAGATAGTAATTCCATGGATTGCAAACAAAGTGGATCAATATTAAATCCTTCATGAGACCAAGATAATAATTGATTATGATATTGACTAAGTGATTTATTATCATATTTTCAAAAGCTTTTGTCTAAATTGCATATTTTCACATTCTTGAGTTGTATATATTTCTTCATTTTTCTTATTTTTATCTTATTACTTTATTTTGTCAGTTAAACAATGAATGAAAAGTGATTAATGTGTACTTGTTCATTTGAGGATCGATACTCATTAATTTCCTATGCTATGCTTGTGATGAGTATACGTGCTCGTATGTGTATTTTGAGATTAATATTTTAATTAAAACTTGACTAAGAGATTGATTTAAATTTGATTATTTTTATACATCCAAAATATACGCATCAAGTTTTTGGCACTGTTGCCAAAGAACAATATCATGAAAGCCTGGATTTTGTTGATTTAACCATGTTTATATGTTAATATGTTTATATATAAATATGTGAATATTTATATATGTTCCTTGTATAACTAGGTGCCATATTTTGTATACGTGTACTTTAATGTCTCTAGATTTTGTAATTCCTTATAACTTCATTTGTAAATTGTCTAAACTTGTAAATTCTATAATCTCACTATGTTCTGTCTTGTGTAGACCTTACTTTTAGTTTATGACCTAATGATCTAAAGCCAATATAGTCGATCTTGATCCAAAAATCGAGAGAACTCTCACCAGGACCTGCAAGGTTGTAAGCAAAAGGGTAAGGAAAGAAATGGAGGTAAATCAGCCCAACAATAGTAATAATGGTAGAATTAATAGGCAGATTATGAATGAATTTGTAAAATCCGCAATCTCATGTATGGGCTCTAGTATCATGAGGCCTAGGATAGAGGTCAACAATTATGAATAAAACCCAACGTAATCCAAATGATCCAGAATATGTTCCAATTTGATAGGTTACCTGAGGAGGATCTCAATGCCTATTTTGCAAGCTTTCTAGAAATTTGTAACACATTTAAAATGAATGGTGTTTCTGAGGATACCATTATACTAAGACTTTTTCCCTTTTTCCTTTAGAGATTGAGAAAAATCATGGTTAAAACTTTACCCACCGAATCCATTACTACTTAGAATGTGTTAGTTGAAAAATTTTGGCCAAATATTTTCCACCAACTAGAACATCGAAACTTAGGACTGACATTTTTGCTTTCCAACAATTAGAGGCTGAAAACCTTTATGAGTGTTGAAAGAGGTTTAAAGAAATACTGAGAAAATGTCCACACCATGGATTTGAGTTGGGAATGCAAATGCAAATCTTTCATAGCAGGTTAAGCTTTGCTATGAGGCAATTAGTTGATGCATCTACAGGAGGCTTCATCAATTCTAAAACCTCGGAAGAGGTATTTGATTTGATTGAAAATCTGGCTATGAATAACTATGCTTAAGGTAGTTCATGATATAGAGCTCGTGTACATGGAGTACATAAGGTCGATGCAATGGCTGCATTAGATGCAAAAGTGGAAGCACTCACGCAGAAAATGGATCAATTGGTAATGCCTCTTTCCCAAGGGCAGATAATGCGTGTGAGTTGTGATTTTTGTGGGGAACGACATCCAAACCATGAGTGCCAATGTATGGGATCTTCATAAGAAGCATTGGAAAAAGCAGGATTTGTAGGTAATGGTCGACAAGGTAATAATCCTTATAGCAATACTTACAACCTAAGTTGGAGGAATCACCCTAACTTTTCATGGAAAAATCAAAACCAACCTCGGTAAGCTTTTTCGAACTTTGAGATGCAAAGTACTTAACCACCACTGCCGTACAATACCTTATCGTCTAAACCATCTAATGTGTCTAGATTTAGGTATAAAAAAATCATATAAAAACAAGCATATGCCTAATCAAGTTTAAATTAAAATGTTATCCCCAAAGTACACATATGCGGAAGCGTACTCATCATTAAGTATAGTATAGGGTTTAAAACGAGTGTCGATCCTCTAGGAACAAGTATGCATTAATTACTTTTCTTTCATTGTTTGCGTCTAGATTTGGGTATAAAAAATCATATAAAAATAAGCATATGTCCAATAAAGTATAAATTAAAATGTTATCCCTAAATTACACATATGAGCAAGCGTACTTGTAACACCCTACAACCCAGGCCCAACAGGACTGGGGATGTTGTCCCGTCCAAAGGACAAGAGGTTTTTATGACTAGGTCACACAAACGAAAATAAAACAATACTTTAAAATTTAAAATTAATACAACCTAAAATTAAAGAACAAATCCAAGATAAACTGCTTACAATCATCTTTCAAAACAATACATAAAATAAATAACACAATGTCTTCCAAGCAGGCAACAAACTAGCTACTTATCTCCACAGCAAGATCGCCCTAAAAACATGGCATAGAAGGTGATGAGATAAAAATCTCAGTAAGTCCGTGTGTGCTGTGAGTGTTCAAGTAAAACAGTTCATGTATGTGAATTGTAAAAATTTCATAAGAGAAAGTACTGGCAAGTAATAAATAAGGTTAAAATAAAGAGTGGCAGTTTTCTCTTTTCAAATCATACAAGTGCACAATAAATACAACCACTCAAATAGGCAGTCATGGGTTACCACACGTTGGGCCTCATGTCCATATAACGGTCAGAATGCCACACTTTGTACAGACTGACAAAAGGTAGCTGTACGGCCTACCGGGTAAGATTCTCCTCCTTCTCTACACCCAAACAAACCGGTTGTCCATTCCGAAAACACACAGTCCACATGACTAAAACTTGCTAGCTCGGACCGGCATGACTAAGTAGTATTTCCGCTTTTCCAAGTTGAGTTCATCTTCTGGGGGTGGCCTCCTGCCATAAGACTCGCTCTTGCTCTTCGAAACTAGTATTACTAGCTTACCTTTATTGAGTACTCAACGTTTGATTGTCCCACTTGGGAGAAAACTGATAAAACATTGCTTTATTTAGAAATAGCAATTAAGGGTTTCTAAAGTTTGTCTCAAAGTTGGTTTTAGAAAGAGTTTGGTATTTGAGTAAAACTACTTGTTAATTTTCAAATAATTTGTTTGACTGAAACAAGAAAGGGAACAGTCCTTAATTGCCTTTACAAAAATGAGTGTTCACACGCTTCGCGTTTGGCTTGCCATAGTAACCTTTTTATAGCAAATAAGTTTTACGCAGGAGCTTACCTGATCATTTACTTGAAAATTCACAAACCTTCCAAAGCTGGCCTAACCCCGTCTGGGATAAACACAAGCCATATGGTTATACTCAAGCTATAGTTGTTTCCATAAATAATCCTAGATCAACTTATTACAATCATGACCCTAATGTCCCAAACTTTAGGACAAAATGGTAAAAGGGTTTTATAAAATAAATTTAACTTGATGATAAAATAACTAGGAATCGCAAAACAATTACTAATAAGCTATAGGTTCAAATATAAATCTTTGTTATTAACAAATAAACTAAGGTTTATTTGATGAAGGTCCTAAGTCCTAGACGATATTAAAATAATAAATTATTACTATTCTCTTAATTAATAATTAATAGTTAGAAAATAATAAATAAAATTAATAATAAGTAAATTTTATTATATTTTGATTAAAAGATAATAAATAAATTTTAATAGTATTTATGAATATATGACTTATAAGATTAATATTTTACCTATTATGATTATTTATATAAAAGGCTTTATTTAATATTATTATTGTATATAAATATTTATATACATTATTTTTAATAAAGATATCATTCATTTGGCTAAAATATCACTATTTCATTTAACAATCCAATTCCAAAGCTTCCTAGGGTTTTTGAAATTATTGGAAGAAAGTATAGTATTAATTTTTATTAATATAATAAAATTGGATAACTTAAAAAGTTTAGGATCAACAAGGTCATGATCATAATTCTCCTATTGCTAACAATAATCATGAACATAAACTCTAACACCAATCAACAAACCATTCAATTCTTAAATAAAGGCTTAAATCTATATCTACCATCACATGATCCAAACTTCACTAAACATAATCATATTCATGGCTTCAACAAGAATACAAGAACATAAAACCATATTCACCAAAGGTGACATAATATCTATCATGCTTAATCATTCACACTAACTCACAACATGAAGAGTATGCAACAACTACAAAACATCATAAAACTCAATCATGACAAAACATCCTCATGCTCCAATCCCAACTCCTTCATACAAACACATACTCAATCTCCAATCATATTCCATCCTTTTCTAACTACATCCAAGACACATGATTTTAGAATTAAGGAGAGCATTAAAGAGACATACTCGAATGATGACTACATTGATGAAGTCTCAAGAGAGTCCACACTCTTGGAAGACTTATTCGACCAAGAAAGAAAAAGAGAAAATGGCCATGGTTGAAACAACCATTTCGGCCGAGAGAGATAGAGAAAGAGAGAGAGAGGAAGTGAAAGAGAGAGAGTATTAGTATATTGTATTAAAGATTGAAGGGGAAAAGAGATGAACATAACCGTTCTTGGTTACCTTGAGAGAGTTCTTGAATCTTCAAGAAAAATTCTGGTTTTGACCCGTGAGCAAAATTTTATTTTCAATGTTTGACGTTATAAAGTATAGAAATGGACTCTAGAGGGTGAGTAGACATGATATGGAGTTTTTAGAAGGGATTGGAGAGGTTTGGAGTGGTCTTAGGCTTGGAGGATGGTGGTGTATGTTCTTGGTCTTCTTGGAGAAATGGAGAGAAAGCTGGACGAATTTTGCTAAAAGATGTTGGCCGAATGGTTAGGGGATTCTTGTGATTGAATTTTCAGATGAGGGAGAAGAGGGAAAGCTGGTTGTTTGAAGTTCCAAAGAAGTAATTTACGGAGTGAATTAAGGTAAAAGATATGGTAAGAATGGTTTGATTGATGGAGGTTCTTGGAGCTGCTATGGCCGACTGGAATTTGCTGAAGTTTTGCTGAGATGAATGAGGTTTGTAGGAGCTACAGAGTGGCTGAAATGTTGAGTGTTATGGTGGAGGAAATTTCTGGTTGGTTGAGGCTTAATCCATGGAAGTTGTCATGGAATAATTTGTTGAAATTTTGAATTCCAATTGAAGGCTTGATTGCAGTAATTGAAGGAGTGATTTAAGGAGAGGCTATGGAGCTCTTTCGTGTAGATCAATGGAGGGTGATGAAGTTCAGTTCATGGCTGACTGAGGTTATTTTCACAGAAAGTTGAAGTGGTTTTTCGGATAAGGTTGAAGAGGGAGCAAGGCTAGTTTGCTGGAATTTTTGTGCAGATTTTTCTACAATGTTCCAGCCAACTTGCAGAAGGTTTGAAGGGGTATTGGAGGGTCCTTTAAGGCTGATTTCTAGCCTTCTTTATGGAGGAAAGATAGAGATGAATTACTGGTTTGAAGGCCAGAAGAAACAGCTTGGTTTTTGGACTGCTAAGCTGCAAATTCTGCCCATAATTTTTTTGTAGTTGGCACAGCTTTGTGCAGTCCGAATTTTGGCAAAAGTTTTCAGTCTTCAAGCTGAGTAAATTGGCTATTTTTATAGCAGTATTTGAGTGAGAAGTGTGGCTAAAGATTTCGTAAGTTGGACTGAACAAGAAGCTGGAAAAATTTTCCAGATTACTACATGAAGAAGATGAACACTTATAGGGTGGAGTTTGGAGTTTCAACCATGAAGATTAATTCTCTTGGGAACCTTCCTTAACTCTTTCCCTATTTTCAGCCAAAACTCCATCCTCTAAGAATTATTTTCGAGATTCCAAGGTTAATAAACCTTGCTGAAATTTCTGGAAATAAAAATGGTCTTGAGATGAATTGAACAACTTAATTGATAAAGAATTAAGGTAGGCTAGAGAGTTGAAGGACATGAGTCCTTAAAGAATTCTTGCAGGGCATAAGAATAGGATTAGGACACTCCTTTCATGCCACCTCTAGGACAACACTCTTATTTCTATTCATGGAGCATAAGGCCAAAAATCCCAATCCTCAAGCAAAAATGAAATTAATCATGCTAAAACTTAAATGATGGAATTTGAACTCAAGACCTCAAGGATTAATTCCAAAGTTCTAACCACTACACCACAACAACTCTTGTTTTTATTTTCTCTCCTAAATATTCTTCCTATCTACTCCTCAAGCTATTTCTCTATTTTCACTTCAAGCAAAATTACCATTTTGCCCTCCCTACTCAATAAGCACAACTAAGCTTTCTAGACTACAAATCACAATTCCAAAGCATATAAAATCATTCTAAAATATTTTTATGCATACAAAAAATATGATATGCATCCCGACCCCCTTACTCTAGGGTTGGTTTTAGTTAGGGTTTCACATCCTCCCCTCCTTAGGAGAATTTCATCCCGAAATTCTAGCATACCTCTATCTCAGATCGGGATACTTCCGCTTTACCCACTCTTCTGATTTTCATGTGGCATCTCGCATGACATGATGCTCCCACTGAACCTTTACCATCGGTATCTTCTTGTTCCGGAGAGTCTTGATATTGCAGTCCAATATTTTCACGGGTTTCTCCACATAGCTCAGATCGGGTTGCAACTCCAACGGCTCATTATTCAAAACATGACCAGGATCGGCATTGTACTTCTTCAGCTATGACACATGAAACACGTCTTGAATTCTCGTCAATCCATCTGGCAAATCCAATTGATATGCTACTGGTCCAATCCTCTCCTTTATCGGGAACGGTCCCAAATACCTCGGATTCAGCTTTCCACCTTTTGAATGCTTCAAGATTCCTCTATTCGGTATCAATCTTAGAAATACACTGTATCCCACTTGAAATTCCAACTCTCTCCCCCTATTGTCTGCATAGCTCTTTTGTCGGCTTTGAGCTACTTTCAACCTTTCCTTGATTAATTTAACTTTGTCCAACATTTTTTGAACACAGACTTCTCAGATTTTGCTTATATGTCCATCTTCTGACCAACTCCAGTACAGCGGTACCTGACACTTGCGTCCATATAGGGCCTCATACGGAGCCATCCCAATTGAAGCTTGATAACTATTATTATACGACAACTCCGCATACGGCACACATTCAATCTACTTATTCCCGAAATTCAGCACACAACCTCTCAGCATATCCTCTAATATATGTATAACCCTTTCTGACTACCCATCGATTTGCGGATGTGCCATCGTATTGAACTTCAGACTCGTCCCTATTGATCCTTGAAACCTGCCCCAAAATCGAGACGTAAACCTCAGGTCTCGGTCAGACACAATGCTTAAAGGCACTCCATGTAGACAGACTATTTCTCGCACATAGGTCTGAGCCAACTTCTCCATGGAATCTCTTACATTTACTAGTATGAAATGTGCTGATTTGATCAGTCGATCCACTACCACCCATATGGCGTCCTTCTGGGTCCTTGACATAGGAAGTCCGGTGACAAAATCCATGGTCACTTCCTCCCACTTCCATTTAGGTACTGGCAACGGTTGTAACAATCCTACTGACATTTTGTGCCCTACTTTGACCTTCTGACAGGTGAGACATGTCGAGACACATTTAACCACATCCCGCTTTATTCCGAGCCACTAATAGGCCTTTTTCGGATCCTGGTACATTTTGACTTCCCCCGGATGAATGGCGTACTTGCTCTTATGCGTTTCTTCCAATATCCTGTCCTTCAACTGATGCTCATCGGGCACACATAACTGGTGCTCCGACAGACTCAACACTGGTGCTGTCATCAATCTTCACTTCAACTCTTGGAAACTCTTCTCATATTTTTCACTCCGAACAAAAGGAGCATCTTTCCTCAGCAGTCGGGTCATAGGCGATGCGAGCGTTGAAAACCCTTTGATAAACCTCCTATAGTAACCAGCCAATCCCAACAAGCTTTAAATCTCAGTGATGTTTTCCGGCTACTTCCAATCCGCAGCTGCTTTAACCTTTTCTGGGTCTACTTTAATTCCATCCTTGGTCACCACGTGGCCAAGAAATGCCACACTATCCAATCAAAATTCAAACTTGCTAAACTTTGCGAAAAGCTTGTGCTTTCGTAGCTTCTTTAATACCAACTTCAGATGTTCTGCATGCTCCTTCAGACTTTTGGAATAAATTAGGATGTCGTCAATAAAGACCACTACGAACTTGTCCAAATAAGGTCAGAATACTTGATGCATCAAATCCATAAATACTACTGGTGCATTGGTCACCCCGAATGGCATTACTACGAACTCATAATGACCATATCTTGTGTTGAAGGCCGTCTTGGGAATATCCTCCTCTTTTATCCTCACTTGATAGTACCATTGCCTCAAGTCTAATTTGGAGTAACAGCTGGATCCTTGCAACTGGTCGAACAGCTCATTAATCAACGGTGGGGGATACTTATTCTTGATCGTCAGATTGTTCAAGCCCCGATAGTCGATGCACAACCTCAGAGTCCCATCTTTTTTCTTCACAAATAACACAGGTGCTCCCCAGGGTGACATGCTAGGTCTAATGTAACCTTGCTTCACTAACTCTTCTAGCTGCTTCTTCAGTTCCTTCAGCTCTACCGGTGCTATCCGATATAGAGTCCGAGGTATTGGTTCCGCTCCCGAAACTAGATCAATGGTGAATTCAACTTCTCAGCTGAGAGGTAGAGAAGTAAGTTCTGCTGGGAACACATTGAAAAAATCCTTCACTACCTCGGTGTCCTCCAAAGTGCACTGGTTCTTTGACTTGTTTATCACATAAGCCAAATACCCTTGACATCCTTGCTTCAACAACTTCCGGGCCTTAGCCCCAACTATCAAAGACTTTAATTCCTTCACTCTCTTGCTGTTGAATTCCAACACATCACACCCTGGCCTAATGAACTGAACCGATTTATTCTTACAGTCTACCATAGCCCCATGCTTCGCTAGCCAATCAATTCCCAATATCAAATCATAGTCATCAATATCCAGTACTATCAAATACTCCTCCAAGCTTTCTCTCCCCACTTCAATTTTGCAATTTTGCACATACCGATCCGCTTGCACCATCTTCCCCAAATGTATATTCACCAACAAAGAAAAAGGTTGTTCTACTCCATCCCAACCTAAATGACATGCACATTTTTTGTTTAAATAGGAATGGGTAGATCCAGGGTAAATCAATGCATTAATGGGACGTCCTTGGATAGTAAACGTACCTTCCACTACTGCCGCATCAGTTCTAACCTCCTCTCGGTTAAGGGCGAATACCTTTGCTTTCACTTGAGGCTTCGGTGCTCTACTCCTGGATGCTCCTGTGGCATTGGTTCAATTGGCCCCCGGATTCTGGGCCGGATTTCCTTGCCTGACTCGGTGCAGTTTAGGGCAGGCGTTTCGCAAGTGGTTCGGGTCCCTACAGTGGTAACATTTTTGCTCACCTCCCGTAAACGAGCAGCTCTTCTCTGTGTGGCCTCTTTTTCCACACTGTCGGCATGACGGAAGGTTTTGCGTAGGACCAACCGGTGCTGTCTGAGCTTACTTTCCCTAATTCTACCACTGCTGGTTGGCAGGGCGCTTGTTGGGTTGTTGTCTCTAGAAGTGTCCTTGCAGTTGTCTTGGTGGCTGAAAAGGTCACGATGCCTTTTTGCTGCGGACCACATTTTCTGTCTGGGTAGCTGCATCCACGACCCCCAAATAAGTCGTTGGTGAAGTAGGTGCCAACGCCCTCCTTAATTCTTGCCTTAATCTCTTGACAAACTGCCTCGTTCTATTCTGTTCGGTGTCCACTAGCCTCTTGCAGTACAGTAATAATTGAGTGAACCGTGCTGTGTATTGAACTACTGTCATACTTCCCTACATGAGGTTCTGGAACTCGTCTTCCCGCTTCTCCACTATCCACTGAGGGATATACTCAGCTCTGAACACTTCCACAAAATTGGACGTAGGCCTATGTCCATTCCCATTCAATCGTCTCCCAGTTGTCCTGGACCCGCTGCCACCATGCCCAAGTCGGGCCCCTCAAACGGAAAGCAGCAAACTTCACCATTCGCTCCTCAATATACCGGAGCGTAGCATATATGTCTTCCATCTATTATATCCATTGTTCAGTTTTCTGATCTTATTTAGCTTCGCCCAAGAAGACGGGCAGTTGAAATTTCAAAAACCGCTCCAATGCTTCGTCCTCCCCCTTGGGATTCTTTTGCTCAGTCAGAGTCTGCAGAATCTATGCCATCTTGCTAAATGCTTGCCCCATCATCACCTCAATAGGTGTTTCAGACCCCATTCCCAAATCTGGTTCACCTTCAAGTAGGGAAGTATGACATTCTGATCATAACAGCTCTCAATCCCTCTAGACGTGTTTCAGTCGGGTGATGGCATTTAGGTCGCTTCAACCTCTGGTGCCACAGGTTCTGCCTCTGGAACTCTCCTGCCTGATGTAGCTATACGGCGCTTGGGTGTTATTCTAAACCATACCCAAATGATGAGTTTATGCATTCAATGATTAAATCATTTCAGTTGGGCATGCATTCATATTCAAGTATAAGTAAAAGAAAATCATATGCAAGTTTTGTATAAAGAGCTGAATATAAATTTCTCTCAAACCTTAGAGTATTCAAGTACTCCTATTTGCATAAATTTGAATTTAAAACAGCAAACGGAAATGAAATTCTTAACATAGAAGTCTACAAAAAGCAGTAAATAAACATTATGATCATAACAGCTCTCAATCCCTCTAGACCTCATCAGAATCTTCAAAGTCTGCCTCATACAACCATCCCCCAGAATTCTTAGTGAAATCTATCCCCACCCCACTTGCAAACCCCTCTATTGGCTTTTTTCCGGGTCGCCTAGAACTCTCCCCGGTCTCAACCCGGTTGGGTGGAGGTATGAAAGAAAGTCTGGGTGGAGGTTCATAATTTATCTCCTCCGGATCATCACTATTAGCTGACAAATCAATTACGGGACTAGGAGGGTGGGGAACATATTCCATATCAATCTCCTCATCTTCACTGTCGGAACTCAAGTTTATTACAGGTATTGGGGGTGGCTAATTGATCGAGACCTCATCGTCACTGCTATCTTCCAAGGGAATAACTGGCTGCGGTGCAGGTTGAGGTGCAGGTTGATGCTCTGGTAGGTCTTTTGGGTATATAGGGATAGGAGGATGCCATTGTTGGCCCTTCCTCACAATTCTAAGCATTCTAACCATCCTACAGTATAAATAAGATAGGTTAGACATAAGATTTAAACTTAATAAGACAAAACATATACTATCAATATTTGCCTAAACCTAGGCTCTGATACCGCTTGTAACACCCCACTACCTAGGCCCAACAGAGCCGGGGATATCACCCCGTCCAAAGGACAAGGGGTCTTTATAACTAGGTTACACAAACGAGAATAAAGTAATACTTTAAAATTAAAATTTATTACAATCTAAGAATTCAAGACAAATCCATAAATACATTGATTACTCTTATTTCTCAAAGCAATACATAAAGAAAATAACACAAAGTCTTCCAAGTAAGCAATAAACTATCTACTCATCTCCACAGCAGGACCGACCTGAAAACATGGCAAAAGGGTGATGAGATTAAAATATTAGTAAGTCTGTATGTGCTTTAAGTGTTCAGGTAAAATAGTTCATAAATGCAGGTTGTAAGACTTCATAAGAGATAATGCTGGCAAGCAATAAAGAAGGTTAAAATAAAGAGTGACGTTTTCTTCTTTTCAGACCATACAAGTGCACAATAAACACAACCACTCAAATAGGCGGCCATGGGTTACCACACGTTGGGCCCCATGTCCATATAACTGTCAGAATACCACACTTTGTGCAGACTGACAAAAGGTAGGTGTACAGCCTACCGGGTAAGATACTCCTTCTTATCTACACCCAAATAAACCGGTTGCCCATTCCGGCAACACACAGTCCACATGACTGAAACTTGCTAGCACGGACCGGCATGACCTACTGGACTGACATCTTATCCGGGAAGGACTTACCCCTTAGAGGTGGCCACATACTGAGAAACTTACCCTAACCCTTCAAAGACTAGTCCTAGTAGTATACCCTTATTGAGTACTCAACGTTGATTATCCCACTTGGGAGAAAACAAATAAAACATTGCTTTACTTGGAAATAGCAATTAAGGGTTTCAAAAATTCGTATCGAAGTGGGTTTTAGAAAGAGTTTAGTGTCTAAGCAAAACTGCTTGTTTGATTTTCAAAAGATTTATTTGACTAAACAAGAAAGAAGCAGTCCTTAATTGCCTTTACAAAATAAGTGTCCATACATTTCACGTTTGGCTTGCCACTGTAACCTTTTGACATCAAATAAGTTTATGCAGGAGCTTACCTGATCCTTACTTGAGCTAAATCAAAGATCTTCCAAAGCTGGCCTAACCCCGCCTGGGGTAAACACAAGCCATAATTAAACTTAAGCCATACTTACTTTGTAACACCCCGCTACCTAGGCCCGCCAGGGCCGGGGATGTCGCCCCGTCCGAAGGACAAGGGGTCTTTATAACTAGGTCACACAATTAAAATAGCGAAATGAAAATAATAATTTAACTTAAAATTTATTACAACCCAAGAATAAATCCACGAATAAAACCATGAATTCCCAAAAGAAAAACAAATCCATAAATAAAATCATCCACTCTCAACTCCCCCAAAGCAATACATAAAAATAAAAGACAACATTCTCTTCCAAGGCAGATAATACTAGCTACTCATCCCCACAGCAGGATCGGCCTGAAATCATGATAAAAAGGTGATGAGACAGAAATCTCAGTAAGTCCGTGTGTGCTTTGGGTGTTTAGTGAAAACAGTTCGTGGATGCAAAGTGTGAAATCTTTATAAGAGAAACATTGGCAAGCAATAAACATTAGTCAAAAGCAAGAGTGGCGTTTTGGCTCTTCTAGCCATACATAAGTAATGAAATCAACCACTCGAAAGAAAGGGATATGGGTTACCACACGTTGGGCCCCATAACCGGTCAGAATGCCTAACACTTTGTGCAGACTGACAAAAGGTAGGTGATCGGCCTACCGGGCAAGATACTCCTCCTTCTCTATACCCAACCAACAACCGGGTGTCCATTCCGGCAAAACACAGTCACTTGACTGAAATAAAACAAATTGCTAGCTCGGACCAGCCTGACTAAGTAGTACTGACGTTTCTCTAAGTTGAGCTTATCTTCTGGAGGTGGCCTCCTACCAGAAGACTCACTCTTGCTCTTCAAAACTAGTACTACTAGCCTACCCCTGTTGAGTACTCAACGTAATATATCCACTTGGGGAGAAAATGAACAAAACACGGTTCCACTTGAAAATGGAAATTAAGGTTTTCCAATGTTCGGGGCAAAACTGGTTTTAGAAAGAGTTTTAGGTTTTGAGTAAAACTGCCCCTTGATTTGCAAATAATTTATTTGTCTGAAATGAGAATGGAAATAATCCTCAATTGCCTTTACAGAAATGAGTGACCATGCACTCTACATTTGGCTTGCCATAAAAAAAAAAAATTTCATCAAACAGGTTTTATGCAGGAGCTTACCTAATCCTTGCTCACAACAAAGGTCTCCAATAGCTGACCTGACCCGCATAGGGTAAATACAAACCACAATCAAACTCAAGCCAAAGACTCACTTTCTCAAATAAAACTAACTCAACTTACTACCAGTCATATCCCTAGTGTCCCAAGCTTTAAAGCTCAATAATAAATAAAAGGGTTTATAAAATAATTCTAGTTTGATATTAAAATAACTAGAGTTTGGGAAATAGGTACAAAAAGTTGAAGGTTTAAATCTTGCTAAAAATAAATTATGGTTTATTTGAAAAAGGGTCCAAGGTGGTATTAGGTAAAATAATGATTTATTAATAATTTAGTTGTTAGAAAATAATTGATAGCTAAAATTTGTTGAAAACAAATTTAATGAGTCTTGCTTGAAAAATAATAAGCAAATACTTACCAGGTTTTGATTAAAAGATAATAATTAAATTTTTAGTAATAAATATTTTATTAATTATAATTATTTCCATAAAAGGCTTTAATTGATTTTATCATTTTAAATAATATATATATATATATATATATATATTCCAGCAAAAACTATTATTTATTTGACTAAAATATCACTATTTTATATAAAAGACCAAATCCACATTTTCCCATGGTTTTCAAAATTTTACTAGAAAAATCATATTATTAAATATTTTATTAATGAAATAAAGATTAGCTTAGGGACAACTAAATCATGAATATATTTCTATGGCTAACCACAAACATGAACATATACAACCCTTCAATTCATCAAATCATCCAAATCATGCATACAAGCATAGATCTCAATTTATCAAAATATTATCTAACCCTTACTAGCATAAATATGATCATGGCTTCAATAGTCCAACACGAATATAAATCCTATTCACCAAATGTGACATAATCTCTAGCATACTTCATCACTAATACTACCTATGACATGCATCAACCTCAAATAATCATATAATCATTCAAGACAATCCTTCCATGCATAAATCCCATCTCCTTCTCAACCATACATATATTGATACTTCAATCTCAACAATATATATATACTCATCCCCTCGCCCTCCACCTTCTAACAACATCATCGTAGAGACATGAATCTAGGGTTTAAAAGAAAGGTTGAAGGGACTTACTTGGTTGATGAATGCTTCGAAGGAGTTTAGAGTAGATCTCAACTCCTAGATGTCTAACTTTGTCCATGGGAGATGGCGAAAGCATGTTCATGGGAGAAAAAGTCATTCAGCCAAGAGAAGGGAGAGAGAGAGAGAGAGAGAAAGAAATCATTAGTATGTTTATTCGCATAGGTTCTCATTAGGGATCAAGGTTAGAGAAGATGAAGTTGCTAGAATAAGTTTATCTTATGGTGTTCTTAACCTTAACAGAAATTTCTGGTTTTGATCTGAAGTAGCAAGATGTTTGGAGGAGTTTCATGTTAATAATGGTGTTGATGGATTCACAGCAATGTGTAGATCAAATTTGGAAGTTTTTGAGTGGATTTGAGATGGTTTGGAGGGGTATTAGGTGTAGAGAAGAAGTAGGTGTTCTTGGTGTAGTGTGTGTGTGTTCTTGAGGTTGCTGAAAATCGCGAGAGAGAGAGAGAGAAAGGATTTACAGCTGTCGAATTTTCTGTGAGAGAGGGGCTGGCCGATTTTCAGTAGGGTTTAGGGAGTTGTTTCTGTGATTTGGAAGGGAAAAGGAAAGGTTAGTTGTTACAATCTTGGTAGAATATTTTTAGGAAGTGAATTTGGAAAGTAAATATCCTAAGAATATCTTGATTGCTTGGACAGCTTTGAAGTCTGTCATGGCTGATTGTTTGAGCAGAATTTCATGGGATTAATGCTGGCTTATGGAGGCTTATGGTGGCCGAAAGTAGGGTGTACAATGATGAAGAAGAAGTCTGGTCCATTGAGCAAAATATTATGGAAGGTTACTAAATAAGATGGCTGAAATTTTGGAAACCAATCAAGCTAAATTGTAGGAATTTGTTTGAGAGATTTTTGGACAGCCATTAATGGAATTTCGTGTAGAAGTTCAAGGGGATCAATGGAGCTCTGTTGATGGAGGTTTAAGGAAGGTTTTGACAGATTAAGGTTGGTGTTTTGGCTGGAAGAGAGATAGGAAACAAGCTGGACAAAAATCTGCACAGAATTTTCGCTGCACAGTGAATTTTCTGGCAGATTTTCATCTGCCACTTCCAACCATTTTACAGCGAGCTGGAAGGGGGGTTTCAGGGGTATTCAAGGCTGGTTTCTAGCCTTCTTTATGCAGGAAAAACATGGCTAAGGTTCTGCACAAAATCTGGGGGAAAATAGCTTGGTTTAGAGCTCTCAAAGCTGATTTTCGTACAGGAATTTTTCCTGTTTTGCTCCAGCTTGAGCAGTCCGAAATTGGACAAAAACTTTCAGGTTTCAAACTGATCCTAAAGACCATTTTTCTGGTAGCATTTGGGAGGAAATGTTAGCTAAAAATTTCGACCCTTAGAAGGTACAACAAGCTGGAAAATTCCAGCTCATTCTATGAAGGAAGATAAATTAAGCTAGAGGAAAATTTCAGCAAGCTCACTAGAGGGATTTTCCTCTTGAAATTCCTCACAACTCTTCCATATTTTTCAGACCATAAGGAGTCTTTTACCAAGACATTTCGATCCTAAAATACCTCAGTACTTTACTGAATTTTTTGGAAAGAAAAAGGCTAGAACATCTTGATCAAACCAATGAGTTGAAACTAAGGAAAACTAAAGATCAAGGAAGAATGATTTTCCCTATAAGAATTTCGAGAAAAGTAAAAGGAGTGGAATGAGGTTACTTCCATCATGTCTCTCCTAGAACATCATCACCACATTAATCTAGGTCCTTAAGGCCAAAACCATCCTTTCCCAAGCAAAATAAAATTTATTCAAGCTAAAGCTTCTATGATGGACTTTGAACCCAAGACCTCAAGAATTAATTCTAAGGCTCTAACCACTAAACCACAACAACTCTTGTTGCTATTTCTACTAGAAAAATTATTTTCTATTCAATCCACAGGTTATCTCCCTATTTTCACCCCGGGTAAAAATTACCATTTTGCCCCTCTCACACAATACTCACCAACAAGACTTCAAGACAATAAAACTCGAATCCAGAACACATAAAAATTCATATGAGAATATATTTAACCATGAAATAAAATATGATATGCCTCCCAACCCCCTTACTCTAAAGTTGGTTTCGACTGGGGTTTCACATACTTCCATAAATAATCCTAACTCAACTTATTACAATTATAACCCTAATGTCCTAAGTTTTAAAGCTAGATGTTATATGTTTTATAAATAGGTCTAGCTTGATAACAAGATAACTAAGGATTGCAAAATAATTACTAATAAGTTATAAGTTTAAAATATAAACCTTTGATATTAATAAATAAACTAGAGTATATTTGATGAAGGATCCTAAGTCATGGATGTTATTATTAAAAATAATAACTTATTACTATTCTCTTAATTAATAATAATTAATAGTTAGAAAGTAATTGATAAATTAATAAGTAATTATATATTTTGATTAAAAGATTATAAATAAATTTTAATAGTATTTATGAATATAAGCCTTATAAGATTAATATTTTACCTATTATGATTATTTATATAAAAGGCTTTATTTAATAATAATATTATTATATATATAATGTTTATATATTTTATTTTTAATAAAGATATCATTTATTTGGTTGAAATTTCACTATTTCATATAACAATCCAATTCCAAATCTCCTTAGAGTTTTCGAAATCATTAGGAGGAAATATAGTATTAGTAATAACATTTGGTTAATCAAAATTGCTTAGGATCAACAAGGTCATGATCATAATTCTCCTATTGCCAACATTAATCAAGAACATAAATTCTAACACTAACTATTCAATTCATGAATAAAGGCTTAAATCCATAGCTACCATTACATGATCTAAACTTCACTAAGCATAATCACAATCATGGCTTCAACAAGAATACAAGAACATAAAACCTTATTCACCAAAGGTGACATAATATCTAGCATGCTTAACCATCCAACTCACTCAACACATGAAAAACATGCATCGATCCACAAGAAATACTATAACACTTAATCTTGGCAAAACATCCTCATACTCCAATCTCAACTCCTTCATTCACAAGCATATACTCAACCCCCAAACATATTCCATCCTTTTCCAACAACAACTAGGAGACATGGATCTCGAATTTAAAAAGAAGGTTGAAGAGGCTTACTTGAATGATGACTACCTTGAAGAAGTCTCAAGAGAATCCTCACGCTTGGAAGGCTTGATCCGTCCAAGAAGGAAGAAGAAAAATGGCCATGGTTGGAACAACCATTTTAGTCGAGAGAGAAAGAGAGCATTAGTGCTTTATTTTAAAGATTGAAAAGGAATGGAAGATGAACATAATCATTCATGGTTACCTTGAGAGAGTTCTTGAATCCCCAAGAAAAATTCTGATTTTTTATCCGATAGAAGAATTTTGTTTTCAGTGTTTGATATTATAAAATACATAAATGAACTCTAGAAGGTGAGTAGACGTAATCTGGAGTTTTTGGGAGAGATTGGAGGTGTTTAGGGTGGTCTTAGGCTTGAAGAGTGGTTGTGTGTGTTCTTGGTGTTCTTGGTGAAATGGAGAGAATAGAGAGGAAGCTAGACGAATTTTGCTGAAGGGGTTGGCCGAATGGTTAGGGGATTCTTGTGATTGAATTTTTAGATTAGAGAGAAGGAAGAAAGCTGGTTGTTTGAAATTCAAAAGAAGTAATTTAGGGAGTGAATTAAGGTAGAAGATATGGTAAGAATGGCTTGGTTGATGGAGGTCTTTGGGAGCTTCAATGGCCAACTGGTTTGGCTGGGATTTTGGTGAGATGAATGATGTTTGAATGGGTTATGGGATGGCCAAAATTCAGAGTGTCATGGTGGAAGATTTTTTGGTTGTTTGAAGTTTTATCCAAGGAGTTTTCATGGAGCAATTTGCTGGAATTTTGAATTTTAATTGGAGGCTTGATTGTAGTGATTGATGGAGTGATTTAAGGAGTTGCCATGGAGCTTCATTCATGGAAATCAATGGAAGGGGTGAAGGAGTTCAGTTCATGGCTGACTTACGTTAGTTTCACAGAAAGTTGGCGTGGTTTCTTTTTCAGATAAGGTTGGAGGAGGAACAAAGCTGGAATTTCTGATTGTCCATTCGAATGGTTTGCTGGAATTTTTGTGCAGATTTTTCTGCAATGTTCCAGTCGACTTGCAGAAAGTTTGAACGGGTATTGGAGGATCCTTTAAGGCGAGTTTCTAGCCTTCTTTATGGAGGAAAGATAGAGATGAATTACTGGTTTGAAGGCTAGAAGAAACGGCTTGATTTTTGGACTGCTATGTTGCGAATTCTGCCCAGAATTTTTTTCTGGTTTGTACAGCTTTGTGCAGTCCGAATTTTAGCCAAAGTTTTCAATCTTCAAGCTGAGTAAATTGGCTATTTTTCTAGCAGTATTTGAGTGAGAAATGTGGCTAAATATTTTGAAAGTTGGACTGACCCAGAAGCTGGAAAAATTTTTCAGATTACTACATGAAGAAGATGAACACTTATAGGGTGGAGTTTGGAGGTTCAACCATAGAGATTAATTCTCTTGGGAACCTTCCTTAACTCTTTTCCTATTTTCAGCCAAAACTACATCCTCTAATAATTATTTTTGAGATTCCAAGGTTAATAAACCTTGCTGAAATTTCTGGAAATAAAAATGGCCTTGGGATGAATTGAAGAACTTAATTGATAAAGAATTAATGTAGGCTAGAGAGTAGAAGGACATGAGTCCTTTAAGAATTCTTGCAGAGCATAAGAATAGGATTAGGATACTCCTTTCATGCCTCCTCTAGGACAACACTCTTATTTCTATTCATGGAGCATAAGGCCAAAACTCCCAATCCTCAAGCAAAAATAAAATTAATCATGCTAAAACTTAAATGATGGAATTTGAACTCAAGACCTCAATGATTAATTCCAAAGCTCTAACCACTACACCACAACAACTCTTGTTTTTATGTTCTCTCCTAAATATTCTTCCTATCTACTCCTCAAGCTATTTCTCTATTTTCACTTCAAGCAAAATTACCATTTTGTCCTTCCTACTCAATAAGCACAATTAAACCTTCTAGACTACAAATCACAATTCCAAAGCACATAAAATAATTCAAAAATATATTTATGCATGCAAAAAAATATGATATGCATCCCGACCCTCTTAGTCTAGGATTGGTTTAAGTTGGGGTTTCACATTAGCGAAAAGCTTATGCTCTCTTAGCTTCTCCAATACCAGCTTCAGATGCTCCATATGCTCCTCCGGACTCTTGGAATAAATGAGTATGTCGTCAATAAAGACCACCATGAACTTGTCCAAATAGGGTCGGAATACTCATTGCATCAAATCCATGAACACTACTGGTGCATTGGTTACCCCGAATGGCATTACCACAAACTCATAGTGACCATATCTTGTGTTGAAGGCCATCTTGGGGATATCCTCCTCTTTTGTCCTCACTTAATAGTACCTTTGCCCCAGGTCTAGTTTGGAGTAGCAACTGGATTCGTGTAATTGGTCGAACAACTCATCAATCAGCGGTAGTGGATACTTATTCTTGATCGTCAGTTTGTTCAAGCCCCGATAGTCAATACACAGCCTCAGAGTCCGAGCCTTCTTCTTCACAAACAGTACAGGTGCTCCCCAAGGCGACGTGCTAGGCCTGATGTAGCCTTGTTTCACTAACTCTTCTTACTGCTCCTTCAGTTCTTTCAGCTCCGCCAGTGCCATCCAATATGGAGTTCGGGATACCGGTTCCACTCCTGGAACTAGGTCGATGGTAAATTCAACTTCTCGGCTAGGAGGTAGAGAAGTGAGTTCCGCGAAAAACACATCGGGAAAATCCTTTACTACCTCGGTATCCTCCGGAATGCACTGGTCCTTCTGCTTGTTTATCACATAAGCCAAGTATCCTTAACATCCCTACTTCAGCAATTTCCAGGCCTTAGCCCCAACTATTAGATACTTTAATTCCTTCACTCTCTTGCCGTTGAATTCCAACACATCATACCCTGGTCTAATGAACTGAACCGATTTGTTCTTACAGCCTACCCTAGCCCCATGCTTCGCTAGCCAATCCATTCCTAATATCAAATCATAATCATCAATATCCAACACTATCAAATCTCCTTCCAAGCTTTCTCACCCCACATCAATTTTACAATTTCGCACATACCGATCTGCTTGCACCATCTTCCCCAAAGGGGTACTCCAACCTACCTTAGCCCCATGCTTCACTAGCCAATCCATTCCCAATATCAAATCATAATCATCAATATCCTGCACTATGAAATCTCCCTCCAAGCTTTCTCTCCCCACATCAATTTTACAATTTTGCACATACCGATCTACTTACACCATCTTCCCCAAAAAGTTTGCATAATTTTCCAAATCTTTATACTCTTGAAGGATAAAAGTATATGTATGATGAGAAAGAATGCAAGGATAAAGATCGTGACTTGTTACTTTCAGTCATGGATCAATTACGAGTGGAGTTGGGAAAAGAAAGGAAGTAGAATGGAAGAAAGAAGTTTAAAAAAAATCGAGGAAGAAAGAAAAAAATTTTGAGCTGAAAAATGAGAAAGAAGAAAAGAAATGAGAGGAATTGAAAAGGAGAAAACAACAAGCTGCTAGAAAAGTGTGAAAAAAAATTGAAAAGAAAAAAACAGAAGAAGAAAAAAAAAAGAGAAAAGATCACAAAAGGGATGGTGATTGAATGGTGAAAGTTAAGTTCATATAAAAAACTTGACACCATTGTTGGAAAATTGAGTGATCTTGAAAAAAAGAGTTAATGAAAAAAAGAGGGGAAAGAAAAAGAGAACAATGCCGGATTTGCTTGAAGTGCATAGGGTTTGTTATATAAGGTTATGATTTGATTGATTCTTGGAATAGGAGAGCAAGAAGAGTTGGAAATTATAGATTTATTTTGGTTACCCTTTTCTTGCTAACTCTTAGTTTTTCTTTGACTTTTGATTTTCCTATATCCTTCGTTTGCTAAGCCACATTACAAGCCTTTAGCCTTACATTACAATCTTAAAAATCCTACTTGATCTAAGTAGAATCATGATATGTCTCGGATTAGTGGAGAGAGTATATGAAAAGTAAGCATATGGAATGTATATTCTTTTTGAACTGACTTCTTTCCAATGGTTTGAGAATATTGCGAAGTATTGTGATGGCTCTACTAAGTCATTTATTACTACACAAGTCTTGCATTGGTTGTGAAAGACTTAGTATCATATATTTTATGTTCACGAATGAAGAAAGCATTGAAGATATGGTTTTGGAATTGATTGAATGACTTGATTAAAACCTTTTGTTTTTCCTACTTGTTCTTGATACTTTGCTTGAGGACAAGCAAAGAGCTAAGTGTGGGGGAATATGATAGGGGCTAAATTAGTCATACTTTGCTGAGTTATTTGAGGTTCTTTTGTAATACATTTTGTGCAATAACTAGTCATATTCTTTCATATTTGAGATTTTACCCTTGGAAAGGTATTTTGGTCATTACTTCAGATTTTTGGGTAAAACGAAGCAAAACCGTAGCGAAACAGAGAAGTGGCGGCGCCGGTTGTGGCCCTTGAAACCGGCACCGACTGTACACTAGTTGCACGAACTTCAAAGCGATAGAAAAAATTGTAGAAATAGAGCATAACAGAACCAAAGCGGCGCCGGCTATGAGGCTGTAACCGGCGCCGGCTGTAGTCTAGAACTTATGCGCACAATTTGGAGAAAAATCGAAGAACGAACGGAGAAGCAGAACACAAGCGGCGCCAGCTCCGAAGGACCAAGGCGGCGCCGGCTGTGTTCTATCCTTGAGGCGGTGCTGTGATCTTTCTACGCGTTTTTGGAAACCTGAGGAGTTTTAGTATCTTCCAACTTCTACTTGGCCAAGAACTTTGTACCTACGAGTTTAGGCACTTCTTAAGCCTATAAATAGATGAAAAACACAAGGGAAAATGGAAGAATTCATAAATCATCATAGAAAATCACTCAATCCAAGGAGGGTTGTACAAGAAGGTCTTCAAAGGAAGAAGAAGAAGGCTTGTCTATGAGTGCTTTCTTTTACTTTGTTTTCTTTTTCTTGACAATGATGTTTTAATTGTTTTATTGTAATTTGACATTAGTTTAGATATTCATAATATTTAGAGTTATTTGATCTTTTGATTAACTGATTATTATTCTTGGTATTCAATTACTTAGCTTGATTGCGAGATTAATTGATTGTACCGTTAACTTACTTGAAAATAGGGTTGATGGTTTAAATTGATTGGTTTCATATTTGTTGCCTTTTAACTTACTTGAAAATGGGGTTAATTGCAAGAACAGGGTAATTAAAGGTTAATTGATATCTATCAGAATATAGATTCAATTGGTTAATTTCATAGGTTAAGTTTGCCTGAGAATGGGATTTGATCAAAGAATTGTGTTTAATGCATCTTTTGGGTAAGACTGGTTGAGACAGAGTATGTGATACTAAGTTACCTAGAAGATAGGGATTCATGGATTGAGAAAAAAGTAAGTCTATTTTAATTCTTCATGATGCCAAGGGAATAATTAGTTATGATAGAGGTTGGGTACTTTAAGATCATGATTGTCTAATCAATGGTTTGAATTACAAAAATCTACATCCTTGACATGTATATATTTTTGTTTTTATTTCCTTTTTGTTTTATTTTATTTTGGTTTTGTTTTATCGAGTCAGTTAAACAATGAAAGAAAGGTAATTAATGTCTACTTCTTTCTTGAGGATCGACACTCGTTTGAACCCTATGCTCGGTTAATGATGAGTACGCTTGCTCATATGTGTGATTTGGGTTGAACGTTTTAATTTAAACTTAATTAGGAATGTGCTTAGTTGTTATATGATTTTTACACCCAAGTCCGGACACATCAAGTTTTTGGCGCCGTTGCTGGGGAACAATAGCATGAAAGCTTTGATTTTGTTGATTTAACCATGTAAATATGTAAGTAGGTATACTTGTTCTTTCTGCAAAATGGTGCTATCTTTTGTAATTCATATATTCTTGTATAACCTTGTAACCTAACTTAATCAACTAACTTGGACTATGTCGTTTAACTAACTGTGTAATCTTGTAATTCCATATCTAACTCGTCTCTATGTTCAGGGGAAATGGCGAATTGGGAGCTAAGGAGGTCGAATAGGGGGCAGTACCCCTATTACGCTTTGGAGAGAACACTCGCAGCACCAGAATCAACAGATCTTGAGACCTTAATTGGGACATTTGCGGTGCATGCCACAAGGCGTTTTCAAGAAATTGATTCCACATTCGAAAAATTCGAAGCAATAATCCGCAACATGGAATGGCAAATCTGGTTTTTTACGGATATGATAATAAAATCTCATGAACCCACACCATTAGCCATTATGGAAACAGTTGTTGTCACGTTGCGAAGTGGAAAAGAATTACCAGACAGTCCAGATGAGGGTTAGCGCCAGCTGGAAGAAGAGAACCAGCACCAGCTATCCCCTGTCCACCTCCCGAAAAACCTATTTTACAGCCTAACGTACCGTACCCTACTCGTCTATATAAGGGCCGCACATATGCTCAATTCGACAAATTCCTTGAAGTGTTCAAACAACTACACATAAATATTCCCCTTAGTGAGGCTTTACTCCACATGCACAAATATGCCAAATTCCTCAAAAGCATGCTCGTCAACAAAAAGTGATTGGAATAGTTGTCTACAGTAGTTCTCAACAAAGAATGCTCAACTATCCTACAAGACAACTCGAGATTACCACATAAAGAAAGTGATCCAGGGAGTTTCTCTATCCCATGTCTAATTGGCACTCTTCGTGTTTGTAATACATTAGCTGACCTAGGCTAGCATTAATTTATTACGATATAAAACATTCAAAAGGCTAGGCCTAGGAGAACCGCAGCCCACTAGCATGAGTATTCAACTGCGGATAGATCTATCAAATATCCTAGGGGCATAATAGAATATGTGTTGGTAAAAGTTGATAAATTCATATTTCCCGTAGATTTTGTTATTCTTGACATAGATGAAGATTCTAAAGTCCCCTTAATCCTAGGTAGACCCTTCTTAGCTATAGCAAAAGCATTAATTGACGTTCATGGGGGGAGGTTGACACTTAGAGTTGGGGATGAGAAAGTCATAATTCAAATCCATAAGAGCATGCAACAACCTATGTCTTCTAATTATTTGTGTCTAAGAGTTGATATTCTTGACAAACCGATTTTTTAGTTGATGCAGGAATCTAGTGAAGAAGAATTGATGGAAACATCAACGACGTATTTGGAGGAATGTCATAATGAGGATGGAATGCAGAATTTGGAAATAGAAAAAAGCAGTTTAGGGAGAATGAAATCATCTATAGAAGATCCTTCCGAATTAGATTTAAAAGACCTCCCCGAGCATTTGGAATATATGTTCTTAGCTAAAGAACGTAAGTTGCCTGTCATCATTGCCAAAGATCTCGAGCCAGAACAAAAGACCAAGCTGGTAAGTATGTTGGGAAGATAAAAGAGAGTTATAGCTTGAAAGATCACTGATATTAAAGGCATTAGTCCATCCTTTTGCACGCACAAGATCTTGATGGAAAAAGGTGCAAAACCCGTAGTGCAACCCCAATGTAAGTTGAACCTACATATGAGTGAAGTGGTAAAAGGTGAGGTGGTTAAACTCTTAGATTTAGGCATCATTTACCCTATCTCTGATAGCGTTTGGGTGAGTCCTACTCAAGTGGTACCAAAGAATGGAGGAATGACGGTGAGCCCCAATGATAAAAACGAGTTAGTCCCGATGAGATTGGTCACATGTTGGAGGTTTTGCATAGATTATAGGATGCTAAACAAAGTCACTAAAAAAGATTACTTCCCTTTCCCTTTCATTGACCAAATGTTGAAAAGGTTAGTCGGACACGAGTATTATTGTTTCTTAGATGGATTCTCTGGCTACCTGTAAATTCCCATAGCTCCAGAGGACCAAGAAAAGACCACTTTCACATGTCCATATGGTACTTTTGCGTATCGTAAGATGCCAATTGGCCTTTGCAATGGTCCCAGAATATTCCAAAGGTGCATGACAGCTATATTTGAAGGACTCGTGGGGGCATCATGGAGGTATTTATGGATGATTTCTCAGTTTTTGGTAATTCATTTGACTTGTGCTTATCCAACCTTGAAAAGGTGCTAGCAAGATGTGAAGAGACTAACCTCATACTTAACTGGGAAAAGTGCCACTTTATGGTACAAAAAGGTATTGTGTTAGGGCATAAAATTTCGAAGAAGGGTATTGAGGTTGATAGAGCAAAAATTGAGGCAATCGAGAAGCTACCTCCTCCTACTTCAGTAAAAGCTATAAGGAGCTTTCTTGGTCATACAGGTTTCTATAGGCGGTTTATCTTAGACTTCTCAAAAATTTCGAAACCTCTTACTTCCTTACTTGAAAAGGATGTTGTGTTTAATTTTGATGATAAATGTCTCAACACTTTTACCATACTTAAAAGAGAAATTGATTAATTCACCCATTCTAATTGCACCGAATTGGTCTCTTCCCTTTGAACTAATGTGTGATGCAAGTGATTTTGCAGTTGGTGCAGTATTGGGACAAATACAGAACAAGCACTTCCAACCGATATACTATGCCAGCAAGACTTTGACGGATGCACAGGAAAATTACACCACAACAGAGAAAGAATTGCTTGCCATAGTGTTTGCCTTTAATAAATTCCGTTCCTATCTTATTTTGTCCAAAGTTATTGTGTATACGGACCATTCAGCCCTGAAGTACCTATTAACCAAACATGATTCCAAACCAAGATTGATAAGATGGGTTCTATTATTGCAGGAATTTGATTTTGAGATTAGGGACAAAAAGGGTGCCGAAAACTTGGCTGCGAATCACCTGTCAAGATTGGATAATCCAAACCTGGAATCCTTGCTAGAAGAAGACATTGATGACGCTTTTCTGGATGAGCAACTTTTGCTCATAGAATGTGAGATTCCAACCACACCATGGTTTTCCAACTTTGCTAACTACTTTGCTGCAGGAATTACTCCAAAAGACCTCATGATGCATCAAAAGAAGAAATTCCTCTCCAACGTTTGGCATTACTTTTGGGACAATCCATATGTGTTTAAATGCTGTGCGAACCAAATCATTCGGAGATGCATGGATTCTAGGGAAGGGGAAGATATTCTTCGACATTGTCATGAAGGACTCGCTGGAGGCCATTACCAAGCCAACAACACTGCACAAAAGGTGTTAGACGCCAGATTTTATTGGCCCACATTGTTTAAAGATGCCCACAGGTTTGTCCAAAGTTGTAATAGGTGTCAACGTACAAGTAACCTCTACAAATCTAATGAGATGCCATTATGAATTTTTCAAGCGTGTGAAGTATTTGACTATTGGGGCATAGACTTCATGGGACCTTTTCCTAGTTCTTTGGAGAATAAATATATTTTGGTGGCAGTGGATTATGTCTCTAAATGAGTAGAAGCCTAAGCATTACCCACTAATAATGCAAGGGTGTGGTGGTCAAATTTCTAAAAAAACTTTTCACTCGTTTTGGTGTGCCTAAGGTCCTCATTAGTGATAGGGGGACTCATTTTGGTAATGCACAAATGAAAAAAATTCTCACACACCTAGGTGTGCACCATAGGTTGGCTACCCCCTATCACCCCTAAACAAGTGGACAGGTTGAGGTGGTTAATAGAGAACTTAAACGAATTTTGAAAAAAAACTGTCAACCACACTCGGAAGGATTGGAACTTAAAATTAGATGATACCCTTTGGGCATATTGGACAGCCTTTAAGACACCGATTGGCACGACTCCGTTTTGGTTAGTTTATGGTAAATCATGTCACCTACCAATTGAAATTGAACACAAGGCTTATTGGGCGATAAAACTAGTCAATCTTGATCTTGAGTCAGCTGGGAAGTCCAGATTGCTTCAACTCACAGCCTTAGAGGAATTGCGAAAAGATGCTTATGATACGTCACTCCGGTATAAAGAGAAAGTGAAATCCTGGCACGACAAGCATATTACTCGACAACAGGATTTTGCGATAGGTGATTAAGTATTGTTATTCAATTCTCACTTACGACTGTTTCCAGGCAAGTTGAAATCTAGATGGTCGGGACCATACACAGTGAGTAAGGTATTTCCCTTTAGCACCCTCGAAATTACTCACCCTAGTAAGGGCACTTTCAAGGTAAATGGCAATCATATGAAACGCTATGTTGATACGCCACGTTCCCATATGGATCAAGCAGCCATGACCTTACACGCGGCACCATGATAACTAGTACTTTGATGATGCTTGTCTATATTTGCTCGCTCACTCTTATTTTTGTTTTCTTTCTCTTTTCATGTTTTTGTTTTAGTTAGTTTGGCTTTCCTTTCTTTTTATTTTTTTTTCCTTTCTTTTGTTTTTGCTTTATTTTCTTTTCTAGTTGTTATGCTTTGGTATTTTCTTTTGTATTTTTAGGTACTTTGATGATGCCACACTCTTCAAGCATTAAGCTCTTGTACGACACGATGACTGTTAGTTTGTTTTTCCAATCTCTTCTCCTTTATATTTTTGGTCTCATGGTATTGTTTGTTCTTGTTATATTTATGTGGCCATTGAGGACAATGTCCAGTTTAAGTGTGGGGGAGTGAATTGATTGACAAGTCTTCTATACATATTCTTTAGCCTACTTGGGAGTAACAATTTTTGTGTGATAATTTTTCAAAAATTTCGGAGTTTCTATGCGATTTCAAGCGATACTTTTTAATGCATGTCTTTATGATAGATTATAGAGCATATGTTCTAGATCATTTATAGCTTATGCATGACTTTTTGCACTCACTTGGACAAAGTAGTTCTTGATATAATGCTTTACATTATTCTTAAACCTATTTTTTTTTTTTCTAAAATTCATGGAGCATTCTAGAACTTACTGGAATACTTCTTGAGGCGAAATAAGAAAGGTAATCATGATTTAACTTAGGGATGACGGTAATAGGCCTTCTTTGGATAGTTTGAGCTTTTCAAGTCTACCTATTGTTATATTATCCCTAGTGCCTATTTTGAGTCTAAATTGTTGATTTTTTTCTTTAAAACCCATCATAATATTTTGTCCATTACTTGTGCTGAGAGTTTGCATAATTTTTCAAATCTTTATACTCTTGAAGGATGAAAGTATATGTATGATGAGAAAGAATGCAAGGATAAAGATCGTGACTTGTTACTTTCAGTCATGGATCAATTACGAGTGGAGTTGGGAAAAGAAAGGAAGTAGAATGGAAGAAAGAAGTTTTAAAAAAAAATCGAGGAAGAAAGAAAAAAATTTTGAGCTGAAAAATGAGAAAGAAGAAAAGAAACGAGAGGAATTGAAAAGGAGAAAACAACAAGCTGCTAGAAAAGTGAGTGAAAAAAAAATTGAAAAGAAAAAAACAGAAGAAGAAGAAAAAAAGAGAAAAGATCACAAAAGGGATGGTGATTGAATGGTGAAAGTTAAGTTCATATAAAACACTTGACACCATTTCTGGAAAATTGAGTGATCTTGAGAAAAAGAGTTAATGAAAAAAAGAGGGGAAAGAAAAAGAGAACAATGCAGGATTTGCTTGAAGTGCATAGGGTTTTTTATATAAGGTTATGGTTTGATTGATTCTTGGAATAGGAGAGCAAGAAGAGTTGAAAATTATAGATTTATTTTGGTTACCCTTTTCTTGCTAACTCTCAGTTTTTCTCTGATTTTTTATTTTCCTATATCCTTCGTTTGCTAAGCCACATTACAAGCCTTTAGTCTTACATTACAAGCTTAAAAATCCTACTTGATCTAAGTAAAATCATAATATGTCTCGGATTAGTGGAGAAAGTGTATGAATAGTAAGCATATGGAATGTTTTTGAACTGACTTCTTTCCAATGGTTTGAGAATATTGTGAAGTATTATGATGGCTCTACTAAGTCATTTATCACTACACAAGTCTTGCATTGGTTGTGAAAGACTTAGTATCATATGTTTTATGTTCACGAATGAAGAAAGCATTGAAGATATGGTTTTGGAATTGATTGTGTGACTTGATTAAAACGTTTTGTTTTTCCTACTTATTATTGATACTTTGCTTGAGGACAAGCAAAGAGCTAAGTGTGGGGGAACATGATAGGGGCTAAATTGGTCATACTTTGCTGAGTTATTTGAGGTTCTTTTGTAATACATTTTGTGCAATAACTAGTCATATTCTTTCATATTTGAGATTTTACCGTTGGAAAGGTATTTTGGCCATTACTTCAGATTTTTGGGTAAAATGAAGCAAAATCGTCGCAAAACAAAGAAGTGGTAGCGCCGGCCGTGGCCCTTGGAACCGACGCCGGCTGTACACTAGTTGCGCGAACTTCAAAGCGATAGAAAAAATTGTAGAAATAGAGCAGAACAGAACCAAGGCGGCGCCGGCTACAGTCTGGAACTTATGCGCACAATTTGGAGAAAAATCAAAGAACGAACGGAGAAGCAGAACACAAGCGGCGCCGGCTCCGAAGGACCAAGGCGGCGCCGGCTGTGTTCTATCCTTGAGGCGGTGCTGTGATCTTTCTACGCGTTTTTGGAAACCTGAGGAGTTTTAGTATCTTTCAACTTCTACTCGGCCAAGAACTTTGTACCTACGAGTTTAGGCACTTCTTAAGCCTATAAATAGATGAAAAACACAAGGGAAAATGGGTGAATTCATAAATTATCATAGAAAATCACGCAATCCAAGGAGGAATTCTTCAATTCAATGAGGGTTATATAAGAAGGTATTCAAGGGAAGAAAAAGGAGGCTTGACTATGAGTGCTTTCTTTTACTTTGTTTTCTTTTTCTTGACAATGATGTTTTAATTATTTTATTGTAATTTGACATTAGTTTAGATATTCATAATATTTAGAGTTATTTGATCTTTTGATTAACTGATTGTTATTCTTGGTATTTAATTACTTGGGTTGATTGCGAGATTAATTAATTGTGCCGTTAACTTACTTGAAAATAGGGTTGATAGTTTAAATTGATTGGTTTCATATTTTTTGCCTTTTAACTTGCCTGAAAATGGGGTTAATTGTAAGAACATGGTAATTAAAGGTTAATTGATGTCTGCCAGAATATGGATTCAATTGGTTAATTTCATAGGTTAAGTTTGCCTGAGAATGGGATTTGATCAAAGAATTGTGTTTAATGCATCTTTTGGGTAAGACTGGTTGAGACAGAGTATGTGATACTAAGTTACCTAGAAGATAGGGATTCATGGATTGATAAAGAAGTGAGTCTATTTTAATTCTTTATGATGCCAAGAGAATAATTAGTTATGATAGAGGTTGGGTACTTTAAGATCATGATTGTCTAATCAATGGTTTGAATTACATAAATCTACATCCTTGACATGTATATATTTTTGTTTTTAATTTCTTTTGTTTTATTTTACTTTGATTTTGATTTATTAAGTCAGTTAAACAATGAAAGAAAGGTAATTAATGTCTACTTGTTCCTTGAGGATCGACACTCGTTTGAACCCTATGCTCGGTTAATGATGAGTACGCTTGCTCATATGTGTGATTTGGATTGAACGTTTTAATTTAAACTTGATTGAGAATGTTCTTAGTTATTATATGATTTTTACACCCAATTCCGGACACATCACCACACTTTGTACAGACTAACAAAAGGTAGGTGTACGGCCTATCGGGTAAGATTCTCCTCCTTCTCTACACCCAAACAAACCGGTTGTCCATTCCAGAAACATACAGTCCACATGACTGAAACTTGCTAGCTCGGACCAACATGACTAAATAGTATTGTCGCTTTTCCAAGTTGAATTCATCTTCTGGAGGTGGCCTCCTGCCAGAAGACTCGATTTTGCTATTCAAAACTAGTACTACTAGCCTATCCTTATTGAGTACTCAACTTTTGATTGTCCCACTTGGGAGAAAACTGATAAAAGATTGCTTTATTTAGAAATAGCAATTAAGAGTTTCGAAAGTTCGTGTCAAAGTTGATTTTAGAAAGAGTTTGATATTTGAGTAAAACTGCTTGTTGATTTTCAAATAATTTATTTGACTGAATCAAGAAAGGGAATAGTCCTTAATTGCCTTTACAAAAATGTGTGTTCACACACTTCGCGTTTGGCTTGCCATAGTAACCTTTTTATAGCAAATAAGTTTTAAGCAGGAGTTTACCTAATCCTTTGCTTGAAAATTCACAAACTTTCCAAAGCTGACCTAACCCCGCCTGGGGTAAACACAAGCCATATGGTTATACTCAAGCCATAGTTGCTTCCATAAATAATTCTAGATCAACTTATTACAATCATAACCCTAATGTCCTAAACTTTAGGGCTAGAAGGTAAAAGGGTTTTATAAAATAAATCTAGCTTGATGATAAAATAACTAGGAATCGCAAAATAATTACTAATAAGCTATAGGTTCAAATATAAATCTTTGTTATTAATAAATAAACGAAGGTTTATTTGATGAAGGTCATAAGTCCTATATGATATTAAAATAATAAATTATTACTATTCTCTTAATTAATAATTAATAGTTAGAAATTAATAAATAAAATTAATAATAAGTAAATTTTATTATATTTTGATTAAAAGATAATAAATAAATTTTAATAGTGTTTATGAATATATGACTTATAAGATTAATATTTTACCTATTATGATTATTTATAAAAATGCTTTATTTAATATTATTATTGTATATAAATATTTATATACATTATTTTTAATAAAGATATCATTCATTTGGCTAAAATATCACTATTTCATTTAACAATCCAATTCCAAAGCTTCCTAGGGTTTTCGAAATTATTGGAAGAAAATATAGTATTAATTTTTATTAATATAATAAAATTGGCTAACTTAAATAGTTTTGGATCAACAAGGTCATGATCATAATTCTCATATTGCTAACAATAATCATGAACATAAACTCTAACACCAATCAACAAACTATTCAATTCATGAATAAAGGCTTAAATCTATATCTACCATCACATGATCCAAACTTCACTACACATAATTATATTCATAGCTTCAACAAGACTACAAGAATATAAAACACTATTCACCAAAGGTGACATAATATCTATCATGCTTAATCATTCACACTAACTCACGATATGAAGAGCATGCAACAACTACAAAATATCATAAAACTCAATCATGACAAAACATCCTCATGCTCCAATCCCAATTCCTTCATACAAACGCATACTCAATCTCCAATCATATTCTATCATTTTCTAACTACATCCAAGAGACATGATTTTAGAATTAAGGAGAAGGTTAAAGAGACATACTCGAATGATGACTACCTTGATGAAGTCTCAAGAGAGTCCACACGCTTGGAAGACTTGTTCCAACCAAGAAGGAAAAAGAGAAAATGGCCATGGTTGAAACAACCATTTCGGCCGAGAGAGATAGAGAGAGAGAGAAAGAGAAAGAGAGAGAGAGAGGAAGAGAAATAGAGAGAGTATTAGTATGTTGTATTAAAGATTGAAGGGGAAAAGAGATGAATATAACCGTTCTTGGTTACCTTGAGAGAGTTCTTGAATCTTCAAGAAAAAATCTGGTTTTGATCCGTGAGCAGAATTTTGTTTTCAATGTTTGATGTTATAAAGTACAAAAATGGAAACTAGCGGGTGAGTAGACGTGATCTAGAATTTTTGGAAAGGATTGGAGAGGTTTGGAGTGGTCTTAAGCTTGGAGGATGATGGTGTGTGTTCTTGGTGTTCTTGGAGAAATGGAGAGAATGGAGAGAAAGTTGGACGAATTTTGCTAAAAGATGTTGGCCGAATGGTTAGGGGATTCTTGTGATTGAATTTTTAGATTAGGGAGAAGAGGGAAAGCTGGTTGTTTGAAATTCCAAAGAAGTAATTTACGAAGTGAAGTAAGGTAGAAGATATAGTAAGAATGGTTTGGTTGATGGAGGTTCTTGGAACTGCTATGGCCGACTAGAATTTGCTAAAGTTTTGCTGAGATGAATGAGGTTTGTAGGAGCTATAGGGTGGCTGAAATGTTTAGTGTTATGGTGGAGGAAATTTCTGGTTGGTTGAGGTTTAATCCATGGAAGTTTTCAAGGAATAATTTGCTGAAATTTTGAATTCCAATTGAAGGCTTGATTACAATGATTGAATGAGTGATTTAAGGAGTGGCTATGGAGCTCTTTCATGCAGACCAATGGAGGTGGGTGATGAAGTTCAGTTCATGGCTGACTAAGGTTATTTTCACAGAAAGTTGAAGTGGCTTTTCGGACAAGGTTGAAGAGGGAGCAAGGCTGGAATTTCTGGTTGTTCATTCGAATGGTTTGCTGGAATTTTTGTGCGGATTTTTCTGCAATGTTCCAATCGACTTACAGAAGGTTTGAAGGGGTATTGGAGGGTCCTTTAAGGCTGGTTTCCAGCCTTCTTTATGGAGGAAAGACAAAGATGAATTACTGGTTTGAAAGCTAGAAGAAACAGCTTGGTTTTTGGACTGCTAAGCTGCGAAACTATCAAGGCTTTTTTTCCTGGTTTGCACAGCTTTGTGCAATCCAATTTTTGGCCAAAGGTTTCAGTCTTCAAGCTGAACAAATTAGCTATATTTCTGGCAGTATTTGAGTGAGAAAAATGGCTGAAGTTTTTTAAAGTTGGACCAGTCAATGAAGCAGAAAAATTTCCAGATTGCTACCATGAAGAAGATGAACACTTATGGAGTGGAGTTTGAAGGTTTAACCATAGAGATTAATTCTCTTATGAGCCTTCCTTAACTCCTTCCCCATTTCTAGCCAATACTCTATCCTCTAAGAGTCATTTTTGAGATTCCAAGGTTAATGAACCTTGTTGGATTTTCTGGAAATAAGAATGGCCTTGGGATAAATTGAACAACTTAATTGATAAAGAATTAAAGTAAGCTAGAGAGTAGAAGGACATGAATCCCTTAAAAATTCTTGTAGGGCACAAGAGTAGGATTAAGACATTTCCTTCATGACTCCCCTAGGATAACACTCCTACTTTTTCTTATGGCATGCAAGGAATCATTAGCATAACTAATTATTCTCTTGGTATCATGAAGGATTAAGATAGATTCACTTCTTTTTCAATCTATGAAATCACTATCTTCTAAACAAATTAGCATCACATATTCTATCTCAACTAATTCACCCAAAAGATGCATTAAACACAATCATTGGTTAAATCTCCATATTCTAGCAAACTTAAAACATGAAATTAACCAATGAATCCATATTCTGGCAGACATCAACTAACCTTCAATTACCCAGTTCTTAGTAATTAACCCATTTTTCAAGCAAGTTAAGAGATAACAAATATGAAATTAATAAATTGAGACCACCATCAACTCCTTTTTCAAGTAAGTTAATGGAAAGAAACAACCAACTAATCGCGTAATCAGCATAAGTAATTAAATACTAAGAATAATAATCAATTGATCAAAAGATCAAAGTAACTCTAAAAATCATGAATACCTAAAATAATGTCAAATTAGAATAAAATAATTAATACATCATTGTTCAAGAAAAAGAAAAGAAAGTTAAAAGAAAGCACTCATAGACATGCATCATTCTTCTTCCTTCGTAGACCCTCTTGCACAATCCTCCTTGAACTGAAGAATTCCTCATTGATTTAAGTGATTTGATGTTTTGATCCGTGAATTCCCCTATTTCCCTTGTGTTTTTCCTCTATTTATAGGCTTTAGAAGTGCATAAAATCGTTCCTCTAGGGTTTCTGGCCGACTAGAAGTAGGAAAATACTAAAACTCTGCAATTTGCCAAAAACGCACGTGAAAATCGAAGCACCGCCTTAGCACCAAGGCACAGCTGGCGCTGCCTGTCCTACCTAGGGCCGGTGCCAGTTGTGGTCTATTTCTCCATTTGTTCACTAATTTTTCTTGATTTTCATGCCAACCCTTCCAGCGTGCAGCCTGCGCCGCCTCTAGCCTCCCAGCCGGCATCGGTTTAGTTCTGTTCCGCTCTGTTTTACCGATTTTTTATCGTCTCGAAGTGTATGCCAATGGCACATGGCCAGCGCCGATTCCCCTATCCTGTCGGCGCTGCCTCTACTTTGTTTAGCGACATTTTTGTCTTATTTTACCCCTAAAATCTGAAATAATGCACAAAATACCTTTCCAAGGGTAAAATCTCAAATATGAAGGAATATAACCTGTTATTGAACAAAATGTATCACAAAAAAGCCTCAAATAACTAAGAAATATATGACTAATTTAGGCCATATCACCATCCTTGGAGGAGCTGGTCAACCAATTGGTAAGTGGAACGAAAACACAATTCTAATGAGCTGATGCAACCACGAGAAATTTGGAGGCGTCCATGTGCAACCTTGAAAGTCAAATTGGATAGCTAGCCAAACTCCTTGGTGATCATCAAACGGGATTACTTCAAGGCAGCACGAAGACCAACCCACGTAACCAAGACCAGGGGAAACTCTGATTTGGAAATGCTTTAGTTTTTTGACATCTTTTTAATTCTCGTTTGTTTTCATTTATTTGGCTATTATTTTTAATTATTAGACTATATTCTTTCCATGAGTTCATGTTCTTTTTCTTCAATTCCATTAAATTTCACATTTGAAAAAAAAATGTGATTTTTTGCCAGAGCTGACTTGGCGCCAGGCCCAGCCTTTAGCCCGGGCGCAGGGCCAGCAAGGCCCAATAGAAATCGCATGCAAAACAAGCCCGGTGCTAGGCCCAATCCTTGGGATCGACGCCAGGCCCGTTCAGCTGCAACAAAGAAAAATCATCCCTCTCAAATTTTCTCTTGGCCATTTTTTAAAAAAAAACTTCCATGCCTCTCAAATTTTCTCTCAACCCCATCATCAAGTTCAACTCCGGAACAACGCTGAGTTACTTTCTAAACCTCCAAAACACTTCCCAAATACAAAAGCCTCACTTCATTCTTGAAAGTTTGGATCAAAACAAAGAAAAATCTAATCTTTTCCTCCAAAACTCATTTTTCAATCCTTCCATTTGAGGCACGATTTCTTCGATCTTTTTGCATAGAATCATTGGCCATATATTGGAGATCATTGTGGTATGATTTTTCTATACTTTCTACGATTTAATTTTTTCTTATGAATTTTGGGTATTTTGCTATGCATTCTTGGGCAAAAATTCTTGAATATGTTTTTGGGTGAAGGATTTGATTGTTAATATTGCTTTCTTTGAGCTTTCCTTAGCATGAGAATGTAATAGATAATGCTTTGTGATTAATGCCATTGATGTTTTACATCTGTTTGGAAGTTATTCAGCATGCATTCTTCATAAGTAGTTTTTGAGATATAGGATAATTGTTCATGTTTAACTTAACCTTGTGATTATGAGCTTTCTATTATGATATTAATGACATGGCTAATTGAGCATTGTGATTCTGAACTGTACATTGAGTCACTAATCAATATTGAGCATGAGGGATTTGATCACGAATGTTGAGTGGTTGAGTGGTGTTTTATCGACTATCTTGTGGTGTTTTGTGTTGAGTTAGTGGTAGTGTTGAATGGTGTTGTAATAGCAAGACAGTTGAGACGTGAGTAGTGATTGTGTTATAAAATAGTGAGTTGAGGGAGTTCTATTTTTCTGTCCTATCCCTTTTCTTCATCCATCCATCTGATAAGGCCTAAATTAGTCATATACTTCCTAGTTATTTGAGGTTATTTTGTAATACATTTTGTTCAATAACTGATCATATTTCTTCATATTTGATATTTTACCCTTGGAAAGGTATTTTGTGCATTATTTCAGATTTTAGGGGTAAAATAAGACAAAAACATCGCTAAACAAAGTAGAGGCGGCGCTGGCCAGGACAGGGGAACCAGCGCCGGTCACGTGCTACTGGCACGCACTTCGAAGTAATGAAAAATCAGTGAAACAGAGCTAGACAAAACACAGCCGGTGCCAGTTGGGAGCTCAGAAGAGGCGCCGACTGCAGTCTAGAATGGTTGGCACAAAAATCAAGAAAAATCGATGAATGAACAAAAGAACAGACCACGACCGGCGCCGCCTGACCGGCGCCGCCTGACCGGCACCGACCCTAGGAAGGACAGGCGGCGTCGACTGTGCACTGGTGTCAAGGTGGTGTCTCAATTTTCGCATGCATTTTTTGATAATTTGCAGAGTTTTAGTATTTTCTTAACTCTAGTCAACTAAAAACCCTAAAGGAATGATTTTAGGCACTTATAAAGCTTATAAATAAAGGGAAAACATAAGACAAAAGAGAGAATTCACAGATCAAAATAGAAAATCACTCAAATTCGAGGAGGAATTCTTCAGATCAAGGAGGATTGTACAAGAGGGTCTACAAAGGAAGAAGAATGAGGCTTATCTATGAGTGTTTTCTTTTAACTTTGTTTTCTTTTTCTTGAAGAATGATGTATTAATTGTTTTATTATAATTTGACATTATTTTCGGTATTCTTGATTTTTAGAATTACTTTGATCGTTTGATTAATTGATTGTTATTCTTTGTATTGAATTATTTATGCTGATTACGAGATTAATTTATTGTTTTTTTCCATTAACTTGCTTGGAAAAGGGGTTAATGGTGGTTTCAATTCATTAATTTCATATTTGTTGTCTATTAACTTGCTTGGAAAAATGGTTAATTGCTAAGAACTAGGTAATTAAATGTTAATTGATGTCTACCAGGATATAGATTTATTGGTTAATTTCATATTTTAAATTTGCTATGATATGGAAATTTAATCAATGATTGTGCTTAATGCATCTTTTGGGTGAATTAGTTGAGATAGGATATGTGATGCTAATTTGTCTAGAAGATAGTGATTTCATAGATTGGAAAAGAAGTGAATCTATATTAATCCTGCATGATGCCAAGAGAATAATTAGTTATGATAATGATTGGGTATTTTAAGATCATGTTTGTCAAAATAATGGTTTGAGTTATATAATTCTCCATCTTTGACATGTATATATTATTTTATTTTATTTTATTTTCCTTTTTATTCTTTTTCACTTTATTGATTCAGTTAAACAATGAAAGAAAAATGATTAATGCATACTTGTTCCTTGAGGATCGATACTCGTTTTAAACCCTATGCTATGCTTAATGATGAGTACGCTTGCTCATATGTGTAATTTGGTGTTAACGTTTTAATTTAAACTTGATTGGGAATATACTTATTTTTATATGATTTATATACCCAAATTCAAACACATCACCATCATATCTAGAAGACCAAAGGGGTTAGCCCCGAGGGCCAAAAGAGCTCGAGATGCATCTTCATCCACCCCTTCCTTTGAGCCTCTACCTACCCAACCTACCCAATTCTATGATCATATGTATCAAATCTGGTATGATAGGCACCAACACAACAAGATTATAGTAGAAAAGTGATATTTCCCTTCTTTGGATAATTCCCTAGAGCTTTTTACTATGTTTAGACGCCTGGGGTAGGAGCCTATCATTAGAATGGAAGGGGCTTATTGTCCTGTGCACATGAGAGAGTCTTATGCCAACATGAAGGACAAAAAGAAATATAACCTCTAAATCATCTCCACCATGGTAAAGGGAATTCCCATTAAGTTTGACAAGACGAGACTAGCAAGAATTTTGGGAGTCCATGATAAAGGGCAGTGGATTGCTGTGGACCATAATAACCAAAAGGTCATTTTTTAGCCTACATGGGATGTGAGGGCTGTAAGGGATAGTTTTCGCATATGAAGAAAAGGGCAAATAGGTCAAAATCGTTATTACTTAAATAATGACCTTGAGGCTCAATAGCGTGTCATAATCTATATCTTTACTTTTAACGTCTATCCCAAGTCTAGTGACTTCAATGAGTCTAGCGTCCTTGACCTTTATATTCTAGATAAGATGAGGAAAAGTGAGCATATTACCCTTACTCCAATTATCATTCAATACATGAGAGAGATGGTTTCCTCTAACATTACAGCCAAAGTCCTCAAATTCTCTTTGGTTATTATGCTCATTCTGAGAGACTTTGGAGTACAGATGGATGGAGAGTTGAGTGAGCCTACTACTGACTACAACCTAGTGATGGAGCATTCTTTGGTTCAGTATGATATCACTATGACGAAAGGGCCAAGAGGTGGAAGAGGTCATTTGAGGTGTAGCACGCCGATAGGGAGGAGCTTCTCCCTGATGAGAAGGAGAAAGAGAAGCCACCTACTAGACCTGCCCTTCGTGCCACTAGCTCTCATTCGCTTACTGATTTTGAGGCATGAGTAGAGGCTCAGTAGGAGAGCTAAATGACTATCCTCCTCTAGCTTCGTAATTCCATTGTAGACATTTGTCACCACCAAGATGTCCAAGATCAAAAGTTAGCCACTTTGATCCAACAATTTACTGGTACATCTTCTAGTCACGTAGCTGACGATGATGACAATGATGATGATGATGAGGATAACTCTTGACTTACTCTCTTATATTTTATTTTATTTTCTGTTATTTCTTTTGTTTTGAATTTTAATGACTATTATTAGCTTTTAGGTATCATTTCTTTTATTTTGCCTTTCACTTTCCTTTTCTAGCTTTATATATATATATATATATATATATATATATATATATTAGTTTGTTTCTTTTTAAGTAGGTACTCTTATAATGATTCTTCCTTATGGTGGATTCAAACATGGTGGCACTACGATGTAATAGAAGCTTTATTCTTTTTCTTTATTAATTTTGATCTTCTTGGTTGTACGTTTATTGTTCTATCTTTGGCCATTGAGGACTATGTCCAATTTAAGTGTGGGGAGAAGAATGAGGTTGAAGAAATACTTTTCCATATATCATTTTTGTGAAAATTTTTCAAAAATTTCAGTGATTTTCATTATTAAGCAAGGTTGTAATTCTTTTTCTTCCTTGGATATGAGTTTTGTCATTCATTTGGTGGATTTTTTTGTGAAATTGGTTTTGTTGGATAGGATATTTTTCAAGACCTGAGAAGTTTGATTAATCTTATTTATGCATTGGTGTTTGAATGTTATTTAACTCATCTAGTTGAAATATGGAGGATGTGACAAATATGGGTAAAGTATATTCGCTAACTGTTGTATTATGAGTTTAAATTTTGCTAGCTTTGAGTTATGATGAGGAATGTGAGATAAAAGATCTTTGAGAGGAAAGATTGTGAAACATTCTTGTGAGTTGAAAATTGGAAGAATGAATTTTTATTTCCTCTTTGAAGATGAGAAAAAAAAAAATCTTGATAAGGGGGCTAATACGGATTGTGAAGAGAAATCCACTTTCCTGAGGCTATAAATTCCCAAGAGCAAAAGAAATGAATATTGTTGAAAAAAATGTTGAGTGATGGCTAAAAAGGGACCAATACGGTGTGTAAAGAGAAATGCATGCACTTGTGGCTATCAATTCTCTAAGTCATTAAAAAAAATAGAAAGAAAAAGATTAGAGTGATTTCCTTACATCATAACTTAAGCTATGTAGTTTTTAGATCTATATGTTAGTATTGTGCCTTAGAGGCAATCACTTGTTCTATATATATTGCATAATAATTAATAAAATATGCATTCTTTATCTTTCAGTTTGATTGTTATATCTTAATATACGTATAAACTGTTTGATAAAGTCCCTAGTACAACATAGTGTTAAGAAAATCATGATAGAGATCATAATGTGAAATTCCTACTACACGATGTAATATTTGTGCTTGAATAATCCCTAGACATAGTATTAATGAGATGGGACATTATTAATATGCCAAGATTAGCATATATTATATCCCTTGATTGGATCAAGCGGTGGTTCTCATAACTATGAGTATTTTGATACTCAGGATTAATATATAGATGCTTGTTATATGAACAAGTTCATTGGATGACATAGCTATTAGATAATCACTTGGATAGCTATTGAGCGTCAGTGATAGAATCTCATTATAGTAAGTGTGCAAGTATCCTTAGACTTGAGATCTCCAAGATATTTTGTTTATCGAGCATTGTACTTTGATTCTAATCTTTGGAGTCTTGAAAGGACTGCCTATGGGATGGATATTGGGTACAATGTAAAGTGAACGAAAGTAGTTGAAAGGGTTAATAAAGGATTCACCACTCCTAATAGTAGGAAAGTCTATCTCAGGGCCACTTGTAAAAATCATTATTGATGAAGTCCTTGGCTAAGGCGACTATGTGTTGGAAATAGTTTCAAATTTGATACACATATCGAATAATGGATTTCTTAAACAAGTACTAAAATATTCAGGTCAGAATTAATAATATTCTGGATGGAGTTGGCACTAATTCTATGTTCTAGACCGAATAAAATATAGTATGGTGAAAGGAGTTTATTGCACTAGTTATTTGCTATTGTAAGGTTCATATCAAGCCACTTGACTTTCTGGACCTTTTGGTGATCAATAGTCATTGCTAGATGTTGCTCTTGATCTATTAAATATGAATTTATTAATTAGAGAATTAATAAATTAATCCTATATTTTTTTAGGATTATTAATTCTAAAACTATTAGAATTAATTCCTATTATACTACTAATAAGACTAGGAAATCTAATGAGTCACACACAATAAAGGTTTGAATACTCAATATATATTATTTGATAATATTGTGGGGTTAATTAAGAGAAGAAAATCTATTTATAGGTGAATTATAAATTTGTTATAATTCATAGGACTTGATTACAATTATATAAACTTCAAGGGCCTAATTGTGACATTGGATCTTGGGGGACTTAATTGCAATTAACACAAATTATAAAACCATAAATAAGGGAATCATTCCTTTTGCAGACGTGGGATTTCGGATGTTCCTTCTTCACCTTATTCTTCTCTAATTAAACCTAGTCGCTCTTCTTCTACTAGCATAATTTTGAACAGGCTTTATGAGCAATTCAACTTTGTGTGTATTACTATTAGAGACAATCCTACTCTTGGATTGTAGTGGCGCCAGGTGGACAATCAAAATAGAGGAATTGATTCCTTGATTGGAGCAAGAAAATTTTTGTTTTCTGCTACAGAAGGTAATCTTCGTTTTCTTCCTCTATTCCTGTTTTAATTGCAAATACGTGATCCTTGGGCATGGATTTCATGGTTATTTCCATTGCATTCTTATTTGATATGCATGATGAAATCCCAACAGTGGTGTCATAGCCTTCGTGTTTATATTTTAATGGGTCTTTAATTGTTTTGAAATCGTTTCTGAGTATGTAACTGTATGATCATGGTGATTGTAACACCCCACTACCTAGGCCCAACAGGGCCGGAGATGTCGCCACATCCATAGAATAAGGGGTCTTTATAACTAAGACACATAAAATAAAATAAAATAAATATTTTAAAATTAAACTTATTACAACCCAAAAATACATAAACAAATCCAAAATAAATTGTTCACAACAATCTCTCAAAACATCACATAAAGAAAATAATAAAGAGTCTTTAGAATCATAAGCAACAAACTAGCTAATGACCTTCACAGTAGGACCGCCCTGAAAACATGGCATAAAAGGGTGGTGAGATAAAAATCTCAGTAAGCCCATGTGTGTTTTAAGTGTTTCAGGTAAAACAGTTCATGTATACAAGTTGTAAAAATTTCATAAGAGAAAGTACTGGCAAGCATTAAATAAATATTAAAAATAAAGAGTGGTGTTTTGCTTTTCAAACCATAAATGTGCACAATAAATACAACCACCCAAAGAAGTAACCATGGGTTACCACACATTGGGCCCCATGACAATATAATGGTCAGAATGCCACACGTTGAGCATACTGACAAAAGGTAGGTGTACGTCCTACCGAGTGAGATACTCCTCCATCTCTACACCTAAACTTACCAATTGTCCACTCCGAAAACATACAGTCCACATGACTCAAACTTGTTAGCTCAGACTGGCATGACCTACCAGACTGGCATCCTATTCGGGAAGGACTCGCCCCTCAGAGGTGGCCACCTACTGAGAGACTTACCCTAATCCTTCAAAGACTAGCCCTAGTAGTCTACTCTTATTGAGTACTCATCGTGGTTTGTCCCACTTGGGAGAAAATTGATCATATATTGATTTACTTGGAAATAGCATTTAAGGGTTTTTAAAATTCTTATCAAAGTTAGGTTTTAGAAAGAGTTTAGCATTTTGTGTAAAACTGCTTGTTTAATTTTTCAAATGATTTGCCTAACTGAAATAAAAGGAAAAACAGTCCTTAATTGCCTTTACAAAATGAATGTCCATACACATCGTATTTGGCCTACCACAATAATTTTGGTCTTCAAATGACTCCATGCAGGAGCTTACCTGATTCTTTGCTTGCTTGAACTCAAAAATCCTCCAAGGCTAACCTAACCCCACCTGGGGTAAATACAAGGCATAAGGTTATACTCGAGCTATACTTGCCTTACATAAATAATTCCTAGTTCAACTAATTACAACCATGACCTTAATGTCCTAAGTTTTAAGGCTAGATGATAAAGAATTTTATAAAATAAACCTAGCTTGCTAAGTCAAAATAACTAGGGGTTTTAAAATAATTACTAATAAGTTATATGTTCAAATAATGAATTTTGAGTATTATTATTAACAAATAAACTACCATTTGAATATTGAATAATACTAAATCCTAAATAATATTAATAAATGGTAATATTTAAATAGTATTATTATAAATAAATAATAAATTACAATTAATTTTTAATTAATAATTAATAGATAATAAATAATTAGTAGTAAATAAAATTAATAATAAATGAGTTGTATTAAATTTTTGATTAATAGATAAAAATAAATTTTAATATAAATAACATTCATGAATATAGGTAAAAGTTTTAAACTATGGTCAACAAGGTCATTAATATTCTATTTATTATTATTATTATTATTATTATTATTATTATTATTATTATTATTATTATTATTATTATTATCTATATAAAAGATCTTATTTACTATTATACATATATATAATTTTTAATAAAAGATATTATTTATTTGACTAGTAAAATACCAATATTTCATTTAATATTCCAATTCCAAAACTTCTTATGAATTTCGAAATCTTTAGGAAAAAATATAGTAATAATTTTAATTAAGGTAATAAAATTTCTTAATAAAATTAACCTAGGATCAACAAGGAAATAATCATGATTTTCTTATTGCTAAACAAAATTCATAAACACATTCCCCAACATCAAACAATAAACTAGTCCATTCATGAACATAGGCTTAAATCAACACATATTATCACATGGTCAAATCCTTGCTAGGCATTATCATTAATCATGGCTTCAATGGAAATAAGAACAAAAAAAATCCTATTCACCATAGGTGTCATAACATCTAACATGCTTTAAACATCCATAACTCTCCTAAGACATGATGAACATATATTGATTCTCAAGAAAATCCATATAGCTTAATCATGTACAACCATTCTCATGTCCTAATCCCAACCCCTTCATTCACATGCATACACTCAATCCCCCACTCATATTCTATTCTTCCTATCAACATCTAAGAGATATGAATGCAGAATTAAAAAGGAGGATTAAGGAGAAATACTTGATTGACGATTACTTCGATGAAGACTTAAGAAGGCCCATGCAATTGAGAGTCTTGAATTGTCCAAGAGAAAAAAAACAGCCATGGTTGTTGATCAACCATTTCCGAGAGAGAGAGAGAGATCATTAGCATGGTACATTGAAGGTTGAATGGAAGAAGATAAACAAATGAGTTGTTCTTGATTACCTTGATGATGTTCTTGAGACCTTCAAGAAAAAAACTGGTTTTTGATTTGAATGCAATCCCTTGTTTGCAAGATTTTGCATTATAATTACCAGAAATGAACACTAGGGGTTATGTAGAAGTAATCTAGAGTATTTGGGACTGCTTGGAGATGTTTAGGGTGGATTTTGGCTTGAAGGAATGTAGTGTGTGTTTTTGGTGTTCTTGATATTCTTGGTGAAAATTGAGAGAGTTTGAGAAAAGGTTTGCACGAAATCTGGAAGAGTGTTGGCCGAATGGTTTAGGGGAATTGGGAGTCTCGATTTTCAGCTAGGAGAGAAGAGAATAAGTTGATTTTGTTTTAAATTCAAATGGAGGGAATTGAGGAGTGGTTTGAGGTATAGGATATGTTAATGGTGTTTGATTGATGGAGGTTTCTTTGTGCTTCAATGGAGCCGGCTAGACTGGTTTGTTTTGTTGAAATGAATGAAGACTGATATTGCTTTAAGGCTGACCAAAATTCAGAGCTTAATGGCAGAGGAAATTCTAGTTTAGTAGCTTAATTCAAGAGTGTTTTCATGGAGTAAAATTCTGAAAATTTGTGAAGTTCAAATGTAGTTTGAATGGAGTGATCTTAGGAGATATTTGAGGTGTGATTATGGAGTCCAAGTGTTTAAGATAAGTGGAGAGGTTAATAGTGTTTAGTCATGGCTGAACAAGGTTCATTTTACAGAGGTTTGAGGGTGGTTTCTTCGGTCTAGGCCTAAGGAGACAAGCTGGGAATTTTCTGATTTCATGGTGTTCAAGGTTTCGAAAGGTTTGCTGAATTTTCTGTGCAGAATTTCTGCACTTCTTTAGCTCGACTTGCAGGGAATTTTGAGAGGTGTTTGAGGGTCTCTTAAGGCTGGCTTCCAGCCTTCTTTCTAGAGGAAAATCAGAGGAGTTTTGCTCATTTGATGACAAGAAAAACAGCTTCATTTTCAAGTTGTTGTGCAGCAAAACTGCCCAGAATTTTTTTCTGATTTTGAGCAGTTTTATGCAGTCTGAATTTGCATTGAAACTTCAGTCGTCAAGCTATATGAATTGGTCATTTTTCTGGCAGCAAATGAGCAAGGAAACTGGCTGAGTTTTTTTCGAAAGCTAGACTGCTCAAAAATCTAAAAAATTTCCAGGTTTCCTTCATCAAGAACATGAACACTATGCAGATAAGTTGAAGGTTCTACCATGGTAGTTGATTTCCCTTGGGAACCCTTCCTCACTCTTCTCCTATTTTTGGTCAACCTTCCAACTTCTAAGATCAATTTTTGAAATTCAAAGCCAAGAAATCCTCACAGAATTTTCTAGAATTAAAACATGAATTTTGATGAATTTTGAACAAATTTAAATTGTGAAGATGTTAGGATAAGCTAGAGGTAATAAAAATGACAAGAATTCCTCTAGAATTCTTTTTAGGACATGATGATAGGATTAAGATATTCTCTTCATGTCTCCCCTAGGACAACATTCCTATCTTTAAGGAATATAAGAAAACAAAAATTCAAACTTAACTAAGATAATCATAAATAAAACTTAAGTGATGGGATTTGAACTCATGACTTTAGAGATTAATTCACAAAGCTCTAACCACTTAACCACACTAACTCTTATTCTTATTTTCTCACCCAAATATTCTTCTTATTTAATCCTCAAGCCATCTTCCTATTTTGGCCTCAAGCAAAATTACCGATTTACCCTTCCTACTCAATAAGCATAACTAAGCCTTTTAACCTATAAATCATAATTCTAAAGCACATAAAATCATTTAAAAATATATATATTCATGCAAAATAATATGATATGCATCCCGACCCCCTTACTTTAGGGTTGGCTTTAGATGGAGTTTCACAATGATTGTATGTCTACTACTTTGTATAGCGTGTCTAGATTTTCTGGTTTGAAGAGCTCTGGGTCATTAAAAAATGGTTGGGAAGTTGTTTCCATATGGGCTAGTTTTGGCGTTAGATTCTTCCTACAATCAAGCATTTGATTCAACAATTTGGATTGTTGTTTAAATTGCTATCTAGATTACAGTTGGTTGTTAATATTGATTAACAATGCTTGATATCAATATTATTTTGAATGGTCTAAAAATCACGTTACTATTCAGAAAAAATTTACAGAAGAATCTGGGAAAGAAGATGAACAGTGGTATTTTTCTGCCTCTAGAGCATACCTGGCATCGGTTGTGTTCGACCCACCTGGCGCCAAGTGCACTTTATTCTTCCCTTATTTTATATGCTAGCCTCGTACCTCCAGAGCAAACCTAGCACCGGGTACATTCGACTCACCTGGTGCCAGGTGCACTATATTCTTGCACTATTTTATAAAAAAAATAAGTTTTTTTTATCTTTTTTAATTTTAAGAATAGGTTCGAATAATGATTAGAATTTATTTGAAATCCATGATTTTGGATAAAAATATTTTCAAAATTATATGTAGGATCCACAATTTTCTAAAAATTTAATTTCGGCCCAGAACTTTTCAAAATTCGATTTTGGACCTAGATTTCTCAAAAATACTGATGTTGGATGATTGTGCATTGGTTGTTTTATGTTGTATTTTAAGCATGTTTTTTTGGCATGGTAGATGGTTATGGATTAAGACCAAACTTATCTGTTCATGCATTTTTATCGCTTTGTTTTAATTAAATAGGGCCTGCACATCCTGCCTTATCTCAAATTCTTATGTAATTCTCTTCTCATCTAACTCCCCTCGAATGTAACTCGAAGTTTCTTCCTTTAGGAAATTACGTAATTAGCTAATATAGGTTATAATAAGGTAGAATTTTATTTACAAGATTTTGAAGACGGCAATCAAAACGAAGCGAGATGGTAAGACATTGTACTTAAATCATGCATGAACACATAGGGTTGACCATATTAATTTCCTCGATTGCTCGAGAAAATTAATTTAGAGAGTCCATAACCATGTCACGTAATTGTTTATTACCATGTTTATTAATTTATGCTTCTTATTGATAAATTGTATGCATGCCAAACGATGAGATAACTAAAAGGAATAAATCTCTCAAATAATATTAAATCTAATGCCTTCTATTAATATAGTAAGAACAAGAGCTCTTTTTCGAGACCAGGTTATTAGGCATACCTAAGCATACTTAACATTGAGTATGTTCAAACTATGGAATTTAATTCTTGATTAATAGGTTGGGTTTAACCAATTTCTTTATCCCGGTTGGGCTAACCCAGGCATAAAGAATATTAAAGATAAGGTCGGGATAGTATTAAATACTTTAATGATTAAAAAACATTAATTACCTAATGATACAGTAGTTACATTTGATGTAATTGGTATTAGATACCTACCATTGAACTTAAGAGTGGCTTGTTGGGCTAACCCAAGGTCATTCTTAAGGAATTTGGATACTGGTCCACTAGAAAAGCTTTCAACAGGTTTTTCCGAGTCAATAGTGGGGGTTATTGATTCGAGTAAAATAGTAGAATAAAAACGTGTTTAATTAAAGACCTAATTACTTGCATATCATAAGCATATGCATGTTCTAATTACTCTATCTTTACATCTAGGTCATTTGCATTATATCGACAAACTTAAACCTACGTAGCATCTTGGAAATAAATAAACTCACCGAATCAAACTATTTGGACTGGTATAGAAACTTGAGAATCGTTCTTAAATCGAAAAAGTTGCACTACATGCTTAATGCTCCTATTCCACCACCTCCAGCCCAAGATGCTCCTGTTGATGAGCAAGCTGTCCAAAAGAAGCATAAGGAGGACAGTGATATTACATCATGTATTATGTTGCGTCAATGACTCCTAAGTTACAAAAACAATATAAGCATATAGATGCTCAAACCATTATCTTCTATCTTAAAGAGCTATTTGATAAACAAGTTAGAACTGAGAGATATGAGATCTCTAAGCAACTATTCCATTCTAAGATGGTTGAGCGTGCTTCAGTGGCCACTCATGGGTTGCAGATGTTAGGCTATATTGAAAAGCTTGGGTCACTTGGTTTCGTAATGGATCACGATTTAAGTATTGACTTAATTCTACAATCATTACCAAGTAGTTTTTCACAATTTGTGATTAACTACCACATGAACAATATTGAGACCACCATACCTGAGCTTATCAATCTGCTTAAGACTGTTGAATCATCTATGAAGAAGGATGATAAGGCGATCTTGGTAGTAGGTTCTTCTTCTTCTAAGAAGAAAGTTCCTAAGAAGAAGAAAAAAAATCCTACCAAGCCCAAAAAAGGCATGAAGAAGAAGGAAGCAGCCACTAAAGACCCATGTCGTCATTGTAGCAAGATGGGCTATTGGAGGCACAACTGTAGAGCCTATTTAGAGACCGAGAAGGAAAAGAAGGAGAAAGAGAAGCTTGCAAGAACTTCTATTTCTACTCCTGGTATATTTATGATTGAGATTAATACTGCCTTTAATAATGAGATATGGATATTGAATACCGGTTGTGGATCTCATTTATACAATAATTTGCAGGAATTAAAGGGCAATAGAAGGCTGAAAAGGGGTGATGTGGACCTACGAGCTGCAAATTGAGCACATATTGCTACACTAGCTGTGGGGACTTATCATCTTAATCTACCTTATGGATTAATTTTAGAACTTCAAAACTGTTATTTTGTACCAGTTTTATTGAAAAATATTATCTCAATTGCTTATTTAGACTTGTTTAGATTTCATTTAAATTTTAAGAATAAACGTTGTTCTTTTTCATTAAATGATATCCATTATGATTCTGCAATTTTGGTTGATGGTTTATATGTTCTAGACATAGATAATCTAATTTTCAATATAAATAAAAAGAAATAAAGAAAAGATAACTCAATCTCATCTTATTTATGACATTATTGTTTAGGCCATGTAAATGAAAAATGTGTATCTAAGTTATACAAGTTGGGTAACTTAGAGTCATTTAATTATGAATCATATGACACATACGAATCTTATTTACTTGGCAAAATAGCTAAAACTCCATTTTCTAGAAAAGGAGAAAGGGTTAAAGTTTGTGTTTCGAAACATGCTGTCTTTTTAAAGAAGGAGCACATATTTAAAGGAAATAGTGGAAGCAAACTTGAACTTAGTGAAGTTCAAAAAGAACAAACAAATATTGATCAACCGTTTGAACCCACACCTATTGATGAACCTTCTAACACACAAAAGCTTCATAGGTCGAGTAGGATACGAGTGGCGCCTAAGAGATATGAATTTCTCATAAGTGACCACAATGACGTATTACTCATAGAAGAAGATGAGCCTACTACTTACAAGGACGTTTTAAATAGTTCAGAATCTGACAAATAGCTTGAAGCCATGAAGTCAAAAATAGATTCCATGTATGACAACCAAGTATGGACTTTAGTTGATCCACCCAAAGGAATCAAGCCTATAAGGTGCAAATGGGTTTTCAAGAAGAAAACCAACATGGATGGTAAGGTGGTTAAGGCACGTCTGGTTGTAAAAGGTTATCGACAACAGTAAGGTATTAACTATAACGAAACTTTTTCACCAGTCGCTATGCTAAAATCCATAAGAATACTCTTAGCACTTGCCACTCATTACGACTATAAGGTTTGGAAAATGGATGTTAAAACAGCTTTTCTTAATGGAAACCTGATCGAGAAAGTGTATATGACACAACCTGAATGTTTCACATCCAAAGATGGCACAAAAGTTTGCAAGTTGCAAAGGTCCATCTATAGACTTAAGTAAGCATCTAGGAGTTGGAACATCCATTTTGATGAGACAATTAAAGAATTTGGTTTCATTCAAAACATGAATGAACCTTGTGTGTATAAGAAGGTTAGTGGGAATGCAATTATTTTCTTATTACTTTATGTAGATAATATATTGCTAATAGGAAATGATGTTTCCGTTCTTTAATCTGTAAAGATTTGGTTATCCAAGATATTCTCCATGAAAGACCTTAGAGAAGCAACCTATATTCTAGGAATAAGGATCTATAAAGATAGATCAAATAGGTTACTAGGTCTTTCACAGTCTACATACATAGATAAAGTGTTGAAGAGGTTCAGCATAAATCAATCCAAAAGAGGATTCTTACATATGGCACATGGAATAAGCTTTTCAAAATTGATGTCTCCAAAGACATAAGTTTAAAAGGATTATATGAGTAGAATTCCTATGCTTCGGTAATTGGGTACATCATGTATGCTATGATACGTACTAGGCCCGATGTATCATGTGCTCTTAGCTTAACGAGCATATACCAATCTGACCCTGGAGAGAATCATTGGGTGGCTGTAAAGAATATCCTCAAATACTTACGAAGGACTAAGGATGTATTCTTGGTACATGGAGATAGTGATTTGCAAGTAAGAGGGTCTACTGATGCCAGCTTTTAGTCCGATAAGGACGACTACAAATCACAATCTGACTATGTGTTCACGTTAGGTGGTGGGGCAGTAAGTTAGAAAAGTTCCAAACAAAAGACTATTGCTGATTCGACAACTGAAGCATAGTACATAGCGGCTTCCGAAGTAGCTAAAGAAGTAATGTTGATCAAGAAGTTCGCCACTGAACTTGGAGTGATGCCTAGCATTGTAGATCCAATACTTTTGTGTTGTAACAACAATGAAGCTATTGCACAAGAAAAAGAACCACGGTCTTATCAACAATAGAAGCATGTACTTAAACACTATTATCTGATTAGAGAGATCATAGATAGGCGAGATATAAAGATAGAGAGAATTTCCACAGATCAGAATATAGCTGATCCACTCACTAAAGCACTTTCCCAGAAGAAACATGATAAACATGTTGAGTCATTCAGTATTCGATATATGAATGATTAGCTCTAATGCAAGTGGAAGATTGTTAGTGTTGTGCCCTAGAGGCAATCACTTGTTCTATGTATATTACATAAAAATTAATAAAAAATGTATTGTTTATCTTTCAATTTGATTGATATATCTTAATATATGTATAAACTATTTGATAAAGTCCCTAGGACAATACAGTGTTAAGAAAATCATAATAGAAATTATGATGTGAGATTTCTACTACATTATATAGTGTTTGCACTTGAATAATCCCTAGACATAGTATTAATGAGATGGGACATTATTAATACGCCAAGATTAGCACATATTATATCCCTTGATTGGATCAAGTGGTGGTTCTCATAACCGTGAGTATTGTGATACTCAGGATTACTATGTGGATGCATATTATATAAACAAGTTTATTAGATGACCTAACTATGACATAATCACTTGAATAGCTATTGAATGTCAGTGATAGAATCTCATTATAGCAAGTGTGCAAGTATTCTTAGGCTTGAGATATCCTAGGTATTTTGCTTATCGAGAGTTGTACTTTGATTCTAATCTTTGGAGTCTTGAAAGGACTGCCTATAGGATGGATATTGGGTATAATGTAAAGCGAATGAAAGTAATTGAGATGGTCAATAAAGAATTCATCACTCCTAATAGTAGGAGAGTATATCTCAAGGCCACTTGTAGAAATCATTACTTATGAAGTCCTTGGCTAAGGCGACTATGTGTTAGAAATAGTTCCAAATTTGATACACATATCGAGTAATAAATTTCTTGAACAAGTACTAAAATATTCGGGCCAGAATTAATAATATTCTAGATGGAGTTAGCACTAATTCTATACTCTAGACTGAATGAGATATAGTATGGTGAAAGAAGTTTATTGCATTGGTTATTTGCTATTGAAATGTCATGTCAAGTCATTGGACTTTTGGGTGATCAAGAGTCATTGCTAGATGTTGCTCTTAATTTGCTAAATATGAATTTATTAATTAAAAATTAATAAATTAATCCTATATTTTATTTGGATTATTGATTCTAAAGCTGTTAGAATTAATTCATATTATACTACCAATAAGACCAGGAAACCTAGTGGGTCACACACAATAAAGGTTTAAATATTTAATATATGTTATTTGATAATATTGTGGGGTTAATTGAGAGAAGAAAATATATTTATAGGTGAATTATAAATTTGTTATAATAATGGGACTTAGTTGCAATTATATAAACTTCAAGGGCCCAATTGTAGACATTGGTCTTGGAGGACTTAATTGTAATTAATAGAAATCCTAAAACTATAAATAAGGGAATCATTCCTTTTGTAGACATGGGATTTCAGACGTTCTTTCTTCACCTTATTCTTCTCTAATTAAACTTAGCCGCTCCTCTTCTACTAGCATATTTTTGAGCGGGCTTTGTAAGCAATTAAACCTTATATGGATTACTGCTAGAGACAATCCTATTCTTAGATTGTAGTGGCGCTAGTTGGACAATCAAAACAGAGGAATTGGTTCCTTAGTTGGAGCGAGAAAAATTTTATTTTCTGCTACATAAGGTAATCTCCGTTTCCTTTCTCTATTCCTATTTTAATTGCAAACATGTGATCCGTGGGTATGGATTTCATGGTTATTTCTGCTGCGTTCTTATTTGATAAACATGATAAAATCCCAACACTATAATGCTTGAATTGGTAGATAGCTTGACTTATGTGATTCATGTTATCTATATTTGTACTTGAAGAGTGAAATAATCTTCTTAGACTAAGGTATACACTTGATTAAGATTTTTATGGTATCTTGTCAAAGTTCCAATGTTTGTATTGTTTTCAAAGGGTATGAATGACAAGAATTGTACCTAAAATTTGAAGAAAATACATAATCTTTTCTATGGTAAAGAAATTTTTGAATAAGAAAGGACTTGTGTTTTCTTAATGATTTTTCTTAACTAGAGTATTTTGCTTGAGGACAAGCAAAAGTTCAAGTATGGGGGTATATGATAGGGGCTAAAATTACTATTATTTTTCTAGTTATTTAAGGTTGTTTTGTAATACATTTGTTGTAATAATTAGGCATATTCCTTCCTATTTGACATTTTACTTGTAAAAAGTGTTTTTTGGCAAATTTGTGCAGATATAAGTTAAATTCGAGTAAAAAGTGAACAATTCTAGAATGCACCTGGTGCCAAGCCCAGCCAAGGGACCAGGCGTCAAGTCCATTCTGGTTGAGTAGAGGAAATCAAGCCAACCTTCAGGAATAAAACAAAATAGACATTGCGCTGGGTCAGGCAAGTGGACCAAGAGCCAGGTCCATTCTGTCCGGCCAGCAAAAATAAAGTAAAAAATCAGAGAAAAACAGAATGTACCTGGCACCAAGAGGGTCGAAGGTACCCGGCGCCAAGCCCACTCTGGAAGGCAAAAATCCTGTACATGAATTTATGAATTTTTCAAAGATTTTGGTATTTTCTAATTCTTACTCGGCCAAGATCTCTCAAGCAATGAATTTAGCATCCAAAAGGGCTATAAAAGTAAGAGAAAACACAAAAGAATATATACATGTGGGTATGGATTCAAGAGCTTAAATTCAAATCACTCATTGAATGAGGAATTCAACCAATCAAGGAGGACTGTTCAAGAGAGTCTTCAAGGAGGAAGAAAAAGACTTGTTTATGAGTGCTTTCTTTTACCTTTATTTTCTTTTCTTTAAACAATCAAGTATTTAATATTTTCATTGTAGTTTGCATTATTTTTGTGATTTATGACTTATTGATTAATTTAGTCTTTTGATCAATTCATTATTTATCTTGGTATTTGATTATTTATTTTTTTTATGGAGTTGATTGATTGAATTTTGTTATTAACTTGCTTGAAAAAGAGATTGGTAATGGCTTTAATTAATTAGTTTCATATTTGTTATCTCTGAACTTGCTTGAAAAAGTGGTTAATTGTCTAGGACATAGGTAATCAAAGATTAGTTGATAATTGTTAGAATATAGATTCATTGACTAATTTTATGTTTTAAATCACCTAGAAAATAGGGGCTTATATGAGGATTAATTTTAATACATCTTTTGGATAAGTTAGTCAAGACAGAATATGTTCACTAATTTAACTAAAAGATAGTGATTCCATATATTACAAACAAAGTGGGTCTATATTAAATCCTTCATGAGACGAAGATAATAATTGATTGTGATATTAGCTAAGTGATTCATTATCATATTTTCAAAATATTTTGTCTAAATTGCATAATTTCACATCCTTGAGTTGTATATATTTCTTTATTTTTCTTATTTTTATCTTACTATTTTATTTGGTCAGTTAAATAATGAATGAAAAGTGATTAGTGTGTACTTGTTCCTTTAAGGATCGATACTCTTTAATTCCTTATGCTATGCTTGCGATGAATATACTTGCTCGTATGTATATTTTGGGATTAATGTTTTAATTAAAACTTGACTAAGAAATAGATTTAAATTTGATTTTTATACACCTAAAATGTATGCACAAAGTATAGCCGGTGCTGGTACAAAAGAAAGAAACGACATCGGCTTAGCGCTGCAAGGTGACTCGGTAGATTACAGAGGGCAATTGGCGTCAGTTCCAAGGAGGGAGGCTGCACCAGCTCTCCTCAGGTGCTACAGCACGGAAGACAGTGTTCAACCGGTGCTAGGTCTAAGGAGAGAGGTGGCGCCGGGTTACTTCGGGAACAAAAAAAAATAGCCCGAAAATGGGAGGAAACAAAGCACAACTTGGCCATACATCGAGTTTCACAAGGCCTCAAGGGAGTCAAGGAAAAAAAAAACACAACTAACCACCCTTTTTAAGAAAAACATACCCTGCACCCATGTATGCATCCAAAGCACAAGTACCGCAAGACTTACCTAAGAGACTCATTCCCTAAGAGAAAATCAACTCAATCCAAAGCACAAGTGCTGCAAGACTTACTTAGATTCGAAACCTCTGGTACAATCTCTTCATTGTGTTCTTCTCTCTCACTGATTTCTCCTTTCTCTAAAGCTGTCTTTACAATAACATTCTTGTTTGCCAGAAACAACGTACGTTAAACCCCATAAGGTAACTAATCTTCCTTATTAAACTAATAACCCTCTTATAAGTCTAATTGAAAAATAACCCCAAAACTATCTCTCTTTATTAAAATAATCCCTAGACACATAGGCTAAGCCGACCTACACATTCATACAAAGAATGGCCCGATGACGAGTCGGGTAAAGGCTCACAATAGCATTTTGAGACATGGCCTGACAAAATGGTTTGGCTACCTTTCAATAATGGACGGTTTTCCTTGAATTCTGCATGGAGTGTTGTTTGGTGAAGCAACCAGCGTGAAGGACTTAGGTCCTCTATAGTATTTTTTAGCCCTTGAGGTGCATTCTACCTCCATTGGTATTTTTCTACACCAACATAAATAAATTCAGGAGTTAATTACTTTAGCTGATCTTCAAGAAGATCGTTTAGTTGATACCCTCTTCAAAGTGAATGTTAATATCGTCAAGATAAGGGTAATCTTCTCTTCAATTCCTCTTTATATAGACAATTGGTTGGGAGCCAAAATTATCTCACTATCATTGGATTTGATATTTCTATCATTGTTGAACAAGTTAACCAATTTATGCAAGCACCTACACACCTCTATCTAGTTGTTGTTCATCAAATTGTTCACTTGGAACTTCTGCCTGAGGTCTTTTTTTCCATGTGAATTCTCCTATTCATTTGGTTGCATATAGTGATGTTGATTGGGTTGGTTGTTTTGACATTCAGCGATCAATTACAAGATGGTGTATATTTCTTGGTAATTCTCTTATTTCTTGGAAAAATAAAAAGCAAGATCGAGTGTCTAAATCCTCTATTGAGTCTGAATATCGTGCTACATCCTCTACCTATTCTAAAATTATTTTGCCTAGAGGACTATTAGGTGAACTTGGATTTCCTCAATTTGAGCCTACTCCATTTCATGCGGATAATACTATTGACATTTAGATTGCTACTAATCTAGTATTTCATGACCACACTAAGCACATTGAAGTGGATTGTCATTCTATTTGTGAAGGCATATGATACTCGTGTTATCTCTCTTGCATATATCACCACTACTCTCCATACTATCGATGTGTTTACTAAGGCTCTTTCCAAGCCATGTCATCACTTTCTTATTAACAAACTAATACTTCTTGATCATTTAGCATCGTTTTGAAGGGGGATATCAATGGGCAGAAATTGTGTAGATAACTATACAGAAATTGTGGATACATCTATGGGCAAAAATTGTGGAGCAGAATCACAAAAATTATGGCTAAGAATATGCAATCAATTTCATCCATAATTAGTGCATTAGCTATACCATAATTAGTGTATTAACTGTTCTTACCTAAATTAGAATATTAGCAATTAGCATATTAATTATATATATTCTCTTACCAAATATAGATTGTACAGCAACCCTATTTAATGTAAAGGATCCTTATGAATAGGTCATTCAACCATTTACTCAAAAATTTGTTAATCAGAAACTCCAGTACCATCTGTAAGTTCGTGTTAGGAATTAATGCCCCCAAAAGTTTGGTGACTTTTTTTTCATACTTTCTCCATTATTTCCAGGTGCTACCTTGTTACATTCATTTGTGTATGATGCAGATCTTTTGAACTATAAAGTAGTCATTCATTTCTTGCTAGGATAATAAGAAAATACATAGAAAGATTTTGGAATCATTTGTTTTTGCATTGATGTTACATAGGACTTTAAACATCCTCCATGTGGTACATATATAGTAACTAGTCTCCCTACTTATACTATTTCTAGGATTGCTCTGATGGATTTATTTACAATTATAATTGACTTAATTTAAGCTATACAAATCTATATTTAATTACCAAAAATAACTCCTAAAATTACTCCAAATCTTCCAACACTCCCCATCAAGCTGGCATGAATATACCATTCATGGCAAGCTTGGTTATGAATTCTTCAAACTATGCCTTATAATGACCTTTCATGAAAATATCTACAATTTGTCTAGTGGTTGGAATATATGTTTGGCATACATATCATACCACTATCTAATTTTTCTCCAATGAAGTGCTCATCTTCTCCACGTGTTTAGTTCTATCATGTAGGATTGGATAGTGAGCAATTGATATTGCTCCTTTGTTGTCACAAAATACTTTAATAGGCATGGAATGAGAATTTGAAGTTCTTCTAAAAGCCTTTCAATCCAAAGAACCTCACTGAATGCATATACTACTAAGCAAAATTTTACTTCTGTTCTACTTCTTGCCACTACGCTCTGTTTTTTAGTTCTCCAAGTAACTAAATTCCCTCCAACAAATGTGCAATATCTTGAGGTAGCTCTTCTATCAGTTATACTACTTGCCCAGTTTGCATAAGTGTAAGCCTCAATCTGATAATAACCTCTTTTTTAAAATAGAAGACCCATCGTAAGAGTTCTTTTAAGATTCCTCAAAATCCTAAACATAATCATAAATTATTTTATTCTAGGAGAATGCATGAATTGGCATACAACACTTACTACAAAGGTGATGTCAGGTCGAATATGAGTTAAATAGATTAGTTTCCCAACTAACCTTTGATAGTATTCTCTATGTACCACCTCATTGCATTGATTGCTTCCAACTTCAAGCTTGGCTCAATTGGAGTATTTGCTGCCTTATAGCCAATTATTCCTATTTTGTTATGCAAGTCAAGAACACACTTATGTTGGTTAATAAAGATGCCTTCCTTTGACTGGAAAATTCTATCCCGAGAAAGTATTTAGGCTTTCCCAAATACTTGACCTCAAATTCAATCTCAAGTTTCCTTATAAAACTATTAATTTCAAGATAACAATCTCCTATTTTGATTATGTCATCCACATATACAATAAAAACGGCAACTTTACCTTTAGTAGAGTATTTGTAGAACAACGTGTAATCAACTTGACTCTGTAAAAAACCATATCTCCTTACAATATTCTCAAAGCACTAAAACCGGGCTCTAGGAGATTGTTTTAAGCCATGTAGGAATTTCTTCAATTTGCATACTTTTTCTTTCCCCATTTTGTCTTCAAAGCCCAAAAGGCAAATCCATATATACCTCCTCTTGTAGATCCCCTTTAAGGAATGCATTCTTCAGATCTAGTTGATAAAGTGGCCAACTAGAATTGACTGCAAGAGACAAAAGTATTCTAATTGAGTTGATCTTAGCAATAGGAGCAAAGGTCTCTGGGAATCTATACCATGAGTTTGAGTAAAACCCTTTACTCCTAGTTTGGCTTTGTACCTTCAAATGCTACCATTTGCTCTATACTACACCTAAATACCCCATTTGCACCTAACTATCTTTTTGTCCTTTGGCAAGTCACAAACACTCCAAGTATCATTTTTTCTGAAAATATTCATTTCTTCCATAATTGCTGACTTCCAATTCGGTTCACTTAGTGCTTCTTGAGTAGTTCTAGGAACAAATAGATTAGAAAGTCTAGACACAAAAGCTTTATGATTACTTGACAAATTTTTGTAAGATAAGTATCTTGGAATAAGGTGTTTTGGGCAGATGTGGGTTGCTTTCTTAGAGCAATTGGAAATCAAGATCAAAATGTGGTAAGCTAGTTGGATCATCTGAAGAAGAAATGGGAATAGGAGATAGATTACCCTGAATATTTGGAGTACGACCATTGCTTGGTAAGATAGATTCATCCTTTTACTGGAGAAATAGATAGTGCATTAATGCATTTGTGAAACTTCTTTCTAGTATAAACTTGAAGCTTTAAGTAGGTCCCTTGGAGATACTATTTTCCATATGTTTAATATTTTTTTTCTGGATTTGTTCATGAAGAGTTTATAGGTTCAGAAAATTAGGGAACGAGTAAAGTTTGTGCTCCAAAAAGTGTCTTCACTAACTATGTTCTCCCCCTAATAAGAATTTCTAGGGGGGAAAAGGGTTGTCTTCAGAAAATAAAACATCCATGGTTTCAAAAAAATTTCAAGCACTAGGATTAAAACATTTGTACTCCCATTTATTTGATGCATAGCCAAGAAAAATATATTTTTCAGCTTTCAGATCAAGTTTTGATCTAAAAAAAGTGGGTAATGTACAATTGAATACTTTTAAAGGTAGATGTACAAATAATTGAGATGTGGGGGGGGGGGGGATTTCAAACAGTTTAGAGGTATTTCATAGTTCAAGACATGTGATGGCATTCTATTGATTAGATAACATGCAGTCACAAGAGCACTACCCCAAAGAAATTTAGGAACATTTATTGAGAACATGAGGGCTCTTGCTACTTCAAGTAAATGTCTATTTTTTTATTTCATATGTTCCATTTTGTTGTCGTCTATCATGCTAAATTAATTGATGTACAATACCCTTCTCTAAGAGAAACACCCCCAAATGTTTATTGAAATATTCTATTTTCATTATTTGTCCTCAAGATACTAATTTTAGTTTGAAATTAGTTTTCAGTCATATGGAAAAAAAAAATCTTTAAACATTTGTTCTACTTTAGATTTTTTTTTTTTCTCTAATAAGTACACCCAGGTAACTCTTACGATCATCAATAACAGTTACGAACCATTTTTTTGCTAGAACATATTTGACTTTAGATGGGCCCGAAACATCACTATGAACCAAATGAAATAGTTTGGATGCATAATATGGTATTGTAAGAAAGGAAACACAATGTTCTTTAGCCAAATGACAAACCTCACAATATAATTCTTAACAATCAATTCCTTTAAAAAGTTCAAGAAATAAATGTTTGAGATATGAAAAATTAAGGTCCTGATCTCTTATGTCGTAACATTATTTGATCATAGATAGAAGTAGGGTTAGTACTACCTAGTCCCTGAGCTTGTTTATTCCCAAACGTTGTTTCATCAAAGACGTACAGCCTATTTATTTCTCTAGTAGTTCCAATCATCTTTCCCAAACTTTAGTCCCAAAAAAACACATTGTGTGTGCAAAAAAAGAATAGAACAATTAGTATCTTTTGACAATTTACTGACAAAATGAAGATTAAAGGTAAAATTTGAAACATGTGAAAATGATATAAGAGTTCCTTTTTCTGAAATTTTAACATGTCCTTTGCCTACAATTGGTGAAAAACTTCCATTAGCAATTTTGATATTTTTAAAACCAGAACATGTATGAATAAAATAAATGGGAACAATTTTTCATAGATCAAATGCCCCAAATCAATAATCCGAGGATCAGCTTTCGCAAGCACAGAGAATGCAACAGACTTTCTACCTGATTATGCCATTGACTGATAGGAACACTAGGTGAAGAATAGGACTATAGCAAATTAAGAAGATGCTCAATTTGTTCTTTGGTGAAGGAAGATAAATTAGCTTCATAAGCAGCAGCAGAATTCCATTCTCTATTTCTATTTTCCATTCCGTGTTCTTCCAGTGTTGGAAGACATAATTTCTAACATGTTAGGGACAAGAGGATGGATTCAATCCATAAGAATGTGTTCTCTCTGATACCAAAAAGACAAAAAGATTTTGGACTGAATTGTTTTTGCATTGATGTTACTAGGATTGTAAAATTCCTTTCTGTGGTACATATATAGTAACTAGTCTCCCTACTTATACTGTCCATACGATTACTCTAATGAATTTATTTACAGCTATAATTGACTTAATTACAGCTATACAAATCTATATTTAATTACAAAAAGTTACTTCTAAACTTACACCTAATCTTCCAACAATAAGAAATAAGCAAACATGCATGGACACCCTTCCTCTGTCATTTTATCCTGATTTATATCTCTCTATTGCTGTTTTCAAAGAAATCATTTATTTTCTGGTTGTTCTGATGCTCAAAATGTGAAACCCCACCTAAAACCACCTTTAGGATAAGGAAATTCGTTGGTATTGCATAGCACATCATTTATGCATTTGCTTTTCAAATTAAAATTTTCTTTTATGAGCTTCAAAATTACGTAAATATGTTTTTGTAGTGTACTTAAGTTGGTTAGGAATTTCTATTTTGGGTAGAAAAGATTTTAGCTACTAAAGTTCGAAATAGAAAATATAGTTGGTTTAAAGATTGGGAAGAGATAAAATATTATGGAGGTTAAAATTCTATCGTGGATAAATTGGTTAGATGTTGTGGCATGTATGGTGATGAAGACTCAGGTTCGAAACTCTCCTTGCCCAACCATTTCATTTTCTACTTTTGTCCTTTTGTCTTTTGTTTTAAAATTTTTTTTTTTTTTAAGCAAAGCCAGTCGCGGCCAGCTATGCCTTGGCAGCTATGCCCCATTCATTTCCACAGTTCCACCATAGTCTTTGTCTCTTCTTTGCTTTTCATTCCATCTTCCCTTTTGTGTGTTTTGCAATGGCAATTGAGAAGCCAATTACAGCACCTTGGCTTTCTCCTGAAAACACTCCATTTTAATTTTTGAAATCCAAGTTTTGAGTCTTAACAAATTCCTCTAGTTGCTCCACTGTAAGTTCTGAAATTTGATAAAACGAGACCCCTTCACTTTCTTCTTCTTAATTCATTTCATTTTCTTCTCTACTCTCGAGTCAACAAGTGTCCTAGCTTCCTCAACCGTACTTAGAAGTTCAAAATTCAAGAACCTTGATTCCCTCCTAGGAATTCTCCTGAGACCCTTAAACACTCTCAAACACAGCTCTAGAAGCCTTGAATTCACTCTATTCATCCATTAACATTTCTGACTACCAAAATCCATCAACAAGCACTCCCATTCCCCTTAAATTTTCCCAGATATCCCTGAAACCCCAGAACACACACACTCGCAATATTCATCTCTCTGAACACACCTCAAAACCACCAGACTATTTTGAACATCCTCAAAATTCTTATTTGTTGATCTTTAGACAACAGAAACAGTCCACCAGCTTCTAATTAAAAATCAAGAGATAATCTTATTCTTATGGAAAATATATGCGGTTCGTTTTCTCGCTCTTGTTTTTCTCTAACTTCCTCTTTTTTCAAATTCTGGGAATTGTTGTTAACCATTTTACCACTTTCTTCAATATTTACTTCTGTCATTTATTCCTTGTGCTCAGAAGATTTGCAACCGAAGAAGATTACGGCCTAACTCCTTACTCCTTCCAAAACAACCTACTTCGTAAAACAAGTAAATCTTTTTCCCTTTTTCCTCCAATCTTGCTCTATTTGAACTCAAGTACATGTGGGGTTATGATGTGTTGGGGGTAGAATGATTTGATGTGTTGATCGTATATGTGAGACGTTTTTGGGTTGGGTTATTGGCTATATGAAAGGTGTAGGTGTATTGTAAGCATATGAATACTTTGTCTGATTTTGTGTTTGTGTGGATCTTGCTTATGAAAGGTTTAAGTGCATATTGTGGGGTTTTAAGATTCACATTCTGACGGCGTGATATATTGATGTGTGGGTTTGATGTTATGGCGTTTTGACTAAGTATTGTCCAATAAATATATATACATATATGTGTGTGTGTGTGTGTGTGTGTGTGTGTGTGTGTGGACAGTAGCATTATTAGTAATAAGAATATAAGATGTCATATTTAATAATCAATATCTATAAACTTATAATATTTCGTTATTGTTATAAAATTTGGGTAGCATTAGAAAAAAAAAATCTACACACTACACACTAATAAAACTCTAACTATTCTTTGCACAAAAATTTCTTTCTCTCGCAATTTTCTCTCACAATCACAATTCTTTCTTTCACAAAATGATGGTGTACTATAAGCTTAGAGAATATCTCTATTTATAGAACTCTTAATTAGTGAAATACATCATCTTCCACTAATCTTAATTAGTGGTGTCTCTACTAAATGATGGACATCCATAAAAATCCATAATTAGTGGAGTTTCCACTAATTAGTGGAGCTTCCACTAATTCCCTAATAATTCACATAAATTCATAATTAGTGGAGCTTCCACTAATCACAATATATCATAACACTCCCCCTTGGATGTCCATCTATTACATAAAGAATATGCCTCGTTAAAACCTTACTAGATAAAAATCCAGTGGGAAAAAAAATCTAAAAGAGTACACTATTCTATATATCTATTTATTACTCCCCCTGATGAGATGATTCCTTTAAATCTTTCAACTGACGCATACCAATTTTATATCTCAACTTCTCAAATGTTGCAGTTGGTAAAGTCTTCGTGAAAATATCTACGAGGTTGTCACATAACCGAATTTGTAACACATCAATTTCACATTTCTTCTAGAGTTCATGAGTAAAGAAGAATTTTAGTGAAATATGTTTTGTCCGATCTCCTTTAATATATCATCCTCGTAATTGAGCTATGCAAGCTGCATTGTCTTCATAAAGAGGAGTTGGAATATCATTAATCGATGATAATCCACAACTTTCTCGAATATGATGAATCATGGATCTTAGCCATACACATTCTCGACTTGTTTCATGAATGGCTATAATTTCAGTATGATTTGAAGAAGTAGCTGCTATAGATTGTTTTGTAGAACGCCATGATATAGCAGTATTTCCACATGTAATAGATAGCTCGTTTGAGAACGTGCTTTATGTGGATAAGATAAATAACCAGCATCTGCATAACTTATCAATGTTGGGCTGATTTTATTTGAATAAAATAATCCGAGATTAATTGTACCTTGGAGATATCGAAGGACTTGTTTAATTCCATTCCAATGTCGTCGTGTTGGTAAAGAACTAAATCTTGCTAATAAATTGATAGCAAAAGTAATATCAGGTCGTGTATTATTAGCAAGATACATCACTGCACCAATTGCACTGAGATATAGTACTTCAGGACCAAGGAGTTATTCATCATCTTCTTGAGGTCGGAAAGGATCTTTATTCACATTTAATGACCGGACGATCATTGGAATATTCAATGGATGTGCTTTTGTCCATGTAAAATCTTTTGAGAACTTTTGTTGTATATGTTGATTGATGAATAAATGTTCCACTTTTCAGATGTTCAATTTGTAAATCAAGACAAAATTTGGTTTTACCAAAATCCTTGATTTCGAATTCTCTTTTTAAATAATCCATTATTTCTTGGAGCTCTTCAGAAGTTCTAATAAGATTAATATCATCAACATATATATCTAATATCACAAATTTAAAACCAGATTTCTTAATAAAACACATGGACATACTTGGTCATTTTTAAATCCCGCTTTCAATAAATATTCACTAAGACGAGTGAACCACATGTGCCGATTGCTTCAGGCCATATAATGATTTCTACAACTTGATAGAGTAATTTTCACAAGGATAATGTTTATATGCTTCAGGCATATGAAATCCTTCGGGGATTTTCATGTAAACATCATTTTCTAAAATTTCATACAAGTAAGCAATGACAACATCTAATAGGCGCATATCTATCTTTTCATGTACTGTCAAACTGATAAGATATCGGAGTGTAATAGCATCAACAACAAGAGGATAAGTTTCATCATAATTAATACCTGGCCTTTGTGAAAAACTTTGGGCTACTAATCGCGCTTTATATCCTACGATTTCATTTTTTTCATTGTGTTTTCGCACAAATATCCATTTGTAGCCAACAGGTTTTACACCTTCTGGTGTTCGGACTACAGGTCCGAAGACTTCACGTTTTGTCAATGCATTTAACTCTGATTGAATCACATATTTCCATTGCAGCCAATCGTTTCTATGCCGACATTTATCAACTAATATTGGTTCAGGATCATCATTATCCTGTGTAACATTGAGAGATATATTGTATGCAAACATATTATCAATAATTGTTTCTATCCAATTTCAACTTCTACCGGAAGTGGTATAATTGATAGAAATTCACTATGAACATCTGGATCATTTAATCCTCTTTTCTTTCGAGGATTTTTATCTTTAGAACTAAGAGGTCTGCCATGCTTCTGGCATGTTTTTGGCTCAACAGCTATAAGTATAATCTTTTGTTCTGCTGAAACTTCAATTCGAATAGGAGCATTTATAGCTGAAATATGCGATTTTGTAAATCTTCTGAAGTCAACAAAAGCGTCTGGCATTTGATTTGCAATGCTTTGCAAATGAATTATCTTTTGAACTTCAAGTTCACATGCGCTTGTGCGCAGATCAAGATAATTTAATGATGTTTTCCAAGCAAGATTCTTTTTATACTGTTTTTGTTCTCCCCCTAATTTAGAGAATAAGGATTCATTAAAATGACAATCAGCAAATCTTGCTGTGAAAACATCTCCTGTCAGGGGTTCAACATACCGATAATAGAGGGAGAATCATATCCAACATATATCCCCTTTCTTCTTTAAGGACCCATCTTTGTACGTTGGTTTGGTGCAATGCAATTGGAACATATACAGCACACCCAAAAATTCTTAAATGAGCAATATTTGGTTCTGAACCAAAAGCCAATTGCAAATGAGAAATTTATGATAACTAGCTAGCCTTATACGTACAAATGTTGCAGCATGTAAAATAGCCTGTCCCCAGGTAGATGTTGGGATATTTATTTTCATTAATAATGGTCTAGCAATTAATTGTAATCTTTTAATCAAAGATTCAGCAAGACCATTTTGTGTATGAACATGAGTTATAGGATGTTCAACATTAATCCCAATTGACATGCAATATGCATTAAAAGCAAGTGATGAAAATTCAATAGCATTATCCAAACGGATATTTTTAATGTGATGGTCAGAAAATTATGCTCGTAATTTAATTATTTAAGTAAGTAATCTCGCAAACGCCAGGTTGCGAGTAGATAATAAACATGCATGTGACCATCGGGATGATGCATCAATTAAGACCATAAAATATTTGAACGGTCCGCATGGTGGATCAATAGGTCCACAAATATCTCCGTGAATCCGTTCAAGAAATGTAGGACTTTCAGCTCCTACTTTTACTAGTGATGGTCTAACAATTAATTTTCCTAGGGAACATGCAGCACATGCAAATTTTTCTGATGTCAATATCTTTTTATTTTTTAATGGATGATCATGTGTATTCTCAATGATTCTTCTCATCATGGTAGATCTTGGTGACCCAACCGGTCATGCCAAATGCTAAAAGTACTTCTAGTTTACGAGATGATAAATTTCAATTATACGTATTTTTGCAAAATATAGGCCAGTAGAAAAAAAGGTAATTTTTCTAATACAGATTTCTTACCCAAATGAATTTGAGTAATATAAATACGCTCAATCCCATTTTCCTCATTTGTTTCAACATGATACCCATTTCTGTGGATATCTTTAAAACTCAATAAATTTCTTCTGGATTTTGAGGAAAATAGTGCCTTATCAATAATAATTGTTGTTCCTTTAGGACACAATATACTAGCTCTTCCGGAGCCTTCAATCACATTTGTACTACCGTTTATTGTATAAATATATATTTCTTCCATTTTGAGATCAGAAAAATATTTCTCATTTTTAGTATGGTGTGTGTAGTTCCACTATCCCCAAGTTACTTGGGATTAAGGCTTAGTTTGTTTTTGTTGTTGTTGTTGTGTGTAGTTCCACTATCAATAATGCATACATCATCATTAACAACAGCCATCTGAATACAAATATATATATGCAAACGTAAATATTATTAGAATATAATGAAAATAAAAATACAAAAATATCAGGGTGAGGCTTTAGTTCTTCTGGACACTGCCATCACCAATTAAATGGTCTATCCTACCGTCTGGGTGTTCAAAAAAATTCAATACACCCATATGGGTAATATTGATATTAAGATCTTCAGGATCAATATCATCATCCTCAGCATCATTTACTGGATGTTGAAAAAATTTTGCTTCAACATTTTTATTGTTCTTTTTCAGTGAAGCTTGATATAATTCCACTAAATGCTTGGTCGTACGACAATTTCGTGACCAATGACCTTTCATGCCACATCTATAACATGTATCCTCATGCTTTTCTTCCATTTCTTTTTCTTTTTCTTTTCCCTTATGATCTTTTCTATTCCACTTCAGGTGGCCAGTATTTCTCACAGCTTGATTATGATTGTGATAAGGGAAATATCGAGTGTGTCCACGACCATAACCACAACCACGGCCACGGCCACGACCATGACTATAACGATGGCTTCTACTGGAGTCAACAGCATTCACTTCTGGGAGTGCTGTTGAGCCAGTTGGTCTGCCTTCATGATTTTGCAATAGTAACTCATTATTTTTCTCTGCAATGAGGAGGGTAGTAATTAAATCTGTAAATTTGGTATACCCTTTTTCTTGATATTGTTGCTGCAGGATAATATTCGAGGCATGAAATGTAGAGAATGTCTTCTCCAGCATATCTTCATCAGTCACTTTTCTCCGCATAATTTTAACTGAGATGTAATTTTATACATTGCAGAGCTATATTCATTCACGGTTTTAAAATCTTGCAACCTCAGGTGCAACAATTCATACCGTGCAGTGGGTAGTACGACCATCTTCAGGTGGTCAAATCTTTCTTTTAAATTTACCCACAGGACATATGGATCTTTTTCGGTAAGATATTCCATTTTCAAATTTTCATCGAGATGACGACGAATAAAAATCAAAACTTTAGCCTTGTGTTGTGCAGATGCACTATTATTTGCTTGAATAGTTTCACTAAGGCCTTCAGCATTTAGATGCATTTCTGCATCGAGAACCCATGACATCTACACACTACACACTAATAAAACTCTAACTATTCTTTGCACAAGAATTTCTTTCTCTCACAATTTTCTCTCACAATCACAATTCTTTCTTTCACAAAATGATGGTGTATTACAAACTTAAAGAATAGCTCTATTTATAGAGCTCTTAATTAGTGGAATATATCATCTTCCACTAATCTTAATCAGTAGTGTCTCCACTAAATGATGGACATCCATAAAAATTCATAATTAGTGGAGCTTTCACTAATTCCCTAATAATTCACATAAATTCATAATTAGTGGAGCTTCCACTAATTCACAATATATCATAATAGTTATTTAATACTTACTTGTTGATGGTGTATGCTTAATAGTTATATAGTAATACTAAAATTATTTTATGAATCTGATAGCTGCTATCGATATTAAACACGATTAATGGGTAATATTAACAATAAATTGTTTTTATATACAAAACTATTAATTGTAGTTCCTAACAACTAATAATGTTATCTATCAATATTATTTCCTGTTATTCGTATTATAATAAAGTAGTAGTAGTAGTTGTTGTTGTTGTTGTTATTATTATTATAGATGACTAAGTAATAAACAGTATTAACATTTATTTATTCACTTATTAATTTAGTTCTTTGAGTATTATTTTCAATATTACTTGTTAATTTATTTCCATTTGAAAATTTATTTATTTATTTATCTATTTAAACCTTTAATTATTATTTACCTAATCATTTAATTAATTTATTTATTTAGATTCTTATTTAAATATTTAATTAATATTATTTATTTATTTATAAATATTTAGCCTTTATTTATCTATTTATTTACTTATTTGTATTTGTTCTCTTCTTGTGTTTTATGGTTGAGATAAAGATATTGGTTGGTTTGCACTATTGAGGGCTTGTTGTTAGAGGTTAAATTAATTTGGTGCTTGGATAGGATTTCATGGGAGTTAAGGAACTTTTGTGTTTATGTTCACTGTGTCGTTAGCTTTGTTGGGTAATTGGTAACTTATACTTTGTATTTTCCCTAAACGGGACTAGGTCTTATTGAACAGGATTTCAAGGGAACTTTACCTATGAGATAAGAAAATCAGGTAAGTCCTTCCATAAAATCGCTTGTGTACAATTACTTAATTACAAGTCAATTGTTTCATTAAATGACAAAAATGTTCATGTTTTGAGATGCGTTTATGGTTAAACTACTTTTCTTCCTTTCAACTTGCAAAATTTCTCCTTTTTTTTAAAACAAATGTTTTGAGCAAACAAAGTTTTTCAATCAAAGTGTTTACTTCTTTAAATACAAAGGTTCAGACTAAAACATTTAACCATGGATGTTTTATCAAAACAACGAGGTATTTTGAAAACTTTTCTGTGTGGATTACCAAATATTGAGTATTCAACAAGGATAGGCTAAAACTAACTTTAGAAGGTTAGGATGAGTCTTCCTGTGGAGGCCTCCATCGAAAGATAAACTCTTTCTGGATAAGGTGTTAGTTTTAGTTAGGCGGGCCAGTCTGAGCTAGCAACTCAATCTATGTGGATTGTTCTCCCAAAAGTGGACAGCCAGTAAGTTAGGGTGTAGAGATGGAGGAGTATCTCACCCAATGGGCCGATCACCCACTTATATTGTAATGCAGGGTTTCACAGTACACAGTTGTGATGCAAGGTTTCATGTCTTTGACTATGATACAAGGTTTCATAGTCACCTTTATTTTAGAGTGGTTATTTCTTTTCTAAATGCGCACTTTTGTTTGGTAAATGCAAAAACAAAACACCACTCTATGTTTAAGAGTACAATGTGATGACTTGCAATCTTTTCCACAATTTCTACAAGCTGCATACATGAAGCATTCTTTCAGTGTAACATGGGCACATACAAGACTTATTGGGAAGTACTTTTCACTTTGTTTTATGTCATGTTTTCAAGGAGATCTTACTTAGAAGGGTTGAGACTGTCTTAGGAGACTGTCTTAGAATTGAAGATTTTATTTCTGCTTGAGATGAATTATCTTTTCTAGACTTTCTTTAAATAATTTTGGAGACATGTACAAGTTTTGATTCAGTTGTAATAAGTTTGAACTTTGTTTATTTCTTTATGTTTTTACTTAACTAGTTATAAAGACCACTGATTCTAAAGAATGGGCGACATCCTTACCCTTTTCGGAATACGTAGATTGTGGAGTATTACACAAAAGATTCCATCTCGGGATCTTGTTGCTAGATTCACCAAAAGTCCCTCACATAAAGAGCTTCAAGAAAGTAATAACAATATAAGTCTGAGTGGTGTGGAAGATATTCTATCTCCTAGCTTCAATAAATTGGCACTCTTCTCATAAAAGAAATAAGAAATGGTCATAGTTAAGGAAAGAAATGGACCGCTGCATTTTAGAGGAGCCCAAACTTCAAAAAGCTGGGAATCATGATCTGACAATAAGAGGGTGCCCAAAAGAAGATCGTGCAGAAACCTCTGCAACTGTGCATGAACTGAAGCACTGGACCTAGATATGTGAGTTTTTCTGCAATTCTTTTATCTACAGGAAAAATTGTAGCAACAAAGCTCTAGAATTCGGGAATCTCGAATGTTGAAACTTGGGGTTTATTTGGGGATGCAAGGGAGATGCGCAAGCTGATGCTGATGTTGCTTTTCAAACTTTAGTCAACTCAAGGCATGGGGAGAAGGTATAAATATTGAAATTAAGTTATTTCTATGCTCTTTTGACCCCTCGCTGGATCTTTTATAGTTCTGTTCCAATCTTTCTATTTTTCATCCTTGAACATAGTGATGTAATAGCCATAAGATGGATTATTTGGAAGCAACCACATAACATGTTGCTGTAATTTCTATGATTAGATTAGTTTCATGAGGTATATACTTTCTTCTGCGAGATTCTTAACTCTCGAACACGTTCACAGCCCGAAATATTCTCTTCCATTGCCACTCTACTATGAGGAGAACATTTTGTGGTCATGAACATGTTTTTTTGGCTTCAGTACAATCTGCAAATATTTGTTTTCACCTAGATGTATTGTTTTAAAATTTATAGGTTTCTAGCAAGCTGCGAAAGTTTCTCATCAATTTCTTTTTCCTATTATGGGTTTTATTGCTAGAACTTCTTTTGTCAAGCTTTGGTACAGTCTGTAATATTTTTACTTTAACTGATGGTTATAGCTACTATTTAATCTGTCATTTTGTTAGATAGGTTGTTATGAATGTCTTTATCAAGATAAACTGTAAAGATTTTTCTCCATACTTTCATTTTCCATTTGGAGAACACCAATATGATAAGTTGTATTCATTATTTCTACTACAGGTCTCATTGATCAGCTTCTTCCATTTATGTGCACATGATCAAGAAAATTATAGTCTGATAGAGGTCTGAAGCTGAATATTTCCTATTTAAATGAGCATTTAAAGAAGGCAAAAAGGGGTTGATGTGCAATGATAACTGGAAGGGATTAGCGATTCATTTGTTGTTCCATTACACTCCTTTCTTTCACACTATTGGATATGGTTGCTTGTCTACTGGTAGTGACATAATCAATTTCATTGTCTGATGACTTATAAAGATATTCCTATTGCTTTAGTTGTTCTTGCCAATTCTTCACCCACATAGTCTATTTGATATCTGTTGGGAAAATCTAAATCGAAATAGATAATGAAAAATAAAATAAGGTACAAAAGATTTACGTGATTTGGCTTATCTATCTAGCCTACGTCCACGATGAAGATCACGAAACACTTTATTAACAGTTATAAGGAGATTTGCACAAGGTATTACCCAAACCCTATCTCGCACCACTCATACACTCACTTAACCTACACCTATATATAACACTGGATATACCAGAATAAACTAGGATCCTCGACTCCACCTATATATAAGTACCAAGTCACGAGACTCCTAATTAACATGAGATGTAATAAAAGTAACTTTCTAATTTTAATATACATAAGATAATAATAACTTCTTAATTCTAAATACATTAGGAATTCCTTTTAAACAAACCACTTTATCCTAATCAAATTAGGAATGCAAGACGAAACCCAACAATCCCGATCTTGGCTTATATTTCACCTTCACTAGCCTCCAAGATATCTAGCAATATCAAAGTCACAATCCTCTTGACTCCATTGATCTTCACAACTACCAAAATCCTTATTGATGCCCAACTACACACCCGAATTAGCATGATCCCAATAATCCCAATTAATCCTGATTCGACTTGGTTAATGAATATGTAGTTGTCCTCAAGTCTAACACGATCTATTGACTCGCATGAGAAAGCTTCAATCTTTTCTCACCTTTGCAAGATTTCTCCTCACTCAACCATCTGCCTCCTGAAAGTAATGCATACTTCCTTTTCAAGTTCCCAAAGTACTTCTTTCCTTGCATATGAATATCGTTGCTCATACCTCTCTCGTTAAACCATGATATTCTAGCCATGTTGATTTTAGGACTCCACCTCAATTAAAAAACGCAACCATTGGAATCCTACTGACTCAAGAAAATTAGATTACGTGCATCTTTAAACTATCTGTCACTTCCCAAAGTGCGTCTCACTCTAAGAACTCTTTTGAAGACAACATTCAAAATTTAAAATCCACTCAAGAAGAAGCATCATATGCTTGAAGATTGTGAGGATATCTTTGCATATGTCAGTGTCATTGTACCATCATCCAAATCCTCATCTTTCCTTTTCCAATGAGTATATAGTCATTTATAACAACTGCAACCATTTCTTTCCATTGATTGTGTAGCCTGGAGCTACCTGAGTTAGGTTTATCATCAGATACTTTTGATCCAAAACCTATCCAATTCACATAGGGTGTACAACTATTAAGTAATTTTACCGATGTCTAACATCCTCTCTCTAGACATAACCCCGTCAATAAAACACATATTGACCAATATGCCATGCCTAAGAGAATCATGTCTATCTTCTGCTGCCTAAACTATTCTTCTTATCAATTTTAACCATTCCAAAATCCCAAAACCCTAGAAACCTGAAACCTAAGCTGTGATATCACTTGTTAGGGAAATGTAAACTGGGATAGAAAATGAGAATAGAAAAACAAATATGAAGAGTAAAATAAGATATAAAAGATTTATGTAGTTTGGCTTATCTAACCAAGGCTATGTCCACGACGAAAATTATGAAACACTTTATTAATAACCACCAGGATATTTACACAAGGTATTACTCAAACCCTATCTCATACCGCTCATATTGTAAAACCCCACCTAAACCAACCCTAGAGTGAGAGGGAGGGGGTGCATATCATATCATCTTGCATAAAATATATTCCTTGAATGATTTCGTGTGCCTTAGAATTGTAGTATATGGGCTATATGGTTTATTTATGCTTGTTGAGTAGTAAGGGTAAATCGAAACTTTTGCTTGAGGACAAAATAGGAAGAAGGCTTAAAGTTTAGATAGGAAGAGAATTTGGTTTGGAAAATAAGAATTAATGTGGTTAAGTGGTTAAAGCTTTGTGGTTTAATCTCTAAGGTCTTGAGTTCAAATCTCATCACCTAAGTTTTGTTCTTAATTATCCTAATCACTATTTGAAATTTTCTTTTCTAACATTCCTTAAAGCTAGGAATGTTGTCTTAGAGAAGACACAATGGTAATGTCCTAACCATGTGATCTTGTTCTAAAAGAAAATCTAGAAGAGTTTTTATCTCCATTATTTTCGCAAGCCTTGTCATAACCTATTTAAATTTAAACTACTCTTATTTTTTTTAATTCTTTTCAATTTCTATAAAATATCTTGGATAATTCTTGGCTTGAATTTTTGAAATTTCCAACCTTTGGGGATAGGAGGATGACCGAATTTTAGGAAGGAAAATAGGAAAGAGGTTTTCAATTAAATCACCATAGCTTTTTTTCCAAGAACTCTGTTTTCTTCTTGTTCTTGTTTTGGTTAAAAAACTGGAAATTTTTCAGCAATTCTTCTTGGCTGATTTTGAAAATTACATCAACCTTTGCCTATATAATTCTTGCTAGCAACCAACCATTTTATGTAGATAAAAAAGCTGAAAAAACCTTGAAATTTCACAGCTTGAACAAGCCCTGCCAAACCAGAAATTTTCTAACAAACTACCAAGATTTAGACATGAATATTGAGCCATCTATTTATGCATAAGAACACCTGAAAATTTCCTCCTTCTCCAAGATGGTGGCTGGAAAACCACCATTAATGGATCTTCAAACACTCCTAAATCTCAGCTGCAAATCCATTTCAAAGTGGTGCAAAAAATTTGCTTAAAATCCTTCCAAATCCCAAGAATTCTTGTAGCTAAAATTCCAAAATTTTTCCATTTTTCCGGCTAGCCTAACCAAGACAATTCCGACTTCTTCATCAATCTTCTTCATATTTTCAGCCACTTGCAGCCATGGATAGAACACATTGTCTTCTTCATCTACCATAGCCATTAGAGCTCCATTAACATACCTCAAAACACTCTTATCTTTACTCCATTCAAACTTGAAAATTAAATTCCAGATTTTCCTCCATTAAACTCTCACCTAACTAGATAATCAAACCAGAATTTTCTCTTCTCTTGTATAGCCATTTTCGCCATCCTTCATTTCATGATCAAAATATAGCTAGTCTAGCCACCGACCATTAAAGGACAAGAAACCTTCAAGGAGAAAACACCATTACCAAATCTTTTACCTCAAACATCTCCATATTTTCCTCATTTTAAACTTCAAAATAGTTGAACTCTCTCTCTCTCTCTCTCTTCCTTGGATAACTGAAATTCTCCTCCCTAGCAGGCCATTCGGCCATCATTCACTAGACACCCACAAATCATTTTCTCTCAATTTCCTCTTGTGTTCTCAAGAACACCAAGAACACACACTAAACTTCTTCAATCTCTAATCACCTCTATTCATCCCAAATCACTCCAAAAAATCTCAAACTAACTAGGATTCAACCTATACTAATCCATAGCATATTCCATAACATTAAAAACACCAAAGTTGATCTTCCATTCGAATCAAATGAGCTTTTTTGTCCAAGAATAAAAAGAATATCAAGAAGGTAAATATCTTCTTCACTTCTTCATCACCATTTCGTCATCATCCTAATCATTCTCTCTCTCTCTCTCTCTCTCTCTCTCTCTCTCTCTCTCTCTCTCTCTCTCTCTCTCTCTCTCTCTCTCTCTCTCTCTCTCTCTCTCTCTCTCTCTCTCTCTCTCTCTCTCTCTCTCTCTCTCTCTCTCTCTCGGTCGAACCATTGGTGGCCATTCTTGAACATACTTCAATCAAGGAAGGACTCCTCAAGCAATCAATAACCTTCATTGGACAAGGCGACATCTTCAACTAACGATCATCAAACAAGTATTTCTTTCATGACCTTCTCCCTAGATTTTAAAATTCAAGGCTTTTAGATGATGGATTTAATGGGTTGATTGAATAGTATTGGGTTGGAGATATGTATATGGGTGAAGGGAATAATTTTAAGACATGATGATTGAAATGAATATTGAGGTTTAAGAGCTATTGTTGGATTATACTTTGAGATTAATGTATGTTCGTTATGATTTAAGGCTTTATGTCTCTAGTATGGATGTTTTGATGTATGATGGACATTATACCATCATTGTTTGATTATGCCTTCATGATGTTATTTTTTGTCAATAAATCTCTAGATAATAGTATTGCTAATACAAGTCTATTTTTTGGGCAAATCAACATGTTGTTTATCAAATATATGTGAGTATAAATATATATAAATTTTTATACTAGTAATTCACTATGGTCATTAAAAGTTATTGTTAGAACTACTTTTATTATTTGTAGTATTCTTATTATTATCATTATTAATAATAATATTATTAGTATCATGTTTTAATTTAATTTATTGATTTCAGACAACATTAAATATTTTTGAAATTAATAATTACTTCAAGTATTATTATTTTATTAGATAAATAAATAGAAATAATAATATATTAGAATTAATTAATATAAAATGTCTTTTATATTCACATTATTATTAGTTAGCCTTACTAAAAAATTTATTTGCACTCATATATATTATTTGTAATAAAAAAATATTATTAGAATAATTTATTTTTTGTTAATATTATTTATTACTAAAATTATTTATAATCTATTATTAATAATACTTATCATTTGTTAATAATATTATTTATTATTTATTACTAATATTATTTAGGATTTATTAGTAACAGTACTTATTACTTAATACTAATTTTATTTACTATTAAAATTATTCGTAATTATTATTATTTGTTAATAAATAAATATTGTTATAATTTGCTATTTATAGCACCTACTTTATTTAACTTATCAAAGTAATCTTATTCTATAAAATACTTTATCAACTAATGTTAAAGCTTAAAGCATTGTTGTCATAACTGGATGTTGTTGTAACTAGTTGAGCTTAAGCATGTTAGGCTAAGAGTTATTTATTTAAACAAGTGTTGTCTAGATATTGAGACTTATACCGTATATTTACCCCAGGCGGGACTAGTTTGCCTTGAACCATCTTGGAAGGCTATTGTATCCAGGAGAAGCAAAAGTTCAGGAAAGTCCTTGCATAAAGCTGTTTGAAGATCAAAATCACTTCGGCAAATCAAAACATGATGTTTACGTGGAAATGTACTTTGAATGAAATTATGGACAATTTTCCTTTTCTTTTCCAATCAATCAAACAATTTCCACTTGAACATACAATTTTACACAAAATGCTAAACTTTTCTTAAAAACCAACTTTGACAAGAATTTTGAAAACCATAATTGCTATTTCAAAGAAAATACATTGGATAATTCTTCTTTTCCGAAAAGAGACAAATATAACGTTGAGTACTCAATAAGAGTAGACTACTAAGACTAGTCTTTGAAGGGTTAGAATAAGTCTCTCAATAGGTAGCTACCCCTGAGAGGTGAGTCCTTCCCGGATAGGATGTTAGTCCTGTAGATCATACCAGTTCGAGTTAGCAAGTACAGTCAAGTGGACCGTGTATTGTCAGAATGGACAACTGGTAAGTTTGGATGAAGAGATGGAGGAATATCACACTTAGCAGGCCGTACACCTACCTTATGTCAGTATGCACAAAGTGTGGTATCCTGAACGTTTTTTTGTCATGGTGCAAAAGTGTGGTGCCATGACTACTTCTTTTGAATGGTTGCTTTTATTATATATAGTGTATGGCATTTGAAAGGAAAACACCACTCCTTACTTGTGAAATATATTTGAGACTTGCTAGCACTTTACCTTTATGAAAATTTCTCAACTTGCATACATGAACTGTTTTACCTAAAGTACCCAAAACCCACGGGCTTATTGAGATTTATGTCTCCCCACCTTTTTATACTATGCTTTCAGGTTGATCATACTCTGAAGGTTATTTATTAGAGATTGCCTTTGTTTGAAGACTTATTTTGATTGTATTTTATTTTTGAGAAACTCTAATAGACATTTATTTATTTTGAGAATTGTTCATGTATTGTTTGAATTGTAATAAGTTTTAATTTGGATCATTTCTTTCATTTCTTTTGTAAGTTCTAGTTATAAAGACTCCTTGTCCTAAGGACAAGGCGACATCCCTAACCCTAATATGGTATGGTACTTAAGTAGTGGGGTGTTACACATATACTCACTTAACTTACACCTATACACTCCATAATACTGGATATACTAGAATAAACTAGTACTCCTAGAAAGCTTACAACTCCACCTATATATAAGTAACAAGTCAGAAGACTCTTAATTAACATGGGATGTAGTAAGAGTAATTTCCTAATTCTAATATATATAAGACAATAATAACTTTCTAATTCTAAATATATTAGTAATTTGTTGTGGAGATTTTCCATTTGCCCTTATGATTTCTCTACAGATTTTGACTTGAGTTTGAATTATTGAGGTTGCTAATAAGTAATCCACACAATAAATGTAACTTCGCTCTTAGTTGGTCATATTTGATCTGCATTTTCATTTACTTGGAGTATCCCTAAATTTGCTATAGCATTTAAGGCTCCAAAAATCTTTGCCATACTATTTTGTGAAATTGAGGGGAAAAAATCATGTGGAAGAAATAATGCTTGACGGAACAATAATGTTTCACGTGAAAATATGTGTACTAAAGTAAAAGCTCTTATGACAGTGAAAATGGAAGTCTAGCACACTCTGGTCTTCCTATAAAAGTTAGAAATTGATATTTCATATGTGGCTTGTCTCCTTGTGTGCGAAATGAAATCTTGTTGCTTTGGTGTTATTTATGTGACTTGTGCTTAGGTATTTTTATTCTGCCCTCACTTCATGCCTCTAAAGGGTTGGCTTAAATACTATTTTTGATTGGTGTCGATATGTACAAATTTTTAATTGGTGCCTCTTAATGAAAATATGTTTTTGCTTTTGGCACACCCTTTGGTGCAATATTAATGGATCTGTCTTTACTTATCCAATTTTATATGTGTTGACATCAACTTTAGCCGATCCGTTGTAACGGTAACTTTGAGCTAAAACTGATATGAATTTTGCTAAGTCGATGATGGCATCAGGAAATTCTTCAGTCGATGTACCCGGTCAACATCAGAACCACGAGCTGATAAATCGTTACCCCCATATCTCGACACGATCGGCAAAATACTATTGTTCCTAACCGCCAAGGACGAGCCATGAAGCGAGATTTTCTCCACGATCGGATAATTGGCAACCACGCCACAGCAAGCATAAAATGGGCAAGGATTCCCAGAACGAAGGACACCAACAAACACATCTATGAGACTATTAATTTTTTTCCAATTTTCAATTCATTTTTCTGCATTTTCTTCGTCTTTACCTTTCTTTACAGCTTTGTTTAAGTTTTCAAAAGTTTTTCCTTATTCCTTTATTACTAGTTTTTCGTTATCATTTTACTTTAATTTCCAATTCCAGTACTTTTGCATTCGTTCCTTTTATTAAGATCAATCAAAATACACTTATTCCAATCCTAATTAGCTTCTGCATGCAATATTCATACTTTCTTGGATCCTTTCTATAGTAAGTTCAAGAAACTCACGTCTTTTAAAAGGTCCGACTCACACATTCATCTTTCCATCGAACTATTTATATTCATTGGAAGAGTAGTCGATCGCCAGTCTCATCGGCTCCCCTTTTGTAAGGTAACATAAATTGGCACGCCCAGTGGGACCAAAGGTAGTTGTTGCATACAACTACGTTCAGGATGCATTATGTCAAATCCTCAGTAGCAGTCCTCAGGGCTTTTATCGGATTCCTCTGATCGGCCTACAGTTTGGGCTTTACGAGGAGCTTTTGATCCTACAGCGACGACGTCCAGTAATGCTCAAGTTACCCTCCCCAAGCAATAGGGATCACAGTCCTCGTCTTCCCTCTAAGTGTCTCAACTGACACCCACGTCTTTAACTGCCATACAACAGGTCATGGAGCAATGTACAGGTGAACTCATTTAGAGCCTTATTCTCCAGTTCGCCACAGTGTTCCGGCCACTACTCCAGAACGAGCTCCATAATTTTGAACGAAGGCAAAATGCTCACAGGATACCTCAGGCAGCTATGTACCCTCCTAACTCGACCGTTAAGGCACCATCCTATGGGTCAGTACAACTATTGCGCTGGGAGCAATCATTTCCAATGCTCAAAAGGCACCAAAGGAATCTAGGATTAACTGTGCAAGGCGTGGCTCTTGCAGAGCCTTTCCTAAGGAGAACTCCAGCATACCCGGTCACGGGAATCCAAGTACTAATGGGGGTGCAGGTATCTTATGACCAGACAGCAGCTCCTAACAGGAGTTTTTGTTCCCCGTATGGAGGGCCACAGAACTACGCTACAACTGTCCCTTCCACGTATCCTGCCACAGTGACAACTTATCTAATGCAGGGAGTAGGATACCCTGAGATGTCTTTATTCCCAGGATAGTTTTCTTGGCCAGTTATACTAAGTCCCCCCATGTAGAATCAACAGCCATCACCATCAGTCAATGTCAATGCAATGACAGAAGTGTTGCGTTGACAAATCAGGGAACTGCCAGTTTATCAGAAGCCATATCCCGAGTGGGTGGACTCTATGGCAGTGTTACTACGAGGATTTAAGTTACCTGGATTCTCCACATTCTCTAGAGAGGATAACAAGTCAACCATGGAACATATAAGGAGATTTACGGCGCAATGTGGAGAATTCGGGAACAGTGACTGGTATAAGTTGCAATTATTTTCTTTGTCTTTAACAGGGACGGCATTTACTTGGTATGCAAATTTGATGCCTAGTTCTGTGTATTCATGGATAGATATGGAACGAATTTTTCATGAGCGTTTCTTCAAACCGACACCTGAGGTTTCCGTAACAGACCTTTTGGCGGTTAAACAAAAATCATTCGAAGGTGTGGCAAAGTTCATTGAGCAATTTCGACAGATTAAGGCTAAATGCACCACTCAACTGCCAAAAATGGAGTGTGCCAGAATAACCATCAATAGAATGTATCTCCAACTCAAGGAGCGTCTCATTCTCCACGGCTTTTCTGATTTATCCTGCTTACTGTCTCAGGTTGTCAGAATAGAGGAAATGATCAAGGAAAAGAAGAAGAAAAGGTCTGTTAAGTTCTCTCTAGGGCAAACCATGATATCAGTTGTGGATGATGTTACGGACAGTGAGGAGGAACAACTGTTGGAGGTGATGGTGGCAAAACTAGTAAAAGGTGCATCTTACACTCGTCCTTTTTTTAGACCTAGTAAAGGGAAAAAGGAGGTTTCTTCGGCGGCACCATCAACTTATACATTCGACGTATCAAAGGCCAAGTAAATCTTCGATCAAATGGTCAAGGACAAATAGATCCTTTTACCTCTTGGCCATAAAATCCCCAGTCCAGAGGAGGTGGAGGGTAAGAAATACTGTAAGTGGCACAATTCATTTTCTTATAATACCAATAGTTGTATTGTTTTCAAGAACACAATTCAAAAGGCTTTGCAAGAAAGAAGGGTGAGATTTACTGATAAATGTAAAGAAATTCTAGTCGATACAGACTCGTTCCCAACGACTGATACAAATATAGTACAAATGTGCAAGAAAGATGCGAAGCATAAGCCAGGAGATTCTATCATCCACCTGGGTGTTCCGACCTTCACAGTTCACTTCCGTAGGAAAGATGAGAAGTTTACAATATATGTACCTCATAAAAAGCCAGGTTTCCTGGGTTATTGTCCCCATTTTACAAAAGTTCAGAAACGGCGGGAACAGAGAAAACGGGCTCAGTAGAAATAAATGCCCGAGAAATGGTTAGATGAACAGGTGTCTACTTCCCCGAGTTAAAACATGCTTAGCATTCTCCCATCACAATTCCGAGCAAGGCAGAACAAGAAGTAGTGGAGGAATACTACTATACAACGGAAGAAGCTATCGTTGAGCTCATTGAGTTTAAGGTGCCATCAGAAGGTATGTTCTTCCCAATCCCAATGGCAGAGCATACCAATCACTTCAAGCCATTGTACAGTAAGGCACATATCAACGAAAGGCCTTTCTCTCGGGTCTTCATCGATAGAGGGGTTGTGCTAAACATAATGTTGTTAGCAATCTTAAGGCGTTTGGGTAAGGATAAACACGATTTATCTCCTACAGATATCCAAATGCTTAATTTCACCGGGGACGTAGCTAAAGCATAAGGGGTCATCACTTTCAAAGTGGTAGTTGGATCTAACATTAGTAAGATTGTTTCCTTTGTAATCCCAGCAAAGCCAGCTTATTCTATTTTACTAGGTAGGGATTGGATTCATGCGAACCATTGAGTTCCATCAACGCTCTACCAAATCTTGTTGATTTGGGATGGAGAGCGAGTGGAAAAGATACCAGTCGACCCCAATCCATTCTTATCAGAAGTGCACATGAACGAGGTTATGTTTTACCACTCTACCTTTGATCCAAACCAGTATGCCAAGTTCACCATGACTCACAATCAAATTACAATAGAAGGATTGGAAGGTAAATGTTTGAAAATAGAGGACCCTAATATTGGCATACACCTGGCTTTATCGCTCAAGATCCGCTAACGGAGATGGACATCGGAGAACCTAGAGAAACAAGAACTACGAAAGTAAGCTTATGCTTAACTTTTGATCAACGGAATGCCTTAACAGCTCTGATTCATAGGTACAAAGACTGTTTCGCATGGGATTATCATGAAATGTCAGGATTGGATAGAGACATTGTAAATCATTGCTTACCGATTAAAGAAATTTTCAAGCCCCATAAGTAACCTGCCCGGTGTTTTAATCCCGCACTCCTACCTAGAATCAAAGAAGAAATTTAGAGGTTACTTCAGTGTGATTTCATTCGTACCTGTCGGTATGCGGACTAGGTGTCCAATATTGTGCCCGTTATCAAGAAAAATGGCCAGCTATGGGTTTCTGTTGATTTCAGAAATTTGAATTTGGCCACACAAAGGATGAATATACCATGTCAATGGCCGACATGTTGGTAGACTCGGCAGTAGAAAACCAATTTCTAAGCTTTATGGATGGATACTCTAGTTACAATCAGATATTTATAGCTAAAGAAGATTCGCAAAAGACAGCTTTCCGTTGCCCAAGTTCTAATGGTTTATTCGAATGGCTAGTTATGCCCTTCAATTTGAAGAATGTTGGAGCTACCTACTAAAGAGCCATGGAAGTTTATACTGATGATTTAGTGGTTAAATTGACCACTTTCTCACAACACCTAAGGTGGTTGGAGCAAGCCTTCCTCCGAATACGCAAGCACGGATTAAAAATCAACCCCGCCAAATGTGCTTTCAGAGTTTCAGTTGGAAATTTGCTTGAATTCCTAGTGCACCAAAGAGGAATTGAAGTGAACCAAAATAAAGTAAGGGATATTCTACAGGCAAGGCTACCGTAATCCAAGAAAGAGATCCAAATTTTCTAAGGAAGATTAATTTCTTGCAACGTTTTCTAGCAAATGCTGCAAGTAAGCAAAAGGTGTTCTCTTCTCTACTCCATTTAAAGTCATCTCTAGAGTTCATCTAGTAGCTGGAGCACCAGATAACTTTTAATCAGATCAAGACGACTTTATCACAACCACCTATTTTTATACTACCACGTGATAAGGCACCCTTAAAATTGTACATTTCGGCAGCTCAAGAATCTATCGGATGCCTGTTAGTTTAAAACGACGCACAGGGGATTGAAAGAGCAGTATATTACCTCAATCAGAACCTGACGGACACCAAGACAAGGTATTCTCCTATTGAGAAGCTACGCCTGTCTTTATATTATGCATGCATGAAACTAGAGCATTATCTGTCACCTAGGGAAGTGCAAGTCTTGTGCAAAATTGATCTCGTCAAATACCTATTAAACCGCCCTTTGTTGCAAGGACATTTAATAAAATGGGCTATTAAGCTACATGTTTTCTCCCTGACTCACTTGCCTTTGAAAGTAACGAAAGGGCAAGCCATAGCTAATTTTTTGGCTGAACATCCATGTTTAGAAGTGCCCAATCCTGAAAAAGAAAAGGCACAGGGATACATTTCATACAAACCATGGAAGTTGTGGATGACAAGGAAGAATTCTATTTGAATTAAGAAAAAGGACTTCAAATAATTAAGCAGAGTATAACACTCTCATTTTAGGACTTCGAATCTTGAAGGCTTTGGATGCACGGGGCGGTCGATATAACAGGGGATTCTCAAATTGTCATCCGATAGACTTCAAGTGAGTACAAATGCACTAACTCTATTTTGTTGGATCAGCTACAAGAAGTAAAAGCATTGCTGCAATACTTTTCGGAAGTTATCATGACTCATGTTCCTCGAGTCAAGAACCAAGGGGCAAACAATTTAGTTCAAATGACTTCAGGTTTCAGAAAAAGACCCAGGGTAGTAATGTGTTAGCAAATATCAGGAAAAGAACATGAAGAAGACTGGCGTGCTGATATCATTTCATATTTGCGAAAGTCTACAGGTCAAGTTTCACAGGAGGTAAAATGTAAGGCATCGAACTTTGTGCTGATAGGGAATGATCTATTCAAAAGAAGCCATTCAGGAGTTCTATTGAAATGTTTGTCAAAACAAGAAGCATCACATGCATTAGCCAAAGTGCATGAAGGCCTATGTGGTACTTATCAGGCAGGTCTAAAGTTAAAATGAACACTGCAGTGTCATGGATTTTATTGGCCTTTTATGACCACGAATTGCATGCCTATTCAGCTGGATGCAAGGCATGTCAGAAGCATGGCCTTTTGATTCATGTGCCTTCCGCAGAACTACACCCTATCATCAAGTTGTGGCCGTTCAGAGGCTAGGCTCTAGGTGTCATCAACAAGATTCACCCACCATCGACTAAAGGGCACACCTTTATTTTAGTGGCAACGAATTATATCACCAAGTAGGTAGAGGTACAAGCCTTTACCAGGGTAACATAGTCTGACATTATCGCCTTCCTTCAGCAGAGTATTCTTTTTCGATTCGGCATACCTGAAACAATAACGACTGACCAAGGAACCATGTTCATGGGAGATAAGGTACGTAATTTTTTAACTCAATTCACAGTTAAACTATTACATTCATCCCTGTACTATGCACAGGCCAATGGTCAAGCTGAAGCTACAAACAAGACCTTGATCAGCATGATCTGTAAATCATTGGAGGACAATCCCAGAACATACCATGAAATACTTCAAAAGGTTCTGTGAGCTTATCGAAATACTTTCAAAATTGCTACAAGTTTCACACAATTTAAGCTAACATAGGGACAAGATGTGATGTTACCTACTGAGTTATCACTGCGATCGACACGAGTAGCTTACCAACACTGTTTATTGATTGAGGATTACAAGCTGGCTTTTGGCTATGAGTTTAGATCAACTTGAAGAGAACCGATGGGTAGCATTAGAAAACATCAGAAGGCACAAGGAGAAGGTAGCAAGAGCTTATAATCAGAAAGTGCGGGGAAAGAGTGTTCAGGAAGAAGATATGGTTTGCAAAATCATACTACCAGTTGCACCAAAAGACTCACGCTATGGTAAGTAATCCGCTTCTTGGGAAGGACCTTTTCTTGTTATACAGGTTTTCAATGGAAGGGCTTATCGACTGATGACACCCGACAGAAAAAAGGTAAGTAATGCCATAAACAAAAAATATTTGAAAAAATTATATCCTACACTTTGGGAGAGAACTATGGTAAGAGAAGAGTAAGAAAAGAAAGAGAGAGAAAAAAAAAGAGAAGAAAAAAATATAATAACAACAGAAGAAAAAGAGAGAAAAATATGCATTCATGTGAAGTAGTTGATCACAAAAAAGCCAATCAGATGGCTATTACATTGGAGATTGAGCTAGAAAGAAAAGAAAAAAAAACAAGTCAGTTCTCCTTAGAAGGAATGTGAGACGCTCAGTCAGTTGAGCGAATGGAATTATGGCAAGCCGATTCAGATCTTTCTCAGGCGGAGCGGTCGTGATGGGATTCCCTTCTCCCCCTCTGTTTGGCTAGTCATTTCTTCTTGGGATGCCTCTGGTTCAATACATGTTTCTTCCGTTAAAGGCGAACGAGTTTCTCCAGTTTGAGTACCCGATAGACCAACCTCATCGGGACAACAGAAGATAGTGGTCAAGTAAAATTGGAAATTATCCCACGAGAACTGCATGCCGGTAAGCAGATTGTCTGAATGCTACAGTTTCATTTGGAGCAGTTCTTTCTCTGCTTCCAGCATGAGCCATTCATCCCGAAATCTGGTCACTGATTCATCTACAGATGAGACCATTTGTTGACAAACGCCCTTAGCCTCAATCTTTTCCTCCAGGACCCGCCTCTCGGAATCTAACTCCGCTTGGAGTTCTCGCAATTGCTTTTCAAGTCTTTAATATTTTCAACTCTCTCTGAAATTTTAGCTCGAATGATGCTTAGGCGGGCAAAGGCTTCCTGGTGATGCGACTGCAGAAAAGCTTCCTGTTCTCAGAGCACCTCCAAAGCTTTAAGTCGGCGAGAGGCTTCATCCCTCCTATTTTGGATATCTGAGAAAAAGCATTGGGTGAACCTCATATGCCCCAGGTAATCAATTGATAGGCATTTCAATTCGATAGGAATACCAGAATCGACTAATTGCGCAAGCAGTAGAAGGGCTCGGCTGATTGCATCCTGGAAAGATTGGCTGGTCGGCAGGTTGGCCCCAATTAAGCTGCGCAGAAGCTCTAGCGCAACAGGCTCAGTTGTTATTTGCTAAGAAAGGACAGGTTCCTTTGGAAGCTCTACCAAAGGGGGTCAGAGGCCGTTTCTGCAGGAGGAGAAATAGGTTTGTCGATCGCCGCTTTCTCTGAGATAGGCATTTCGGATGTTCGGGGGACAGCCAATAAAGGTGAAGCAGCCAAAGTTCCTTCCTTGGTTGGTGTTATTTTTGCAAGTGATAAGGGGGGCATTGCTTCCATCGACTCTAAGAAAGAGTCAGAAATAACCAATTAGTTGGGCTTCTATTTCTACAGAGGAAGGGAATAAGGAGTTAGCCTTGAGTCGAGGATTGAAGAACATCGGAAAAAATGTTTAACATAGGAGATCCAAACCTTAGTGATTGTCAGGGCAACCTTTTTTATCACCTAAGCAGAGGGAAGATGGTTTCTTCTTCTTCTTCTTCTTCTTCTTCTTCAGCAGGTGGAAGAGCGAGGGTTTTTTTCACCACCGGCGTCTGGAACAACGGCATGGCAATCGGACTGGCAAACATCTTTCTCTACTTACTCTTCTTGGGCGCTGACGTTTCCACTACCGCCAATGTCGACCCAGCCAGCCTAAGCAGCCATGTCTCCACAAGGGCCGAGAAGAGCATCTCACTTAGCAACTGCCACCATAGGTTGAAATTGGGTGCAGTTTCCCTAACGACCTAAAAGTGATGATACTCAAAAGAATGGAGAATGGTTAAAGACTTATCGACTAAAGTGTGCACATCTTCAGCCAATAAGACAGGTATGGTAATATAAGATGATATATGACCATGATCAGCAGTAATGTCCTGAATCAACCTAAATTGCCAAGAAAAGCAATGAGAGTTATAACATTCACAGGAGGACGTGGCACTCCAGGGGCCTGGCTTGGCCCATAACAGGAGCTCCCTGGGACACAGCATTTTGGCCCAGATTGTTTGTTGGGAACCTTCTGACGCATCGGTAAGTTTCGTAAATTGGAGAGGGCCAGTCTCCCAAACAGAGTAGGGGAAGAAATGAGGCATGTTCTAGAGGAGATTCTAATGAAGATAGGACGCAATCGTACTGGTGAAAGACCTGTTCACAAGGGTTCTCAATAGCTGATAACCCGTGGCCTAGTTGGAAGAATCTACAAAGTCCCCAGAGAAGTTGTTAACATCAAATTGGGGGATATATTGATAAAGCCACAGTTACATGACCCAAAAAGGGCCACCAAGATTGGTTAGGCCACTCCCAGTTGATAGGGTCAAAGTAATTTGATTTATCAACCGATAGACTAAGGCCAGCACCAAAGAGGCCAGGTCATAACGCCTTTTCTTCCTCAGCATAGCCGACACGTCATATCGGTATTCATTGCTTATTATTGCTAAACGGGAGTAGAAAATGTATTTGCAGAGCCATAGCCACAAAAAAAAGGCTTGTTCTTGCTCTAACGAAACGCTGTCTACGCCCCTTTGGGCAGCCATGAAATTGTCATAGGAGGAAGTAGCTTTATCCAGTTGGGCTTCAACAGCAGGCAAACTTTCATCGTCATGGAGGCTAGGAATCTCATCCCCATCGCATCGGAAGCCCAGAATGATGCAGATGTCCAAGATAGTAGGGAAAAACATCCCATGGGGGAAGATAAAGTTATTTATTGCTTGAGACTAGAATGGCAAAACAGCAGCAAATAGGTTGCGGTCAAACGCCATGTCAAAGTCGAACATCAAAATAGCATCACGAATGCTCCACTGATCCCAAAGGGCGCCGAAAGTAGCGTGATAGTGGTCACACCACTCTCTATAATTCTTCAAGGGACATGGCCAATAACGGAAGGAAAATGGTAGAACAGCCGTAGAAAATTCATCCCGATTCAATAGAAGGACAAAACCCTCCGAATGGGCAAATCGTAAATGATCGATGGCGACTTCCGTCGGCAGAAGCTGAGGACCCAAGAGATACAGGTTAGTCTCAGCTTGAATTAAAGCCATGGGGGTATGATCAATTGGAGCGACCATGGAAACTCAGAAATTATTAATCAAAGAAGTACAGGGGATGTTGTAGAAATTTACAAGAAAAATAGAAGTCTGATCGAGATAGAGTTTTCTCAGAAAATAATTTCAAGAATGGCTACGAATTAAAAGAGGTACGATTCTCGTCACTTCACCTGTTCACGCCATGAAAGCAACAGGACTCGAGGGGGCATGTGCTGACGTCAACTTTAGTCAATCCATTGCAATGGTAACTTTGAGCCGAAGCCGTTATGAATTTTGCTAAGCCGATGATGACGTCAGGAAATTCTTTAGCCGATGTACCCGGTTAACATCAGAACCACGAGTTGATGAATCGTTACCCTTATATCTCAGCACGATCGGCAAAGCACTACTGTTCCTAACAGCCAAGGACGAGTCATGAAGCAAGATTTTCTCCATGATCGGATAGTCGGTAACCACGCTACAACAAGCATAAAACGGGCAAGGATTCCCAAAACGAAGGACACCAACAAACACATTTACAAGACTATCAATTTTTTCTAGTTTTCAACTCCTTTTTCTGTATTTTCTTTGTCTTTACCTTTCTTTACAACTTTGTTTAAGTTTTCAGAAGTTTTTCCTTATTCCTTTATTACCAGCTTTCCATTATCATTTTACTTTGATTTCTAATTCCAGTACTTTTGTATTCATTCCTTTTATCAAGATCAATCAAAATACACTAATTTCAATCCTAATTAGCTTCTGCATGCAATAATCCTGCTTTCTTAGACCCTTTCTATAGTAAGTTCAAAGAACCCATGGCTTTTAAAAGGTTCGGCTCGCACATTCATCTTTCCATCGGACTGTTTATATTTATCAAAAGAGTAGTTGATCATCAGTCTCATCGGCTCCCTTTTTGTAAGGCAACAATATGTATGCTATACCCCACATAATTGTTTTTGTTCTTGTTCAGAAAGTTAGCTAGAAAAAGGGCAGCTTGATGTACTTGTTACTTTGAGAAATGAGTTCTTTATATTCTTTGTGATACACATAATTGTCAATGCAACATTGCCTGTGATAAAGTTACCGCAATGAAGCAAAACTTAGAAGCTTTGGACACAAAGACTACAAAATTGATGAAATCAATGACCACAGCTTGTAAGGTTGAAGAAGAACCAAACTGTGCTAACAGTATTGCTGCAGTTACCAATCGTTTGATGAAGAAATCATGTTGTCGATTGGTTCGGTTAGATATGCAGGTTCAACTTGTCCTTGGAATTATTTTATCTATGATGATGTAGAACAACATCCTTTTTGTGTTATGGTAATAGACAATCTATTCTGTTCTTTTTCCAGGTAAGGATAATTGATGATGTGAAGAGAAAAAATGGCTATCGTGACATTGTTCTCAACTACCTTGATTTCATTATCCAGAGGTTCATTCCAAACAAATCAAAAAATCTCATCTTCTTATTGGAATACTCTATTATTCCTGGCAAGCTCTAATCTAACGAATCTTCATATCTATTGATTATTACTGCCTCTAAGTTCCCATTCATCCAATTTTCAGCATGGCCATTTCCCATAAGTTGGAAGATATAAATATTACTACAGTATTTCCTTATTTTCTCTAGCTTCTAGCATGGTCATTTCTACTTTCCCAATTCACCTTATCATTTTTTTATCCTCCTGTGGGCAAAATTTCTCAAATATGAATGCTTGTGTCACATTTTCATTTGTCTTTAATGTTGAGAACAGTAGGACATATTTTGATTCAAGGAGTTTGGCACAAGAGATACAAGTAACTTAGTATGATTGTGTACTAATAGGTCTTTTAGTGATTCTATAAAAAATTGAAAAAATTGTGAATCAATTAAAACATCTTATACGGATTTAAGTCCCTTATATTGTTTTGCAACTCTAGGTTCCTGTAAACAAACCAAATTTAAAATTTATATCCGCTTTTCCAACCCAACTTTCTTATGTGTTGAGTCTTGGGTAGTGCTAATATTCCTATAGTTTATCTTGGATGGTTGAACCCATCTGCCCTACTTTTGGAAGGGCTTTGGGTAATCAAGTAGAAATACAGAAAGGGAACAAAAAATAAAAAATAAAAGTAGAGGTTTCGTCAGAGAACTCAATTTTATGTCATAAGATGCATACCTATAACTAATTCTTTGGCTGATGCTTTTACTTGTCAGCTAACTGGAATCCACAATTTGTGGAGATACTTTTTTTTCTTTTTAATATTTGTTGGATTAATATGTTTCAAGAATGAATCCGAAGATTACATGACTATGTTATAAAATTGTGACAGTGTTAGAATACAATCTACACACAATAAATCTCTAACTATTATTTGCACAAGAATTTATTCACACTTCTCTCTTTTTTTTCTCTCACAATTTTCTCCAACAATTCTCTTACAAAATAGTATGCCTCTCAAACTTGGAGAAGGGCTCTATTTGTAGAGCTCTATTACTAGAATGAATCATCTTCCACTAATATGTATTAGTGGTGTCTCCACTAACTCTTAATGGTGGACATCCATATCCACTAATGGAATTAGTGGATTCTCCACTAATTCATAACACTCCCCCTTGAATGTCCATTACATAAAGAATATGCCTCGTTAAAACCTTACTAGATAAAAACCCAGTAGGAAAAAAAATCTAATGAAGGAAAAAGAGTATACTACTGCTTATTACTCTCCCTGATGAGGTGATTCCTTTAAATCTGTGAACCGACGCATACCAATTTTATATCTCAACCTCTCAAATATTGTAGTCAGTAAAGTCTTAGTGAAAATATCTGCCAGGTTGTCACATGACCGAAATTGTAACACATCAATTTCACCTTTCTTCTGGAGTTCATGAGTAAAGAAGAATTTTGGTGAAATATGTTTTGTCTGATCTTCTATAATATATCCTCTTCGTAATTGAGCTATGCAAATTGCATTATCTTCATAAAGAAGAGTTGAAATATCTCTTCTAGATGATAATCCACAACTTTCTCAGATATAATGAATCACTGATCTTAACCATACACATTCTTGACGTGCTTCATGCATGGCTATAATTTCAACATGATTTGAAGAAGTAACTGCTATAGATTGTTTTGTAGAACGCCATGATATAGCAGTATCTTCACATATAAATAAATAGCCTGTTTGAGAACGTGCTTTATGTGCATCAGATAAATAACCAATATCTGCATAACCTATCAATGTTAGGCTGGTTTTATTTAAATAAAATAATCCGAGGTCAATTGTACCTTGAAGATATCGAATGACTTGTTTAATTCTATTCCAATGTCGTCGTATTGGTGAAGAACTAAATCTTACTAATAAATTGACAGTAAATGCAATATCAGGTCGTGTATTATTAGCAAGATACATCAATGCACCAATTGCATTGAGATATGATACTTCAAGACCAATAAGTTCTTCATCAGCTTCTTGAGGTTAGAAATGATCTTTATTCGCATCTAATGACTACGTGATCATTGGAATACTCAATGGATGTGCCTTGTCCATGTAAAATCTTTTTAGAACTTTTGTTGTATATATTAATTGATGAATAAGTGTTCCACTTTCCAGATGTTCAATTTGTAAACCAAGACAAAATTTAATTTTATCAAAATCTTTGACTTCGAATTCCCTTTTTAAATAATTAATTATTTTTTGGAGCTCTTTTGAAGTTCCAATAAGATTAATATCATCAACATATATAGCTAATATCACAAATTTAGAACTAGATTTTTGAAGAAAAACATATGGTCATACCTGGTCATTTTTAAATCCCGCTTTCAATAAATATTCACTAAGACAATTGAACCACATGCGCCCAGATTGTTTCAGGCCATATAATGATTTCTACAACTTGATGGAGTAATTTTCACGAGGATAATGTTTATATGTTTCGGGCATGCGAAATCCTTCGGGGATTTTCATGTAAACATCAATTTCTAAATTTTCATACAAGTAAACAGTGACAACATCTAATAGGCGCATATCTATCTTTTCATGTATTGCCAAACTGATAAGATATCAGAGTGTAATAGCATCAACAACAGGAGAATAAGTTTCATCATAATCAATACCTGGTCTTTGTGAAAAATCTTGGGCTACTAACCATGCTCTATATCATACGATTTCATTATTTTCATTGCGTTTTCGCACAAATATCCATTTGTAGCCAATAGGTTTTACACCTTCCGGTGTTCGGACTGCAAGTTCAAAGACTTCATGTTTTGTAAGTGCATTTAACTCCGATTAAATCGCATCTTTCCATTGTAGCTAATATTTTCTATGCCAACATTCATCAACTAATTGGTTCAGGATCATCATTATTATGTGTAACATCAAGAGATACATTGTATGCAAACATATTATCAATAACTGTTTCTATCCGATTCCAACTTCTATCGAAAGTGGTATAATTGATAGAAATTTCAATATTACTTTCATCAATTTCTGGTTCTTTGTCATCAGTTCTCTCTTGGTCTTTATCATTCTTTTATTCAATATGATCATTTGGATCATTTAATTCTCTTTTCTTTCGATGATTTTTATCTTTAGAACCAAGAGGTCGGCCGCGCTTCTAGCGTGTTTTTAACTCAGCAGCTATAAGGATAAACTTTTTTTTTTCTGGGACTTCAATTCAAATAGGAACTTTCATAGTTGGAATATGCGATTTTGTTACTCTTGTGGAGTCAACAAAAGCGTCTGACATTTGATTTGCAATACTTTACAAATAAATTATCTTTTGAATTTCAAGTTCACACACGCTTGTACGCGAATTAAGATACTTTAATAATGTTGTCCAAGTAAGATCTTTCTTATGTTGTTTATATTCTCCCCCTAATTTAGGGAATAATGATTCATCAAAATGACAATCAACAAATCTTGCTATGAATACATCTCCTATTAGGGGTTTAACATACCTAATAATAGAGGGAGAATCATATCCAACGTATATCCCCTTTTTTTCTTTGAGGATCTATCTTTGTACATTGGTTTGGTGCAATTGGAACATATACAGCACACCCAAAAATTCTTAAATAAGTAATATTTAGTTTTGAACAAAAAACTAATTGCAAAAAAGAGAATTTATGATAACTAGTTGGCCTTATACGTACAAGTGCTGCAGCATATAAAATAGCATGTCCTCAGGCAGATGTTGGGAGATTTATTTTCATTAATAATGGTCTAGTAATTAATTGTAATCTTTTAATAAAAGATTCAATAAGACCATTTTGTGTATGAACATGAGTTATAGAATGTTCAACATTAATCCCAAGTGACATGCAATATGCATCAAAAGCAAGTGATGAAAATTCACCAGCATTATCTAAACGGATATTTTTAATTTGATTGTCAGAAAATTGTGCTCATAATTTAATTATTTGAATAAGTAATCTCGCAAATGTCAGGTTACGAGTAGATAATAAACACACATGTGACCATCAGGATGATGCATCAATTAAGACCATAAAATATTTGAACGATCCACATGGTGGATGAATAGGTCCACAAATGTCTCCTTGAATCCGTTCAAGAAATGTAAGACTTTCAACTCCTATTTTTATTGGTAATGGTCGAATAATTAATTTTCCTAGGAAACATACAACACATGAGAATTTTTTTTATGTCAATATCTTTTTATTTTTTAATAGATGACCATGTATATTCTCAATTATTCTTCTCATCGTGGTAGATCTCGGATGGTCCAACCGGACATGCCAAATGCTAAAAGTAGTAGGATCAGTAAACTTTTGGTTTGCTAGATGATGAATTTTACTTATACATATTTTTACAAAATATAGACCAGTAGAAAAAGACGATAGTTTTTCTAATATAGAATTCTTACTCAAATTAATTTGAGTAATATACAGATACTCAATACCATTTTTCTCATTTGTTTCAACATGATACCCATTTCTACGAATAACTTTAAAACTCAATAAATTTCTTTTGGATTTTGAGGAAAATTGTGCTTTATCAATATTAATTGTTGTTCCTTCAGGCAACAATATACTAACTCTTTCAGAGCCTTCAATCATATTTGTACTACCATTTATAACATACATATTTATTTTTCCTATTTTAAGATAAGAAAAATATTTCTCATTTTTTAGTATTGTGTGTGTAGTTCCACTATCAATAATACATGCATCATCATGAACAACAATCATCTGTCTTCTGGCTTTTGTAACGGTAGAGACTCGTGCTTTAGTCTTCTGACTTTTGTAACAGTAGATACTCGTGCTGATAACGTGTTATAAAGTTGTGACAATGTTAGAATATAATCTACACACAATAAATCTCTAACTATTATTTGCATAAGAATTTCTTCACACTTCTCTCTTTCTTTTTTCTCACAATTTTCTCCAACAATTCTCTCACAAAATGATATGTCTCTCAAGCTTGGAGAAGAGCTCTATTTATAGAGCTCTATTAGTGGAATGAATTATCTTCCACTAATATGTATTAGTGGTGTCTATACTAACTCTTAATGATAGACATCTATATCCACTAATAGAATTAGTGGATTCTTCACTAATTCATAACAGACTACTCTTTAATTGATCGGTAGTGTAGTACTAATGGTGTGACTTCTTTGTGTAGGTAACCAGTTCATTTCTTTGTAACTTGGTAGATGTGGTTCAGGAGGTACAACTTGCATAGATAGGGCCATGGCATCTGACTTGGACAACCTTTCATCATCCATTAGGTAATAGTTTTGGCATTTTAAATGAATCTTTATTAATCTCTTGGCGGTGATTTTTGCCTTGCCTTTTGAAGGACTAATGTTACAATCCACATCCAGGGAACTGAATTTTTTTTCTTTCTTTTGTGTGTTCAATGACATTCTGAACTAGAATTTTAAGATCTTATATAAAGAAGTGCGGATACTTTAAAGGGCAAAATATGTCAGCCACCCTTAAACTTTCACAAATTTTGATTTCCACTCTCGAACTTTAAAATGTTTGATTTTAGCCCTCGAACTTTTAAAACACATAAAAAATAGCCCTTTCAATAATAAAAGCTCAAGTACAATACAAAATCACTAGATTTTAACTCTCTTTCTCCTATTTTTTATTTCTAAAATATTATTCTTTAGCTTTAATCTTGCTCTCTTCTCTTCGAATTAGCTCTTCCATCAATTAAAACTATTAAGTGCTCACAGAAGTTCATCACCTGACTTCCACATGACCTATTTTATAGGTATTTTCATTTACTTAACTCTCACAATGTGGTGTCATCCTTCTAATTCTTATAAAGTAACTTCTATATATGACAGGAAAAGACTACTGCGACTTACACGTCTCTCACTTCTCTTTTTAGATTTTTTTTTTTTTTATAATTCACTTATGCTTTCAAAATTATTCTTCCTTCTTGTAGAGATGCCAAGAAAATTACTATTCGTCAAGAATTGAATCATTTTTTTTTTCTGCTTCATCTTTATATCTTAGTTTTGTTTATTAAAGGGTAAAACATGTTATTTTTGTTATATGGTTAGATTTGAAAAAGTGCGAAAGAGTAATCTCAAGATTATTGAGTCGCATAAAAGGTTTGAAATTAGATCTTAAAATTGTTATTAATAAATTAAGAAATTCGAAAAGAAGAGAGCAAGATTAAAGTTGAAGAATAATATTTTAGAAATTAAAAATGGGGGAATGAGAGCTAAAATCTGGTAATTTTGTATTGTACTTAAGTTTTTATTGTTGAAAGGGCTATTTTTTAGGTGTTTTAAAAGTTCGAGGATTAGAATCACACGTTTTAAAGTTCGAGGGTGAAAATCAAAATTTGTAAAAGTTTAAGGGTGACTGACATATTTTGCCCTACTTTAAACTGATTTATAACATCTTGTTTACTGTAAATTGTGGTAGAGTAGCATAGCCTAGTGTCACAAGTCGGCTACTTTCACCACCAATAGCCCGTGCGGTTCTAACGAGCTCGATGACTAACAAGGAGGATTCGCTAGATCAACCTTACCCTCAAGTAGCGGAAGCGATGTCCCAACTTGTAAGGGAACTCAAGATAAGAGAAGAAGGTTGGAAGAGTGGTGGTTTAGTGGCTAAGTGTTGGAAGGCTTTTAAAAAGCAAGAAAGCTTTTGGGAGAACTTTGCTTGTATTCAAAACTTGGATCGACTTGGATTATTTACAAATGACGGGGCTTGACCTATTTATAGGCAAACCTTGGAGATCTAGAATCTTCCCTTGCAAGTTGGCCACTTGCTATGCAACTTGCACTCCTACAAGATTCTAGAGAACTCTAGCCTAATCTAACCTCATATGTACAATTATAGGCTTTTCCACACAAACCTAGAGACTCCCAAAATACTCTAGAATATTCTACAACATTCTAGCAATGTTTGTCCGTGGGCCCTGCCGGGTCCCACCCCGGTACCTTCCGGTCGGCTCTAGAACGTTCCACTGTTTGACCGTTGACCGATGACCGTCGGTCCCCTCCGAACCGTTTTGGAACATTCCGGTCCCTTCTAGGCTATTGTGGTATTTTTGCCCCTGCGCGCCTGAGCCGCGCCCATGCTGCCCATGCCGCATTCCAGCCCATCTCGTGCTCGCATGCACGTCGTGCACCACTGCGTGCTAGCCTCGTGTTGTGTCTGCATCTCGCCCACGCTGTCCGTTCTAAGCTCGCGCCATGCTCCTATCCCGCGTGCAAGTCCCGTGCAATGCGCAAGTTGTGCTTGTGCTGGGCGCCCGTCTGGCCCGTCCCGGACTTAACCGTGCGCCTAGCTCCGTTCGTCCCATTTCAGCCCCAAACCGTCTTGGTTGGATCTGGGTCCTTCTAGAGTTGGCCCCGGGCGACCATGCCCGTTTTGGTCCGTTTCCGTCCCATTGGTTCTGGAACCTCCCGAAACTTTCAAGACCATCCCGTCTCGGTTTGTTCTTACCCTTCGGTCTCTGTCCGTTCTGTCAGGCGTTCTTCCATCCCTTGGGCACGTTGGTCCGTCCCTCGTGCACGTCTCGTCCCAACATCCCGTTTTTGTGCTGGTAAACCTCCACAGCGCCTCGTCGGTGCACAATAGTGCCTATTCCCATACTTAGGCACTTATCATCCCTTGTTGGCACCTATCGTCCCGTTGGGTGTCACCTCGTCCTCGGGTCGTCATGGCGCGGACCGTGACATCCTCCCCCACCTAAATGAGGCATCGTCCCTGATGCCTTGGCCATCCCATTGGCAAATCCCTTAGGCATATCTCACCTCTTCACCAAGTGCTCCTATCTTGGTGGTTGTTGCCTCGGTCGGTCCTTGAGCGTCCCATGCTCGTTCCCATCTTGGACCGTTAGTTTCCCGAGTGTAGAAGGCCTCTCCTCCTTTACGATTGCTGTGAGTCTTGGCTCTTCCTCTTGGACTCTTCCCTTGAGTCGCTATGGCCTCAACCCATTCTCCTGGCAAATGTTTACCTTGCAAGGTTCCATCCCTTGCATGATGAGCATAGCATCAGTCCTTGGCCTCAGGACCATGCCAAGGTAGTCTATAAACTTGATCTCGAAGACTAACTCTTCCTCCAATTAGGTGATATAGAAGTTGGTCATACCTGTCCAACTTCCCACTCGAACAAGCACTTTTTTTGCCTCACCGTCCATTTACGTGCTCGTGCCGTTCGCACCTTTGTAACGCCCCTTAGTCGGTTTCCATTTTATCCCCAACCTCTGGGCTGTGTCCTGACTCATATAATTCTCATCGGCCCCCGTGTCCACCAAGGCCTTCACATTGTGCCTGGCTATTGTTGCTTCGGCATATATTCATCCCTTATGTCATTTTTGCTCACCAGCTTGATCCTCGTCAAGACGACGCATGCATGCTACCTTGCGTTGCTCTTCGTCTCGGCACAACTCTCGTGCTAAGGCTGCCAACTTACTTCGAGTGGGCAATCTCGCACTAGGCGCGGTCCTTCGCACAAGAAACACTCGATCGATCGACGAGGTTTTTCTACCCTGGCTTCCTTGCCTTGTCCCGTTTTATCTCGAGTGATCCCCCATGGCTCAGGATACGTTTGTCCCTTGTCTCTGTCATTTTTACCTTAGTTCATCTTCTTAGCCTTGTCCTTACTTGTTTCCTTCGTTTGGAACTCATATAGAGACTCAACCATGGCCATTGCTTGAGTAATGTCTTGAACGCCACTTCGTTGCAGCTCAAGCTTGGCCCATCGGCTTAGGCGATCCATAAATGTGAACAACGCCCCTTTTGGAGCTATGTTGGGTATCTCGAGCATTAACTCAAAGAACTCCCGAACATACTCACGAATATATCCGTCCTTATGTTGGAGACAACGAAGTTTGGCCCGAGCTTCGTCCTCCGCATCCACCGGTTGGAACTGCTTCTTAAGCTTGGCCTTGAATCCATCCCACGTTGTGATGGCATCAGCTCCCCTCTGAACGTCATCGTTCCTCTGTCTCCACCATATCAAGGCGATGTCCTTTAAGTATAACGAGGCCGTTTGCAACTTGGCAGTAGCACCCAAAATGCCAAGTGCATCAAAGTAGTTATCCAAGCCATAGAGAAAATTCTCTATCTCCCACGCCTTCCTCATCCCTCCATAAGTGTCCGGTTTTGGCACCTCAATCCTAGGTGCGGTCAGATGGCACCTGTTGCCCCTTGTGACCTAAACATCTCAAGCTCTGCCCTAAGCTTGAGTATCTCGTCCCTAACATACGATGGCTCCCCAACGTGCACTGTAGTGGCCCTTGCTACTTGTGCTCTACACTCCTTAAGCTCACCCTTGAGCTTGGTGACTTCGTCTTTGAGAGACTTCACCATGAGCCTTAGTGCTTCATCCCCTTTGAGAAGAACATCCACGGCCTCATTTAGAGCCCCCTGCATGCCCTCACGCAGCTCTTTCCCACCGAGTTGCGCCATGCGTTGGTCAAGCTCGTCCTAACAGTCGTGGTGGTCTGCCACAGCTAGCTCCACCCTTGCTGGCCTCTTCTCAAAACGAAGCTAACGGCTCCTGGGCGACCAACTTATCCCTTCGGCCCTTGCCTCTAGGATTTCTCTTAGTCTCACGACCCACGTGCTCTCCCTCAACTTCAGCAAGTTCAGAAACGGAAGCCATTGGTGAAGGAAAACATTCCTCTAACGTAGACCACGTACCACGCTTCCAAAACGATGCCCGAACGTAGGCTCTGATACCAACTGTCACGGGTCGGCTACTTTCACCACCAATAGCCCGTGTAGTTCTAGCAAGCTCAATGACTAACAAGGAGGATTTGCTAGATCAACCTTACCCTCAAGTAGCGGAAGCGATGTCCCAACCCGTAAGGGAACTCAAGATAAGAGAAAAAGGTTGGAAGAGTGGTGGTTTAGTGGCTAAGTGTTGGAAGGCTTTTAAAAAGCAAGAAAGCTTTTGGGAGAACTTTGCTTGTATTCAAAACTTGGATCGACTTGGATTATTTACAAATGAGGGGGCTTAACCTATTTATAGGCAAACCTTGGAGATCTAGAATCTTCCCTTGCAAGTTGGCCACTTGCTATGCAACTTGCACTCCTACAAGATTCTAGAGAACTCTAGCCTAATCTAACCTCATATGTACAATTCTAGGCTTTTCCACACAAGCCTAGACACTCCCCAAATACTCTAGAATATTCTACAACATTCTAGTAATGTTTGTCTGTGGGCCCCGTCGGGTCCTACCCCAGTACCTTCCAGTCGGCTCTAGAACGTTCCACCATTTGACCGTTGACCGATGACCGTCGGTCCCCTCTGAGCAGTTTTGGAACATTCCGGTCCCTTCTAGGCCATTTTGGGCTGTTCTGCCCCTGCGCGCCAAGCTGCCCATGCCGCATTCCAGCCCGTCTCGTGCTCGCATGGGCGCCGTGTGCCACTGCGTGCTGGCCTTGTGCTGTGCCCGCGTCTCGTCCGCATCTCGCCCGCACTCGTCTGTTCCGAGCTAGCGCCATGCTCCCATCCCGCGCGCAAGTCCCATGCCGTGTGCAAGTCGTGCTTGTGCTAGGCGCCCGTCTGGCCCGTCCTAGACTTAACTGTGCGTCTAGCTCTGTTCGTCCCGTTTCAGCCCCAGACCGTCTAGATTAGCTCTGGGTCCTTCTAGAGTTGGCCCCGAGTGACCATGCCCGTTTTGGTCCGTTTCCGTCCCATTGGTTCTGGAACCTCCCAAAACATTCAAGACCATCCCGTCTTGGTCCATTCTTGCCCTTCGGTCTCCGTCCATTCTGTCGGGCATTCTTCCGTCCCTTGGGCACGTTAGTCCATCCCTCGTGCACATCTCGTTCCAACATCCCGTTTTTGTGCTGGTAAACCTCCCCAGTACCTTGTCGGTGCACAATAGTGCCCATTCCCGTACTTAGGCACTTATCGTCCCTTGTTGGCACCCGTTGGGTGTCACCCCGTTCTCGAGTCGTTACAGCGCGAACCGTGACACTAGAAAACTGGTTTTATATGTTACAAATGAGTTTCATCGTTTCCTGATGGTCATATTTTAAAGCAAGCAAAATATCTGAAATCTACTTTGTGGTTTTCCCATGCAGTGGGACTGCTTTTCTGGAGCTTTGTTTCCTCAGCTTTGAGTGTGGGGAGAAAGTGGTTTTGACACTTGACATGACATATATAATTGTTTTCTTTTTTATAACTTTAGAATAATTTTAATAGCATATACAAGATGGTCTTGGTTAAATTTAACTTTAGTTAGATTATTCAAACACTATATGAAATATTTTTTTTTATTTTTTATAGAATTAAGTTTACAATAAATTAAATAGATTACAAGTTAACAAGGAAAAAAATTAAAAATTCAAATTTATAGCTAATCGAATCCAATTTAATTTGATTCTATCTATTCAATTTTAAGTATAATTCGATCAATTTGATTCTAAAAAAATTTTGATAACGGTGACTTTCAGTCACACCAAAACCTCATTGAGTACATGGTTGTAAGGACATGTATTAATTTAATTGAATGCCAAATAAAATTATGTACCACCTACAAAATTCTCATGTGCTTAACACACATGACTTAGAAGCTAAATACACTGAAAAGGAATTGCCCATAGGTTCCCACCATTACTTGAATTGCCTATAAGTTCTCGCACCAAAGAATTCTTCGTAATCAGAGAGTTACTTGCGAGCTTGGCAATAATGTATGTAAAACAACTTTACAAGATTTAGGAAAGAAAAAGCAACTTCAAAATTAAACAATAGTAACTATTTTCTCAGCCTTATGATCAAGGCAAATAGAGCTAGAAAAATTTATGCAACTGAAGAAGTGATCTTTAATAGCTTAACCTGAACTAATGGTGAAAATCTCCTAACCCTCATATTCAAGTTAAAAATATCTAAAAAAGAACAAAAACAGAGAAACTAGGTGACACATCATTTTGCATACTGGAAATGACAATCCTGCTTCACCATCCACCAAACCCTCTTGTTCGGTCCTGCATCTGAGCAGCATTTTCCTCTCTCATTTTCCTCACAATTTCAAGTATTTTGGTATTATTGAAACGTTCATGGATATACCTCTTTTGCTCAGCCTCTATTTCTATGATAGCTTCAGGATATGGGTTTGGAGGTGGCTTTTTCCCCTGAAGCTTTGCAATTTGCTTTAGCCTTTGATAAGTTGCCTTTCTCACATTTTTCTCAGCCACATATTCCATCTGTAGAAGAGGCATATATTAGGTCACAGGATTAGAAGGAAAGAAAAGGGCTTGAGAGAGATTATAAAGGGAACAAGAAGAATGTGAGACTAAGAAAAGTGAAAACAAAATGAAGGAATACATACATCAGCAACAGCCATTGCTGCTTCTTGATGGACACCCTGTTCTTTCAAGTCCAATACCCGCAAGGCAAAAATACGTGCTGGAGGAGGGGCAAACCCAGAAATCCTGACAGACAATAAAAACAAGTAAATTTTCATTTCATAGCAGGAGTGGAATTTCAATCACAATTCAGAAAGACTTGCAATAAAATCCAAAATCAGCAAAATAAAGGATTAAAATAGCATATACAAATCCAATTAGCAATCATCCTTCAAAATCTTTTTGTTCAGATTTCAACCCCCGGTACACACCCCACCCCCCCCAACATTATGTAGTTATTGCACTTGTTAAATACTTCAATGTTTTCTCTCTTTTGAGTGTTTTTCTCCAAGAAGCAGTAAAAGTTCACTCTCCATTATTGTATGCAAACGGAACCAATTAAATTGGTAATTCAGAGACCACATCAACCCCCCCCCACACCCCGCCAAAAAAAAAAGGCAGAAGTAATCCATGACAAAATACAACTGAAATCCTTCTATACGCTAGACTTCTCAAACAAAAATCTACACAAAACTAAACTCAAGAACCAATTGGAAAAAAAATCAAGTAATGAGGACAAAATCTTTCACAGCATTTTCTACCTTCCACTGGTCAGGCTAAGTTTGAATTTTTACCTTTTTCACCACGTAAATCTTCTTTCCCCCACTATCAAGGGCAGAGCAATTATGGTCTACTAATTGATTGCAAAGATTATGGCTTAAATTATGGGATCTGTTCTACCATAATATACATACATACATACATACATATATATATATATTGTTACTTATATTAGCATATCTGTACTGAATAGATTCGATACGTATATATATTCTTACCTTAAATAGAATGTACAGAATTACTATTTAATGGAAAGGATGCACAAAAGGTGGATTCAGCCTTTTATTCAAAAACTTATCATGCTATCATAGCCGATTATTTAATTTTTTTCCTGCCATTCAAGGTTTTCTGATTTGCTGTTCTTTTTGGGTTGATTATTTTGATCAATCATTTAGTTTCAATATATCCTTTCGGTTCAATCATCTTGTGGTTGGCAGTCTTGTCATACAGATTTTTGTTCTTGGATTTTTGGAACAATGTCTATGGAAAACTCTTTGGGAAAAACACATACCAAAACCTTGGCCATCAAATTAACTGGGAAAAATTATGCAGCATGGGAATTTCAATTTAGGATGTTTCTAAAAGGCAAAGAACTTTGGAGTCATATTGACAGATCTTCTACAGCACCTAGCAATGCTAAGGAACTTAGTCAACGGGAGGCAAAGGCTGCTAGAATTATTTCTTGGATTTTAGCATCTATTGAAGCTCACATAGTGAACAATTTACGCTCCTTTGATACAGCAAAGAAGATGTGGGATTATTTGAAGCGCATATATCATCAAGATAATATAGCAAGATGATTCCAGCTTGAACTTGAGATTAGTAACTACAGCCAAGGTAACCTCTCTATTGAGCAATATTATTCTGGATTTCTTAATTTATGGAGCAAATATTCTGGTATAATCTATTCTAAGGTGCCAAGGGAAGCCTTAGCCAGCCTTCAGGCAGTTCATGAAGATAGTAAGTGTGACAAGTTTCAAATGAAACTGAGGCTTGAATTTGAAGCGGTCAGAGCTGGATTGTTAAATAGAGATCCGGTTCCCTCTTTAGTTGTGTGTCTTGGAGAGTTATTGCGTGAAGAACAGAGAATGGCTAAACAAACTGCCATAAGTGCATCCAAAGAGATATCTGAAGTTGTCAATGTTGCCTATGCTGCGCAAGGGAGGAATCGCAGAAAGGGACAAGTGCAGAGCTATAGTTGCAAGGAATTTGGACATATTGTATGCAATTGTGGAAAGAAATTTTGCAATTACTATAAGCAGAATGGACTCATCATCAAGGACTGCCCTACACGTCCTAAGAATCGGCAAGCCCAAGCTTTTCCAACTGTTGTTCGAGACTCTAATCCTATTGGTGCTACACCTACAGCTACAACCACCAGCACTAATCAATCTACTCTTACTCCAGAAATGGTTCAACAGCTGATTTTTCAGCATTTTCTGCTCTTGGACTTCAAGGTCAAGGTAACAATGTTTCTTCCCCTTGGTTAGTTGATTCCGGAGCATCCAATCCTATGACTAGTTCACCTGCATCAATACATAATCTACAGCAGTATACTGGTACACAAAATATTCAGATTGCTAATGGCAGAACTCTTCCAATTACAGCCATTGGTGATATTGGACCTTCTTTTCGTCATGTATTTGTCTCCCCAAGGCTGTCCTACTAGTTTAATTTCTATTGGTCAGATGGTGGATCATAACTATAATGTACATTTCTCTCGTGATGGTTGTACAGGATCAGGTGTCGGGGAAAGTGATAAGGAAGTTGCCTAAAGTGGGCAAATTATTTCCTGTGCAATTTTTGGTTCCCAAAACTTTGTCTTTGGCTTCTATTATTGTTGACAATAAGGTTGAAGTATGGCATAGACGATTGGGCCATGCAAATAATGTCATTTTATCTAACTTAATGAAGCGGGGATTTCTTGGTAACAAAGATCAGTATTCTGCTCATCCATTGTCTTTTGATTGTTCTACTTGTAAACTAGGGAAAAGTAAAGTCGTTGCTTTTTCCTAGTCATGGTGGCTGTGCTAATACATGTTTTGAGATTATTCACGGTGATGTTTGGGGTATTACTCCTGTTGTTTCACATGTATTTTTTGGACCTTCATTGTTGACTAGTCACTTCACATGGATATATTTTTTGCACACTAAAGCTGAGGTGTTTGCTGTTTTTCAAAATCTTGTGGCGTACATTGAGACACAATTTTCCACTTGCATCAAGGTTTTGAGGTCCGATAACAGCGGGGAATATGACTTTCAAGCTTCTTTGCAACAGAAAGGTATTCTAGCCCAACACTCATGTCCTTATACCCCTCAACAAAATGGGGTGGCTAAGCATAAAAACCGTCATTTGTTGGATATAGTTCGGACTTTACTTTTGGAGTATTTTGTTCCATCTCCATTTTGGGTAGAAGCCTTGTCCACAACCGTTTATTTAATTAACCATCTACCCTCTCAACTATTGAGCTTTGATTCTCCATATTATCGTCTTTTCGGTAAACATACTGATTATGACACATTACAAACATTTGGATATATTTTCTTTGTTCATTTACCTCCTCATGAGCATCACAAACTTCAAGCTCAATCTGTCAATTGTGCTTTTATGGGTTATAGTACAGCTCATAAAGGATTTTTGTGTTATGATGCTATTGCTAATCGGCGACACATTCCCAGAAATGTGTGTGTGTGTGTGTGTGTGTTTTTTTTTTGTTTTGAACATGCGTACTACTTCTAGCAACTTGTTTCTTCCTCTGAAGGTGTTTTTCTACCTAGCTTTGATGATACTGCTCCACCAAATGGACGCTTTAAACCTGGGATTATTTATCAAAAAAGACAAGCTTCTTTATCACAACCCCTTCCCGAACCTGCTCCCGTTCCTGCTCCAACCAGTTTTACAAGATCTCTCCGTATTCCTCGTCCTCTTGATAGGTATGGTTTCTTTGCCACTATAACTGACACTATAGTTCCTACCTCCTATTCTCAGACAACTAAACAAGAGTGTTGGGTGAAAGCCATTGAACAAAGAACTTCAAGCTCTTCAGGAGAATCATATGTGAGATATTGTTCCTTGTCCTACTGGTGTTAAGCCCCCTCGGTTGTAAATAGGTGTATTCTCTGAAATTGCGCTCGGATGGCTCCCTTGACCAATATAAAGCAAGATTAGTGGTTCTAGGTAATCGGCAGGAGTATGAGATCAATTATAAGGAAACATTTGCTCCTATAGCAAAGATAACGACAGTTCGCATTGTTCTCGCTCTTGCTACTTCTAAGGGTTGGTCATTGCGACAGATGGATGTCAGGAATGCCTTTCAGTGTGGCGATCTTAACGAAGAAATCTATGTGACTCCACCCTAGAGTTGCTTTCCACACCTTCTTCTGATGTTTGTAAGCTCAAACGGTCCCTTTATGGCTTGAAATAGACTCCGCGTGTTTGCTTTGCTAAGTTCTATTCTACACTTATTCACTTCTCATTTGTTTAGAGCCAGTATGACTCCTCTTTGTTTCTTCACCATACTGATACAGGCCTTGTTTTACTTTTGGTCTATGTTGATGATATTATTATAATCGAGACTGACTCCGAATTGATATCTCAACTTCAACAGCAATTTCAACATTCCTTTCATATGAAGGACTTAGGTCCCTTACAGTATTTTTTGCGACTCGAAGTATAATCTACTTCAACTGGCATATTCTTACATCAGCATAAATACATCTAGGAATTAATTGCCTTAGTTGGTCTCCAAGATGGGCGATCTGTTGACACCCCATTGGAAGCCAATGTTAAATATCACCAAGACGAAGGTGATTTTGTCTCCGATCCTTCTCTCTATAGCCAATTGGTGGGCAGCCTAAACTATCTCACTATTACTCGGCCTAATATTTCCTTTGTTGTTCAATACATGTAGGTGCCTCGGCACCTTCATCTAGCTGTTGTTCGCCGCATTATTCGCTATTTAAAGGGCACTACCTCTCGTGGTCTTTTCTTTTCTGCCAATTCTCCTATTCATTTGTAGTATATGGCGATGCTGACTGGGGGCTGGTTGCTCGAATACTAGACGTTCCGTTATTGGTTGGTGCATGTTTCTTGGTCATTCTCTTATTTCTTGGAAAAGTAAGAAGCAAGATCCGGTGTCCAAGTCCTTCGCTGAGTCCGAGTATAGTGCTATGTCCTCTGCATGTTCTGATAATTTGGCTTCAAGGCCTATTAGGTGAGCTTGGGTTTCCTCAAATTGAGCCTACTCCGCTTCATGCCGATAATATTAATGCTATTCACATTGCAGCCAATCCTGTCTTTCATGAGCGTACCAAACAGATTGAAGTTGATTGTCACTCTATTCGTGAGGCATATGATGATCGTGTCATCTCTCTTCCTCGCATTCCCATCAATCTTCAGACTGCTAATATCCTCAATAAAGCTCTCTCGACATCGCCACAATTTTCTTGTTGACAAATTGATGCTTTTTGATCAACCAACATCAATTTGAGGGGGGATATCAAGGGCAGAGCAATTATGGTCTACAATTGATTGCAAAGATTATGATTGAAATTATGGGATCTGTTCTACCATAATTATGTATAGTTGTATTTATATACATTGCTAATTATATTAGCATACATGTACTGAATGGATTCAATAGGTATATATATATTCTTACCTTAAATAGAATGTACAGAATTACTATTTAATGGAAAGGATGCACGAGAGGTGGATTTAGCCTTTCATTTAAAAACTTGTCACCCACAACTAGATTCAACCACTGAAGTAAAACAGAAAAATATGTGTTTTCATCCCTCCACCCCACTCTCTCTTCTTTTTCTTTCCCCTCTTCCAATTAGCAACCCAATGAAATTCCATGGCACAACTTATTACCATTTTGAGCATAAAAGAATTTGAAAATAACTACATGAAAGATTTAAAAAGAAGTACTTGATTGGATCATGATATTTAGAGTCTGGATGCTTCATAAAGAATTTCTGTATGTAGACATCCTCAGGCAGACTCATTGGCTTGATCTTACTCTCGGCACGAGGAAAGGTCACCGGTGGCACCCTGAAATATATTTCTACTAGTCACATACAATAAGCATTGAAGGCACAACCATCACTTCACCTATATTTATATTCTAAAAGGAAAAAAAAAATAGAATGTGTATTATCATTTGTACAAATAAAGGTGCATCAAGTCGTCCATTATTGAATAATTTCCAACATCAAGTAGCCCACTGCACTGAAATATCTAGATTGCATCAGAATTAAATTTTGCATATATGCATGACTTATACCATTGTATCAATCTAAAAATGGTTTCAGTTGAGAATCATATTTTCCCTTGGAGACATTAAGTTATAATTTCATGCAAGATAATTATGAAAAAGGTAATTAACGTACTGTTTCATAGCTTTGAGCCAAAGTGGTTCAGCTTTTGCTAAGCCTTTCACAAGCTTTCTTGTCTTCGTAAGCAAATCACCTTTCATATACGACATTTCTTCAACCTTTGAGTACCAGCTGCGCGATAAAACAGCTATTACTCCTACAGCTGCAGCTCATTGTGAGAAAGAAGAAAAACGCATAGCTAGCAATAATGAAAAAACTATGCATCCTTATTATCACACCATCGCATAATAAAAAGGCATTTGTTTATTATACTAGTAAACCACTACCAAAATAATGGCTTTCAAGAATAATTCCCAAAGGAAAATGCAAAACAGGCAAGTATAATATGCTGGAAACTATGGTGAATAAAAGAAAATTGAAAGTAGTTGGAATTCTCATGTCTATTATGATCTTCGATGGTAATTGTTTAAGTCAGTAACCTCCTTTTAGCAAAAACCTTCAGGGGGTTGAAAACTTGACTCAGTTGGTGGACCCTTGGAAGAACTATACAGCCATCAAACGGAGCAAAAAGGGCAAAAAATATGTAGTGAAAAGCCATTGTTAAATGTAATGTAACAATTACATTTCTCTCAACAGCATGTTGGGAACTTGATGCAGTAGGGGAAGCATCTGAATGTTTCATCTTTCCAAATTGTAGTAGAAGAGATAAAACTCTGGTAAGGTCTTTAGTGATCTAGACAATCTAAACAAAATTTCATTGCTGTAAATTGAACCAATTGGTGCAATATGCATTTAGTTTCTACTAAGTTGGCCTTCAGTCCATGGATTTGGCCAGGAAATATTCTGTTTCATCCACTTTCAATGCTCATGATCTTCAAATATCCATGTAGTCATCGTCAAAGAATAAAGCATAGCAAGTTCTTCATGAAAAACCACTACAACAGCCCCAAACCTAGGCCCATTTGGAAGAGGAATGATTTCGAACTTCTGTCAGTTCAAGTCAAAAGCAAGTAGCACACCCTTACTCTTATAGTTTTCTATGAACATTGTCAGGCAACACCGTGCATATCAGCACAAAAGAGTTTCTTGTATGCATGCCCTCGAAAAGCTGTTCTCCATCTATTGGTTCCCAGAGTAATAAACAAAGAATTTCAATGTCATCTAGACACATTTAAAAGGATAATTTGAATGTCCATACTCAACTCAAAATGCATAGAGCAGAATACTAGATAACACCACTCAATAGTGGAAATTTTAGCATCCGTTGACGAGCAATTCAAATTATTCAACTCTGCTCTAGTGATACCAGAAACAGCTGATATAAAGAATTCATACCTGGTTCTTTTTGATCCCTTCCTACCTTGTTGCTTCCTTGTTAGAAATGAGCATTCTGCTTTCTTATTACCGTCGGTCCCCGCCAATAATCAAGAGAATATCATTGAACAAAGTAGCAGCTCTCTAGTGAGAAATTCGATTGAACACGAAGAGGACGCAAGTTTGAGGGAAGAATAAGAAGAAGTGGTAGTGGAGGCCAGAGTAGGGTTCCACGGAGTTGGGGTTGCCGGACGGTGATTGGGCGGAGGGTTTTGTGATGCTAGGAATGTGCGAAACATTTTTTCCCCTTCCTATTTGGAAATTGTCAAGTTTTCAACTTAGATCCCATCTGAGTTCATAAACATTGAGAAAATATGAGGGCTTAAAACGCAATCTCAATTCTACAAGGGCATTGGGGTAATTTTAGAATTTATCCTAAAAATTATTCTATAATTATCTCAATTAAATCTCTTAATAATTATTTTACTTTATTTAATTTTTATAACAATCAAAACTTAAAATGTCAAATAAAGTTAAATAATATAAAAAAGTTATTAATATACAAAAACAAACAGATAAAAAAAACAACATTCTTCCCACCCTAACAAAAACGCAATAAAAGCTTCATTTAACAAACAAAAAATGAAAAAAAAAAAAAAGGAAGGCACGAGCTTCAAGCTCGTATCACCATTTTCTACCTTTTTCACCAAATCTCTCAAATTCTTGCGTCAGCGAAAGATGAAAGCTTCGTTTGAAATAGAACTTATGGTTTGAAAATTCTGACATCTACCCTTTACTGTTGCTCTTTTTATTCGTTGTTTTCCATATATATTTATACAAAATTAGCTCTTAAAAAAAAAAAAAAAACTTACCCTATGTTGGAGCATTTGCATTGGCATCTATAAATAGGTTCATATCCCTCAGTGACCAAACCAGCCATCTTGAAATACAAAATAACTAAAGAATAAAAAGAGCAGCAGAAAGGGAAGATGTCATAATCTTCAAACTGTAAGTTCTATTTCAAATGAAGCTTTCATCTTTCTCTGGCAAAAAATTTTGAGAGATTTGGTAAAAAAAAAAAAAAGGTAGAAAATAGTGAGATGAACTCGTGCCTTCCTTTTTTCTTTTTTTGTTTGCTAAATGAAGCCCATATTGCGTTTTAGTTAGAGTGAGAAAAATATTGTTTTATTTATTTTTTTATTCTGGTATATTAGTAACTTTCTTATATTATCTAACTTTATTTGACTTTTTAAGTTTTAACAGTCAATTAGATGGGAGGAATATTTTGATATGCTTTTCATATTTATAAAAATTAAATTAAGTAAAATAATTTTTGAGAAATTTAATTGAGACAATTACATATTTTTATGACAAAATTAAAAATTACCCTAATGTTTATCATTTTCATTTATTTTATTAAGAAAATTTTTAATTTATATTTATGTAACTTGAATTACAATATTATAATTTTAAATTTTTAAAAAATAAACTATGTCAAAATTTCAAATTTAACTCTCCATCAAATATAAAATATGGTTTACATAACTTTTACTTTTATATATAAAATTTCAACTTTTCAACTTATAAAAAAGGGGCTTATATCTATTTTCAATCTTATATTTTATATTTATATTTTACATATATATGTATATATATATATATATATATATATATATAAATACTGTGGCAGTAGAATGCAACAAGAAGAAACTAGTAGAAAATTAGAACAATTGTCTATAAAAAGATTAGAAATTTAATAAATCTTTTTTACAAGATTATTATTATTATATTACATTAGCAAGATATCTCTATGAAGAATCAATTTTAGAAAAATTATTTTTAAAATTACGAGGACCTTTAGGAGGATAAATATATAAGAGTTATAAATCATATGATTGGAATATAGCATATATATAAAAAATTTAAGTACTGGGATAAAATTGATAGTTATGAAATTAGCAGAAAAGTGTATATTTATACAAATACAAATACAATTAAAAGGAAAATATAATTTTTGTAAAAATATTTATACTTCTCAACATTATGGTCAACAAAATACTAAAAAAAGATATAGAAAACCAAAAAGAAATATTTTAGGAAAAAGTATTATCTTAGAAAATCCTCAACTAGAAAACCATATTTAAATAAAAATAGGCATGTTAGAAAATTTAGTAAAAATAGAACTTATAAAAATAAATTGCATTGTTATAGTTGCAGTCAACCTAATTATTTAGTAAGAGATTGTCTTAGAAAAAATAATTTATACAATAAGCAAATAACATTAGTAGAATATATAAATGAAGATATTATTGACATAAATGAATACATATTAGATTTAGAAAGTGTATATAGTATAATATCGATTGATGATGTAGACTACCATCAAACCTGAGTCAAATGAAAAGATAGAAGATTTAAAATTTGTAGAAAAAATAACTCATACCCGCTCTCCAAAAAACCTATTGTCTTATTTATCTTAGTTAGATAATGTAGAAGATACCCTTCACGAATTAGTCCTTGTAGATTGTGAGCATGTTTGGATATATAAGAAAAGATCAGATAGCAAACCTTGCTACTTATGTGAAAAACATCCCTTCTTTAGTACTTATATGACAATGTAGTAAGTGTTTACAAGAAGCCTATAAAATTTCTTTAGAAAAATAAAATATATAATTAAAAAAATAAAAAAAGGAAAACAAAAATAGAAAGAAAATCCTGTAGAACATCATTTAGAAAGAAGAACTAGGATAACAGAACAAAAAGTAGACCAATTAGAAGATCATGTGTATAAAACAAATATTGAACAAGTTCAAACAATTCAAGATAGTTATAATCCGACTATAGAAATATTAGACAAAAAGAAAAATGATAGAACATATAGTATAAATGTTCTTATCCTTATTAAAATAGATACCTTAGAATTAGAGGTACCAGCTTTAATTGATATTGGTTGTAGTAATTCAATCCTTAATAGTACAATAATTTATGAAGAATGTTGATGTGTACGAAGGTATACAAAATCATATAAAAAATAAGCACATTCCCAATCAAATTTAAATTAAAACATTAATCCCAAATTACACATATGAGCAAACGTACCCATCATTAAGCATAGTATAGGGTTTAAAACGAGTATCAATTCTCAAGGAATAAGTATGCATTAATCATTTTTCTTTCATTGTTGAATCGACTCAATAAAGTGAAAAAGAATAAAAAATAAAATAAAAGAATATATACATGTCAAGATGGAGAATTATGTAACTCAAACCATTATTTTGACAAATATGACCTTAAAGTACCCAATCATTAGCATAACTAATCATTTTCTTGGCATCATGAAGGATTAAAAGTGATTCACTTCTTTTCTAATCCATAAAATCACTATCTTCTAGACAAATTAGCATCACATATCTCGTCTTAACTAATTCACCCAAAAGATGCATTAAACACAATCCTTGATTAAATCTTCATATCCTGGCAAATTTAAAATATGAAATTAACCAATGAATCCATATCCTGGCAGACATCAACTAACATTTAATTACCCAATTCTTAGCAATTAACCCATTTTCCAAGTAAGTTAATAAACAATAAATATGAAATTAATGAATTAAGACCACCATCAACCCCTTTCCCAAGCAAGTTAATAGAAAGAAACAACAAATTAATCTTGTAATCAGTATAAGTAATTAAATACCAAGAATAACAATCAATTAATCAAAAGATCAAAGTAACTCTAAAAATAATAAATACAAAAAACAGTGTCAAATTACAATAAAACAATTAATGCATCATTGTTCAAGAAAAGAAAACAAAGTTAAAAGAAAGCACCTATAGACAAGCATCCTTCTTCCTTCGTCGACTGTCTTGTACAATCCTCCTTAATTTTGAGTGATTTTGTGTTTTGCTCCTTCAATTCATCCTTTTGACTTATGTTTTTTTCTCTATTTATAGGTTTTAGAAGTGCCTAAATTCATCCATCTAGGGTTTCTGGCCGAATAGAAGTAGGAAAATATCAAAACTCTGAAAATTGTCAAAAAATGCACACAAAAATCGAGGCACCGCCTTAGTACCAGTGCACAGCCGGCGCCGTCTGTCTTGCCTAGGGCCGGCGCCAGTTGCATTCTGTCCCTCTATCCGTTCGTCGATTTTTCTCAATTTTTGTGCTAATTTCTCCAGGTTGCAGCCGGCACAGCCTCTGGGCTCCTAACCGGTGCCAGCTGTGTTCTATTTAGCTCATATTTCACAGATTTTTATCACCTTGAAGTGCGTGCCCAGCAGCACGTGGCCGGCACCGCCTCTCCTGTCCTGGCCGACGTCGCTTCTAGTCTGTTTAGCGACGATTTTGCCTTATTTTACTCCTAAAATCTAAAATAATGTACAAAATACCTTTCCAAGGGTAATCATTCATGCTACAGAGAAATGCCGTTTTGGGGCCCAGTTGATACAATCTATCACAAGGCTCTTCGAGACCTCTCAATAGAAAGATATGTCTTCTCCCCCATTTTCTTGGCTTACGGAGCTTGAGAAAGAGGATACCCCTTTCCCAAAAGAACAGCAAAAGGAACGAACTCTAAGTCCCAAGGTCAAACCCAAGACCTAAGAGCAGTCCTGAGAGCTTTATTGGGACTGAACGAACTGTACACGCGTTAGCTTTTCATTTACAAAGTACCAAGCAAGAGGAACCGCGTTAGCTGTATCGTAACAAGCAAGAGTAACCTCCTTTGTTTAGCTGTATGGATCTCAAATATAAAGGAATATGATCAGTTATTACACAAAATATATCACAAAATGGCCTCAAATAATTAGAAAATATATGACTAATTTAGGCCCTATCACATTCCCCCATACTTAGCTCTTTGCTTGTCCTCAAGCAAAGAATCAAAGACAAGTAGAAAAACACAAGTTTTTACAAAATCACTCAATCAATTTCAAATTTATATTTCTAATGCTTTCTTTATTCAAGACAACAAAACATATGCTACTATACCTTTCATAATAAATGCAAGACTTGTGTAAGTAAAGAATGACTAGTAGAACCATCCCAACACTTAATATCATTCTCAAACCATTGGAAAGAATTTAGTTCAAAAAATATGCATTCCATAAGTTTACTTTTCATACACTCTCTCCACTAATTCAAGACATATCATGATTCTACTTAATTCAAGTAGGACTTTTAAGCTTGTAATGTAAGGCTAAAGGGTTTGTAATGTAGCTGTTAAACGAAGGATATAAGAAAATCAAATATCAAAGAAGATGAGAGTTTGCAAGAAAAGGATAAACAAAATGTACCAAGAGATTTCAAACTTTTCTTGTTCTCCTATCACAAAACCCATCAAAAACCCATAACCTTGTATAGCAATCATATTACAATTCAAGCAAATCTTGCATTTTTTTCATCAATAGTTCTCAACTCATCAATCATATTGCACAAGATCATCAAAATTTCAGCAATTCTTATTCCAACTCAACCAACATTCTTCCTTTGCTCTTCTTTTCTTTTTCTTTCAGATTTTCTTTTCTTTTTCTCTTCTTTTCAAATGCTGCTTTTGTTTGTTTCTCAATTTTTTTTCTTTCAACATTTTCTAGCAACCTTTTGTTTTTCTCAATGTTTATTTTTCTTCCTCCTTTCTCCTTTCACAACTCCAACTCAACACATTTACACAAGTATTCTCCCTCATAATTCTTCTTTTTCAAATGCTGCTTTTGTTTGATGCATGACTGAAAGTAACAAGTCATGACATTTACATAAGTATTCTTCCTCATAATTCTTCTACTTGTACTTTTATCCATCAAGAGCAATCAAATATTTGGAAGGTAAATCAAACTCTCAAAAAGAAGTAATGGACAAAGTATGATAATGGGTTTAAGAAAGAAATTAACAATTTAGGCTCAAAATAGACACTAGGGATAACATAAAATAGGTAGGCTTGAAAATCTCAAACTATCCATAAAATGTCTATTACCGTCATCCCTAAGTTAAATCATGAATGTCTTTCTTATTTCCCCTCGAGAAGTATTCAAGTAAGTTCTAGAATGTTCAATGAATTTTAGTAGAAAAATAAGTTTAAGAACAATGTAAAGTATTTAATCAATAACCACTTAGTCCAAGTGCGTGCAAAAAGTCATGTATAAGTCACAAATGATATAGAACATATGCGCTATGATCTAGCACAAAGACATGCATTAAAAATACATCTTGAAAGCTCAAACAAAATTCAAAAAATTTGCTCAAAAGGTTCAAAGAATTTCAAGAAGAATGAAGAAAGAATTTCAAGAAGAATGAAGCATAGAAGAATTCCCATTCTAACTACTCTCCCACACTTAAACTGGACATGGTCCTCAATGGCCAAATAAATAGAGCAAGAAAATATCGCCACGGGACGAAAAATAAAGGGAAAAAGAGAAGAAAGAAAATACTTCCATGGCATTGTGCATTCTTCTACAAAAGAGTTGAATTTCGGCAGAAAGATGTATTGTTGAAGTACCTAGAAAGAAAAATACACAAAAGAAACACACTAAAGTATAAAAGCTAGAAAATAAAAAATAAGCAAAGAGTAAAGAAAATAGTATGAAAAAGAAAAGTACAAGAAATAACTAGAAAAGTCATGAAAATATAAAGGAAAAAGAAAGTTACAAATAGGAACAAGTGTAGAAAAATCATCTCAGTCCTCCCCATCATCATTATCATGTGCTGAAGTGCCATCACCGCCATGTGGTCCCGGAAAACACTGCATCCACTGAGCCCATTGCTGCTCCTGAATAGTCTACCTTCGGGCAATGTCATCAATGGAGTCTCGCATGTGTAGCAACATCTCCATCTACTGAGCTAACTGTCCCATCACCATGGTCTCAAAGTCAGTCCTTGGTTGGGACTGTGAACTACTGGCTCGTGCTCGCGATGGTGGTGGTGGGTGCTGCCCCTCCACAGATGGTAGCTGTCCGGGATACTGTGCCTCATAGGGAGTTAGCCATTTCTTCATCTCTTAGCTATATTTGTACCCACAGCTTATCAACGTTTGCTCCGTGACTAGGTCATACTCAATGGTAGTCTCAGTCAATTCTCCCTTAGTACTAATACCAAAATCTTACAGAATTTTCATGATTATTAGAGGAAAGACGAAGGCTTTGGTCTAGAGACGATAATGAACCACATCCCTAATGGATTGTATGATCAATGGGGCAAGAGAGATAGGTTGAGTGGTCATTATCCTATGCAAGATGTACATATCAATAATGTGTGTCTCATTGAATCCACTGGCTCAGGGTACAACATTAAAAGTAAACATGTATACTAGAGCCTGAAAGTTGGCATCAAGATCATTGTTAGAGTAGAAGCTGTTGGCTTGAAAAACATTTTTCTTGTGCAACCCTAGAGTAGCTCTAGTTCCAATGGCATCCCAATTAGGGTCAGAAAGAAGTTTTTGATGATTAGTATCTATCCCCAGCCAAGAATCATCATCATACACATGGAGAAGAGTGGTTAAATGGTTTCTTGTGATGAAAATGGGGGTTCCCTTCACTCGTGTCTCAATGTGTGGAAGATAGTTATTGTCCTTTACAACCATGTTAGCATAGAATTCTTTTATGAGCACTAGACAATAATCTCCATTAAGCTGTACTATAGGTCCCCACCCTAGTCTCCTAAATATCACTCCTACTTTAAGGACACGGTTTAGGGTAGGTGCAAAGGTACGCTCCACAACAATCTTATTTGAGGACCTCCTATTGTACTCTGCTGGCCTGAGGAACATGGGGTCTATAGACGAAGGGGCTTAGGAAGAAGAAGCTTTAGCCTTTTTGGATGATTGGCCCCGTGCTCTAGACATATTATGAAGGAGATAGTAGTGAAGATAGAAGTATAAGTACTTAGAAGCTCAAAGATTTCAGAAGAATATAATCTCCCATTTTTCAAACACAATGCACAACACAACACTCAACTCTCAACTAGCTCACACCACAATTCCCAAACTCCTTAAAGTATACATTTCACCAACACAATAACCAATTCAATCTCCTCCAATCAATTCACCACAATTTTCACACAACCTGCAAGAATAAACATAATATCTCACTGGAAAGTGTAAATGTGCTAAACAAACCCAATGTATCTAGATGCTCATAACATGATCGTGTGAATTATAGAATCATCATAGCATTATAGTGATCAAGTGTAAGATAATTCAAGGCCAATGTGCAACTAGTTACTCAATCATCATAATAGCCATAATCATACCCTTAAGCGAATACACAAACTCCCTAATGATCATGTGAATGAATAAAGTTCTCTAGAATCATCAACTCATAATATATCCAATGTCATAAAGCTCACAATTGATTCACAATGCAAGAGAACATTAAATATTCCAAATTTTGGCAAAAATATACCTAAAATTATAAAAATTTACCTACAATATTTTAACCGTGGGAATTCAAGAAAAAATGTGCCTTTATATTCTCCTATGCATGGGCAAGCAAAACATGCATCATTTTTCTAGAAATCAAAGCTCTTTAAAGGAAGATGGAAGATTGAATTTTTGTGAAAAATAGAAGATTTAGAGGATTTTGATCTGTAAAATCAACAAAAGAATGATAGATTGTTACTCTAGAAGTGTTTGGAAGGTGAAAAATCATATTTTGAAAGGTTTAGGATGTGGAGCTGGCGCGGGTTAGAGAGAATTTGAGAGGGAGTTGGAGAATTTGAAAGAAAAAATGGCCAAATTGGCCTGTTTTTAGTGCCTCCCGCGATAAGAGCCGACGCCGGTTCCGGGCCTGGCAGTGCCGGCCCTAGGCTATCTGGGCTCCTTTTTTTTTTTTTGTAGAAAATGAAATAAAAATAATGAACACACAGCAGTGATGAATAATGCAATTCAATTCATGAAGAAATAAATAAAAATGAAACAAAACAAAGAAAATAAAAAATTGTTCCAAATCACAAAAACTTAAAGCAAGAAAGACTTCAATTTAGCTAGTTGATCACGTGGATTTTCTTTGGTGTTCCCTGGTAATGTCCCTGCTTGACGATTCCCAAATAATTTAGCTGGTTGGCCAATTTGGCTCTCTAAGTTGTGCATAGAGGCCTCTAAGTTCCTTATTGTAACATCAATCCCTTGGAATTTAGTCTCCGTTGTACTTACCAATTGGCCAATCAATTCCTCTAATGGTGGCTTGGAAGGTGCTGAATTGTTGTTCAAAGAAGGTTGGTTCCTTTGATTTCCCCTAAAGTTGAAAGAGCCCTGCCTAGGTTGGTTTGCATTGTTCCAAGAGAAGTTAGGGTGATTTCTCCAATCAGGATTGTAAGTAGATCTATAGGGATTATTACTTGGACGGCCATTACCTGCAAAGGCTACTTGTTCCGTAGTTTCTTAAAGTGAATCCATATTTTGGCACTCATGATTTAGGTACCTTTCTCCATAGAAGTCACAACTTACATTTAGCACTTGGCATTGAGGCATCACCATTTGTTCCATCTTTTGAGTTAAAGCTTCCACCTTAGCTTCGAAAGCTGCCACAGCATCCATTTTGTGCACTCCTTGCATACGAGCTCTAGACCTTGCACTGCCCCAAGAATAATTATTAGAAGCCAAATTTTTAATGAGATCGAATACTTATTCCGGGGTCTTATGATTGATTGAACCCCCTACATAAGAGTCCACCACTTGTCGTGTTGCAAACGTAAGGCCATTAAGAAAGATGAGCATCTGCATTCCTAGCTCAAATCCGTGATGTGGGTACTTTCTCAATATTTCCTTGAACCTCTCCCAACTTTCATACAAAGGTTCAAAATCTCACTGTTAGAAGGCAAAAATTTCGTTTCTAAGTTTGGATGTCCTAGCTGGAGGAAAATATTTGGCAAGGCATTTTTCAACTAGGGCATTCCAAGTGGTGATGGAACCTGTGGGTAAAGACTTTAACCAGGATTTGGCTCTATCTCTCAAAAAAAAAAAAAAGGAAAAAGTCTTATTTTTATGACATTTTCAGAAACACCATTCATCTTAAATGTATCACAAATTTCAAGAAAACTAGCTAAGTGGGCATTGGGATATTCTTCAGGTAGCCCATCAAATTGGACTATATTTTGGACCATCTGGATGATATTGGGTTGTATTTCAAAATTATTCGCATCCACCCTATGTCTAGTGATACTCGAGCCCGTACCCAAGACTGTAGGTTTCACAAAGTCATCCATGACCCTCCTGTTATTTTCGGCATTGTTGTTTTGAGCACCGTCCATGTCTGCGAGTAAGTTCCTTTTGATTGTTTGGCGGATTTTTGACAATGTCCTTTCGATTTTAGGATCAAAATCTACTATATCGCCTTCAAATTGTCGGGTCATGTACCAAGGCTAACACCTAGAAAAGACAAAAAGAAAGTTAGATAACGGAATTCACAATTCAAACAAAATTAAAAAACAAATTAGTCAATTAAATATCAATCAAAGTTAGCACATTAGATTACAAAGATACACAAGATACAAAAGATGGTACCTTTTTGTAAAAAGAACAATTGTACAAATTTATATATTTACATATTGACATAGTTAAATCAACAAAATCCAAGCTTTCATGATATTGTTCCCCGACAACGGCGCCAAAAACTTGATGTATACGAATTTGGGTATAAAAAATTATATAAAAAATAAGCACATTCCCAATCAAATTTAAATTAAAAACGTTAACCCTAAATTACACATATGAGCAAGCGTACCCATCATTAAGCATAGCATAGAGTTTAAAACGAGTATCGATCCTCAAGGAACAAGTATGCATTAATCACTTTTATTTCATTGTTGAATCGACTTAATAAAGTGAAAAAGAATAAAAAATAAAATAAAAGAATATATACACGTCAATAATGGAGAATTATATAACTCAAACCATTATTTTGACAAACACGACCTTAAAGTACTCAATCATTATCATAACTAATCATTTTCTTGGCATCATGAATGATTAAAACTAATTTACTTCTTTTCCAATCCATGAAATCACCATCTTCTAGACAAATTAGCATCACATATCCTGTCTCAACTAATTCATCCAAAAGATGTATTAAACACAATCCTTGATTAAATCCCCATATCCTGACAAATTTAAAACATGAAATTAACCAATGAATCTCTATCCTGGCAGACATCAATTAACCTTTAACTACCCAGTTCTTAGCAATTAACCCCTTTTCCAAGTAAGTTAATAAACAACAAATATGAAATTAATGAATTGAGACCACCATCAACCCCTTTCCCAAGCAAGTTAATAGAAATAAACAACAAATTAATCTTGTAATCAGCATAAGTAATTAAATACCAAGAATAACAATCAATTAATCAAAAGATCAAAGTAACTCTAAAAATCATGAATACCGAAAATAATGTCAAATTACAATAAAACAATTAATACATCATTGTTCAAGAAAAGAAAACAGAGTTAAAAGAAAGCACTCATAGACAAGCATCCTTCTTCTTCCTTTGTCAACTCTCTTGTACAATCCTCCTTGATTTTGAGTGATTTTGTGTTTTTCTCCTTCAATTCATCCTTTTGACTTGTGTGTTTTCTCTATTTATAGGTTTTAGAAGTGCCTAAATTCATCCCTCTAGGGTTTCTAGCTGAATAGAAGTAGGAAAATACCAAAACTCTAAAAATTATCAAAAATGCGCACAAAAATCGAGGCACCGCCTCAGTACCAGTGCACAGCCGGTGCCGCCTGTCCTGCCTAGGGCCGACGCCAGTTGCATTCTGTCCCTCTGTCTGTTCGTCGATTTTTTTTCAATTTTCGTGCCAATTTCTCCATGTTGCAGCTAGCGCCGCATTTGGGCTCCCAACCAGCGTCAGCTGTGTTCTGTTCAGCTCCTATTTCACAGATTTTTATCATTTTGAAGTGCGTACCCAACAGCATGTGGCCGGCGTCGCCTTTAGTCTGTTTAGCGACAATTTTACCTTATTTTACTCCTAAAATCTGAAATAATGCACAAAATACCTTTCCAAGAGTAAAATCTCAAATATGAAGGAATATGACCAGTTATTGCACAAAATGTATCACAAAATGGCCTCAAATAACTAGAAAATATATGACTAATTTAGGCCATATCAAATGCCATCCATATGAGTCGTGGATCAATAAACTAGAGGTCTAAGGATGGTAAATGTCTATTAGAGAGGTGTTAGTACACTATTCCTCTCTAATTGCTCGGCAATGCGTAGAGGGGTATTTTAGTCATTACACATATAGGTCGAAAACTTTGCTAACGCAATATTGTCCTTGGGGTCAATATTTTCTTATAGTGATATTAGGAAATATTTAAAATGTAAAATATAGCTATTTATATTGTAAGAGTATTTTGGTCATTTTAATAGCTAAGACGATGTGTCTTTTGGTCCCCAAAATAACCTTTAAGTCATGAAATATTTGGGCAAAGAAATTGGCCTTGATAATTATGAGTTTTTATTTTATTAGTCTAATTTATTATTGAACTAGAATAAAATAAAATGTCCGAGAGATAGTATTTATTTTATCTAATTTAATTGGTTAATTAATTATTCAGGGCCTAAGGCCCAAATTGAATAATTAAAAAATTAATCTGGAACTAGATAAAAGGTATAAAGTTTTATTTGGTCTATTTGAGCTTGTTAATTATTTATTGGGTTGTTTAATAAAGCCCAGAAAATAAATAATTGAAATTTATTATTTATGGGTGTTCAAGTCCAAGAATAAATAATTTTATCTAGCCTAATAAATAAGACCAAGGTAAAATAAAATTTATAAAAAAATTAAATTATTTATTTATTTATTTATTTAAAATAAAATAAAATAAAAGCCAACACAAGATGGATCCCTTATTGTTTTGCGTGAAAGATAACAGAAAGCATGGGTGCTTTCTGTTTTTACGCAGTTGAATTATTCTCTCTCGGGGTGTATAAATGAAAAATGAATTGAAGTGGAGCTGGTGTCTTGGGCAATTGAGTGAGCTTTCAATTCACAAAAGCAAGAAAAGAAAAACAGCTCTGCGTATTTTTCATTTTGCATTGACAGAAAGCCAAACCCATTTCAAACCTTCAAGGCTTATCAAAACCCGATCTTTAAGGCTTCACCGACTGTGTTACGGGCACCATTTCGGAAGATCGAAAGCTTCACGTGGATGAGACGCAGTAAACGTTTACAAGGACGTGAGTCACTAGTCTCAAATATCCTTATACAAATATCTACACCAATGCGAAGAGGGCCATTTAATTACAGAGGTAAATTTTTCGTTTTCCTAACATGTATTTGTTTTGATGATTTTTGCCATTTTAAGCCTTCAATTGATATCAGAGCTATGGTTTGGCAAATGTAGGAAGCATGTTAGGCTTAATTAAAACAAGAAAATATTTGTTTTGGTTGAAATCTGTGATCCTTCATGTTTACTGGTATGGGTAGTTTCACTGTAAGCTTCGCGAGTGGAAATATAGGAACAATGTATTTTATTTGCTTTCCTAGATATTTGTTTGGATGATTTTTGATAAAAAAATGGTGAAAAAATCGTGTGCACAGAAGCTTTGAAACGCAGAGAAAATTTGGTGAAGAATAAACTATTGTGCAAGCCGTGGAGTTGAGCCGAGCCAAACAAGTTAAGCCGCTAGATGATGTGTGTGGAGCCATGAGCCGCAGCCGGTAGCCGACCCATCCACGCACGAGAAAGCAGTCACGCGGGTGAGGGCACGGACGCAGGCACTCGCCCGGATCCGGTCCATGGGTTCTCCCATGGGCCGTGATCCAGTGTGGCGGGTGCATGGACCCGACCGAAAAAGAAATTTTTTTGGGATTTTTGGTCCCATACCAAGCGAAATTATTTTTATTGCAATAGTTAATATTCTTTGAATATTTTGCATGAAAAATAATAGTAAAAGAAATTTTAGGATTAAACAAGACCATTAATTAATTAATATGTTTAATTTTATTATTTAGATACTTAGGTTAAAAGAATAAAAAAGCATGAAAATATTTACAATTTTCTAACTTGCTTATTTCTTTTTGTATTCTATGTGCACATTTTCTTAAAAACCAAAATCTTTAGGAATTTTTGACAAAGAAAAATATTTTTCTTCAAATAGTTAATTTTAATTCAGACAAAAATTAATTCTTAAATATTTTCTCAAATGATTTTATCTTTGACATAGAAAATATATTGGATTTAGATATTTTTGTGAATTAAAATCGAAAACTATTTTGATTGAATTTTAACAAGAAAAATTATTTTTGTCAAATTAAACTATCAAATTCTCTCAAAAATTTTATTGGAAATTTTTTGAAATTATTAAGTTTATTAACTTTAAAAAAATTAATCCATGAAAAAATTTCTCAAATGGTATAAACCTTGACATAGAAATTTTTATGGGTTTAGATATTTTATTTTGAGTTAAAAGAAAACTTAATTGAAATTTTCAAAATATATTTTTCAAGAAAAACCCTAATTTTAAAATACTAAGTGGGAGAGGGGTTCCAACGGCCCCACGCCTTCCATCATGATCATCATTAGAGATTGTGGGTCCCCTCGCGTCATTCTGGGAGTGAACCCGTATAGGATGGGAATACTACAAGGATTTAGATCTAATTGATGGATATAATTAATAACCCGAGACACGTGCTATGATCGGCCAGCCCACGTTGGAGGTTATAGTGCGGGAAATGTTTATAGGAAATGAAAAGAAACGGTCATCCGACGATGGAGTTATTTTCTAGATCATTACCTAAAAAACTATTAATACACTTAATTTGTAATGGTTAATACACTTAGCTTAGAAAACTGTTAATTTTCCCAAGAAGCTATATCAGTTTTTCTGAGAGCCAAATTAATCATATTAAAGATAATAGTGATAGGGTTAACTATTATCGGATTTAATATAAGAATAAAGTTACAAATTATTTTATTTTTTCACAAACTGAATTTTCTTTTATTTTTCGATAATTTAAAAATGGTTGGTGGAGGTTTTTTCAGTCATTTGGCCATTTTTCTCCTTGAGAATAAGCTAACGGGTTCAAATTATATAGATTAAAAAAGGAACTGGGATATAATCCTCACTGCCAAGGAGTATACGTATGTCCTCTTTGAAACCTACCCTGTTATTGGGGAGGGTTCCACTGCAGAGGAGTGTGAGGCTGAAAAAGCATGGAAGAAGGCCAACGAAATAGCTCGATAATACATGTTGGCCTCTATGTCTAATGTGCTCTAGTCAAAACACGAGCACATGACCATTACATATAACATTAGCCAATTATTAGCCACGATATTCATCGATAAGAGCCAACCTGCAAGGCAGGAGGCTCTTAGGACTATCATAAACACTAAGATGGCTAAGGAAGCATTAGTCAGGGAGTATATGCTCAAAATGATTGCTGCTTTCAAGGAAGCGGAAGTCTTAGGAGCTGTTATTAACCCCGAGAGCCAAGTGAATACAGTTCTCGAATCTCTGCCGGGCTCTTTTACTCAATTCAAGTTGAACTACAACATAAACAAATTGAACATGACTTTAACTGAGTTGATGAAAGAGCTTCAGGTGGTGGAGAAGGTCATGAAGCCACAATCCAAAGCTATGATTGCCAAGACTTTTTCTTCTAGAACTGAGCCCAAGCCCAGGAAGTTCAAGAAGAAGAAGGAAAATGCACAGGCCCAGCCCAAGAACCAGCCTAACAAGCCCAAAGGCAAATGCTTCAAATGCGGGCAGAAGGGACACTGAAAAAATGAGTGTTCAGAACTTCAGGCCAAGAAAAACCTTACAGGTATTGTTCTCTATCTAGAGTCTATTTCAATGGTTGGATCAACTTTCAATAGATTGTTGATTCTGGTACCACTGATCATATCTGTAACTCCTTGTAAGGGTTTAGAAAGATAAAAAGACTCCAGAAGGGCGAGAATAGACTATGAGTAGGAAATGGAGTACGAGTATGGGCCCTTGCAATGGGAGAGCTGGATCTAGTCTTTTATTATAATAAAGTAGTTGTATTAAAGGATATTTTATATGTACCCGATTTTAGACAGAATTTGATTTCAGTTGCAAAGCTAATAGATCATGGATATTCTGTTTCTTTCCATTCTGGTATTATTATCAGTAGAAATGGAGAAGTTTTATGTATAGGGCACATGTATGGAAATTTATTCTTTTTAAATCTTATAAACAATCAAATAAATAACGCTTAATCTGAACCTTTAAGTAAAAAGAGAAAAACCAATGTCAATGACTCATATCTTTGGCATCTAAGATTGGATCATATTAACTCAACCAGGATTCAGAGGTGAATCCATGATAGGCCCTTAGGCTTATTAAGATTGGAAAGTTGGCCTCAGTGTGAGTTCTGCCTTATAGGAACAATGATCAAAAGGTCGTTCTCCTAAAAGGCTGATAGAATCAAGGAGATATTGGGTCTTATTCATACTGATGTGTGTGGTCCTTTGTCTACTTAGGCTAAAGGGGGCTTTGAGTGCTTATCACTTTCACGGATGATTGTATAAGTTTGGTTATGTCTACCTGATGAGGCGCAAGTCTGACTCTTTTGACAAGTTCAAAGAGTTTAAAGCTGAAATGGAGCGTCGGACAGGTAAACTGATTATAACCTTACGATCGGATCGTGGTGGAGAATATCTCCTCGGTGAGTTTAAGGATTACATGGTACATCATGGAATAGTATCCTAATTCTCTGCACTGGGTACACCCCAACAGAATGGAGTAGCTGAGAGAAGGAATAGGGCATTAATGGAAATAGTCTGAAGCATGATGTTTTATACTACTCTTCCGGTCTCATTTTGGGGATATGCCTTGGAAATTGCAGCATACATTCTGAACTTGGTGCCTTTCAAGTCAGTACCTAGGACACCTTATGAGATGTGGACTAGGCGCAAGCCAAGTCTAAATCACCTCAAGATATGGGGCTGTCCAACTTATGTACTGATTAAGGGAGATGAGCCAGAACCAAAATCAGAATTATGCTACTTTGTTGGGTATCCAAAAGGGACAAAATGAGGTTACTTTTATCATCCTAAGGAGCAGAAAGTACTGGTAAGTGCTAATGCTAGATACTTGGAGGATGATCAAAATACTTTTACTAAAGGTTCAACAAGGTTGGAACTCGAGGAGAAGTTATCTTTGGAATCAACTTTTTCAGACCTGATTATAGAACAAAAAGAGGCATAGCCTCAAGAACTTGTACAAATGGAGCTTTATCGTAGTGGGAAGATATCTAGAGTTCCAGAAGATGAACAGGAGAAGCTTTCGAGCTGGTCTCTAACTATCAGGAATAAGATCCTACTAGATACAAAGAAGCTATTGTTGATGTTGATGCAGATATGTGGCATGAAGCGATGAAAATCGAGATTGAGTCTATGTACTTCAATCAGGTTTGGGATCTCATAGCTTCACTTGAAGGGATAAAATCCATTGGGTGTAAGTGGTTATACAAGAGAAAGAGGGGAATGGATGGAAAGGTGGAAACCTTCAAAGCTAGGCTTGTGGCGAAAGGGTATACTCAGAAAGAGGGAATCGATTATGATGAAACATTTTCCCTGATAGCCATGCTTAAGTCCATCCATATCTTCCTTGCCATTACATGTCATTACGACTATGAAATATAACTTGGATGTCAAGACGGCATTTCTTAATGGCCATCTTAATAAAGACATCTATATGTCCGAAATGGAAGGTTTTATTGCTAAAGACCAGGAACATATGGTCTGCAAGCTTAAGAAGTTCATTTATGGACTTAAGCAAACATCTAGAACATGGAACATTCATTTTGATGAGACTGTAAAGTCTTACGGTTTCATTCAAATCGAGGATGAACCATGCGTGTATAGGAAATTGGAAGGCATAAATGTAGCTTTTATTGTCATATATGTGGATGACATTCTACTCATTGGAAATGATGTAGGGATATTGTCATCTACTAAGGTTTAGCTGTCTAGTCAATTTAGTATGAAAGACTTGGGAGAAGACAGTTACATTCTCAGGATTAAGCTTCTTAGAAATAAGGAGCAGAGAATGTTAGGATTATCCCAAGCGACATACATTGACAAGATGCTAGCCAAGTTTAGCATGGACTCATGCAAGGGAGCTCTAATTCCTTGCAGACATGGGTTGTCTTTTTGTTCTAAGGACTGTCCTAAGTCTCAAGAGGAAAAAGACAGGATAATTCGGATTCCTTATACTTCGATTGTGAAAAATCTCATATACGCCATGTTGTGTACTAAGCCAGATATCTGTTTTGCCGTAGGCTTAGTTAGTAGATATCAGTTAAATCTTGAGGAGGTTCATTGGCAAGTTATAAAGCATATTCTGAAGTCCCTCAATAGTATAAAAGATTATATGCTGGTTTACAGGACTGACGACTTAGTTCCTACTAGATACATAGACTCAGATTTCTAGGCAGATAAGGATGAGAGAAAATCTACTAGTGGATATATCTTCACCTTATTTAGAAGAGCTATTTTATGGAGGAATATCAAGCCATCTTGTATTACTGACTCGACTATAGAAGCTAAGTATGTGGTAGTTTCGGAAGCATCTAAGGAAGCAGTCTGGCTCCGGAAGTTCCTTTCAGAACTTGGAGTTGTGCCACACATGGACAAACCGATTGTGGTATATTACGACAACTCTGGAGCAGTCTTGCAATTCAAAGAACCCAAGAACCACAACAAGGGGAAGCATATTCAGAGGAAGTACTACCAAATCCGGGATTTCATTTAAAGACGAAAAATCATGGTAGAACAGATAGCCTCGGAGAACAACCTAGCAGATCCATTCACCAAGCCTTTGGCTAAAAGAGTCTTCAAGAGACACTTAGATGCCATAAGGGTGGGCACCTACGGACTTTCTTAGTCTTAGAGTGCAAGTGGGAGATTGTTGAAATATATACCCTCTAGACTAGATTATCTGATGTAATTATTAAATTTATTAATAAAATAATTTATTCTCAAAATTTATTTGTGAATTTATATTTTATTTGTGCTTAGAAATGACTCATTGTGTTTAAGTAAATAATCCATGTGAATTGTGGTCTTTCATAGTAAGGTATGGATCACTGGTTACTTACCACATAAATATTTGTTCTTAACCGATTGATGAAAATGGGAATATCATCATGTATAGGTTATTGTGTTACGAATTCCAAATGGGGAATGGCTAACCTTTAGCCAGTGAGTAGTCCACTCACTTCATAGCATGAGCATATTTTGAATATGTCGAACAAGACCTGTAATAGTGGCTTCTAAAAGTACTATTTAAAATAAACCCAGACTATTACGACTACAACGTGGACTAATACTCTACTGCTTGAGTATGAGTTGGTGGTCTGACGAAGTTAAAAGCATATACTTTGATATACTATAGTTGAGGTTCTTTCGTAGAATCAATATACTTGTATGTTGGGTATATGTTAGTAGTTAGTTAAGACAAACTTGTACAAGATAGCTTCTACGCTATATCACCCATTGTGACTGTTCGAATAATCTAATTATCCAGAGCCTTGGGGAACATGACTTCGGTGTTTACTTTAGGGTAGCTCCCTTGAAAAGTGGAAACATTCTAAGAGTCGTGAATCATTGGATTAGAGGTCTAATGATGGTAAATGTCTATTAGAGATGTGTTAGTACACTATTCCTCTCTAATTGCACGGCAATGCGTAGAGGAGTATTTTAGTCATTACACATGTAGGTCGAAGACTTTGCTAATGCAGTATTGTCCTTGGGGTCAATATTTCCTTATGATGATATTAGAAAATATTTAAAATACAAAATATAACCATTTATATAGTAGGGGTATTTTAGTCATTTTTGTAGCCAAGGCGATGTGTCTTTTGGTCCTCAGAATGGCCTTTAAGTCATGAAAGATTTTGGTTAAGAAATTGATCTTGATAATTATGGATTTTTATTTTATTAGTCTAATTTATTATTGGATTAGAATAAAATAAAAGGTTCGAGAGAGAGTATTTATTTTAATTAATTAATTAATTAATTAATTAATTAATTAATCAGGGCCCAAGGCCCAAATTGAATAATTAAAAAATTAATCTGGAACTAAATAAAATGTATAAAATTTTATTTGGTCTATTTGGGGTTGTTAATTATTTATTGGGCTGTTTAATAAAACCCAAAAAATAAATAATTGAAATTTATTATTTATGGGTGTTCAAGCCCAAGAATAAATAATTTTATCTGGCCCAATGAATAAGACCAAGGTAAAATAAAATTTATAAAAAAGTTAAATTAATTAATTTAATTAAATTAAAAAAAACGACAACACGGGATAGATTCCGTGTTGTTCTGTGTGAAGGATAACAGAATGTATGAGTGCTTTTTGTTTTCACGCAAATGAATTATTCTCTCTCGGGGTGTGTAAATGAAAAATGAATTGAAGTGGAGCTGGTGTCTTGGGCAATTGAGTGAGCTTTCAATTCACAGAAGCAAGAAAAGAAAAACAGCTCTGCGTATTTTTCATTTTGCATTGACAGAAAGCCAAACCCATTTCAAGCCTTCAAGGCTTATCAAAACCTGATCTTTAAGCCTTCACTGGCTATGCTACGGGCACCATTTCAAAAGATCGAAAGCTTCGTGTGGATGAGACGCAGTAAACGTTTGCAAGGACGTGAGCCACTAGTCTCAAATATCCTTATACAGACATCTACATCAGTGTGAAGAGGGCCATTTAATCACAGAGGTAAATTTTTCGTTTTCCTAATATGTCTTCATTTTGATGATTTTTGCCATTTTAAGCCTTCACGGACATCTCTACTGCCTTTTGGGAAAGAAAGAAGCACATAGTGAGCTTACCCTGCATAGATAATTTTGATGAATCCATGACAGCGACAAAAGTTAGACCAATTCAGATGAATCAAGAATTGTTTGAATACTGCAAACAAGAAATACAGATTTTATTAACACTATAATTAGAGAATCAAGATCACCATGGTCTTGTGCAACCTTTTATGTAAATAATAATGCTGAAAAAGAATGCGGTGTTCCTCGATTAGTCATTAATTACAAGCCCTTAAATAAAGCCTTAAAATGGATAAGATACCCAATTCCCAACAAATGAGATTTGTTGAAACGAACGTATAAAGCTATCCTTTATGGTAAATTTGATATGAAATCAGGATTTTGGCAAATTTATATTAAAGAAGAATATCGATATAAAACAACATTTAATGTTCTCTTTGGGCAATATGAATGGAATGTCATGCCTTTTGGATTAAAGAATGCCCCTAGTGAATTCTAGAAAGTCATGAACGATATCGTTAATCCCTATACCTCATTTAGTATCGTCTATATTGATGATGTATTAATCTATAGTGAATCTCTTGGCAACACTGGAAACATTTAAGTCTTTTTCGTGAAATTATCACGAAAAATGGGCTGGTAGTAAGTGCCCCAAAACTGAAACTTTGTCAAACCAAGATTTATTTCTTAGGTCATGACTTAACCCAAGGAACCATTGTACAACCGTCTTCGCAAAGATCCTATCCCTTGGGGTCCAGAGCAGACACAAATCGTTCAAAAAATTAAAAAGATTGTCAAAAAGCTTCCCTGTTTAGGAATTCCAGATTTAATAGCGTTTTTTATTGTTGAAATTAATACCTCTGAACTTAGTTATGGAGGTATACTAAAAAAAAAAAAAAGATCAACTCCTCTTCAGAACAATTAGTCAGATATCACTCGGGTGTTTGGCTATCCAATCAAAAGAATTATAGTACAATCAAGAAAGAAATCCTTTCAATTATTTTATGCATTTCAAAATTTCAAGATCATTTGATAAATCAGAAATTTTTACCCCTCATTGATTGTAAAGTAGCCAAAGATGTGTTACAAAAAGATGTTAAAAATTTTGTTGCCAATCAGATTTTTGCCAGATGACAAGCTCTTTTATCCAGCTTTGATTTTGATATTGAATTCATCAAAGGAAAAAATAATTCTTTACCAAATTGCCTAACCCGTGAATTCTTGCAAGGATATGTGTAATCCTTATCATCTGTAACACAGTATTCAACACTGTGATGAGTACCAATTCAGTTCTGGAGCTCATTCATTCCTATGTGCACCCCTATAAATAAAGTACGAAACCAACAAATGCTTAAATGGATCAATGACAGCGCATTCAACCACAAGCAGGTAACAGGTTTGATGTTCTCAATTCTTTTCCTTCTCTTCCCACAAATATAGTAAGCAGACCACCGCTTACTATGAATTTGTTCGATCCAGCTTCACCACAAAAGCTACTGAAACCCAAAAAACAAATCAATCCTTTTATGCTTTATCATCTCCGACTTCTTTCAAAGAAGTTGTAACTCCTAAAACTCTGGTCAAACCCGAGAAACCGGTCCTCCCTACCAAAGAGAATTTTGATTTTATGCAAAAAGTAGTTATTTCAATTTTAGCTTTACAGAGCTAGCTTCTAAACCAAAAGGAAAAATTGTCAATAAGCTCCATCCAGAAACTTATAATCAATCTAGTCATTTGTTCAAAGCCGAGCCTTTGAAAAATCGTCTTTAATATGAACACATCTTTTATGCCACTGGTTCGATTGAATTCGAACATGAACGAAATACCAATCGTGCTAATAAAAGTATTGCTTATTCTAAATGTCGAATCATTAAGATTTTCGACCTAAACACTTGGAAAGTTACTGGTATTTATACTCTAATTCAGTTTAAAACCCCTTTTAAACCTCCTACTTACAATTTCATGGATTATATCGATCCTTGGCATAATTTTATGTATCTACGAGACCTCACTCATACCTGATTTGTCAAATATGGCAAAGAAACAATCAGCACCATGCCCAGGTGGTTCTATGCTTGGTGGAAACAGTTTGGTGGAAAGAAAGCCAATCTCTCCATATCAAACTAAGAAAGATTTGCACAATTTGTAATAGAAAAGCAGTTACAAGCCTTATCGCTGAATATCCAGCTATGCAAATTTTATTTTGAGAAAAAGATTTGTTTGTTGGAATGTGTGCCCTCTTAGACTAGGTTTCTGATACAAAAAATTGAATGCTTTAATAAAAGAATTTATTTCAGAAATCGTTTGTGAATTTACTTTTTGTTTGTGCACAATTTCGTTTGAAAAAGACCCATTGTGTTTAAGTAAGTGGTCCATGTGAATAGAGGTCTTTCACAGTAAGGTATGAATCACGGGTTACTTAACACATAAACATTCGTTCTTAATCGATTGATGAGAATGAGAATCTCATCATGTCTAGGTTATTATGTTATGAATTCCAAATGGGGAATGACTTACCTTTAGCCAGTAGGTAGTCCACTCACTTCATGACATAAGCGTATTTCGAATACGTAGAATAGGACCTGTAGTAGTGGTATCTTAAAAGTACTACATGGTAGAAACCTAGACTACTACCGCTATAGCGTGGACTAGTACTCTATAACTTGAGTATGAGTTGGTGGTCTGACGAAGCTGGAAGCATATACTTTGATATGCTATAGTTGAGGTTCTATCGTAGGGCCAATATATTTGCATGTTGGGTATGTATGACTAGTTAGTTAAGACAAACTTGTACAAGATAGTTTCTACACTATATCGCCCCTTGTGGTTGTCTGAATGATCTGAATATCCAGGGCCCTGGGAAACATGACTTGAATGTTTGCTTTAGGGTAGCTCTCTTAGAAAGCGGAAATACTCTAGGAAGTCGTGGATCATTGGACTAGAAGCCTAAGGATGGTGGATGTCATTTAGAGAGGTGTTAGTAAACTTCTTCCTCACTAAATGTACGACGATGCGTAGAGAGGTATTTTAGTCATTTTACCTGTAGGTCGAAAACTTTGCTAATACAGAATTGTCCTTGGGGTCAATATTTCCTTATGGTGATATTAGGAAATATTTAAAATGCAAAATACAATTATTTATATAGTAGGGGTATTTTGGTCATTTTAGTAACCAAGGCGATGTGTTTTTTTGGTCCTCGGAATAGCCTGTAAGTCCTAATTAATTTTTGGGCTGAGAAATTGATCTCAGTTGAGAGGGTTTTATTTTATTCAGGAAGTTTAATTTATTATTAGACTGTAATAAAATAAATTGAGAGAAATTTATTATCTGGTTTAATTGGTTAATTAATTATTCAGGGCTCAGGTCCAATTTGAATAATTAGAAAATTAACCGGGACTTAAACTAGAGGAAAATAATTAATACTTAATTGTTTATTTAATTAATCCCAAGAAATAAATAATTAAAGTTTAATTATTTTTTGGTTCATTTGGGGACATTAATTATTTATTGGATTATTTATTTAATCCCAAGAAAAATAATTAATGTTTATTATTTTGGACTTTTCAGGTTCAAGAAAAATAATAAATATTATTTTGGTCCAATAGCTTGGACCATAGGATTTTTCCAGACACAGTTCAGAAGAGTTTATGGTGAAACCAAAATTTATTTTGTTAATAATATTCGGGTGTTTGAAATATTAAATCTCGGGAATATTATTTTTATCAAAATAATTATTTTTTGTTTCATGACTCTTGACTTTTTGTGTGGAAAAATAAAATGAAATTAAAAAATAAATAATAAAATTTTCTCAAGACTTTTGGCTCTGTGTCTCTCGTGTCTTTTCTCCTACTGGCTTTTGGTTTTTGTTTTCTTAACATAAGAAACCAAAGGAAGCTAACCGGGATGATATGAGAGGAAAAATCTGAGGTGGTTTTCTTCTTCCCATTTTTCTGTGCTCACCAACAAGGATTAGGGAGGGTAATATTTTGTGAACTGAAAAGCCTGGCATTCATTACACCGGAGGAGAATACCGGAACCGGAGCTTTAACCCTTGGGAGAAGAAGGAAGCTGTTTTTGGTGATTCAATTTACTCAACCATATTCTTCAAGGTTTAAGGCTTCAAGAGATATGGTTTTAATCCCTCCCTGTTACTGCTATGCTCTGATATATATTTGTTCTGTCTGTTTTTATTCCTACCGTGAGCATGCTCTGTTAATGTCAATTCCTTCATTGTTATGTATTAGGATAGAACTATAAAATAGATTCCATCAATTCTATAAAATACCTTTGTAAAGAAATCAGAATTAAAGGATGGACACCTGTCCTGAAAGCACAGCAAATGGATATAGATGCTCAATCCTCTTCCAGCAAAGGAAAAAGAATATCCAAAGCAGAGCTGCAGCTTCAACTATAACTTCTTCAACAACAAATTCATCAAGCAGATGATGAAAGTGAAATAGAATCTCAACCAGACTTCAGTATCTTTGACAATAGAGATATGGACAACCTTTTCGATTTTTCTCAAGCATACCTCTGTCAAAGTCCGTAATAACAAGACTCCACTCCAAGTGGAAATGAGCAATAAGATAAATCAAGTTGTATCATCAGTCAAATCAGCTTTATTTCATTGCTCAGCTCTTTTGCAAAATAATTTTGAAGACAACAACTAGTGGTGGACCCCTCCTGTAACACCCCATATTTTTACCTTGTCGTAATGGGTCGGGTTCAAGCGGGATGTCGCCCCATCTGACGTCTCAGACTAGGGATCTTTATAACAATGTAACTTATAGTAAGCAGGTAAAGTCAAAACTTAAGTAAACAAAGGAAACATGCTTTTTATTTATGTAACATATGAGTCATGATCGATACATTGTCATAGTTCCCAAAATACATGAGCTAAACCGCCTCATAGTCTATATACAATGTTCCATATACAATGTTCACTTCAAAAGATTAACTATCCAGCGTTAGGGAAGAAGTCTGGGCAGTACCGTTATTAGTCTTCAGCTCCAGCTCCTAAAAAAAAGAACAAACATACGTGTGAGTGGTATACTCAATGAGTTCCGTGTGTGCTAGTGTTTTGCTTAGAAGAGAAAGTTGGTTTTCATTTTCTTTGCTGAAATAAATTTCGTAACCTGAAAAAGGCAATGATTGACAAATTTAAATTCAATTTATTATGTACTTCCGTAAAATAATGGCTTCTAAACACATGGCCCCTAATTCAAAAAATGCGGGTTCTTCCCCATCTAGAAGTGCGACCTGCGTGCAAAGTTCAAAGAACTTCGCCTTCGGCTACATGGTCTCTTATGCCAGGGACTGCGCCTTACAACATATCACCCATGTTATGCCGGAAGGGTGAGCAGCGTACTAATGTACCTCACCGTGTACTTAGGGATCTTTTACTTGACACCATAAGCCAGGAGTCCAAATCCTAACGTCAATTACCATTGAGGTGGCAAGGGGTTGAACACACCGAGTGTCCCCGCTCAGTCTCGTGTGAACAACCCACCATCACAATCATTAGGCAATTGCCAGGCTCACAACGACTAGACAGGGACGGCTAATTCCATTGTCCTGTCGCCCCGTTCGGAGTAAGATAAGCCCAATAACTGGACCAGGTTATTTGGGTTCATCTATCTCTAACGAAGGTTAGTACAAAGGTCAAAGCCATTGCTAAGTACTCAACGTCACCACTGATTCACATAATCAATATATTCCTCTGAAAGGAGTCTGCTCTCCCCGAAGGGAATTCAAAATAACTCATTCTAGGGACCAAAAATCATTTTCTAAAATTTTACATCACCCGAGTGGGTATTTTCAGGAGCTAGCAAAATTGTATAAATCTCATCTCGGAAGCCATTAAGCATAAAGAGAGCTTATTTTAAGCATAAAGAAAGCTCATTGAAACATTTCGTTCATCTCGGAAGTCTTTAAGCATAAAGGAAGCTCATTGAGACATTTCGTAAATATCAATTAGACTGGATTCATAGGCTTCAATCATATCAAGAAGACATAGTTTATATCAGAGAAACATTAAACTTTGTCAGAAAAATACATAGCAAATGGTGGTTTTAAAAATCAAGGGACTCACCTTGTATATTAAGTCGAAGTTGCACTTGTATGGACCTAAAAGATGCTCTCTTGACTTGATTCACCTGCACCATTGGTATATTCCTTTGTCATTACTCAATGGTTTCAAATGCTTAATGGTTTGATTAAGGTTTCTATAATTTTCTTAAAGAAATAAATGGATTAGTGCTTTGGATGGTTTTCTGGTTTTACAGCTTTACCACCCTCCACCATTCTTCACACAATTTATTCAATATAGGTCCAAATAGGGTGAGGATACTTCCATAATATTCCTAAGATATCCCTTTATCAATTTCAGGTCATGAGTCATGCAAAATCCATCCCATTTTGTACATTTTTCCAGTTAATTCCACTGTTCCGAGTTTGGAGTTCAGTTTCGTCACTTTCCAGTATTTTGTTCATAACTCTTCCAATTCAGGTCTAAATGAGGTGAAACCACTTCCTAAATACTCCTAGGATATTTCTCTATCAATTTCAGGTCATGGGGTATTCAAACCTCTCTCCATTTCGTTCAGTTTTCCAGCTAAACTTGCTGCTCCGAGTTGGGTGGTTCAGAATTAAAGTTTAGGAACCTAACTTGTTTTAACTTATTCCCCTAGTTTCTTCAACATACCCTACCTCATTTAAACTCTTCAATACTTCATTTAAAATCCCAATATCAGCATTCCAATAGGTTTTCATATCCAACACTTCTCTTTTATCCAAATAAATTAATTATCCCAAGCTTATCAAACTAGTAAGTTTAGGCAGTTTACATTATTCTTGCTATTTCTGATCTCTTAGTCATCCAAACCCACATATTGGGGAATTCAATTAAAACTTGCTTCCAAATATTACGGCACTTATAAGATTTTAGAAAGAACTGGTAGCATTGCTTATTTGCTATTACTTCCTCCTCACGCTAAGATACACCTTGTTTCTCATGTAAGACATTGAAGAAGAAATTGGGTAATAACCAGGTGGTTGTTGATTTACCTATAATTAGTCATGGTGGGCAAACTTTATTAGAACCAGAAGAGGTGCTACAGTCAAGAAGCGAAATAAAGCTAGTATTCGATGGCTACAAGTGGACTAATTTCCTTGCTATAGATGTGGCATGTCATTTTGCAAAGGATATGAGAAAGACTCCAAATAATTTAGTACATTATTTGCAACACTCTTTAATACATCACTAAAAATACGACACGCGACTATTGATTTAAAAAAAATATAATAATCAGTAATGATTTTAGAAAAGAATGAATTGAATCTCTCTTAAATGAGCAATCATGTGTTGTATTTTTAGTGGTATATTAAAACCATATGTCGTATTTTTAGTAATGTATTAAAAAATATTACAAATAGTGTACTGGATGGTGCTGAGTCCCTTTGGAAGGGAAGGCAATGTCATGAGAAAGGAAATAATGTTGTTGTTTTAGGGACAATGTTCTATTAATTGCTTGGGTCACTAGTGTTATAAAATTTTGACAGTGTCAAAATAAAATCTATATACAATAAATCTCTGACTCTTATTTGCACAAAAATTTCTTTAAACTTCTCTCTTTCTTTTCTCTCACAATTTTCTTTAACAATTCTCTCACAATTGGTATATATCGAGCTTGGAGAAAAGCTCTATTTATAGAGCTCTATTAGTGAAATGAATCATCCTCCACTAATATGTATTAGTGGTGTCTCCACTAACTTTTAATAGTGGACATCCATATCCACTAATGGAATTAGTGGATTTTCCACTAATTTATAACACTCTCCATTGGATATCCATTATATAAAGAATATACATCGTTAAAACCTTACTAGATAAAAACTCAATGGGAAAAAAAAATCTAGTGAAGGAAAAATAGTACACTATTCTATATGTCTACTTATTACTCCCCCTGATAAGATGATTCCTTTAAATCTTTGAATTGATGCATACCGATTTTATATCTCAACTTCTCAAATATTGCAGTTGGTAAAGTATTTGTGAAAATATCTAACAGGTTGTCACATGACCAAATTTGTAGCACATCAATTTCACCTTTCTTTTGGAGTTATGAGTAAAGAAGAATTTTGGTGAAATATATTTTGTCCAATCTTCTTTAATATATCCTCCTCATAGTTGAGTTATGCAAGCTGCATTATCTTCATAAAGAGAAGTTGGAATATCTCTTCTAGAAGATAATCCACAACTTTCTCGAATATAATGAATCACTGATCTTAACCATACACATTCTCGACTTGTTTCATGAATGGCTATAATTTCAGCATGATTTGAAGAAGTAACTGCTATAGATTGTTTTGTAGAACGCCGTGATATAGCAGTATTTTCACATGTAAATAGATAGTCCATTTGAGAACGTACTTTATGTGGATCAAATAAATAACCAGCATTTGCATAACCTATCAATGTATGGCTAGTTTTATTTGAATAAAATAATTTGAGATCAATTGTACCTTGGAGATATCGAAGGACTTGTTTAATTCCATTCCAATGTCATCGTGTTGGTAAAGAACTAAATCTTACTGATAAATTAACAGTAAATGCAATATCATGTCGTATATTATTAGCAAGATATATCAATGCACCAATTGTACTGAAATATGGTACTTCAGGTTCAAGGAGTTCTTCATCATTTTCTTGAGGTCAGAAAGGATCTTTTTTCACATCTAATGACCGGACGATCATTGGAATACTCAATGGATATACTTTACCCATGTAAAATCTTTTTAGAACTTTTGTTGTATATGTTGATTGATGAATAAATATTCCACTTTTCAGATGTTCAATTTGTAAACCAAGACAAAATTTAGTTTTATCAAAATCCTTGATTTCGAATTCTTTTTTTAAATAATCAATTGTTTCTTTGAACTCTTCTGGAGTTCCAATAAGATTAATATCATCAATATATATAGCTACTATCACAAATTTAAAATCAGATTTCTTAATAAAAACACATGGACATACCTGGTCATTTTTAAATCCTACTTTCAATAAATATTCACTAAAACGATTTAACCACATGCGCCCAAATTGCTTCAGGCCATATAATGATTTTTGCAACTTGATGGAGTAATTTTTACGAGAATAATGTTTATATACTTCGGGCATGCAAAATCCTTCGAGGATTTTCATATAAATATCATTTTCTAAATTTCCATACAAGTAAGCAGTGACAACATCTAATAGGCGCATATCTATCTTTTCATGTACTGTCAAACTGATAAGATATCGGAGTGTAATAGAATCAATAATAGGAGAATAAATTTCATCATAATCAATACCTGGTCTTTGTGAAAAATCTTGGGCCACTAACCGTGTTCTATATCGTACAATTTCATTATTTTCATTACACTTTCACACAAATATCCATTTGTAACCAACAGGTTTTACACCTTCCGATGTTCGGACTGCAGGTCCGAAGATTTCACGTTTTGTAAGTGCATTTAACTTCGATTGAATCGCATTTTTCCATTGTAGCTAATCTTTTCTATGCCGATATTCATTAACTGATATTGGTTCAGAATCATCATTATCCTGTGTAACATCAAGAAATATATTGTATGCAAATATATTATCAATAACTATTTCTATCCGATTCCAACTTCTACCGAAAGTGGTATAATTGATAGAAATTTCAGTGTTACTTTCATCAACTTCTGCTTCTTTGTTATCAGTTCTGTCTTGGTCTTTATTATTCTTTTCTTCAATATGATCATCTGGATCATTTAATCCTTTTTTCTTTCGAGAATTTTTATCTTTAGAACCAAGAGGTCGGCCACGCTTCTAGCATGCTTTTAACTTAGCAGCTATAGGGATAAACTTTTATTTTGCTGGGACTTCAATTCAAACATAAGCATTTATAGCTTGAATATGCAATTTTGTTACTCTTCTGGAGTCAACAAAAGCTTTTGGCATTTGATTTGCAATGTTTTGTAAATGAATTATCTTTTAAACTTCAAATTCACAAGCGCTTGTGCGCGGATCAAGATAATTTAATTATGTTGTCCAAGTAAGATCTTTCTTATACTGTTTATGTTCTCTCCCTAATTTAGGGAATAATAATTCATCAAAATGACAATTAGCAAATCTTACTGTGAATACATCTCCTGTTAGGGGTTCAACACGAGGGAGAATCATATCCAACGTATATCCTCATTCATCTTTGAGGACCCATCTTTATACGTTGGTTTGGTACAATTGGAATATATACAGCACACCTAAAAATTCTTAAATGAGTAATATTTAGTTCTGAACAAAAAGTTAATTGCAAATGAGAGAATTTATGATAACTAGTTAGCCTTATACGTACAAGTGCTGCAGCATGTAAAATAGCATGTCCCTAGGCAAATGTTGAAAGATTTATTTTCATTAATAATAGTCTAGTAATTAATTGTAATCTTTTAATAAAAGATTTAGCAAAACCATTTTGTGTATAAACATGAGCTACAAGATGTTCAGCATTAATCCCAATTGAGATGCAATATGCATCAAAAGTATGTGATGAAAATTCACTAGTATTATCCAAACGAATATTTTTAATTTGATAGTTAGGAAATTGTGCTCGTAATTTAATAATTTGAGCAAGTAATCTCACAAATATCAGGTTGCGAGTAGATAATAAACACACGTGTGACTATCAAGATGATGCATCAATTAAGACTATAAAATATTTGAACGGTGCACATAGTGGATGAATAAGTCCACAAATATCTCCGTGAATCCATTCAAGAAATGTAGGACTTTCAACTCCTACTTTTATTGGTGATGGTCTAATAATTAATTTTCCTAGGAAACATGCAGCACATGAAATTTTTTTTTATATCAATATCTTTTTATTTTTTAATGGATGACCATATATATTCTCAATTATTTTTCTCATCATGGTAGATCTCGAATGATCTAACCGGTCATGCCAAATGCTAAAAGTAGTTGGATCAGTAAATTTTTAATTTACTAGATGATGAATTTCAACTGTATATATTTTTGTAAAATATAGACCAGTAGAAAAAGATGGTAGCTTTTTTAATACAAATTTCTTACCCAAATTAATTTGAGTAATATAAAGATGCTCAATACCATTTTCCTCATTTGTTTCAACATGATACCCATTTCTGAGGATATCTTTAAAATTCAATAAATTTCTTTTGGATTTTGAAAAAAATAGTGCCTTATCAATATTAATTGTTGTTCCTTCAGGCAACAATATACTAACTCTTCCGAAGCCTTTAATCACATATGTACTACCGTTTATAGTATAAATATTTATTTCTCCCATTTTGAGATAAGAAAAATAGTTCTCATTTTTTAGTATGGTGTGTGTAGTTTCACTATCAATAATGCATATATCATCATTAATAACAGCCATCTGAACAAAAATATGTATATACAAACGTAAATATTATTAGAATATAATGATTCAAAAATATCAGGGTGAGGCATTAGTTCTTCTGGATACTGCCATTACCAATTAAATGGTCTATCTTACCGTCTGAATATTCAAAAAAATCAGATACATCCATATGCGTAATATTGATATTAAGATCTTCAGGATCAATATCAATATCGTCGTTAGCATCATTCACTGGTTGTTGAGAAAAATTTGCTTCAACATTTTTATTTTTATTTTTTAGTGAAACTTGATATAATTTCACTAAATACTTGGTCGTACGACAGTTACATGATCAATAACATCTCATGTCATATCTATGATACTTATCCTCATACTTTTCTTGCATTTCTTTTTCTTTTCCCTTATTATCTTTTTTTTCCCACTTCAGGTGGCTAGTATTTCTCACAACTTGATTATTACTGTGATAAAGGAAATATCAAGCATGTCCATGACTAAAACCACGACCACGGCCATGGCCACAACCACAACTACAACTACGACTATGGCTTCGGTTGGAGCCAACAACATTCACTTATAGGAGTGTTGTTGAGCCAGTTAGTCTGGCTTCATGATATTTCAATAATAACTTATTATTTTTCTCTACAATGAGGGTGGTAGTAATTAAATCAGTAAATTTTGTATACCTTTTTTTCGATATTATTGCTATAGGACAATATTTGAGGCATGAATGGTGGAGAATGTCTTCTCCAGCATATCTTCATCAGTAACTTTTTCTCTGTATAATTTTAATTGAGATGTAATTTTATACATGGTAGGGCTATATTCATTCACGGTTTTAAAATCTTGCAACCTCAGGTGCAACCATTCATACCGTGCAATTTGTAGTATGACTATTTTTAGTTGGTCAAATATTTCTTTTAAATTTACCCACTGGACATATGGATCTTTTTCGGTAAGATATTCCATTTTCAAATTTTCGTCGAGATGATGACGGATAAAAATTAAAGCTTTGGCCTTTTATTGTGAAGATGGACTATTTTTTTCTTTAATAGTTTCATTAAGGCCTTTAACATTTAGATGCATTTTTGCATCGAGAACCCATGACATATAATTTTTTTCAGAAATATCAAGGATTACAAATTTGAGTTTAGTAAGGTTAGCCATAATGATAAATAAATACGTGTCTTTAGTCTTCTGACAGAGATTCGTGCTTTTAGTCTTTTAACTTTTGTAACGGCAGAGACTTGTACTGATAACGTGTTATTAAATTTTGACAGTTTCAGAATAAAATCTATACACAATAAATTTCTGACTATTATTTGCACAAGAATTCTTCAAATTTCTCTCTTTCTTTTCTCTCACAATTTTCTCTAACAATTCTCTTACAATTGGTATATTTCAAACTTGGAGAAGAGTTCTATTTATAGAGCTCTATTAGTGGAATAAATCATTTTCCACTAATATGTATTAGTAGTGTATCCACTAACTCTTAATGGTGGACATCCATATCTACTAATGGAATTAGTGGATTCTCCATTAATTCATAACAACTAGTGATTTAACCTTTAATTTAAATTTATCTTTTCGGATTGGTTGATGGAGGCTGACGTGGATCGTCTTCCTCAAAATGCTTCATACATATATAGTAGCACTTTGTTTTGTGGATTCAGTAGCTTTTTACCCTATTAGCATTTAGTTTCCCCGCTTCCCCATATGTAGTTTTCCGCAAACTAATTCGACCTCTTATGAGAATTTTGGTTTAGGAGTTTATCTACAGTCTCAACATCCTCTCCTTGCATTTGCCAAATTTGTCAGTTTTCCATTATTATTGAGATGTTCATGCGAACGCTGTTGATTGGTAGAAACTTCAGATGTTCTTGTATGGATTACTTCACAGGAGGACACCATTTAAAGGCAATGGAAATAGAGAGATTACTTTCAACTATTAGTTTTACTGCAAAAGGATTGGCCCCTGCCAAAGACCCACTGAAAAGATGAGGATGAAGTTGGATTCGCCGAGAAGAAGTGTTTTGTCCCTAATCCTTTTTATCACGTGACACTTGCATGTCCTCGGCCATCGTTTCCGTCGAAATAAATAAATAAAAGGGACTAAATTACTTTTTAATATATATAGGACTAAAACCACCATTTACTCAATTTTGGTATTCTCTTCCAGCCTGCTGCTGAACTTTGAAACACAGTAACAGGTTCTGAAAGAGAGTTCTCAGACTATGCCAGACCAAAGCTTCTGGAAAATGCTGATTGCTGCAATCCAATAGGCACTTTTAGGACCGCATTCCACTCCTTGATTGCTACCATTCAGGACACTTATGAATTCAGATTAACAACACTGTCACCAAGTTTTATCCGAGGAAGAATATCCAACTAAATCAATTTAATGTCGCAATCAAAACTGATGCATATACTATAAAAGATACAAAAACCCAAAATATAAATAACCCTAGTGGAGGCATTCTCATTTAATAAGCAGTTGACATCTAGAATGAAAGTAATAGCGCAAGTTTCAATAACAACAAAATTCCTTAATCCTAAAATATTTAGAGATGGCTACATGCATCAATACAAAGTTACATATAATCATCCACATAAATTCTCTCATGCTATTTCTTTTTATCTACCGTCGTACAAGGAAACAAGAATCTTTACCACTACAAGCTCGGCGAAGAACAGAGTTTACTGTCAGGTTTTGTTTAGCCTTTCATACAAAAAGAAAGAACATATACCAAAAACTGTTGTTTATCCTTTCTTTGGTTAATCATAGAATTCATTGGGGATTATGGATTTGCCTTTGCACTTCTGCTGGAGCTAATTGTCAAATGTATGATAGACCGCATGCGTGAGAATGCTGAGAATCATCCATATAATGCACGCCAAGGCTCTTCAGCTGTCCTAGAGGACTTGATTGGATTCCATGCAATTCTCTCTTTTAAAAAGCTAAGAGATGAGTAGCTTGCCAAAAGTTCTCCTATCTCATTAATTACCTGAAAAATTGTAAACAATTCGCAACCAAAATAAATAAATAAATAAAATAAAGCTATCTGATGAGGCAAGTAATAGTAATAAGACTAACTACTAAATGAAGGAGGTAAGGATAATAATTAACTTTTGGAAGGCAATTCAAGAAAGAGAGGTTTAAACAGAGTCTAAAAGGCTAAATAGCATTAATACAACTGTTTCCAACATCTCCCACAGGTAAGCAATGCATGCTGAAGTGTCTTCGAAATAAGGAATATAACTGACAAAAGAAGATATATGACACCATCTATCTTAGCCTGCCAGAGCTCCAGCAGTAAGAGCTGGTTTTGTGCCATTAAATTTTACTATTTGCAGCTGCTCAAACTTACTGCCTGGCAATACTTTAGCCAATCAGCTCGGCCAGCTGCAATTAAACAAACTAACAAAAGTAACAAGTGAAGCATGGTAATGTCAACTAAAGCAAAAGAATTCAAGTTCATCTTTTGCAATGGCAGGCTGTTTCTTAATCAAGAAATTAACTTGTAGTTAACCCAACAATAGAAGTGGCCCAATTTAAATTCTTATGCTAATGATTGCTAAGGTACTTAACCGTTACAAGGATGAGAAAGTGACCTTAGAGGCATTCATGTAGGAGAATGAAGGAGAAGCCTGTACTGTGTATATGTTTTGCCCAAGAACTCGAAGTAATAAATATTTGCAAATAGCTACACAATGTTGCTGATCCATTGATTCACTTATGAATGTTTCATAAGCAAAATGTACACAAGACAGATTTTTTCACAACATTGACAAGTCCCAAAGACATTACTTTGTCTATAAGAAATTAGAACTAAAAATCTACACTGCCTAGCAATTAACAATCACAACCAACGTTGGTTGCTGCAGTGGAGAACATTAGAGAAAGAAAATAAAAAGGTAAATGAAACTAAAGAACATGTACCTCTAGGTCTCTTTCCAAAGTTTCATGAGATAGATCTTGACCACTTTGTCCAACTATCACAAATGCAGGCACCTTCAGAACACGTACAAATTGAAGAAAGCAAGCCAACTGCTCATGATAAATCTGCATTGATGGCGGTGGCTTTTGCAGTTTGGAGTCCAATGCTTCCACTGAATCAGTTGAAGGACCAAATTGCATACCATACATAGAAACTTTATGCCTAGAAATTGCATTTTTATTCTCTAACTTCAGCTTCGATGCAGCTACAACAAAAGGAACCACAAAAGTGGGAATTTCCGCTGAATTATTTCCAACTAATGATGCCAGAACTTCATTGAGAGCACAGGCTAAAATCGGAGGGTCATAATTTTCCATAAGTAATACAGACACCTGAAAAATGCACCAAAATTTCCAAAATTTCTAAACTAATTAAGCCACTATTCTCTAAATAAATTAACTTTTGCGCCCCCCAAAAACGAAAAAAAAAAAAAGGGAAAAACATATCTTCAACTTCTTTTATCTACATTAACTAGAAAAACCTAAATTTGCCATACCCCCAGCACAATAGGAACGCAAGCGGCCAAAATAAATAAATAAATAAATAAAATTCAAAGAACAAAGAACAGTATAGAACATCGTGCATAACGCAGATGTTGGAAAATTCTGCTCTGAAACAGCATTTTCAACGAATACATAATGAAAATATCACCCCCAAAAAAAGAAAAATTAAAAAAAATAAAACCTCGTATACTCCATTCTCATTGACAAGGTTACTGATACTTCCAGAAGCTTTATGATCTTTGACTCCATACTTCTCCAACGACAGCTCAAACGAATCTTCTCTGTGAACCCAAAATATAATAATAAATATTTTTTAAAAATCATCAGAGAATTCGTTTTCATCATTTACTGAAAAAGATTTGAATTTCTCATTTTACTTACAATTTCCGGCGATTTGATTTCGGGCTCAACTGAAGAGCGTTGAAGATGGCATTTCCGAAGCCCTCAGCATCTCCAGATAGAAGAATCACTTTCCTCGCAACCTTCATATTGAGCTGCGAGCAATCCTTTTCCCTGTAGGCTTTCCTCTTTGAGTTGGATTTTATATTTTGCCCCTGCTGATATAAAATTACATAATTGCCCTTATATTTTGTTTATTATTACGGCCCATTTATATATCACTCTTGCCGCTCTTTTCTATGTTTTCCCGGTTCTTTTTTCTTAATAATTTGTAGGGTTTTCTTTCTTCAATCCGGTTTCAAATTCCCAGAATTCTGCAGAACGTCAGTGAAAAATTGTTTCGCAGAGTGTAAATTTTGGAAATTTTGTGCTTTGATTGTGTAGAGAAGTAGAATGGATTGATCTGTAGTATACAAAGATTCGATTTTTAGTCTTTTTCTCTGTTAAAGTTTAAAGCAGAGGTAATACTGCTTCATGTTTTGATGTTTCTATATGCGTTCTTTTGCTGTTTAGCTACAATTGTCTTCTGGGTTGGGATTTATTTTTTAAAAAAAATTTAAGGCAATTACTTTTGTTTATTTGTATGGCATGAAGTTCAGAATGGTAATTTTGAAAGCTTTTGTTTGCCATAGAATTTCTTAATTTATGCATATTTTCTCTGTGTGAAGTAGCAAAACTGGATTATCACTCATTATTGAGAATTGGAAATTTGCATACATTAAGTTAAGGAGTATGTTCTGGTGAGAATTGATCTTGATTTGAAATAAAGATCGAAAAAAGAGAATTGATGGTACGAGGCAAGAAAGACAAGAAAAGAAGTTTATAGAAGTATATGTTTTGGTTAAGAAATTAGGGAACATTCATAAAGGATCTGCTTTATGAAATTTTTTATGTGATTATGCAGCAGAATGGACCAGGAAGAAGCAACAATGGATAGTGAAATGGATGTGCCAATTGCGGTTGTGTTGAAGGGGAGGAAGAGGAAGAAGAAAAGGCCAAAAGTGCAAGAGCAGTCTGAGGAAACACCTGTTGAAGGAAGAGTTGATGCCAATGAAGGTGACCCCTCACCTAGAACTACTCTCTCCTTGTTTAATTTTTCGGTGGAGAATCACTTTAAAGCTGTGGATACCATCTCCAAGCTTTGTGGAGAGCCAGAAACTCCTGATTTTGATCCTGCTGAAATTGATCGCCTTGCATCATCTATCACATTCTTAAGGTTAGAAATCTGTGAATTTTGTATCTCTGATTTTTCAGGACTAAATCTGCACTGATTCTCTTGGGGTTTGTCCTATTATATTCAGTAAAAAGGGGCAAACCCCAGTGCTTAAGCACTCCCCGCCTTGTAGTGGTAGGGGGAGGGAACCGCATAATGTATGCAGCCTTCCCCTTGCATTTTTTGCAAAGTGGCTGTGTCCACGGTTTAAACCCATGACCTATAGGTCACCAAAGGAGCAACTTACCGTTGCGTTAATACTCGCCCTCTCCTATTATACTCAGTAAGGGGAAAACAAATTGACTTTCTCTTACCAGAGCTCTTGGGTTTGTGTGTGGGTGTGGGGGGGGGGGGGGGGTTTGGGGAATCTGATAATCGTCAAGCTTTGCATGGATTTATTTTGGGAGGTGATTTTCAATGAAATTAGTCTATTATAACTAATATTGAGATTTTAATTTGACAATTCTAGCAATGGCTTTTTCTTTTTTTATTTGAAAGCAGATATACCATAAGTAATTTAGACTGAACATAAAAGTAGATGTTCAGGGAGGGGCTCACAAAAACCTGATTTACTTATTGAAGGTGATGTAGTTATGTACTAAAGGGAGAATGCAGTTGAAGTTTCTTGCTATTGAGCCTTGCCCACCAGAAACAATCTGCAGGCATGCATCTATGCGTATCTGCAGAAGAATTGCCCAATGGATGTGGAGAGTACGAAAACAGTCTCCAGTTATGCACGGCTATACTGAAGCTGTCCTTTTCCGATGATTCCATACTGCATACATGAGTGGTTCTTAAATGGTGTTTTGCTTTCTTATTGTTAATTCTAATTGCTTATGTTTCTGTAGCAATGTCATACATTGATCTAGTGAAAAAGCCAGTACAGCACGTCGGGCATTATTAATTGATCTATAATTTTTATTTATTTATTTTTTTTGGGTGTTTGCAGGGAATGGAGGCATTTTAAATACCCATCAAGGACGATAAGATTTGCTTGTCAAAATGAGAGTAAGGAGGGAAAAGATGCCATTGACCAGATAAGCTTACCTCAATTTTCATCTGCTGCTGTTCCAAAGGTACATATTTCTAATCTTGTTTTAGGCCTTTGCTTGTAGTTGTCATACATTTTACTTAACTGGATTTTTTTTCCTTTTTATTTTTCCCATATAGATACAAAAGGATACAGTGGAAGAAACATCTTCAGAATCCTGGTAGGTTGCTAATATTAAGTTTTCCTAGATTCATTTAAATTTTTTCCTCATTACCAGCTGAAAGTTCATCATTAGCATGAGAATAAACCTTCAATTAGTCCGTAAACTAAAATCAGCAATAACAAGCCATGGATAGTTCCAATTAAGGTGAACTTTTTCCCCCCCTTTCTTTCTTTCATTGTTTTGGGTCTTAAACCCACAAGAATTCTAGCTATTTTGACTAAGGTTTTAAAGTTTGGGTCGATAACATGGCTCTGGTTTCTTTTTCTGTCTTTACTCTTTGGCTCTGTTTCCTTTCATATTTCTCTTACCCTTTTTGAGGATGTATCACATGATTGATAGATCGAGTTGATTCAAATCTGTGAAAAGCTGACTAAATAAAAACATGTCTAGCTTTCTATATTCTTTACCTATTCTTTCTTTAATACATTCTTGGAGATTGCAAAATTTGATCTTTTGCAGCAAAGACTGTGTAATGTATGTTGGAGGTCCAGTATGGGCATTAGACTGGTGCCCTAGAGGAAACTTAATTTCCAAATCTGACATTAGAACGGAGGTAATTTTACTTCTTGTTGTTGTTATTTATTTATTTATTTATTTTCTTTATCTTTCTATCTTTTTGTTGTAGAGTGATCTATACTTTGTATCGCATGTAGGCTGTGCACTATTCGGTTTAAACCGAACCGAAAAATCGAATTAAATAAAACATATTATTTTTTTTTACATTAATTTGATAATAAAAATATAATAAAAATTTAAAAATCCTAAAAGACTTTGGTTTGTAACTTTTTACTGTGACCTCTATACTGCCGTTACACTGTATCCATCTTTGAATTCGTTTTTATTGATTTGACCTCTATACTTTAAAAGACTTTGAATTAGACTTTAATTTGTATTAAACTTTATATTGAATTTAAATTTTAGTTTGTATTTAGACTTTACATTAGTTTGTATGGGGTTTAAATTTATATTAGTCTAATGGGCCATTGGACTAAATAGATCGTTCAAATTTATCAAAATCTATCAAATTTTGGTTTAAAACTGAACCAAATTGTACCGAACTGAAATTATTTCGGTTTGGTTGTAACCGGTTTATTTAAAAATTCAGTTTAATTCGGTTTGAATAAAAATTCTAAAAATCGAATTAAAACCAAATTTTAAAACCGAATACCGAAATGAAAACCGAATGCCTCGCATGATGTGGATAAGATTTTGCAAAGTCATGCTTTTAGTTACATTTCTTTGTTTCCTTAAATTTAGTGACATTTGTCCTTTGCATCTGAAATTGGCTAATAGGAATTGTAATGTAAATGAATCAAAAATGTTTAAGCATTAGAAAATCAATGGATGGTCAAGTAAGAGATCTTTCTTCCCTTTCTCTAGTTATAAGAGAATGGCACCGCTAGTTGTATCAGGTACATCCAGCTTAGGGGGTGAAGGAAAATGAATTCAGCCTGCAATTATTCCCACCAAAAAAAAAAAAAAAAAAAAGTCAAGCTATGTTTCAAGCAATCCAAGCGCCTTGGTGCTTGATTCGTTTTGACTCAGCTTGCGAGTTTAAGTAGCACAGGTAGCAACAAGAGCCTAGTTCAAGCCAAGAGATCATTGACCTGAGCGATCAAGAACTTATGAAGCTTATTAAGGCTATAAGTGGATATAAATTCCCTAATCTCATCCCAAACTAAAATTTCACTTTAATTCAAATATATTATTATTTTATGTGATTTTCGTTTTCCGAGAACTGTCATCTACTCACAACATATTATATTCTCTCTCTTTGGACCCCACCCAACCCTAATATTTAATATATTTTTTTTTACAAAACGTATCTCAAGTCAATTCTTATCCAAGTAGAGCCTAAATCATCAATTGTTGTGCTAGGATATTTTTCTCATCGTATCCAAACTAAGTTAGTTTTAATCTTATCTAATTGAATCAGGTTGACCCAAACTGATTTTCACATTCTATTGTACTACTGGAGATGAGTCAAAGTAACATATTGAGTTCAAATAAGTTCTAATTGGAGCTAAAGCTTGAGTTAGGTTCACTTAGCTGTCTGACTTTACTCTTTTGTATCTATGGTTCAAGCCATCAAGCAAACCTATTATTCACTTTTTCTAAAACAAGAAATTTTGATAATGAAGTCAAGAGGTCTAAGGAAGAGGATACGAGATCTTCAAATAATAATAATAATAATAACAATAATAAAAAAGAAACTTGGGGGGGGGGGGGGGGAGATGATGCTGGTGTAAGCCCTAGAGCAAATCATATTCTGCAGATTAATTGGTTGTAAAAACAGCAGATGCAAACTTTGACATGAAGAGAAAAATAACTCTAGTGCAGAGCAATTCTAGAGGAGTAAATTGATCTCTAAGAATCTCTGGTCTTCTCCAATGTTGTTGCAGAGAAGCTCTGGTGCTTTTTCAAGTACTATATTGAGGGGCTGGGAGTTTTCTGGGACATATTTAACTGAAATATTATTAATTGAACATTAACAATTGACATTTTAAATTTTGGTTGTGGGAAGATTATTTTGAATTTTGATTTACATGGGATGCAATATGGCAAACCAAATGTGTTTTCATTGATTTAAATAATTAACTAATTTCTGTACATAATTTTCTTCTTCTTTTCCTTTTTAATATAATTTTATGTTTCTGATTTTGCTGATTCTGATATTCGTAAAGTAAGTTTTATAAATTGATGTTGTTAATATGATAAGTAAATGCCATAATGTACTCAATAGTTAGTTTACATTTTTTAGAGTTAATATGCTACTTTTGGGTAGTATATTGGGAAGCTACTACTTAAATAAGAATTACTCATAAAGAAATTAACCCCAATGAGATTTCATAAAGAAGTGCAGAGAACTATGGTGGTTGATAGTGCCTCGAAAATGTAAACATTGAAATTTTTTATTCCATTTCATTTACCTTCATAGGGTAGGTATTCTTTATAATATTCCTCAAGCTTCTGTGTAATTTTGAAGTTGATATTTTGTTGACTTGCGTACAAGGTTTAGCTGATTTAAGTAAATCATCCTATCAGTAAGCTCCCAAAAAACTAAAGGTCTTGGCTCTATACTATCTGCAAGCAGAGATATTAGTTTCCTAAACAAATCAAGAATGATGAGCTATTTGACCAGATGGCGAATGTTAAGGCATTGGAGCTCTTCTCCCAAAAGGTTCATTTCAAAATAAATTTCTTAGTAATGTCTATCAGTTGTACATCATAGCATTACTTAATTTTGTTGGATTCAGATGTTCAATGATGAGCTTCTGATTAATATGGATATATAACATTTGATTTCTGACTGCTTTAAATCATATTTGCACTTGGGTGACAGACTTTAAGTTGTTTTAGGTTTAAGATACTAATTTGTAGAAAAATTCATAAATGATTTAGGTCTTAATCAAATCAACCTAAAGCCCTGGGATGACTATATTAATCACTTTGTCGCTTTTCATATCTTTGTTTCACAGTTTATTGCAGTTGCAGCTCATCCTCCTGACTCGTCTTATCACAAAATGGGTGCACCACTTACTGGCAGAGGAGTCATCCAGATATGGTGTCTGCTAAACGAGAACACAAAAAAACATGAATCATCTCATTCTCAGAAAAAACAAAAAAAATGCTCTAGGAAATCTGAGGCAACGAAGGTCAATTCTAATATACCACAGAAACCACGAGGTAGACCAAGAAAATGCCCTGCAAAAGATTCCAATATACAGAAGAAACCACGAGGGAGGCCAAGAAAACACCCAGTAAATGAATCTGCTATTGTAATAGATTCCATTAGAGAAGAAGTGCAACCTCTGGCTATCCAATGTAATGAAGATTCACCTGCATTGCTCTCCATGGATATGTCTACTCCTAACACCTGTGAGCATGCTTCTAAGAAAGAGTCTGGATTGGAGCAGGAAGTATATAATCATACAACATCCACTGATAATTCAACTTCTACAATGCTCAGAACATCTAAAGTCAACATGAGGAAGAAATTTCAGGATCCTGAAAGTATCCCGCCTTGGCTTATGCAGAATGAGAATGGGTCGTCTGTGAATTCTCAGACAACTGTAAGCTCTGATCCTGACGTGATGAGGTCCAACGACAATGTCATTCATTTGTGTGATACTAGGTCCGCTAGGCATTCTGTTCCCAAGGATCTTTCTTTACCTAGAATGATGTTATGCTTGGCTCATGATGGAAAAGTTGCCTGGGATTTGAAATGGCGTCCTTCTGATGTTTATGACAAACAAAGAATGGGTCATCTGGCAGTCTTGCTCGGAAATGGTGCTCTGGAAGTGTAAGATCTCTTTAGTAACTCTCTCTTATTAATTTTCTTGTATTGTTCAATACGTAGGTTTACTTGTTTGAAATTGGTTTACCCATGAAATATAATTCTATCTTTCTTTTTGGATTTTGCTTCTGAGAACATAAAATAAATAGAAATTCCTTTGCTATATACATGGATGCTTTTAAACTATTTATTGGTAGAATAATTGGGTAAAAATAGGATAATACCATCCTGCAGTGAGGTGGTTTTAGTTTCCTATGTTTACAGAAAGTTTATTGTTCTTGGATTATGAATTAGTTTTTTATTTTTAAATTTACCTTTTTCTGAGAATGGTTTCAAGTTTTCAGTTACAGTTCTGATGGGGAAGAAATTACGGTGGGACAATAATTCTTTCCTGCCATTTACCTTTTCCTTCTTTCTGAATGTAATTCTTGTGGATGTGTAGATGCCTTTCTAGACCACAACTGAATTAAAGAATGTTGATAGCCACCAGTGTAAAATTGTCTATTTGCACAATGATTGCAGCTAAGCTGTTTGATTTAGACAATCTGGTTTGCTCCTCTATTGAGCTATTCATCCATATATATTTTAAAAAGATCCTTCTCTACTCCTTCTACTTCTTCTTGCCTCTGGCATATCCAATCTTAGGATGGCAAGTTGGATGCAAATTCCAACTGGGATCAATATTTTTGTATCAATGCTGGTACTTGCAATGTCAAGTCTGCGTATTGTAGTTCGATTTTTTTTCCCAGTGAGCCTGATTGTATCAATGTTTAAAATGTCAATTACTTTATCTCACAAAAGACTTTGGGCTTGAATCATATTGAAAAATCCTCTTACTTTACTTACGTGTCTTCAAACCTATAGCACATTGAATGCATTGCCTTACACATTTTCACTGTTTTGTGCCAAAGTTTGGGGCTTTTTATACGGAAGATGTCTAAATAATAAACAAGGAAACACACATTTCATAAAAGAACTACAGCAATCACTTCAAACTTTCGGCCTAGCTGAAGTGCAAAAAAGTTGATCCTTGACTCTATATAGTTAGGCTTTGGAAGGTTCCTTACATCTGGAGGACAGTTGTATTGATTTGCTAAGAAGCATGTTTAAGTGAAGCTTTGGTCTTGGAAACCCTGGTGGTACAGATTGTTTGTCTGAAGTAAAAAAGAGGAGAGTGTATAAGGCTCCCTGATTATGCCAGAAAAATTAAAAGCAATGGGGGAACAGAAATTACATCTGATTCGCTAACCTTAGTCTAAAATCAATTGTAGGGCAAGGGGTCAAAGTAGTAAGAAGATTGAACAATTGAGCTTATATGTCTGTTACTCTCATTGATTTCCTGACAAAATGTAAGATCCCCACTTAAAATATCAGCTTTCAATATGAACAACAATGGGGATAAGGATCATCCTATGTAAGGAACAACTTGAAACAGTTCCTTAGTTTGCCACTTATATTGTTGTGAAATTGTAGTAGAAGAGACAATAGCATATTTACTTTCCTCCATCCTTTTCCAAAACAAAACACCAATGACTCTACTGTAATTAAAAATAGCTTGAATACCACAACACGAAGGCCTGCCTCTTCATATTATCATAGCCTTGTTATTCTCTAGCTGCATAAGAATCAATCTAACTTTGCCAAAAGAAGTTCATTGTGGACATAGTGAGCCAGAAAATATGTACATCCTTTTATTGGATAGCGGTTTAGTTTTTTTTTTTTTTTTCACCATAGGTGATGACTGGAATTATCCTCAGCTCAATATTCCATTACTGTAAAGCTTATGAAAAATGCCACAATCTTGACACAGTTCTAGAGAGATATCATCAGGGCCAGAGATTTATTTTTCCTATTCCAGGTGTTGCTCATCTCACCTCATCACTGTCAAATGGCCTCTCTAATGATTCAGCTTCTTCCACCAAAGTAGGAATAGACTTTAACCCTCAAGTATGGCCCTTAATAGCTGTTGTCCTTGAGCAGATGAATGTAACTCAAGTAATTCATGTGAATAGGCATATATTTTTGCAGGATAAATGAATTATGGATACTACTAACTGTTCATTTATTAGTCATTTGTTTTCAATCTATTGGTTTTAACTAAGTGTGCTTCATTTTAGCTTCTTAAAAGCTTATCAATGGTCTTCTTTTGTCTGTTGCTGCAGAGCAAGTGTTTAAAAATGTAATGGTAAACTCATCTAGGATGAGGGTTTCATTCTTTAAACTTATACAGAACTTGTAAAATTTTTCATAAGTATGAACTAGATTTTTTATGATCCTAAAGGTGACATGATATGAATAGACCATCATAAGACCTAGTCAGAGCATTAGGAAAATATCTTTGTCTCTTCCTACATCAATGGAATGTTTATATGAAAATGGGAGATAGGAACCTAACTTTAGTATAAGAGTCTCTTTCTTACCTTTTTATTAAAGAAAATCTTTTTTCTGTTCTAAATCATATGCTCTTTTTTCAAGAGGATAACTGTAACCTAGTAATTTTGGGTCTTTGTCACTATCTCCTTTAGTTCCGGCACCGTTTCTGAAACAGTTTGGCATCATCATCTGATTTTTGTCTAATAAACACACAGCAACTGCCCTTCCCCCCCCCCCCCCCCCAAAAAAAAAAAAACTTCTTTGTGTTTATATGGTATCACTTCACACTGAATTTGAATTAGAGGATGAGTTGCTTCTATCAATTCATGAATAGCTATACTTTGATATTAGGATAGCGGATATGGTGCCTATTTGCTAACTCAATTAAGTACATAAAATAATTAATTAATTAATTACTTGTCTAATTAAATATGTTTGATAATAGATATTATTAAATGTTTAATTACATTAGTTTGTTTGATAATGGCTTCTTGTATCATTTAATTGATTAAGATGCACTGAAATCTTGTTATAAACTTTAAATGAAATAAAATTTACTTTACTTATCTAATTATTATTCTTCTTTCTATTGAATTCAAATTGTAATAAAATATAGTGTAAAAAGAATTATAACTAATTTAGTATAGTATTTAGATTCATATTTCAAATTTCAAAATTCAGTTCAAATTTCAATGTTTGCTCTTCTGCTTTATCAAATTGGCCCATAATCTTATTCAATGGGTCAGGTCCACTTTGTCCACTTTTTCTTTGTTGACTTGTATTCTTTCCAGTGCATTTGATTTATAGAAGACTTTATTCTCAAACTTTAATTTTTAAATTGGTTCTTGTCTAGTTTCTATATTGTCAACCTTGTTCCACCATCTTGAATCATGTTGTATATTCTATTATCGAGGTATATCTTTATATTTCTATCGAATAATAGCTTATGAACCTAATTGTCCATTTCAGTTGTATATTCTATTATCGAGGTATATCTTTATATTTCTATCGAATAATAGCTTATGAACCTAATTGTCCATTTCAGCTGGGAAGTTCCTTTTCCTCAAACGGTTAAGGTTATTTATTCTTGTTGTCAAAAGGAGGGCACTGATCCTCGCTTCATTAAGGTGAAACCTATATTCAAATGTTCAGCAATAAGGTGTGGTAATAGGCAAAGGTAATTTACTTCTTGACATCCTAGTTTGTCAATATGTTATCTAATGATACATGCAATTGAAGAAAACTACAGTTTTCTACTTTTGTGACTTTAAACTTATTGCTAGAATTATATTCCTGAAGGAGATTTGATGATCACCTTAAACATGATACTCTCCATGTTGAACCTTCACTGGAGTATTCAAACCATTCTTGGAACTTCTGTCAGATGGTAATCTCAGTTGGGAATTTTCTCTTAGTGAAATTTAACGAGCAAGAATTCTAATGCCTGCTTACATATAAATGATGCGATCTCCAAAGTAGGAAGGCAGAAACCTTTTTTTTTTTTTTTTTTTTGAACATTGGTTTTTCTTTTCTTCTTTAGGTATTTAAAATTTAGATTATTTCAAAATGAATACAGGTAAGGATAGAGAATACTTCTGTATTTCATATATCTTAATCAAAAACCATCATTACAAGCATAATCTTTATACAATTTAGAGGGACCTAAAGGGGGGGAGGGGGACAATCCCTAAAATCTGCCCGAATTAGTGACTATCAATTAGCGCCTAATTACAAACAATTTACATCTATCATATCCCTCCATAAGAGGTCAATTACCTACCTAAGTAAATAATAGACTAAGTGAAGGAATTACAACACTCTCCCTCAAGTTGGATCATAGATGTTAATCATGTCCAACTTGCAAATGAGATTGTCTAAGTCTTGTCGAGGAAGCCCCTCAGTGAAGATATCAGCCGTTTGTTTCTTAGTGGGAACGTATGTTACACAAATAGTCCCAGTCTAGATATTCTCCTTGATAAAATGTCTATCAACTTCTACATGCTTAGTTTGATCGTGTTGGATTGGATTGTGTGTGATGCTTATAGTAGCTTTGTTGTCACAGAAAAGTTTTACTGGATGATTGACTTTGACCCATAACTCCGCTAATAACTTTTTTCAACCACAATCCTTCATATATCCCATGTGTTGCTGCTCTAAATTCTGCTTCCGCACTACTTCTGGCAACAACATATTGCTTTTTGCTACTCCAAGTGACTAGGTTACCCCATACATAGGAACAATATCCAATGGAAGACCTTCTATCCCCTATTGACCCTGCCCAATCTACATATGTGAAAACTTCCACTTCTCTGCTTTCATTCTTTTTGAACAAGAAGCCCCTCCCTGGGGATCCTTTTTCTCTGATACCTAAGGTATCAGATAATCTTATACACTGCAGCTAGATGACATTCCCTTGGAGGGTGCATGCGCTGGCTGACTACACTAACCGCAAAGGCAATGTCTAGTCTGGTGTGAGAGAGATAAATAAGCCTAGAAACTAATCTTTGGTATCGGTCTTTGTCAACTACATCACGTACATCCTTTGTTTTCTTTTTGGACTGTATTGGAGTATCGCGAAGCTTACATCCAAGCATACCTGTCTCAGTTAGCAAATCAAAAACATACTTTTGTTGGGAAATACTAGTTCCCTTTTGTGATCTAGCAACCTCTATTCCCAGAAAATATCGAATTTGTCCCAGGTCTATTACTTCAAACTCTGAAGCTAGGATCCTCTTGAGTCTCTCTATTTCACCAATATTATCTCTAGTGAGGATTATATCATTGACATACACAATCAAGACTGAATTTTTCCCATCATTAGTTACATGAATAAGTATGATATGATCCGGGTGCCCTTGCTTATACCCTTGGTCCTTCACTACTTTAGTGAACCTATCAAACCACGCCCTTAGTGACTGTTTGAGGCCATAGAGAAACTTTTTGAGTCACATGCTTCTTCTCTCCTTTTTCAAAGCCCGAAGGTAAAGTCATAAAAACTTCTTCCACTAGTTTGCCGTTCAGGAAAGAATTTTTAATGTCCAGCTGTTGAATCGGCCAGCCTAAATTTGTTGCTAAAGACGAGAACTAATATCGTATTCAACTTTGCCACTGGATCAAAGGTTTTTGTGTAATCCATGCCATAGGTTTGTAAGAACCCCTTCGCAACAAGACGGGCCTTGCAGTGATCTATCTTCCCATCCGCAGAATATTTCATTATAAAGACCCATTCCAACCGGTTTCTTTCCCCTCAGTAGTTCAGTCAGTTCCCAAGTCTCATTCTTCTCTAGAGCTTTGATTTCCTCCATGACAGCCTTCTTCTAGTTAGGATTCTGTAGAGCCTCATAAATGTCCTTTGGAATACCTGTATCATCGAGGTTAACAGTAAAGGCTCGAAAACTAGATGACAAGGCTTTGTATTATAAGAACTTGGAAATAGGGTGAACAGTACATGACCGTTTTTGTTTTCGGAGAACAATAGGAAGATCAAGATCTTTGGGCTCTGTGTTGGATGACTCAGAAGTGTGTGGACGTATCATCGGTTCTAACTCTCTTGGTGCTTTAGACTTGAGGCACTCTTTGTACCTTAATTTTGGTCTTCGAGAATAAACCAACGTCTCCTTAACCTTTTGAGTTCCTGCATCTCCCCTTAAGTCGAAGTTCCCTTCCAGAGGTGACATACTAGAATATGGGGTTGGAATAGGCTCAATGTTGATGTTGGAGTTTTCTGGGTTGATGTTGGAGGATTCAATGCTGGTTTCGGAATTTCTTGGGCTATAGACTGGTTTATAGACTGATTGCGGGATTGATTCTCGGTTCATACTAAAATGAGCTTCATCTATGTTCTCCCCCTGAAGGGAAGTTTTTGGAAAGAATGGTGTGCTTTCAAAGAAGGTTACATGTGGGCTGACAATCATTTATTTGGTAGCTGGGTCATAACACTTGTAGCCCTTTTGTGTTGGGGAATACCCAATGAAAACACACTTGCTAGCCCAATGATCAAGCTTGCTTCGTGCCTGAGAGGGAATATGAACAAATGTTGTACATCCAAACACTTTTAAAGGTAGGGTAGTTCCTAGTTTTCGGTGAGGAAAAACAAGTGGTGAGTGTTTGGAGGGGGGTATGAAATGAAAGAATTCGGCTCGGCATACGGTTGATAAGAAAGGTTGCAGTTAGGACAGCATCCCCCAGAGTCTTATAGGCATATTTGCAGAGAATGTGTTTACTTTCCCTTTCAGCTATCTCATTTTGTTGAGGGGTCGCTACAAGAATTCTGGTGTATAATGCCGTGTTTTTTAAGGTAGTCCCCCAGAATAGGGTTGAAATATTCAGTCCCATTATTAGTGTGAAAAAGTGTGAAAAAGTTTGATTTGGGTTTGAAATTGTGTTTGGATCATTGAGTGAAAAATGGTAAACACAGAATGAACTTCTAACTTTTCCTTTAGCAGGTATACCTAACAAACTCAGGAGTGATCATTGGTAAATGTGACAAACCATTTGAATGATTCCGGTCTGGCACACGATATGGTCCCCACACATCACTATGAACTAAAGTAAATGGTTTGGTGGGTTTATATTCACATTGAAGAAATGAAGTCTGATGGTGTTTTACAAGTTCACAAGTTTCGCACTGAGAATCAATGATTTTTTATTCAAGAACAAGAATGGAAACAAATGTTTCATGTACTGAAAGTTAGGATGACCCATTCTAAAATGCCACTTTCCTTAAAGGTACATGCAGAATCATAATTTGCAATTCGAAGTTGGTTACCCTCGGTGGCCTCCTCAAAATAGTAGAGTATGTCACATTCCATAGCACTCCTAATCGTCATCCCCGATGAAAGGTCTTGACAAACACACTGGGTAGGGAAAAATTTAGCGGAGCAATGAGAATGTTTTGTTAATTGACTGATAGATAGTAGATTTCAAGATAATTTGGGAACATGAAGAACTGAATATAGGGTAATAGTCTTAGAAATTTTAACACTCCGTTTTCCTACAACAGGAGATATTGATCCATCTGCAATCTTGACTTCAATATTACCAGCGTAGGGGGTATACGAAGAAAACAAATAATGACTGTCTGTCATGTGATCAGAGGCACCCGAATCGATAATCCAAGGGGTTTTAATCTTTTCATAATTGAGGGCTATTGAAGACTTAGCACTATGAGCTAGTGAGCCAGTAGGGACATCAGAGGACTAACCAGGGTTTTGAAAGCTAGAGAAGAGTTTATAAAGTTGGTCCAATTGTTCAGCATTGAACATATTAGGATTGGGAGTATTTCCTCTTTTTTTTTTCTACACCGGCTTAATATCCACGATGCATGCTATTTTGTCTCGGCTTCCAGTCAACTGGTTTACCATGTATTTCCCAGCAGATGTCCTTAGTGTGACCAGCCTTGTGACAATGATCACATCATAGGCGTCTCTTCTCATTCGGACCTGGGCTGTGTGGACCTCCTGTGCTGCCTTTGGTTACAAGGTCTGAAGCACCTTTGGGCCTGGTTAAAGATTTCTGGGCTGGCCCATTTGAGTTCTCTTTGATCAGTAAGGCTGAGGTTACATCAGTTGCACCTAACATTTTCTCTTTCAGCATGACATTCCGTCGTGCCTCCTCACTTCTGACTTTGGAGAAGACTTTTCTTCTTGTTGGCAAGAGGTGGCAGCTAAGAATCAGCACTCTGACCTCATCAAATTCGTGATTAAGGCTAGCAAGGAATTCGAACATTTGTTCGTTTTCTAATTTGCGCTTGTATCTTACACTATCTCCGGTGCATTCCCATTCCTCTTCAGTGCTCAGATCAAGCTCTTGCTAGAGGTTCAACATCTCCATATAGTAGTTAGTTACTTCTCTCTCCTCTTGCTTCATCTGCCAAAGTTTACTTTTGATCTCGAAGATCTGTGATGCATTTTCGGCATCGGAATATGTCTCCCGAACAGCGTCCCAAACATCCTTGGTTGTTGGCAAGAAGAGATATGTCCTTCCAATGGCTGGTTTCATGGAGTCCACGAGCCATGCAGTCACCACTGAGTTCCCGACCCCCCACTTCTGCAGAGATGCTCCTTTGGTCGCTGATTTCTTTGTTTCTCCAGTCAGGTAACCCATCTCCCCTTTGCCTTCGATTACCAGTTTCATAGTTTGAGCCTATTAACGGAAGTTTTTCCCATCAAGTTTTTCCACGGTCAGTTGGAAAGCTGATCCTTCTAGCCCGTTTGAATTCATGGCCGGAAAAAGCTTTGTTCTAGCCTCCAGTTGTTCTAAGGAGATTGAATTTTGGCTCTCTGTATTTTCGGCCATGGCAGCAAGGTTTCAAACTTTGGGTTTGAGGCTAGGGTTTGAAAGAAACAGGCTCTGATACCATGAAGATACTGAATACTTCTGTATTTCATATAGCTTAATAAAAAACGATTACAAGTGTCATCTTACACAGTTCAGAGGGACCTAAAAAAGGAAAAAAATAATCACTAAAATTCCTTCAAATCTGCCCGAATTGGTGACTATCAATTAGTGCCTAATTACAGACAGTTTACTGCTATCATATCCCTCCATAAGTCAATTACCTAACTAAGGAAATGACATACTAAGTGAAAGAATTACAACAACAGGTCTCGCAGAATATTCTAGATTATTTGCCGTGCATGTTTATGGAATAAATACTAGCAGCTGGCTTCTTTCCTGGATTCTTATTTAAACAATTAGAACTCATAGTTTTAAGTGCTTTGTTTTTCTTGGATTTCTATATTTTCTTGAGTTATGTTGTGGTTACAAGCAGAATCCTGGTATTGCACAGTACCTACATTTGTATTGTGGTTTCTAGATTACTATTGACTGATTTTCTGTAGACACATATGACGTTGTTGGATTGGGACATGCATCAATGATTTATTTATCTTTTTAATAAGTGAATCATATTATTCTGCCAAAATGCTGATAGAGTTTTAGGCTGGTTTACTTTATTTTGACTGGTTGTTTCTGATTATAGCAGTCCTTCCTGCTAAGAAGCCCAAGCCATATCCTACTGCACCATGTTAGTTCAGCAATGCTAAAGTCATTAATGTTTGAAATTTTAGCTCCTTATTCTTCTTTGGATTCATTGACCTAATTGAGATTTAGAAGCAGTTTTAGCATTGATACAGTTTCTTCTTTGGTCCTGATTTAATTACCATTCTATGTTGAACAGCATTCCTCTGACACTGGAGTGGTCAAAATCATTTCCGCATGATATGATTCTTGCTGGATGTCATGATGGAGTGGTATTGCTTCTATTATCTGCTTATTCTTCTTTCACTGTCAGTTTGGTGTTAACTGAAAGAAGTAAAAACATTCTTCTTTGGCAACCACCTCCTTCCTTCCCAACTGACAGAAACCCAAGAAATTGTGACATGCATGTGTGACGGAGAAAAACCTGCTGCAAAAGACTTCTCCTTTTCAAATTGTGCAGTTTGCAGAGTCCCCACTCCACCCCCCACGTTTCCCTCCCTCTCTCCCTCTTATTGTCCTAAGCAAATGCATTATTTTGGTTTGTGTTTTTTTGAACTGGAACTATGCATTTGGTTGCATGCAGGTTGCGTTGTGGAAGTTCTCTTCTACTGGTTCATCATTAGGTATTGAGCCATCACTTTTATAATTTGCTTAGTCTTTCTGTGGATATTATCAGATAAAAGCTGATTGTGTTCTGAAATTGTGAACGGCCTTAACTGTCAATTAATAATGTAGCATATCTTCTGTCTTAATCAGACACAAAGCCTTTGCTTTGCTTCAGTGCTGACACAGTTCCTATTAGAGCACTTTCTTGGGCACCAGCTGAAAGGTTAGTCATGCTAGATAAATAAAACTAATATTTTCTTCAAGTTAGTCACAATTTCAGTTGTTGAGGAGTTTCCAAGTCTATAATAGACTCTCTTTACAGTTATTACAAATTAAAAGCTGTACATGTATGTATTGTCTTTTTTCCTGAGGAGCAATCATTTTGCCATTTTCTTTCTTGTGTATTCTAACTTTGTAACTGCACAACATTCTAATATCCAAAATGCATTTTCCATAATAAACCAAAAAAAGTTCCTTAATCAGCTGAAAGTGGTATTTGGGTTCTGCACTGAACCCTGTAGTGTATTAAATTTCCTATTTAATACACACGCTTGAAAGCATTGTGGCAAGCTAATTACGATTGAGATAAGTTTGTATTGATGAGCATCAATTGATAGGAAGTCCCACAAATGATAGTTGAATTGACATCTCTATCTCTTTGGTTTTCTTTTCCTTTTTTTTTCTCTCCTTTTTCCCTTGCGTGGTGTGTAGGTGATAAAACCTCGTTGAAAAATGAAATCAGTTAACATGCAATATAGAGGCATACCCATTTCTGTAACAAGAACAATGTACACAAATGGACCATTATCAGAACAATAAAAGAAACTCATGAACACAGAAAATCTCTTATGGAAAACTACAGCTCAATGACAGTTGCCAGTTGTCAAAAGTATCAGAATATTTCTCCAACTAGCCACTGGTTACACAAATTAGACGCTATATTGGAAAAAACCACTTGAATTGGTGTCATTATTTTTTTTGAAATTCCTTTCTCTTTAGAAGTGAGAGATTTATTGAAAGGACTATTATGACTACCTAGTACTCAAAGGAATTGTCTATGTGCTTACTCTGGAAAAGCTGTACAACTTCTGGCTCTCTCTGAATCTGAGCTGCCTAGCAAGCTTTCCATAAGATAAATTCATACTGGAAACATATTTCTCAAACCATACCATTTTGTGCCAGGATAAGACCTCTTGATGTTTCATGAAAGTTTGTAATACACTTTTCTCTGTTGAGATTCCTGCTCTGGAAGCTGTCCATATTGGGCAGTCTTCATTTCTGGATGAGTTAAAAACCACATTTTTTAATTCTCTCCAGCACAGCATCGTTTCCTTTTCTTCCTTAGGCCTGTTCCAAGTCATATATTAGCTACCAATGCATCATTTACTCTTCTTTATGCCTGTTCCAAGTATCGTTACACACTATGTTATCTACCAATGCAGTAATTTTTCAGGACATCTTACTTTCTACCGGAACTCTTTTAAAATGGAATGAAAATGACATCATTGATCTCCTTGCCATTCTCCATTGACATAAAAGTTCATAGATATCATGCTATTATTCGTTAATCTTGGACAAATAAGGCATCAGGAATCATCCAGTTTCTCTGCCTTCTTTCATGCAGGTAAGTTGGCTTTCTCTATTGTAACTGTCCCTAAAAATCTATAGCAAGCATGCTGTCCACAGTTGTCATGCATTGAAGAAGGCGTTTTTTTTGGAAAGTAGGGAGGAGATGACTGACACGTTCAAACAGCTTTTAAGGATAACTTCCAAGAATAAGCACATCTGAGAAATGTGGAATGTGATATAATCTCCCCTGAACTTTTCCATTCAATTCTTCAAAATTGCTATCGCTCATCTTTTTATTTTTATCTTAGGCACTATACCAAAAATCCAAGGCCTCATGTTTATATTGCAATAATAGGATCAAGAAACATTAGGATACATAGACAGTGAGATTAGTTGGGAAACAATGAGTCCAATCCAAACCACTAGCCTAAATAATGTAAGGAGGCTCTGCCACTTGCTTAAAATCTTTTTGCAACTGGTATTCCATCTGAGTTCTTCTATGTTTTATAACTAAAGCATGAGTATCCTGTGCAATTAAGAGTTGGAGTTACGAAAAGCTTGTTTTATATTCTTTTTGTGTGAGCAAATTATTGATGTCTCTTGTCCAGATCACTAGCCTTAATAATGGAAGGAGACTCTGTCTTTTGTCCTCTCTGAGCAATTAGTTGTGCAAAATAATATGGTATAAATGATTGCAAAACAATGTTATGGGAAACAATCTCTCTCTCTCTCTCTCTCTCTCTTTCTTTCTACATATAGACACACACACAAAGTACGTTTAGTAGTTGCTGAATTATTCAAATATTGCTTACCATGCAGCTATTCTGAAAGTGCAAATGTCATTGTGACTGCTGGACACAAAGGCTTGAAATTTTGGGACTTACGGTATGTACATTTTTACAATTTCTATATACTGATCTCCTATATCAGTGGATCACTGCCTTCTTTGGGTTGAGTGGTTGGTTGGTATGAAAATGGAGCTTTATCTTTCTCATGTGGGTTCAGAAGGAAGGCGGGAAAAGTGGAAAAAGTTGCATTGTTGATATTATCTTAGGGTAGGCTACTTGAAACTTTTAAGACCAAACTCGACTCTAGATGATTTGCTTTTTGAATTGACAAACTCCCATCAAGACTGGCACAAGTTGATATTGCTTATTCCTGTCAGACCAGGTTGAACTTTTGTATAGTGGCACAATTTGGATATGTTGACCAATTAGTACTTTTTTGATACACATTTGAGTGTTTCAGCCTTTCAGTGAACAAAAAGTATTTGGATTCATGACTGGGTAGCTTTTCAAAGTGCATCTATAATTAGATACTGCAAATTCAAGCTTGAACTAAAGATGAAGGGAAGCTTGTGTAGATGCAGTGGCTATTTCAACCCACTCGCAGTCCTCTGTGTCTAAATTAAATAGGTTTAACACGTTTCCTGGCTACAGGAGAAGTGAATATGGATTTCTTTAATTGCATTCCAGTAAAGGGCAGTTATCTGGGTCACAATGAATCCCACAACCGTTCTTGCATGTTCAACTGAGTCCCATCTATCCCATATAATTGTTTAACCAGCTGCAAAGTCTGACACTGGCAGAATGAGAATCTCAAACAACTCTTCCATCAGCATGCCCTGTTCTTGGGATAGCTAAGCCCATATCCATTGTCCTACTTTGGCCACTAATCTAATTCTTATGTTTTGGAATCTTTTTAGTCTTCCAACTATTTTGTTCAATGAAATTGGTCCTACGACCACATATTCTGGTTTTTTATTAAATGAAGTGTGTATAACCTACATGACCAAATTAAAAGGGCAAATTTGTCAAAAGAAAAAAAAGGAATGATTCTTCATGGATCATATCAATTTGAAACTATTCAATTCACTTTCAATCATTATTCTTTTTACTAATTTGCCCTTGTTAATTTGTTAAGGTCATATAGGCTGCACCTGCTTCATTCAGCATTGAACCGCTGTGGTGAATAGTGACAGGACCCATTTGTTTGAATGGACATAGTTAGACTAAAACTGATCAAGAGAGTGGGGGGCGGAAAAAAGAAAGTTTGGTTACCATAACAAAATGGGACTAAAGAATAATTTAGGGACCATTTATGCCATTTGGTGGAAAGGAAAAATGATGAAAGCAAAATGTCTTAAACAAAATGAGAGGGGCCCTTTTGAGAAACCAATTGTTTTCGTTTTTTTTTTTTTTTTTCGGAAAACAAACTTGGGCACAGGCCCACAGCTTTTCATTTCAAGAGGAAGGAAGACTTCTAAGAATTTCTACACCTGAGAAATGTTCTCCCATGAGCTTCCACTTCAATGCCTGAAGATAGCTATTTCTCCTCATTTATAATCTGGTGCCCCATCTAGATATCCAAGTCCTTGAGGTATAGAGCAATATATGTGTTAGGAAATGATGTAATGATTATTGAAACTGACATAATCAAGTGGTAGGGGGAAAAAACCCTGTGTACTGCTGAATGATCTGATCATATTTGGCTATTCTTGTTTGCCTGATCTTTGCTCCTACAAGGTGTCATCCTTGATGGTACTCTGATTGTCACATCCGGTGCCTGCAAGCCCAGGAACACGATCAATTACTTGGCCACTATCCAAACTAAGCTAAAATGGATATCCTAAGTTGACACTGAGTACTTAGGCACATTATTATATTCTATTCACACTTTCCGTCAGAATCCCATATAGGATTGGAGTGTCACACTGATGACTATCCATATGTTAGGTGGTTTTAAAGCAAAATTTAGCCATCTCCAATTTATGAAGGTCTAGCCCTAGTTAGATTCTGAAATTCTATGAGTTTTGTCCAAGTATTCAGATTGTTGATAATACTCAAGATGTTGATAGAATGACATTTGCTTACAAATTAAAGAGTATGATGGTTATATGACAGGCATGGGGATACTGTCTGATGGATAAATTTCACAGGGAACAATGTGATCCTGGTGAATTGGAGGCAGAATCTGAAATTTAGAGTTCAAAGGCAGTCCTACTGTAATTGTTATCTAAAATGAACTCAGCAGATGCAGCCTGTAATGGATGCATTGCAACTGGTGTCGGTAGAGTTTGAATGAAGCAGAAGGAAAAGGGGAGAGGGTGGGGGATGAAAAAAGAAACGAAAATGGAAAGAGGAAATGAGAATGAAAAGTAAAATGTAGGACCAGATCCGTCTAATTCTTGTCCAGAAACATAGATTCTTTTGTTCTTTGGTTTGACTTGAGGCCCATGAAGGCACATTTATATTCCAGGATAACATGGTACCCAAACAATATTTGGAAGTGGGCCATCCAATTTTAATTCTATTAACTCAATTTTATAGAACCAGGCACCACCTAGATTTTAGTGTTCCCACTAAGATTGATGAAAGGGTTCCTAACATTATGCAATTTGATTTTTTTTTTTTTTTTTTTAATAAAGACAGTTTGGAGAATTTCAAGGAAGAAATTGTTAAATCTGGTAGCTTGACACTTACATGCATAGGTTTATTTTGGGAATTGAAGGAGTGCTATTAGAATTTAATTGAATTATAAATGTGCTACTCTCTCTCCCCTCCATGCTCATGCAGATAAATATTTAGTTATTTATTTTTTCTAGACACTTGAATTTCATGAATACACTTGACATTGGTACTCATTGATTGAAGATTTGACTTGTCAGAAAATGACCCCAGTGATATAAAAAGAAAGATAAACAAGTTTTGAATTTGCTGCTTTATGGGAATTATTGTCTTTGTTAATATCTTTGCTTTGAAGCCTTACCTTTTAAGTTTCCGATGGGCTATGCAAATATTATCTTTGTGTGAGTCTTCAGGATGCTAGTGGGGTAAAGCAGAATATAAACATGGATTTTCAATTGTGTGAGTCTTCATTATCTTTGTAATCTCTTTCATGGATTTTCAATTGCCCAAGCGGCTATAAACAAGGACAGTAAATATTCAATACCACTAACATTTGAAAGCTCGAATTGAAGATGGGTCCTTGTTTGTGTCTCTAAGTGATAGACTTAATAGGAATTCGGATTCTCTTTTGTTCCTTGCATGGCATTAAGTTTACAACTGCTAATGTTCCTTGTGCCTTGCAGTGATCCATTCCGTCCCTTGTGGGATTTTCCTCTTCAAAAGATTATATATAGTTTGGCTTGGCTAAATGATCCAAGGTGCAAAGTTAGACTATCTTGACAACAGTTAATTTCCTTCTACATCTGAGTTTTTCTTATTCTGAAGTACTGTTCTTGCTTGTAGTTGCATTGTTGCCTCTGTTGATGATGGATCAATAAGGTTCCTAAGCCTGATGACAACTTCAAATGATATGCCTGTTACTGGAACACCTTTTGTTGTATCAGCCCTAAAGGGATTACACAATTACCCGTGCTCTTCATTTCCTATATGGAGCATTCAAGCTTCAAGACTACCAGGTTCTTTCTTTCTATACCATCCCATTGCCATACGCCTTTATTTCCTGTAAGTTTCAGAACAAGAGAATGAATTGCTTATCTTTTATTCATCAATTATAAGGGTATATATACAAGTATAGAGATCCTATAATAGGAAGTAAAATATCCTATATTAATTACAATAAATCAGCCCTCTAATTCCTATTAGTTAGCCTACAAATCAGCCTATATTTGTTAACAATCTAAACCCTACAAATCAGCCTATATACAATCTGTAACACTCCTCCTCAAGCTGGAGCATAGATATTAATCATGCCCAATTTGTTACATAGATAATCAATCCGGACCCATTAAGAGCCTTTGTGAATAAATCACCTAATTGTTCTCCAGTCTTCACATGACCTGTAGTGATCAAACCTTGTTGGATCTTTTCACGAATGAAATGACAATCAATCTCAATATGTTTCGTTCGTTCATGAAAGACTGGATTGGAAGCAATGTGAAGTGCAGCTTGATTATCACACCATAGCTTTGCAGGTATTGAGACCTTAATTCCTACTTCACTGGGAAGCTGATATACCCATATGACTTCACACACAGACTTGGCCATAGCTCTGTATTCAGCTTCCGCACTTGATCGTGAGACTACATTCTATTTCTTACTCTTCCATGAAACCAAGTTTCCCCCAACAAAAACACAATATCCTGAAGTAGATCTCCTATCTTCCTTACGCCCAATCAGAATCTGAAAAACATTCAATCCTAGTATGACCATGATTGCCATATAGGATTCCACGTCCAGCAGCACCTTTTAAATAGTGCAGAACTTGTTCTACTACCTTCCAATGATCAACAGTTGGTGATGACATGTATTGGCTCAACACACTCACTGAATAAGCAATATCAGGACGTGTCACAATAAGATAATTCAACTTGCCAATAAGTCTTCTGTACCTTTCAGGATTTGCAAATAATTCTCCTTCTTTGGTTAATTGTAAATTAGGAACCATTGGAGTACTACATGGTTTAGCACCCAACTTTCCCGACTCTGACAGTAAATCAAGCACATACTTCCTCTGAGATAGGAAGATTCCCTTCTTGCTCTTGCTAACTTCAACTCCCAAGAAATACTTTAACATCCCCAAGTCTTTGGTAGGGAACTGAGTATGAAGAAAGGACTTCAGAGACGAAATTCCTCTTGAGTCACTACCTGTGATTACAATATCATCCACATATACAACTAACAGAATAATACTTCCATCAGATTGTTTATAGAAAACGGAATGATCTGTCTTGCTCTTTTGCATCCCAAACTTCTCAATAGCCTGGCTAAATTTTCCAAACCAAGCCTGAGGACTCTGTTTCAAGCCATAGAGAGATTTTTGCAAACAACAGACTTTCCCATTCTCCCCCTGAGCAACAAACCCAGGTGGTTGCTCTATATATACCACCTCCTGAAGATCACCATGGAGAAAGGCATTCTTTATGTATAATTGATGCAGCGGCCAGTCATAAGTTGCTGCAAGGGAAATAAATAACCTGACAAAAGCAAGTTTCGCAACAGGAAAAAAAGTATCATGGTAGTCCACTCCATAAGTCTGAGCGTATCCTTTAGCAACAAGTCTAGCTTTCAATCGAGAAATGGAGCCATCCGGATTAATTTTGACAGTAAACACCCATTTACATCCAATAGCTTGTTTACCTGCAGGTAAGGTAACGAAAGTCCATGTACCATTGACATCTAGAGCATTCATTTCCTCAAGCATAGCATTCCGCCATCCGGGATGAGCTAATGCCTCTCAAACAGTTTTAGGTACAAAAACAGTGTCTAGGGATGTAAGAAAAGCACAAGAAGAGGAAGACAAATGATTGTAAAAAACAACTGAAGAGATTGGGTAAGTACATGTACGTTTACCTTTTCTCTGAGCAATAGGAAGATCAAGATCATCTTTGGTAGTCGGATCTGATGACGAAGATATGAGTTCATCAGGACATGATTCTGGAGACTCAAGAACTAAGTCAGAACTTGGCGGATGTGGGCGACGTGAGTAGGTGTATTTGATGGGACGCTTAACTAGTGTAGGGGGAGGTGGACCTAAATTTGGTATGACATTATAGATTAACAAATCATCATCCTCCCCCTGACTCATAGAACCTGAAGATGAAGATAAAGATGTTTGTTCCAAAAAAGTAACATCAGCAAACACAAGATACTTACCGAGACTAGGACAATAACAACGATACCCTTTTTGCACACGGGAATAACTCAGAAACATACACTTTAAGGACTTAGGATCTAGTTTTGTAACGTGAGGACGAACATCCTGAACAAAACAAGTACAACCGAATATCTTTGGTTCTATACGAAACAATTGTTTATTTGGAAATAGAGTGGAGAAAGGAGTATTACCAGACAAAATAGAGGAAGGCATACGATTGATTAGAAAACAAGCAATAGACACAACATCATCCCAGAAGCATTTAGGAACCTGCATTTGAAATCTCTAGAAGTTTCAAGAAGATGTCTATTCTTTCTCTCAGCAACCCCATTGTAAGAAGGGGTGTCAACACAAGAAGTCTGATGGAGAATACCCTGCTCAAGCATTTATTTTTGAAAATTGCCTGAAACATATTCTTTTGCATTATCACTTCTTAAGATTTGTACAGGTTTACCAAATTAGGTGCGAATTTCAGCACAAAAGGAAGAAAAGTGACAAAATAATTCTGAGCGATTTTTCATCAAATAAAGCCATGTCATCCTAGAATAATCATCAACAAAAGTAACAAAATATCTGAAACCAGTTTTAGAGGTAACTGGACAAGACCCCAAACATCAGAATGTACTAACTCAAAGGGAGCAGTAGCTCGCTTATTGACTCTAGGACTAGAACTAAGACGATAGTGTTTAGCAAACTGACAAGACTCACAATCTAATGAATTAATGTTTGAAAACTGAGGACAAAGTTTCTTTAACATAGAAAGCAAAGGATGATCCAATCGACAATGTGCTTCAAAAGGAGAGACTGTTCCGGCACATGCTATAGACCCTGGTTTCGGTGTATCAAGAATGTAGAGACCGTCAGACTCATGTCCTTTACCAATAATCTTCTTCGTCATGAGATCCTGAAATAAACAATAACTAGGAAAAAAGGAGACACAACAATTAAGGGCATGAGTAAGTTTGCTGACAGAAATCAAATTAAAAGACAATTGTGGTAGACTCAGAACAGATGATAAATGGAGAGATGATGTGGGATTAGTGGTTCCAGACCCAATAACACTGGATGTTGAACCATCGGTTAAGGTAACAGGAGTGATAGATTGATGTGGCTGAAAGTTAGAAAGTAAACTGGGATTACCTGTCATGTGACCTGTAGCACCAGAATCGATGACCCATTTTGAAGAAGAGGAAACAAGACTATGTGTTGGGTTTACCTGTCTCGACAAGAGCAGTAATATGATTGGATGGCTGTTTCACTGTTGCTTGAAGCTGAGTCAATCTGGCATACTCATCCGCAAATATTGTAACAGACTTTTCAGAGATCTCAGAACTGGATGCAATATGGGTAGACTGAGATTTTTTATATTGCAACTTCCGACAGTCCCGCTTGATATGACCGGGTTTGTGACAATAGTGACATATCATTTCTCCTTGCTCCTGTCCACGATTTCCAGTATTCTTATCAGAGTTGTTGGACCCTGACCCCATGCTCTTACGGTTGCCACCACTATTGTAGTGTTGTCTTCCTGAGTCAGATGTGGTAGTACGGCTAATAAGAACACTGTTAGGTTGAGTAGATAGAACAGGTAACGTATTTTCTGTATGGAGAACTCTCCGAAAAGCATCTTCTAGACAGGAAATTTCTGAACTGGAAAGAATTTGAGATTTGGCAGTCTCAAATTCAGACGAAAGACCGGCTAGAAAATTCATAACAGCCATCTTCTCTCGCTGATTCCATTGTTCCTCCACATCAATACTGAAGGGAAGCAACATATTGAGCTCTTCATAAGTTTTCTTGAAGTCCGTAAAATAACTAGTGAGAGACTTATCTCCTTTATCTGCCCTGTAAAAATCCTTGCAAACATCATAGATACGAGAGAATTTCCTTTTCCAGAATATAAGAACTGCAAATAGTTCATTAAGTTTTTCATTGTCTTACAATGAGTAACCAGACCAACCACCTCACTATTAATAGAATTACAAATTTGTATATACAAACGAGCATCTTCTCTCATCCACAACAATCTAGAGTCATCCGTAGGTGGATCATCAGTCAGATGACCATCCATAGAAATACTGTGCAGATATAATTCAATCATATGGTTCCAATCAAGAAAATTAATTCCATTTAATTTATGGTCCGTGATTTTTGAAACCAATGGAACCATATCAGAAACAATTCCAGTCTTTTTGTCAGACATACTTGCTAAGAAAAGTCAACAAGATAACAGATTACCCACAAGAAGGAGTCACTAGGTGCTGGCTAATCGGCACAACGTACCTCCCTGAGTTGGCGGTGTCTATAGAGGAACCTCCAAAGCCTATACCTTGAATATGGCAGCAGCCTCCCTCACACCCAACAACCCAGAATTTTTTTTCCCCTCAAATATCTATGAACAGAACCATAGCTCTGATACCATGTAAGTTTCAGAACAAGAGAATGAATTGCTTATCTTTTATTCATCAATTATAAGGGTATATATACAAGTATAGAGATCCTATAATAGGAAGTAAAATATCCTATATTAATTACAATAAATCAGCCCTCTAATTCCTATTAGTTAGCCTACAAATCAGCCTATATTTGTTAACAATCTAATCCCTACAAGTCAGCCTATATACAATTGTAACATTTCCAAAGTAAGAATACCTTCTGGTGTAATCACTGCTAAAAGGAGACATGTCTGCACCATGGTGATTTTAATACCACACAAGTAAGACTATATTATCCCAGTTGTTTTAGCAGTGCTGCAACAAAGTTGCTGGATCGGGACAAGAAACTTTTATCTTGGTAGAAGTGTACTGAATAAGGAGGAGAAAATAAAGTCTAATTTTGAAAAAGACTTCATATCATAATTTAACAATCAGCAAATCTTGAACTTTATGTCTCCTATTATTGCCACCTTTTTTTCACCACCTTCTCTGCTCCTTTCCCTTGCTGTGATGACCATATAAGTTATGGGAATAGATATCTTGACCAGACAAACTAACGTGAGAAAAATGTGTCTCAACCTGCAGAAGACCAATTTAAATCAGGAATACATCCATGAGAAGACAAGTGTTTTTCTTTTCTTGTCCATGTACTCTATGGCTTGCCCACCTTCATCATCTTTGCTTCTTAAAGTACTTAGATCTCCCATTTTATTTGTCATTCAATCTTAAACCTTGATGCTCTTAATATTGGAATAACTACTTTGGTGGTGTTAATTGCTGCATACTAATATATTCCCTAAATGTGTAGAGCTTGGAAAGGCTTTTGCAACGAATTCCTTTCCCAAAAGCAAGTTTTGTTTTTTAATAAATTTGCTTCCATTTACTTAGAAACATTTTTTGTCCATTTTCTTACCTAGTATTTCGCATCTGTGTGTTTGTTTTTCATTTTCTCATCTTAGGGACCACTTCCATTGGGATGGAGGTGGAGTTAAAGGAGGAGTAGTTCATACTTAGGTCCTCCCCATCCTTGAAAGCCTTAAAATCCATTAGATCTTGAACTCCCGAGTATTTTTCACGGGTGCATGTTTACAGAAAGTGTTCAAATTCTCAAGGTGGCTTTTCTTTTACCAAAAAATAAAATTAAATTAAAAAATTAATAATAATAATAATAATAAAAGATGTAACGAACAAGATTCTACAATCCAACTAATCTGCATAACATCTGCCTTTTTGACAAGTCTAATTTATGAAATGGATAGTTTGTCCAATGTCTCCCTTCCTTCCCATCTTCTGTCATAGGATCTCCTGCTTTGGATATTATATGCTGTCCAAGACTACTAACATTCCTAACAGAAGTTCCCCCGCCCTCTCCCCCCATTTTCTTCGTACTATTTTTGGATTGTAGGCTTTATTGCATACTGCACTGCGGAGGGTACTGCTCTGCATTTCCAGGTGCGTTTTGTTTGAGTTCCTTGTTCTCATCTTGGTATTTAATGTGCGTCGATGGGATTAGTTGTATTTGACCATCTTTGGTAGTTGAATCTAAACCTCTTCTATGTCCCAATAAAAATTCCTATAGTTACTAGTCAATGGTTCTGTAGGATGGTTTTGCTTTGATAATCTAGTAACCGTTTCCCTTGTGATCAGCTGACTGATAAAGCAGTGGAGAAAGATCCTACCAGGCATCGTGCCCCACACTTCCTTTGTGGTTCACTGAATGAGGAAGAATCAGCAGTCACAGTGTTCACTCCGTTGCCTAATACCCCATTTGTAATGAAAAGATCATCAAATGAGTTGGATGATACCCCAAGGTCAATTCGTGGACTGGTTACCAAAACTAATCAGGAGAAGAGAGCCAAGGAAAAGATGGCACAAGATGAAACACCATCTGAACTTCTAGGTATTGATGTGCGAGTATTTTAAAATGTCAGATTTGTATCTCTAGCAGTTGATTTTTCTTGAACAGTTGCACTTGTTTCATCAATCTGCAGCATTGTGTTATGTCGATGAGTTAGGGGTGGAATTTGGATCCGATGATAATATGGTAGCACAGAAGAGAAAACAGGCAACCAAACTAGGAACAAGCAGCAAAAAAAAGTCAAAAGCTGATGAACTGGCTCTTGCGTGTATGGATGGTAACCCTGCAAGTGTAAAGTGTGAAGGAGAGGAAGTTGAAGAATTCCCTCCTAAGATTGTGGCAATGCATAGAGTAAGATGGAATATGAATCAAGGCAGTGAAAATTTGTTATGCTATGGAGGAGCTGCTGGAATTGTACGCTGTCAAGAAATCAATATATGTGATTCGTGAACAATCTGTGCAAAATGATCCAGAGGCTGTGCAATAACTGTAAATTTGAGCATAATTTGTATGTAGGGTTTAATGTTCTATTCTATTTATATGCTAGACAGACATTGTTATTTATGGACCCTCTTCTGGTGGATTCTTGTCATTTCTGGGGCGCTTTCCGGGTACAGTTTCTGAAAAAGTAAAGGAAAAGACATGGATTGTAACATAAACTACGTATAGGATTCAACCAAGGCTAATAAGAAAAGGTTTTGTAAGAAACTCTGGAGCTGCTTTCCAATGACAGCTCCTTATTATTAGTAGTATTTTATTTATTTACTTATTGTTTGGGCTCAAATGAGAAGTGAAAAGGCAGACGGGAACGTCAACACTGAAATAATCTCATCTTAAGCAAGCAAGAATCCACCCTGACCAGACACCATCTTTAGTTTTCTTCCTTAAGCAGCAGCAGCTTCTGTCCTGCAATGGAAGCTGCCATGATCCAGTTATGAAGAATTGATCTATGACTTGGCAGAAACTTCGTTCTTCCCTTTGCAATTTGCATGAATTAGTTGATATTGGTGGGGAAGGGAAGAGGGCAGAAATTTTGGAATTTCTTTTGAGATTTGCTTTATTTCTGTGTTTATGTTTAATTTTATTATTATTATAAAATTAACGATTGGTCTACTAAATAGACTATTTATTTGAAAGTTATGAACAATTAAGATCCGTATATACCTTAAGTGAATATTCATAATCTTCCATTCTTCTGAAATTTTATGGCGAAGAATTGTATACAAACGTTTGCTTAAAGTCTCTTGTGGTATAATTACTTGAACTATAGTGCTATCTTACTTGCTTGGTCAAGAGTATTTCCCTTACCCCTCTAGCCTCTTAAAAGTAGAAGAAATTGACCAATTCCTATTGAAGTTTTGCCTTGCAGAGTTTCAAGATTCTTCAAGGATTTGAAAATTTTGCTGTCTCTTGACTTAGTTCTTTCTTACTAGTCGTTTTGCCTCTACTGCTACTGATGTATTTGTTCTTTCTTAGTTAAATTTTGGGAAAATTTCTCCTTGTTAAATTTGTAAGTTTCAAACTCGATATTAACCATACTTATTTTAGTATATTAAATCAATTGAAAAAAAAAATCTCTCTTAAATTTTTTGGGATAAAGCATTCAATCTCACGAATTTTTTTCTTTTTTAAAAAAGAAAATCCTGTGTATACCTTATTAATCTAATTTTTTAAAACTCTAAAAGATTATTGTGAACTATGAAAAAATGGAAAAAATAAAAAAGGAATCCGAGCAATGTATAATTTCAACGTCGTGGAGTGTGAATATACTTTAATGAATAATGAGCAGACAGCTTTATTTCCCTCTCTATGCCATTGCTTCACGAATGAGACAATTCAAGATGTCAGGTGCATTAAGTACAGTCAGTATTCCCTTCTAATAATTCAATTAAATATTTAATTTGAATTTTTTTAAAAAATATTAGCTTCTCGTAAAAAAAAAAATCATGTTAATAATTTAATTTTATACTTCCAACTAAATAATGGTAATCATCATTTTTCTTTGTGTTATTATTTAAAATAAATATATAAATAAATAAAAGTGAATAATAAATCATTAATTGTGCTCGTGTGAGTTATTTTTGTAGCTATAACCTTATCCTACTAATTGGTGGTTAACAAATTTATACTTTTTGTAAATTAAAATTTCTTCACTTATGTACTTATCCTCCCATTCATACATATTGTGACGGAATAATAATTTAATTAATTAAAAATATTATGTATTCTTAAAATATATATTGACTCTATTACATAATATAAGTCGTTAGAGACTATTTTTATTGTTCTAAATTATGAGTTGTTGGATGGTTTTTTAATAAAATTAAAGTTGTTTTTATATTTTTATCTTTATTTATTATTCTTTTTCTCTCACCTCTCTTCTCTTGTTTTTAAAATATTTAAATAGGGATGTTTTAGAAAGAAAAAATATAAAATCGTATATTGTTAAAAATTTTAATATGTGTGAAATTAAACCTAACGAATTATATTAAGAGAAAGAGGGAGTATATATTATAAAACTACAATTTAGTAAAAGCATCCTAACTCTCAAGGCAGAGATTAGTATGAATGGTTTCTATCGCCAACAAATTTTCTCTGGATTAAATTGGTGCTGATGTGATGGATTTGTTGTGTCATGTTGTATATGTTGATAAAGAAATATATATATATATATATATATATATATATATATGTGTGTGTGTGTGTGTGTGTGTGTTTTTAAGAAAAGGAAAGGAAAAGATTTGCTTCCATAGGAGGAGGACGTGGTATCACAAATCCACAACGACAATGGGGGAGATTGAGAAGGGTAAAATTGGAAATTCACAAACAAGTGGAACCTATGCGCTTTTCAGTTTCTGTGGTGCCCATGTCCTATCATTGTCCCACAAGTGGGTGATCAAGTAGCAGTGCCTTATCTGAAACAAACAATAAATAAATTATTATTTTGAAAGAGGTTTTTTTAAACAAAAAATATATATTTTATTACATTTTGTAGATAATTCACTGCTTTGCTTTCATCACAGCCACTATCACCGTCTTCATTTACTAGGAACTACGATTAGCCGCCTTTTCTTTATGCACCATGTATTAGCTACTTGACTGTGAGAATTTTTATATTCCTTCTTCTCAATTTATTTATTTTATTTTTAATTTAATTTTTATTTTAAATTATCTATCTTTTTTAAAAATTAAATTTTAATATATCAAATTTATTCTTATTTAATAACACTTTATTTCTCAAACATATTAAATAATTTATTTCCCAATAAACTAATCACATTTAAATAACAAGAGAAAAATAATTTAAAATAAATCAAAATTTTAGAATTTGAATACTTCTTAATAAATAAAAAGAGAATAAATTAAATTTTAAACGTAAAAATAAAAGTAAATATTTAATTAACTAAAAAAATCTACTTATCTCAATACCTGCGTAATTTATTAAATATGACAGATAATTTAGGACAGAATAAGTATTTTTCTTTGTGAATAATTTTATAAAAAAAAGAAAATAAATTAAGCATTTTGTTTTTAAATAATACATATATTGTTTTTTTTTTAACTTAAATTTTCATGAACATATGTAATCTCAAGATGAACTTGGGCAGTAATTCTTTTAAACAATAATATTATTTTAAATATGTTTTGTTGACAAATATATATAATACAATAAAATTTTAATTTGTTATTCAAAAAAAATTTTAATGTTAATATTTGAATTTATAAATTTATTTTAAAGTTCAAAAGTATGCTTACATTTTAAAAAAATTGAATGTAATCCTAATCTAAGTACATCCAATATATATAGAAAAACTATTTGTATATAAAAGAAAATTTTGTATAACCAAAATGGATTTTATATTTATTGCTATCGTCCATTATATCTTTTTAGCTAATATAAGAGAACAAAGATTCTCCCTTCATCTATAATTAAATATTTATATTTCTATTTTACGATATTTTAAAAAAATATCTACTTTTTTCAAACTAAACACGTTCTTTTTTTAAACTTTCATAACAAGTGCCATTAATTTATAAGTCTCATTATGCACCTCTCTATTAATAAGGATAATGTGGTAAGTTGCTCATAGTTAAATACTTTTTAAAAAATTTTGCACTAATTCAAAATAAAATGAATATATTAAATAACTCTTTTAAAAAATTTAAACAAGAGTTTATTAAGGAGTGCATAACTTATAATTTAGCAAATTACATATTGCATTTTTGGAAATTTTTAAAATGTAAGTTAGGAGTTTTGAAAATATATATTATTAATAAAATTTTGGTGTTTGGGAACTTTGAAAGGTAAGGTAGGAAACCTAATTGAGAAGGTGCATTTGACTTGACTGAAATTCATTAGAACAAACACGTCTTTTCCAAAAATGCAAAAATCTGAGAAAAGTAGAGAAAAAAACAACAAAGCAGAATCATAGGTAGAAACGGCACTTCCTTAAATGCCACAGTTTTAGTATTTCACAAAAACTCATGGAGAGGAAAGAAGTGCCAAACGGACTATTCACTACTTTTCTTTTATTTGTACTCTTTCTTTCTTAATATGCTTCCATGGGTGGGTGGCGTGGGGTGGTGGTGGAGGGTTGTGGAAGGGGATGAGATTACACCGACGTCCTCCAATGTTTGGTATTGAAATTTTATGTATGTATTTGTCAGATATAGAGACGGGGAGTGTAGGGGTGGTGCCCGCCCTAAATTTTTTTAAAAATTTATTTTTTGTCTTAAGAAATAAATTTTTGTAAATATTCTTTTATATTTTACAGTTTATACTCTTAAAAATATTTTAAAAATTATAATATTATTTTCTAACATATATATATATATATATATATATATATTCATATACTTTATCCTCTAATTTTAAATTTTTAGTTATGTCTATGATATTTTTTTTAATATTTATATATTATTGCAATTAAGATAAATTTATTATTGATCAACGTGACATGCTTGAAGCATTTTTTGAAAGTTTACGTTGTGAACAAATCCCAAGTATGACCCTATTTGAACACTAATTATACTAATAAAGAGAAAATGAAGCAGGTTGAAAATTTAGACCCCGAATTGAGGCAAATTGAAGTTGGGAAAACAAGTGGGTTTTTTGCACTTTATGACAAATTTCAATGAATTTAACATTTTTCTTCTATTTTTTATGAATAACATTAATAATAATATGTTATTATTTTGTATATAATGTAACTATAACTATTCTTATTCTTACATAATGCGGAAGTGGATATATAATTATGTATCTATATATCGAGACAAAATATACAAATGTAATATCGTATGAATTCGTCAAAAGGTTAAAAATTCAATTTCAGAGTAACTAACTTATTCTTGAAAGTTACCAACGGCATTGTTGCAGTCCTCTTTGTTTCATTTTTCTTTTTTTGTTTCTTAAAGCATTGAAAGAGTCACTCCCATTCCCACCACAACAAAATTCCAATCATATGGGAAGGGTATAAAGGTCAATGACATAGATGCTGTGGTGACAAGTTGATATTTTCATCACCTGCGTAAAAACCATGCATATTTTACGGTTTTACTTTTACCTCTCATCTTTACAAAATCTTTCTTCCTTCACTAAATTTATGATATTATTCTCTATTTTTATATATTTTTTAAATATCATGTTTTTAAGTGTTATTTTTATTTATAATAACAAAATAAAAATATACGAAATTTTCACCCCATTTAATTTTTTATTCATTTTACTCTAATAAACAGGTAAAATTGTCTACCTAACCATAGTCAACCCAAGTGGTTTATAGGAGAGCAAAAAAGGAATTTGCACAAGTCAAAAAGTTTAATTAATGAGTAATCTCTGTATTAAATGCGTCCATTTAAGCAGTACTACTAACATTCTTTTAGGTAGTTGTAAACGTATCCAATTTTCAAAGTACAATAATTGCTGAATAGGGTACAAACATCAACAAATAATTACTGCCCCTTTTAACCTTTACCTAGAAATAGAAAAGATAGTACAGTCAGAAAGGACATTCACTAGAGTGGTAGTTAATAAATTCATTATCTCTTTCCAATTATTTTTACCAATGATAGGAATATACATATTACCATAATTATAGTGTTTTAAATGTGCGTTAAAAGGTTGCGTTAAATGCGCATAACAATAACTCACATTCGAACTTATAGGCACACATGCTCTAGACCTGGCTATGGTTCTCACCCTTTTTCTTTTTTAAATATTATTTCTTTCAAACCTCAAATTTTCTTCTCATAATTTTATTTTAAATATAAAATTACAATATCCTTTCTTAATATATTTTTGAAAAAAAATAAAAAATTGTTTGCCAACATTCCAAATCATGCCCCGCCCCGAGTTAGAATTTGAATGATAAATTAGGAGTTGATTAAATTCAAATCATAAATGTATTCGTTATAATCATAATAGTTAATTTTAAAAAGCAAAACCTACTCTAGATCCTACGTGAGCTCATGGATAGAAAGGAGAAGAAGCAAATAAAAAAGAAGAGAAAAAATAGATTGTTTAATCACTTAGAAATTGTGAGAAAGAAAGAAATGATTTTATTTTCCTTATTTGAGAGTTAGAAGAGATATGATATATTTTTAAAATATAAAATTATTATTTTTAAAAAAAAATGTTAGAATTAAAAAATAAGAAAGTATTTTATCATTTCTCTACCGGCCTCTAAAATTGACTAGGGTTGAATCCCTCTTTTTGTCTCCTAATATGGAGAGACAGATTTGGAGAGATATGAACCCATTTTGTTCTTTTCTTTCCATTTCCAACTACTTAAATGAAGTAAACCGACCAACCTTCCTTCAAATCCTCTCTTATCTCTCAATATTGTAACTCCCAAACTAGCCCTTCAAATTTCTCTTAAAAGGAAATTGGTGTGAAACCATGGTTAAGTCTAATAAAAGCCACCATACAACATATTGGAGTGTATTTGTTTTATCAATTTTTCCTCAAAAAATATTTTGTTTATATTTTTAAATAAAAATAATTTAATATAACTAAATTTTATTTATAAGATATTAATAGGTAATTGGTGATGCTAATATTCAAATTTATAAATTTTTTATAAAATTGAAAATTATATTTAAAATCCCCAAGCTCCCATGTTGCAGAAAAAATACTGACCTTTTTGGCAAACGTGGGACCCAAGAGGTTGAGGAAAATGAGGGGGCCTAACTTTTCTTTTTCATTGAAAGGGACAGGGTCCCACCTCCTACCCTCTTTCCTATTCTTTTTCCATTTCTCTCTCTTGCACTTTTTATCAGTTTTATTATTATTATAATCCAATTGTCAGAACTCTGAGACTTTCCAACAAAACAAAGCAAAAGACTCTCAATACCAAAATCTCACACAAACTCTCACACACATACAGAGAAGGATTCTGGAAAGGTCGATCTTTTCTGTTAGTAGGGTTCTGTTGTAGTACTGTGATGTAAGAAAGCTGCAAAAAAGAAGCCTTTGTGTCCTATCCTTTCTTGTACTCTTGGATTTTGCCCTCTGTTTACTGTTAAATTAGGTAAAGTAGTTATCTTGGGATTTTATTCTCTTTACGATTTTCTTTTTCTATTTTCTCCTGAAATGGGTTTCGTTTCTTTAATTTATTTTTCTTGTTTGTGTTAGTTTTATGTTTTTGGGATGATCTGTTTGTGGGTTTTGTTTGGTAAATTGAGAAGCTTCTTCAAATCTTTTAGCTTGTATCTTTGCATCTTTAGACCTGTCTGTTATCTTCCTTTCCCTGTTTTTGTGTGGTTAGGTGCGTTTCTAGCTGATCTTCATTTGATTTTTCCAATTTTACAGCTTGAATTTTGTGAATATATCTGTTGTTTACGAAGGGGTTTGCCTGCTTGTGTTGCCTGTAATTTTGGTGTATGTAATTGATTTTGTACTGGATACCTGAAGCAGTAAGTTTTCATTTTCTTTTTCTTGTTTCCTAATTAAAGTTTTAACTTTTATATGCGTGTTCAGATGGTTGGAAACAAATTGGATATAGTTGTGTTAAATTCTTCACTTTGGTTTTGATTCTTGATTCCCAATCTGTTGGAGCAATCCCCCGCTTCCCTTTTTCAGTGACTATGGGCCGCCTGTTATTCCTTTGGCATCTATTGTTCTCGTCCCACTCAATTTCTTCTTGTTTTCAAAATGCAATGTATATTTAAACTAAAACTTTAGTTTGTTTTGTTAAGATCTGGGTTTGAATGTTCAATTTAGTAGCCAAAAACTCCATCAAATTGTGTTCGTACAAAGAGTTATTTCTTCTAGGTTAGCCTTTTTTTCACCAATCTCAATAATAAAGATGTATCTGTTGTCCTTTGACCAAAGCTTCTGCATTTTTCTAATTAGATTTCAATTGCATCTTTCTTGCAGGTTGTTTCAGCTTATCTTGACAGTAGTGCAAGATCAATTTCTTGATCTAACGTCCTTATGCAAAATAATCTGTCCATATCATCTGAGAAACTATTTTCTTTTGGTTGGAAGTGCTGGTTTGAAGGCATAGAAATTTCAATATAAATATTGGATTGGATCTAGAAGAAGAATTAGCTACACTATGGGTTACATGTGTGATTTTTGTGGGGAACAAAAGTCTGTTGTATTCTGCCGCTCTGATGCAGCTTCATTATGTTTGTCCTGCGATCGCAATGTTCATTCAGCAAATGCCCTTTCACGACGCCATTCCAGAACACTTTTATGTGAAAGGTGTAATTCGCAGCCTGCATTTATCAGATGTATTGAGGAGAAAGTCTCTCTTTGCCCAAATTGTGATTGGATAGGGCATTCTGGTTCCAGCACAGGTTCCACACATAAGAGACAGGCTGTTAATTGTTATTCTGGCTGCCCTTCATCAGCAGAGCTTTCTACAATTTGGCCATTTTTCTCTGAAGTTCCTTCAGTGGGATTTGCTGCTCGTGATAAGGTAATCACCTTGATGACCATCAGTGAGGGTTCTCCTGATGGCCAAGATGCTCAAGGAAAGAATAATATACAAGATGCATCTGTGGCAGTTGAAGTGGCTAGCTTTCACAATGTGGATAAATCAACCATTTGGATGGGGTCATCAGGGATTCCCCATGATGCCAGGCTACCAAATGTAGAACAGCCTGCTGGATCCACATTTTCAGCAACACCCAAGGTAACTTAGAATTTTAGGAAAGTGATATGAGAACTATGAAGGTCTTGATATCTTTCAGATTTGCCATATGTGATATTGGGAAATGAGGCAGTTTGTAGTTTCTGTATCTTGAATGGTTCAACCTTAATATGTTTGAGAGTCCCCTAGTAGAAGCTTCCTTTCAGTCTTTGCAACTTTTCTCATTTTCCCTTCCAATGTCTGAATACCAGTTAGCCGATCGATGAAAATAGTGCAATTTGATTTCTCTAGATACCGCTAGTTTAATATAAGTTTCCCTCTCAAAAAGAGGGGCATAGAGTTCTATTTATGTATTGATTGAAATTATGGCCAAGCATACTTATTTTGAGAGCTTTGATATATGTTTAAAAATGTTGTTGTTCTTCTTATGAACTGCTTAGCATATATTTCCTTCCATTTTGCCATTCTTCCTTCCTCCTTTCTTAGTTTGACATATGCCTAGCAATATCTTCTCAGTATTCCACTAATTGTTTCAAATTTTGATTATGAAAGTTATCTTTGGCACCTCATTTTAACTTCCTGAGTTAGATTATTTGATCTTTTTGCTGGTTCTTTGGAAGCACATACTCACTTTATAGTTTAACCTGCAGTGGATACTACGGATTTCAATAAACAAATTAGAAGAGAAAACCAGAAAATCCACCAATTAAACTAAAAAAGGCAATGGATTGACATAAAAAGAGAAAGGAGGGCTAGAAGGGAGAAGTAAAAATCATGTCATAAATTTGCTGATGGTGCGTCTCATCAGATGATGATATTCTGGCCTAGAAAATGGATAATTGTCTCCAATGCAATGAAATTCATCTCTAGTTGATTCCTTGATGTACACAGCAAAGAATTGGAGCTTATTCTTATGGAAAGTGAACTGATCAATGTACAAGGGAATCTTCTAAGCTATTAGTGAAAGTATCATATTCAGTTCGTTTTCCACCAAAATACACGGAAATATCTGAAGACATTTTTTCTTTTTGCCCCCTCGATTTTCATTTTTCTCTCCTCTCTTTTTTGGAGAACTACTCAAACTTACATTATGTTGTTAATGTGCAGGTTTGCTATCCTGGAATCAAAGGGCCTACTTTACATGAAGATGATACTTTTTATGAGAACTTCAATATGGATGAAGTTGACCTAAGTATTGAAAACTATGACGACTTTTTTGGAATGGGTCTTGAAAATCCAGAAAAACTTTTTGAAGATGATGAGATTGATGGCCTATTTGGTATGGAGATATCTGGTGCTGATTCCAACTGCCAGGATGCACATGTTGTAGAGGTTGTTTATCTTCAGATAAAACTACTAAAATTTTCCTTTTATTCTTTTGGTCATGGATGGTCTTCTTTTCTTTACTACTTGAACTACGGCCATGTTACAAAATTTCCTTTCATTCAAAACAATTAATTTTTTACATTGATTTGACATCACTTTTGTGCATTTCATGAATGCGTCAGCTTAGCCTGGGAAGAACAGGTCCCATTTTTTCTTTCTTATCCTGGTGAATTTCTTTCCTCTGAATCTTCTCCAATTCTGAAAGTGTTTTCTCCTTATTCCTTAATTGTAGTTTTTAGTCAGAATCTAAAGATGCATCACAAGATGCTTGCAGTAGGCGTGTCCAAGATTTCATCCCTGCCTTTGCTTGATAGTATTGTCAATTTTATTATGAGTTTGGAGTCATAAATCATTCTATGCTGTTTAAGTTTGCAGGGCTGTAAGTGATGAAGCCCTTCCTTCTCTAACATGTTTGGAGCTTTGGTGTGTCCAGTTTCCCTGTAGTCCTAGTGAAACTTATGTTGTTTTTTCATTTTGATAAGTTGTAGAGATGTTTGCTGCAGTGTTAGGAGGCTTAAGTCATTGTTGGTGTCAGATACTCCTCTAACTAGTTCGGATATGGATGATCAATTTTTTGGTTTTCTTGTTTTTTTTTAATTCTTTTTTTTTTTTTTTTTTTGTGTGTGTGTGTGTGGGGATGGTTGGTAATTGTTAAGCTTGATATGCATGCTAGTTCGAGGAGATTCCCTGAAAATTTGGGATGAAAAATGGACAAGATGCATTCGGTGTTGGATAACATGTATCAATTTACATTTTTCAAGTGCATACCCTTTTTAACAAAGTGAGCAAAAGTGCATGGTTTTTCTGGCATATGGTTGAACTAGATATGGAGAGAGATATGGACAACTAATTCAATATGTTGCTTGGCCGTGATGTGACAGCCCATCTTGGAAAAATGAATAAATGCCTCTGAAAATTCGACTCATAATAATTTAATTAATATAAGTTATAAAATGGTCTGTTCTGCCTTTAAGGGTGTCCAAGTTTGATCAATGCGGCAACTCAGTATTGCTTTTTCTCTTTTATAGATATCCTTTTTTTTTTTTGTGTGTGTTGGGGGGGGTTGGTGGAGGTGTTAAAATTGTCATTGGTGATACTCATTTATGTGATATCTTGTAATGAAGGTTCGCTTAACAAGAATGTCGCTTTATGCAAAGTCTAATTAACATTTATGGGGTTTCTTGCAGAAATGAAAGCAATGCTATCTAATGCTAGGTGACTGAATATCTCATTAGATACTGTTTTGCTGCCAAAGTTTTAGTTGTCCTGATTGAAACAAGAGCTTTTAAGTCTTAATCATTTGAGCTTTGGAGCAAAGAACGAATTTTTGTTATGAATCATTTTGAAGGCTTTTATATTAAGCAGAGATGCTGATACCTGTCTGATGTCTTACATCTTATGAGCAGAATGAACTTGTACCATATTGCAAATCCGCACATCATTGCTTATTCCAAATAAATAGACCATTTTCTTCTATTTCATTCTTGTCTCTTACATGATTTTCTTCTTCTTCAAGCACTCTCTTTCTGATCATATTACGTTCCTTGTAATAAGATATGTTGTCAATGTCTATTACATGGTTCAATTATCTACCATGCTTGATGCACTAGATTCTTCAATTTTGAGATCCTAATAGTGACATGTGAAACATTGCATGCAGTGGGAAGGAAAGGATGGTGGTCACTTTGTTTCTGGACAAATAGTGTGCTGTATCATATACAGGCTTTTTGTATTGCAATTGTGTATTGTTTATAGAGAATCTTTCTGAATGCAATTGGGTTTCTTTCCTATTTCCTTTTCACATTCCTGTGTGAAAGAATACTGAGATTTCTTCGTATGATGCTAGGGATCATCAATTGGATGTGTTAACGCCATACAACCTGCATGTAGCAATGCAGCATCTGCAGATTCCATCATGAGCTGTAAAACAGAACCACCAAACTTATGTTTTGCAAGGCAAGGTCACTCTAGCCTCTCATTTTCTGGCCTAACAGGGGAGAGTAGCGCTGGAGATTATCAGGACTGCGGAGCTTCTTCAATGCTCCTAATGGGTGAGCCACCATGGTGTCCTCCATGTCCTGAAAGTTCACTCCCTTCGAGTTGTAGGAGCAATGCTGTAATGCGCTATAAAGAAAAGAAGAAGACGCGCAAGTAAGACCACTGTTGGCCTTCCTCTTTCTTTTGTTACTCCCTCCGTTCTTTTTTATTTATCCATTTTAACCGATTCACTAGTTTTAAGAAAAATAAGATTTTTCGGTTAATTAATTAACATTTCCTATTTTACTCTCAAAAAATCTCTCTCTTTATTAAAGAGTAATCAAATTCTAAAATTTTATGTGTGGTTAGCATATTTAATTTACTTTCATTTTCCACTACAAGTGCACAATACTTATTGTATTAAAGAGGGGTACTTGTGCAAAAATAACAATTAAAATGGACAGATAAAAGGGGATAGAGGGAGTAACTTTTAATTCAAGCATGGGCACCTGTAATCATTTTACTCTGCAGTGCATCCACTGACTTGGGAATTTACTTTCTTGACGACACCCCCACTGCCAACCACCCCAGCCCACCACCCCCCCCCCCAAAAAAAAATCAAAATTTATAAAATGGCCAGACCTTTTATTTTCCTATGGCTTGCTCCCCAAGCTCAAGTTTCTGGTTCTGTCCCTGTTTTTGGAGTTGAGATAATTTTGGCCATGTTCTTGATGTAAATAATGGATCACTAAAATATATTAAGGGCCTGAATAGCCCAGCTGGGAAGTTGAACGATGGCTGTACACACTTTCTGTTTGTAGGAATTCATTATCTTACATTAACATTTTCTATCTATTGCTTACTTCCTTGTCCTGCTTTTGATAATGCAATAGATTTGATAAGAAAGTAAGATATGCTTCACGCAAGGCAAGAGCTGATGCAAGAAGGCGTGTGAAAGGGCGCTTTGTCAAGGCTGGTGATGCTTATGATTATGATCCATTGAGTCAAACCAGAAGCTACTGAAGAGTAAAACTTTTTATCCATACATATAAGGAAAGAAATGATGCATGTGAAATTGGATAAAGTTAGTTTACCATTTCTTTGAAACAAATGAATCAATGGATATTTCCCCTTGCAATTATAAACTCCACGGTTTTATCTCAGGAGACGGAGTTGTCTTTCATAGATGAAGTCGGAAAAGGGGAAGCATAACCTGAGCTTCACCAAGGAATGTCTCTGTGCCTACTCATCATCAAGAAAAAGTACCATGATGTCATCTGACAAGCCCATAAAAGAATGACATTATTTCTCGAGAATAGACTTCATCTACTTCGAGGTACCGGTTCATGTTGGTAGCCATATTTGGGGAGAGGGAAATGCATTTACTCTTTCAGGCTGTAAAATTTTCAAGATCCATGACATTGTTAGCTTCTACTCTGTGCCCTTTTTACATATCTCGCTGGGTGGCCTTGGATCAAAGTCTTTCCTGGAGAGTTCATTTGAAGACCCACGTATCCTCACTTCGACTTTGTTGATAACTTGCATTGGCCTCTTACAACCATATAACCTGAAGAGGTGTAACGTACGCCAAGATTTGGTAGTCACATATTGCTATATTCTAAATTATTTTGTCAAATGACATGTACAGGGGGCAAATCATCATGATGTACATATTCACCAGAGCAGCATTTGCTTGTAATAATCCCCAGTTTCTACTTGGACTTTAATTTGTAATATCTAAATTTTTACAAAAGAAAAATAAGAGATTGTTGGTATGTTGTTGATATCCCCTCAGCTTTTACCGTCAAGCCTAACCTTTATTTATTTTTTGGGGTACTGTTCTGTTACCACTTATTCATGTATGTTCTTTTCATAAATAGTCCTGAGCTCCTGCTCTTTCTTAAGGTAGCCATGTAGGGAAATCGCCATAAGATTCGAGTCCAAAGTTTGTGTTTTACGCCTGAATCAAGAGAATTTTGCAGAACCAAGTTTGAGGGAAATTCCAGTAAGGCTTTCACCCCAATGGTCTGATCATTTCTCCAAACGAGGGTTATGGAAAATGCACCCGTGGGAGTCCAGGCTCCAACCTGAGCAGCAGTAATATGTGACGCCCAGAGAGTTCTAGAATTTAGAAGAAGTTTTTGAGTCCAATGCGCACAGTTGAATTGGACGCCCGACCTAATGAAGACCTTCCTACGTTGCAGTCTGTGGAGATTGAAATATTGGGCCTTATTCCTGCATGCGTTTACATATTCAAGCTAGTACTAAATGAGGATTGAATCCAAAGCGTGGTTAAAATTTCCAGCTGAATCAATCGAGATTTCTTACATTGATAATTACGGAGATAGCGACGTTGAGCCTTATTACACATTTAAACAAGTACAATGCTTTAATCTAGGGTGTACTCCCTTAAACTTCCCTTCAAAAAGACAGTTTTGTGCAAAGCGAAGCAAGAGTATTTGATTCAAACTACCAAGAAAAATTCCATTATTAATCACAATATCAATATGTCATCCCTTCAATTGGTCAAATAACAGATATGACACTTGATGGAATCAAATTTAGTTTGTCTAATCAGTCGATAAGCAATGTGATTGCAGTAACTTTGCGCCAATACTCAGTTTTCATAATCAAAACTAGAAAAGGAAATTATCACAGTTGCTACACACCATTTCCAGTCGCCTGGTATTTGGTAATTGGAAGTAGAACTATTTTCGTTCCCTAAGTTGCTTCAAATAAAAGAAGCTAAGAGTATCAGCTAGAATCAATACACTCTACAAGCACGCCAACCCGCCTTCTCCTGGAAAAAGTTACCAAAATGCAGAGGGGAAAGAAAACAGAAAAACTCCCTTCTCTCATTCCTCCCACAAAAGCCAGAAAGTAGAGAGCCATTGGTTATTGACTATTTGCAGGGAGGCTGCATGAAAATTTCCAATTTGTGCTCAGTTACCCCATAATGTCGTGAGTTACCTACAACATTGTGCATTGCCTGCAATCTCTCCAACATTCAGCAACTAATCATCATCCGATGAAGTATTTGGATCTGGTAGCATCCCAAGTTCATCTCCATCCGTGGTTTCCTGCCCAAATGCAGGTATATAAGAATGGAGATACTAACAATGCACTACAAGTGTATCAGACCTCATAATTACAGAAGATTAATAGATTCTTACAGGCATCTTGTCCCAGTCCTTCAACTTGGCGCTAGTCAACATGTAATTATCGCGCAATGGAGCCCATGCTGGACCATCTCCATCCCCAGTACTAGTGGATGTCCCAACCTACATTTGAAACCAAGGAGCCAAGAACAAATTAATAAATATAGACGAACTGTATACAACTTAACTTGAATTTTATCAAAGGAAGAAGGATAAAGAAAAATGCTTTGATGAATACATAAACACAAGTACACTTAGATAAATGTCTTCTTGCCCCACCGGGGGGAGGGAAGAGAGAATCCAACCTTTGTAATGGTTCCAGCTGTGTGAGATGGCGTCTTGCCCAACTCTGAGAAAAAGGCTTCTTTTCTCCGCTTCCTTATTGCTGGCAGGATCAAGTTATACATAATTTAAAATGCTGGAATGAGTACCATTTTTCAAGAAAAAAATAGGTAATGCAATAAAAAACACCAAAAGAAAATCCAGGACATGTGTTTTGAAGCATTCTTAACAAAGGCAAACTTAGACAAAGCCAAAATTGCCAAGAAAGACAATGAAAATATTAAAAACTGATGACAGTTCAGCTGCATTAACAAAAGGTGTATTAGCCAGCACCTTCCAAGGCTATAGGACAAAACTAAACAGACTAACTAGAGACAATCACACCATCTCAAGCCAAAAAGAAAAGAAAGAGGTAATGCATTAAACAAAGTTATAGGGCTATCAATTCAATGATCCACATAAGAGGCATCCTTCCAAAGTATATATGAGAACACCCTGGAAAACGGAATTTTCATGATAAAATATGCATTGATATTTAGTGTCATCCTTTAACCTGTTATTTAAAATGTTTACTACTTTAACCAACTACCCTCTGATCATGCTAAGCATGGCACAATCAATGTCACAAGTCGCAAGAAAATCATAAGATTGTAAAGGGTATTGAAATTTTGTTATATGAAAAATAAAGCAACATCCTACAGATGAACACAAAAATTCCAAAACTAAATATAATAAGATAGTAATGCAATCCCAGAAAGTCTACTCATAAAGACAAGAACTCACGATACAGGCATCAAATTATTTTAGCTGAATAAATGGAGGCAATGCCGGTAGAAATTTAGCACTTGGAAGTAAGCATTCAAAAGGATACTCCATCCCCAAAAACCAAGAGGCTTATAGTTCAGATCATTTTGGACACAAAGTCAAATGCACATAAATAAATCTCAGTAAACCAAATTCTGTGGCATAACTCGTTGAATTGATTTCAAACCGTACCATACACTAAGTATAAATATAAGGGTCATAACAGGAAAGATAAAGCAACAGAAGAGAAAATTTATATACTTGAGCACCATTATTAGTTCAAGAAAAATCAAATATTCTGAATAGCTAAATATCATGGTTATCACTTACCCTTTTCATCTTTTGATCTTGAGGGATTTAACCCTTTCTGAGCATGTTGCACTTTATTGACCTTTATACAGAAAAAGTTTAGAAATTAGCAAGTTGTCTACTATAAACAACAACAATTAGCATTAGAGAAAGAAAAATGAAAAGAACGGACAGCTAGATCATCTTTCTATGAAAAGATGAATCTAATAACTGTTGCAAATGCACAGAAACTTACAGCATTAAATAACTTGACCACTGAAGAACCGGAAGAATAAACATAGCCAACCAAAAAACTCAAGTCAGTGCAAATTCTACTCCATTTCAAGTTCACAACAGCCTCTGCATAAGTAAAAAGAGGGGGAAAAAAATATATGTATATACCTCCTCTTGTTGCAATTCCTATTAGAGATTTTTCATGCGAATCCAAATATTTGGCAGGCTTCACATGTCCCTTCTCTCCTATCTTTGCAATACGGAAAAGCAAATTAAACCAAATGTCCACTAGCATACAGACATTTGAAAAAAAATTAAAAGGAAAGTAATAAAAACAAATACTTGATTATGAGAAATACCATGCGTTTCTCCTTCTTTGCTTCGCCCTTGACCTTTCGCCCTGCCTCCTCTTCAACAAGCTTCTCAACAACCAGCTTCTTATGTGCAGACAGCACAGGACCCTACAACGATTGACTACAAGCTTGTTATACAAAGAATGAAATCCCACCGGCAGGCCCAGCATAATGATAACAGTAAATTTGACTAACCCCTAATAAATTACACCATTGATGCCAGAAACTTTGTCAAGTAAGCTAACTCACTAGTATATCATCATCAGTAGAAGCAAACTTCTTTGTAATCTTCTTGAACGCCAGCCTGAACGCTTTACAGCCGTCTGAAAATCTCATAATTCCCGGCTGAACCTCGCCATCTTCATCCTCCGAAACCTCGTTTCCTACATCAAAATTCTCTTCTTCTGCCTTCTCATAATCTGAAGATTCTTCGGCTTCGAACCCGTCGGCCCTTTTCTCAATATTTGCTGCTTCAATCTCTTTCCCATCATTATCTTCAGCATCATCATCTGAATTATAATCTCTTGCTTTCTTCTGCAACATCTTTTTCAATTTTCTATCCATCTTCTTAACCCCAAAATCGTCTACGGCATGGTTATTTTTGAATTTTTTGTTTCTTTTGGTGGCATTTCTATAATTACTCTTCTTGTAGCTGGCTTTCCTCTTCTTTGCGCCCCCCTCCAGTTCTTCAGCCATCGCCACTGCTCTAATGATTACAGAACCCCAAAGAAACTAAGAAGATATGCTCACAGAGCTTCCCAATTGCAAAAGCTATCAATCAACACGTATAAAAACTGATCTCAGCAGGATGGAGGGTTTAGGGTTTTCACTTTTCAGTTTCAGCCCGTTTTTTCCAATTTTGATTCGCAGGGGTGTTTGTAAGGGACTTATTGGGTCGGGGGTTGGTTTTGGGCCCTTTTGCCACCTGTAGAAATGGGTCAATTTCCTGTGTTGGATCGTTAAGCTAAGCCCAAATGTGGAGCATTAATTCAACAGCTGGGAAAATCCATAACTAACCCTAGTATTGAAAATAAAATCCCTTGAATTAGTCAATTGGTACTGAAATTTTTATACTAACGTTTTGAATTCAAATTTTTTATGAGATATAAATCATTTACGTATCTTTGGGTAGTGGTTTCGAGTCTTTATTAATAAAAAAAATTAAAAAAAAGTGTTCTTAGCAACTGCAGGTCTATGCGCGTATTCGATAGCGGTTTCGGATATTTATTAATAAAAACATTTTAAAAAAGTGTTCTTAGCGGCTGCAGACATTTAATAACAAAAAGATTTTTAAAAAAGTATTAAAAAAGAAGGGGGTTGGTTTTTGAATTGCATTGATTTACTTTACTCAATTTAATTTTTTTTTTAATTTTATACTAAAAATCATTTTACTTACTTATTTATTTATTTATTACAATTGCAAGGAGGACTGAGGAACTTTTGTACTTTTTTTTTTTTTGGTGTAATTTGCTCAATTTTCTTAACACAATTGTCATGATAAGATAGTGAGTTTAGTTGATTAGATGTATCACTTATTGGACCATAGATTCAAAATTTGATTTCCAATAGTTGCCCCCACCAGAAGCCACCAAAAAAAAAAAATTAAAGGGGAAAAAAGGCAACATGAATCTTATTGAAGTTATTTTTATATTTTTACATATGAAGTTAAATTGGGAATTTTTAACATTATTAAGTTAAAGGGCCTTATTTGACACTCTCAAAAATTTAGATACTAAGTTGACACTCTACTCAAAATATAGGAATATTTTTTTCAAAAAAATCTCAGTAATACATAAATTCTATCAAATTTAATCTCTATATATTTAAAATCGACTCAAAATTTTTAACACATACTCGAAGTTCAATCTTAAACTCAAATTCTATTTGATTAAAAAAAAATTTGAACATTCGTCTTAATTCAAAATAGGACAAATAATTTTAATGACACTCAAATAATTCCAAAATATAACATTGGCCCTTCAACTATAAAAAAACTTCTCATTTGTTATTTAGCTATCAACTTATTAAGATGTTACCCTTGTGTCAGTTATTCAATGGTCGACTCTCATTTCCGTTATATTTTAAAAATATTTAAATAATTTTATATTAATTGTTTAAAATATACAACTATTTAATCATCATCATTTTTCTCTCCTTCTCCTTCTCCTTGATTTCTTTCTTATTCCATCTATATTTTTTAGGTTGTGGTGGCTATTGCCCAATGTTTTCAGAATCGAACCGGATATCGAATCGAAAAATTTACTGATTCACGATTCAATAGTCCAACCGTAATTAGATTGCAATTGAACCGTAATTAGACTGCAATTGAACCTAATTAAGCCGGTAATATTATAATTTAAAAATTAAAATATAATTATTTTAAAGAATAAAATTGGTTAATAATATAGTGTAACTCAAGTCTATAAATGTATAAATAACGAAATTAGAAGAAAATGTGATATTTTCTCTATTACTATAGACTATTTAGTCTATTTATGTAAATTATTTCTTTCTTATGAATATATTATCTTATTTAGTACCAAAAAAAAAGAGGGAACAGTTCAATTCAGTTGGATCAATCGGTTCAACAGTTCACCGATTGGACCATCGGTTCACACAAAATAGGACGATTTTTTAGAATCCTAATTTGAAGGAGAGGACCGGACTAGTTTGGGGACCGATTCATGGTCCGACCGATCGGTCTGATCTGATCCAAAAAACAGTGCTACTGCCCTCCATCAGTACCATTTTACTTCAATTCCTCTTCATTTTTAAGACTTGAATCCCACAAGAGACAAGATGATATAAGCCTCATTCTAATCTTTCATTTTTGCTTTGCTTTGATAGCCGCCTACAACATCCAAAGGGGATTGCATGCTTCCTTTGATAGTGCCACTATTTTGTCACCACTTTCCTTCTTTCTTTCCCTTTATCATTTTTTCTTCTTCCCTTCCCCTCAGACTTTGAGTCAGATTCACATTCAAATTGATAGCCATCTCCAATTCACATAGAGAATCAACGAATATAGAATTTCCCAAATACAATCAAACTGGACCTTAGAATTTCAGTGAAAGATTTATAGTTTTTGAAGGAGATAGAGAAAGAATTTGAGAAGATTAGAAAATTAAAGGAGAATAAATATTAAAAGAATATTCAAAATTTACCAACTATTTCACCCACATTTGCTAATGAACTAAATATAGAAAAATATATCCACCAAAATCAGCAGGAGAAAAAAAAACACATCTTTAATTAACTAACACAATGTAATATAATCTGAAAAATATCACTAGATACTAGTTAGGACCCAAATGGCAAGCTAATAATGTAGAACAATTCATATTGAAGCCACATTTTAGACGACCTGAAGCAGGAGCAAAAATGCAGAGGAAAATAGAGATAGATTTATGGATTATATTGGCTAAGGATCCCATCACACTGACTGCCTAGAACCCATAGGGTACCCAGTTTTGGTGAGTAGTAAGCGCCTTCAAAAACTCTTTTCAAAACCTGTGTCACCTCTAGAACTCATTAGAACCTCTTCTTCCTTCTCCTGTCTCAATTCTTGTTCTACAAATAAAAAACGATGAAGCCCAACCTCTATTGTTTATCCCCTAGCCTCAAAACTCAAACTCCATCTTGTTCCTATCTTCAAGATCACAAAATCACTACAAACCCTACCCTAACTCTATTTTCCTTTTGCTGGGGGATGTACCAAAAGAGCAGTAAACCAAACTCTACACAAATCACAATCTATCCCAAGATCAATACTATTTCTTAAGTGTCAATAATAGGAATAAACCAAAAATACTAAATAAACCACAAGTAAAAAAAGTACAAAAAATAAATAACACGAAACACTAAGATTTTAACGTAGAAAACTCGAGATGGGAAAAAACCATAGGACTTAATCCAGTAAAAACTTTCACTATCAACAATAATAGACAATACAAAATCTTCTATAGATAAAACTAGAGTCACACTAACAATATACCAATAACTTCTCTCGAAACTACAACCAAACAACAATTGAATTTGAAAGGATATTACCAAAACCAGAATCTAAATCGATAGATGAATAGATCTTGTTGGGAGGATTATATGGCACCAAATTTTATCTCAATCAAACTTCGAGCAACTATCGCACAGTCTACTATTCTTCTGACTTTTCGTCTGTATCTCTCAACCAACATCCAAAAACTGACTTCTACAGCTTTTTTGTTTCCTTTTATTTGTTTTATTGTGGGTCTTTGTATTGTTAACTTTTTGTGGGCTTTTATTTTTCAACCAAATGGGCCAGATATTTTGGCCCAACAATCTCCCTCTCCAACTCATTTGGGAGGCACGATCAAACTTGCTTTCTATCTACAAAACAAGAATTTTTTCGTAGGCAATACATTAGTCAACTTATCAAAACCATTATAATCTATGTGCACATTTTCAAGTGTTAACAGCTTAGAATCTAAAACTTCTCTAATCTAATGATATATCATATCAATATGTTTGGATCGAAAATGAAACGTGAAATTCTTAGATAAGTGAATGGCACTCTGACTGTCACAATACAAATTATACTTTTCTTATTTCAAGCCTAATTCCTAAAGAAACCTCTGCAACCAAATAATCTCTTTTCAAGCTTTAGTAGCTGTAATATACTCTGCCTCTTTACTAGAAAGAGTAATACATTTTTGCAACTTACTTTGCCACAATACTGCGCCCCTACAAAATTAATCGAATATCCAGATGTTGATATTCTCTTATCAAGATCACCTCCTATATCTGAATTAGAGCATTCATCAAGTATGATCTTACTATTCCCAAAGCACTAACATAGCTTGGAAGTTCTTTTAAGGTACCTGAAAATCCACTTGATAGCATTTCAATGTTCTCTAATAAGATTAGAGAGATATCGACTAACTACTTTGACTTCATGAGCTATATTTGGCTCGATGCAAACCATAACTACTAAAGCATAAGGAACCTTCTTCATGTCTTCTCTATTTTTCTCGTTTTTCAGACATTGCTCAATATTTAGCTAGAAGTGACCTGCAAGTGAAGTAGAAATTTTCTTAGCATTGCTCATGTTAAATTTGTCAAGTACTTTCTTAACATACTTTTCTTGAGATAACCAAAGCTTTCCATTTTGCCTATCTCAAGTTATTTTCATCCCTAGAATTTACTTAGCTGAACCCAAATCTTTCATTGTAAAAGACTTGCTTAACTCATTTTTCAATTTGTTGATCTTCACAACATCATGTCTAACAACCAGCATATCATTCATATATAACAAGAGGATAATAAAATCGCCATCTGAAAAATTCTTTACATAGACACAATAATCTAATGTGGTCCTGTAGTATTTTTGATTTGTCATAAATGAGTCAAACTTTTTATACCACTGTCTCGATGCCTATTTCAGTCTATATAAACTTTTCCTGAGACGGTATATCAAATTCTCTTTGCCGTTTTCTTTGAACCCCTCCAGCTGCTCCATATAAATTTCTTCTTCCAAATAACTATGTAGGAAGGCTATCTTCACATTAAATTACTCAATTTCAAGATTCAAACTAGCAGCAATACCAAGAACAACCTGAATAGATGTCATCTTTACCACCGGAGAAAAGAGTTCTTCAAAATCTACACTTTTCTTTTGATTAAACCATTTCACAACCAATCTTGCCTTGTACTTTGGTTGTAAGATATTATCTTGAGTCTTCACTATATAGACCCACTTGTTTTTCAGTTTTCCCTTGCCTTTAGGCAATTTTACTAAGTTATAGGTATGATTCTCTTGCAAGGATACCATATCCTCTTGCATAACTTGCAACAATTCTTCTTTTTTCTCATACTCTAGAGTTTCACTATAAGACTCTGGCTCTTCTCTATTAGTCAACAACACATATTCATTAGGATTATACCTAGTGGAAGGTCTTCTCTCTCTGTTAGATCTCCAAGATTCATCTTGTGGCATTGGTGTTGGTGCTTCTTACTTAATCTTACCAACATCACTATTAGAATCCATAGTTTCTCCTAGCTCTTCCTCAGCTCCCCATTGATTTGAATAATCTATTTTTGAAATTAGCTCATCAGAACTAGCTTGTGCAGGAACTGGATCTGAACTAGAAGGAATATCATCAGAGAATCTTGCTTTTAACTTTAGCTTATCATATTTCTCAATATCTTCAGGAAAGACAATATCTCTACTTCTGATCAATTTCCTTTCCATTGGATTATATAGTTTGTAGCCAAACTCTATATGTGCATATCTCAAGAAAATACACTGCTTAGATTTTACATCAAGCTTTGACCTCTCATCTTTAAGAATGTGAGCAAATGTATGACAATCAAAATCTCTTAAGTGGTTGAATGATACTTCTTTTTCCTGTCCATACTCTCTCTGGAATATCACCATCCAAATGAACTGAAGGAGAAAAATTAATCAAGTCAACTACAGTTCTCATTACTTCACTCTAAAAGGATTTTGGCAACTTGGTATTGGAAAGTATACATCTGATCCGCTTATGATGGTTCTGTTCATCCTTTCTACTATCCCATTCTCCTATGGTGTTTTTGGTATAGTCTTTTGTAGACTGATCCCATGAGACTTACAGTAGCTTTCAAATGGTCCTCTATATTCACTACTATTGTTAACCCAAATGCACTTTAACTGTTTACTAGTTTCCCTTTCAACCTTACTATGAAATTCTTTAAACACATCCAAGACCTAATTTTTAGATTCCAAAGCAGTATACCAAACTTTTCTAAAGAAGTCATCAATAAATATGACAAAGTAAATTGCACCACTAAGAGACCTATCTTTCATGTAGCAAACATCAGTATACACCAATTCTAACATATTCAACTTTCTAAATGAAGGAAGTCTTTGAAACTCTATGTTGTTTTCCATAAATGCAATCAACACAAGATTTAAGATATGCACATGTTACATTAGGGAGAAGTTGCTTATGAACAAGTGTCTGAATTCTCTTCTTACTTATGTGCCCAAATCGTTTGTGCCAAAGATCAATAGAGAAGTCTTGAATTAGATTTATCTCTCATTTCCATAACTTGCCTTTCATCAAGTAGAGAGTGTTCTCCTTATTTCCTCTAGAAACAATCTGATTTCCTTTACTGAGTTTCCATTTGCTATAGTAGCCTTCATCATCAAGTTTTTCAGTGAAAATAAAATTAAGACGAATATCAGGAATATGTTTAAAATTCATCAAGACTAACTGACATCCAGTATCTGTATCTAAATATACATCACTCTTACCAACAACTTTGTAAGAAACTTCATTTCATATCCCAACATAGCCAAAGTCTCCTTTGGTGTAGGTTGAGAAGAAATGTCTATGTGGAGTAACATGATATGATATACCTGAATCAATTATCCAATCACTGTCTTGACTGGTAACATTGATATGACCATCATCACAGAACACTAACATATCATCATCGGCTGCCACAACAGTTGTAGTCTCTTCTTCGTTTCTCACCTTACTATTATCTTTTTTCTTAGCAAGTTCTCGTTTCAAAACATTGCAGTTCTTCTCGTAGTGCCCTTTCTTTTTACAGTGATAGGACTCAATAATTTTCAACAACTCATATCTGCTCTTGGATTTGTCATTCCTGTTGTAAGGACTGCCTACTCTTACTTCTCCCCATTCCTTCTTTCTTTTGCATAATCAATGCCTAGGATTCATTAAAAGTGTCTTGTTACTCCCTCTTGATCTCCTCATCTAACACTGCTTCTTTTGCCATAGCCATTGTTAAGACACCATTTGAAGCTAAAATGTTAATGGCTGCCACCATTATTTCCCAACTACGGGTGTACTCGAATCAAATCAAGCTAAACTTTAAGATAATCGAGTCGAACTTTATTATTTTCACACAGGGCTCGAATTCGAGCTTGAGTTTGATTCAAATGTCAAATCTTGACTCGAGCTTAATTCATTTGAAATACTTTAAAACTCAAGTTTAATTCAAAATTCAAATATAATAAGTTCAAAAGCTCGAATTTGAGTTCAAATTCGAGCTCCTCTTTAAATAAATAATTTATAATATATTATATTATAAATAATATAAATATATATTAATTAATTAATTGAACATGTCGCGAGCTTTCGAGCCTAATATTTAGATATTCGAATTTGGTTTGTTTAAAATTTGAGCCTAAATATAAGGTTTATATTCTAGCTCAAACTCGATATTTCGAATTTGAGCCGAGCCCAAACATATTTGGTAAAAGTTCGATTCGTTTACACCTCTATTCCCAGCTAGGAGTGTACTCGAATCGAATCAAGTCGAATTTTAAGATAATCGAATCGAATTTTATTATTTTCATATTGGGCTCAAATTCAAGTTTGAGTTCAATTAGAATGTCAAATCTTAGCTCGAACTCGATTCACTTGAAGTACTTTAAAGCTTGAATTCGATTTGAAATTTGATTATAATAAGTTCGAATTCGAATTCAAGTTTGAACTCAAATTTAAATAAGTAATTTATAATATAATATATTATAAATTATAAATTAAATAATTAATTAATCGAACATATTTGCAAGCCTATATTCAAATTCGACTCGTTTAAAATTTAAGCCTAAATATAATGTTTATATTCGAGTTCGAGCTTGATATTTCGAATTCGAACTAAGCCATTATCGAGCATAGCCCAAACATGTTCGATAAAAGTTCGACTCCTTTACATTCTTATTCCCAGCTATTTGGTAGTGAATTGAAAAATAGTAAAGCTTGTACGTCATCATCCAAGTTCAGTTTCAATGAAACTGCCTAGTTTATCAATCCTTGAAAAGTACTCAAATGCTCACTCATATCAGTACTATCTTTGTATCTTAACCGAGTAATATTTCTCCAATAAGAAAATTTGTTTAATCCAGCTTTTCTTTCAAATATACGTTCAAGCTTTTCCTATAACACATCTGAAGCTATGAAAACAACAATGATAATGCATGCGCAGAAAACAGAAGCCAGAAAAATAACAAAAATGTAGAGCACACAATAGTGAAGCTTTTAAAATTAATATCTTTGCGTTTGAATGCTGTTTTTGGTGCCGGAGTGGATGATGAAACCACCGGGACTTCCTCACACCTGGAAGATGTCTTTGGCTCAAAACCTGTGATTCGCCTACTCCTCTGGGGCATGAACGCAGAAGCTTTTGCTTCTCAGAATATTCCACCGCCCAATATATCTTGGTGACACAACTTGGGCGAGGAAATTCACCGTCTCTAACACTTCTTGATTCTTGCTATTAATTAGCAAGACCAAGAAGAAGAAGGAAAGGAAGAATGAGTGAGAGAAGAAAAAAACAAAGGTTTCTGGGAGATTTTTTTTTTTCACAAGACGAGTGCGTTCATTGATCTTCACATGGCTCACCTGGAATAACCAAAATACCGGGGTTTTGATATTTCAAAACACTCGGAGACTATCAATTGAAGAGGTTTAGCTTAGCCTAAACTCTTCTGTTCTGTGAACAAAAAAAAAAAAAAAAAAAAAAACCCTTTTTAGTTCAAGCTATTGGGCCATTAATAATTTATTATTTTTCTCGACTTAATGAGCCCAAAATAAAAACCATTAATTATTTATTTTTTAGGCCAATAAAAATAACTCAATAAATAATTAATGAGCCTAAATGAACTAAACTAATTATTTAAGCCTTTTTATCTAGTTTTATCCTAAGTTAATTTTTTAATTATTCATTCTAGGCATAGGCCTTGAATAATTAATTAACCGATTAAATTAGATAATATATTTAATTTAATTTTACTCGTTCTTTTATTTTATTCCAATCTAAAAATAAATTAGACTTCCTGAATAAAATAAAATTCTTTTAGTCAAAACCATTTCCTCGACTTAAAATTAATTAAGACTTACGGGCTATTCTGAGGACCAAAAAGACACATCGCTTTGACTACTAAAATGATCAAAATACCCCTACTATATAAATAGTTGTATTTTGCATTCTAAATATTTCCTACTATCACCATAAAGAAATATTGACCCCAAGGACAATACTGCATTAGTTATGTCTTCGACCTATAGGTGAAATGACTAAAGTACCTCTTTACACATCGTTGTGCATTTAGAGAGAAAAAAGTGTACTGACACCTCTCTAAAAGATATCTACTATTCTTAGACTTCTAATCCAATGATCCACGACTTCTTAGAATATTTTCACTTTTCAAAAGAGTTACCCTAAAATAAATATCAAAGTCATGTTCCTCAGGGCCCTAGATAATTATATCATTTAGACAACTACAAGGGGCAATATAATGTAGAAACTATTTCGTACAAGTCTGTCTTAACTAACTAGTTATATACCCAACATACAAGTATATTAATCATACTGAAGAACCTCAACTATAGTATATAAAAGCAAATGCTTCCAATTTCGTCAGACCACCAACTTATACTTAAACTGTAGAGTATAAGTCCACGCTGTAGTAGTAGTAGTTTAGATTTCTACCACATAGTACTTTTAGAAACCACTACTGCAGGTTTAGTTCTACGTATTCCAAATATGCTTGTGTTATAAAATAAGAAGACTACTCATTAGCTAAAGATAAGTCATTCCCTATTTAGAATTTATAATACAATAACCTTACCATAATGAGATTCCCATTTTCATCATTTGGTTAAGAATAACAATTTATGTATTAAGTAATTCATGATCCATACCTTACTGTGAAAGACCTCTATTCACATGAACTATTTACTTAAACACAATAGGTCTTTTTCAATAAAAATTGTGCACAAAAATAAAGAAGAATTCACAAATAATTTCTGAAAATAATATTTGTATTAATACAAGTCAAAATTACATCAGAAACCTAGTCTAAGAGAGCATATATCCCAATAATCTTTCACTTTTACTCCAAGACTAAGTAAGTCCATAGGTGCCCACCTCCATAGTGTCTAAGCGTCTTCTAAAGACTCTCTCAGCCAAAGACTTGGTGAAGGGATCTGTTAAATTGTTCTCCGAGGCAATCTATTCCACCACAACTTCTCGTCTCTGGATGAAATTCCAAATCAGGTGGTACTTTTCTCTTAATATGCTTCTCCTTCTTGTGGTTCTTGAGTTTTTTGGATTGTGAGACCACGCCAGTATTGTCGTAATACATCACAACTAGCCTGTCCATCTGTGGCATGACTCTAAGTTCTAAAAGAAACTTTCGAAACCAAACTGTTTCCTTGGATGCCTCCGAAGTTGCCACACACTCAGCTTCCATGGTTGAGTCAGTAATGTAATATTACTTGACACTCCTCCATGAAATAGCTCCTCTAGACAAGGTGAAGACATAACCACTAGTGGATTTTCTCTCATCCTTATCCGCCTAGAAGTCTGAGTCTGTGTATCCTATAGAAACCAAGTCATCAGCCCTACAAACTAGTATATAATCTCTCGTACCCTTAAAATAATTGAGAATATGCTTTACAGCCTGCTAATGAACTTCCCTCGAGTTTAATTGATATCTTCTAACTAAGCCTATGACAAAATAGATATCTAGCCTAGTACACAGCATGGTATACATGAGACTTCTCATAACTAAAGCATAAAGAATCTTACTTATTCTATCTTTTTCTTCTTGAGATTTTGGACAGTCCTTTGAGAAAAAAGACAACCCATGTCTGCAAGGGATCAACGCTCTCTTGCATTAGTCCATGCTGAACTTGGCTAACATCTTATCAATGTATATAACTTGGGATAATCCTAACATTCTCTACTTTCTATTTCTAATAAGCTTAATCCTGAGAATGTAATTGGTTTCTCCTAAGTCATTCATACTAAATTGACTAGATAGCTAAATCTCAGTAGATGACAGTATCCCTACATGTAAAATCCCACCAAAGACTACTCTAAAAATAGAGGGAAGGGTTGTATTCCATGGCATATTTCATGAATATATTCTTTATGGGTGAAATTGTGCATTTTTAAAATTGCTACATGTGGTTTTTGTGAATTATTTATGCTAGATGTGTGTTGGGGGCAATTAGAAAATTTTGCTTAGGAATGAGAGAAGAATAGACTTGGGTTTTAGAAGGAAAGAGAATTAGGTTGGGGAAATAAGAATAGCAATTAATGTGGTAAAGTGGTTAGAGTTTTGTGGTTAATTCTTAAGATCTTGAGTTCAAATCCTATCAATTAAATATTATTTTAATTATTCTAGTTAATGTTTGAATTACACTTCTTGCATTCCATGAAGCTAAGAATGTTGTCCTAGGGGAGACACAATGGTAATATTCTAATCATGTGATCTTGTCCTTAAAGAAAATGTAGAGGAGTTTTAATCTCTATTATTTTAGCAATCCATGTCTTAACATGTTTGAATTTGAAATATTCATATTTCTTGAATTCTTTTAAAATTTCCTTATAAAATATTTTAGATGATCTTGGACTTGAAATTTTGAAAGGAAAATTCCAGAATTTTGGAACCATATGGCCGAAACTTTGGAGCAAAATAGGATAGTTAGAAGAGTATTTGATTTCCAAATTGACCAACATTCTCTCCTAAGAAACCTCATTTTTTGTTATTATTGCTTTGGTAAAAGTTTGAAACTATTTTACTTCTTTTCTTAGCTAAATTGGGTACCTACTCCTCTAGGTGACCGAAATTGGGCAGTTAAGTTACTTCCTTTCTCTTGCAAACTAACGACCTTCCTTGAGAGCAAAAGCTGGAAAATACTTGGAGAATTTTGGACTTCTCTTAGCCCACTTAAACCGAAAAATTTCAGCTAGCTTGTAAATCATTTAACAAGAACAAAAATATCCAACTTTGCTCTAAAACCATTAAAAAACCATGGTGAACCAGTCTACTGAAGTAGATTTGGATTTTGATTTTAACATGAGGTTATAATATGTAGTTGGTATATTTGTGAATTGAGTCTATGTGACACTAGCGTGAGATGATATGGTAGATAAGAGAGATTGTTGCTATTATGATTTTGCTAAAGCTTTAAATTGTTGATCTTGCCATCAATTACCAAGCAAACATTTATATGACTAATGATACTACTTTTGCTATGAAAATTATTATTATCACTCTACTTATATGATTACTACTTTGTTTATTGATAGCAAAATTATTACTACCTTTAAATGCTAATATTAATATTATTGCTACTTTTGATACTTAAATCACTATCATTATTTTTATTACTGTCATTACTACTATTATTATTATTTTTAAATAATATTATTACTGCTAATGTTATAAGTATTATTATTGCTAGTGCTATTTTTAAGTATCATCGATATTATTAATATTAATAATAATATTATTATTATTACTGAACACCATTACTTTAGAGAAATATTTATAAAATTCATACCATTACCATTATTATCGCTACTAGTCATATTATTTTTATTTAATCATATTATTATTGTTATTAATATAATAAATACTATTATTACTATGTTATTAAATATTATTATTTTTCTTTAAAAAATATAATATATATATATAAATAAATAAATAATAATATCATCATTTCTATTTACATTATTATTATCCTTAAAGCAATATTATTATCTATAAAATTATCAACATTTTTATCGATACCTTAGACAATGTTATTGTTAGCCCTAAGGGTATTCTCATGTGTTTGGACTTATGGCAAACATTGATGAGGACTAACTTGTGTGATCTATATGTGATAGGACATATTTGATCCCAATTTTTCCAAGGCGTACAAATGAGATTGTTAAGCAACTCTTAAGCAATGAAATCTAAGAATGGGTGATCAAGTATAAGACAAGCTTAAGAGATTGCATACCAAAAAGTTCTTGTGAAATAACTTTAGACTACGAATTGTTTATCAAGGTATTATGTGTAAATTCCTATGTCTCTTTACCTTATGTTCAGTTTTGTTTTACTTTGAAGCACACAAATAAAATGATTTCAAAAGAGTAAGCTTTCAAATGGATTGAGTTGTTTGGATGGACTCTACAGCTAAAATCTTCGTCCAAAACTCTAGAACAGTGTCAAAATGTTTCTGGAATAGTATGGAGAGGGGATAGTTCTCATTTTTTGATGATCTTATGTCTTTTGTGTTCTATTATCTTTATTATCATTTGATGATTCTATCGTATGTAAGTTGGATAATGTAAACTTGTTTTCAAGTTAATCAAATCAAAATAAGTTCTTTTATGAGTTTATCTTTTAGGATATGATAAAATTTGTTGAAATGTTAAATTCATTAATTATTTATTGACTATGCTACTAGGTGGTCATATGAAAAGATTGGAAATGAAACTTACATTATAGACTTTAAGAGGATGGTTTATTAGTTTTATAATATTAGTTTGGTTTAACTTGAATTTTTATATTTTGTATGGATTCTTGACCTTGGGTGCTGGTTTTGAATAAGATTGTTGGACTAATTTGTAAAGAATCGATGATATGGGAACTATACTTGAAATTTGAGTATGGTAAGCAATGTATTTTGATGAGCTGTTGAAAGATCTTGATATTAAAAACTTACGAAATTTTTTTGCCTAAGTTTAGTTTTCTTGAGGACAAGCAAAAACTTAACTTGGGAGGAGTTTGAGGTATACTTAATAGTTTATATTTTTATTATGATTTCAAAAGCTTCCCCCCCCCCTAAACTTATCATATGATTTGGTACTTAATTGCATTCATATTTTGATTTTAAAGCTTATTTAGATGAATAGGAAGTTTAGGAATGTGTTTAAATGAGTTTGATTTGATTGGAGGGGTTAAAATCAAGTTTTAGTATTCTAAAGAACATATAGTTGCGTATGAGGTTGTGTATGACCACTGATTCAATTGTTTCTAAAAAACTTTCTAGGAGTAAAGGGGCATGTATGTAGGAGGCCATGTTTGACTCAAAATTAATTCGAAATGTTAATTTTCACCTATAAAAAGATAATTTTAAACAGTTGTTAAAAATACATCTTGATATACTACTACAAGTTATAGTCATGAAACAATCTTCCAACACATAAAAAGGAGGAGAACAAAGTCGGTTATAAGGATGAATTCATCAATCTTAAGTTAAGAATCTTGAAGAATCAAGGCATTTTTTATTTTCATGTTTCCTTTTTTTTTTATTATTATTTTTCGATTTATCGTTATGAACTTTATTCTTTTAAAATCTAGATAGAGAAGAACACTAAACTTGATGTGTTAAGTTGATATATTTAATTTAATAAGATACTTGTGATCTTGAAAATTATTCATTTTTTACATATTGTGATGAGTTGAAATTTACTGGTGTTTCAATTCAATGCATTATTTTATTTATAGTATTCAAAAATCGATTATATGAATAGCTCACTCATAAATAATAAGCATCGCGTACCATCTTTAAGATAAAACAAAAAAAAAATCTTTTGAATTAAGGTCAAACCTCATTCTTAGGGGTTTTAGTTAGAAAGAGATACCAGTTAATCAACTTATGAATAGAAATTATATAACTTAAAAAAGAATATAATTTAACTTAAGAATTCCTATTAGTCCAAGACATTGGGTTAAACTTAAATCATTAAATCTAGGATAAAACTTAACATTGATAGTTTTGGAAATTTTACATCTAGGTCTTAATTTTCATCAATTGTTATTCTCTTATTTGTTATTGTTAGTTAATTCTTAGTTGACTTGATTTTTTATTTACTTAATTTTTTTAATTATATCACTCTAATTTATCGTTTAGATAATAGAAAAAGAGTTAGTACTAATATTTGTAATCCTTGAGGGATCAACGCTTGATATTTATATAATAGGTAAGTCTATAGTGTAGATAGGGCTGTAAACGGGTCGAATCGAGTTCGGATTGCTCAAATCCGGACCCGGACCAAGACCCAATTAGTGATGCGTGTGGTTTGTGCCAGTGCTATGTTTTAGAAAATAGATTCAATACTCAATAAAGCTTTAAAATAAAATACCAATTTAACTCACATACACACAAATTTTAGCAAGTATACCTATCATGTAGTATAGAGTGTAGTTAATAAGTATCGAAGACCCTCGAAAATGGGATCAATTACTCTTACTTCCACTTGAGTTATATTGTTCAATCAACCAAAAGAAGAAGTAAAACGACTAATTACTATTGTTAAGGACAAGAGAGTACCACACGAATTCATCAATCCAATTCTCAAGGTAAAGACTAAAAGATCACAAGAAAATATTCAAGTAAGGAGAGGAGATTGGTCATATAATAAACAATAATTCCCCTAAGAATACTCAAATAATGAACATCCCTCAATCAATTGATATCAAATCCAAGCATTGGCAAGATTTTTGAAATAAAGTAAAATCCACACTCTTTCAAGTTATGAATCTTCTACCCTATGATCCAACTTATAGATATTTCTATCATATAAATCAAATCTAAGGATATATAAAATTAAGGAAATCTAATTACAAGCCAAAAAAATCCTAGAATCCCTATATAATCCCAAAACCTCATCTATCACCAAGTTCTAAATCCCCCAAATCATTTCTCAAGTTTATTAAAGGAAAAAAAATATATTGAATTAACATAAAAGTGAACCTATACATATATCATTTCTCGAGATTAACATAAGAAAATTACTCAATCAATTAAGTCAATCAATCACGTTTAAGTGATAAATTACTTAAATTAATTAATCAAAAAAACATCTAATACAAGAATAAATTAGGGTACAACCCTTTAATTACAATTCAAATCAATAAACCCAACAACTACAAAATCAAAACGCAAAGAGGGAAAAGGTAAAACTCATGGACAAGGTTTCTCTTCTACTTTGCAATCCTCTTTTATGGTTGCTTTTTCTTCCTCAAATCTTCCTTGATCTCCTCTTTTCTTCTCTTTCTTGTGTTCCAAAGGATTTCTCTAGTGTTTTTCATGGGTAGCTCTCCTCAAATGACCTAGAAAAGCAGTATTTATAGGCTTCTTTGCAAATCCCTAAAAATTTGCAGAATATGGGGTAACCTACGATGTTGCACAGCACCATGGAAGGTGGCCTACACGGTATTGTGTATGTTTTGATCCTCTAATCTTGACTCAAAACAACGTCATAGGATTAACTGTTGCTATGTGCTAAACTAATGCACAGTGACGTGGACAATGACTCATATGGTGCCGTGAAACTCCAAATGTTATACATTTTCTATATCCTGATGATGTACAGTGATGTGCGATGTGATGGGCATGGTGTTGTCGACTCCCAGAATGTTGATTTCTAAAGTTCAGTAGCTGCACGGTAGTGTGGACAATGACTCATACGGCGCCGTGCCTCTTCAATTTAGCTCTTTTTTCAATCTTTTTCTCCTTAAATTCTTAGTAATTTGAACTTCTTCATTCTACATAAAATAAGGAGAAAATGGAGAATTAAGTAGCAATCTAAAATGTATTTCTCCACAATTTAGGCAAAAATGATGTATAAAATACGTGTACGATGACACTCGTCACCCCTTCACACTTAAATTTTTGCTTGTCCTCAAGCAAGGTATCAAAATTAAAAACGTTCCAAGCAAAAAGTATAAGAATCAAGAATAGATTTTGGGAACAATGAATGCTTATTGAAAAAAAGATTCATTTGCTATTGAGATGAAATTTAGTTCAAGATCATTCAACTTGGCTAAACTCGTGTAAATATATGTATTTGAATAGATAAATTTAGAGTCATTGAAGTTGGATTAAGTAAGTCTATATCTATTCAACAAGTGTTATCCTATTTTTTTAAGTCAAGAATACGACTCAAGTGATTTATATAAGTAGGGAATGATGAGTTACTTAAGTTTTCTGACGTCCAAAAGCTATTGTAGTCCAAGTAGTAAATAGAGGATTGTTTATATGCTAACTTTTGCACGGTAATATAATCGCCTAATCGAGATAAAATAAAAGATTTTCAACTTTTACATTACTCTCTAATATCATTTTCTCTCTATGGCAAGGTAATATAGTTGCCTAATAAAGATATAATGAATGATTTTCAAAAATTATATTACTTTACTCAAGTCTCTTATGATTTTGTCCCAATCCATATTTACTTAAACCCAGAATAAGGACTAGCTAGAAGATCTTAAAATATAAATAAGTCAAGATTCCTTACTTCAATTTCATCATAAGTTTCTTATCCAATCCCAAGAAATAAAATATCACAATGTTTACCAAAACATAAATAATGTTAAGCTAAATTCTATAGATCTAATCCATATCAAATCAAATATACATAATTACCTAAGAAAATCCAGTCAAAATAAACCCATTCTAAATTATCATGTTAAGACAAAAAGAATAGCAATTCCAAAGGTGTTCAATATAAGCCAAAAATAGAAAAAATTTAGCTCAAATTTTCAAAAACCAATTCCACTCCCATAAATAAAACCCACAAATAATCTTGCAAAGAATACACTTTAAGCTTTCTCTCCCACACTTAAAATGAACAATGTCCTCATTGGCCAACAAAATATGCAATGTGTAGGTATGTAATGGAACTAAAAATAATAAAGAGGAAAAAATGAAAGTAATACTTCCCAAGTGAATAAAATCTCGAATTTTGCATTGAAGAGAAGAGAATCAAGATTTCAACGTAGTCTGCTAAATTACAAAATGAAAAGAAAATATAAGATTTCAAAAGATAAGATTTAAAACCACATAAAACAATTAAAATTTATTGCATAAGAAAAATAAAGAAGGGCAAGCAAACTAATAAGTGAAATCCTCCAAGGCATATAAAACAGCAGAAGCTCTTTCCATATCTTTAAAATCCTTCCCAAAATATTGCCTTAACTGGTTTCTATTTGCTTGAAATGTCTCCCTTCTCTGGATGAGAGATTTCTATAGTGCCATAAGGGGAAAACCTCGTGCACCACAAATGGTCCTGACCCTCTAGATTTGAGTTTCCCAAGAAATAATCTCAGTCTTAAAATGTACAAAAGCACTCTCTTACCTTCCTTGAATTCCCTACCAAAGGAGATATATTGATCATGACATTTCTTTTTTTTATCTTTATAAATTCTCAAATTTTCATATGCCTCATTTCTCCAATTCTCTAATTCATTCAACTGTAACAACCTTTTATTTCCTGCATCATGAAAATTAAAGTTTATCAGTTTAATTGCTCAAAAAACTTTGTGCTCAATCTCTATTAGAAGATAATAGAATTTTCCATAAACTAATCTATAGGGAATGGTACCAATGGGAGTCTTATAAGTTGTCCTATATGCTCAAAGTGTCTCATGCAACTTTTCAGTCCAATCTTTTCTTGTATGACTCACCACTTTTTCCAAAATCCTTTTGATCTCTCTGTTTGTCACCTCAACCTAACCACTAATTTGGGGATGATATAAGGTAGCAAACTTATGAGAGACACCTAAATGTTTAAGTACCGTCTCTAACTGGTTATTGCAAAAGTGTATCCCTCTATCACTAATGAGAAATCTAGAGACTCCAAACTTAGTGAACAACTGCTTAAGAAATTTTATCACCATCCTAGCATTATTTGTTAGAACTTGTGCCTCAACCTATTTGGAAACATAATCCACTGCAACCAAAATATACTTGTCCCAAACAAACTAGGAAAAGTTCCCATAAAGTCAATCCCCCAACAATAAAAAATGTTGCATGTTTGAAAAACTGTAAGAGGCATCTCATGAGCCTTAGAGATGTTTTCAGTGCGCTGACACCTATCACTATTCTTCACAAACCTATGTGCATCCTTGAATATTGATGGCAAAAAGAATCCACAGTCTGGCACATTCCTTGCAGTTTTGTTTGCTTGGTAGTGGCCCTCAACAGGTCCTTCATGGTCGTATCTCAAAATTTTCTCAGCTTTGGCAAGATTAACACATCTTCTAATCACCTAGTCTACACATTTTCTAAAAAGAAAGAGTTCCTCCCAAAAATAGTACTTAATGTCGAAAAAGAACTTCTTTTTCTATTGGGATGTAAAAGTCTTCAGGATAATCCCTGCTATTAGGAAGTTAGTGAAGTCAGCAAACTAAAGAGTAAAGACTATCTCGCTTTCCAACCCAAAGTAATTGCTCATTCGGGAATGTATCATGAATCCTTTTCTCATCAAATGGTTCTAAGTAAGAGCTCTTGAGTCTTGATAAGTGATCTGTAGCTAAATTTTTAACACTTTTTTTGTCCTTTATCTCTAAATCAAATTTCGGTAACAACAAAACTCAACGAATTAGCCGAGGTTTAGAATCATGTTTAGAAAGGAGATACTTTAATACATAATGGTCAATGTAAACAATGACTTAAGATAAAATAAGATATGAACGAAATTTATCAAAAGAAAAAACAATAGCAAGCAGCTCATTCTCAGTGGTGGTGTAGTTTGCTTTTGCTGTTGTAAGTGTCTTGCTTACATAATAGATAGGCTAGAAATTCCTCACATGTCTTTGCTAAAGTACTGCTCCTATTGTCAAATCACTGGCATCACACATCAACGCTATTGTAAGCGTCTTGCTTGCATAATAGATAGGCTAGAAATTCCTCCCATGTCTTTATCGAAGTACTGCTCCTATTGTAAAATCACTGGCATCACACATCAACTCAAAAGGAAGTGACCAATCAAGTGACACCAAGACAAGCGAATTAATGAATTTTTGCTTTAAGAAAGTGAATGCAACCAAACACTTGTCATCAAAATTGAATGGAGTGTCTTCTCTAGTAGGGAAATAAAAGGCTTTGAGATTTTTGAGAAGTCGAGGATGAATCTTCTATAGAAACTGGCATGTCCCAAGAAACTTCTAATGGCTTTCACAGAAATTGGTGAGGGAGCTTCTCAATCAAATCAATTTTGGCTCTATCAACCTCAATTCGTTATTGAGAAATCTTATATCCCAAAACAATGCCCACTTTTACCATAAAATGGTACTCTTCCCAATTTAGCACAAGGTTTTGTTTCCTCACATTACTGGAGTACTCGATCCAAAATTTTCAAGCATAACTTAAAAGAATCCCTAAATAATGAAAAATCATCCATAAACACCTCCATTATCTCTCCCGCCAATCCTTCAAAAACTACCATCATGCCTATTTGAATAGTCCCAAGTTCATTGCAAAGTCTAAAGGGCACACGCTGGCAGGCAAAAGTACCAAAGGGGTAGGTGAAGGTAGTTTTCTCCTGATCCTCGGGAGCTATGGGAATCTATAAATAGCCGGAAAACCCATTAAGGAAGAAGTAATATATATATATACCTAGCCAACCTTTCTAGCATCTAATCAATAAAATGAAGGGGAAAATGATCCTTTCTTATCTCTTTATTCAATTTCCTGTAATCAATGCACATCTTCCATCCTGTGACAAGCCTCATAGGAATAAGCTCATTTATCTCATTAGGCACAACATCCATGCCTCCCTTCTTAGGTACTACCTATATAGGGCTCACCCACATGCTATCTAAAATAGGGTACACAATACCTACGTCCAATAGTTTAATTACTTCACAATTTACTACTTCTTTCATGTTTAGATTTAGCCTTCGTTGGGATTGTACCACAGGTTTTGCATATTTCTCCAATAAGATCTTGTAGGTGTAGAAAGAAGGATTAATCTCTTTTATGTCTGTGAGCTTCCATGCTATTACCTTTTTATGCTTTTGCAAAACTCGAACCAATTACAGTTTTTGCTCTTCAATTTTTTGGTAATGACCACTGGCAATTTATTTCCTTGGACTAAAAATGCATATTCCAAATGGTTAGGTAGCTCTTTTAGTTCCAACTCTGGTGGGTTTTCTATAGATGGTCTAATCTTTCCAAGGCTCGATTTTTCAATAGTCTCAAAAATTTCTGGTTTAGGCTTATCTTTACAGTGTTCGATTTGTGATAAAAACTCTTGCCTCAATTGATCTTTTGTTTCCACTTCAACATCCTCTATCTATTGTGCAACACATGATCTTTCAACATAGTGCTTGTGCACAAAATCAGTAATGCACTCATCAAATATCTCCACCATAAACACATGAATCATTTTGCATAGAAGAATGCTTCATACTCTCAGAAAGGCTAATAATGACTTCTTCATCCTTTACTCTCAATGTCAACCTTCCTCCATGAACATCTATAAGAGCTCTAGTAGTAGCAAGAAATGGGCATCCTAGAATTAAAGGAACTTTAGAATCTTCAACCATATCAAGAATAACAAAGTTTGCTAGAAAAATGAATTTGTCCACTTTAAGAAATATGTCTTCAACAATACATCTAGGATATTTTATTGATCTATCTGCAAATTGAATACTCATTCTAGTGGGTGCCAGTTCACCCAGCCTAGCTTTTTAAAAGTGGCATAAGGTAACAAGTTTATACTAGCTCCTAGATCCGCCAATGTAGTACCAAAAGTAATATTCCCAATCATTCAAGGGATAGAAAAAGCTTCCTAGATCCTTCAATTTTTTTCGTAGTGCCTCCTTACATTGCAATATAGTAGAGCAGTCCTCATTTAGAGTCACAAGAGATAACTCTTCAAGCTTCCTTTTATTTACAAGAGATCCTTGAAGAACTTGGCATATTTTGGCATTCGGGCTAGGGCTTCAACCGATGGAAGATTTATATGTACTTGCTTGAATAATTCCAAAAATTTACGAAACTATTAATTATATTTCTCATTTCTCAATCTTCCTGGATATGGAACAAAATGAATGGGTTCTAATACTTTTGAACAAACTTTCTCAATTTTTTTCTGGTTGCACTGTGTCGACTCGGTCACATTACACGGTGTTGTTGGATCCCTGAATATCTCATTTTTTTTCTATATCAGCCTGCTTCTTCTCTATTTGTGTAGGCTCCACTGTACTTTCTAATTGCTTTTCACTTCGAAGTGAAACTGCTTTGGAATATTCATTTTTGACTTTACCCCATTGTCCTTCTTGAATTATCTTTGCCAATTGTCCAAGTTGAAGATCTAATTTTTTAAGCAAAATATCTTGTTTCAAAAGCAACTTATCCATTATTTGGAAATGCTCATTTACTGTAATGGCAAAATCTACAAACTGCCTTTTAATAAACAAATTCATCTCATACTCCATATATTCTTCAAAATAATGCACTTGATTTTCTTGATATATAGCCCAAGACATTTGTACCAAATCTCCTTAAAGTATATTCCTCAAAACGAAACCAATAGAAAGAGCAATTAAGACTCAATCAAAGTTCCGCAAACTAAAAATAAAAGAAGGATCACTCAACTACAAACAATCCAATAGTAAAACATATCAAATCAAAAGGAACAATTATAATAAGACTTGAAATAAAGGAATTACAAGAAAAATATGCACAAAAGATTTACAAAACAGTTCTAAAATCAACTGAACTAAATTAGAAAATCAATCAATTTCCTAAGAAAAATCAAAATCCAAGATGTACAAGATAAAATTTGATTGAATTAATAAAACTCAAGTGTTTTTGGAATATTGACAATCATTTTCCAACATTAGTGCCAAAAACTTCATGCACGCGGTTTGTGCTAGTACTACGTTTTAGAAAATAGATTAAATGTTCAACCAAATTTTAAAATAAAATACCAATTTAACGTACATACACACACATTTGGGTAAGTATACCTATCATGTAGTATAGAGTGTAGTTGAGAAGTATCGAAGACCCTCGAGAATGAGATCAATTACTCCTACTTCCACTTGAATCCTATTATTCAATCAACTAAAATAAGAAGTAAAATGACTAATTACTATTGTTAAGGACAATAGAATATCACACAAATACAGCATCCCAATTCTCAAGGTGAAGACTAAAAGATCACAATGAAATATTCAACTAAGGAAAGGAGATTAGCCATATAATTAAACAAGAATTCTACCACGAATACTCAAATAATGAACATCATTCAATCAATTGATATCAAATCCAAGCATTGACAAGATTTCTGAAACAAAGGAAAATCCACTCTCTCTCAAGTAATGAATCTTCTACCCTAAGATCTAATCCATAGATATCTCTATCATAAAAATTAAACCCAAGGATACATAAAATCAAAGAAATCTAATTACAAGCCAACAAGTCCTACAACCCTATCTCTAGATAACCCCAAAACCTCATCTATCTCCAAGTTCTAAATCCCCTAAATCCTTTCTCAAGTTCATTAAGGGAAAAAAAATCTATTGAATTAATATAAAATGGAACTAATCTCATAAATCATTTCTCAAGCTCAACATAAGAGAATTACTCAACCAATTAAGTCAATCAATCAAATCTAAGTGATGAATTATTCGTATTAGACATCAATTAATTAAATAAACATTCAATACAAGAATAAATTAGGGTACATCCCTTTAATTGCAATTCAAATCAATAAATCCAACAACCACAAAATCAAATCACAAAGGGGGAAAAGGAAAACTCATGGATAAAGTTTCTCTTCTACTTTGCAATCTTCTTTTAGGGCTCCTTTTTCCTCAAATCTTCCTTGATCTTCTCTTCTCCTCTTCCTTGTATTCTAAGGGGTCTCTCTGGTGTTTTTCATGGACGGCTCTTCTCAAGTGACCCAGAAAAGTAGAATTTATAAGTTCCTTTGTGAATCCCTAAAAATTTGCAAAATAAGGGGTAATCTATGATATTGTATGGCGCTGTGCTCGTAAAAGGTAGCCTGCATGTCATCGTGCATACTCTGATCCTCTAATCTTAACTCAAAACAATGTCGTGGGATTAACTGTTACTATGTGTTGGATGGATGCACGGAGATATAAAGAATGACTCACACGGCACTATGAAGCTCCAACATTTTCTACATCCAAATGACGCACGGCGCCATCGACTCCTAAAATATTGACTTCTAAAGTTTAGCAACTGCACGACAGCGTAGACAATGACTCACATGTCGCTGTGTCTCTTCAGTTTAGTCCTTTTTTCGATCTTTTTCTCCTTGAATCTTTATCTAATCCTAACTTTTTCATCCTACCTAAAACAAAGAAAATAGGGGATTAAGTAGCAATCTAGAATGCATTTCTCCACAATTCAGGCACTAATGATGTATAAAATATGTGCACGATAGACACTCATCAATTAGCAAATTAGGTATTGAACCTAACCCAAATACTCACCGGGTATGATATGAAGAAATCCATCCTTGAGTAAACGGGTATTAGGTCCACCCCACTTGAAAAATATTCAAGCTACTGTGCATATACCCTGTTGTGCAGGTCAAATTCCAATTTTTAAGGTTGCCAATAATAATAAAACAAAGCTAATTGTTGACAATGTATTCTCTATTTTCTGCCTTCCTTTAAAATTCTCAATTGGGATAATCCAAATGTGGTTTTCTCCCTAGTGCGAGTTTGCCTGAGACTGATGTATCATCATACACTACTTAATTAACTTTATGCTTATGGTTCACAATCATTGCCTGACGAGTTTGAAAGTGGTTTGAATAATTCAGTGATGGTGAAAGTAGTTTTGGGAGAAGGTAATTTTTGGTGTTAATATTAGCCGTTCGATTCCCATGTTAATCTTGCATTTGGAAGAGAATGAAAACAAGCCCCTTCTTTTCCTAAAATAGGGTATTTCTCACTGGCCCTTCTACCCTAGAAATGTGAATGATCAGGGAAAGGTAATAAAGGAATTAAAGCCCACTTTTTGGTTCAACACTAGGGAACGAAGAGGAAGAGCCTTAAGAATTGATCTAGGACTTAAACTTGCCGATAACAGAGAAAGGGACCTAGGCTTCAGAAAATAATTAAGATAGTTTATTTAGAGCTTGTACCTGATCAATTTTTGGTTCATCCCTAAGCTTACTAGAATCCAGTAACTGGGAACAAGGGAAATTGTTCATTGGTTGGCTTGTGAGAATCTTTCTTTCAGATACAGTTTGGTTGGAGGAATAAGCATCCGCAATATCATCACTTGTGCCAAAATCTGCTTTATCTTCCATCAACTTGTTCCCAGTTCCAAAAAACCTGACATCATCTTTAATACATTCATGTTTGGTGAAGGAATATGCCTTGGTTGAAACATATAAGAGGGGCTTCTTCACCGTTTGCAGTTCATAATCGAAAGCAAAACTTCATTCAGATCTACAATACTAACCTCAAAAGAATAGAGAGAGAGGAGATCAAGCCCAGATGAGTTAGATCTGTCGGACTAGGAGAGAAGTAGCAGAATCGATTAAGGATAGAATGCGAAAAACATTATCCAACAGCGGGCAATGTATGTGGGCGAAGAAGTCAGCGTCAGTCGGCTGCTAGTAGAATATAATATATCATAAAACTCGTGTAATCGTATTATATTTATTTTTATTTTATTTTAAAATAATTATTTAAATAAAAATGTGGACTCTTTTTTAAAAAAATATTTTTCATATTTTTAAAATTAAAAATTAAGTTATTAACCTGATATTTGGGATTGCAAAAATGCAGTTTATAGCAATTTATGGTCATAACATCAAATTTTAAACAATACATCTACTTCTAAATAAAAAAAACATTTTCACGTTTTAAAAATAAAAATAAAATACATAGTATATATTAACTTAATGTATGATCATAATATCAAAAATTAAATAGTATGGTGGCTCCTATTGTATCGAGAACTCTCAAAGGAGGTCAATATAAATAACTTTAACATAAATAAATGATTTTATCTTTTACTCTAAATTAGAAGAGAATATAAGGTGAGTATTAAAACTCTGAGATGCTAAAAGTAGTTATACTATTGCATATAGTAGTAATAGGTAATTTAAATTTCAAGAGCTTGAAAGCCCCTCTCATCCACCAACCCCAAATTATGAGTGATCCAGAGTGGGTGTTTGGTCAATCGAACCTACCAAGCTGGAAAAATCAGCGATCATATTTATAGTTCAAGTTGTCAAATTGGAATCGGTTTTAGCCACTCTAATTGAAGTTGAATATTTTTTCCAACCATTTGTTCAACTTTTTTATAAAAAGGTAAAAATAATTTTATTATTCATTTTTTTTCATACTCATCTTTTTCAATTCTCTTTTTAATTCATTTTTTCAATTTTTTATTTCAAAAAATTCAGCAAATCTCACGGGTCATAAGCTTTTTATTACTCGTATCTAGCAAAAAAATAAAAAACTTTTATTCTTCTTTTTGAATGTTTTTATATATCGAATTAAAAATTCAAATTATACCAACAATAGCCAAATTGGAGTTGAAAGGCGGAATAATAAAGTTGGCCATGTTGGGAATCAGTGCCCGCAAATGCAAAATCTTTGATTCTTTTGGGATTCGTTTTTGGAGGAAACTGAAACGAGGAGCTAAAAGCCAAAATATGGAAACGTGAGTGAGCCGCGAATCGCACGTGACAATATATAGCTGGTTCTCATGCATGGAGAAGGGCATGGTCAAGCACGTGAAGCCATCTGATAAAAACGTGGGGGTTTCCCGTGAGTTTGGTTCAACGAACTTGGCTTCTTTTTTATTTTACTAAAAGCGTGCGTTCTCAACAACGAGACAAAAATATCTCCCAGCCACTACTGATTTTTCCAAAACCTCGTCCTCGGTGATTTCCCTTTTTTTTTTAAATATTAAAAAAAGAAACCCCTCAAACATTGTTTCTATCTAAGGGCAGAATTTAAGACTTTAAATTAGAAATTAAATTATAAAAAAGATAATTTAAACTTTTTAATAATAAAAAGTAATATTGTGAAAAAATTCTTTTAATAATTTTAATTTTTTTTCAAAAGAAAAGAAACAATAGAATTTTTAAATTTTGAGGGATGACCACCGCCTCATCCTTGTAGATTCATCTCTCCTGCGACAACCCATAGTTTCTGTCGATCTTCAATTGTAAATTTGTAATGTACTTGCCTATGCCGTGTCGATATTCTACAATATTCCCTTTTGTTAATATAATTATCATAATGTATTTGAGTATTAATTTATTTAAACAAATTAGTTTAAATTGAGAAATAATTTTAATTTGAATGTATAAAAAAAATATAAAATCATGTAAAATATAATATTCTATAAATAAACAATAATTATCGAGCATAAAATCTTACACTATTATTTAAGAACGGGAGGTAGTTAGCATCTAGCAGGCATAGAAGAACCATATTTTGACGAAGCTAGACGACCGGAAAATTTCAGAATCGAGACATGCTCCTAATTTGAATGACCAAATTGCATACGGCAATAACCGAAGCCAGTTGTATGCATTGGTTGGATTTAATGTAATTTGAAGAGAGCTTACAAAAGAGAGATATGACTTATCCTGTACATCGGTCTTTTTTTCCTTCTCAAATTAGGGAAGGGAATTGGTAGGGAAAAATAAATAAATAATAATAAATGAAAAAAATTTAAATAATTGTTATGAATATTGTAAAATTATTGAAAGCTCCATTAATTAGTAGAGGTTCTACTAATTATGGATTTATGTGAATTATTAGAGAAGATTTTTATGGATGTCCACCATTTAGTGGAGACACCACTAATTAAGATTAGTGGAAAATGATGTATGCCATGATGTATTCCACTAATTAGAGCTCTATAAATAGAGCTATTCTCTAAACTTGTAATACATCATTATTTTGTGAAAGAAAGATTAGAGAAAATTGTCAGAGAAAAGAAAGAGAGAAATTATTATGCAAAGAATAGTTAGAGTTTTATTAGTGTGTAGTGTGTAAATTTTATTCTAACACTACCCAAATTTTATAACACGTTATTAGCACGAATCTCTACCGTTACAAAAGCCAGAAGACTAAGCACGAGTTTCTGCCGTTACCAAAGCCAGAAGACAGGTACGCATTTATTAATCTCTATGGCTAAACTCAAATTTATAACACTTAATATTTCTGATGGGTTCTCGATACAAAAATGCATCTAAATGCTGAAAAGAAAATTTTGACCACCTGAAGATTGTCGTACTATCAACTGCACGGTATGAATGATTGCACCTGAAACTGCAAAATTTTAAAATCGTGAACTTTGCAATGTCTAAAAAAAATTACATCTCAATTAAAATTATGTAGAGAAAAAGTGATTGATGAAGATATGTTGGAGAAGATATTCTCTACCTTTCATGCCTCGAATATTGTTCTACAGCAACAATATCGAGAAAAATAGTATACAAAATTTACAAATTTAATTATTGCCCTCCTCATTGCAGAGAAGAATAATGAGTTATTATTGAGAAATCATGAAGCCAGACCAACTGGCTCAACAGCATTCCCAGAAGTGAATGATGTTGGCTCCAGCAGAAGCCATCGTTATAGTCGTGGTCGTGGCCATGGCCGTAGGCGTGGTTAAGGTCGTAGACACGCTCGATATTTCCCTTATCACAATCATAATCAAACTATGAGAAATACTGGCCACCTGAAGTGGAACAGAAAAGATCATAAGGGAAAAGAAAAAGAAATGGAAGAAAAGTATGAGGATATATGTTATAGATGTAGCATGAAAGGTCATTGGTCATGAAACTATCGTACGACTAAGTATTTAGTTGAATTGTATCAAGTTTTATTGAAAAATAAAAATGTGGAAGCAAATTTTTCTCAACATCCAATAAATGATGTTGAGGATGATGATATTGATCTTGAAGATCTTAATATCAATATTACCCATATGGATGTATCGGATTTTTTTGAACACCCAGACGGTAGGATAGACCATTTAATTGGTGATTGCAATATCCAGAAGAACTAAAGCCTCACCCTAATATTTTTGTATTTTTATTTTCACTATATTCTAATAATATTTACGTTTACATATATATATATATATATATATATATATATATTTGTGTTCAGATGACTGTTGTTAATGATGATGTATGCATTATTGATAGTGGAACTACACACACCATACTAAAAAATGAGAAATATTTTTCTGATCTCAAAATAGGATAAATAAATATTTATACGATAAACGGTAGTGCAAATGTGATTGAGGGCCCCGGAAAAGCTAATATATTGTTGCCTAAAGGAACAACAATTATTATTGATAAAGCACTATTTTCCTTAAAATCTAGAAGAAATTTATTAAGTTTTAAAGATATCCGCAAAAATGGGTATCATGTTGAAATAAATGAGGAAAATGGGATTGGACATCTTTATATACTCAAATGCATTTGGGTAAGAAATCTATATTAGAAAAACTGCCGTCTTTTTCTACTGGCCTATATTTTGTAAAAATATGTACAATTGAAATTCACCATCTAGTAAACCAAAAGTTTGCTGATCTTATTACTTTTAGCATTTGGCATGATCGGTTGGGTCATCCGAGATCTACCATGATGAGAAGAATCATTAAGAATACACATGGTCATCCTTTAAAAAATAAAAGGATATTGACATCAGAAAAATTTGCATGTACTACATGTTCCCTAGGAAAATGAATTGTTAAACCATCACCAATAAAAGTAGGAGCTGAAAGTCTTACATTTCTCGAACGGATTCATGGAGATATTTGTGGACCTATTGATCTACTATGTGGACCGTTCAAATATTTTATGGTCTTAATTGATGCATCATCCCGATGGTCACATGTATGTTTATTATCTACTTGCAACCTGGCGTTTGCGAGATTACTTGCTCAAATAATTAAATTACGAGCACAATTTCCTGACCATCACATTAAAAATATCTGTTTAGATAATGCTGGTGAATTTTCATCACATGCTTTTGATGCATTTGCATGTCAATTGGGATTAATGTTGAACATCCTGTAACTCATGTTCACACACAAAATGGTCTTGTTGAATCTTTGATTAAACGATTACAATTAATTGTTAGACCATTATTAATGAAAACAAATCTCCCAACATCTGCTTCGGGACATTCTATTTTACATGTTGCGGCACTTGTACGTATAAGACTAGCTAGTTATCATAAATTCTTTCCTTTGCAGTTGGCTTTTGGGTCAGAACCAAATATTGCTCATTTAAGAATTTTTGGGTGTGCTGTATATGTTTCAATTGTACCAAACCAACGTACAAAGATGGGTCCTCAAAGAAGAAAGGAGATATGCGTTGGATATGATTCTCCCTCTATTTTCAGGGAGAGAACCAAAACAGTATAAAAAAGATCTTGCTTGGATAACATCATTAAATTATCTTGATCCGTGCACAAACGCATGTGAACTTGAAGTTCAAAAGATAATTCATTTGCAAAGCATTGCAAATCAAATGCCAGACACTTTTGTTGACTCCAAAAGAGTTACAAAATCGCATATTCCAGCTATAAATGCTCCTATTCGAATTGAAGTTCCAGCAGAACAAAATATTATACCTATAGCTGCTGAGTCAAAAACACGCCAGAAGTGTGGCCGACCTCTTGGTTCAAAAGATAAAAATCCTCGAAAGAAAAGAGGATTAAATGATCCAGAAGATCATATTGAAGAAAAGAATGATAAAGATCAAGAGAGAATTGATGACAAAGAACCAGAAGTTGATGAAAATAACACTGAAATTTCTATCAATTATACCACTTTCAGTAGAAGTTGGAATCGGATAGAAACTGTTATTGATAATATATTTGTATATAATATATCTCTTGATGTTACACAGGATAATGATGATCCTGAATCAATATCAGTTGATGAATGCCGGCATAGAAAAGATTGGCTGCAATGGAAAGATGCGATTCAATCGGAGATAAATGTATTGACAAAATGTGAAGTCTTCGGACCTGCAGTCCGAACACCATAAGGTGTAAAACCTATTGGCTACTAATGGATATTTGTGCGAAAGCGCAATGAAAATAATGAAACCATACGATATAAAGCACGGTTAGTAGTCCAAGGTTTTTCACAAAGACCAGGTATTGATTATAATGACACTTATTCTCCTGTTGTTGATACTATTACACTCCGATATCTTATCAGTTTGGTATTACATGAAAAGATAGATATGCGCCTATTAAACGTTGTCACTACTTACTTGTATGATGTTACATGAAAATCCCCGAAGGATTTCATATGCCTGAAATATATAAATATTATCCTCGTGAAAATTACTCCATCAAGTTGCAGAAATCATTATATAGCCTGAAGCCATTTGGGCGCATGTGGTTCAATCATCTTAGTGAATATTGATTGAAAGCGAGATTTAAAATGACCAGGTATGTCCATGTGTTTTCTGATTCTAAATTTGTGATATTAGCTATATATATTGAGAATATTAATTTTATTGAAACTCCTGAAGAACTCTAAGAAACAATTGATTATTCAACATCAAGAATGTTGGTAACATTTTGCATTGGTTCACACATTGAACATTTGACAAGTAGAATATTTATTCATCAATCAACATATACAACAAAAGTTCTAAAAAGATTTGACATGGACAAAACACATCCATTGAGTATTCAAATGATCGTCCGGTCATAGATGTGAATAAAGATCCTCTCCGACCTTAAGAAGATGATGAAAAACTCCTTGGTCCTGAAGTACCATATCTCAGTGCAATTGGTGCATTGATGTATCTTGCTAATAATACACGACCTGATATTGCCTTTGCTAACTGTTAATTTATGAGCAAGATTTAGTTATTCACCAACACGATGACATTGAAATGGAATTAAATAAGTCCTTCGATATCTCCAAGTAGCGACTTCTTCAAATCATGCTGAATTATAACCATTCATGAAGCAAGTCGAGAATGTGTATGGCTAAGATCCATGATTCATTATATTCGAGAAAGTTATGGATTATTATCGATCAAAGATATTTCAACTTCTCTTTATGAAGACAATGCAGCTTGCATAGCTCAATTACGAGGAGGATATATTAAAGGAGATCGGACAAAAAATATTTCACCAAAATTCTTCTTTACTCATGAATTTCAGAAGAAAGATAAAATTGATGTGCTATAAATTTGGTCAAGTGACAACCTCGCAAATATTTTCACGAAGACTTTACCGACTGCAATATTTGAGAAGTTGAGATATAAAATCGATATGCGTCGGTTTAAAGATTTAAAGGAATCATCTCATCAGGGGGAGTAATAATTAGACATATAGAATAGTGTACTCTTTTTCCTTCACTAGATTTTTTCCCACTGGATTTTTATCTAGTAAGGTTTTAACGAGACATATTCTTTATGTAATGGATGGACATCCAAGGGGGAGTGTTATGAATATCTTAAAATTATTGGAAGCTCTATTAATTAGTGGAGGCTCCACTAATTATGGATTTATGTGAATTATTAGAGAAGATTTTTATGGATGTCCACTATTTAGTGGAGACACCACTAATTAAGATTAGTGGAAGATGATGTATGCCATGATGTATTTCACTAATTAGAGCTCTATAAATAGAGTTATTCTCTAAGCTTGTAATACACCATCATTTTGTGAAAGAAATATTAGAGAAAATTATGAGAGAAAAGAAAGAGAGAAATTCTTATGCAAAGAATAGTTAGAGTTTTATTAGTGTGTAGTGTGTAAATTTTATTCTAACACTATCCAAATTTTATAACAGTAATTTAATATTTTTTTTCCTTCTTCCTTCCCTTCGTATTGAATGGGGAAAAAAAAATATTATAATGTTATAAACTTTGGGTAGTGTTAGAATAAAATTTACACACTACACACTAATAAAACTCTAACTATTCTTTGCATAAGAATTTCTCTCTTTCTTTTCTCTCACAATTTTCTCTAATATTTCTTTTACAAAATGATGGTGTATTACAAGCTTAGAGAATATCTCTAATTATAGAGCTCTAATTAGTGGAATACATCATGGCATACATTATCTTCCACTAATCTTAATTAGTGGTGTCTCCACTAAATGGTGGACATCCATAAAAATCTTCTCTAATAATTCACATAAATCCATAATTAGTGGAGCCTCCACTAATTAATAGAGCTTCCAATAATTTTAAAATATTCATAATACTCCCCCTTGGATGTCCATCCATTACGTAAAGAATATGCCTCGTTAAAACCTTACTAGATAAAAACCCAGTGGAAAAAAAATCTAGTGAAGGAAAAAGAGTACACTATTCTATATGTCTGATTATTACTCCCCCATGATGAGCTGAGTCCTTTAAATCTTTAAACCGACGCATACCGATTTTATATCTCAACTTCTCAAATGTTGCAATCGGTAAAGTTTTCATGAAAATATCTGTGAGGTTGTCACATGATCGAATTTGTAGCACATCAATTTCACATTTCTTCTAGAGTTTGGTGACCTATGTTGTGTCCGATCTCCTTTAATATATCCTCCTCGTAATTGCGCTATACAAGCTACATTCTCTTCATAAAGAGGAGTTGGAATATCTCTGATATATGATAATCCACAACTTTCTTGGATATAATGAATCATTCTTTACTTTCTTCATAAATAGCTATAATTTCAGCATAATTTGAAGAAGTAGCTGCTTGGAGATATTGGAGGACTTGTTTAATTCCATTCTAATGTCGTCGTGTTGGTGAAGAACTAAATCTTGCTAAAAAATTGACAGCAAATGTAATATTAGGTCGTGTATTGTTAGCAAGATATATCAATGCACCAATTGCACTGAGATATGGTACTTTAGGACCAAGAAACTCTTCATCCTCTTCTTGAGGTTGGAAAAGATCTTTATTCACATCTAATGACCGGACGATCATTGGAATACTCAATGGATGTGCTTTGTCCATGCCAAATCTTTTTAGAACTTTTGCTGTATATGTTGAATAAATGTTCTATTTGCCAAATGTTCAATTTGTAAACCAAGGCAAAGTGTAATTTTACGACCATCCTTGATGTCGAATAATCAATTGTTTCTTGGAGTTCTTCAGGAGTTCCAATAAGATTAATATCATCAACATATATAGCTAATATCACAAATTTAGAATCAAATTTCTTAATAAAAACACATGGACATACCTGGTCATTTTTAAATCCCGCTTTCAATCACTATTCACTAAGATGATTGAACCACATGCGCTTAGATGGCTTCAGGCCATATAATGATTTCTGCAATTTGATAGAGTAATTTTTACGAGGATAGTGTTTATATGCTGCGGGCATATGAAATCTTTCAGGGATTTTCATGTAAACATCATTTTATAAATTTCCATACAAGTACACAGTGACAACATCTAATAGGCGCATATCTATCTTTTCATGTACTGCCAAACTGATAAGACATCGGAGTGTAATAGCATCAACAACAGTAGAATAAGTTTTATCATAATCAATACCTGGTCTTTGTGAAAAACCTTGGGCTACTAACCGTGCTTTATATTGTACGATTTCATTATTTTCATTGCGCTTTCGTACAAATATCCATTTGTAGCCAACAGGTTTTACACCTTCTGGTGTTCGGACTGCAGGTTCGAAGACTTTACGTTTTGTCAGTGCATTTAACTCCGATTGAATCGCATCTTTCCATTGCAGTCAATCTTTTCTATGCCGACATTCATTAACTGATATTGGTTCAGGATCATCATTATCCTGTGTAACATCAAGAGATATATTGGATGCAAATATATTATCAATAACAGTTTCTATCCGATTTCAACTTCTACCGGAAGTGGTATAATTGATAGAAATTTTAGTGTTACTTTCATCAACTTCTGGTTCTTTGTCATCAGTTCTCTCTTGGCCTTTATCATTCTTTTCTTCAATATGATCTTCTGGATCATTTAATCCTCTTTTTTTTCGAGGATTTTTATCTTTAGAACCAAGAGGTCGGCCACGCTTCTGGCGTGTTTTTGGCTCAGCAGCTATAGGTATAATCTTTTATTCCGCTGGAACTTCATGTTGAATAGGAGCATCTATAGCTGGAATATGCGATTTTGTTACTCTTCTGGAGTCAACAAAAGCGTCTGGCATTTGATTTACAATGCTTTACAAATGCATTATACTGTTGAACTTCAAATTCACACACGCTTGTATGCGGATCAAGATAATTTATGATGTTGTCCAATCAAAATCTTTCTTATACTGTTTCTGTTCTCCCCCTAATTTAGGGAATAATGATTTCATAAGAGAATAATGAAAAAGAAAAGGAAATGTAAGAACATGATGACAAGTAAGAAATGCCAAGACATTTATTATAAAAATCTCCTTTTTTTTTTCTCTTCCCGGTACCAACTTTTCCTCTTCCTCTCTTGTCTTTTCTTCTCTTCCGACCCTCTACCTACCATCTACCTCTTCTTCTTCCTCATACATACATATATATATATATATATGTATCAATATATATCTCAATCATCAGTCATTAATAAACATCAAAAACAAAAATCACAAAGCAGATATGGAGACTCGTAATTCATTTGAGACATGGTCAAATTTTGACTTGGTTTCTGCAGCAAATTTTGATGTATTTTCCTTTCCAAGCCAACCGCTTCCTCCTAATTCTAACGCAGAAGATTTTAATATGTTGTCCTTTCCAAACCAACCGCTTCCTCCTAATTTTAGGTGAGATACCTTTAAGGGCTTTCCTTTTTTTTTTTTAGTGTGCTTGATAATGAAATTAAACCATTTTTTGGTTTGTTTTGATGTAAATCAGTGAACATACTGCTTGGGACTAATTTGATCTGCCCATGCAAGAGACTGCTTTTGATGCTGTTCCTCTTGATGCTATTCCTCTGAATGAGGATATGCTTGTGCATGATCCTTTCTACTCTCTAATAGATTTTGAACAAAGCCAGAATATGATTCCAGGTTATCATATATTTAAATATGGGTTTTAAATGGTATTATCTTTACTGATATTATTTTCTTTTTCTAGGAGAAATAATGAGTGGTATTGGTAATGAAGTCGGAGTGAGGACCCATGACATGCATAATATCGAAGTTTAAGATATTATTTCAGACGAAATTCCTATAGAGAATAAAAGGATTAAGAGGCAGAGAGAAAAGAAAGGCAATAACTCCCAGACACTATCAAGAGAAACCATTTCGCAGTACTTTTACCTGCCAATCAAGAGCGCGACCAAAGAACTGAATATTGGCATAACCCGTCTCAAGAAAAGATGTAGGGAGTTAGGAATTTGTTAATGGCCTCACAGGAAGTTGATGAGCTTGGAGACCCTAATCCAGAATGTTCAGGTTCTCTCTCTCACATACTTATAATTTGCAAGTATGAAACTATGAAAAATTTATAAGTAAATAACCGATAATATCACTTCGATTTACAGGAGATGCAAAATAAAGAAGAAGGAGGACATATGGCTGAGAAGAAGTTGAAAGAAGCCATTGAGATACTGGAATGTAAAAAGCAGCTGGTGGAAGAAAGTCCTGATATGCAGTTAGAGGACCAAACACAGAAATGGAGACAAACATACTTCAAGGCCAAATATAATGAGAAACTTAAGTATAATAAACTTAAAGGGATCATAAAATCCCAAAACTCATTGCGTAGTAACTTCACGGCTAATTCTGCTGCTAGTCTAGATACTGGCTCAAAGGTGAAGGAAAAGGAGGAGGATGCCGAAGAAGAGGAGTTGAAGTCCATAATTGCTAATTGTTTGTCTTCCTCTAATGTAAACATGGAAACAGAACAACTACAAACATTCACCCGAGATTTATCAGCTCTATTGAGAAAGAGCAACTACAAGCATGCATATTCAAGTTCACGTGAACACCAATGGGATGAATGAAGGAAATAAAAGTGACTTATGATTTTTTTTTTGAACTGTTAGTAGTAATGTAGTCTATTGACATCCAAATATAATATCTCAATAATTTGATGCGTATTATTACTGAAAATATCTTTTTATTACTAGACATATCATTTTCCCTTATTATCTTTTCTGTTCCACTTCAGGTGGTCAGTATTTCTCTGTGATAAGAGAAATATCGAGTGTGTCCATGACCATAACCACGGTTACTGCCACAACTACAATTATAACGATGGCTTCTGCTGGAGCTAACAACATTCACTTCTGGGAGTGCTGTTGAGCCAGTTCATCTGGCTTCATGATTTTTCAATAATAACTCATGTTAAATTTGTCAACTTTGAATACCATTTTTCTCGATATTGTTACTGCAGGACAATATTTGAGGTATGAAAAGTGGAGAATGTCTTCTCCAACTTTTTTTTCGCATAATTTTAACTGAGATGTAATTTTAATACATCGCAGAATTCACGATTTTAAAATCTTGCAACTTCAGGTGCAATCATTCATACCGTGTAGTTGGTAGTACAACCATCTTCAGGTGGTCAAATCTTTCTTTTCAACATTTAGATGCATTTCTGTATTGAGAACCCATGACATATAAATTTTTTTCAGAAATATCAAGGGTTACAAATTTGAGTTTAGCAAGGGTAACCATAGAGATTAATAAATGCGTATCTGTCATCTGGCTTTAATAACGGCAGAGACTCGTGCTGATAACGTGTTATAAAATTTGGGTAGTGTTAGAATAAAATTTACACACTACACACTAATAAAACTCTAACTATTCTTTGCACAAGAATTTCTCTCTTTCTTTTCTCTCACAATTTTCTCTAATATTTCTTTCACAAAATGATGGTGTATTACAAGCTTAGAGAATAGATCTATTTATAGAGCTCTAATTAGTGGAATACATCATGGCATACATCATCTTCCACTAATCTTAATTAGTGGTGTCTCTACTAAATGGTGGACATCCATAAAAATCTTTTCTAATAATTCACATAAATCCATAATTAGTAGAGCCTCCACTAATTAATGGAGCTTCCAATAATTTTAAGATATTCATAACATATAATAGATACTTCCCTAAGCAAAATATTTGTTCCTTTGTCCCCATCCTAGGAACCAAACTATGTGATTAGATTTGTAAAAGAAAACAAAGCCATTCCTCTTGGGTAATCAGACAAGAATTGAAAAATCAGTACACTAATGTTTATAATCAAACCCATGCATGCATCTTCTGAGGTATAATAGGAAAACTATTACCATATATGTCAAGTTGATATTTGTTAATAATAATGATATAGCAAGAAATATAGTGTCATCATATGAATATATAATAAAAGTTTTAGAATATATTCGACTAAACTTTATAGATGCAGTTATTAGAAAATCTGGGACTTAAAATCTCATCCATCCACTTATGAAATACCAATAACAATCTAAATTAATTACTCAACTATATATTCAAACATTTAGTACTTCAAAATTAATTAAGAATTGAGATATTTTATTCCCAATTTCAAACAAAATGTATTTATGACTTATAAATTAAAATACTTCTAACCTATTTGAATTTTTTTGCAATAAAAGTCAAAGACATACTACTACTGTTATCAACTTTTCATGCATCCCATATCTTACAAAAGCCCTTAATCACTGAGGCCATGCGATTGGGACAGAAGAAGGAGAAGAAGAGAGCATCAGTTATTTCTTGATCTGCTGCTTTCTTGAAGACTTTATCCAGGGAATGCATCTTCTTTACTATTCTCTTGGGTTCTTCCACCTCTTCAACTACTTCTACTAGTTATGCTTTGAACAGATAGAAAACTAGACAACGAAAACCACATACAGACAATTCAACAGAATTGAATAAGCACTATCTATACTCGACTAGGACTCCAATCACCACAATTATCAGTTATCAAATATGCTAATAAGGCCAAATAGTCCAAATAGGAAATAACTAACCAAAATAAAAATAGATAAACAAATTAGAAATGAGTATGAAATGTAAATCGAAGAGTTACTTCTAAAAGCATAGATCGAATTACCAGTTCAACACTGGTTTGCCTTCAAGAAGTTATTCGCCATACTTACCGATGCAATTGATATAACGACTTTTCTTGCAAGATAAAATGGTTTCAAATCGTCGTTGACGTACATCAACAGTGATCACCTGGAATGCCTCTTCCATTCACCGGTTTCCCAAGTCAGAAAATATATGGAGCAAAAAAAAAAAAAAAAAAAATGGAGAGAGAGTTGCAAAAAAAAAAAAAAAAAAAAAAGAGACAGCTTTTTCCTTATATCTTTGTTTATAGGAAAAAGAATATATATATATGGCCCTAGGAAATCCGAAACTGATTTGGACTAGGATACCTAATCCAATCAGTTAATTGCTTCCACTTTTCTCTCAATTTCGTGAGTTGAAAAAAAAAAAAACAGGAAGATAGCTTTTTCCTTATGTCTTTGTTTGTGAGAAAAAGAATATATATATATATATATATATATATATATATATATACACATATAGCCTGAGTCAGGCCAGGCGGGTGACACACGCATGTGTATAGTAGTGTAGAGTACTACCTTAGGCTTTGTTTCAAATCCATAGAAAATCTTTTAACATATAAAGGCTCCAACAATCCTCAACTTTTCCCCTGTGGGACTCTTGTATACCATGATTTCTCAAATGGTTAAACACTCAACTTTAATTATGGATTCTCACCATTAAAATGGTTTCTACCATAGTCAAAGATAATCTCTAATATGCCAAGAACAACTCCCAAAAGTTGTTTTAGGATAACTAATCATGAGTTCAAAAATATAAATTCCTAAAGTTGCCATTTTCAACAATCCTCTACAAATCCATAGTTAAAGACTATTCGGGATTGACATAATCTACTTTCGATAATGGCATCTCCCAATTTGAATCACTACCTAACTTATCCAACTTATACCCCCATAGGAACAGATGGATTTAAGCCTTGAATCTAAACCTTAAGTGTGAGCCATTAATAACAACAGATTATTGGCTATGGAGAAAATCTTTAGGGCTAACATGTTATGGCCATGTGTCCTAATCCTGTCTCATAACTGTATTCAGAGAAAACCCAATTCCTTTTAGTGGTAGCCACATAACACCATTCAGATAATTGGCAGTCTCCAAGGATGTATTGCTAGCATCCTATCTTGATCATATTCAAAGTCAAAACTCTTATTGAACTTGCAGTAAACGCATCTTTAGGCTTTCAGGGAAAGGACCTAGATACAAATGTATCAAAATAGGTACCCGATTCACTCAGATAGCTTGTTTATACCATATTGAATTGCCTTGTGGGATTTCCACTTGATCAGTTGAGTTGCTACTGTTGGTGGATCATTGATAGGTTATCAATCCCATTCCCAACCTAGGTTTAAGGAATAAGGATGTTTCCAGTCCCTTAATTAGGGAGTCCGCAATATTATCTTTGGATCCAACAACATCAACAGACGCTATCCTTTCAGACATCAATTCCCTTATAGACTTAAGTCTAACTTGGATGTGTCTCCTGGTCTTTTGATTATACATGATACTCTTTATCTTTGCGATTGTGGTTTGACTATCACAATGCACAGATATAGCAGTCGCGAGCTTGCTGACCATTGGCAAAGAGGATAATAGTCTATACAGCCACTCAGCTTCTATTCCAATAGTATCCAAGGCACATAACTCAGCCTCAATGGTTAACCGAGTTATCAAAATCTGTTTACAAGACTTCCAGGCGACTGTTCTACCACCTAATATAAAAATATATCCAATGCAACCATTACTACTAGAGTTTTTGGTAATCCAACTTGCATCACTATATTCTTCGAGTACAGTGGGGAATTTCTTATAATGAAGTCTAAGGGAAATTGTTCCCTTTAAATACCTTAGTACTCTATCCAAGTAGTATAGGCATGTGGGCCGAATCGCACGGTTTCGGGTAGTGCCAAGCCGAGCCTGAGGACCGGCCCGTGAGTCATATGGGTCGGGCCCGGCATGGCTAGGGCCCTTGGCCCGTGAGGCCCGTGGGCCTGTCCCAGGCCTTACTCTCTCCTTCTTTATTTTTTTCCCACTTAATTCAATTACAAATTTTGATATTTAATTATTTTGTAATTATTTTATTATTACTTAAATAAAATAATTTTTTAAAATTATAAAAAAGTTACCTTGAAGTGGTGGGGGGTTTGGCTTGGGCCCCTACCTGTTTTATTAATTAATAAAATAAAGATTACATAAGAAGGGGATTTGATACCTAAACCTCTTAAAAATATTACAATGATCAAAATTTAAAAATATAATAAATATCCTAAAAATAAAATTCAATACATAATATTACTTATCCTAAGTTCTTAATTATTTGAATACTAAACTAACTATTTGGCTCACCCCATTCATTATCTGAGTCATCATCAACAATCCACGAATTAGCCGTTCTATCTTCGACTGCGAACCAACTATTGCAACACGTTAACATCTCCAAAGTATGAGGAGTCAATCAAGATCTTCTTTCATTGATTATTCGAGCGCTCTCACTAAAGACTCTTTCCAATGGCACTGCGGAAATAGGTGGTGTCAAAAGATCACGTACTATTTTAGATAAAATGGGGTATTGACTTACATGAGCCTTCCACCAACCACAAATGTCAAAAATAGTGATCCTCATTTTCTACCGAGAGCTGCATCTCGTAAATAGTCATCCTATTATAGGTGGTAGATGATCTTTTTTTTACATTTCATGATACCCCATGGATTAAATATTGATGAAATTGAAGAGGTAGATTTTCGTTGTGGTTGAAAGTGACTGCTAGATGATGATAAAGCTTGCATACTTAAAATAGCCATAGGAGAACAAGAACAAGAAGACTCAAACTCATACAAATTATATATGTCAGATAGAGTTTTAATCATTTTATCTTTTATATCTTTTATCATACATTGCCTAAATGTTTGAGATTCATCAAAATCTAATATTTCATATAGATATTCAATAATACTATAAAATTCAGCCGTTTTTACTCGAGGATCCATACACAATAATATACAATATAAAATAGGAATATTTTATAATATTTTTTATATTTTTCATATATACTTTTCATAAAATAACCACATTGGGAATGGTCCATATATTCACCACAAATATATGCTATCTTGGCAAGTGTTGGAAAAATATGATGAGTAGTAGGATAATAAGATTCCAATAAAAGTTTAATTGCTTTTTTAAAAGTAAATAAAAATGTTGAAAGTGCAATACAATTTTCAAAATGAATTTCAGTTAGTTAAGGTTGAAAATTGTTACTATTACAAAATTCAATATGTTGATTTTGAAAAGGTATAACACTTTCAAACATATTTAAAGTTGAGTTTCATCTAATTTTACAATTTAATCTAAATTTTTTAAAAGATATACCTTGTTCTTGGTACAAAGCCTTAAAATTTTATTGCTTAGTTGGAAAAATTTTAATAAATAAAATAACATTTCTAATTATATTAATAGTATCATCAACATATTTATATAATTCCTTAATAGCAAATTAAGTATATAACAAGCACAGCTAGTATGAAATAAAATACCATCTAACATAGGATTCATATTATTTTTCAAAATTGCTATAACAGAATCATTATTTGAAGCATTATCTAAGGAAATAGAAATAATTTTGTTTAAAATCCTATATTCACGACATGTTTGATTAATCATTCTAGCTATACTAGTACCTACATGAGGATATTCAGATAATTTAAAATAAATAGTTCTTTTTGTACTAACCAATCATGATCTATTTAATGATATGTAATGCAAAAATAAGACTCATTAGTAATTATAATCTAACCATCACAAGTAAGAGTAAATTTCTAATTACAAGAATCAAATATAGCAATTAGATACTTTTTAATTTCTTTATATATTTTTATTGTATCATTTTTTTAACGTTATTTCAGGAATCCTTTTCCATGCAGGTTGACAATTGTTTCACATGTATTGTTTATAATGTGAATTTTCTGCAAAATTGAAAAGTAATTTAGTTTGAACAATTATTTTAGCAAATCCACTTCTATTTTTTTTATGATCGTATTGAAAATTGCCAATAATTTGACCTCATGTAGCATGGATTTGTTGTTGTTTAAGTAGATTTTCTGACCAATCATTATGTAACATTTTCACATGTCTAATTAACGTTCTCGTCCCTCCATCCTTCTTATGTGCGTATACCACCCTACAAATTTTACATGTTGCCCTATCATTATCATTATCCTTTTCAAAAAGATTCCAAACCATAGATGTTTTTGCTTTAGCTATAACTTTTGAACTTTCAACACCATCCATATCCTGACCTATATTAGATTCATTAGGATTAATAGTTAGAGTTGGTTGTGGTTGTAAAACACTAACGTCAGCCCTACTAGGGCATTCATTTTCATTACCTATTTCATTATTTATTAAATTCAAGGCTGGTCTATATTGAAATCAAAATGTATAGATAATTGTGATGAAGAAAAATGATGATATTGACTTGGACCATTATTTCTAAAAAAAAAAAAAACAATCAATCAAAATTCAAAGAAAAGTTAAAAAAAATAAAATAAAGTATTAACAAATAATGAAATAAGAAAATTGAAAAATATAAATAACAAATTAACTTAAAAATTAAACAAACAACTAAAACAAATAAACAATTAATAAATCTAAAAAATAAGAATGTAAGATTAAGAAATATTAATTAGTTGATGGCCAAGAACAACAATTCTTTGTGGAGCTTTACTTCTTGTATCTACTATTCCACCATTCAATAATCTTTCAAAATATGAAGACTTTCTTAAAGAATTGAAAAAATATATTAAAAAATAAATTATATTCTAACACTTTTTGTAGAAGAAATGAAGAGATTTGAGGATTATGAGAAAAAGATGAATGAAAATAAGAGAATTTGAGAGAATTGGATAGAGTTGAAGAGAGTTAGAGATGTTTGATGAGTTTTAGGATGAATTGAGAGGTATATAAAGAGTTTTGGGGGTTAGAGAGGAGAATATAGCTATTGGGGCCTAAAAGCAAAAAAAAAAAAAAAAAAACATTTAGAGACGTTATAGGGACCAAATAGCAAAAATAAAAATTGAGAGCCGTTGGTGCAACGGTGAGGCCTGTGGCGGGCCATAGATTTTTATCCTTGGCCTGGACCGGCCCTAGGACTGGCCATTCGGCCCTTAGGCCTACCGGCCTAGTTACCATTGCTATATCCAAGGCCTCCCAATAAGTCTGATTAGGACAACTTGTATATCCAGACAGCTTAGATACAAAAAATGAAATATCTGGTATTTAGCCATTTGCAAGCTATCGATAATCCGAGAATATCTTAATTGAGATATAGGAATACCACTTTCATTCTTAAACAAAGTTACAGAATGGCCACCTGGAATTTTAGCAATTTTACAATTTTGATATCCATATTTCTTACGAACACTTTCAACAAAGTGAAATTGAGAAATAATTATTTTCTCAGTTGAGCAAATCAACTTAAGACCAGGAATCACATTTATAACTCTCATATCCTTTATTTCAAACTTACTTTTCAAGAATGATTTAATCTCATTAATTATCTTAATATTGGACCCAAATAGTAAAATATCGTCCACATACATGTATGGTACAATACATACATTACCTTTAACCCTACAGTAGACACACTTGTCATTCTCATGATGCTAGAGGAAAATAGTTTTATAAAACTTTTCATGTCATTATTTCGGTGCTTATTTTAGACCATACAAGGATTTAACCAGATTACAGACCTTTCACTCATTTTTCATGACTACAAATCCTTCAGCCTGATCCATATATATCTCTTCTTCAAGATTATAATGAAGAAAAGTTGTTTTCACATCCATTTGATTGATAGTGAAACCATATATGAAAGCTAGTGCAACGAGCACTCGGATTGTAGTCAAATGTGCTACAAAAAAGTAGGTATCAAAATAAACTATTTCCTCTTTTTTTTGTTTGAACCCCTTGGCAACTAATATGGCCTTATACTTATCAATAATTCCATCTAGTTTGAGTTTCTTCTTAAAAATCCATTTACATCCAATTGTAGTACATTGAGGAGAGAGATCAACAAATTCTCATGTCCCATTAGAGACAACAGAATCCATCTCGCTTTTGATAGCTCCTTTCCAATGCCCTGCTTTTGAGAAAGTCATGAATTCTTGAAAAGTTAAAGTTAGTCCTCAACATTGTAAGTGACAAAGTCACTTCCAAAGTCCTTGACTACCTCAACTCTCTTACTCTTTTTAGGTTCTTCCAATTCCTCATTTTGAGTGTTGAAACTACTTGGACCTGGCCCCATATCTCTCAACCTGTCCACGTGATTAGGAATGGAGTGAGATACTAAGGTTAAATCTAAAGTAGAAACATCAAAACACATCCTCAAAGAATGTAGCATTACGGTACTAAACAATTGTGTTAACATCTATACCAAGTATTTCAGACTTAACTACTAAAAATCTTATAGCATAGCTTGTTTCCACATAACAATAAAGATGGCATCAATAGTCTTTGGTTCTTACTTTTTCCTCTTGTGTTTAGGGATTAGAACTTTTGTAACACAACCCTACACATGTAAGTATATTTACTACCTTTCTAGATTTCAAATGGAGTTACCTCTTTATGTGTGCAAGTGACTCTATTCAAAATATAGCAAGCCATATTCAAAGCATCACCCCACACAAACTTAGGTAATTCAGAATTTGAAAACAGACTATTAATCATATCTTTAAAGGTTTTATTTTTTCGTTTAGTAATCCCATTTGATTGGAGAGAATAAGGGGGTGTCTCCTCATGAATTATACCATTACTTTGGTAATATTCAACAAATACATTAGACTCATACTCTCCATCTCTATCAGATCTTAACCTTTTAAGTTTTTTGCCAATTTGAGTTTCAACTTCATTTTTAAATATGAGAAATTTTTTAAGTATTTCATCTTTGTGTTTAAGTAAATAAACATGACAATATCTACTGCAATCATCAATAAAAGTAAGTAAGTATTTGTTATGATCCCTAGTCAATAAATTATTAAACTCACAAATATTTATGTGAACAAAATCAAGTATTTCTGAATCCCTTTCAATTGAATGATAGGATTTCCTGGCTGTTTTAGCTTCCACACACACTTGACATTTGTTTTTTTTTATCCATAGCATGTTTAGAAATCAAATCTAAATTCATCATCCTTTTAATAGAATCTAAATTTAAATGTCCTAGTGTACTATGCCAAATATCAGTGAATTCAACAGTACGCACCATAAGATTAATAGAATTCTCAATAGAAGAAACTTTATTCAAATCAGAAGTAAATAGTTTAGCTCTTTATTTAAATAAACCATCTGAAAAATAATATTTGCCAACAAAAGTATTGTAGTATATATTCACTACTTTATTATATTTGAAAGTAAACCCGTAACTCTTTCTAACTAAACATGAATAACTAAGGGCATTCCTACAAATTGTCGGAACATGATGCATCCTATGAAGAGAAAGAATACACCCTGAAGGAAATTTCATGTCCACGCGTTCAATCCCCAACACATTGGTTATAGTTGAGTTTCTTATTCTCACAATTTTAACTTCAATTGACTGGTAAGACACAAAAATAAATTTATCAATATAAACGTGCACATTTGCTCCAGTATCAACCAGCCACTTAAGTGGCTCATAAATAGTAAGGACTTCTGCGTTAACAGAAACATACTTTTTTTCAATATTAGTATTAGTGATGTCAGCCTCAGCTTCAACAGTACAAATCTCAGCAAGGTGTGTGCTTAACTAAGCTTTCATTCAGCTAGTTTCCTCCACCACCACATTAACTTGTGTTTTAAAATTTGATCCTTGTTTGACTTGGGACTTCTTAGACGGACAGTCCTTAGCCTAATACCCATCTTGACCAAAATTTCAGTAAGGTTTGTTTGCCTTTAGCTTCTTTTTGGCTTTGCCTTTTGTCTTGTCTATATTTTTTGAGTTAAAATTAACCTCCACATTCCTCTGATTACTGTTCTTCCTTCCTGTAGTCACTACATGGACTTTAGACTCCATAGGTACAGTATGACTATTCTCCCTATTTTACTCTTCAATGGATATTGATTTCATCAGATCGTCTAGAAAAATTTCCTTCATCTTATACTTTAGAGACATACTAAGGTCCTTCCAAGACTTAGAAAATTTTTTATCACTGACATTACTTAAAACTTTTCAAGAAGTTCCATATCTACTTTATAGAGAGAGTAAATAATCAATTGTAGCTCTTAAGAATGTTCAGTCACAGGCTTACCCTCAACCATCTGAAATTTCAGGAATTTAGAAACATAATACCTCTCAAGACCTTGGTCTTCGGTATTATATTTCCTATCCAATTCATCCCATGGCCTCTTTGCTGTGTAGGAATCAGAATAGTAGACATTAAAGAGAGCATTTGTCAATGCTAACAAAATTTTCCTCTACTTTAAAAGTGTAGATCGAATCACTAGTTCAATATTGTTTTACTTTCAAGAAGTTATTCACGCCCATTTACTGGTGCAATAGGTATAATGACTCTTCTTGTAAGATAAGACGATCTCAGATCGTCATTGATGCATACCAATAGTGATCACCTCGAAAGCCTCCTTCGTTCGCCAGTTTCCCAAGTGAAAAAATATGGAGCAAAAAAAAAAAAAAAAAAAAAAAACAAAACAAAACAAAAAAGAGGAGAGAGATTTGCGAAAAAAAAACGGAGACAACTTTTTTCCTTTATATCTTTGTCTATGAGAAAAAGAATATATATGTAGCCCTAGGAAATCCGAAACTGATTCAAACTAAGATACCTAATCTAATCAGTTAATTGCTTCTACTTTTCTTTCAATTTCCTACACAAGTTAAAATTAATTCGAAGTAAGATACCTAATCTAATTAGTTAATTGCTTCCAACTTTTTCTCAATTTCCTGTACAAGTTAGAATTATGAAAAATAATATATATATATATATTTAATTTATATATATATGTAGCTAATAACCAATTCGGAATACTAACAAGTGTACTAGATCTCATTAATAGTAACAAGATCGTCCCACAGAGATTAAAAATTAAAACTCCTTCAAATGAAATCAATTTAAACTTGAATTAAAAGAAAACAAAGATTCCAATGATTGTTGTTTTTGAGAACTAAATTGAAATAATTAAACTAGCACTTTTCCCGAATAAAGATTGTAATGAGATGATCTAAGGCACATGAATTCACTAGATTAACTATTATATTATCGAAGCGACCTGCTATTCTAGAGTGTACTGCATCAGTTAATCAATGCCCAAAATTAACCAATATCCTTTTGCAAGGTATATTAATTCTATTCCTTCAAATAACCCAACTATATTTCTATGTTGAATTCAATTCAAAGAAATGCATTCCAAAACATGACATTATAATGATCGCACAAATCATGTAAATATATTTCCATTTCACATGTAATTTGAGGCCTCATTACTTGTCATAATTAAGTAAGTCATCTTTCGAATTTTCCTAGTTAATGATAAATCAATTTGAATTGTGATCAGGCACTCAATTGCATTAAGTACAATAATCAGGCAAAGACTTGGTAATACCCTTCAAATAACAGAATCAGAAGATAATATAATAATCAATACTAGTTACATCATGGCCTTAGAATAAGAAATTAATGCATAATTGAAGATAAATTCAAGAACAAAATAAAAGAGAATATTTGAGAAAACATCACAGTATCCTAATATAATCTCTAGGCTTGTCAACGAGTTGCCTCCAATGTGTGTCCAATACTGAAAAATCCTCTCCAAATTACAATCAAAATATCCTAAAAAGATAATACCTAAATCTGATGTAAAATAAATAGAACAAAAGTCATCTCTAATAATTTTTCCCCTACAAAATTCGCTCCCTTCGGCCTTTATCCTTGCTGGAATCTGTTGGAGAGTTCATTCTGGCCCCTGATTGATGAATCCAGCCCATGATTGAACTTTCCTAGTGTGATTTTTTAAAATTTGCTTCTTCAACCCTGCAACTTGTATGTTTGTTCGTTCAAGTCCCTAGAAAAATCAAATAACCACAAAAGAGAGTAAAATTTTCAAATAAACCTCATATTGCCTTAAATTTTAACATGATCTATTCAAAAATCACCTAGTATATTCAATGTAATATCACTACATCGAACTCCCTCACACTTAGATATTTACTTGTCCTCAAGGAAAACTAGGTTTAAATCAAAATGTCAACACACAAGGGCTTCAAGATTATGTCTCAAATACTTCTCATGTTCATGTCAATAAAACAAATGCTCAAGTACTCCTCATAACAAACGCAAGACTTGTGTTAGTGAAGTAGTACCCAATAGTGCAAAACAAATACTTAATAATGTTCTCAAGTCATTTAAAGAGTCGAGTTTAAATAAAATATGCATTTCATAGGCTTACTTTTCATACTCTCTCTCCATTAATTGAGGCATATCATGATTCCACTTAGATCAGGTAGGACTTTAGCGCTTGTAATGTAAGGCTAAGGAGTTGGCTAACAATCGAAAGATATAAGATAACGACATACAAAGAGAAGAGAGCTTGTAAGAAAAAAGTGATAGCAAAACATAGCAAAAACTCCAATCCTTTGCTTGCCCCAGTACATACTAACATTCAATTCCCAAATCCTCATACCATAATCAAGATGCATGCTAAGCGCTCACTACAAAAAAAGTGACTTTTGGTAACGCCAGAGAAAGTGTGGCGAAATTGACCAAAACTGTGGCGAATATGTTTTTGCCCCAGAAACGCCATGGTTTTCAAGGCGTGGGCATTACGATCGTTGTAAAAAGTTTGGCACAGTTGTATAATCGTTGGGAATACTTTTTTTCACGGATTTACCATAGTTTTGTAGTCGTTGTAAATAATGTGTGGTATTTGTTCATGAACTTTTGTCGCAGCTTTTCCCAACAATTATTAACCGTGGGCAAAGATTTCAATTTTTTATCACAGTTTTCCAACATTTTACAACTGTGACGAATATTATTTGTTACAATTAAATTTCCGTTGGAAATAATCCTTTTTGCTACGATTTTTTTCTAAATTGACATAACCGTGGATAATGCCCATTTGCTACGATTCCCTTACTATTGTAATTAATACTTTTTGCCACAATTTAAAGCTTCCGTAGTGATTACTTTTTGCCATGATTTTGCCACGAGTTTTGGACAAATTTCCAAACCTTTTACATCCGTAGTGAATGAACATTCAATTCAACATGATGATATTGACAATTTTTTTTTTACATCCGCATTTTGACCAAAAAAAATTTTCCTCTACTCCAAAATTCGCTCCCTTCGGCCTTTATCCTTGCTGGAATCTGTTGGAGAGTTCATTCTGGCCCCTGATTGATGAATCCAGCCCATGATTGAACTTTCCTAGTGTGATTTTTTAAAATTTGCTTCTTCAACCCTGCAACTTGTATGTTTGTTCGTTCAAGTCCCTAGAAAAATCAAATAACCACAAAAGAGAGTAAAATTTTCAAATAAACCTCATATTGCATTAAATTTTAACATGATCTATTCAAAAATCACCCAGTATATTCAATGTAATATCACTACATCGAACTCCCTCACACTTAGATATTTACTTGTCCTCAAGGAAAACTAGGTTTAAATCAAAATGTCAACACACAAGGGCTTCAAGATTATGTCTCAAATACTTCTCATGTTCATGTCAATAAAACAAATGCTCAAGTACTCCTCATAACAAACGCAAGACTTGTGTTAGTGAAGTAGTACCCAATAGTGCAAAACAAATACTTGACAATGTTCTCAAGTCATTTAAAGAGTCGAGTTTAAATAAAATATGCATTTCATAGGCTTACTTTTCATACTCTCTCTCCATTAATTGAAGCATATCATGATTCTACTTAGATCAGGTAGGACTTTAGTGCTTGTAATGTAAGGCTAAGGAGTTGGCTAACAATCGAAAGATATAAGATAACGACATACAAAGAGAAGAGAGCTTGCAAGAAAAAAGTGATAGTAAAACATAGCAAAAACTCCAATCCTTTGCTTGCCCCATTACATACTAACATTCAATTTCCAAATCCTCATACCATAATCAAGATGCATGCTAAGCGCTCACTACAAAAAAAGTGACTTTTGGTAACGCCAGAGAAAGTGTGGCGAAATTGACCAAAATTGCCAATAATTTGACCTCATGTAGCATAGATTTATTGTTGTTTAAGTAGGTTTTCTGACCAATCATTATGTGACCATTTCACATGTCTAATTAACGTTCTCGTCCCTCCTCCCTTCTTAAGTGCATATACCACCCTACAAATTTTACATGTTGCCCTATCATTATCATTATCCTTTTCAAAAAGATTCCAAACCATAAATATTTTTGCTTTAGCTATAACTTTTGAAATTTCAACATCATCCACATCCTGACCTATATTAAATTCATTAGGATTAATAGTTGGAGTTGGTTGTGGTTGTAAAACACTTACGCTAGCCCTACTAGGGCATTCATTTTCATTACCTATTTCATTATTTATTAAATTCAAGGCTGATCTATATTGAAATCAAAATGTATAGATAATTGTGATGAAGAAAAATGAAGATATTGACTTGGACCATTATTTCTCAAAAAAAAAAAAAAACAATCAATAAAAATTCAAAGAAAAGTTAAAAAAAATAAAATAAAGTATTAACAAATAATGAAATAAGAGAATTGAAAAATATAAATAACAAATTAACTTAAAAATTAAACAAATAACTAAAACAAATAAACAATTAGTAAATCTAAAAAATAAGAATGTAAAATTAAAAAATACTAACTAGTTGATGGCCAAGAACAACAATACTTTGTGGAGCTTTACTTCTTGTATCCACTATTCCACCATTCAACAATCTTTCAAAATATGAAGACTTTCTTAAAGAATTGAAAAAATATATTAAAAAATAAATTATATTCTAACACTTTTTGTAGAAGAAATGAAGAGATTTGAGGATTATGAGAAATAGATAAATGAAAATAAGAGAATTTGAGAGAATTGGATAGAGTTGGAGAGAGTTAGAGATGTTTGATGAGTTTTAGGGTGAATTAAATGGTATTTATAGAGTTTTGGGGGTTAGAGAGGAGAATATAGCTATTAGGGGCCTAAAAGCAAAAAAAAAAAAAAACATTTAGAGTAGAGACGTTATAGGGACCAAATAGCAAAAACAAAAATTGAGAGCCGTTGGTGCAACGGTGCGGCCCGTGGTGGGCAATAGATTTTTATCCTTGGCCCGGACCGGCCCTAGGACTGGCCATTCGGCCGTCAGGCCTACCGACCTAGTTACCATTGCTATATCAAAGGCTTCCCAATGTGTCTGATTAGGACAACTTGTATATCTAGACAGCTTAAATACAAAAAATGAAATATCTGATCTTTAGCCATTTGCAAGATATTGCAAGCTATCGATAATCCGAGAATATCTTAATTGAGATATAGGAATACCACTTTCATTCTTGAACAAAGATACAGAATGGTCACTTGGAATTTTAGCAATTTTACAATTTTGATATCTATATTTCTTAAGAACACTTTCAACATAGTGAAATTGAGAAATAATTATCCTCTGAGTTGAGCGAATCAACTTAAGACCAAGAATCACATTTATAACTCTCATATCCTTTATTTCAAACTTACTTCTCAAGAATGATTTAGTCTCATTAATTATCTTAATATTAGACCCAAATAGTAAAATATCATCCACATACATGCATGGTACAATACATACATTACCTTTAACCCTGCAGTAGACACACTTGTCATTCTCATGATGCTAGAGGAAAATAGTTTTATCAAACTTTTCATGTCATTATTTCGGTGCTTATTTTAGACCATACAAGGATTTAACCAGATTACAGACCTTTCACTTATTTTTCTTGACTACAAATCCTTCAGCCTGATCCATATATATCTCTTCTTCAAGATTCTAATGAAGAAAAGTTGTTTTCATATCCATTTGATTGATAGTGAAACCATATATGAAAGCTAGTGCAACGAGCACTCGGATTGTAGTCAAACGTGCTACAAAAAAGTAGGTATCAAAATAAACTATTTCCTCTTTTTTTGTTTGAACCCCTTGGCAACTAATCTGGCCTTATACTTATTAATAATTCCATCTAGTTTGAGTTTTTCTTAAAAATCCATTTACATCCAATTGTAGTACATTGAGGAGAGAGATCAACAAATTCTCATGTCCCATTAGAGACAACAGAATCCATCTCGCTTTTGATAGCTCCTTTCCAATGCCCTACTTTTGAGAAAGTTATGAATTCTTGAAAAGTTAAAGTTAATCCTCAACATTGTAAATGACAAAGTCACTTCCAAAGTCCTTGACTACCTCAACTCTCCTACTCTTTTTAGGTTCTTCCAATTCTTCATTTTGAGCGTTGAAACTACTTGGACCTGGCCCCATATCTCTCAACCTGTCCACGTGATTAGGAATGGAGTGAGATACTAAGGTTAAATCTAAAGTAGAAACATCGAAACACATCCTCAAAGAATGTAGCATTATGGTACTGAGTAATTGTGTTAACATCTATACCAAGTATTTCAGACTTAACTACTAAAAATCTTATAGCATAGCTTGTTTCCACATAATAATAAAGATGGCATTAATAGTCTTTGGTTATTACTTTTTCCTTTTGTGTTCAGGGATTAGAACTTTTGCAACACAACCCCACACATGTAAGTATATTTCCTACCTTTTTAGACTTCAAATGGAGTTACCTCTTTATGTGTGCAAGTGACTCTATTCAAAATATAGCAAGCCATATTCAAAGCATCGCCCCACACATACTTAGGTAATTCAGAATTTGAAAACAGACTATTAATCATATCTTTAAAGGTTTTGTTTTTTCGTTTAGCAATCCCATTTGATTAGGGAGAATAATGGGGTGTCTCCTCATGAATTATACTATTACTTTGGTAATATTCAACAAATATATTAGACTCATACTCTCTATCTCTATCAGATCTTAACCTTTTAAGTTTTTTGCCAATTTGAGTTTCAACTTCATTTTTAAATATGAGAAATTTTTTAAGTATTTTATCTTTGTGTTTAAGTAAATAAACATGACAATATCTACTGCAATCATCAATAAAAGTAAGTAAGTATTTGTTATGATCCATAGTCAACAAATTATTAAACTCACAAATATTTATGTGAACAAAATCAAGTATTTCTGAATCCCTTTCAATTGAATGATAGGGTTTCCTGGTTGTTTCAGCTTCCACACACACTTGACATTCGTTTGTTTTATCCATAGCATGTTTAGAAATCAAATCTAAATTCATCATCCTTTTAATAGAATCTAAATTTAAATGTCCTAGTGTACTATGCCAAATATCAGTGAATTCAACAGTACGCACCATGAGATTAATAGAATTCTCAATAGAAGAAACTTTATTCAAATCAGAAGTAAATAGTTTAGCTCTTTATTTAAATAAACCATCTGAAAAATAATATTTGCCAACAAAAGTATTGTAATATATATTAACTACTTTATTATATTTGAAAGTAAACTCATAACCCTTTCTAACTAAACATGAATAACTAAGAACATTCCTACAAATTGTCGGAACATGATGCATCCTATGAAGAGAAAGAATACACCCTGAAGGAAATTTCAAGTCCACGCGTTCAATCCCCAACATATTGGTTATAGCTGGATTCCTTATTCTCACAATTTTAACTTCAATTGACTGGTAAGACACAAAAAGAAATTTATCAACATAAACGTGCACATTTGCTCCAATATCAACTAGCCACTTAAGTGGCTCATAAATAGTAAGGACTTCTGCATTAACAGAAACATACTTTTTTTCAATATTAGTATTAGTGATGTCAGCCTTAGCTTCAACAGTACAAATCTCAGCAAGGTGTGTACTTAACTCAGCTTTCATTCAGCTAGTTTCCTCTACCACCACATTAACTTGTGTTTTAGAATTTGATCCTTGTTTGACTTGGGACTTCTTAGACGGACAGTCCTTAGCCTAATACCCAACTTGACCAAAATTTCAGTAAGGTTTGTTTGCCTTTAGCTTCTTTTTGGCCTTGCCTTTTGTCTTGTCTATATTTTTTGAGTTAAAATTAACCTCCACATTCCTCTGATTACTGTTCTTCCTTCCAGTAGTCACTACATGGACTTTAGACTCCATAGGTACAGTATGACTATTCTCCCTATTTTACTCTTCAATGGATATTGATTTCATCAGATCGTCTAGAAAAATTTCCTTCATCTTATACTTTAGAGACATACTAAGGTCCTTCCAAGACTTAGAAAATTTTTCTATCACTGACATTACTTAAAACTTTTCAAGAAGTTCCATATCTACTTTATAGAGAGAGTAAATAATCAATTGCAGCTCTTAAGAATGTTCAGTCACAGGCTTACCCTCAACCATCTGAAATTTCAGGAATTTAGAAACATAATACCTCTCATGACCTTGGTCTTCGGTATTATATTTCCTATCCAATTCATCCCATGGCCTCTTTGCTGTGTAGGAATCAGAATAGTAGACGTTAAAGAGAGCATTTGTCAATGCTAACAAAATTACCCCCTACCCCTATCATTCCATTCATCCCACGCAACAATCTCAGCTATTCAAGGATTTCTTTCAGTTAATATTGGGCTTGTACTGCTGACATTAACCCCATCATGGTGAAACTAATGCATGTAGTAGGCACACTTGCTATTGTTTAGGGGCTTGTTTTAGACCATATAAAGATTTAACCAGTTTACAGACTTCTTATTTTTCTTGGCTACAAATCCCTCAGGCTAATGCATGTATATCTCTTCTTCAAGATCATCATGAAAAAAAGCTGTCTTCACATCCATTTGATGGATAGTGAAACCATATATGAAAGCTAATGCAATAAGCACTCGGATTATAGTCAAACGTGCTACAAAAAGATAAGTATCAAAATAGTCTATTTTTTCTTTTTTGTTTCAATCCTTTGGCAACTAATCTGGCCATATACTCATCAATAGTTCATCTAGTTTAAGTTTCTTCTTAAAAATCCATTTACATCCAATTATAGTACATCCAGGAAAGAGTTCAACCAATTCTCATGTCCCATTAGAGACGATAGAATCCATCTCACTTTTGATAGCTCTTTTCTAATGCCCTACTTTTGAAAAAGCCATGACTTCTTGAAAAGTTGAAGGTTAGTCCTCAACATTGTAAGTAATAAAGTCACGTCCAAAGTCCTTAACCTCCTTAACTCTCTTATTCTTTCAAGATTCTTCTAATTCCTCATGTTGAGTGTTGGAACTACTTGGACCTAACCCTACATCTCTCACCCTGTCCACGCGATTAGGAATGGAGTCAGATACTAAGGTTGAATCTAAAGTAAAAATATCTTGAGGCTGACCAGTTTTCAAGGGAAACATATCTCAAAGAATATAGTATCACAGTATTGAACAATTGTGTTAACATCTATGCCAAGTATTTTAGACTTAACTTTTAAAAACCTCATTGCATGGCTTGTTCTACATAACTAATAAAGACGGCATCAATAGTCTTTGGTTCTAACTTTTTCATCTTGTATTTACAGATTAAAACTTTTCCATGACAACTCCACACATGTAAGTGTTTTAAATTAAGTTTTCTAGCTTTCTAGACTTCAAATGGAGTTACGTCTTTATGTTTGTAAGGGACTCTATTCAGAATATGGCAAGTCATATTCAAAGCCTGACCCCACATATACTTATGCAATTCAGATTCGAAAGCAGACTATTAATCATATCTTTAAAGGTTCTATTTTTCCGTTCAGCAATCCCATTTGACTGGGGAGAATAAGGGGGTGTCTCTTCATAAATTATACTATTACTTTGGTAATATTCAATTAATAGATTAGACGCATACTCTCTACCTCTGTCATATTTTAACCTTTTAAATTTCTTTCCAAATTGAGTTTCAGCTTTATTTTTAAATATGAAAAAATTTTCAAGTGCTTCATCTTTGTGTTTAAGTAAATAAACATGACAATATCTATTGCAATCATCGATAAAAGTAATTAAGTATTTCTTATAATCCCTAGTCAACGAATTATTAAACTCACAAATGTCTGTGTGAACCAAATCAAGTATTTCTGAATCTCTTTCAATTAAATGATAGGGTTTCCTGGTTGTTTTAGCTTCCACACACACACTTGACATTCGCTTTTTTTTTTTTTTTTGGTTATCAATATCATGTTTAGGAATCAAATCTAAATTCATCATCTTTTTAATAGAATTTAAATTTAAATGTCCAACTTTACTATGCCAAATATCAGTGAATTCAACAGTACGCACCATAAGATTAACAAAATTCTCAACAGAAGAAACTTTATTCATATTAGAAGTAAATGGTTCAACTCTTCATTTGAATAAACTATCTGACAAATAATATTTGCCAACAAAAGTATTGTAGTGTTAATTACTACTTTTTTATATTTGAAAGTAAACTCCTAACCCTTCCTAACTATACATGAATGATTAAGAATATTCTTACGAATTGTTGGAATATGATGCACCATATGAAGAGAAAGAATATGTCCTAAAGGAAATTGCAAATCCACGCATCCAATCCCCAACATATTGGCTATCACTAAGTTCCTTATTCTCACAATTTTTCCTTCAATTGACTGGTAAGACACGAAAAGTGATTTATCAGCACAATTGTGCACATTTACTCGAGTATTAACTAGCCACTTTAGTGGCTCATAAATAGTAAGGACTTCTGGGTTAACAAAAACATATATTTCTTTAATATTAGTAGTAGTGATGCCAGTCTCAACCTCAACAGTACACACCTCATCAAGGTGTATACTCAAATCAGCTTCCATTCGACTAGTATTCTCTTCCACTACGTTAACTTGTGTTTCAGAATTTATCCTTGTTTGACTTTAGACTTCTTGGACGAACAGTCCTTAGCCCAATACCTAATCTGACCGAAATTCCAGCAAGGTTTGTTTGCCTTTAACTTCTTTTTGGCCTTACCTTTTGTCTTGTTTATATTTTTAGAGTTACAATTAACCTCAACATTCCTCTAATTATTATTCTTCTTTCCAGTAGTAACTACATAGACTTTAGACTCCGCAGGTACAATATGACTATTCTCTCTATGTGGCTCTTCAATGGATATTGATTTCATCATATCGTTAAGAAAATTTTCTTCATCTTGCATTTTAGAGACATACCAAAGTCCTCCCAAGACTTAAAAAAATTTCCTATCACTGACATCACTTGGAAATTCTCAGGAAGTTTCATATCCGCTTTATCGAGAGAGTGAATAATCAATTGCAACTCTTAAGTCTGTTCAGTTACAGACTTACCCTCAACTATCTGAAGTTTCAAGAATTTAGAAACATAATACCTCCCAAGACCTTAGTATTTGGTATTGTATTTCCTATTCAATTCATCTCATAAGCTCTTTGCTGTGTATGAATCAGAATAGTAGATGTTAAAGAGAGCATTTGTCAATGCTAACAAAATTACCCCCTGCCCCTATCGTTCTATTCATCCCACGCAGCAATCTCTGCTATTCTAGGATTTCTTTCAGTTGGTATTGGCCCTGCACTGCTGACATTAAGCCCCTCATGGTCAACCAAATTTTCATATGTTATTGCCAACACTTGAAATTCTGCCATATACCAAATTTGTTCGACAGACCAGTCAGGTCAACCAAAGGATTATAGGCAGTAGAAGTAGTACCTAACGAACTAGCTATTGCAAGCAATCAACAGATAATTATAGACTACCTTCTTGAAGACTAACAAAAAAATAGATAGCGAAGAGCACAGACAAGCAACTCAATAGAACTGAACAAGTATCGCCAATACCTAACCAGGGCTCTAACCACCACAATTATCAGTTATCAAATATGCCAGTAAGGCTAAATTGTCCAAATAGGAAACAACCATCCGAATAAAAATAGATAAACAAATCAATAAATAAATATGAAACATAAACTGAAGACTTACCTTTAAAAGTGTAGATCGAATCACTAGTTCAATATTGTTTTACTTTCAAGAAGTTATTCACGCCCATTTACTGGTGCAATAGGTATAATGACTCTTCTTGTAAGATAAGACGATCTCAGATCGTCATTGATGCATACCAATAGTGATCACCTCGAAAGCCTCCTTCGTTCGCCAGTTTCCCAAGTGAAAAAATATGGAGCAAAAAAAAAAAAAAAAAAAGGAAACAAAACAAAACAAAAAAGAGGAGAGAGATTTGCGAAAAAAAAAACGGAGACAACTTTTTTCCTTTATATCTTTGTCTGCGAGAAAAAGAATATATATGTAGCCCTAGGAAATCCGAAACTGATTCAAACTAAGATACCTAATCTAATCAGTTAATTGCTTCTACCTTTCTTTCAATTTCCTACACAAGTTAAAATTAATTCGAAGTAAGATACCTAATCTAATTAGTTAATTGCTTCCAACTTTTTCTCAATTTCCTGTACAAGTTAGAATTAGGAAAAATAATATATATATATATATATATTTAATTTATATATATATGTAGCTAATAACCAATTCGAATACTAACAAGTGTACTATATCTCATTAATAGTAACAAGATCGTCCCACAGAGATTAAAAATTAAAACTCCTTCCAATGAAATCAATTTTAACTTGAATTAAAAGAAAACAAAGATTCCAATGATTGTTGTTTTTGAGAACTAAATTGAAATAATTAAACTAGCACTTTTCCCGAATAAAGATTGTAATGAGATGATCTAAGGCACATGAATTCACTAGATTAACTATTATATTATCGAAGCGACCTGCTATTCTAGAGTGTACTGCATCAGTTAATCAATGCCCAAAATTAACCAATATCCTTTTGCAAGGTATATTAATTCTATTCCTTCAAATAACCCAACTATATTTCTATGTTGAATTCAATTCAAAGAAATGCATTCCAAAACATGACATTATAATGATCGCACAAATCATGTAAATATATTTCTATTTCACATGTAATTTGAGGCCTAATTACTTGTCATAATTAAGTAAGTCATCTTTCGAATTTTCCTAGTTAATGATAAATCAATTTGAATGGTGATCAGGCACTCAATTGCATTAAGTACAATAATCAGGCAAAGACTTGGTAATACCCTTCAAATAACAGAATCAGAAGATAGTATAATAATCAATACTAGTTACATCATGGCCTTAGAATAAGAAATTAATGCATAATTGAAGATAAATTCAAGAACAAAATAAAAGAGAATATTTGAGAAAACATCACAGTATCCTAATATAATCTCTAGGCTTGTCAACGAGTTGCCTCCAATGTGTGTCCAATACTGAAAAATCCTCTCCAAATTACAATCAAAATATCCTAAAAAGATAATACCTAAATCTGATGTAAAATAAATAGAACAAAAGTCATCTCTAATAATTTTTCCCCTACAAAATTCGCTCCCTTCGGCCTTTATCCTTGCTGGAATCTGTTGGAGAGTTCATTCTGGCCCCTGATTGATGAATCCAGCCCATGATTGAACTTTCCTAGTGTGATTTTTTAAAATTTGCTTCTTCAACCCTGCAACTTGTATGTTTGTTCGTTCAAGTCCCTAGAAAAATCAAATAACCACAAAAGAGAGTAAAATTTTCAAATAAACCTCATATTGCATTAAATTTTAACATGATCTATTCAAAAATCACCTAGTATATTCAATGTAATATCACTACATCGAACTCCCTCACACTTAGATATTTACTTGTCCTCAAGGAAAACTAGGTTTAAATCAAAATGTCAACACACAAGGGCTTCAAGATTATGTCTCAAATACTTCTCATGTTCATGTCAATAAAACAAATGCTCAAGTACTCCTCATAACAAACGCAAGACTTGTGTTAGTGAAGTAGTACCCAATAGTGCAAAACAAATACTTAATAATGTTCTCAAGTCATTTAAAGAGTCGAGTTTAAATAAAATATGCATTTCATAGGCTTACTTTTCATACTCTCTCTCCATTAATTGAGGCATATCATGATTCCACTTAGATCAGGTAGGACTTTAGCGCTTGTAATGTAAGGCTAAGGAGTTGGCTAACAATCGAAAGATATAAGATAACGACATACAAAGAGAAGAGAGCTTGTAAGAAAAAAGTGATAGCAAAACATAGCAAAAACTTCAATCCTTTGCTTGCCCCAATACATACTAACATTCAATTCCCAAATCCTCATACCATAATCAAGATGCATGCTAAGCGCTCACTACAAAAAAAGTGACTTTTGGTAACGCCAGAGAAAGTGTGGCGAAATTGACCAAAACTGTGGCGAATATGTTTTTGCCCCAGAAACGCCATGGTTTTCAAGGCGTGGGCATTACGATCGTTGTAAAAAGTTTGGCACAGTTGTATAATCGTTGGGAATACTTTTTTTCACGGATTTACCATAGTTTTGTAGTCGTTGTAAATAATGTGTGGTGTTTGTTCATGAACTTTTGTCGCAGCTTTTCCCAACAATTATTAACCGTGGGCAAAGATTTCAATTTTTTATCACAGTTTTCCAACATTTTACAACTGTGACGAATATTATTTGTTACAATTAAATTTCCGTTGGAAATAATCCTTTTTGCTACGATTTTTTTCTAAATTGACATAACCGTGGATAATGCCCATTTGCTACGATTCCCTTACTATTGTAATTAATACTTTTTGCCACAATTTAAAGCTTCCGTAGTGATTACTTTTTGCCATGATTTTGCCACGAGTTTTGGACAAATTTCCAAACCTTTTACATCCGTAGTGAATGAACATTCAATTCAACATGATGATATTGACAATTTTTTTTTTACATCCGCATTTTGACCAAAAAAAATTTTCCTCTACTTTAACAAGATCATCATCTATTATACATATAGAACTATGAAAGCCTCTAATATTAACAATTAACTATCATCCATTAAATCAACATTCAAAATGCCATCTTCCATTAATAATAACTTAATATACATAAAAAAAAAAACTAAATAGAGTCTGATAAGTATCATGAATCTAATCATTATATTAGTTCAAAATAGTCCAAAACAAAATCACAATTCTAACCATGACATCCATCAAAAGTCATAAAAATTCATTAAGGAAAAAAACCAATGCTATAGTTCAATGAACCTTCAACCACCTTAATCTTCATTTCTCCTGTCATTAAGAAAAAAATGACAAGATTACTTCTTAATAAAGTTACAAATCTGAACTTCTAAAGTCCCAACAAATCTGGTCTCAGATATATATAATCATCAACTTTAACATAAAATTTGGAATCATAAAGAATATAGGCATTTGAAGAAAGCTAATCTGCATTGACATTCACATTTTAATGTAGGAAGATTGTTTTAGCACCGGCTATAATTACCACAAATGTGTAGTGAAAGGAATACCAAAACTTGTAATAGAAAATGCAAAACTATTTAAAAAGAATACTGTAGTCAAACCTGAAAAAAGAAGAAAGGAACATACTACACTGCAAATTAAGTGAAAGACTAATTAAATTTCATAGAAGGATTTTTTTGTCAAATTTTATTGTCAATAGCCCAAATAACATCCTGTAACATTCACTTCTCAGCAAAACTTAATTTAGGTAAGTCTTTTTGTCACTCCAACTGGATATGGTCATGAGGAAAACAACAAAAAGATAACAATTTAAAAGAAAAGAAGTGATGTTTTGGACAAAAATAAATTGAAACTTTCATTCTCTCACTCTTTCTTTCCTTCTTACTTTTTATATTACAACTACTTCAAAAGTTTTTTTTTTTAAATTGTTTTCTTCTATGGTAGTTCTTCAATATTCAAAGGTAAAATTACACTACAAATTTCTAAAAAACATACTCTAAGAAAAGAAACTAACTATTACTAAAAGAAACTACCTTTTGGTAAAAGACTTGCCTTTAAAACATTGACATGTTCACTACTATAACACATAAGAGAGTTTTACTAGTGAATTAATTGTCTAATCTAGTTCATTTGAACTCAATTAGGACTTCATGGGATTAATTTCAAGACCTCAAACTGAAGGAGTTGCCATGAGAAGAAACCTACTAGGCCAAACATGAAAGGACATCATTCAGAAAAATTATAGACCCTAGTGAGCTCATTTATTACATTCCAAAAACCATGCAATATGAAACAAACATTCCCAAGGAACTAGTGAACGACTAAGGTAAAGTGTTAAACAATCCCCTTATTTCTGGTTGTGCTGTCTTTAATATATAGATAGGAATTAGAGTAACAATTAAACCAACCCAAAATCATCAACTAAGCCCAGCCAAAAGTAGGACATACACATTTGGAGGCCACAACATCCAATACCACTAATAAAATATAGGATAGATGAGATTATTAGCATAGAACGTCGGCCCAGCCAATCAGCAACAACCCCAGAGAATATTGTAATTACAGTTCCGCCAATAAGTGACATGGCCACAATGAGACCTTCTATAGTAGCTCATTTTTCAATTTGAATTCTCTAATGATATATAGAGCATCCCCTGTTATTATTAATTTTTTTTAGTAGGAAAATAAGTGCTTATGATAAACCAATTTATCATTCCACCAGAAAACAAAACCTTTAACAATTGGCATTGATAATGGTACCAATATAACAAAAAAATCATGGATCTCGAAGAAGAAATTTGAACAAGCTTTTCAAAATTTTACTAACACCTACAAGGGCCAAGAATAAAACAAAGAAACAGAAGAACTAAGATAATTCACTCCAGCATACTACGGATACTAAAATTCTGAGCAAATAAAGAACATGCATATATTACCAGCAATGGTGGCATTATCCCATCCTTTCAATAGATTTTTTTATGGTAGCACCACTAGCTCCTAGCACAGCACCAGTCATCTTTCTCCAACAGATCTGTAGCAGTAACTGATTTGGAGTAGCCATTCATGCCTCGGCCTCCTTAAACTTCCATATTTCTTTATCTCCAGATCATTTACTGCCTTCCAACACGAATGCATGTACTCAAAAGAAACAAATCCACAAAACAAAAAGGTAGAAATATAACAAACAAAAAATGCACAAAAGAAGAAGAGAAAATAGAAAAATAAATGTATAAATTTCCAATCACTCATCAAGAATTGCCAAAGCAACATCTCAACATCTATAATCCAACATTTCCATAGGGTATTTTAGTTATGCCTGTAGAAAGATCCATTGGCAAACCTATACCCCGAGCCCTGGTTGTGTTTTCTATCAACTCGAATGCTCGAGAAGTTTGCAAGGCCATCTCAGAATGAAGCTGGAGGCATGTCATAGCCAGCTGAAAATTTAAAGAGAGAAAGAAAAGGCAAGACATTTTAGTAAATAATCACGATGCTTGACCAAGCATACTTTCAAATGAATATTTAGCGCTGCCACGCAACCTTCTCCCCCCAACAAGGAAAAAAAAGAAGGAAAAAGGCTGTATAAAAGTAACAAGTCAATATAAGTCATTTCAAAAATACCGCAATTCAGCACCAAATAAGAAGGGGAAAAAAAATTACATTCCTTAAATGAAAATTACTAGTTTAAAAAAAAATTACCAGCTTAAACACACACCCCCACCCAAAAAAAAAAGCAAGATTGTTTACCTTCTTGTTTCGCTTATTGGAATCACTTTTGTTCACAAGATGGATAGAGACAAATAGACCTACCAAAATGGAAGACCTAATTACTAAGTTTTAGTTAAAAAGAGTGCTTTGGAAGAATAGAGAGAAAACTTAGAATAGAGAGAAAATTCTTCCAAGGCACTTTTTTCAAAACTTAGTTTTACCTAGGAAAGCACTTGTCAAGATTCCCCTTCAAGTTTCAGAAAGATAGAGAGAAAAAATAAGTAATTTTGTATTCTACTTAGGAGAAATGAAAGTGTTGGAAGCACACATTAATAAAGGAAAACTTAGCAATACCTGATGGTTAACTCGATGTGGCACTTGAAATATGAAAACAACAAGTGCATCACGAGAAATGGATTCATATCCATTCCTACAGATATTTGAGCCACAATGAAATCAATAGAGATGCTTCATCAAGCAAATATGAAATAAGTTAACAGAAGCTAGGAATTCTAATAGAAAATTTAGAAGACTTTATAACTTTGAGGAAATAATCTTTGACCGGGACCATACTTTGAAGTTTACACAGAATATAAAAGAAAAAAGGATATAAATCCTTTGGTATAGAAGATAACAAATAATAAGTACATTATGACAGAAGTATGCATATCAAACAATTTGCCTACGGTTAACCCAAAACATCAACATTTTGCTCAAATATTAAAGTCACCACCACCACCTAGGAGAAAAATGTTCACCGAGATATCAAGTAAATAAAAAACATAAAGAATGATGCTTGCATTTATTCTAATTAAAATAAAGTATTGGAAAGCATATTATGAAACAAATTGGTCAATCAAGCTTATTATGAGCTGGTAATTATATGGCTAGAATTTGACTAAAAATATCTATGACAAGGACATTTTCATGTTTGAAAGAGTAGAACTGGTTAACATCTGACAACTCAGTCCACGAATTGGAGGATGTATCTCCTCTAATGGTAGAAAATTCATACAATGCATGTAATCTTAAAGACGTATCCTCACAAACTAATCTCTTTTACCCTCATCTATCTTCTGACACTGGACTAGATTTTCTCCAATGGACTTGTAGATCTGCAATGTGAAATCCTCAACGGTAGTGGTTAGCACAGAACAATTGAGGAGAAGACATTTAATCCACATTTGAATAATATAGCAACCCTGTTTGATTCCCTGCAAATTGCCTGCATGCAAATGCTGATGCAGTAACTGTCTGTCTGTGTCTACACATGTATGATTTCTCCAGGAGAAGAAAAACAGTTTTGAAAAGAGATTAATTTTTTGGATTCATGATTTTCATTTCAACTTACATTACAAGATGAAGACAACTGTTCAGCCAGTCTTAGTATTTTCTGAGGTAGCTCTGATAATCACATGTGATTCAGTGGAGATAGTGAGAAAGAAAAAGGACATAGTAAAGACAAGTCTCAATAAATCATATTAGGAGGAAATTTTTAGTAAAAATATGGCAAATAGCAAAAGAAATAATTTAGCATTAATTACACAAGACAATTAAGTCAAAGGTAAAAATGGAATGAAAATTGTAGCAATTGCTGAATTTAAAGATAATATTGGAAGGAAAGAGAATTCAGACCTTCCGATTCAGGCACTACTGGAAATGTTGATGCTTTGGTAGTTCGGCACATGCCTTTTATTTGCAAAGGTTTAAACAAAAAACTGATAAAGGAAACCTATGCAACAGAAAAAAGAGAAAATCATTGCCCCAGAAACACATATTAGGTAGAACCTAACAAGGAAATAGAAATTTAATAGGTCAAAAAATTGAATCATCCAAGGCAAAAAGTAAACAAATCTACTTTCAGTATTCTGCAATCTCCACGTATCAAAGAGGGAGAATGGAAAAGAGGAACAGAACTTTTAGCCAACTAAAACTAAGTTTTAGCTAACTTTTAGCCAAATTGGAGAAAACCTAGTCATCTCTAATAAGCCAGAAAACTTTTAAAGTTAAAAAGAGTCCTCAAAACTAAGTTTTGAAAAAAGTGCCTTGGAAGAATTTTTTGCTGGAATAGTTCAACAAAATTTGGAGATGAGTTAAAAGTTAAGTAACATGTGTATTTCAGGTTCTTGCATACCCTGTAGTAGTCTTTATCAGTGTCTGATTCAGCTATGTGATGAGTTAATGTGCGAATCCACTCATGGCGTTTAGAAATTTCAGCATTTCCCTCAACTAATGCAGATGCTACAAAAGACAGGTGAAGAGCCACCAGTATACATGAAGCCGCAAAAAGAACAGATCTTTTGACATACACGAATCCCCATAACCACTGGAGCTTTCTTCCCATCGATCTCTTGAGCTTTGTTCACATTAATCTTCGACTTTGTCATTGGCTTCCGCAACTCCACTATCGATCTCGCCTTGTTACTCGCAGGTGCAAGCATTGGTTGAACCTCTGACTCTGGTTCATCGATCTAACTCTCGGAGGCCCAGATATTAAGCTAATTATACTCAAATCCCACCCAACACTACTAAATTTTTCTCAAAAACACAAAAAAATCAACGATTTATAGCCTCAAAAGTTGCAAATTAAACGATTAGCAAAAACGGGAGTAACACATAAACTATTTAGGGCTGGGAGATTCTGAGCCAGGGCACAATGAAGTGCATTGTGATTGGATGGAAATGAGAGTTGAGAACAAAAACCCTAGAAGCATTGGCGGTGATGATGATGGTGTGATGGCGAAGCAGCACAGCAGAATACAATAGAAGTAGTAGTTGGAGACACGGGAAGAAGAGTGAGGTGAGTGGGAGTGAATGCCATATTGAGAATTTTTTTCTTTTAATTTTTTTCATTTTTTTTCTTTTCGTTTCCTTTTTTTCTATCTTTCTTTTCTTTACTCCTTTTTTCCCCCCTTTGCTAAACAAACAAATGAGAGAAGTAACCAGCTGGGTTACTAGGTTGTAATTTTTATTAAAAATTTTGAATTTAAAATTTAAATTATAAAAAATATATGTGAGGTTAAAGAAAAAATTAATATTTTATCACGAAATGAGAGTTTTTGAACAATACAAATTATTTATATTAAAATTTTTAATAATATTAAAAAATTCCTAATTTAATTACTGTCTAAGCGTAGTTTTAGTGTAATCATGATAGTTCCCTCCATTTCAAAGAGATCTGAGAGCTCTAGATTTATTTAAAGGTTGAATTGGTATAAAAATAATTAAAAATTTAAAGGTAATGTTTTATGTATGATACCAATATTTATTATACTAAGAATCGAAATTTATTGAAATTTATATGTAATATTTCGAATGTACCAATCTCTTATAAAGATTATAAAAAAATATAAGTTTATTCTTACATTTTTAGGGTGGCATCAATATAGTAATTACATAATACACAATTATTTTTAGATGAAGATTAGAAAAATTAACTAAAAAGGAGAAAAACTGTAGGATAAGGTTCTGAAAATCGGACCAGTTATCGAACCAGTAAAGCAACAAGTTCAATGGTTCACAGGTCCAATCGAGTTGAACCGTGGTCGAATCGGAATGTAATTAAACATATTTTTTAATATTATTTATATATAAAAATATTATTTATTATTATATATATCAAAAAATAAAAAATAAATATAAAATATAAAAGATGTCTCTTAAAACTAATAAATTTTAAATAAAAATAACTTAGTTATCTTCCAAAAATGTTTAAAACATAAGAATAAATTTATAAAAAAAAAATCAAATTGATCGGTTTAACCGATTTTGACCGATTCTTGACCGGTTTTCTCGCTGCCGATTTATAGTATAGAGTCGAATTGGACCAGTGGCCAGTTCCCGGTCTGACCAGTTGAACCGACCGGTTTGGTCCGACTCTCAGAACATAGAGATATATACATAGACACACACACACACACGCACACACACACACACACACATATGCAAAACTTGAGACAGAAGAAAAGGAGAGGAAGAAGAACCATAATTGATAGTAATTCTAAATTCAAACACCCAAGAATAGAAGAAATATAGTATAATCTCTATATAAAAGCCCATAATCTAACGCATTTACAAATAAATGAATATCAAATTAATGATCTAACTGTTAGATTAATTAAAATTATTTTAAAAAAAAGTATTAAAACCAAATTAGAAGGTATATTTTACTATATACTATAGTACAATTTCTATATAAAAGCCTATAACCTAACACAATTACAAAGAAAAGGACATCAAATTAATGATCTAACCGTTAGATTAGTTAAAATTACTATAAAAGTATTGTGACAAAATTTGAATATAATCGAATATATTTTGCCACATAATCTAGAATAATCTCTATATAAAATCCAAATACCTAATACATTTTTAAATATAATCATATCAAATTAATAATCTAACCATCAAATTTGTTAAAATTACTAAGAAAAGTGTTATGACAAAATTTGAAGGTAATTGAATATATTTTGGTACACAATCGAGCATATTATCTACAAAAATATCCAAAACCTAACGTATTTACAAAAATAGGCATATCAAATTAATAATCAATCAGTTAGATTTGTTAAAATCACTAATAAAAGTGTTATGACAACATTTGAAGGTAATCGAATATATTTTGGCACATTATCTAACATAATATCTAGAAAAATATCCAAAACCTAACGCATTTACAATGATAGACATATTAAATTAAATATCCAACCATTAGATTTGTTAAAATCTTTAAAAAAAGTGTTATGACAAAATTTGAAGGTAATCAGATATATTTTGGTATATAATCTATTATAATATCTAAAAAAAAAAAAATCCAAAACCTAATGCATTTACAAATATAGGTATATCAAATTAACGATCCAACCGTAAGATTTGTTACAATCACTAAGAAACGTGTTATGACAAAATTTGAATGTATCAGATATGTTTTAGTACATAATCTAGTATAATATCTAAAAAAAATCCAAAACCTAACGCATTTAAAAAGATAGCCATATCAAATTAATGATCCAACCTTTAGATTTTTTAAAATTATTATAAAAAGTGTTATGACAAAAATTGAAAGTAATCGGATATATTTTGCTAGACAATCTAGTATCATATCTACAAAAATATCCAAAACCTAACTATTTACAAAGATATGCATATCAAATTAATAATCCAACCATTAGATTTATTAAAATCACTAAGAAAAGTGTTATGACAAAATTTGAAGGTAATCGGATATATTTTGGTACATAATCTAGCATAATATCTAATAAAAATAAAAAAAAACCTAACACATTTACAAAGATAAGTGTATCAAATTAATGATCCAATTGTTAGATTTGTTAAAATTATTATGAAAAGTGTTATGACAAAAAATTGAAAGTAATCGGCTATATTTTGCTAGAGATCTAGCATAATATCTTTAAAAAAATCCAAAACCTAATGCATTTAGAAAGATATGCGTATCAAATTAATGATCCAACCGTTAAATTTATTAAAATCACTAAGAAAAGTGTTATGACAAAATTTGAAGGTAATCGGATATAATTTGGTACATAATCTAGCATACTTCTAAAAAAATAATAAAAAACCTAACGTATTTACAAAGATAAGCGTATCAAATTAATGATCCAACCACTAGATTTGTTAAAATTACTATGAAAAGTGTTATGACAAAAATTGAAAGTAATCGGATATATTTTGCTAGACAATCTAGCATAATATCTAAAAAAAATCTAAAACCTAACGCATTTACAAAGATATGCATATCAAATTAATGATCCAATCATTAGATTTATTAAAATCATTAAGAAAAGTGTTATGACAAAATTTGAAGGTAATCGGATATAATTTAGTACATAATCTAGCATAATATCTAAAAAATATCCAAAACATAACGCATTTACAAAGATAGGCATATCAAATTATTGATCCAACCAATAGATTTGTTAAAATAATTTAAAAAAGTCTTATAACAAAATTTGAAGGTAAACGGATATTTTTAGGTACATAATCTACCATAATATCTAAAAAAATATCCAAAACCTAACACATGTACAAAGATAGGCGTATTAAATTAACGATCTAATTGTTAGATTTGTTAAACTTGCTAAGAAAAGTGTTATGACAAAATTTGAAGGTAATCGGATATATTTTGGCACACTATCTAGCATAATATCTAGAAAAATATTCAAAACCTAACGCATTTACAAATATAGGCATATCAAATTAATAATCCAACCGTTAGATTTGTTAAAATTACTAAGAAAAGTGTTATGACAAAATTTGAAGGTAATCGGAAATATTTTGGTACATAATGTGACATAATGTCTAGAAAAATATTCAAAAAAAAAAAAAAACTGGATAATTGGTTCAAAAAACTATATAAAATTAATAAAATAGTAATATCAAGATTTGAACACACAACCACTTGAATGTATACGATTACTTTAACCATGATATCTAATGAAAGCTTCCATTTTATGTTAACATTTTTTAATATTTGATAAAATGAGAAAAAAAAAAATATGCTTTTTCCACAGTTTAGTAAAACTGTGGGTAATAAAAATTTTTTACCCACAATTTTAAATCTCTGTGGCAAAAAATTATTTTTACCCACATAAATTTTAAATATGTGGTAAAAAAATAACTTTTATCTACAGAAATGTAGTCGTGACAAAATAAAGTGTTACAAAAAAGGTTTATATGCCATGGAATTCAAAATTGTGGCAAAAACTAAGCTTTCACCACAGATTTTGCTATGTTGCAAATAAAAGCGTTGCCAAAAGCCACTTTTTTTGTAGTGGCTCTTTGCATCATCACCATCACACTTGTTGTATAACCCTCAATATTGCGAAAATTCATTACCATGACGGCCTTACAACTAGCCTAGACCAACAATTGTACTCTTCTTCTTGTGTTTTCTTTTTTCTTCTCTTATATTTGTTTCAATGAAATGCTGTTTGTTTTTGTTTTTGTTTTTTTCAACATCTTTTTTTTTTTTAAGCACTCACACAAGATACACAAGGTCCATGGTGGCAGTGTTGGGAAATATGCTCTCATAGACTAGGTTTCTAATATAAATATCGAATGTCTTAATAAAAGAATTTATTTTCAGAAATTATTTGTGAATCTACATTTTATTTGTGCACAATAACGTTTGAAAAAGACCCACTGTGTTTAAGTAAATGGTCCATGTGAATGGAGGTCTTTATTTATTTTTATGTACCTATGTGCACGTTTTCTCAAAGACCAAAGTATTTGGAATGTTTTTGACAAGGAAAACATTTTTCTACAAATTAAATGGTTATTTTAACTTGAACAAAACTTAATCCTTAGATATTTTCTCAAAGAATTTAATTCTTGACATAGAAAATATATTGGATTTAGATATTTTTGTAAGTTAAAATAGAAATCCATTTTGTTTTGATTTTTTTAGCACAAGAAAATTGTTTTGTCAAATAAACTTGAGACCAAAGTCTCTAGAAAGTTTTAATTGGGAAAATTTTTGAAATCATTAAGTTTTTAACTTAAATAAAATTAGTCCATGGAAAAAACTCTCAAAGGATATAAACCTTGATATAGAGATTTTTATGAACTTAGACATTTTATTTTTTGAGTTAAGGGAAAAACTTCATGAAAATTTTTAAAAGGATATTTTTCAGAAAACCCTTGTTTTAAAAAACTAAGTGGGAGAGGGGTTCCAACGGTCCCACGGCTTCTATCACGATCCTCATTAGAGATCGTGCGTCTCCTCGTGTCACCCTGGGAGTGAACCCGTATAGGATGGGGATACTACAAGGATCTAGATCTAATAGAGGGATACAATTAATAACTCGGGGCATGTACTGTGATCGACTAGCCCTTCGTTGGAGGTCATAGTGCAGGGAATATCCATAGAAAATGAGAGGAAACGACCATTTCCTCAATAGAGTTATCTTTTAGATCATTACCTAAAAGAGAAATTAATTTGTGGTAGTTAACACACTTAATTTAGGGAACTGTTAATCTTCCCAAGAAGTTATGTCAGTTTTCCTAAGAGCCAAATTGATTATTGTCAGTTTTGATAATAAGGATAAAGTGCACATATTTGTTTTGTTTTCACAAATTGAATCATTTTCTTTTATTTTTTGATTTTTTAGAAATGGTGGGAGGTTCTTTTAGTCCATTGGGCATTATTCTCTGAGAAAATAAGTTAATGGGACCAAACTATGTTGACTGGAAGAGGAACCTGGACATAATACTTATAGCAAAAGATTATAAGTATGTCCTTTATGAAATCTGCCCTGTTAACGGGGGAAGGTTCCACCGCCGAAGAGCGTGAGGCTGAGAAGGTGTGGAAGAAAGGCCGATGAGATGGCTCATTGTTACATGTTGGCCTCCATGTCTAATGTACTCTAGTCCAAACATGAGCATATGACCACTGCGTCTGATATAACTCAATCATTGGCCACAATATTCGGGGATAAGAGCTGACCCGCAAGGCAAGAAGCTCTTTGAACTATTATAAACACTAAAATGGCTGAGAGAGCATCAGTCATAGAGCATATGCTCAAGATTATTGCTGCTTTCGAGGAAGCAGAAATCTTAGGGGCTGTCATTGACCCCGAAAGCCAAGTGGATATGGTTCTCGAATTTCTACCAGGTTCCTTTACTCAATTCAAGTTGAATTACAACATGAACAAGTTTAACTGAGTTGATGAAGGAGCTCCAGATGACGGAGAAGGTTATGAAGCCACAATTAAAGGCTATGATTTCTAATGCTTCATCTTCTAGAATTGGGCCAAAGGCCAGGAAGTTTAAGAAGAAGAGGAGGAACATAGCGGCCCAGCCCAAAGACAAATCCAAGGGCAAGTGCTTCAAATGTGGACTGAAGGGAAACTGGAAAAAGGAGTGTCCAGATCTTCAAGCCAAGAAAAATCCCACAAGTAATATTTTCTATCTAGAGTTTATATTAATGGTTAGATCAACTTCCACTTGGATTGTTGATTCAAGAGCCACTGATCATATCTGTAACTCCTTGCAAGGGTTTAGAAAGATTAGAAGACTCCAGAAGGGCAAACATAGACTACGTGTGGGAAATAGAGCATAAGTTTGGGCCCTTGCAGTGGGAGAGCTAGATCTTATTTTTTATTGTAATAGAATAGTGATTTTGAAAGATATTTTATATGTACCTGGATTTCGACAGAATTTGATTTCAGTTGCAAAACTAATAAATCAAGGATATTCTGTATCTTTTCATTATGGTATTTCTATCAGTAGAGATGGAGAAATTTTATGCACTGGGCATTTGTATGGGAACCTATTTTTCTTAAACTTTATTAACAATCAATTAAATAACGCTCAATCTAAACCTTTAACAAGGAAGAGAAAGACCAATGTCAACGACTCTTATCTTTGGCATCTAAGGTTGGGTCATATCAACTCAATCAGGATTCAGAGGTTGATCCATGATGGGCCCTTAAGCTCATTAAGATTGGAAAATTGGCCTCAGTGTGAGTCCTGCCTAATGGGAAAGATGACCAAAAGGCCATTTACTCCTAAGGCAGATAGAGTCAAGGAGGTATTGAGTCTTGTTCACAGATATGTGTGTGGTCCCTTGTCTACACCAACTAGAGGGGGTTTTTGAGTACTTCATCACTTTCACGGATGATTGTACAAGGTTTGGCTATGTTTACCAGATGAGACACAAGCTTGACTCTTTTAATAGGTTCAAAGAGTTTAAGGCTGAAGTGAAGCATCGGACAGGTAAATTGATCAAGACCATACGATCGGATCGTGGTGGAGAGTACCTCCTGGGTGAATTCAAGGACTATATAGTACATCATGGGATAGTATCCTAACTCTTTGCATCGATAACACCTTAGCAGAATGGAGTAGTTTGAGAGAAGGAACAGGGTATTGATGGAAATGGTTCGAAGCATGATGTCTTATGCTACTCTTCTAGTGTCTTTTTGGGGATATGCCCTGGAAACAGCAGTATATATTCTGAACTTGGTGCCTTCTAAGTTAGTACCTAGGACTCCCTATGAGATGTGGACTGGGCATACTCCAAGTCTAAATCATTTCAAGATATGAGATTGTCCAACTTATGTACTGGTTAAGGGAGACAAGTTGGAACTAAGATCAGAATTATGCTATTTTATTGGGTATCCAAAAGGGACAAAGGGTGGTTACTTTTATTATCCTAAGGAGTAGAAAGTACTGGTTAGTACCAATGCTATATTCTTAGAGGATGATCAGAGTGCTTCCACGAAAGGTTCAACCAGGTTGGAACTGGAGGAGAAGTTACCTTCAGAAGCAACTTCTTCTAACCCGATTGTAGGACAAGAAAAGGTACAGCCTCAAGAGCCTGTACAAATGGAGCCTCGTCGTAGTGGGAGAGTGTCTAGGGTTCCAGAGAGATGGACTGGAGAAGTTTTTGAGCTGGTCTCCGACCATCAGGAACAAGACCCCACTAGATACGAGGAGGCTATTGCTGATGCCGATGCAAATCTATGGCATGAAGCAATGAAAACAGAGATTGAGTCTATGTACCTCAATCAAGTTTGGAATCTTGTAGCTTTACTTGAAGGGATAAAACCCATTGGGTGTAAGTGGATATACAAGAGAAAGAGGGGAAAAGATGGGAAGGTGAAAACCTTCAAAACTAGGCTTGTGACGAAAGGGTATACTCAGAAAGAAGGAATCGATTATGCGGAAACTTTTTTCCCGGTAGCCATGCTTAAGTCCATCCGTATATTTCTTATCATTGCATGTCATTATGACTACGAGATATCGCAAATGGATGTCAAGACGACATTTTTAAATGGTCATCTTAGTAAAGACATCTATATGTCCCAACCGGAAGGCTTTATTGTTAAAGGTCAAGAACATATGGTATGCAAGTTTAAGAAGTCCATTTTGACGGGCAGAAACAGAGGAGCATGCTTGAATGAAAAAAAAACAAAGTAAAAAAAAAACGCAAGCCTTAAAGGCCGCACGGAAGCGTTAAGATCATACCTTTGCACGCTTTAAACCTACTAGGTTAAGTAGGAGTGAATTGAACGATAGGAATCGCTTCGCCTTACCCACTTAAAAAAGCTTCCGGTTGAAAACCTGCTAGCCTCCTACTTCACCTTGTTTGCATGAACGCCAAGCCTTTCAGCTCTCAGAATATGCCACTGACCAACCTCTAGTCGGTGAACACAACGGTGAAGAAGAACGGTCTCAAGTCTCCTTGGTTCTCTTGCTATTGGTTAGCAAAGCTGCAAGGAGAACAAACAGAGGTGAGGAAACGTGAGAGAGAGAGAGCTGCGTGACTCTTGTTGTTGTTAGTGAGATTAGGGTTTTTCTTTTCTCTAGAGACTTGTTTATTGGTAAGCCAAAACTAGGTCTCTGATTATCTGATAAACATATCCCCGGGATATCATATTTCAAACACCCGGATGTTATCCTGAGAATAAGTTTGGCTTAACCCTAAACTCATCTGAACCATATCTAGAAAAACCCTACGGTCCAAGCTATTGGGTCGAAATAATATTTATTATTTTTCTTGGACCCAAAGGGCCCAAAATAATAAATATTAATTATTTATTTTCTGGGCTCATATAAATAACCTAATAAATAATTAATGAGCCCAAATGAACCGAAATAATTAATCTTCAATTATTTATTAATAATTGAAGATTAATTATTTTCCCTAGTTTAAGCCCAAGTTAATTTCCTAATTATTCATACTGGACCTAGGCCCTGAATAATTATTTAATCAATTAAACCAGATAATTAATTTATCTCACCTCCTATTTTTATTTATTTATTTATTTTATTCCAGTCTAATAATAAATTAGACATCCTGAATAAAATAAAATAAAATAAAATCCTCTTGAACTGAGACTAATTCCTCAACCCAAAATTAGTTAGGACTTACGGGCTATTCCGAGGACCAAAAAGACACATCGCCTTAGCTGCTAAAATGACCAAAATACCCCTACTATATAAATCGCTGTATTTTGCATTTTAAATATTTCCTAATATCACAATAAGGAAATATTGACCCCAAGGACAATGCTGCATTAGCAAAGTCTCCGACCTACAGGTGAAATGACTAAAATACCCCTCTATACATCGCCGTACATTTAGAGAGGAAGAAGTGTACTAACACCCCTCTAAATGACATCTACCATCCTTAGGCTTCTAGTCCAATAATCCACGACTTCCTAGAGTGTTTCCGCTTTCCAAGGGAGTTATCCTAAAGCACACATCCGAGTCATGTTTCGCAGGGCCCTGGACATTTTAGACCATTCGGACAACCATAAGAGGCGATATAGTGTAGAAACTATCTTGTACAAGTCTATCTTAACTAACTAGTTACATATACCCAATACACAAGTATATTGCTTCTACTATAGAACCTAAACTATAGCATATCAAAGCATATGCTTCCAACTTCGTCAGACTACCAACTCATACTCAAGCCGTAAAGTACTAGTCAACGCTATAGCGGTAGTAGTCTAGGTTTCTATCATATAGTACTTTTAAAAACCACTACTACAGGTCCTGTCCTACGTATTCAAAATACGCTTATGTCATGAAGTGAGTGGACTACTCACTGGCTAAAGGTAAGCCATTCCCTATTTGGAATTCATAACATAATAACCTAAACATGATGAGATTCCCAATCTCATCAATAGGTTAAGAACAAATGTTTATGTGTTAAATAACCCGTGATCCATACCTTACTGTGAAAGACCACCATTCACATGGATCACTTATTTAAACACAATGGGTCTTTTCCGAATGAAATTTGTGCACAAACAAAAAGTAAATTCACAAACAATTTCTGAAAATAAATTCTTTTATTAAAATATTCGATTTTATATCAGAAACCTAGTCTAAGAGGGCATACATTCCAACAATCTCCCACTTGCACTCTAAGACTAGGTAAGTCCATAGGTGCCCACCCCTATGGCGTCTAAGTGTCTCTTGAAGACTCTTTCAGCCAAAGGCTTGGTGAATGGATCTGCTAGATTATTTTCTGAGGCTATATGTTCCACCACGACTTCCCGTCTCTGGATGAAATCCCGAATCAGGTGGTACTTCCTCTCGATGTGTTTCCCCTTCTTGTGGTTCCGAGGCTCCTTAGATTGCAATACTGCTCCAGTGTTGTCGCAATACATCACAATCGGCCTGTCCATATGTGGTACGATTCCAAGTTCTGAAAGGAACTTCCTGAGCCAAACTGCTTCATTGGACACCTCCGAAGCTACCATATACTCAGCTTCCATGGTTGAGTCAGCAATACAAGACTGCTTGATACTCCTCCATGAAATTGCTCTTCCAGACAAGGTGAAGACATATCCACTAGTGGATTTTCTCTCATCCTTATCTGCTTAGAAGTCTGAGTCTGTGTATCCTGTAGGAACCAAATCATCAGCCCTGTATACCAGCATATAATCTCTCGTTCCCTTGAGATACTTGAGAATATGCTTTACAGCTTACCAATGAACCTCCCCAGGGTTTGACTGATATCTACTAACTAAGCCCACGGCAAAGCAGATATCTGGCGTAGTACATAGCATGGCGTACATGAGACTTCCCACAGCCGAAGCGTAGGGAATCCTACTCATTCTGTCTTTTTCTTCTTGAGACTTAGGACAGTCTCTTGAAGAAAATGACAACCCATGTCTGCAAGGGATTAGAGCTCTCTTGTATGAGTCCATGCTGTACTTGGCCAGCATCTTGTCAATGTATGTTGCTTGGGATAACCCTAACATTCTCTACTTCCTATTTCTAAGAAGCCTAATCCCGAGAATGTAGCCGACTTCTCCCAAGTCCTTCATACTGAATTGACTAGACAGCCAAACCTTTGTAGACGACAATGTCCCTACATCATTTCCAATAAGTAGAATGTCATCCACATACAGGACAAGAAAAACTACATTAATGCCTTCAAGTTTCCTGTACACACATGGTTCGTCTTCGTTTTAAATAAAACCATAAGACTTTACAGTCTCATCAAAACGAATGTTCCATGCTCTCGATGTCTGCTTAAGACCATAAATGGACTTCTTAAGCTTGCAAACCATATGTTCCTGGCCTTCAGCAATGAAGCCTTCCGGTTGGGACATATAGATGTCTTCGCTAAGATGGCCCTGTAAGAATGCTGTCTTGACATCCATTTGCCACATCTCGTAGTCATAGTGATATGCGATGGCAAGGAGGATGCGGATGGATTTAAGCATGGTTACCGGGAAAAAGGTTTCCTCATAGTCGATTCCCTCTTTCTGAGTATACCATTTCGCCATAAGCTTAGCTTTGAAGGTTTCCATCTTTCCATCCGCTCCCCTCTTTCTCTTGTACACCCACTTGCACCCAATGGGTTTTATCCCTTCAGGTGAAGCTACAAGATCCCAAACCTGATTGAGATACATAGACTTAATCTCGGCTTTCATTGTTTCATGCCACAGATTTGCATCGGCATCAGTAATAGCCTCTTTATATCTAGTGGGGTCTTGTTCTTGATGGTCAGAGACCAGCTCAAAGGCTTCTCCAGTCCATCTATTCGGAACCCTAGACACTCTCCCACTACGATGAGGCTCCATTTGCACAGGCTCTTGAGGCTGTGCCTCTTCTTGTTCTACAATCGGGTCAGAAGAAGTTGATTCCGTATATAACTTCTCCTCAAGTTCCAACCTCGTTGAACCTTTAGTGGAAGTACTTTGATCATCTTCCAAGTATCTAGCATTGGTACTGACTTGTACCTTCTACTCATTGGGACGATAAAAGTAACCTCCTTTTGTCCCTTTTGGATAGCCAACAAAATAGCATAATTCTGATCTTGGTTCCAACTTGTCTCCCTTGACCAGTACATAAGCTAGACAACCCCAAATCCTGAGATGATTCAGACTTAGCTTATGCCCAATCCACATCTCATAGGAAGTCCTAGATACTGACTTGGAAGGCACTAAGTTCAGAATATATGCCGCTGTCTCCAGGGCATATTCCCAAAAGGACACTGAAAAAGTAGCATGAGACATCATGCTTCGGACTATTTCCATCAATGTCCTATTCCTTCTCTCAGCTACTCCGTTCTGCTGGGGTGTTCCCGGCGCAGAGAGTTGGGATACTATCCCATGATGTACCATGTAGTCCTTGAATTCACCTAGGAGGTACTTTCCACCATAATCCAATCGTAAGGTTTTGATTAATTTACCTGTCCGATTCTCTACTTCAGCCTTAAACTCCTTGAACTTGTCAAAAGAGTCAAACTTGCGTCTCATCAGGTAAATGTAACCATACCTCGTACAATCATCCGTGAAAGTGATGAAGTACTCAAAACCTCCTTTAGTTGGTGTAGACAATGGACCACACACATCAGTGTGAACAAGACTCAACACCTCATTGGCTCTATCCGCCTTTGGTGTAAATGACCTTTTGGTCATCTTTCCCATCAGGCAGGATTCACACTGAGACCAACTTTCCAATCTCAATAAGCCCAAAGGCCCATCATGGATTAGCCTCTGAATCCTAGTTGAGTTAATATGACCTAACCTTAGATGCCAAATGTATGAATCACTGACATTAGTCTTTCTCTTCTTAGTTAAAGGTTCAGACTGAGCGTTATTTGATTAGTTGTTAATAGGGTTTAAAAAGAACAGATTTCCATACATGTGCCCAGTACATAAAATTTCTCCATCTCTACTGATAGAAATACCTTTATGGAAAGATACAGAATATCCTTGATTTATAAGTTTTGCAACTGAAATCAAATTCTGACGAAATCCAGGTACATATAAAATGTCTTTTAAAACCACTATTTTATTACAATAAAAAATAAGATCCAGCTCTCCCACTGCAAGGGCCCAGACTTGTGCTCCATTACCCACTCGTAGCCTATGTTTGTCCTTCTTGAGTCTTTTAATCTTTCTAAACCCCTGTAAGGAGTTACAAATATGGTCAGTGACTCCTGAATCAATAATCCAAGTGGAAGTTGATCCTACCATTGATATAGACTCTAGATAGAAAACATTACCTGTGGGGTTTTTCTTGGCTTGAAGATCTGGACACTCCTTTTTCCAGTGTCTCTTTTTTCCCACATTTGAAGCACTTGCCCTTTGGTTTGTCCTTGGGTTGGGTCTTGGGCTGGGCTGCTGCATTCCACTTCTTCCTCTTGAACTTTCTGGGTTTAGGCCCAGTTCTTGAGGAAGAAGCCTTAGCAATCATGGCATTTGACTGCGGCTTCATGGCCTTCTCTGCCATCTGGAGCTCCTTCATCAATTCAGTCAAACTCATGTTCAATTTGTTCATGTTATAGTTCAACTTGAACTAAGTGAAGGAACCCGGTAGAGATTCGAGAACCATGTCCACTTGGCTTTCGGGGTCAATGACAGCCCCTAAGATTTCTGCCTCCTCGAAAGCAGCAATCATCTTGAACATATGCTCTCGGACTGATTCTTCCTCAGCCATCTTAGTGTTTATAATAGTTCGAAGTGCCTCCTGCCTTACGGGCCGGCTCTTGTCTGCAAACATAGTAACCAATGATTGACTGATGTCATATGCAGAAGCCATGTGCTCGTGTTTTTACTGGAGCACATTAGACATGGAGGCTAACATATAGCAACGTGCCATTTCGTCAGCCTTCTTCCACGCCTTCTCAGCCTCTCGCTCTTCGGCGGTGGAACCTTCCCCGGTAACAGGGCAGGTCTCATAAAGGACATACTTATACTCTTCGGCTATGAGTATTATGTCTAGGTTCATTTTTCAGTCCACATAGTTTGGACCCGTTAACTTATTCTCCCTGATAATAACGGCCAATGGACTAAAAGAACCTCCCACCATTTCTGAACATCGAAAAATAAAAGAAAGAATTTAGTTTGTGAAAACAAAATAAAATTTGTGCACTGGAAATAATTTGGCTCTTAGAAAAACTGATATAGCTTCTTAGGAAGATTAACAGTTCCCTAAGCTAAGTGTATTAACCACCACAAATTAATTTCCCTTCTAGGTAATGATCTAGAGGATAACTCCATCGTGAGACGGCCATTTCCTCTCATTTCCTATGGACATACCTCGTACTATAACCTCCAACGTGGGCTGGCCGATCATAGTATGTGCCCCGAGTTATTAATTACATCCTTCCATTAGATCTAGATCCATGTGGTATCCCTATCCTATACGGGTTCACTCCCAGGGTGACGCGAGGGGACCCATGATCTGTAATGAGGACCGTGATAGAAGCCGTGGGGCCGTTGGAACCCCTCTCCCACTTAGTCTTTTAAAATAAAGGTTTTCTGGAAAAATATCCTTTTGAAATTTTCAATAAGGTTTTCCTTAACTCAAAAATAAAATATCTAAATCTACTAAAATCTCTATGTCAAGGTTTATATCATTTGAGAGATTTTTTTCATGGACTAATTTTATTTAGGTTAAAACTTAATGATTTCAAAAAATTTTCCAATTAAAACTTTCTAGAGACTTTGGTTTCAAGTTTATTTGACAAAACAATTTTTTTTAGTGCAAAATAAAACAAAATGGCTCTCCATTTTAATTTACAAAAATATCTAAATCCAATATATTTTCTATGTTAAGGATTAAATCTTTTGAGAAAATATTCAAGGATTAATTTTTGTACAAATTAAAATAACCACTTAATTTTTGAAGAAAAATGTTTTTCTTGTCAAAAATGTTCCCAAAGACTTTGGTCTTTGAGAAAAGGCACACATAGGTACACAAAAAATAGCATGCTAGAAAACAGTAAACGTTTTCATGTTTTTCTATTTTAAAACCTAAGTGCCCAAATAATAGAATTAAACACATTAATTAATTAATTAATTAATGATCTTGGTTAACCCTAAAATCCCTTACTAATATTTTTCATGCAAATATATTCTAAGAATATAAACTATTGCAAAAATATTAACTTCGCCTGGTATGGGACCCAAAACGAAAAAGAAAAAAAAATAAAAAAATTGCAAAAAATAGTTGGCGGTCCACTGCACCGGCCGCACCGGATCCGCGCCCGAATGGCCTGCGGTGCACCGCGCCGCACCGGATCGCCTTCCAGCCGCAGCCCATGGATCCGCCCGCGCCCGCGACCCGCGACCACTTCTCCTCAGCTGCCGACCCACGCACTCGCCCAATAACCCGCTGTTCGACTCGCGCAATTCAATTGCAAATTTGCAATTGAGAACGGCTCAATTTCCACACAATCCGGCTCGGCTCCAAGGTGCGAACAACGCGGCTTCTATCACAATTTCGGTAGCGGCTCGGCTCGGCTCGGCTCAAACAACTTAGGAACAGTTCTCTTCTTCGTTTTTTCTTCTTTTTCGTACAAAATTTGCAAAGCCTTCTGCTATTCGAATTTTGCTTGTTTCTTTGGCTTCTTTGAACATTTTTACTTACAAAAACTCATCCAAAATAAAAACACAACCGCCTATATCCATTTAAATTGGGTTTACACGATCAAACATCAAAGCCAAAAATTTTTACAGAGATACCTATGCTTCAACGGTGAAGCTCACAGTCATGCTATCCCATACCAAAACAACGAAGGATCATAAGTATAATCACCAAACAATCATCTTCTCCATTTTTATTAACTACTATGCTCCCTAAGTTGATCAAAGAACCATTGGCTCTGATACCACATTGACGGGCAGAAACAGAGGAGCATGCTTGAACGAAAAAAAAAAAACAGAGAAAAAAAAAACGCAAGCCTTAAAGGCTGCACGGAAGCGTTAAGATCATACCTTTGCGCGCTTTAAACCTACTAGGTTGAGTAGGAGTGGATTGAACGACAAGAATCGCTTCGCCTTGCCCACTTGAAAAGCTTCCAGTTGAAAACCCACTAGCCTCCTACTTCGCCTTGTTTGCATGAACGCCAAGCCTTTCAGCTCTCAGAATATGCCACTGCCCAACCTTTAGTCGGTGAATACAACGGTGAAGAAGAACGGTCTCAAGTCTCCTTGGTTCTCTTGCTATTGGTTAGCAAAGCTGCAAGGAGAACAAACAGAGGTGAGGAAACGTGAGAGAGAGAGAGCTGCGTGACTCTTGTTGTTGTTAGGGAGATTAGGGTTTTTCTTTTCTCTAGAGACTTGTTTATTGGTTAGCCAAAACTAGGTCTCTGATTATCTGATAAACATATCCCCGGGATATCATATTTCAAACACCCGGATGTTATCCTGAGAATAAGTTTGGCTTAACCCTAAACTCATCTGAACCATATCTAGAAAAACCCTATGGTCCAAGCTATTGGGCCGAAATAATATTTATTATTTTTCTTGGACCCAAAGGGCCCAAACTAATAAACATTAATTATTTATTTTCTGGACTCATATAAATAACCCAATAAATAATTAATGAGCCCAAATGAACCGAAATAATTAATCTTCAATTATTTATTTCTTGGGCTTATATAAATAACCCAATAAATAATTAAACATTAATTATTTTTCCTAGTTTAAGCCCGGGTTAATTTCCTAATTATTCATACTGGACCTAGGCCCTGAATAATTAATTAATCAATTAAACTAGATAATTAATTTATCTCACCTCCTATTTTTATTTATTTATTTTATTACAGTCTAATAATAAATTAGACATCCTGAATAAAATAAAATAAAATCCTCTTGAATTGAGACCAATTCCTCAACCCAAAATTAGTTAGGACTTACGGGCTATTCCGAGGACCAAAAAGACACATCGCATTGACTGCTAAAATGACCAAAATACCCCTGTTATATAAATAGCTGTATTTTGCATTTTAAATATTTCTTAATATCACCATAAGGAAATATTGACCCCAAGGATAATGCTGCATTAGCAAAGTCTCCGACCTATAGGTGAAATGACTAAAATACCCCTCTACACATCGCCGTACATTTAGAGAGGAAGAAGTGAACTAACACCCCTCTAAATGACATCTACCATCCTTAGGCTTCTAGTCCAATGATCCACGACTTCCTAGAGTGTTTCCGCTTTCCAAGGGAGTTATCCTAAAGCACACATCCGAGTCATGTTTCGCAGGGCCCTGGACATTTTAGACCATTCGGACAACCACAAGGGGCGATATAGTGTAGAAACTATCTTGTACAAGTCTATCTTAGCTAACTAGTTACATATACCCAATACACAAGTATATTAGTTCTACTATAGAACCTCAACTGTAGCATATCAAAGCATATGCTTCCAGCTTCGTCAGACCTCCAACTCCTACTCAAGTCGTAGAGTACTAGTCAATGCTATAGCGGTAGTAGTCTAGGTTTTTATCATATAGTACTTTTAGAAACCACTACTACAGGTCATGTCCTACGTATTCGAAATACGCTTATGTCATGAAGTGAGTGGACTACTCACTGGCTAAAGGTAAGCCATTCCCTATTTGGAATTCATAACATAGTAATCTAAACATGATGAGATTCCCAGTCTCATCAATAGGTTAAGAACAAATGTTTATGTGTTAAATAACCCGTGATCCATACCTTACTGTGAAAGACCACCATTCACATGGATCACTTATTTAAACACAATGGGTCTGTTCCGAACGAAATTATGCACAAACAAAAAGTAAATTCACAAACAATTTCTGAAAATAAATTCTTTTATTAAAATATTCGATTTTACATCAGAAACCTAGTTTAAGAGGGCATACAATCCAACACATTTATGGACTTAAGCAGGTATCAAGAGTATGGAACATTCATTTTAATAAGACTTCAAAGTCTTATAGATTTATTCAAAACGAGGATGAACCATGCATGTACAGGAAACTTGAAAGCATTAATGTGTTTTTCTTGTCTTGTATACGGATCATCGAAAATGATGTAGGGTCATTGTCATCTATAATGGTTTGGCTGTCTAGTCAATTCAGTATAAAGGACTTGGGAGAAAGCCAGCTACATTCTCGGTATTAGACTTCTTAGAAATAGGAAGTAGAGAATGTTAGGATTATCCCAAGCGGTATATATTGACAAGATGCTGGCCAGGTATGGTATGGACTCATACAGGGGAGCTGTAATTTCTTGCAGACATAGGTTGTCATTTTCTTCAAGAGACTACCCTAAGTCTCAAGAAGAAAAGGACAGAATGAGTAGGATTCCTTACGCTTCGGCTGTGGGAAGTCTTATGTACGCCATGCTGTGTACTAGGCTAGATATCTGTTTTGCCGTAAGCTTGGTTATCAAATATCAGTCAAACCCTGGGGAAGTTCATTGGCAAGCTGTAAAGCATATTCTCAAGTACCTCAAGGGAACGAGAGATTATATGCTGGTTTACAGGGTTGATGACTTGGTTCCTACACGATACACAAACTCAGACTTTCAGACGGATAAGGATGAGAGAAAATCTACTAGTGGATATATCTTCACCTTGTCTGGAGGAGGTATTTCATGGAGGAGTATCAAGCAATCTTGTATTGCTGATTCAACTATGGAAATTGAGTATGTGGCAGCTTCAGAGGCATCCAAGGAAGTAGTCTAGCTCCGGAAGTTCCTTTTAAAACTTAGAGTCGTGCCACACATGGACAGACTGATTGTGATATATTGCAACAATATTGGAGCAGTATCACAATCTAAAGAACCCAGGAACCACAAGAAGGGAATGCACATCAAGAGGAAGTATCACCTGATCCGGGATTTCATCCAGAGACGAGAAGTCGTGGTGGAATAGATTACCTCCGAGAACAATCTAGCTAATCCATTCACCAAGTCTTTGGCTGAGAGTGTCTTCAACAGATACTTAGACGCCATAGGGGTGGGCACCTATGGACTTAATTAGTCTTAGAGTGAAAGTGGGAGATTGCTGGGAAATATCCCCTCTTAGACTAAGTTTCTAATGTAAATATCGAATGTCTTAATAAACGAATTTATTTTCAAAAATTGTTTGTGAATCTACATTTTATTTGTGCACAATAACGTTTGAAAAAGATCTATTGTGTTTAAATAAGTGGTTCATGTGAATGGAGGTCTTTCACAGTAAGGTATGGATCACGGGTTACTTAACACATAAACATTTATTCTTAACCGATTGATAAGAATGGGAATCTCATCATGTTTAGGTTATTATGTTGTGAATTCTAAATGGGGAATGACTTACTTTTAGCCAGTGAGTAGTCCACTCACTTCATGACATAACCGTATTTCGAATACGTAGAACATGACCTGCAGTAGTGGTTTCTTAAAGTACTATATGGTAGAAACCTAGACTAATACTGCTACAGCGTGGACTAGTACTCTACAACTTGAGCATGAGTTGGTGGTCTGACGAAGCTAGAAGTATATACTTTGATATGCTATAGTTGAGGTTCTATCGTAGGGCCAATATACTTACATGTTGGGCATGTGTAACTAGTTGGTTAAGACATACTTGTACAAGATAGTTTCTATACTATATCGCCCCTTGTGATTGTCTGAATGATCTAAATATTCAGGGTCCTGGGAAACATGACTTAGATATTTGCTTTAGGGTAGCTCCATTGGAAAGCGGAAACAATCTAGGAAGTCCTGGGTCATTGGACTAGAAACCTAAGGATGGTAGATGTCATTTAGAGAGGTGTTAGTACACTTCTTCCTCTCTAAATGTATGACGATATATAGAGGGGTATTTTAGTTATTACACCTGTAGCTCGGAGATTTTGCTAACGCCGCATTGTCCTTGGGGTCAATATTTCCTTATGGTGATATTAGAAAATATTTAAAATTCAAAATACAACTACTTATATGACAAGGGTATTTTGGTCATTTTAGTAGCCAAGACGGTGTGTCTTTTGGTCCCCGGTATAGACCGTGAGTCCTTAATTAAATACGGGCTAAGGAATTAATTTTAAATTAAATAGAATTTATTTTATTTAAGTAGTCTGATTTAATTGTTGGGTTAGAATAAAATAAAGGTCCATGGAGAGAGAATTAATTAAATTAGTGTGGTGGGTTAATTAATTATTTAGGGCTTTGGCCCAGTTTGAATAATTAAAGATTAACTTGGGACTAAACTAATATAAGCTTATTTATTGGACTAGTTTATTTGGACTGAAAAATTAATTATTTGTTGGGCCATTAAGTTGGTTCTAATTAGAATAATTAATTAAGTCCAAAAGGTTAAACTAAGAGTCCAGTGGCCCAGTCCAGTTTAACCTAGGGTTTTATTTAGGTTAAATAGGAGAATTGGAAATAACGTGGTTTTGATCATTGCCTTTTCTCTGTGAAAAAAGACGAAGTCTTTCTTTCTCTCTCTAGAAAAAAGTTCCTTAGTCTGTGAGTTGTTCATCAAACGGAATTAGGCGGGCCATATACTAGAAGATCGAGAGTTTGGCGTTCACCTACATGCAAAGACGGAGTAGGAGGCTTGCAAGAATCGCGCCAGAGGTATCCACCAGCACACCTACTCCGGTTGCACACATTTCGATCCAGCCAATTCCAAGAACGAGAAAAATAGGTATTTTTTTTAAACCTCGGAATCCGTACAGAGCATGACTGGCACCGGCCAGGGCTGCCGGAGCCGGCGCCGGCTCTGTTCGGAGTTCCCTGTTCTTCAGTTTTTGTTTTTCGCTTCCGTTACGTGCTTTGTGTTTTCTCTTTTTTTTTTTTTCATGCCTTCAGGCAATACATTTCCAATTCTAATTCCACACATAGCACTGAATATGGCCTAAAAATGATAGTACTCAAGGCAAACAGAGGCTAGCAACCCAACATAAAATAACAGTGTAAACCAGTCCTGATACTCCCTCAATACCTTTCTACTTAAAGCTGTAACCTGTACCTTTATCCCATTGAGCTATAAAAGAATTGGAGTATGAATCAAGCCCTCACAATGAAATAATAGGTCAATATATTCACTAGTTCATGAAAGAATTAGATACATTTAGATACCAAAAAGGTACTAGGGATAATTCACAAGGTAAGCTTGAAAGGCTCAAACTGTCCAAAGAAGGCCTGTGACCATTGTTTCCAAGCAAATTTATGACTGCCTTCTTATTTTGCCTCAAGAGATATTAGAATAAGTTTAAGAAGCATCAATAAGAGAATTTTCAAGAAAATCTGACTTGAAAATAATGTAAAGCATTTGTATACACTATAAGGGTTCATAGTGTGCAAAGAGAGTCACGCTTCAGTTACAAGTAGTCAAGAACACATGCTTTATCAACACAAATCAGAGACATATACCAAGAAGATCTTGAATCCATTCAAAAACAGTGTAGGAAAACACACAAGGGTAAAGTACCATCCTCACAGAAGATAACTCCAAAATCATCAAGTTCCAATTCTAACAATAACAGTGTAGGAAAACACACAAGGGTAAAGTACCATCCTCACGGAAGATAACTCCAAAATCACTACGTTCCAATTTTAACAATAAAATCACCTCACCAAATAAGTGAAACATGAAACATGTAATGCCTCCCCCACACTTAAGGCTAGCAGTGTCCTTAATGATAGCAACCGTAGCAAAAAGAAGGAAAAGAAAGAAACACAAAGAAAACACAACTTCCCGATCATCGAGGGCACATAGCAAGAGGGCACAGGCCTTCCAACCATCAGAACCATAAAACCCCTCAACAATATCAGAATCGTCAGCACTGTCTTTAAGACCCAGCCCAAGACCAAGCCATTGATTGAAGACCAAAATTTCAGTAAATATGTTTAGTAAACTTCCATAAAACATCCCTTAAACAACCAGACATTCCTTCACCATTGCACTCCCTCTTTTCGGCCACCATTAAGCTTCTTCAAACAGCTTTCATCCAGCAAAAACTCTGAGCAAATCAGCCGGCCATTAGAGCTTCCAAAAGCTCTCCTCTATTGAAGATCTTCTTACCATATTTTGTTTCCTAAATTGATTCCCTAAAATATTCTTTTAGGATTTCAAACAACCCGCCTTTCTTTTTCCTATCAAACCAGAAATTCAATTGCCAAAACCCCTCAAACAATTCAGCCACTCCAATCCCATAGAATTTTGGTCAGCTTCAATCAAATCCTTACCATTCTCTTCAACCTTCAAGAACACCTACTCACTTTCTCAAGCCTAAGGCCACCAAAACCACTTCAATCTTCTTCAAAAAAATTCCAAATTTTACCTACTCACTTCCGTGAATCCATTCATACCACTTTTAACATCAAACTCCAAAATCCAACTCTCTCTCTTAAATCGAAAACCAGTATTTTTGTGAAGGTTCAAGAACACCTTCAAGGTAAGCTTGTTTAATCAACTTCATCTTCACTAATCTTCAACCTCCAATGAATATATATGTGTAAAATCATCCTAATGGACTCTCTTCTTCTTTTCTCTCTCTCTCTCTCTCTTGGCTGAATGATCTCTCTCTCTTGACCGAATGATTCCTTCAACAATGGCCATGTTTTCTTCATCTCTCTTGGACAGATCTAGTCTCCTAGGAGTTGAGATCCATTCGAAACTTCTCCAAGGTACTCATCAATCAAGTAAGCCTCTTCAACCCTCTCTTTAAATTCTGAATTCATATCTCTAGGATGATATTGGAAGGAGATGGATTATGATTAGGATTTGAGCATGTATTGTTGTGATGAGTTGAGATTGAAGCATGAATAAATGTGTGTATATGATGGAGATGTGATTGATGCATGAGTGGATTGTCTTGGTTGATTGTATGGCGTTTTTAGGGTTTAATGCATGTCTCCATGTCGTGAGTGGTATATGTGATCAAGTATGTTAGAGATTATGTCACCTTTGGTGAATAGGGTTTATATTCATGTATGATTGTTGAAGCCATGAATATATTTATGTTGGTAGAGGTTGGATCATGTCTTGGTAAATTTAGATCTATGCATTTATTCATGATTTGGATGATTTGATGAATTGAAGTAGAGTATATGTTCATGATTGTGGTTGGCAATAGAAATATGATCATAATCTAGTTGTCCCTAAGCTAATTTTATTTCTTCAATAAAATAATTAATGCTATAATTTCTTCTAGTAAATTTCAAAAACCCTAGAAAAATGTGGATTTGGTCCTTTATATAATATAGTGATATTTTAGTCAAATACATAATGGCTTTTATTAAAAAAATAAAATATATAGATTTTATATAAAATAAAATATATAGAAAATAATAATAAAGCCTTTCATATGAATATTTATAATAGGTAAAATATTAATTTTATAAGTCTTATATTCATAAATACTATTAAAATTTATTTATTATATTTCAATCAAAACCCATTAAAATTTACTTACGACTAATTTTAGTTACCAATTATTTTATAACAAATAATTATTAATAGATTAGTATTTTACCTAATACCACCTAGGACTCTTCATCAAATAAACTCTAATTCATTCTTAGCAAGAGTTAAACCTTCAACTTATTAGTATATATTTCCCAAAACCCTAATTATTTTAATATCAAACTAGACTTAGCTTATAAACCCTTTTATTTATTATCTGCCTTAAGCTTGGGATGCTAGGATCATGGTTGCAGTAAGTTAAGCTAGAATTATTTGTAAAGGTGAATCTTGGCTTGAGTTTAATTATGGCTTTGTTTGCCCCAGACGGGGTTAGGTCAGTTGTTGGAGACCTTTATTTTGAGCAAGGATCAGGTAAGCTCCTACATAAAACTTATTTTTTGTAAAAGGTTTCTATGGCAAGTTAAACCCGAAGTTTGTGAACACTGATTTGGTAAAGGCAATTAGGGACTGTTTCCTTTCTTGTTTCAGTCAAACCAATTATTTGAAAAACAACAAGCAATTTTACTCAAACACTAAACTTTTTCTAAAACTAATTTTGACAAAGACTTTAGAAACCCTTGATTGCCATTTTCAAGTAAAGCTATGTTTTCTCAATTTTCTCCCAAGTAGGATGAACTACGTTGAGCACTCAATAAGGGTAGGCTAGTAGTACTAGTTTTGAAGAGTAAGAGTGAGTCTTCTGGCAGGAGGCTACCTCTAGAAGTTGAACTCAACTTAGAAAAACGCCAATACTACTTAGTCATGCCGGTCCGAGCTAGCAGTTTTCAGTCATGTGGACTGTGTGTTGCTGGAGTGGACAACCGATTTTGTTTGGGTATAGAGAAGGGGAGAATCTTACCCGATAGGCCGATCACCTACCTTTTGTCAGTCTACACAAAGTGTGGCAGTCTGACTGGCAGTATACCCAACGTGTGGCATACTGACCATGTGGACATGGGGCCCAACGTGTGGTAACTCATGACCATCTTTTTGAGTGGTTGATTTTATTGTACCTGTATAGTTGGAAAAGCCAAAATGACACTCTTACTTTTGAAGATCATTTATTACTTGCCAGTAATTTTTGTCAGTCTACACAAAATGTGGCATTCTGACCGTTGTATGGTTATGGGGCCCAATGTGTGGTAACCCATGGCCGCCCTTTTTGAGTGGTTGATTTTATTGTACTTATATGGTTGGAAAAACCAAAACGCCACTCTTGCTTTTGAACATTATTTATTGCTTGCCAGTATTTTCCTTATGAGATTCTTACACTTTGCATCCATGAACTGTTTTCACCGAACACTCAAAGCACACACGGACTTACTGAGATTTTTATCTCATCACCCTTTTTACCATGATTTCAAGTCTATCCTGCTGTGGGGATGAGTAGCTAGTGTTGTCTGCCTTGGAAAAGATTTTGTTATTCATTTTTGTGTAGTGCTTTGGGAGTTAAGAGTGAATAATTTGATTCTGGATTTGTTTTTGAATTCTTGGATTGTAATAAGTTTTAAGTTTAAAGTATTATTTTTATTCTATTATTTTAATTGTGTGACCTAGTTATAAAGACCCCTTGTCCTTTGAACGGGGCGACATCCCCGGCCCTGTTAGGCCTAAGAAGCGGGGTGTTACAAGTGATATCAGAGCCTAGGTTTAGGCAAATATTGATAGTGCATGTTCTATTTATTTTAGTTCCAATATTTATCTAACTTATCTTGTTTATGCTGTAGGATGGTTAGAATGCTTAGAACCGCGAGGAAGGGGCAGCAATGGCATCCCCCTATCCCTATTTACCCAGAAGACCTTCCAGTTCCTCAGCCTGCTCCTCAGCCAATTATCCCTTCAGAAGATAGCAGTGATGATGAGGTTCCGATCCATGAGCCACCCCAATCCTAGTGATAGATATAAATTCTGACAGTGAAGATGAGGAGATAACCGTAGAGCATATTCCCCACCCTCCTAGTCCCATAGTGGATTTATCAGCAGATAGTGATGACCCAGGAGAGATAGATTATGAGTCTCCACCTAGGCCTTCTTTCGTTTCTCCTCCCAACCAAGTTGAGCCCGGGGAGAGTTCTAGGCTACTCGGGAATGAGCCAATGGAGGGGTTTGCCAGTGGGGCTAGGATAAATTTCTTTAAGAACTCTGGGGAATGGTTGTATGAGGCTGACTTTGGATATTCGGATGAGGACTAGAGGGGCTAAAGAGCTGTTAGGATCAAGATTGGTTATTTTCTGCTTTCCATGAACTTCCATGTTAAGGATTTCCTTTCTGTTTACTGCTTGCATTTCAAATTTCTGCAAATAAGAGTACCTGGAGTACTCTAAGGTTTGAGAAAATTTTTATGCAATCCTTTATACAAAAACTTGCATATGATTTTCTTTTACTTAAACCTGAATGTGAATACATGCTCAAAATGTTTTAAACTTGAATGCATACACTCATTATCTAGGTATGGTTGAGAATAGCACCCAAGCGCCGTGTAGCCACATCAGGCAGAAGAGTTCCAGAGGCAGAACCTGTGACACCAGAGGTTGAGACGACCCATATGTAGTCACCCAATCGAGGAAATGAGAGTGAGCCAGGTTTGGAATTAGGGGCAGAAGAACCTGTTGGAGTGACAATGGAGCAAGTTTTTTGCCAAGTTTAGCAAGTGTGAATTCTGGCTAGACATTGTAGCATTCCTTGGCTATGTGGTGACCAAGGAGGGAATTAAGGTAGACCCAGCAAAAGTTGAAGCTGTAACACTCCACTACCTAGGCCTGCCAGGGCCAGGGATGTCGTCTCGTCCAAAGGACAAGGGGTCTTTATAACTAGATCACACAAATAAAATTGCGGAATAAAAATAATACTTTAACTTAAAATTTATCACAACCTAAGAATAAATCTAAGATTAAATCCATAATAAAAATTTATCCACTCTTATCTCCCCAAAGCATTACACAAGTTAAACATCAGAAAAATCTTTCAAGGTAGGCAATATCTAGCTACTCATCACCACAGCAGGATCGACCTAAAATCATGGTAAAAATGGTGATGAGACAAAAATCTCAGTAAATCTGTGAGTACTTTGAGTGTCCAGTGAAAATGGTTCGTGAATGCAAAGTATAAATCTTTATAAGAAAAATACTGACAAACAATAAACATTAGTCAAAAACTAAGAGTGGTGTTTTGGCTTTTCCAACCATACATAAACAATAAAATCAACCACTCAAAAGAAATGATCATGGGTTACCATACGTTGGGCCCTATAACCGGTTAGAATGCCGACACTTTGTGCAGACTGACAAAAAGGTAGGTGATCGACCTACCAGGCAGGATACTCCTTCTTCTCTATACCCAAACAACAACCGGGTATCTATTCCGGTAAAACACAGTCACTTGACTGAAAAATAAACTGCTAGTTCGGACCGGCACAACCTACTGGATTGACATCTTATCCGGGTAGGACGCACCCCTCAGAGGTGGTCACCTACTGAGAGACTTACCTTAACCCCTCAAAGACTAGCCCTAGCAGTCCACCCTTATTGAGTACTCAACATAACGTATCCCACATGGGAAAAATGAACAAAACATAGTTCCACATGAAAATGGCAATTAAGGGTTTCCAAAGTCTTTGTCAAAATCAGTTTTTGAAAGAGTTTTGAGTTTGAGTAAATCTGTTTATTGGTTTTCAAATAATTCATTTGATTGAAATAAGAAAGAAGTCAATCCTTGCCTTTACAGAAATGATTGTCCATGCACTCTACATTTGGCTTGCCATAATAAATATTTTACATCAATCAGGTTTTATGCAGGAGCTTACCTGATCCTTTGCTAGAGATAAAATAAAGATCTTCGATCACTGACCCAACCCCCGCCTGGGGTAAATATAAATTACAATCAAACTCCAGCCAAAATCCACTTTCACAAATAAGACTAACTCAACTCACTACTACCATGATCCTAGTGTCCCAAGCTTTAAAACCAAATAATAAATAAAAATGTTTATAAGCTAAGTCGAATTTGATATTTAAAATAATTAGTATTTTGGGAGATAGGTACTAATAAGTTGAAGGTTTAATTCTTACTAAGAATAATTTAGAATTTATTTGATGAAAAGTCCTAGGTGGTATTAGGTAAAATAATGATTTACTAATAATTAATTATTTGAAAATAATTGTTAACTAAAATTAGTTGAAAATAAATTTTAATGGGTCTTGATTGAAAGCTAATAAAAAAATTTTAACAAGTTTTGATTAAAAGATAATAATTGAAAGATAATAAATTTTAATGATATTTATGAATATAAGACTTACAAAATTAATATTTTTACTTATTATGATTATTTATATAAAAGGCTTTATTTGATATTATTATTCTATATAATATCTATATATTTTATTTCTTGAAATAAAAGTTATCATTTATTTGACTAAAATATCCTTATATAATAATCCAAATCTACCTTCCTAGGGTTTTCGAATTTACTAGCAAAAATTATAATATTAAATATTTTATTGATGAAATAAAATTTAGCTTAGGGATAACTAGGTCATGATTATAATTCCACTTGCTAACTATAATCATGAATATATACTCCACTTCAATTCATCAAATCATCCAAATCGTGAATAAAAGCATAGATCTAAATCTATCAAGGCATGATCCAACCTCTACTAGCATAAACATAATCATGGCTTCAATAATCATACATGAATATAAATCCTATTTACCATAGGTGACATAATCTCTAGCATACTTGACCACAAATACTACTTATGACATGGAGACATGCATTAAACCCTAAAAACACCATACAATCAACCAAGATAATCAACTCATGCATAAATTCCATCTCCATCATAAACCCACATTTATTCATGTTTCAATCTCTACTTATCACAACAATACATGCTCAAATCCTATTCATAATCCATCTCCTACCAATATCATCCTAAAGACATGAATCTAGAATTTAAAAGGAGGGTTGAAAAGGCTTACTTGATTGATGAGTACCTTTAAGGAGTTTCGAATGGATCTCAACTCCTATATGTCTAAATCCGTCCAAGGGAGATGAAGAAAGCATGGCCATTGATGAAGAACCATTTGGCCAAGAAGAAGAGAGTGTTCAGCCGAGAGAGAGAGAGAGAGAGAGAGAGAGAGAGAGAGAGAGAGAGAGAGAGAGAGAGAGAAGAGAGTCTATTAGCATGCTTATTCATATATAGATTCATTAGAGATCAAAGATTAGTGAAAATAAAGTTGTTTGAACAAACCTACCTTGAAGGTGTTCTTGAGCCTTCACAAAATTTCTAATTTTTTTATCCAAAATAGCAAGTTGGATTTTGGAGTTTGATGTTAAAAATGGTATGGATGGACTCACGGCAATGAGTAGATGAAATCTGGAATTTTTAGAAGAAGTTTTAAGTGGTTTGGAGAGGTATTAGGCGAAAGAAAGGAGTAGGTGTTCTTGGTGTTTTATATGTGCTTGAAGGTTGAAAAGAATGGAGGAATTTTGGTTAATGCTGGCTGAAATTCTGAGGGAGAGAGTGACCGATTGTTTTGAGAGGTTTTGGAAGATGATTTTTCTGGTTTGAAAGGAAAAGGAAAGGCTGGTTGTTGAAATCCTAAAAGAATATTTTTAGGAATCAAATTTGGAAACAAAATATAACAAGAATATTTTGATCAATGGAGAGCTTTTTGGAACTGCTATGGCTGACTGATTGCTCTGTGATTCGGCTGAATGAAAGCTGGTTGAAGAAGGTTAATGGTGGCCGAAAAAAAGGAGTGCAATGGTGAAGGGAAGGTCTGGTTGTTTGAGGGACATTTTATGGAAGGTTGCTAAATTAAGTTTGCTGGAATTTTAGTATCCAATCAAGGCATGATTGCAGTGATTTGTTGGAGACATTTTCGGGCAGCCATGATTGATTTTCATGCAGAATGCTGGAAAAGACAATGGAGTTCAGTTCATGGCTGTTCAAGAGAAGTTTGTGCAGAAAAATGGTGAAGGTTTCGGACAAGGCTGAAGGAGAACAAAGCTGGAAATTGTGTTCAGTGATTTTGCAAGTTTGAAGGAAAATTCTGGGCAGATTTTTCTGCCATTGTTCAGTTAGTTTGCAGAGGGTTTGAGGGAGTATTCAGAGGTCTTTCAAGGCTGGTTTCTAGCCTTCTTCATGGAGGAAAAACATGGCTAAGGAGCTGGGGAAAATTGGAAGAAAACAGCTTGGTTTGAACTCACCTATGCTACGATTTTGCCCAGAAAATTTTCTGGTTTTGCACAGCATTTGTGCAGCCCGAAATTAATCAGAAAATTTCAGATTTCAAGTTGATCAAAAGGGCCATTTTCTGGTAGCATTTGGGAGGGAATAATGGCTGAGAATTTCGACACCTTGAAGGCATAAGAAGCTGGAAAATTTTCAGTTCATTACATGAAGGAAAATGAACCTAGCTAGAGTGAAATTTAGAAGATTCACTAGGAGAATTAATTCTCTTGAAACCTTCCCCATCTCTTCCACATTTTCGGTCCATAACATGTCTTTCCGTTAGACATTTTGAACCTTCAAAGCCAAAACACTTTATTGAAATTTCTGGAATGAAATTGGCTAGAACAAATTTGTCCAATCTAATGAATTGAGAATTAAGAAAAATTAAAGATTAAGGAGGAATGAATTTCCTTAGCAATTTTTTAGTAGGGCACAAGAAAAGGATTAGAGTACTCCTATCATGTCTCCCCTAGGACAACACCTCTACCCTATGCCAAAGCACTTAAGGCCAAAAATATCACTTCCCAAGCAAATATAGAATTTAATCATGCTAAAGCTCAAATGATAGAATTTGAACCCAAGGCCTCAAGAATTAATTCCATAGCTCTAACCACTATACCACAACAATTCTTGCTCTTATTTTCTCTCTAAAATATTTTTCCTATTTAATCCTCAAGCTATCTTCCTATTTTCACCTCAAGCAAAAATTACTATTTTGCCCTTTTTACTCAATAAACATAATCAAGCCCTCGAGACTATCAAACATAAATCCAAAGCATATATAATCATATAAAAATATATTTAAACATGCAATAAAATATGATATGCATCCCAACCCCCTTACTCTACGGTTGGTTTTGACTAGGGTTTCACAGAAGCAGTGTCAAAATGGAAGCAACCGAAGAATATCACCGAGATTCGAAGTTTCTTAGGATTGGCTGGTTACTACAGGAGATTTATCAAAGGGTTTTCGACGCTTGCATCGCTAATGACCTGACTGCTGAGAAAGGATGTTCCATTTGTGTGGAACGAGAAATGCGAGAAAAGTTTTCAAGAGTTGAAGCGAAGATTGATGACAGTGCCAATATTGAATCTGCCAGAGGAAGGTAGGTCTTACACGCTGTATACCGACGCCTCAAAAAAAGGATTGGGAGCAATATTGATGCAAGACCGGAAAGTAATCGCTTATCTTCTCGGAAGCTGAGACCTCATGAAGTCAACTACCCTACTCATGATCTGGAGCTGGCAACTATCGTGTTCGCCCTAAAGAAATGGCGACACTACCTGTATGGAGCCGAATATGAGGTGTTCACCGACCACAAGAGTCTGAAATATATCTTCACCCAGAAAGATCTAAACTTGAGGCAACGAAGATGGATGGAATTCTTAAAAGAATACCGTTGTCCGATCAATTACCATCCCGAGAAGGCCAATGTTGTAGTTGACGCCCTGAGCAGAAAAGTTAGAATGGCTAAACTAAGAATGCAAGAAATTTAAGTGGTTCAGGATGTGTTGGACAAAAGGGTGGAAGTGCAAGAGAAGAGGATTGTTATTAGCAATCTAAAGTTGGTACCGGATTTAAAACGGGAAATCGTGGTAACTCAGCAAAGCAACGTCGAGTTCCAACTTTTCAAGGATAAGAAGCTCAAGCGGCCAGGCATGAATTCCGTCAAGACGAGATGGGAGTTTTGCATTTCAGAGATCAGTTGTGTATACCCGGAGAGCAACAATTAAAGGACAGAATTTTGGAAGAGATGCACAAGAGCAAGTACGCCATTCATCCGGGGGAAGTCAAAATGTACTAGGATCTAAAGAGAGCCTATTGGTGGCCCAAACTGAAGTGGGATGTGGTCAAGTATATCTCAACCTGTCTCACATGCCAGAAAGTCAAAGCGAAGCACAAGAAGTCAGCGGGACTATTGCAGCCATTGCCAATACCGAAATGGAAGTGGGAAGAGGTGACTATGGATTTTGTCACCGGACTTCCCATGTCAAAGACCCAGAAGGACGCCATATGGGTAGTGGTGGATCGACTGACCAAGTCGGCTCATTTCATACCGGTAAATGTAAGAGACTCCATGGAGAAGTTGGCTCAGACTTATGTGCGAGAAATAGTCCGTCTTCACGGAGTGCCTTCAAGTATCGTGTCTGACCGAGACCCAAGGTTTACATCTCAATTTTGAAAAAAGTTTTAGGAAGCAATGGGGTCGAGTCTGAAATTCAATACGACGATGCATCCGCAGATCGATGGGCAGTCAAAAAGGGTTATACAGATATTGGAAAATATGCTGAGAGCTTGTGTTCTGGATTTCGGGGATAAGTGGATAGAATGTGTACCGTATGCGGAACTGTCGTATAATAACAGTTATCAAGCTTCAATTGGGATAGCTCCGTATGAGGCCCTGTATGGACGCAAATGTCAGGTACCGCTAAACTAGAGTTGGTCAGAAGATGGTCACGTAAGCAGAACCGGGGAAGCCTGTGTTCAAGAGATGTTGGATAAAGTAAAAATGATCAGGGAGGGGTTGAAGGCAGCTCAAAGTTGACAGAAGGGCTATGCAGACAACCGGCGGAGAGAATTGGAGTTTCAAGTTAGGGACAGCGTATTTCTGAGATTGACACCGAATACGGGAATCTTGAAGCATCCGAAGGGTGGAAAGCTGAATCCGAGGTATTTGGGGCCGTTCCCGATAAAGGAAAGGATTGGATCGATAGCTTATCGATTGGATTTGCTAAATGGGTTGACGGGAATTCATGATGTATTTCATGTGTCACAATTGAAGAAGTACAATTTTGATCCCGATCATGTTCTAAATAGCGAGCCATTGGTGTTACAACCCTATTTGAGCTATGTGGAGAAGCCCGTGCAAATATTGGACCGCAGTAGCAAGAATCTTCGAAATAAGCAAATACCGATGGTCAAGGTTCAGTGGGAGCATCATGGCACGCAGGATGCCACATGGGAATCAGAAGAATGGGTTAAACAGAAGTATCCCGAACTGAAATAGAGGTATGCTTGAATTTCGGGGCGAAATTCTTCTAAAGAGGGGAGGATGTGAAACCCCAGTCGACACCAACCTTAGAGTAAGGGGGTTATGATGCATAACATATTTTATTGCATGTTTAAATATATTTTATATAATTTTATGTGCTTTGGATTTGTGTTTTATAGTCTCGAGGGCTTAATTATGTTTATTAAGTAAGAAGGGTAAAATGGTAATTTTTGTTTGAGGTGAAAATAGGGAGATAGCTTGAGGATTAAATAGGAAAAATATTTTGGAGAGAAAATAAGAACAAAAGTTGTTGTGGTTTAGTGGTTAGAGCTTTAGAATTAATTCTTGAGATCTTGGGCAGCATCTTAGCCACGTATTTCTTTCATAAAGAAGGCTAGAAACCAGCCTTGACAGACCTCTGAATACCCCTTCAAATCTTCTGTAAGTTGGCTAGAAAATGGCAGCAAAAGCTGCCCATAAATTTCCAGTAGCTAGCGAAATTCTGTACAGAAAATTTTCCAGCCTTGTACCACTTCAGCCCTGACCAAAACTTCACCATTTTTCTGCACAAAATTCTTTTGAACAGCCATGAACTGAGCTCCATCATCTTCCCCAACTTTCTGCTCAAAAAATCAGTCATGGCTGCCCCTAAAAAATCTCCAACAATTACTCCAATCAAGCCATTGATTGAAGACCAAAATTTCAACAAATATGTTTAGTAAACTTCCATAAAACATCCCTTAAACAACCAGACGTTCCTTCACCATTGTACTCCCTCTTTTTGCCACCATTAAGCTTCTTCAAACAGCTTTCATCCAGCAAAAACTCTGAGCAAACCAGCCGGCCATTAGAGCTTCCAAAAGCTCTCCTTCATTGAAGATCTTCTTACCATATTTTGTTTCCTAAATTGATTCCCTAAAATATTCTTTTAGGATTTCAAACAACCAGTCTTTCCTTTTCCTATCAAACCAGAAATTCAATTGTCAAAACCCCTCAAACAATTCGGCCACTCCAATCCCACAGAATTTTGGTCAGCTTCAATCAAATCCTCTCCATTCTCTTCAACCTTCAAGAACACCTACTCACTTTCTCACACCTAAGGCCACCAAAACCACTTCAATCTTCTTCAAAAAAATTCCAGATTTCACCTACTCGCTTCCGTGAATCCATTCATACCACTTTTAACACCAAACTCCAAAATCTAACTCTCTCTCTTGGATCGAAAACCAGTATTTTTGTGAAGGCTCAAGAACACCTTCAAGGTAAGCTTGTTTAATCAACCTCATCTTCACTAATCTTCAACCTCCAATGAATATATATGTGTAAAATTATACTAATGGACTCTCTTCTCTCTCTCTCTCTCTCTCTCTCTCTCTCTCTCTCTCTCTCTCTCTCTCTCTCTCTCTCTCTCTCTCTTGGCCGAATGCTCTCACTCTCTTGACCGAATGATTCCTTCAATAATGGCCATGTTTTCTTCATCTCTCTTGGACGGATCTAGTCTCCTAGGAGTTGAGATCCGTTCGAAACTTCTCCAAGGTACTCATCAATCAAGTAAGCCTCTTCAACCCTCTCTTTAAATTCTAGATTCATATCTCTAGGATGATATTGGAAGGAGATGGATTATGATTATGATTTGAGCATGTATTGTTGTGATGAGTTGAGATTGAAGTATGAATAAATGTGTGTATATGATAGAGATGGGATTGATGCATGAGTGGATTGTTTTGGTTGATTGTATGGCATTTTTAGGGTTTAATACATGTCTCCATGTCGTGAGTGGTATATGTGATCAAGTATGTTAGAGATTATGTCACCTTTGGTGAATAGGGTTTATGTTCATGTATGATTGTTGAAGCCATGAATATATTTATGTTGGTAGAGATTGGATCATGTCTTGGTAAATTTAGATCTATACATTTATTCATGATTTGGATGATTTGATGAATTGAAGTGGAGTATATGTTCATGATTGTGATTGGCAATAAAAATATGATCATGACCTAGTTGTCCATAAGCTAATTTTATTTCTTCAATAAAATAATTAATGCTATAATTTCTTCTAGTAAATTTCGAAAATCCTCGGAAAATGTGGATTTGGTCCTTTATATAAAATAGTGATATTTTAGTCAAATAAATAATGACTTTTATTAAAGAAATAAAATATGTAGATTTTATATAAAATAAAATATATAGAAAATAATAATAAAGCCTTTTATATGAATATTCATAATAGGTAAAATATTAATTTTATAAGTCTTATATTCATAAATACTATTAAAATTTATTTATTATATTTCAATCAAAACCCATTAAAATTTACTTACGACTAATTTTAGTTACCAATTTTTTTATAACAAATAATTATTAATAGATTATTATTTTATCTAATACCACCTAGGACTCTTCATTAAATAAACTCTAATTCATTCTTAGAAAGATTTAAACATCCAACTTATTAGTACCTATTTTCCAAAACCCTAATTATTTTAATATCAAACTAGACTTAGCTTATAAACCCTTTTATTTATTATCTGGCCTTAAGCTTGGGACGCTAGGATCATGGTTGCAGTAAGTTAAGCTAGAATTATTGTAAAGGTGAATCTTGGCTTGAGTTTAATTATGGCTTTTTTTTGCCCCAGACGGGGTTAGGTCAGCTGTTGGAGACCTTTATTTTGAGTAAGGATTAGGTAAGCTCCTGCATAAAACTTATTTGTTATAAAAGGTTTCTATGACAAGCTAAACCCGAAGTTTGTGAACACTGATTTGGTAAAGGCAATTAGGGACTGTTTCCTTTCTTGTTTCAATCAAACCAATTATTTGAAAAACAACAAGCAATTTTATTCAAACACTAAACTTTTTCTAAAACTAATTTTGACAATGACTTTGGAAACCTTTGATTGCCATTTTCAAATAAAGCTATGTTTTATCAATTTTCTCTCAAGTGGGATGAACTACGTTGAGCACTCAATAAGGGTAGGCTAGTAGTACTAGTTTTGAAGAGTAAGAGTGAGTCTTCTGGCAGGAGGCCACCTCCAGAAGATGAACTCAACTTAAAAAAATGCTAGTACTATTTAGTCATGCCGGTCCGAGCTAGCAGTTTTTAGTCATGTGGACTGTGTGTTGCCGGAGTGGACAACCGATTTTGTTTGGGTGTAAAGAAGGAGGAGAATATTACCCGATAGGCCGATCACCTGCATTTTATCAATCCGCACAAAGTGTAGCAGTCTGACCGGTAGTATACCCAATGTGTGGCATACTGATTATGTGGACATGGGGCCCAACGTGTGGTAACCCATGACCACCTTTTTGAGTGATTGATTTTATTGTACCTGTATGGTTGGAAAAGCCAAAACGCCACTCTTGCTTTTGAACATCATTTATTGCTTACCAGTAATTTTTGTCAGTCTGCACAAAGTGTGGCATTCTGACCGTTGTATGGTTATGGAGCCCAACGTGTGTTAACCCATGGCTGCCCTTTTTGAGTGGTTGATTTTATTGTACTTGTATGGTTGGAAAAGACAAAACGCCACTCTTGCTTTTGAACATTATTCATTGCTTGTCAGTATTTTGCTTATAAGATTCTTACACTTTGCATCCATGAACTGTTTTCACCGGACACTCAAAACACACACGGACTTACTGAGATTTTTATCTCATCACCCTTTTTACCATGATTTCAGGTCGATCCTACTGTGGGGATGAGTAGCTAGTGTTGTCTGCCTTAGAAGAGATTTTGTTATTCATTTTTGTGTAGTACTTTGGGAGCTGAGAGTGAATAATTTTATTCTGAATTTTTTTTTGAATTCTTGGATTGTAATAAGTTTTAAGTTTAAAGTATTATTTTTATTCTATTATTTTGATTGTATAACCTTGTTATAAAGATCCCTTGTCCTTTGGAAGGGGCGACATCTCCGGCCCTGTTGGGCTTAGGAAGCAGGGTGTTACAGTAGTGGATAAAAAGGGCATAGAAGGATGTGGGGCCCCAAAAGGAACAAGTTGACCCTTATATTACCATGCACTAGTAGCGGAGCGGGAATAGCCTAGACTAGAAATATTGGCCATACTCAGGATATCAGAAGAAGTGGTATCCTCTTTTAACTCTCTAGTGACATCAATAGTAGAAGCCTCAAAGACATAAGAGAGTAGTCGAAGAAAACGTAAGGTTTTGTTAGGGCTCATAGCATGTGTAGAAGCTAGTATTTCCTGGACAATTACACTACCTAGAGGTGCAGGAGCCGCACCCATACTATTGTGAAGCTTATATAAGATATAGACATCATAATTCCTAATCTCATTAAGGTTACTAGTGCGAGGCATAATATTAAAACTCACAAGATAAGCAAGAAGGCAATTAGTGAGACTAAGGTCATATAGATGAATAGATGCTCATTCAGGATTGGATGGGCGAGGAGTGACTTGGGCGGCTAAACGGTCTAGAGTTTGAAGAAGACTGAAGCTCAAATAGGCATACACCCAGTCAGTACCAAAGTGAATGTCCTCACCATCATCAATAAAGTGAAAAATAGTAGCTAGAGTGGAACGGGACACGATAATGGAAATGCCCTTAACACTACAATGAATCTTAGTGACCCAGATACCTCTATCCCCAATGTTAGCATAGAATATGCACCAACTCAGGGTAGTAACAAGGAGGAAGATGGGGAAGTGGTTCCCACCCTAGTCTTCGGAAAGGAGCAAGCAAATGAAAAGAAATATCAACCTCAGAATGGATGGTTTTCTCAATGATCAACTTGCATCGTTTGCGTTTCTCATACTATGCCCTACTGGCCTCATTCCGAAAATGGGGTAAAAGGGTGGGAGAAGAAACATGAGTGACTAGTGGGGTAGATGAGATGGTTGAGTGCGTCTAGTTGTGGCACTTTTACACTGAGCACCTGTCCCACTAGCTATGACAGGGATTGAGAAAATATAAAGGACTCTTAAATAGAGTGATCAATGAAAAAGCTAACAAAAACCCTTTCAATTCATCCAAAATTACCCTAAGGCCACTAGTCAAACAACACCCCCAAAAGAAAACAAAAAACAAACAGGGGCCGACACTATCAAGACCAGAATTTACGCGCATGAGTATGGAACCCAACCCACAATCACATCAACATTGCCCCACAGCCACAAGTTTTCTTGCCAAAAGTCCCACAAAATAAATGGACATCACATAAGATATACAAAGAGCACCCTATATGGTGGGAACACACCCCATGCTACACAAACTCAAGAGCAAACACAGGAAACAACAAGACCAAGTGAGGAAGAAAGAACAAATTTACCAATTGCAAGAGTTGGAAGCAGAACTGTGGCAGCAGCGAGAACACTCTGGGCACAGTTTCGGTGGTGAAACAGCAAAGAGAATAGACAGCCAATCGCGTGAGGGACTTGGGATGACAGAGGGATTTGGGGTAGTGTCTTGTGGAAACCACGACTGCATTCCTGCACCTGCTTGAGTGTAGTCCGGTACTGGAGACTTTCTATACGTTGGCAATTTATGTGTGCTTCAAAGACTTGAAATCGGCACCTGAATGGATGAGTTATAGAATCTAATCGACCGAGCTCATTCCCGCGCCGGATTGAGCTCGGCCTTAATTTTGGCACCGGAATGAGTTCGCAATGATTCCCACGTCGGAATTGCTGACTTCCGGTGCTGGAAACTTTTTGTTGGGCGTCAAAAAAGGAACACAATGGTGGAAAATATGTTCTATAAATCCAGCGCTGAAATTAAGGCAAACAGGAACCGAAAATTTTCTAGGGGCGTTTTGGGGTGTTCGATCCAAGGATCCCGTGCGGGATTTGATGGAACCCGGTGCTAGAATGTTTCTGGTGACAACTGGATTTGAAGTCATTTGGGTGCTATGAACATCATCAATTGAAGGAAAAAGGGAATGAAAAAGATAGAGGAATAAGAAATAAATAATAACTCTAAAGAAAATGTGTCTTACAACATGCATTAGGATGCAAACCAAGAAAGGATAACCTTTCTTATGGAATAGCGTCATCCACTCTTTATTTAACGACGCATTTGTTAGTGTTGTGCTCTAGAGGCAATCACTTGTACATTGTATATGACATATTTTATTTTAATAAAAGGCATTATTTATCTTACAGTTTCTTTTGTTTACTTTAAGTAATATAATTGTTCGATAAAGTCCCTAGTACAACATTGTGTTAAGAAAATTATGATAGAGATCATGATATGAGATTCCTACTACACTGGATGGTATTAGTACTTAAATAGTCCCTAGTCATAGTATTAATGAGACAGGACATCATTAATGTGTTAAGACTAGCATGTGTTAGACTTCCTTATTTGATCAGGCGGTGGTTCTCATTACCGTGAGTATTGAGATACTCAAAGTTAACACATGGATGCTTGTTAATGGAACAAGTTCATTGGATGACCTAGTTTTGAGATAATCACATGGATAACTATTTAGTACCAGTGATATAATCTCAATATAGCAAACATGCAAGTATCCTTAGACTTGAGATCTCCAAGGTTCTTTGTTTGCTGAGCCTTGTATTTTGATTCCAATCACCGGAGCTCGATCGAGGGCCGCCTATGGGATGGATATTAGGTACATGGTGAGATAAACGAAAGTAGTTGAGAGGGTCAATAAAGGATTCACCACTCCTAATAGTAGGGGTGAATATCTCACGGCCACTTGTAGGAATTACTACTCAAAAGTCCTTGGCCAAGGCAATTGTTTATTGGAAACAGTTCCAATTGATACACATCTAGAGTAGTGGGTTCCTGGTACAAGTACTATTGTATTCAGGCCAGAATTAATTCTGGAGGGAGTTGGCACTAATTCCGTACTCCAAACCGAATGAGATATTGTATAGTGAAAGGAGTTGATTGCACTGAAGTTTATTATTGAAGGGTTCATGTCAAGCCACTTGACTTCCTGGACTCTTGGGTGGTCATGATGTGTTGCTAGATACCGCTCATGATCTGGGAATATGGGTTTATTAATTGATGAATTAATAAACTAATCCTGATTAGAATTAATATGATTAATTCTAATTAATTATGGATTATTAATCTCATAGACGTTTGGATTAATTCATGTTCTCTACCAATTGACTGGGAAACCTAATAGGTCACACACAATCAAGGATTATATACTCAAGATGCTATTTGATAACAATGTGGGGTTAATTGAGAGAAAGAAACGCTGTTGTGGACAAATTATAATTAGTTATAATTTGTGGTACAAGTTGTAATTAAAAGAAATTGATATTTCCAATTACAATTAGGGAATTCTAATAGGATTAGAATTCTCAATTTTGGAAAAGGAATTTCGTGTGATATATAGTAGCTAATAACACACGAAAAACCCTAGCCAATAGCTGAAACACAACACACGATTCTCTCTTCCTTTGATCTCTCTTTCTCTCATTTTTCTTCGTAAAAGAAAAACCCTAGCCGCCATTAATTTTTGCTAGCACAGAAATTTTGGTGCTTGAGTATTCCTCTGTGTGAATTACTATTAAAAATAATCATACACTGTGATTATAGTGGGTAGACGACGTTCAACTCACGTGGAGGTTGATCACGAGGATTGTTGGATTGCGCCTCAACTTGAAGAAGAAAATTTTGTTCTTCGTACGATCACCCAAAGGTAAAAGTTGTTGCCTTTATTGTTGTTATGTCTTGTTTTCCACACATAGAAGAGTCCTAGGAGGGTATCTCGATTTATTTTTCATTACGTCGTATAGGATATGAGCTTGATATACCCAACAGTGGTATCAGAGATATGCTATGTGTGGTCTACGGACATTGTTTTGGCATGAAAAACTGTTTTCGTGTTTGTCTTTGTTTGCTGTGAAAATCATTTTCACTCGAGTCGAAATTGTTTCGATCTTTATGAGTTGGGTCCATAGCACAATATGATTGTGTTATAGTCACAGAGTATTTCGAAAAGATGCTTTCTTTGGTGCTGAAAAATTTCTGCAGAAAAACGTTTTCTTGCAACATGGATATTGCCCTCCGTTTCATCTTAATTTTCCGTTTTGATTTTGTTTAAACTAACAAATTGGTTGTTATTTATAGCTTCAAAATAGAAAATACAGCTGAGAATTGTTCTCACTGAAAATTTGCAGAAGAAGAAAGCACCAGAAATTGTTTCTGGAATTTTTTTGAAAACCGCCGCCATTGTTGCAGAACACAGGCTGCGCCAGCTCCGGCCTCCAAGCCGGCGCCGGTTCTATTCTGTTCGCGATGTCCAAAAATCGTTTTGGAAGAGAAAATTTTTTGGAAACCAAAATAGAGCCGGCGCCGGCTCTGGCTTCCGAACCGGCGCCAGTTTTGCTCTGTTTGTGACTTCCAAGTATTTTTTAAAAGAAAATGGGAATAGAATTATGGAAGGGAAAAATCTCATTTGATGAGAACGGGACCCAAAAACTATTTTCTCAAAATTAGTTTTGAGACAAACAATTTTGTATTTCAAAATGATGAATATAAAAATCTAAAATTAGTGTATCTTTCTAAAATAGTAATTTTAGAATTTGTTTTATCTTTCCAAAATAGTAATTTTGGAGACATAAAAGTATATGTTTATTTTGTTTAAGCATAGTCAATGGCATGGTGGATGGTTATGGACTAAAACCAATTATATCTGTTCATGCATTTTACAGTTTTGGTTTTTATGAAATAGGACCTGTGTGTCCTGCCTTCTCTAGAATTCTTGTGTAATTCTCTTCTCATCTAACTCCCCTCGAATGTAACTCGAGGTTTTCTCTCTTTAGGAAATTATGTAGTTAGCTTACATAGGTTAGATAGGAGTAGAATTATTTTATTCTGAAGATGGCAACCAAAACAAGGCGATGAGGTAAGACCTTCTACTTAAATCATGCATAAACACATAGGGTTAACTATATTAATTTAGGGTAAAGTCCATAACCATACCACGTAATCGCTTTATTACCATGATTATCAATTATGTGATTATTGATTATTATGCATGTCATTCAACGAAATCACTAAGAGGAACAAATCCCTCAGTTAATATTAAACCTAATTCCTTCCGTTAATATAGTAAGAACGAGAGTCCTTTTTCGAGACCAGGTTGTTGGGCAAATCCAAACCTACTTGACATTGGGCATGTTCAAGCTATGAAATTAAATTCCTGATTAATGGGTCGGGTTTAACTAAATTCTTTATCTCGGTTGGGCAAACTCAAGCATATAGAAATTTAGAGGAAAAATTAGGGTAGCCCAAAAGGCTTTAAGATTAAAAGCTGTTAATCACCCAATGATCCGGTAGTTACATACGATGTAATTGGTATTGAATACCTACCAATGAACTCAAGGATGGTTTATTGGGCAAACTCAAGGTTATTCTTGAGGAATTTGGATACCGGTCCACTAGGAAAGCTTCCAACGGGCTTTCTCGAATCAGTAGTGGGGACTATTAGTTTGACTAAAATAGTGGAGTAAAAATGCGTTTAATTAAAATCCTAATTATTTGCATATCATGTGCATATACAAGTAGCTAATTAATGTTCTCTATCTTTACATCTAGGTCACTTGCATCATGTCAACGAACTTGAACTTACGTAGCATTTTGAAAACCAACAAGTTAACCGAATCAAATTATCTCGATTGGTATAAAAATTTGAGAATCGTTCTCAAATCGGAAAAGTTGCTCTACGTGCTAGATGCTCCTATTCCACCACCACCAGCCCAAGATGCTCATGCTAATAAGCATGCTGTCCACAAGAGATACAAGGAGGATAGTGATACAGCATCATGTATTATGCTGGAATCCATGACTCCTGAGTTGCAAAAGCAGCACGAGCATATGGATGCTCAATCGATCATTTTACATCTTCGAGAGCTATTTGATACCCAAGCCAGAACTGAAAGATATGAGATCTTGAAGCAACTATTTTGTTGTAAAATAGCAGAGGGTTCTTCTGTGGCCACTCATGGACTGAAGATGCTGGGCTTGATAGAAAAGCTTGGATCTCTCGGGTTTGCAATGGATCATGACTTAAGTGTTGACTTAATTCTACAATCTTTGTCTAATAGCTTCTCACAATTTGTGATTAACTATCAGATGAACAAGATTAAGTCCACCATTCCTGAATTGATCAATCTTCTCAAAACTGCGGAGTCCTCTATGAAGAAGGATTCCAATGCGGTTTTAATGGTAGAATCTTCCTTTTCTAAGAAGAAAATTCAAAAGAAGAAGAAGAAGATTGCCATGAAGGCTAAAAGTGGTGTGAACAAGAAGGACGCAGCTACCAAGGGCTTATGCCATCATTGTGGGAAGATGAGCCACTGGAGGCGCAACTGCAAAGCCTACTTGGAGACCATAAAGGATAAGAAGCAGAAGGAGAAGCTTACAAGCACTTCTACTTCTTCTCCAGGTATGTTTATGATTGAGATAAATACTGCCTTTAGAAATAAGATATGGGTATTAGATATCGGATGTGGATCTCATTTGTGCAATAACTTGCAGGGACTAAAGAGCAATAGAAGGCTAGAGAAAGGCGATGTGGACCTACGTACTGCAAATGGGGCAAAGGTTGCTGCACTTGCTGTGGGGACATACGAGTTGAACCTGCCTTTGGGATTGATTCTAGAACTGAAAAATTGTTATTATGTACTAGTTTTAATGAAAAACATTATCTCAATTGCGTGTTTAGACTTATGTGGATTTCATTTAATATTTAAGAATAAATGTTGTTCATTCTCATTGAATGATATTCATTATGGTTCAGCAACTTTGGTTAATGGTTTATATGTTCTAGACTTGGACAATCCAATTCTCAATATAAACAATAAGAAACCTAAAATAGATAACTCTAACACCTCTTACTTATGGCATTGTCGTTTGGGCCATGTAAACGAAAATCGTGTTTCTAAGTTACACAAGCTTGGTGACTTAGGGTCATTTGATTATGAATCATATGGCACATACGAGTCTTGTTTACTAGATAAAATGACTAGAACTCCTTTTCTAGGAAAAGGAGAATGGGCTAAGGAGTTATTAGAACTCATACATTCTGATGTATGTGGCCCAATGTCAATACAAGCAAGAGGAGGTTATAACCATTTCATAACATTTATCGATGATTTCTCACGATACGGGTATTTGTATTTAATGAAATACAAATCTGAGGCCTTTGAAAGGTTTAAAGACTTCAAGAATGAAATAGAAAAACAACTTGGCAAAAGTAGTAAGACTCTAAGATCTGATCGAGGAGGAGAATACTTGAGTCAAGAGTTTCTGAGTTATCTTAGAGATAATGGGATATTATCTTAATGGACTCCGCCACATACACCTCAACATAACAGTGTATTTGAGAGAAGGAATCAAACCCTTCTAGACATAGTATGGACCATGATGGCTTCTGCAGACCTACCAAAATCATTTTGGGGGTATGCACTAGAGACTTCTGTTTATATACTAAACAGAGTTCCGACAAAATCGGTTGATACTACCCCATTTGAGATGTTCTTTGGTAAGAGACCAAAGTTATCTCACTTGCGAGTATAGGGTTGCCCTGCCTTTGTTAAAAGGCCACAGTCAGACAAACTTGATAGTAAGTCTAACAAGTGTTTGTTTGTGGGATATCCGAAAGAATCTTTCGGATATTACTTCTATTTACCCTTCGAAAACAAATTATTTGTTTCGAAGCATGCCGTCTTCTTAGAGAATGAGCACATGCTCAAGGGGGACAGTGGGAGTAAGATTGAACTTAGTGAAGTTCATAAGATCAAACAAACGAGTATCAACTGTCTAACCCCACATCTATTGAGAGAATAGATGAACCTTCTAATACACAATAACTTCGTAGATCTAGTAGGATACGCATGGCACCTGAGAGATATGGATTTTTCATTAGTGACCACAATAACGTATTACTCATAGATGAAAATGAACCTACTACCTACAAGGATGTTCTGAATAGTTCATAATCTGACAAATGGCTCGAGGCCATGAAGTCAGAGATGGATTTCATATACGACAACTAAGTATGAACTTTGGATGATCCACCCAAAGGAATTAAACCTATTGGGTGCAAGTGGGTTTTCAAGAAGAAAATGGACATGGATGGTAACTTAGTTACCTATAAAGCACGACTAGTGGCGAAGGGTTATCGTCAACAACAGGGTATTGACTATGATGAAACCTTCTCGCCAGTAGCCATGTTGAAATCCATCAGGATACTCCTAGCCATTGTTGCTGATTATGATTATGAGATTTGGCCAATGGATGTGAAGACAGCTTTCCTAAATGGAAATCTGACTGAGGAAGTGTATATAACACAACTTGAGGGTTTCACATCCAGTGATGGCACAAAGGTGTGTAAGCTGCAAAGGTCTATTTATGGATTTAAGCAAACTTCTAGGAGTTGGAATATCCGTTTTGATGAAACAATCAAAGAGTTTGGTTTCATTCAAAATATGGATGAGCCATGTGTATACAAGAAGGTTAGTGGAAGTGCAATTGTTTTCTTACTGCTTTATGTAGATGACATATTACCGATAGGAAACGATATACTTGTTTTGCAAACGGTTAAAGTTTGGTTGTCCAAACAATTCTCCATGAAAGACCTTGGTGAAGCAACATATATTCTTGGAATAAGAATCTATAGAGATAGATCCAAAAGGTTGCTTAGTCTTTCACAGTTTATATACATAGATAAAGTGCTAAAGAGGTTTAGCATGGATCAATCCAAAAAGGAATTTTTGCCCATGTCACATGGTGTAAGCCTTTCAAAGTCAATGTCTCCCAAGACACAAGGTGAAAGGGATCACATGAGTAAGATTCCATATGCCTCGGCAGTTGCATCTATCATATATGCTATGATATGTACTAGGCCCGATATATCTTATGCTCTCAGTTTGACGAGTAGATACCAATTCGACCCTGATGAGAGTCATTGGGTGGCTATAAAGAACATCCTTAAGTACTTACGAAGGACTAAGGACATGTTCTTAGTATATGGAGAAGGTGATTTGAAAATAAACGGGTATACTAATGCCAGTTTTCAATATGATAAAGATGATTTCAAATCACAATCCGGCTACATGTTTACGTTGTGCGAATGGGCAATAAGTTGAAAAAGTTCCAAACAAGAGACTATTGCCGACTCTACGACAGAAGCTGAGTACATAGCTGCTTCTGAAGTAGCTAAGGAGGCTGTTTGGATCAAGAAGTTCGTGATGGAACTGGGTATGGTTTCTAGTGTTGTTGGTCCAATAACTTTGTATTGTAACAACAACGGAGCTATTGCACAAGCAAAGGAGCCGCGGTCTCACCAACGATCCAAATATGTATTGCGATGCTATCATCTGATCCGGGAGATCATAGACAGGAATGACGTAAAAATAGAGAGAGTTCCCATGGATGAGAACATAGTTGACCCGCTTACGAAAGCACTATCCCAAAAGAAATATGATTGTCATGTTGAGTCATTCGGTATTAGATACATGAATGTTGGCTCTAGTGCAAGTGGGAGTTTGTTAGTGTTGTGCTCTAGAGGCAATCACTTGTACATTGTATATGACATATTTTATTTTAATAAAAAACATTATTTATCTTACAATTTCTTTTGTTTACTTTAAGTAATATAACTGTTCGATAAAGTCCCTAGTACAACACTGTGTTAAGGAAATTATGATAGAGATCATGATATGAGATTCCTACTACACTGGATGGTGTTAGTACTTAAATAGTCCCTAGTCATAGTATTAATGAGACATGACATCATTAATACGTTAAGATTAGCATGTGTTAGACTTCCTGATTTGATCAGGTGGTGGTTCTCATAACCGTGAGTATTGAAGTACTCAAAATTAACACATGGATGCTTGTTAATGGAACAAGTTCATTGGATGACCTAGCTTTGAGATAATCACATGGATAACTATTTAGTACCAGTGATATAATCTCAATATAGCAAACGTGCAAGTATCCTTAGACTTGAGATTTCCAAGGTACTTTGTTTGTTGAACCTTGTACTTTGATTCCAATCTCTGGAGCTCGATCGAGGGCCGCCTATGGGATGGATATTGGGTACATGGTGAGGTAAACGAAAGTAGTTAAGAGGGTCAATAAATGATTCACCACTCCTAATAGTAGGGGCGAATATCTCACGGCCACTTGTAGGAATTACTACTCGAAAGTCCTTGGCTAAGGCAATTGTTTATTGGAAACAATTCCAATTGATACACATCTAGAGTAGTGGGTTTCTGGTACAAGTACTATTGTTTTCGGGCCAGAATTAATTCTGGAGGGAGTTGGCACTAATTCCGTACTCTAAATCGAATGAGATATTGTATAGTGAAAGGAGTTGATTGCACTGAAGTTTGTTATTGAAGGGTTCATGTCAAGCCACTTGACTTCCTGGACTCTTGGGTAGTCATAATGTGTTGCTAGATACCACTCATGATTTGGGAATATGGGTTTATTAATTGATGAATTAATAAACCAATCCCGATTAGAATTAATAGGATTAATTCTAATTAATTATGGGTTATTAATCTCATAGACGTTTGGATTAATTCATATTCTCTACCAATTGACTGGGAAACCTAATAGGTCACACACAATCGAGGATTATATACTCAAGATGTTATTTGATAATAATGTGGGGTTAATTGAGAGAAAGAAACGCTGTTGTGGACAAATTATAATTAGTTATAATTTGTGGTACAAGTTGTAATTATAAGAACTTGATATTTCCAATTACAATTAGGGAATTCTAATAGGATTAGAATTCTCAGTTTTGGAAAGGGAATTTCGTGTGATATATAGTAGCTAATAACACACGAAAAACCCTAGCCAATAGCTGAAACACAACACACGATTCTCTCTTCCTTTGATCTCTCTTTCTCTCATTTTTCTTCTTGAAAGAAAAACCTTAGCCGCCATTAATTTTTGCTAGCACAGAAATTTTGGTGCTTGAGTATTCCTCTGTGTGGATTACTATTAGAAATAATCATACACTGTGATTATAGTAGGTAGACGACGTTCAACTCATGTGGAGGTTGATCACGAGGATTGCTGAATCGCGCCTCAACTTGAAGAAGAAAATTTTGTTCTTCGTACGATCACCCAAAGGTAAAAACTGTTGCCTTTATTGTTGTTATGTCTTGTTTTCCACATATAGAAAAGTCCTCGGAGGGTATCTCGATTTATTTTTCGCTGCGCCATATAAGATACGAGCTTGAGATACCCAACAGCCTTACCTAGACCGGATTACTTAAATGTATGAAGCATGTAACTCACTTTATTCCTCTCCAGATTGTCACCAAAATAATGCTTGAGTCGCTGCCTGTTCACTTTAAATGTTCCTGAAGGCCCATCAAAAAACTCAACCGCACCGTAGGGCAATACTTTAGTGATAGTGAAGGGGTCGGACCATCTAGATGTGAGCTTACCCGGAAATAATTTAAGCCGCGAATTATAGAGTAAAACTTGTTGCCCAACTTCAAACTCGCGCCGAAGAATGTTCTGGTCATGAAGCCTCTTGGTTCGTTCTTTGTAAATGTGAGTATTCTCATAGGCTTCCAGACAAAGTTCTGCCAGCTTATTCAATTCCAATGCTCGCTGTTCACTGTAGCTTTCAAATCACAATTTAAACGCTTTAAGGCCCAGAAAGCTCTATGTTCCAATTCAACTGGCAAGTGGCAAAGTTTTCCAAAAATTAGACGATACAAGGTCATACTTATGGGAATCTTACATGCAGTCCCATAAGCCCATAATGCATCATCTAATATTAAAGACCAATCAGTTCGTGAGGTATTAACAGTCTTTTCAAGAATCCTTTTTATTTCACTATTAGACACCTATACTTGACCACTTGTTTGAGAATGATATAAGGTGGTGATAGGGGTTAAAATCACCATTCTTTTCCTAATTATTTGATGTTATTTTAAGATACATTTATTGTAATAACTAGGCATATTACCTCCTATTTGATATTTTGCTTGTAAAAGGTATTTTTAGAAAATATGTACAGTTTAAGTAACAATCGAGCAGAAAATGCACAAAATCAGAATGCACCTGGCGCCAGGCCCAGCCAGTGGACCAAGCACCAGGTCTATTCTGTCCAGCAACAAAGATTGAACGAGCTTCAAAGATTCTTTTAGAACAGACTTGGTGCCAGGTCTTGTGAAACCCCAGTCGAAACCAACCTTAGAGTAAGGGGATTGGAATACATATCATATTTTATTGCATGTTTAAATATATTTTTATATGATTTTATGTGCTTTGGAATTGTGTGTTATAGTCTCGAGGGCTTGGTTATGTTTATTGAGTAAGAAGGGCAAAATGGAGATAGCTTGAGGATTAAATAGGAAAAATATTTTAGAGAGAAAATAAGAACAAGAGTTGTTGTGGTGTAGTGGTTAGAGCATTGGAATTAATTCTTGAGGTCTTGGGTTCAAATTCCATTATTGGAGTTTTAGCATGATTAAATTTTATTTTTGCTTGGGTAGGTGGTATTTTCAGCCTTAAGTGCTTTAGAGTAGAGTAAAGGTGTTGTCTTAGGGGAGACATGATAGGAGTATCATAATCCTATTCTTGTACCCTACAAAAATTCCTAAGGGAATTCATTTCTTCTTGATCTTTAATTTTTCCTAATTTTCAACTCGTTAGATTGGACAAATTTGTTCTAGCCAATTTCATTCCAAAAATTTCAGTAAAATACTGTGGCCTTGAAGGTTCAAAATGTCTTAGTGAAAGACATCTTATGGACCGAAAATGTGGAAGAGATGGGGAAGGTTCCAAGAGAATTAATTTCCCTAGTGAACCTTCAAAACTTCACTCTAGTTAGGTTCATTTTCCTTCATGTAATGATCTGAAATTTTTTCAGCTTTTTGTGCATGCAAAGTGTTGAAATTCTCAGCCATTATTCCCTCCCAAATGTTGCCAGAAAATGGCCCTTTTGATTAGCTTGAAATCTGAAATTTTCTGGCCATTTTCGGACTGCACAAATGTTGTGCAAAACCAGAAAAATTTCTGGGCAAAATTGCAGCTTAGGTGGTCTTAAACCAAACTGTTTCCTTCCAGTTTTCTCCCAACTCCTTAGCCACGTTTTTCCTCCATGAAGCAGGCTGGAAACCAGCCATGAAAGGCCTCTGAAATCTCCTTTAAACTCCCTGCAACCTGGCTGGAAAATGGCAGCCGAAACTGCCCAGAAAAATTCCAATAATAGCGAAAATTCTGTGCAGTAATTTTCCAACTTTGCTGCCTAATTCAGCCCTGGCCGAAACTCCATCTTTCTTCTGCACAAACCACTCTTAAACAGCCATGAACTGAACTCCATTATCTTCCCCAAGTTTCTGCACGAAAATCAGACATAGCTGCCTGAAAATATCTCCAGCAAATCACTGCAATCCTGCCTTGATTGGATACCAAAATTCCAGTCATAATAATGTAGCAACCTTCCATAAAATGTCCCTCAAACAACCAGACATTTCATTCACCATTGTACCCCCTCTTTTCGGCCACCATTACCCTCCTTCAATCAACTTTCATCCAGCAGAAATCCTAGCCAGCAGTCGGCCATAACAGCTTCCAAAAGGCTTCCATTGAACAAGATATTCTTGCTATATTTTGTTTCCAAATTTAATTCCCAAAAATATTTTTTTAAGATTTCAACAACCAGCTTTTCCTTTTTCCTTTCAAACCAGAAAATCATCTACCTAAAACACTCTAGCAATTTGGTCACTCTCTCCCTCATAATTTTGGCCAGCATTAACTAAAATTTCTCCATTCTCTTCAACCTTCAAGCACACAAAGAACACCAAGAACAACTACTCCTTTCTTTCGCCTAATACCTCTCCAAACTACTTCAAACTTCTTTCAAAAATTTCAGATTTCATCTACTCACTACTGTGAGTCCATCCATACCATTTTTAACATCAAACTCCAAAATCCAACTTGCTCTTTTGAATAAAAAATCAGAAATTTTGTGAAGGCTCAAGAACACCTTCAAGGTAGGTTTGTTCAAACAACTTCATCTTCTCTAATCTTTTATCTCTAATGAATATATATATGAATAATCATGCTAATGGATTCTCTTCTTCTCTTTTCTCTCTCTCTCTTGGCCGAACCTCTCTCCTTCTTGGTCGAATGGCTCTTCACCAATGGTCATGCTTTCTTCATCTCTCTTGGACGAATCTAGGCATCTAGGAGTTGAGATCCATTCAAAACTCCTTCAAGGTACTCACCAATCAAGTAAGTCCCCTCAACCCTCTTTTTAGACTCTAGATTCATGTCTCTAGAGTGATATTAGAAGGAGATGGGCTATGATTTTGGTTTAAGCATGTGTTGTTGTGATGAGTTGAATTCGAAGCATGAATGGATGTGTGTATATGATAGAGATGGGGTTGATGCATGTGATGATTATCTTGGATGATATTGTAGTGTTTTTAGGGTTTAATGCATGTCTCCATGTCTTTGTGATCAAGTATGCTAGAGATTATGTCACCTATGGTGAATAGGATTTATATTCGTATATGATCATTAAAGCCATGATTATGTTTATGCTAGTAGATGTTGGATCATGCCTTAATAAATTTAGATCTATGCCTATATGTATGATTTGGATGATTTGATGAATTGAAGGGGTGTATATGTTCATGATTGTGGTTAGCAATAAAATTATGATCATGATCTAGTTGTCCATAAGTTAAATTTTATTTCTTCAATAAAATGTTTAATATTATGAATTTTGCTAGTAATTTCGAAAAACCCTAGGAAGGGTAGATTTGGATTATTATATATATAATAAGGATATTTTAGTCAAATAAATAATGGCTTTACTAGAAAATAAAATATATATAGATATTATATAGAATGATAATATCAAATAAAGCATTTTATGAAAATAATCATAATAAGTAAAAATATTAATTTTGTAAGTTTTATATTCATAAATATCATTAAAATTTATTATCTTTCTTTTAATCAAAACCTGTTAAAATTTATTTATTGGCTTGCAATCAAGACCCATTAAAATTTATTTCCAACTAATTTTTGCTAGCAATTATTTTCAAACAATTAATTATTAATAAATCATTATTTTACCTAATACCACTTAGGACTCTTCATCAAATAAACTCTAAATCTTTCTTAGCAAGATTTAAACATTCAACTTATTAGTACCTATTTCCCAAAACTCTAATTATTTTAAATATCAAATTAGACTTAGCTTGCTTATAAACCCTTTTATTTATTATTTGGCCTTAAAGCTTAGGACACTAGGATCATGGTAGTAGTGAGTTGAGCTAGTTTTATTTGTGAAAGTGGATCTTGGGTTGAGATTGATTGTGATTTATATTTACCTCGGACGAGGTTGGGTCAGCAATTGAAGATCTTTATTTTATCTTGAGCTAAGGATCAAGTAAGCTCCTGCATAAAACCTGATTGATGTAAAGCTGTTTATTACAGCAAGCCAAATGTAGAGTGTATGGACACTCATTTTTGTAAAGGCAATTGAGGATTGACTTCTTCCTTATTTCAGTAAAATGAATTATTTGAAAATACATAAGCAGATTTACTCAAACTCAAAATTCTTTCTAAAACTGATTTTGACAAAGACTTTGGAAACCCTTAATTGCCATTTTCATGTGAAACTGTGTTTTGTTCATTTTTCCCAAGTGGGATACGTTCGTTGAGTACTCAATAAGAGTGGACTACTAGGACTAGTCTTTGAAGGGTTAGGGTGAGTCTCTCAGTAGGTGGCCACCTCTGATGGATGAGTCCTTCCCGGATAAGATGTCAGTCCAGTAGGTTGTGCCGGTCCGAGCTAGCAGTTTTTATTTTAGTCAAGTGATTGTGTTTTGTCGGAATGGACACCCGGTTGTTGTTTGGGTATAGAGAATGAGGAGTATCTTACCCGGTAAGTCGATCACCTACCTTTTGTCAGTCTGCACAAAGTGTCGGCATTCTGACCGGTTATGGGGCCCAACGTGTGGTAACCCATGATCCTTTCTTTTGAGTAATTGATTTTAATAATTATGTATGGCTGGAAGCCAAAACGTCACTCTTGATTTTAACTAATGTTTATTGCTTTCCAGTAATTCTCTTATAAAGATTTTATACTTTGCATTCACAAACTGTTTTCACTCGATACTCAAAGTACACACGGACTTATTGAGATTTTTGTCTCATCACCATTTTTACCATGATTTCAAGTCGATCCTGTTGTGGGGATAAGTAGCTAGATATTGTCTGCCTTGGAAGATTTTTGCTGATAAGTTATTTTGTGTAATGCTTTGGGGAGATGAAAGTGGATAAATTTTATTATAAATTTATTTTTTGTATTTATGGATATATTCTTGGATTTATTCTTGGGTTGTAATAAGTTTTAAGTTAAAGTATTATTTTTATTCTGCTATTTTATTTGTGTGACCTAGTTATAAAGACCCCTTGTCCTATGGACGGGGCGACTTCCCCGGCCCTGACGGGCCTAGGTAGCGGGGTGTTACAGGTCTGGTAAGTGTACCTGGTGCCGGGTCCATTCTGTATTTGATTTTCTACTATGTTGTTATCATGGAAAAGAAAACCTCAAGATTGTTTCTTTTTTAATAGACTTATCTAACTTTTCATTTGTGTTTTGTTATTTTTATATTTGGACTTGCTCAGTCAACCCCTGCTGATAAGGAAGCAAAAAAGAAGGTTAGGCTTGCAAGGTCTACACCGGGTCCAAAGACTGATCAAGTGGAGGAAGACAAAAGGAAGTCTAGGGTAATTAGGTTAGTTAAGTAAGCAGTTATATCTACTGCCCATTGTAAATGTTTGTTGAGGTGTTGATATTTTGACTCGGGCATGTAATATGTCTTTTGAGATTTAATTTAATATAGCTTAATGTTATTTTCAGGTTTTCACAAAATCAATCAACTTCCTTATTAGCCACAAACAACAAAGGACAAATTGAGACGGTAGATTATCTTATATGTATTATATAATTAATTAATGAGGGCATGTTTCTTCATAAGATAAAATGTTCAATTCTAAATTTTAGAAGACATCTAATCTTGGCAAAGCTGTGTTGGTTCATAAAGTGTAAACCTTGGTTCTTAAAAGTAGATGTGCTTAAATACTAGATTTTATTAGCGAGATTTCAGGTCCTTGCATTTGCAATTACCATGTAAATGGTTTCGTCATGTGATGTGATTTCTTATGTTGAAAAAGAAGTCTTTCATTTTCAACGCGCATATTCCTCAAGAAATATTGAGTTTTTGAACCTGAATGGTTGTCAGAAGATACCTTATGAGGGAATTGACCTCTTAACAAGCATGGCACTGAAATTTAAGGCTTTTTCCATCTATTGGAATGTTACGTACTTTGAGGCATTCTTGATTCTTTTTTACTATTGTAGACCTAATAATGAAAGGTTCTGATTAAAACCTTCTCATTGTCAATAATGTGGATTATTCATATTCAGAGTTATAGAGGTTGGAATTAAGCATTTGGTAAGGAACTGCAAACTATTAACTAATTTGAATTTGAGCGACTGTAAGGTATATCAATTCTATCCATGTACTGGTATTTGAATTTCATAGCATCATGCATATAAATGTTCTACTACTTTCTGATAGTTCTTTGATATATGTTGTTTTTTCTTGAGAGTTGTAGAATATTATGAATCAAAGTTTGCAGCTAAGTGCCCAAAATTATCCAAAATTGGAATCATTAAACCTCACTAGGTATAGATGCTGGCATATGCCATCTTATTAGATTAGAAAATGCGAAAAAAAAGGTGAGTATTGCCTAGCAACTAAATGATTACTTGAACAATAATTTGTTCTATAGCTCAAAGTCCTTTAGGGACAGTGAGGAATTTTCTTTTCCAAAAAGGCATTTGAATAAGAGAGTGATTATTTAAACTTTACGATATTCCCATAGGTAATTAAGTTATAAAAGTCTTTTTCCACCAAATTAGACATGTGGTTTTTGCAGGATTTGTAAGTCATACAACACTTTAATTCAGTTACTCTTACAAAATATATAAAGTTGGTGAACTAAAGTAGGAGTCTTACTTTTTGGCAATGCCTCACTTCAAATCCTTTGGGATGTCATTAGGTCTATCAAGTTAACAAATTCATGTTTATAACAAGTACTGGTCAAATGCTCATCTCTTTAGTTTTTGAATATTTATGCCTTATCTAGGTAATCATTCTTAGCTCTTTTTATCCGTAAGTATGACTTTCATATGCATCACAAATTTCTCTATTGGAGCTGAAACTATGCCTTGATTGAGCTTGCCCTGTTTCTTTTGTGTAGCTTTATTGGTGAAGTATACAAGAAGATATCTCTCTTGGATTAAATTAGGTTTCTAGATCTCTGTGGTGCTCAAGTATATCTTTATTTAAAACTCACTCATTGGTATTTGTAGTATAGCCAACTGCAGGAAGCTAATTTCCATCAATTGGACATGGAATGTTGAATACCAACACCCACATGATTCGTTGTGAGCAAACAAAATTCTTTGACATATTACTGAGTTAATCTTTTTTATATAGGTGCATATGTTTCACTGATGTTGGGGTAATAGCTATTGTTCAAAACTGCAATTCTCTTGAACTTTTTAGGTAAATCTAGAAGTTGAAAATTTATTAGAATATAATATTGTCATGATTGATAGAATCTCTTTCAGAGCTTGGGATTGAAATTCATTTAGTCACTAGAAATGCACCTTATAATAGTGCTTAGGAATATGGTTTTAGCATTTTTAACATGTGGTAAAATGTGTACACATTGAATTTGAAAGTATTGGCTTGATAAACTCTAGGCTTACAAGAGATTGGTTGGGTAATCAATTTGTATGCTACTTCGTACATTACTCTAAAATTAGTTTCTTAACTTGGCTGTAACAGTTATATTCTAATTACCTAACTTTGTCTTCACTAATAATACAGCTTGTTTGTGATTACTGAGTGACCGATAAGTGGTTGGAGGCCCTTTCTGATCATTACTCAAGTACACTTACAACCCTTAATGTGAATGGCTGCATTGGCATCAAGGTATTTTGATTTTTTTTTTTTGTTACAATAACATACCTGTAATATGCTTTTGTTTCAGTTCATGGTCATCATAATTTGTTTATATTGCAGTAAGCGTACACTTTATGAGCTTATAAATGCACAACTTATATTGCTTTGGGTGCAGTGACGGACACATGAAGAGTTTCTTCAATTGTTCCCAAACCTGAAGTGCTTCAAAGTGCACAAAGCTTAAAATATTTAAACAAACATATTCTCTCGCATCAAAGTGAGTGTCTTGAGGGTAGTTTCAAAGTGATTTGAGAAATAAACTATCCACAATTTAAATGCATACCTTGCATAATTAGAAGTAAAATCAATCCTTCATCATTGTTTGGTACTCTATTCAACCTTTAAGGTTGAAGTTCATTAAGGTTTATTTTCAGCTTATGGTTTTGGATTTTAAAAATTAAGTATATCTTGATCAATAATTTTCCCACTGCGTGGAAATATGACTTGACTTAATAAATCTCCAATTTTGTTAAGCTCTGAATTAATTGTTCAGTATATATGATGATGATGATGATGTATGAAGTAGATGAGACTAGCATATGCCAAAAAAAAAAGGAAATTATTCCCTTTGTTATAGTTTCCTTGCATTTGTAGTTTCACTGAAACTCATATACAACTTCATATGAATAATGAGATATTTTTTCAAGTGGAGAAAAATTCTCTTAGATGTAGTATTCTAAAGACTTTTATACTGATAGACTCATTTCTACGTGTTTATCTTGATGTGTTTGTTTAATTATTAGGCAAAATTTTTATGTTTATAAAATTAATTTTTTTTTAAAAAAAATTATTAATTGTACATAATCTCCACATATAGCGTGGAGGCATCCACTAGTTTAGTTTATATATAATTTGGTAACTTTTCATCCTAACATAACACTATTATATATACTTTGCTCGAGACTCTTTATTTCTCCTATTATATTAAGCAATTTATACATATTTATTTTTTAATAAGGATATCAATTTCCCTACTTAAGTGGGTAGCTCTGTTCTATTGGATTGGAAATTTCTTCAGCTGAAGCAGGAATAGGACCGGAAACGAGTCCGGTCACTCATCTGCTAGGAGGGAACTCTGTCAAGTCTGTCTTGTATTTTTAACTTTTTTTTTATATTTATACTTTTATATATTATGTTAACACACACATATATAAATATACACATATTTTTAAAAAATACATATAAATATATATATATTTTTATAAAAGAAATGATTATTAATATATTTTAAGAATATACTATCATAATTTAAAATATAATATATGGTTAAACAGATCTAAATTTATTTTTTTAAAAAAATAAATGATTACATTTAGTTCAAGAGAAATGCAGTGTTTTTTAAGATTAATTTAAATTATTATGAAATGATTTTATATTTTATTTTTAAAGTAAAACGTAAGAAATGATTAATTATAGAAAGCAAATAATCTTCATATTTGATTTTTTTAATTTTAAAAGTTTCTATAAATTTTGAATAAATGAAATTATATGGGGGGAGATTTAAGTTTTTAAAATTGTACTATATTTTCATAATTTATCATTATATTTTATTATTATTGAGGTTGTATTGATATATATTTTATTTGTTCTTTGAAGTTGTATTTTAAAACTTAATTATTTTATTGTGGATTTTTAAAATGTAAATTTGTTGAATTTTATTAATATAGATTTTTTTTTCAATTTATTTAAGTTTTTAGGTTTAATTAATAGGATGGAGGGAAAATGATTTTGTCCTCGAACCAAGGCTAAGAATCTCCATCTCTACTAGCTGTGGAAATCGATGGAGATTTGCCCTAGATCCCGGCCAGTCTAGTTGGTTGCCATCCATCCCTTATATACTCACAATCAATTTTTCTTGGTTTGCAAAATAAAAATCAAGCGAAGGATTTTTGCAATTAGTATAATACACCTTCCCTGTTTATGTATTACAATTAAAAAGTTTTGATATTTTATTTTATTTTTTACATTGAAAAATTTTAGATATCATTAATATTAATTTTATTACTATATTTTTGTATTAAATAATATTAAAAAATAAAAATATAATAATTTTATAGAGAGTTGAGTAAACAAAATAAAAAAATAATTATGAAGAATATTAAATCTAAAACTTTTGAAATATATAAATAAAATTGTATGAATTTAAAAGATTAACTAATTTTTTAAAATTATGTAAAATAATTAAATATGACATATAAATACAAACGGAGGAAATAATTACTAAATGAAAACTTCCTTAGAATCTTTACCTCACTCGAAAATTCACACTTTTAGCACTGCATGTCAGAGAATAAAATTAGAGTTTGGCCATTCTACCTCAACCTCAATTTTCGCTAAAAGGGGAAAAAGGTGAAAAAAATATTTTTAAAAAAAAGAAAATGCGGTAGGACAATGACAGTGGGAGGATGAGTTTCAAAAAAAGAAAAGGAAACAGAGAATCCAAAGCCTGCATAGTCGTAGCCTTTGAAGAAAAATGTTTGAACTAATGGGGTTGGGAGCATATATTTATGTATGAAAAGTATGTAATTGTTTATCGATTAAAATTAAAATAATTTTAAAATAAAAAATTTAAGTAGCATCTGAATTATTTAAAATGATATTTATACTATTAAAATATATCAATCTTATTGATCAAGTGATTATTATGTGATATCTTTTGAGAGTATTTTTATCTATTAAAAGAAAAAAAACAGATGAATTCAATACAACAAACCAAGAATAATTTTTATGAATTTACCATATATTTTGGAATCAATCTACACCTAAAATTCATATATTGGACATTTACCTTTAATATAAACAACGAAATTAATGAATATTTACTTTATCAATAGTTTAAAAAAATATCAAAATTTAGTTGTTCATTATCATAAGTTGCGAACCTTCTTAAAAGATTCTTGTCCGTCCTTAGAGGTTATAAAAATGCTTACCTTCCCACAATGGCAAGTGGGCAATGGAAGACTTCAATTTCTAGGCATTTTCAAATTACAGTGCCGTATTCTTGGTTTTTTTTTTTTAGGAGGTTGAAATATAGAGATATGTTGAGGGAAAAAAAAGGAAGAAAAGAGTAAGTGTTTTAAAAATAGTGTTATGGGTTCTATTAAAGGGAAATAGTTGACCTTCATGGAATAATATGTAAGGACAAAAATACCTTTATATGATTGATAGAAAAAGTAATTAAATCGTCAAATTTGATATAAGTGCAAAACTAAGACATTTTAATAATATGAATGTTATTTCTAAACTTTTTTTATTTAAATATAAAATTTAGAATTTCAAATAATTTAAGTACTATATAAATTTTTTATCTTAATTAAAAATTTTATAATGATACCACAGTTGCATGTCAAAAGTTCTTTGAAGAGAATTACGGTTATTTTATCGTATTAAAATATATTCATTAAATTATTATAATTATTATTTATATAGTTATATCTATTTAATAAATTATGAGTGATATTGTAAATAAAAGTATTTATATAATTATAATTATTATTTATAATTTATCACATAATTTTTATACATCAAATCAAATTTCGTGAATCCAGAGGGAGTGGGACTGTAATTTTATCTTTATTGAGCAAGTTGAGAAGAATTAGTTGTACAAACTGCAGAGTCATTAATCTTCCAAAGTGATGAAAGTGACATCTTCTCTTCAGTCCTCGTTTCCAGAGACTCCCATTTTATTGCCACTTGGACATGGGAGGGCCCTTTTGATCGGTGTTCTTTTGAGGCATTGACACGTTGTAATTGTACATATAATGGAGAAAAGGGCTTCCATTATTAGGGTTATCTGGATCCAATTCTAGCAGCGTGCCAATGCCTTTTATATATGGGATGGGGACAATAATTGATTCATCAAAGATAGCAGCCTCTCACGTCCCACATACCACCATTTGTGTACCAAACAATTTTGTAAGGATTGGGGACTGCAAGCAATTACTTTTTAAGTCCTGCTTCCATTCTATGGCTAGGATTGTTGGTTGTAGATTCGATTACATCCTTAGTTAAGCATGTATAAGAACGGCATTGGGTTGAATTTATAAATTCTCAAGTTTGATTCTATTTATTTTATTTAAAAATTAAACTCAATATAAAAATCTTAAAGTTTGAATTTAATTCAAAGTTTTCAAAGTCAAGCATAATCCAATTAGTAGGAGGGCTCTTAATTTTAGAGATTTAATTTGATTTAAAAAAGTTTATAAGAAAAAAAGAGGGCAAGTTTGATTATTTTAATTGATCAATTTTTTGATATCCTTAAATTTTGGTTTGGTTTCCGTACGACCAGTCTAACCAAACCAATTCGGTCATGTGTTTAACGGGTGAAAAAACAAATCTTTCTAGCTCAAGTTTTCTTGTGACTGACACATGGAGGATAAACGGAGAGAGAGATGGAGTGGCCATTATATGGTGGAAGTGAGACAAGTTATTGCCTTAAACATTGAACGTGACTTACCTAGTACAATGACAACCACCAAGAAAACAAGAAAATGATCAAGATTCCATGCATGTAGAGAGAAATTTAAAAAGAAAAAAAAAATGATTCCATTGCGTGGTATGAGTCAAGAAAATTTACAACGTAGAGGAAAGTTGTGAATACTATTTCAAATTGAGCATAATATGTCTAGTCTCGCATAAATTAAGTAAAAATAGATATTAATAATGATAAAGTATATACTTGTGTTCTGGTCCTAGTGGATATTAAAAAGGAAAAAGAGATACCCTTTTTCTCTCTTTTTGGGCTCTGTGGAGGTCACCGAATGGTTTGTGCCAACATTAAACTTTTTTGGCTAAATTTTGCTGTAAAATTACTCCCTCTGTTATAAGGAAAAGGGTGATGCAACAAAAATAAAAAAACAATAAAAAAAAGAGGGAGGAGGGAAAATCTTGAAGATATGTTTTCTATATTAAATTCTTCTGCTCTTTATGCGATAACATATAATCTTGGAAATCTCCAATTTGTTTTTTTAAGATTTATTTGTCGCATAACCTTGTATGTAAATATTTCGAAAGCATTCATGACAAAAGTTAATGAATATAGTTACTCTATTTTGTAATTCTATTATGCACTAAAATTTTTCATACCAATCATTGACGGAATTTGTGATAATGTGAGAATATTTGATGAGAAGTAGTAATATGTTTTAGATTCAATTTACATTTTTATCCTTAGAATATATAAAAAAATATTATAATTTTAGAAAACAATTATTAGAGGATTGACTGTAGCTGACATATAGTACATTTCTTCTACACAACAATGGAAGTTTCATTTCCTTCCTTCGTTCCAAGTGAAAAGTGCAGCTCTTCAAGATTTGAAGCTTCACTCATTGGCATTTTGACTATTTAATGCACTTTTAAATGATTTACCTCTTACTGTTCCTTAGTGTCTAGTTGTATTAATGCTTGCCCAGAAATGCTATCCATGTGGCTACCCATTAAGAGGTTGGTGCCAAAAATCTTCCAATACGTGTAAGTGTTTCAATAACATTTCATAATCAAGTCATGAATACAATAGATTCAAATTAAGACCAAATTGGCAAGAGCAATGTTGTTAAGTAATAGTAGTATATTTTTATCATTATTGTTTAAAAGAAAAAAAAGATAGTTTCTGCATCCGTAATTTAAAAAAAAAAATAATAACTATTGTATACTAAGCACACCACTAAGATGTACATGTCAAACTTCAAACCGTCTTTAATATTCTATTTGATTAAATAATTCATGTAAAACCAAAAGTGCAGCATGTTTAGTTGCTTACCAATAATAAGTCGAAGAAAATTCTTCTATAATTAGCAAATGCTACTTAGATAACTTCCCATTACCATTGGTACTAGTACTAGCTAGCATATTTGGAGTCATTTTACATTCCCTTTTGTGGTTGGAAACATTGAAGGATCATCCACGAATGGATGAAGATAAACAATAGGTTTTTAGTGCGAAGTTTTGGGTGGAAAAAGTAGACAAAAGACACAAATTATAGGAGAGGAACATGGATGGAGGTTGAGCAAAAGTGATAATTGGGGGGGGTGGGCCAGAAATGTTTCAACAGTGTATAAATAAGTCAGTCTTGAAGGGGTTCTATGGGAAGGGGGTAAATCATTGCTCATCTGCTATTTATCAGCACTGTCCTACTCCTTTTTCACCTTGGGATCCTATGGACTATCTTGGTCTCATTCTCAAATTGTCTTGCAAGTTCCAATATTAAGTAGAGACTCTTTCTTCATATCCCACTTCTTGTTGAATCCAAAAGCTCTTAACTTTTTAGATCAGCCTGTAACGGTATGTCTCTCTCTCTCTTGCTGTTCCTTTTTCATCTTTTACTATTTTGGTCTGGAAAGATATGAATATGGATTTGATCTTTCGCGGAATCAGCTCTAGATCTTCAATTTTCAAGATTGGGATAATTCTGGGTTTTTTTTTCTTGCCTCTTCTGATACTAATTTGATTCTAATATGAAGTCCTTAGGTTTTGTTTTGCATTTGGTATTTGTTAGTGATGTATCTTGATGGTAGGCTCTGTTGGATCTTTACAAATCATTTGGGTCGGTTTAGTTTGTTGTAGAATCTATTGTCTTGCTGCTTTATCTTTTCCTCCGGTGTTTAATTATCTTTTGAAAATTTTGTATTTTGTCTTTCTGAGAAGCAAAGAAAACATGAAACGTCTGGTGCTTATAAGGATCTCAATCCAAAGAATTGTGTTCTCAAGGTTCTTGACCTAAAATATCTGTTCTTCCCCCTCGCCAGCTAGAGCTAGTACCGTTACTTCTTTCCCTTTTTCTTTGGGAGGAAGGAGAAAAGGATGAGGGGAAAGTAGGTGGGGCGGGTTGGATTTGGGAGGGGGTTGCCCCAGTTCCAGTATTTGGAAATGTGCATATTCTATGATTTCAAACTAATACTGGTATTTTTTTATATAGATTTCTGGAAACAAATTAAAAAGGGGAAGTGAACAAAACTATGTGTTTGTGGATAAGAAAACCTTCTTCCATATCAGATGTTCATCAAATCTTCGTTATCAAATCTGCCCTTGAATTACTTTTCACCATTTATCCAGCATATTTTGTTCTTTAGGGTGGTTGCCTCGTCATTCTTCAGCTGCTGGCCCGACACTTAGGCTTTTCCTTCACAGTGGGAGGCAGCAATCTATATCATATTCAAATTTTCCTTTGAATTACTTTTCCCCATTTATCCAGCATATTTTATTCTTTAGTGTGGTTGCCTCCTCATCCTTCAGCTGCTGGCCTGACACTTAGGCTATTCCTCCACAGTGGGAGGCAGTAATCTATATCATATTTTTGCATTAAAGTTCATATTGACTGTAATGCTATCATCCCGCTAGAAGGGACTATGTTTGTCTGATAATCATCTGGGTAGCTCATTAAGGAATCTTTTGAACATGTTTCCAACTATTTCATGCAGATTTCTTGAGTGAAACGCTTGTAGCAGTTGTCTCTTTGCCTTGAGTATCAAGTGCAGTTCCCGAATTTAACTTGACGTTATAAGGTATGGTTGCGCAATGATTTGGGACACCGAATCAATATTCAGTTGCTTGTTCAACTGCCTGAATGTTTTAAGTGTTCAGGCATATAATCAGTTGAGAGCAAAGTCTAATATCGTACTTTTTCTTTGAAAATCATCACCCCCCCCCCCCCCCTTCTCTTTTTTCCCCCCTAGTTTTCCTTGTCATATGGCAATTGTCATTATCATCATTGCCTGAGTTTCTAAGAACAACATTGGATGGTCCAGAGAGGATGGGTATTGCAGGAACTGTGGTTGGCTAACTTGTATAAGAAATTCTCAAATTGCTTGTAATGAAGCTTCATAAAGATGAGAGGGCATTGTTTGGTCCGAAATTTGCATTTCCTAGGTTATTTTCTGTTTGAGGTTATAGTTGTAATGTTTTGTTAAACTTGTTTGCTCGTTTTCTGTTCAATAAAAAGATTGTAAACAACAACTTTTTATGAGAGAAATCGATCTTTAAATGTTTACTTCAAGAGGCTGTTATTTCTGTTTTCTTGGTTCAGAGTAATCCTAGTGGCGGAATATTTTGGATAAGAGGATGTCAAAACTGAGTGTTAATCTAATTTTTCTAGCATTAGTAGACCTTTTGTACCTTCTTGCTCTCCTATTTTTGGCTCTAGTTAACATTCTGTTTTGTCTGGCAGATTCCTTGCTCATGGGTCTTTCACCTTACTCGAGCCCAGCTGATGCAGGGGTGCTCTGTGTGATTTTGGTGAATACGGCCATGTCAATCTCAATTGTGAAGGAAATAGTTCTATCCATCCTTCACGTTGTTGGCATTCACATTGCATCCTGGGAAGACTATTCACTTGACAATACTTTGGAGTCAATAGAATGTCGTGGTAGCCGTTCAGAGTCCTATATGGAGGAATTCCGAAGCAGAACACCAACAATTCGGTATGATGCGATCTATGGCTGTAATCGCCAACTACATGAATGCCCAGTTTGCCTTACTGAATTTGAGCCAGAAGCAGAGATAAACCACCTGTCCTGCGGACATGTTTTTCACAAAATGTGCCTAGAGAAGTGGTTGAAATATTGGAATGTTACTTGCCCTCTTTGCAGGAACTACATGCTACCTCAAGAAGGTGAAGAAAATACTTGTCCAATGTAAGCAGTTTTGAGACTGAAGTTCAAGGAAGTTCCCTTTGTACAGCATAGTTGTGTAGAAAACAGTTGATACTTTGTGTTAATTAGCCAGTGTTATGCGTCCTCCATGGTGACGGGTCCTTTATGGCCAAGAATTGGATTGTACATATTATGAAAAAGCCTGCTGCTTCACCTGACTTACATTTTCAGTGGGTTGCGAGAATATTCTCATTTTGCTTCAGTTTTCTGCTTCTTTTAGTTGCATGCATGTTGGGGGGGAGAACTGGGCTGCATTTGAGTTTACCTTTTCTGGTTATCATTGTTAAATATTGGAGCCAGGGAAGCCCGGTTATTAATGATCTGAGGCCAAACTGTGTTGTTTCAGCCGCTTAAAAGCCACTTTTCTTGGTTTCCCCAAGATTTTCCCTGTTGGTATTGAGTTTCTGGTATTAACTTCCTTCTGTCTTACGTTTCATCCCTACACATGTAGTATTGTTCTCTTAATTCGCTTTCCCTCAATCTACCCTCTTTGTTCTCCTCTGTCTTGAGCAGATTAGCTATAGACATAAATCAAGAATTGCTTTGGTTATACAATCAGATCATTAATAGCAGAAATCCGAAACTATTTGTGGTTGTTGAATGCTATGTTCCCAAGCCCTTAAAATATTTTCAGTTAAAAGTTTATTTGTGAAGGTCTGAAGATGTCTTAAAATGCGCCGAGTGGCTATAAAACAAAAGCACCAAGTAGAAAACACTACTTGGAAACACCTATATACAGCATGATCCAACAAATGCAAATCATTGACAAATCCACAACTACATTAGTTAAGAACAGTAACCAAAAAATCCATCAAGGTTGTAAACAATCCAATCAACCAAACAATTTCTTAAAAAGATAACAAATCCAAGCATCATACAATGTCCAAGTAAAAGCTCCAGGCAGACATCAAGAACCAGCGGCCCAACATAAGACTACTGAGCATGCAATGTGCCAACCGCTGCTGGTGATTTGTTACCGAGCTCGGAGAGTTTGGCACCGATGGACAAGCTACTACGACCCATGCTGGCAGCTCGATGGTATCGGCACCGGAAAGAACCAACATGGGTGGTTGGTGAGCAGAGACAATTAGGCTTTGGTGTTTTGTTTGTGCCCACTGGTGATGACGGATTTGAGATTGTCGCTCTCCTTGTGTTCTTCACTGTGTGCAGACATAAAGCTGGTACAACAAACTTCTTTTTCTCCTGCTGTTCCTCAATTTTTGGTTCTTCAGCCATCTTACCCTGTAGGGTCATGCGTAAACCACATGTGCACAAAAGCAAAATTGCAGATTCATCTGCTTAATAAATGTAGTATATTTTTTGTCTGAAATTTGAATGCCAACAAGATATAGCATTGGAACTATATGATGGCTGGTGATGAATCCAGCATTAGACATCTTCTCTACTCTTTAATGAGCCCAATGCCTGATGTTGAAATCCTTAATATCTTAATGAAAACAAAGATAGTTTCATATATTTGCACGCAGCAGGTAGGAACAAATCATAAAATGAAAAGGGCTCAATTTTTTTGTTTCTAATTCTTCCTGCAATTTGATTACAGAAGCGTTAAAAAAGGGAAAAGAAAGTCCATTCTATCACAAAACTTTGAAGGTTTTAAATGTTATTAGTATTTCTCACAATAATGCAACTAAAACCATTTCATGTTTAACTTTTTTTTTTTTTTTTTTTTTGGGCTGCTCAAGAAATCATTCATCTCCTCAAAACCGTCTCAAGCTAAAAAAGGAAAATCCTGTTTCCATCACAATTTGAAAAATGAAAAAGGAAAATGTTCGACAACAGAAGAACAAAATAAAAATACCAGTAAAGGAAAGAGGATTCATTAAAAGGGGAAGAAAAAAGAGGAAAACATCAATGGACAAACAATCATGCACGGTAGATATTCGGCAGTATAGGAATCCCAGACATGATGCATATGAATGCTATGTACAACTGTGGTTATAATGGCAAATTATCGCAAGTTTTTTCATATTAGCATGAAAATGATGACATATAACATTATTCGAATCAATTTGCATATTATGAGGCTATCAGTAAGATCATATCCTACAAAGAAGTATAAACAATGAATATGTGGAATTACCTTAAATCACCGTAAAGATGAAGAGGATACGAGGAGGCAAAGCTTTTCTGGGATTGCTTTTTTTGCTTCAAAGAGAACAATTGAAGACAGAGAAGAAAGAATTCAGTGGCATTGCTTACGAGATTGATTGTGTTTTTTCAACCTCAAGGGAAATAATGAGGCTCTAGTTTTGACTCATTCTAGTTTGAATCTTAGGTTGTGGTAAATCCTTATTTTTACACCTTCCATGTTCTCTTTTTTTTCTCCCACATACGCGGAGAATGAAATATATGAATTAAATTCAAAATTTACTAATCAATACAGATAGAAATTGAGATATATGAATTGAAATAAAAACTTAGTATCTCATCCGGTAATTCTAACCAAATTTAGCCACGACCTCATTGCTACAACTCCAATCTTTGTTATTTTTACTTGCTTTAGAAGGCTTTTACATGGTCATAAGAATTTGTCACACGTATATGGTTATAAATTGAGGCATGGTAATTTTGGCACTGCATTCTTGCAAGGAGTCTTGGATCGATTCGGACACTTGGATTAAGTTTATCCAGTCCTGTGGACTTATTTAATTCATTTAAATGGGATTTACTCGTTTGACTTTTAAAAAAAAACAACAAACCCAATAAAATTGATTAAAATTATCATTTTATTCAATAATAAATTCAAATCCGATTTATATTTTCGTTCATAATGTATCAAAAAAAGACGGTAAATGAGGCGCAATTTAACCGGTACATCTCATCTACACCAACCTTCCAACAAATCATGACAGCCATTTTGGTGCATCAAAATTTGTTTTTTTATTTTTTATTTTTTGTAAGAAAAATCATAGTCAAGTTCACAAGCTTATCTAGTTCCCCCACAGAAAAAAAGAAAGAAAAAAGAAAAATGGTTTAGAAGTACAAAAATTGATATTCTGGCAGAGGAAAATATCAGTACAAAGTAGCTCATTAATATTCTTTACCCAACATTTTCGGCATTGAGAACATCCTACAAAATTGTGGCAATATTACAATAATTCTTGAAAACGACCACTAACTACGGCGGGATCCAGCGAAGCATCACATGCCCTTTTACATGGAAAGCAAAACCACAGCAAATAACAACTTATCTTTTCTACTTCTTATGCTAGAGCTACCACTTTACACCAACAGAATCATCTGCATACTTGTATCATTTCTCAAGTTCAAAGCTCAAGTGAAATGATTCCCGTCAATTGATCAGAGACTGCTTGTGGCTCTTAGAGTTCAAATGGTACTGTGGTTTTTGCATTTGGCAAACTTTAGACTTTTCCTCTTCAGACCGACATATTTCCCAATGGGATTTAGACAACATTTCAATCAAGTAATTATGCAGCACAACTGTCAAAAAATAACTCTGTTCTAGTACATCAGATGAGAGTGCATATTATATCATCACTTGTTTTAGTTTTGGATCCCACAAATTCAAGAATTCATTCAAACTAACTACTTGCGAAAATTTAGTATGATGCCATGAATATTGCAATATCTTAGCTATGGTTCCCAGTCTCAATAAGCATGCTTCAAAATGAGTTATCTTCCTGAACTAAAAAAGATTTGAGTATGAATTCAACTTAAGATGAGCATAAATCTCCATAAACGCTAGCACATCAGACAAAACCATACAACAAAGAACACAAACTTATTTCCAATAAGTAGGGAAAAACAGAAAAAATGAGGTTTATCTTTCATATCTCTTTCAAATATCAACTTTAATTAGGCATTCCACCAATGGAAACATATAAGTTCCAGACTTCAGCAGCAAACACAAATGGGCAACTTAAAATGGATATTAAAATAAGAGGATACAATGGTCTAACTGTATGCGAGAAGTTCTGTAGAAACTATTACAAGATGCAAACTAATAAAACAATGTACTCGCTCACCTTAAATTACGAAGACTGGAGGGAGCTTCATAGGTTTCAACTATCAAATATGACCAAATTTTTTCAAAGGAAACAAGGTGGAAAGATACACTTGGAAATGAAACAGCAGCAGATCTTCAGACGCCGTGCACTTTGATCAGCTGGAAGCAGTGCATGTGTTAACACCATCCTTACAGTCTTTGGTGAGATCATTAAAGGTCTCAATCTGCTTCTTGCCCCTTAGGAAAACTTCTGTATCAACAGAGACCTTCATGTAGCCATCAAATTCCACTGGAATGCCATTATTAAGGTTCATTGTCTCTTGGTACCAATCGCTAGTCTCGTTCCAGAGATCCTTATATTCATCAAGAAAATGTGTAGAATACTTATCCTTCAGTGGATTAAAGAAAGATGTGTCAGGCTCATTGGTTGAAATATATAGGTTCCTTCCATCTTCAACTTTATCCTGCAAGGATGAGATAAGAGCTTCAGGGGAAGTATCTGCATCAAGATTTGGCCATAACTCCTTATTCCTGGCCTTCTCTCCTCTCTCAACATGGACGGAGTCATAATCCCAATTCAACCGTGACGCAATTGCTGACACTATCTCCAGCAACCGTCTAGATTTCCATATCAGATGCCATGGCCGTTGAACAACAGATTCCGTCTCACCCTCACAAACCCTATACCAATAATTATCAGGCTCCACATTTCCAAACTTCCTCATAATTAAAGTATCCTTCACATCAACTAACTTCATTGGCGTAACTCTAAAATCTTCCACAAGATTGAGAGTCAATCCATCCCTACGATGCCACTTATTCCAATCTGCCCAGAACTGAGCCTGATCAAGCACTGATGCTGACTCCCTCAAATGTTCAAAATCAAAGTAAAACCTGAAGTCCTTTCCCTCCTCATCCTGACCAGATGAAGTGTAGATCTTAGACAAGCAAATGCTCAGATCCATTACCAGAGTACGATTCAGATACCGAGCTTCACCTAGAGAACACATAAAACTCCAAAGATAGTGATTCATGCTCTTGCACCTATCCCCACCACCAGTGTAAACCAAATACTTACCATGACCAAAAGACCCCTCTGATTCAATCACAGGAAGCGCATCATTCACAGTTTCCCCAACCTCAGGCAGAACAATAGTCTGTTTCTCCACCCTCGGCAGTGTCTTCTCAAAATCCCTCTGATTCCTCTTCCTCTTCCTGGCATTTCCACCCGAATGATAATCTCCTATCCTAACAACACGAAGAGTACAATTTTCTGACCGAGAAATCACAAAGCTCCTATAATCTTTATAAAAAGACGCAGTCTTCCCTTCCTTTGGCCTAAACCGCCACGCCATGTGGCATGAGTTGTCATCATTCCCCTTCACCGGCTTCCCAAACTTATAGAAATGTATATCCTTAAACTTCTCGATCGTAGACTTCATTAACAAATGGAACACCTCAGGTTCAGTACATTCAATTGGTTCATCAGTTTTTCCCTCACATTCAACGTTACTCTCCTTATTACTAACCGCAGAAATAGCTGGTACTGCACTATCCACATCAGTTAGGTTAATAAACGTGGCAAATGCAGTCTGATTCGAGGCCATAAAGTCCTCACCAGTCTTGACAACAGTGGTATCAGATTGAAACGTGGCATTGGATGTGGATGTGAGAAAAGATGTGATCTTTGTTGAAGGGTGAAACAAAGGGTCTTCAGGTTGATAAGTTGCGGCAATTATGGTGAAAATCAAGACCCCGACTACAAACATAGTGAAACAAAGGTTCCCAATCATTGCTAAGGCATTGGGGCCTAAATTTTCCGGCCTAAAACCTCCATTCCTCGAAAAAACCGGAGACCGACCAATCATTTTTCCAAGATTCAATCCAAAAAGTGGAACAGCAACCAAATGATACAAGACTACAAAACACTAAAATGCAGAAAGAGTAACCGCAAAATACAAAATTTAACAAGAAAAATAAAGGGTTTAATAGATCTAGGAAATGACAGCAGGAGTTCAAGAGTGAGGTTCTACCTAAGCAAGAACATAAAAAACAACGAGAGACAGAGCCTATACATACCAAGATCTGTATCTACAGGCAGTTATTGTTTCCCTTTAGCTCATGCATAATGGATTTGGAGATTGATCATCAATTCGCAATGCAACATTTCATCAGCAAAATTGCATGTGAGAGAGTGTGAGATTTCTTTTTCTCCTTTGGTGGATTCTTTTTAATCTGGGATGGAGTCAAAAGTTTATGAGGCGATGATGGTGAACTACAAGGGTGGCTGCTACTGTGAGCGTGCGGTGCGGTGCAGTAGTCCATTGGGCAAGACTGGGATCGAGCCACGTGGGATAATACGCGATATGAGTCGTTGACCGAGCCAAGTATATTGCGCACCCTGCGTATGCTAGTATTTTGAGGTGAAAATAAAAAAAAAATCGAGTGGCTGTAATGGCAAGAGAGCGGTACTGTATTTTAATAATAATGGGGGTAGGGAAGGACACGGCGCACCGACAGCTTCTCAAAGCGGCCAAGATGTGATTAAGCGATGATAAGGGGCTCGAGAAATCTTGGGGTTTCGATTTCTTTTTTTTTTAAGAACATTATTTTAAATTTTTAATTAAAATAAAATTTATTTATAAAATATTAATAACTTTATTATTTATCTAAATAGATTGTAATATTATTTTTTTTGGGTTCATAAAATTTAAATTTAAATATATATTTTTTAAAAGAAAATTTGAGTATAATATCAATTTAAATACATTGTATGGCAGGAGGGATGTGATTTCCACAAGTTGCTGCATAGCATTTTGCAAAATGTTCCAAATTTTTGCGTTTTGAAGTCATATTAATCAATATCAAGCCATGACTTCCATACATAATATATATATTTTTTGCTAGGTGAAATTTCATATTATAAAAACCGAATGATTTTATCCAATAGGAGTATCCCCTTAAAAAAAAAAAGTAGGGAAGTAAAGAGAGAAGAATATATTTAAAAAAATTATAATGTCTAATTCGGCTAATAAGTTTATGTGCAATTCTAATACAATTTTTAGAAATATATACTTCTTCCGTCTCAAATTATCTATTCTATTTCTAATTTAGTTTTTATCCAAAATTATCTGTTTTTTTTTTAAAAATTAAGATTTAACATTCTAATCCTTAATATATATATATATATATATATATATATAGAGAGAGAGAGAGTGTGTGTGTGTGTTAAAATTTAAGAGTAAAAATAGAAGAAAGTGTCTAATTAATTTTTAAAAACTACTTATCTTAATACTTGCGTAATCAGTTAAATGAGATAGATAATTTAAGATAGAAAGAGTACTATTCTTTTATCAAATTTGGATGACCAAATCCATTTTTACAATTGATTAAAGATAAGTAGTATTTTTAGTTAATTAGATGGCAGCATTAGTGATAAATCTTCCAATACATTCTTTAGTGGAGGAATTGCTATTGAGGGCCTCAATGATATTGAGATTGTCTCCTTCCAGAATAATATTTTGGAGATTTAGACCAATAGTTATTTTGAGTGAATTAAGTACAGCTAAAGTTTCTAAAAAATATGCATCAGAAGCCTGTTCTAAGCCAGTTCAAGCTTTGATATTTTCCGTCATGGTCCCTGACAAAATGCATGGACTAACTACTATGTCTTCTATATAAGATGCATCAATTTTCAGTTTGAGACAGTCCTTAGAGGGTGCTTTCCAAGCTTGTGAATAAAAAACCACAGAACTATTTAATTTCCTGTTTATATAAGAATTCCAATATGCTTTGGCTATTTTTGCAATCTCAACAGACACCTCTTTCCATGATAAATTTGTCTTCCCAAATCTGACTTTATTTCTGAAGAACAATATATGCTCCATAGCCATAATAGCAAAATTTACTAATTCCTCCTTTTGAACGGGAGACAAGGAAAGAAATGTTAGAACTTTGGATTTAATTAATGTGCACATGTATATTATTTAATATTTAGACATGTAGATACACATGTATCATTAAATTAATTATGTGATTGTTATTATTATAAAGTTTAAGGCTCAATTATAGTAATTTATGTTTAATTATATGAGTCTGTCATTTTAATGAAGTGTGGAGTTATTTATAATGTGTAGAAATTCAAGGAAGTAGTAGCAAAACTATGATGGCCTATTTTAACAATTGCACACTAATATAAATACATTAGAATTGTGATCTATGATTACATGTACTAAAACCCATAACTACCTCTTGGAGTTCCTAGCTCTCTTGGAGGAAGAAAGATGCATTAGTAACAATAAAAAAAACCAACGGACCCAAATTTGTGGCAGCGAATCATCATGGATGAAGGTATGCTTGTGCATCCTATTTGTATTCAAATAATCTTTTGCGCAAGGTCTTGTTCATGGAGAATTTGATTAATTCAATTCCATTAATTTTCATCAATGATATCAAGTCACCTTACATCGGATATTATTTGATTTTTAATTGTAAATCTTATATGATTAAATGGTCTTATCTATTAAGATTAAATCTTGTTATACATATATTAGTTGAGTGGTGTAGGAATAATGTATTTATATTCATAGTGAAGATTTAATTAATTCAAAATAATTTTATGGTCATAGTTTTGATTTGATAAAAATGTATATGTATTATTGAGTCTTGTAACAAAAAGGGTATATTACATCTCCATATTTCTTTTTTTTTTTGAGTTATTGTTATTATTATTATTGTTTAGTTAAAAAAAGCTGTAAATCTGGACACAAGAAGATAGCATACGAGAAGACTGGATTTCGTACACAGCGATTAGGGATGGTAATTTCTCCGCTTAAACCGAGACTCGGTTCGGCTCGGCCTGGCCCAACTCGGTTAGACCAGAGATTTCATTATTTAAGCGGAGACGAGAACAGGGACGGGGGCAGGCTTCATTTCTCGGCCCGCCAATCGGGGGTAGACCGAGGACGGGGATTGCATAATCCCCACCCTCGGCCCGCTCCACATATATTTTATATTATATGTACTATATATGTATATATAAATAGATTATATAAATATATATACACACACATATATATAGAGGTCGATTATATATGTATTGTATATGTATACATACTATATAAATTATATATATTATATATGTATACAAACTGATATGTATATACTATATAAATTATAAATAGATTATATATATATATTATATGTATATAAAATAAAATAGAAAAAAAGAGAAAAAAAAAGAAAAAGAAAAGAAAAATTATCAATCATTAATTTTACTCTTACTAATTTAGTGAAATAATAAATACGTGAATCATTAGAAACCACTACAAAAGTTTTTGAAATGATTAAAGAGTTTTAAATAAAAATATATTTGAGGCAAAAAAATTTTTTTTTTTAAATCTTTATAAATATTTCCTTACCCAAACGGGTCTCCGCTTCCTCGTTGGATAGGGATCGGGGATAGTTTTGTCCTCGGCCCGTGGGGATCCCTGCCTTTCCCTATGACGAGGACGGGCTAGAGATGGAAAAATGGGACCGTATGCGAGGACGGGGCCAAAATTTTTAGTCCCCTACCCAATCCGACTCTATTGTCATCCCTAGCTGCGATAGATGCTTGGTGACACTTCAATATAGACCGCAATTATTTTTTCAAAAAAAAAAAAAAAGAAAGAAAGGAAAAAAAGAGGTTGTTGCTTCGCAAGACAAGCAAACGAAAACAAAAAAAGAGGTTGCTGCTTGAATATGCATGGCATGGGCTAGTGCTGGCCCTGGGCCTTGCTGCCTGGGCTGGGTCAGTCTGATGGGCTAGCAAGCCCTTTAATATATATATATATATATATATATATATATATATATATATATATATATATATATATAAAAGAAGCAGGGGGGAAGTGGGGAATGAATTGTCAATGTTAGGATTTCATCCCTAGGTTCCTAGATTCAAAATGAAGCATGCTAACTACTACACCCATGGAAGTCGTGTTATTTTATAGTTGATATTATAGAAGATTGAAGAATCGGTTATTTTATTAGTCAATTAAAATTTTTAATTAAAATTTTGTAATTTTATTTTTATTTTTAGTTTGGTCATAAAATTATTTTTTATTTGATATTTTTTATTATACTATTTTAGTTGAATTATGTATCATTTATCAATATTTTCAGAATCGAATCGAATATCAAGTTAGAAAATTTATTAGTTTACGATTCAATGGTCCAACAGTAATTGAATCAGTAATATTATAATTTAAAAATTAAAATTATTATTAAAAATAAAATTGATTAATAATATAACGTAATTTAAATCTAAGACATAAACATTCAAATTCATAATTAATATAAATATATAGTGTACTAAAATAATAAATTATCAATAAAATAAATAATTTCACATATATAAAATTAAAAGTAGTTATTCTTAGTTTATTACTAATAGTCTAACATATTAGAATATATACTCTCTAGACTAAATTATCTGATGTAATTATTTAATTTATTAATAAAAAAATTTATTCTCAATATTTGTTTATGAATTTATATTTTATTTGTGCACAATTTTTTATTTGAAAATGACCCATTGTGTTTAAGTAAGTGATCCATGTGAATTGTGGTATTTCACAGTAAGGTATGGATCATGAGTTACTTAACACATAAATGTTTGATCTTAACTGATTGATGAGAATGAGAATCTCATCATGTATAGGTCATTGTGTTATGAATTCCAAATGGGGAATGGCTTACCTTTAGCCAGTGAGTAGTCCACTCACGTCATAGTATGAGCATATTTCGAATAAGTAGAGCATGACCTATAATAGTGGTTTCTAAAAGTACTATTTAAAAGAAATCCAAACTATTACTGCTATAACGTGGACTAATACTCTACCGTTTGAGTATGAGTTGGTAGTCTGACGAAGTTAGAAGCATATACTTTGATATACTGTAGTTGAGGTTCTTTCGTAGAACTAATATACTTGTATGTTGGGTATAGGTGACTAGTTAGTTAAGACAAACTTGTACAAGATAGTTTCTACGCTATATCGCCCCTTGTGACAGTTCAAATGATCTAATTATCTAGGGCCTTGAGGAACATGACTTGGATATTTACTTTAGGGTAGCTCACTTGAAAAGTGAAAACATTCTAGGAGTCGTGGATTATTGGACTAGAGGTCTAAGGATGGTAGATGTCTATTAAGAAGAGTTAGTATACTCTTCTTCCCTAATTGCACGGTGATGCGTAGAAGGATATTTAGTCATTACACCTGTAGGTTGAAAACTTTGCTAACGCAGCATTATCCTTGAGGTCAATAGTTCTTTCTGGTGATATTAGGAAATATTTAAAATGCAAAATATAACTATTTATATAGTAAGGGTATTTTGGTCATTTTAGTAGCTAAAGTGATGTGTCTTTTGGTCCCCGGAATGACCCTTAAGTCATGAAAGATTTGGATTAAGAAATTGGTCTTGATATTTATGAGTTTTTATTTTATTAGTCTAATTTATTATTAGACTAGAATAAAATAAAAGGTCCGAGAGAGTATTTATTTTATGTAGTTTAAATGATTAATTAATTATTTAGGGCCCAAGGCCTAAATTGAATAATTAGAATATTACTTTAGAATTAGATAAAAGATATGAAATTTTATTTGGTATATTTGGGCTTGTTATTATTTATTGGTCTGTTTAATAAAGCCCAGAAAATAAATAATTGAAATTTATTATTTATGGGTGTTCAAACTCAAGAATAAATAATTTATCTGACCTAATGAATAAGACTAAGGTAAAATAAAATTTATAAAAAAATTTAAAAAATTAATTATTAATTTAATTAATTAAAAAAAAGACAATACAGGATGGATCCCGTGTTGTTTTGCGTGAAGGATAACAGAAAGTATGGGTGCTTTTTATTTTTCACGCAGAGAAATTATTCTCTCTCGGAATGTGTATATGAATTGTAGTGGAGTAGAGGTCTGTAGAGATTTTTGGAATTGAGCTTTCAATTCATAGAAGCAAAAGAAAGGAAATCAACTCTGCGTATTTCATTTTACATTCACAAAAGCCAAACCTATTTTTCAACTTTGAAAAAGTTGATCAAAACCCAAACTTTAAGCCTTCACTGGCTGTGCTACGAGTACCATTTCGGAAGATTGAAAGCTTCGCATGGATGAGACGCAGTAGATGTTTGTAAGGACGTGAGTCACTAGCCTTGAATATCCTTATACAAACATCTACACCAGTCTGAAGAGGGCCACTTCATCACAGAGGTAAAATTTTCGTTTTTCTAACATGCCTTCGTTTTCATTATTTTTGCCATTTTAAGCCTTCAATTGGTATCAGAGCTATGGTTTGGCAAATGTAGGAAGCATATTAGGCTTAACTAAAATAAGAAAATATTTATTTTGGTTAAAATCTTTGATCCTTCATGTTTACTGGTATGGGTAGTTTTACTGTAAGTTTCGTGAGTGGAAGCATAGGAACAATGCATTTTACTTGCTTTCATAGATATTGTGTAAGCCCAATGTTTTTTAAGAGCATAAGTGGTTGTTTGGATGATTTTTTTTTTATAAAAAATGGTGAAAAAATCGCGTGCACAGTAGCTTTGAAACGCAGAGAAAATTTGGTGAAGAAGAAGCTACTGTGCAAGCTGTGATATTGAGCCGAGCCAAACAAGCTGAGCTGTTAGATCTGTGAGACGAGCTGTGTGCGTGAGCCGCGAAGAAGCCGAGCCGCAGAAGCCAGCTGCTAGCAAAGGCAAGGATGGCTTCAGCGAGAAAGCCATTGTAGCTAGCATTTGCAATTTGCAAATGCAATTGCTGTGCGGGCGCCGGGCGGGCCGGGTCTACCCGCCGGGATCCAGCCCATGGGTTATCCCATAGGCCGTGATCCAGTGTGGCAGGTGCATGGACCTGCTCGAATAATTTTTTTTTGTCTCATACTAGGTGAAATTATTTTTATTACAATAGTTAATATTCTTTAAATATTTTGCATAAAAAATAATAGTAAAGGAAATTTTAGGATTAAACAAGATTATTAATTAATTAATGTGTTTAATTCTATTATTTGGATATTTAGGTTAAAAGAATAGAAAAGTATGAAAACATTTACAATTTTATAGCATACTTATTTCTTTTTGTACTCTATGTGCGCATTTTTTCAAAGACCAAAGTTTTTGGGAATTTTTGACAAAGAAAAATATATTTCTTAAAATCAAATGGTTAATTTTAATTCGGACAAAAATTAATTCTTGGATATTTTCTCAAAGGATTTTATCATTGACATAGAAAATATATTGAATTTAAATATTTTTGTGAATTAAAATAGAAAACAATTTTGATTGAATTTTAACAAGAGAAATTGTTTTTGTAAAAAACTTGAGATCAAAATCTCTCGAAAATTATATTGAAAATTTTTGGAAATTATTAAGTTTATTAACTTAAATAAAATTAATCCATAAAAAATTCCTCAAATGGTATAAACCTTGACATAGAAATTTTATGGGTTTAGATATTTTATTTTGAGTTAAAAGAAATTTAATTGAAAATTTCAAAATATATTTTTCAAGAAAAACTCTTATTTTAAAATACTAAGTGGGAGAGGGGGTTCAACGGCCCTATGGCTTCCATCGCGATCCTCATTAGAGATCGTGGGTCCCCTCGCGTCACCCTAAGAGTGAACCCGTATAGGATGAGGATACCATAAAAATCTAGAACTAATTGATAGATGTAATTAATTCGGGACATGTGCTATGATCGGTCAGCCCACGTTGGAGGTTATAGTGCGGGGAATATCCGTAGGAAATGAGAAGAAACGGTCATCCCATGATGAAGTTATCTTCTAGATCATACCTAGGAGGTAAATTAATTTGTGGTGATTAATACACTTAGCATAGAAAATTGTTAATTTTCCCAAGAAGCTATGTCAGTTTTTCCTAAGAGCCAAATTAATCATATTAAAGATAATAGTGATATGGTTAACTATTATCAGATTTAATATGAGGATAAAGTCACAAATTATTTTATTTTTTCACAAATTAAATTTTCTTTTATTTTTAATATTTCAGAAATGGTTTGTGGAAATTTTTTTAGTCCTTTGGCTGTTATTCTCCGCGAGAATAAGTTAATGAGATCAAACTATGTGGACTGGCATTTGGATATAATACTCACTGCTGAAGAGTATAAGTATGTCATTTTTGAAACTTGCCATATTATTGGGGAGGGTTCCACTATGGAGGAGCGTGAGGCTGAAAAAGCATGGAAGAAGGCAAATGAAATGGCTCGATATTACATGTTGGCCTCCATCTCTAATGTGCTCTAGTCAAAACATGACCACATGGCGATTGCATACTATATTAGCCAATCATTAGCTATGATGTTCGCCGATAAAAGCTGGCTCGCAAGGTAGGAGGCACTTAGGACTATCATAAACACTAAAATGGCTGAGGGAGTATCAGTCAGGGAATATATGCTTAAAATGATTGTTGCTTTCGAGGAAGCGGAAGTCTTAGAGGCTGTTATTGATCCCAAGAGCCAAGTGGACATGGTTCTCGAATCTCTATCGGGCTCTTTTACTCAGTTCAAGTTGAACTACAACATGAACAAATTGAACATGACTTTAACTGAGTTGATGAAAGAGCTCCAAGTGGCAGAGAATGTTATAAAGCCATAATCCAAGGCTATGATTGTAAGGACTTTTTCTTTTAGAACTGGGTCCAAGCCCAGGAAGTTCAAGAAGAAGAAAGGAAATGTACAGGCCCAGCCCAAGAACCAGCCCAATAAGCCCAAAGACAAATGCTTCAAATGCGGGTAGAAGGGACACTAAAAAAATGAGTGTCCAGAACTTCAGGCCAAGAAAAACCCTACAGGTATTGTTCTCTATCTAGAGTCTATTTTAATGATTATATCAACTTCCACTTGGATTGTTGATTCTGGTGCCATTAATCATATTTGTAATTCCTTGCAGGGGTTTAGCAAGATAAGAAGACTCCAGAAGAGCGAGCATGGACTATGAGTAGGAAATGGAGCACAAGTATGGGCCTTTACAGTGGGAGAGTTGGATCTTATTTTTTATTGTAATAAAGTAGTTGTATTAAAGGATATTTTATATGTACCCGATTTTAGATAGAATTTGATTTCATTTGCAAAACTAATAAATTATGGATATTCTGTTTCTTTCCATTATGGTATTACTATCAGTAGAAATGGAGAAGTCTTATGTACAGGGCACATGTATGAAACTTTATTCTTTTTAAATCCTACAAACAATTAAATAAATAACGCTCAATCTGAACATTTAAGTAAGAAGAGAAAGACTAATGTTAATAGTTCATATCTTTGGCATCTAAGGTTGGGCCATATTAAATCAATCAAGATTCAGAGGTTAATCCATGATGGGCCATTGGGCTCATTAAGATTGGAAAGTTGGCCTCAGTGTGAATCTTGCCTTATGGAAAAAATGACCAAAAGGCCGTTTATCCAAAAGACTAATAAAGTAAAGGAGATATTGGGTTTTGTTTATATTAATGTGTTTGGTCCATTGTCCACTTAAGCTAGAGGGGACTTTGAGTACTTCATCACTTTTACGGATGATTGTACAAGGTTTGGTTTGAGGGACGGAAAACAGGGGAGCCATGCATCCATGGGAAAAAAAACAGAGAAAAAAAAACCGCAAGCCTTAGAGGCCACACGGAAGCGTGAAGATCATACCCTTGCGCTCCTTAAGCCTTCTAAGTTGAGTAGAAATGGCTTGAATGACTGGAATCGCTTCGCTTTGCCCACTTGAAGAAGCTTCCGGTTGAAAACCCGCTAACCTCTTACTTCGCCTTATTTGCATTAACGCCAAGCTTTTCAGCTCTTAGAATATTCCTCTGCCTAACCTCTAGTAGGTGAATACAACAGTGAAAAGGAACGGTCTCAAATCTCCTTGGTTCTCTTGCTATTGATTAGCAAAGCTCTAAGGAGAAACCAGAGAAGAAAGGAGACGTTCAGAGAGAGAGAGCTGCCTGAGTTATTCACTTAGGCTTAGGGAGATTATGGTTTTCTTTCTCCAAAGACTTGTTTTATTGGTTAGCCAAAACTGGGACTCAAATATCTGATAAACATATCCCCGAGATATCAAATTTCAAACACCCGGATGTTATCCTGAGAATAAGTTTGGCTTAACCCTAAACTCTTCTTAACCGTATCTGGAAAAAATCCTAAGGTTCAAGCTGTTGGGCCAAAATAAATTTTATTATTTTTCTTGGACCCAAAAGGTCCAAAATAATAAACATTAATTATTTATTTCCTGAGCTTATATAAATGACACAATAAATAATTAATGAGCCCAAATGAACTAAAAATAATTAATCTTTAATTATTTATTTCTTGGGTCTATATAAATAACCCAATAAATAATTAAACATTAATTATTTTCCCTAGTTTAAGCCCATGTTAATTTCCCAATTACTCATACCGGACCTAGGACCTGAATAATTAATTAACTAATTAAATTAGATAATTAATTTCTCTCAACTCCTATTTTATTTTATTTATTTATTTTATTCCAATCTCATAATAAATTAGACATCTTGAATAAAATCAAATAAAATAAAATCCTCTTGAATTGAGACAAATTCCTCAACCCAAAATTAGTTAGGACTTACGGGCTATTCTGAGGACCAAAAAGACACATCGCCTTGGTTGTTAAAATGATCAAAATACCCTTTGCTATATAAATAGCTGTATTTTGCATTTTAAATATTTCCTAATATCACTATAAGAAAATATTGACCCTAAGGACAATGCTGCATTAGCAAAGTCTCCGACCTACAGGTGAAATGACTAAAATACCCCTCTACACATCGCCGTACATTAGAGAGGAAGAAGTGTACTAACACCCCTCTAAATGAAATCTACCATCCTTAGGCTTCTAGTCCAATGATCCACGACTTCCTGGAGTGTTTGCGCTTTCCAAGGGAGCTACCCTAAAGCAAACATCCAAGTCATGTTTCCCAGGGCCTTGGACATTTTAGACCATTCGGACAACCACGATGGGTGATATAGTGCAGAAACTATCTTGTATAAGTCTGTCTTAACTAACTAGTCACGCATACCCAACATGCAAGTATATTGGCCCTACAATAGAACATTAACTATAGTAAATCAAAGTATATGTTACCAGTTTCGCCAGACCACCAACTCATACTCAAGTCGTAGAGTACTAGTCCACGCTGTAGCGGTAGTAGTCTAGGTTTCTATCATATAGTACTTTTAGAAACCACTACTACAGGTCCTGTTCTACGTATTCGAAATACGCTTATGTCATGAAGTGAGTGGATTACTCACTGGCTAAAGGTAAGTCATTCCCCATTTGGAATTCATAACATAATAACCTAAACATGATGAGATTCCCAGTGTCATCAATAAGTTAAGAACAAAAGTTTATGTGTTAAATAACCCGTGATCCATACCTTACTGTGAAAGACCACCATTCACATGGACCACTTATTTAAACACAATGGGTCTGTTCTAAACGAAAATTGTGCACAAACAAAAAGTAAATTCACAAACAATTTCTGAAAATAAATTCTTTTATTAAAATATTCGATTTTACATCAGAAACCTAGTCTAAGAGGGTATACAATCCAATAATCTCCCACTTGTACTCTAAGACTAGGTAAGTCCATAGGTGCCTACCCCTATGGCGTCTAAGTGTCTTTTGAAGACTTTCTCAGCCAAAGGCTTGGTGAATGGATCTGCTCGATTGTTTTCTGAGGTAATATGTTCCACCACGACTTCCCGTCTCTGGATGAAATCCCGGATCAGGTGGTACTTCCTCTCGATGTGTTTCCCCTTCTTGTGGTTCTGAGGCTCCTTAGATTGTAATACTGCTCCAGTGTTGTCGCAATACATCACAATCGGCCTATCCATATGTGGTACGACTCCAAGTTCTGAAAAAAAATTTCAGAGCCAGACTGCTTCCTTGGATGCCTCCGAAGCTGCCACATACTCAGCTTCCATGGTTGAGCCAGCAATACAAGACTGCTTGATACTCCTCTATGAAATTGTTCCTCCAGACAAGGTGAAGACATATCCACTAATGGATTTTCTCTCATACTTATCCGCCTGGAAGTCTGAGTCTGTGTATCCTGTAGGAACCAAATTATCAGCCCTGTAAACCAGCATATAATCTCTCGTTCCCTTGAGGTATTTGAGAATATGCTTTATAGCTTACCAATGAACCTCCCCGGGGTTTGACTGATATCTGCTAACTAAGCCCACGACAAAGCAGATATCTGGCCTAATACACAGCATGGCATACATGAGACTTCCCACAGCCGAAGCGTAGGAAATCCTACTCATTCTGTCCTTTTCTTCTTGAGACTTAAGACAATCCTTCGAAGAAAATGACAACCCATGTCTACAAGGGATTAGAGCTCCCTTGTATGAGTCCATGCTGTACTTGGCCAGCATATTGTCAATGTATGTTGCTTGGGATAACCCTAACATTCTCTGCTTCCTATTTCTAAGAAGCCTAATCCCGAGAATGTAGTTGGCTTCTCCTAAGTCCTTCATACTGAATTGACTAGACAGCCAAAACCTTTGTAGATGACAATATCCCTACATCATTGCCAATGAGTAGAATGTCATCTACATACAGGACAAGAAAAACCACATTAATGCCTTCAAGTTTCCTGTACACGCATGGTTCATCTTCGTTTTGAATAAAACCATAAGACTTTACAGTCTCGTCAAAACGAATGTTCCATGCTCTCGATGTCTGCTTAAGTCCATAAATGGACTTCTTAAGCTTGCAAACCATATGTTCCTGACCTTCAGCAATGAAGCCTTCCGGTTGGGACATATAGATGTCTTCGCTAAGATGGCCATTTGAAAATGTCGTCTTGATGTCCATTTGCCATATCTCGTAGTCATAGTGACATGCGATGGCAAGGAGGATGCGGATGGATTTAAGCATGGCTACCGGGGAAAAGGTTTCCTCATAGTCGATTTCCTCTTTTTGAGTATACCCTTTCGCCACAAGCTTAGCTTTGAAGGTTTCCACCTTCCCATCCGCTCCTCTCTTTCTCTTGTACACCTACTTGCACCCAATGAGTTTTATCCCTTCAAGTGAAGCTACAAGATCCCAAACCTGATTGAAGTACATAGACTCAATCTCGGTTTTCATTACTTCATGCCACAGATTTATATCGGCATCAGCAATAACCTCCTCGTATCTAGTGGGGTCTTGTTCCTGATGGTCGGAGACCAGCTCAAAGGCTTCTCCTGTCCATCTATCCAGAACCCTAGACACTCTCCCACTACGACGAGGCTCCATTTGCACAGGCACTTGAGGCTGTGCCTCTTCTTGTTCCAGAATCGGGTCAGAAGAAGTTGATTTCGTAGATAACTTCTCCTCAAGTTCCAACCTCATAGAACCTTTAGTGGAAGTACTTTGATCATCTTCTAAGTATCTAGCATTGATACTGGCTAGCACCTTCTGCTCCTTAGGATGATAAAAGTAACCTCCTTTTGTCCTTTTTGGATAGCTAACAAAATAGCATAATTCTGATCTTGGTTCCAACTTGTCTCCCTTGACCAGTATATAAGTTGGACATCCTCAAATCCTGAGATGATTCAGACTTGGCTTACGCCCAATCCACATCTCATAGGGGGTCCTAGGTACTGACTTGGAAGGCACCAAATTCAGAATATATGCCGCTGTCTCCAGAGTATATCCCCAAAAGGATACTGGAAGAGTAGCATGAGACATCATGCTTCGGACCATTTCCATCAATGTCCTGTTCCTTCTCTCAGCTACTCCGTTCTGCTGGGGTGTTCCTGGCGCAGAGAGTTGGGATACTATCCCATGATGTACCATGTAGTCCTTGAATTCTCCTAGGAGGTACTCTCCACCACGATCTGATCGTAGGGTTTTGATTAATTTACCTGTCCGACGCTCTACTTCAGCCTTAAACTCCTTGAACTTGTTAAAAGAGTCAGACTTGCGTCTCATCAGGTAAATGTAACCATACCTCGTACAATCATCCGTGAAAGTGATGAAGTACTCAAAACCTCCTCTAGCTGGTGTAGACAACGGACCACACATATCAGTGTGAACAAGACTCAATACCTCCTTGGCTCTATCCGCCTTTGGTGTAAATGACCTTTTGGTCATCTTTCCCATCAGGCAGGATTCACACTGAGGCCAACTTTCCAATCTCAATGAGCCCAAAGGCCCATCATGGATTAGTCTCTGAATCCTAGTTGAGTTAATATGACCCAACCTTAGATGCCAAATGTATGAATCATTGATATTGGTCTTTCTCTTCTTAGTTAAAGGTTCAGACTGAGCGTTATTTGATTGGTTGTTAATAGGGTTTAAAAAGAACAGATTTCCATACATGTGCCCAGTACATAAAATTTCTCTATCTCTACTGATAGAAATACCAGAATGGAAAGATACAGAATATCCTTGATTAATAAGTTTTGTAATTGAAATCAAATTCTGAGGAAAATAGGTACATATAAAATATCTTTTAAAACCACTATCTTATTACAATAAAAAATAAGATCCAGCTCTCCCACTGCAAGGGCCCAAACTTGTGCTCCATTACCCACTCGAAGCCTATGTTCTCCCTTCTTGAGTCATCTTATTTTTCTAAACCCCTACAAGGAGTTACAGATATGATTTGTGGTTCCTGAATCAACAATCCAAGTGGAAGTTGATCCTACCATTGATATGGACTCTAGATAGAAAACATTACATGTGGGGTTTTTCTTGGTTTGAAGATCTGGACACTCCTTTTTCTAGTGTCCATTCTTCCCACATTTGAAGCACTTGCCCTTTGGTTTATCCTTGGGCTGGTTCTTGCGCTGGGCTGTTGCATTCCCCTTCTTCCTGTTGAACTTTCTGGGTTTAGGCCCAGTTCTTGAGGAAGAAGCCTTAGCAATCATGGCATTTGACTGCGGCTTTATGACCTTCTCCACCATCTGGAGCTCCTTCATCAATTCAGTTAAACTCATATTCAACTTGTTCATGTTATAGTTTAACTTGAACTGAGTGAATGAGCCCGGTAGAAATTCGAGAACCATGTCCACTTGGCTCTCGGGGTCAATGACAGCCCCTAAGATTTTCGCCTCCTCGAAAGCAGCAATCATCTTGAGCATATACTCTCGGACTGATGCTCCCTCAGCCATTTAGTGTTAACAATAGTTCGAAGAGCCTTCTGCCTTGCGGGCCGGCTCTTGTCCGTGAACATAGTAGCCAATGATTGACTGATGTCATATGCAAAAGCCATGTGCTCGTGTTTTGACTGGAGCACATTAGACATGGAGGCTAACATATAGCAACGTGCCATTTCGTCAGCCTTCTTCCACGCCTTCTCAGCCTCTCGCTCTTCAGCGGTGGAACCTTCCCCGATAACAGGGTAGGTCTCGTAAAGGACATACTTATAGTTCTCAGCTGTGAGTATTATGTCCAGGTTCCTTTTCTAGTCCACATAGTTTGGACCCGTTAACTTATTCTCCTTGAGAATAACGGTCAATGGACTAAAAGAACCTCCCACCATTTCTGAAAATCGAAAAATAAAAGAAAGAATTAAGTTTGTGAAAACAAAATAAAATTTGTGCACTAAAAATAATTTGGCTCTTAGGAAAACTGACATAGCTTCTTGGGAAGATTAACAGTTCCCTAAGCTAAGTGTATTAACCACCACAAATTAATTTCCCTTCTAGGTAATGATCTAGAGGATAACTCCATTGTGGGATGGCCGTTTCCTATGGACATACCTCGCATTATGACCTTCAACGTGGGTTGGTCGATCATAGTATGTGCCTTGAGTTATTAATTACATCCTTCCATTAGATCTAGATCCTTGTGGTATCCCCATCCTATACGGATTCACTCCCAGGGTGACGCGGGGGGACCCACGAGCTCTAATGAGGACCGTGATGGAAGCCGTGAGGCCGTTGAAACCCTTCTCCCACTTAGTCTTTTAAAATAAAGGGTCCTATGAAAAATATCATTTTGAAATTTCCATTAAGTTTTTCTTAAGTTAAAAATAAAATATCCAAGTCCATTAAAATCTCTATGTCAAGGCTTATATCCTTTGAGAGATTTCTCCATGGACTAATTTTATTTAAGTTAAAACTTAATGATTTCAAAAATTTTCCAATTAAAACTTTCTAGAGACTTTGGTCTCAAGTTTATTTAACAAAATCATTTTTCTAGTCCAAAACAAAACAAAATGGCTCTCCATTTTAATTTATAAAAATATCTAAATCCAATATTTTTTCTATATCAAGGATTAAATCCTTTGAGAAAATATTCAAGGATTAATTTTTGTACAAATTAAAATAACCATTTAATTTTTGAAGAAAAATATTTTTCTTGTAAAAAATGTTCCCAAAGACTTTGGTCTTTGAGAAAAGGCACACATAGGTACATAAAAAAATAGCATGCTCAAAACAATAAACGTTTTCATGCTTTTCTATTTTTTAAACCTAAGTGCCCAAATAATAGAATTAAACACATTAATTAATTAATTAATTATATTGTTTAATCCTAAAATCCCTTACTAATATTTTTCATGCAAATATATTCCAAGAATATAAATATTACAAAAATATTAACTTCGCCTGGTATGGGACCCAAAACGAAAAAGGAAAAAAAAAATGCAAAAATGGCCGGCGGTCCACTGCACCGGATCCGCGCCTGCATGGCCTGCGGTCCATTGCGGCCGCGATGCACCATCAGCACCAGATCACCTGCAGCTTCAACCCACCAAGCCGCGACTCGCCCGCACGAGTGCCCGCGCCCGCGCTCGGTTCTCCTCTGCTGCCGACCCGCATATTTATCCGTTCTCCGCTCCACGACCCGCGAAGCAATTGCAATTCAATTGCAACTTTCAAATTGGAACTGGCTTCAATTGCTACAGTACGGCGCGGCTCCAGCAGCTCGGTTGATGCGGCTCCAGACACATGCACAGTGCGGCTCGGCTTAAACGGCTCGGCTCGGTCGCAGCTTAGGAACAGTATCATCTTTTTCGTTTTTTTTCTTCTTTCCACGCGCGAATTGCAGAGTCTTCTCTGGTTCGACTTTTTCAGTCTTCTTTGGCTTCTTTGGACATTTTTACTTATAAAAACTCATCCAAAACAAAACCACAATCGCCTATACCCATTAAAATTGGGTTTACACGATCAAACTTCAAAGCTAAGAAATTTTTATAGTGATGCCTATGTTTCAACGATGAAGCTCACAGAGATCCTATCCCATACCAAAACAGCAAAGGATCACAGGTATAATCATCTTCTCCATTTTTATTAACTACAATGCTCCTTATATTGATCAAAGAACCATTGTCTCTGATATCACATTGAGGGATGGAAAACAGGGGAGCCATGCATCCACGAGAAAAAAAACAGAGAAAAAAAAACCGCAAGCCTTAGAGGCCACATGGAAGCGTGAAGATCATACATTTGCGCTCTTTAAGCCTTCTAGGTTGAGTAGAAATGGCTTGAACGACTGGAATCGCTTCGTTTTGCCCACTTGAAGAAGCTTCCGGTTGAAAATCTGCTAGCCTCCTACTTCGCCTTGTTTGCATTAACGCCAAGCTTTTCAGCTCTCAGAATATTCCTCTGCCTAACCTCTAGTCGGTGAACACAATAGTGAAGAAGAACGGTCTCAAATCTCCATGGTTCTCTTGCTATTGATTAGCAAAGCTCCAAGGAGAAACCAGAGAAGAAATGAGACGTTCAGAGAGAGAGAGCTGCGTGAGTTATTCACTTAGGCTTAGGGAGATTAGGGTTTTCTTTCTCCAGAGACTTGTTTTATTGGTTAGCCAAAACTGGGACTCAAATATCTGATAAACATATCCCCAGGATATCAAATTTCAAACACCCGGATGTTATCCTGAGAATAAGTTTGGCTTAACTCTAAACTCTTCTTAACCGTATCTGGAAAAAACCCTAAGGTCCAAGCTATTGGGCCAAAATAAATTTTATTTTTTTTTGGACCCAAAAATGTCCAAAATAATAAACATTAATTATTTATTTTTTGGACTTATATAAATGACCCAATAAATAATTAATGAGCCTAAATAAATAAAAAATAATTAATCTTTAATTATTTATTTCTTGGGCCCATATAAATAACCCAATAAATAATTAAATATTAATTATTTCCCATAGTTTAATCCCAGGTTAATTTCCTAATTACTCATACTGGACCTAGGCTCTGAATAATTAATTAACCAATTAAATTAGATAATTAATTTCTCTCAACTCCTATTTTATTTTATTTATTTATTTTATTCCAATCTCATAATAAATTAGACATCTTAAATAAAATCAAATAAAATAAAATCCTCTTGAATTGAGACAAATTCCTCAACCCAAAATTAGTTAGGACTTACGGGCTATTCTGATGACCAAAAAGACACATCGCCTTGGTTGTTAAAATGATCAAAATACCCCTGCTATATAAATAGCTGTATTTTGCATTGTAAATATTTCCTAATATCACTATAAGAAAATATTGACCCTAAGGACAATGCTGCATTAGCAAAGTCTCCGACCTACAGGTGAAATGACTAAAATACCCCTCTACACATCGCCGTACATTAGAGAGGAAGAAGTGTACTAACACCCCTCTAAATGAAATCTACCATCCTTAGGCTTCTAGTCCAATGATCCACGACTTCCTGGAGTGTTTGCGCTTTCCAAGGGAGCTACCCTAAAGCAAACATCCAAGTCATGTTTCTCAGGGCCTTGGACATTTTAGACCATTCGGACAACCACAAGGGGTGATATAGTGTAGAAACTATCTTGTATAAGTCTGTCTTAACTAACTAGTCACACATACCCAACATGCAAGTATATTGGCCCTACGATAGAACCTCAACTATAGTAAATCAAAGTATACGTTACCAGTTTTGCCAGACCACCAACTCATACTCAAGTCATAGAGTACTAGTCCACGCTGTAGCGGTAGTAGTCTAGGTTTCTATCATATAGTACTTTTAGAAACCACTACTACAGGTCCTGTTCTACGTATTCGAAATACGCTTATGTCATGAAGTGAGTGGACTACTCACTGGCTAAAGGTAAGTCATTTCCCATTTGGAATTCATAACATAATAACCTAAACATGATGGGATTCCCAGTTTCATCAATAGGTTAAGAACAAAAGTTTATGTGTTAAATAACCCGTGATCCATACCTTACTGTGAAAGACCACCATTCACATGGACCACTTATTTAAACACAATGGGTCTGTTCTAAACGAAAATTGTGCACAAACAAAAAGTAAATTCACAAACAATTTCTGAAAATAAATTCTTTTATTAAAATATTCGATTTTACATCAGAAACCTAGTCTAAGAGGGCATACAATCCAACATAGTTACGTTTACCTGATGAGGCGCAAGTCTGACTCTTTTGACAAGTTCAAAGAGTTTAAGGCTGAAGTGGAGCGTCGGACAGGTAAACTGATTAAAACCTTACGATCGAATCGTGGTGGAGAATACCTCCTCGGTGAGTTTAAGGATTACATGGTACATCACAGAATAGTATCCCAACTCTCTGCGTCGGGTACACTCTAGCAGAATGGAGTAGTTGAGAGAAGGAATAGGACATTAATGGAAATAGTCCAAAGCATGATGTCTCATGCTACTCTTCTAGTCTCTTTTTGGGGATATTCCTTGGAAACAGCGACATACATTCTGAACTTGGTACCTTCCAAGTAAGTACCTAGGACATCCTATAAGATGTGGACTAGACATAAACCAAGTCTAAATCATCTCAGGATATGGGACTATTCAACTTATGTACTGATCAAAGAAGACAAGTTAGAACCAAGATCAAAATTATGCTACTTTGTTGGGTATCCAAAGGGACAAAATGAGATTTCTTTTATCATCCCAATGAGCAGAAAGTACTGGTAAGTACTAATGCTAAATGCTTGGAGGATGATCAAAGTACTTTCACTAATGGTTCAACAAGGTTGGAACTCGATGAGAAGTTATCTTTGGAATCAACTTCTTCAAACTTGATTATGGAACAAGAAGAGGCACAACCTCAAGAACTTGTACAAGCGGAGTTTTGACATAGTGGGAGGATATCTAGAGTTCCAGAAAAATGGATAGGAGAGGCTTTCAAGCTAGTCTTTGACCATCAGGAACAAGATCCCACTAGATACGAAGAAACTATTGCTAATGCCGATGCAGATCTATGGTATGAAGCAATGAAAGTCGAGATTGAGTCTATGTACTTCAATCAGGTTTGGAATCTTGCAGCTTCACCTAAAGGGATAAAATCCATTGGGTGTAAGTGGTTATACAAGAAGAAGAGAGGAGCGGATAGGAAGGTGGAAACCTTCAAAGTTAGGCTTGTGGCGAAAGGATATACTCAGAAAGATGGAATCGATTATGATAAAACCTTTTTCCCGGTAGCTATGTTTAAGTCCATCCGTATCCTTCTTACCATTGTATGTCATTACGACTATGAGATATTACAAATGGATGTTAAGACGGCATTTCTTAATGGCCATTTAACGAAGACATCTATATATCCCAACCGGAAGATTTTATTGCTAAAGGCCATGAACATATGGTTTACAAGTTTGAGAAGTCCATTTATGGACTTAAGCAGATATATAGAACATGGAACATTCATTTTGATGAGATTATAAAGTCTTACGGTTTTATTCAAAACGAGAATGAACCATGCGTGTGCAGTAAATTGGATGGTATAAATGTGGTTTTTTTGTCCTACATGTGGATGACATTCTACTCATTGGGAATGATGTAGAGACATTGTCATCTACTAAGGTTTGGCTGTCTAGTCAATTTAGTATTATCCTAAGTGACATACATTGACAAGATGCTGGCCAAGTTTAGCATGAACTCATGCAAATGCATTATAATCCCTTGCAGACATGGGTTGTCTTTTTGTTCTAAGGACTATCCTAAGTCCCAATAGGAAAAAAACAGGATGAGTAGGATTCCTTACATTTCGGTTGTGGGAAGTCTCATGTACGCCATGTTGTGCACTAGGCCAGATATCTGCTTTGTTGTAGGCTTAGTTAGTATATATCAGTCAAACTCTGGAGATGTTCATTGGTAAGTTATAAAGTATATTCTTAAGTACCTCAATGCTATGAAAGATTATATGTTGGTTTACAGGACTGAAGACTTGGTTCCTACTGGATATACGGACTCAGATTTTTAGGTAGATAAGAATGAGAGAAAATCTACTAGTGGATATGTCTTCACCTTGTCTGGAGGAGCTATTTCATGGAGGAGTATTAAGTAATCTTGTATTGCTGACTCAACCATAGAAGCTGAGTATGTGGCAGTTTCGGAAGCGTCCAAGGAAGCAGTCTGGCTTCGAAAGTTTCTTTCAGAACTTGGAGTTATGCCACATATATAGACAGACCGATTGTGGTGTATTGCGACAACTCTGGAGCAATTTTGCAATCTAAAGAACCACAAGAAGGGGAAGCACATCTAGAGGAAGTACCACTTAATCCAAGATTTCATTCAGAGACGGGAAATCATGGTGGAATAGATAATCTCGAAGAACAACCTAGCAGATTATTTCACCAAACCTTTGGCTGAGAAAGTTTTTAAGAGACACTTAGATGCCATAGGGGGGGGCACCTATGGACTTTCTTAGTCTTAGAATACAAGTGGGAGATTGTTGAAATATATGCTCTCTAGAGTAGATTATCTGATGTAATTATTGAATTTATTAATAAAATAATTTATTCTCAAAATTTGTTTATGAATTTACATTTTATTTTTGCACGATTTTTTGTTTGAAAAAGACCCATTGTGTTTAAGTAAGTGATCAATGTGAATGGTGGTCTTTCACAGTAAGGTATAGATCACAGGTTACTTAACACATAAATATTTGTTCTTAATCGATTGATGAGAATGTGAATCTCATCATGTATAGGTTATTGTGTTATGAATTCCAAATAGAGAATGTCTTACCTTTAGCTAGTGAGTAGTCCATTCACGTCATAGCATGAGCGTATTTTGAATACGTAGAACATGACCTGTAATAGTAGTTTTTAAAAGTACTATTTAAAAGAAACCCAGACTGTTACTGCTACAGTGTGGACTAATACTCTACCGCTTAAGTATGAGTTGGTAATCTGACAAAGTTAGAAGCATATACTTTAATATACTATAGTTGAGGTTCTTTCGTAGAACCAATATACTTGTATGTTGGGTATATGTGACTAGTTAGTTAAGACAGACTTGTACAAGATAGCTTTTATGCTATATTGTCCATCGTGACTGTTTAAATGATCTAATTATCTAAGGCCCTGGGGAACATGACTTGAATGTTTACTTTAGGGTAGCTCCCTTGAAAAGTGAAAACATTCTAAAAGTCGTGGATCATTGGACTAGAGGTTTAAGGATGGTAAATGTCTATTAGAGAGGTATTAGTACACTTTTCCTCTCTAATTGCACGGCGATGCGTAGATGGGTATTTTAATCATTGCACCTGTAGGTCGAAGACTTTGCTAATGCAGCATTGTCCTTGGGGTCAAAATTTCCATATGGTGATATTAGGAAATATTTAAAATGCAAAATATAGTTATTTATATAATAAGGGTATTTTGGTAATTTTAGTAGTCAATGCGATGTGTCTTTTGATCCCGGAATGACCCTTAAGTCATAAAAGATTTGGGTTAAGAAGTTGATCTTGATATTTATAGGTTTTTATTTTATTAGTCTAATTTATTATTGGACTAGAATAAAGTAAAAGATGCGAGAGAGAATATTTATTTTATGTAGTTTAAATGATTAATTAATTATTTAGGGCCAGATTGAATAATTAGAAATTTAATCTAGAACTAGATTAAATGTATGAAATTTTATTATGAAATTTGGGCTTATTATTATTTATTAGTCTATTTAATAAAACTCAAAAAATAAATAATTAAAATTTATTATTTATGGATGTTCAAACCCAAGAATAAATAATTTATCTGGCCTAATGAATACGACCAAGGTAAAATAAAATTTATAAAAAAATATTAAAAGAATAGTTAATTAATTAATTATTAATTAAAAAAAAGACAACATGGGATGGATCTCGTGTTGTTCTGCGTGAAGGATAATAGAAAGCATGTGTGCTTTCTGTTTTTCATGCAGAGAAATTATTTTCTTTTGGGGTGTGTATATGAATTGCAGTAGAGTGGGCGTCTGTAGAGATTTTTGGAATTGAGCTTTCAATTCACAGAAGCAAAAGAAAGGAAATCAACTCTACATAATTCATTTTACATTCACTAAAGTCAAACCCATTTTTCCAACTTTGAAAAAAGTTAATCAAAAACCCAAACTTCAAGCCTTCACCGGCTGTGTTACGGGCACCATTTTGAAAAATTGAAAGCTTCGCGTGGATGAGACGCAGTAGACATTTGTAAGGACGTGAGCCACTAGCCTTGAATATCCTTATACAAATATCTACACCAGTCTGAAAAGCATCACTTCATTACAGAGGTAAAATTTTTGTTTTCCTAACATGCCTTCGTTTTCATTATTTTTGTCATTTTAAGCCTTTATAACACATAACAAAATTAAAAGTAGCCATTATATTACTAACACATAAATTCAAATTCTTATTACTTAAAATAAGGGTACAAATCCTCAAATTCCTCTAAGCCAACTTTCATCATCATGATCCACATTGTTGTATGCACCACTAGTGCTTGCAACTCCAACATCAACATCAATTAGTTGTGGCTTAAATATAAACTGATCCATTCTTGAAGGTTCAATGTCCTTACCAATATCTTCCACCATAAAATCATCACCATCATTGTCATCTACAAACAATTTAAATATCTATATAAGACTCAAAAATATAATACTAGCATATTATGAGTAATTTTGATCAATATTAAAAAAAAAAAGAAAGATTAACGTTCTCTTCCACGATGACGTTGCCTTTGTAACCTTGGTTCCTCAAGCTCTTCATAAAATATTTTTTATACTTCTTCAGTGTTACTTGAAGGCTCATCGTCCACATCCTCAAGAATCCAATAGTCAATAGCATCTATACTTTCATAATCAATTGGATTAAAACTCTTCTCCTTAGACAACAACCTATTATTAAATCAAAAGTTATATCAAATAAACATTCAAAAGAATAATTAATTTTTAAAAAAAATACCTATTTTTTCAGTTTCAAGTTGTAATGAACAAAGACAAGGTCACTAAGTCTTTGATGTTCCAATCTATTTTCTTTTTTAGTGTGTATCATTTCAAACACACTCCAATTTCTTTCACATCTGGATGAACTATTTGTTTGCCCTAAAATACGAATTGCCAACTTCCTTAAATTTGGTGCTCCATAACCAAACCTTCTCCACCACTCATCTATTAAGAAGAAATAAAATTGACAATTGAATCAGGAATAATGAAATAAAATGATACAAAAACAATTTAATAACCAACATAAAGATAAAAGTAAAAGAATTAATATTACCACGTGAAAAAGTTTTGTATGTCTCTTTTGCAGCATCGAAACCAAAACTATCCAATTGGTCTCTGAATAGAATACTTTCTTATAGTATTTTACTCCAACATTCCTTGGTCTTTTTAGTAACAACTTGAATAAGACCATCCATGACATAAGGTTTATCATAAAAGCTTTCACGTTCATCTTGAAAGGTAGAGTTCAACTAATATGCAGCAACATGTATACTTTTCTTCAAATGCAAATCCCATTTTCTTTTAATTATATTAGTATACATTTTGTAATACCTTTTCTTTGATTGAATAGCATTTTGATTACCTTACGTGCCCTATGCATGCCATCAAATACATAACCTAAATATGGCTTTTTATCACCGTCTACAATACACAACAAACGCATCAAGGGCTCTACTACTTTAACAATAATATGATAATCATTCCAAAACTTGTCATCCAAAATGATTGCAACCCCTTCCTATGTTTTATTTTCTCTATAAGGCTTAAAATCACAAAACTCCTTACAAGTCACCAAAGCCCTCAAGTAATGCATATGCTGATATACATTATTAAGAGCAATAAAAGTGATAGCAAACCTAGTAGCACTTGTACGAATGATTTCAGTCCACTCTTTTCTTTTTCTCAACCAACTCAACCAAAAACTATGATTATACACAAATTTAGTAATTGTAGAAGCCTTCTCAGCAATAATTTGTACATGGCTCAATCTACTAACATCTTGCAACACCAGATTCAAGTAATAAGCTACACACGGATATCAACTGATTATGGATAAGTATTATTAACCAATTTTTCAACAGCCATATAATTTGCCTCATTGTCAGTCACCATATGTACAACATTAGCTAGACCAACCTATTTAATAACTTCTTTAAATAACTCAAACAAAATTTGTGCATTTTTTTACAACATCAGAGGCATCAACATATTTCAAGAAAATATTTCTATGAGGGCAGTAATCCAGAAGTTAAAATAATGTTCTTTGTCTATTATCAGTCTAACTATCACCCATTATAGTACAACCAAGTTTTTCCCACTCATTTTTTCATAGAATCAATAAATAACTGCACTTTTTTTTTTCATCATTTAATAAAGAAACTCACAATTGATGGTAAGAGGGAACCTTAAATCTTGGCCCTATAGCACATGCAACATCAAAATCTGTTGGTAGTAGATAGAATTCACAGCATTAATGGGCAAAGCATTATAAAAAATTTTGCAACTTCCATATATGCTCTATGTAATGCCTCTTTAATTGCAAGCACACTTTTTAAATTTGGTTGAGAGCCTAAGTTGTTCTTGGTGGAAAATAATCATTTATCTGTCTTAAATTCTTTCATTTTCCTATTTGAGATATATCAAGTTTCAAGTGGTTACGAGGTGCAGTATCATTTGGATAAGGAATTTCTTAAACATCTCTATCACCTTCAAAGTTTGCTATACTAGGTCCATAAGAAATTTCAGAATTGTTTTCCCCTAATAATGTCATTAAGAGAATTTACTATTTAAAATTTCACATCACGTGGAACATGTGAGCATGACTTATTTTTTTCCAACTAAATGCTGTTTCATTCTATATATTCTACTATATTTCCAGCTAAAACCACAATACAAACATGTCAACACATTCTTTCCATCAATAACCTTTTGACTTACATGATTCCAAGTAATGCCACTTACTTCTCTCAGATGAAGTGTTATGTGATGAGAGAGTAGCTGATCGAGGAGTTGAACTACCTTTTAAAGAATCCATTTCCATTAAATCAATCCTGCAAAGGAAACAAAACTAATCTACTAAGACGTTGTACAAAAAGAAACCAAAGATAAAGTGATAAAAAGATAAAGTTTGTAGGCAAATGCCCTTTGGAAGTTGGAAGGTCCTTTCCCACTTCTTGTATGTTGCAAATTTTTGCAGGCTTACTTACGGTTACCCCTGCTCATATTCCAATTACTAATAACATTTTGCATTTCAAAATTTGTAATTTTTTTTACCAAACATCTTATAGGTGAAACACAAAAGAAACTTTTGAATATAAAAAAAAAAGAAGGAAATTCTTGAAGGCGTAGAAAAGCGGGAAACATGGAGCACGCAATGGAAGCGAACATAAAAAAATTGAAAAAACAAGAACATGGATTCCAGGGTAGGGCCAGCGCCGGCTTCGGCTGTTCTAGCCAGCGCCGGTTGCGCCCTGTCCTAATCCCAAGGTTTTAAAAATTTTACCTCTCCTTCTGGTTCTCAAAAGTGGCTGGACCGGAACGTGCACAACCAGGGTAGGTGTGCTGGTGGAAGTCTTTGCATGTATATGAACGCCTAACTCTTGGTCTTCTAGTATATGGCATGCCTAACTACCATTTAGTGAACAACTAACAGGCTAGGGAATTTTTCTAGAGAGAGAGAGAGACGCCTGACTATTCCACATAAAAGAAGCCATCTCTCTTGTGTGTCTGATTTACAACCATCTTGTTTCCAATCCTCCTGTTTAACCTAAATAAAAAAGAAACTTAGGTTAAACTGAACTAGGCCATTGGACTCTTGGTTTAACTTATTAGGCTTAATGAATTATTCTAGTTAGTTACAACTCAATGGCCCAACAAATAATTAATTTTTCAGCTCAAAAAACCAATCCATTTAAATAAACCTAAATCAGTTTAGTCCACGTTAATCCCTAATTATTCAAACTGAGCTAAAGCCCTGAATAATTAATTAACCCACCAAACTAATTTAATTAATTCTCTCTCCATAGACCTTTATTTTATTCTGGCCCAATAATTAAATCAGGCTATTTAAATAAAATAAATTTTATTTAGTTTAAGATCAATTCCTTAGCCCATATTTAATTAGGACCTACGGTCTATACTGGGGACCAAAAGATACACCGCCTTGGCTACTAAAATGACTAAAATACCCTTACCATATAAATAGCTGTATTTTGCATTTTAAATATTTTCTGATATCACCATAAGGAAATATTAACCCCAAGGACAGTGTTGCATTAGTAAAGTCTTTGACTTACAGGTGTAATGACTAAAATACCCCTCTATCCATCACCGTATATTCAGAAAGGAAGAAGTGTATTAACACCTCTCTAAATGACATCTACTATCCTTAGGCCTTTAGTCCAATGATCCACGACTTCCTAGATTATTTCCACTTTCTAAGGGAGCTACCCTAAAGCAAATATCCAAGTCATGTTTCCCAGGGCCCTGGATATTTAGATCATTCAGACAACCACAATGGGCGATATAGTATAAAAATTATCTTGTACAAGTCTGTCTTAATTAACTAGTCACACATACCCAACATACAAGTATATTCGCCCTACGATAGAACCTCAACTATAGCATATCAAAGCATATGCTTCCAGTTTCGTCAGACCACCAACTCATACTCAAGTCGTAGAGTACTAGTCCACGCTGTAGCAGTAGTAGTTTAGATTTTTACCATATAGTACTTTTTAGAAACCACTACTACAGGTCCTGTTTTACGTATTCGAAATACGCTTATGTCATGAAGTGAGTGGATTACTCACTAGCTAAAGGTAAGCCATTCCCCATTTAGAATTCACAACATAATAACCTAAACTTGATGAGATTCCTATTCTCATCAATCGGTTAAGAACGAATGTTTATGTGTTAAGTAACTCGTGATCCATACCTTATTGTGAAAGACCTCCATTCACATAGACCACTTACTTAAACATAATGTGTTTTTTTCCAAACGTAATTATGCACAAATAAAATTATAAATTCACAAATAATTTCTAAAAATAAATTTTTTTATTAAAACATTCGATTTTTTACAGCAGAAACTTAGTCTAAGAGGGCATACATCCTAACAATTCTAGCTTTATTTTTCCAATTAAACTTCTTATACGAGGGGAAGTTTTTAAATGGACTATTTTTGTAACTTAAAAACTTAAATAATATCCCTCAGTTTCATGTTGAAGGAATCGCTCTTTCTATCTTCTTCATTAGGTCTCTACATTATTTTTTTCTTTTGTTTTTGTGGTTTGTACAATGAGTTTGCACTAAACTCAGAGCAATATTGATTGGGGACAAACAAATATAGATTTGCAAGCCTTGGAGAATTGAACAAAAATGAAAACACATTGGATAAAGAAACATACATTGTTAATAGTTAACAAAATAGGATACAAAAAGCTTCTTACTTCAAAGAGTAGGTAGGAAATTGTGGGATTCATGAAGCAGCATCAGTTGAGTATATATACACCAAGGTCAAAGAAAGCATACAAGCAATCTATGCCCAATTGTATATCAAACACCATGAAGGCAGCAATTTACTAAGACCAAACCATTGTAACCTAATAGAGAATATACAACTATGGTCATTCGTGAGAGAGAAGAAATGAAAACCAAAAGATCTAATCTTGAAAGAAGAGTGTTCTTAAAATGTTATTCACATAAGTTCCATGCTATTAAATGTTTGCTAAGGAATAAATATTTACTAGAGATGTATTTTCAAATGCGATCATAGGTCCAATTCTCAATTTCTATGACATCCAAGGAGAAGATTAATGTAGAAGAAATGGACATAGCACATTCACAAATCATATATATATTTTTCATGAAGTTCAATAGAATAAAGATGTATATTGAAATATCTGCTTAAAAACATACAAAATAACCAATAACAATATAGGAAAAAGGCTCAAGAAAAAAAATGTCCCTAACTACTACTAGAAAAGACATAAGTAGCCAAACAACAATGGCAAACTACACAAATACCTGACTTTATATATCTAAAGGTACAAAGTGTATTATCTAAAGCTACAAAACTATACATTTTGTAACTTAAAAACAAATTGTAAGATCTAAAGCTACAAAGTTCTAACTTTATATATGGAGAGCATAGTTGATGAATAATTGGCTTCAAGTCCAACAAGAAAAAAAAAAAGAAAATGAAAATACCAAGAGCAAAAATTTCATTTCTTTAACAAAATTGAAAATAGAAAACTAAGCTCCAAAAAGAAAGCAAGCACCAAAACTTAAGCTTGGAAATGGAAATTACCTGGATGTGTTTATATTCACACCCTATATACTTAGAACATAACAAATATTGGAAAGCCAAGTTAAAACACCAAATCTAAAAATAAACAGGAGAAATCTTCTTACTAAAGAAGATTTAAATAAAGTAATATTAGGATTAGTTAATCCTAAAATAGAGATCAAATCTTAGAAAATAATAAATAAGATGGAGGCCTAGTGATAGAATAGTTGACGTATGATGCACATTGAATATCTTTATGTTATTAACAAGCATGCTGATGAAGGTCTCATGTGGCAGAATATTCTTTTGGAATATTTCACAAGTCTTGAGAGATCAGAGACCTCTCTACTCCATAATTCTTTACCTGATTACAATATAGTTGATTACAGAAATTACTCGAAGGTCATCCCTTTATAAGAAAAGAATCTCACTAGCCAATAATCTTTCTCAAATATTTAATCACTGATCGACTCCTAAGTCCCGACTACTATTGTGCCTCTACAACACTGTGAAGATACGCAAATCGTAATAGAGAACATAAAGAAAGAAGAAGCAACGGTAGTTGGTCACAGGTGTAGCAGCAATTTCGATTTGCTTTGTGTTGAAGAAGAAAAGAAGAGCAGGGGACTAGGGATTTTTTTTTTCTCAACTCTCTTGAGTCTCGTGTTTGCTGAAATAGCAAAATTGGGAGTCTCGGTGATGGTGAAATTGCCAGTTAAATTGCCGAGGACCCATTTTTTTCACTCAAGTGGCTTAAACTTTATTGTATTACAAAATTTATACCATTAATTTTTTTTTTCTAAATAGATAACAGTTCAGTGTCAGACCGGCTGGTTAAGTGTTCACAAGTTGGATCGACTAATCCAATATAGTTCTCACAAACTACACCAATTTTTGAGAAAACAGTTCAAAAGAAAGAATCAGACCAACAATACTATTGGTTCATAGTCTGTCGGTCGATCAACTGGCCTGGTTTGGTTAAAAAATCCTTGATCAATAGCATAGTTAATGAATAATTAGCTTCAAGTCCAACAAGAATGAAAAAAGAAAATGAAAATATTGAGAGCAAAAATTTCATTTCTTGAACAAAAATGAAAATAGAAAACAAAACTCCAACAAGAAAGCAAGCACCAAAACTCAAGCTTGGAAGTGGAAATTACCCAACTCGTATTCTGAAAATGAAAAAAAAATGACTCCTGAGTCCTGAATACTAATGTGCCTCTACAACACTGTGAAGATACACAAATCACAGTAGAGAACACAAAGCAAGAAGAAGCAACGGTTGTCGATCATAAGCTCAGCAACAATTTCGATTTGCTTTGTGTTAAAGAAGAAAAGAGAAGGGGACTGGGGATTTTCTCTCAACTCTTTTGAGTCTTACATCTGCTGAAATAGCAAAATTAGGAGTCTAGGTGATGGTGAAATAGCCAGCAAAATTGCTAGGGGACCATTTGATTTTTTCCACTCAAGAGGCTTGAACATTATTAAATTACAAAATTTACCCTCCTAATTTTTTTTTTCTAAATAGACAATATCATATTGGTTGATTCAATAATCCATAGGTTGGACTGATCGGTGCAATACAATTCTCATAAACTACATTGGTTTTTGAGAAAAATAGTTTAAAGGAATGAATCAAACCAGTAATACTATCGGTTCACGTTCCGATCAGTTTGACTGATTGGTCCAGCCTAATTTAGTTAAAAAATCCTTGTCATTCACGAAAACATACCATATAGTTTGCATTGACACTATTCTAGGTATTCCTATTGTTACACCCCACTATTAGGTAACCCAAAAATGTAGGAGATATCGCCCCGTCTTTAGGACCTGGAGTCTTTACAACTAGGTATGAGCATAAAGGAAATAAAAATTCAAACTTAAAATACAACCCTTTGAAATTATTACAAGGTCTCAAAAATAAAATTTAAAGGGAGTATGTAAAACCCTACCTAAGGCCACCCAAAGAATAAGGGAAGGGACTGCATTTCATAGCGTACATATTTGCCATAATATAATTAAATATGTTTTGTATAGATTATTTGTGTTCTTGATAAGTGTTTATGGTGGTTAGGAATTTTATTTTTAGTTGAGAAGGAATTGGAATATGATATTAGAGAGAGAAAAAAAAAAAGAAGGGTAGCTTTGGAATTAGGAGAGAAGAGAATTATTTTGGTAGGATAGGACAAAAGAATTAATTCGGTTAAGTGGTTAGAGCTTGGTGACTACTTCCTAACTACTTGAGTTCAAATCCCATTGGAGATAAGATTATTTAGTTTTAATCTCTCCTTACTTCTTAGACTAAATGTTACCACCCAATTATCATTTGAATATCTTCTTGCATTCCTTAGACATATAAATGATGTTCTAAGAAGTTTAAAAATTAGATTCTCCTAATTTATTTATTCCTGTCCTAAAGGAGAATCTAGCTAAATTAAATTTTCCTATCTTTATGTATATGCCCTAACTAGTTTGAATTTAAATTCCTTTTCCTTCTTGATTTCTCCAATTTCTATGCTCATATCTTAAACTCTAAAATATGATATTTAGCTCCAAGATTCCAGCCTTGTTTAAGGCTATGCTGTTGGATTTTAGGAAAAGAAAGGTGGAGAAGAATTTCACGAAAATTTAAAGACCAAGGTTTGAATTGGTCTTGTTTTTGAAAACTTAAATTAGCTTATTTTTCTCTTAAAAATCTCCATTCGGTTGATTCATGATTTAGCTAGGAAAAACAAAATTTTCTTCATTCCTTTCTTAAGCCATTCGGTTTCTTCTTCCTTTCCTTGTAATCGAAACAATTATGACTAATATCTTTTGTTCCATGTGCAAACCAAGTTGCTCTAGTTTATGCAAAATTTGAAATTTGATCTCTTCTTGTTTTTGTGCAAAATTACAGCCTTTGATCCAAGACAAATATGCTACAAAATAGTAGCTAAGTTTCACCATAAATAGCCTATGTTTGGTCCTCTTCTAGTAAGCATTAAGCTTTGCTCAACATGGCATCTTCATCCTCTTCCTTTTCCTTTCCCATTTCAGCCAACCAAAACACCATGGGAGGACCTCTAAATACTCCAAAAATCAAGCTACAAATCCTCAATTCAAACTTCTTTGACTTTAATGGAAAAGCTCAACCACTCCCTACAATTTCTTCATTCATTTGAACTTTTTACAACCAGAATTTCAGCTTTGCCATTTCCTTGTGCAATTAGAATTTTCTTTTTTTTTCTCTTCTTTTCTACTCTCTCTCGGTTCTTCAAAGTTTCTAACTAGCCAAAGCACTTCCATTTTTCTCCATTAAAGCTGAAAACCTCCATTAACACACCTCCAAACACTCCTAACTTTCCTCTATTTGAATCTAGTTGAATTTGAAAATTAAAGGCATTGAGTCTCACCTCCAAACACTCAACTAACACTACAAGAAAAAAATGAATTAGTGACGGTCAAAACCGTCGCTGTTCCGTCACTAATCGAGTTTAGTGACGAATTATGACCATCACTAAAACGGGCGTCGCAATTTGTGACAAAATGAAAATCCGTTGCAAATAGCGATGAATTTGCGACACCCATTTAATTGATGACAATATAATTAAATTTATAATTAATGTAGCAATGGATTTGCGACGGCAAAAAAATTTTATTTAAAAAAATAATTAATTTAGCAGCGGATTTGTGATGGCAAAAAATATTTTATTTACAAAAAATTAATTAATTTAGCGACTGATTTGCTACAGAATTTTTTTTATTTTTTAAAAAATTAATTAATTTAATAACGGATTTGCAACAATAATTTTTTTTTTTAAAAATAATTAATTAGCTCCCTAACTCGGCTAACAGAACCCGCCAAGAATATTATGAGATTATGTCGGATGCGGGGCTCGAACCCGCATCCTCGTTGTGGGAGAACACGTGTTATACCGCTAAGCTATTGATGTTCTTGTGATTTTATTGTGTTATATATTAATTATATAATATATTTTTTGTGAAATAGCGATAGATTTGCAAGGGATTTGCGACAACACAATTTTCAAATTTTACACAAAGCTGTCGCTAATTAGCAATGGATTTGCGACTGCACATTTTTCAAATTTTAAAAATAAATTTATTTTCAAACTTTAGAAGGTCGTCACAAATCCGTTGCTAATTAGCGACGGCTTTGTGATGGCCATCCAAAATTTTAAAATAAATTTATTTTTTAAAATTAAAAAATGAGCCGTCGCAAATTAGCAATGGATTTGCGACTGCCACAAATCCATAGCTAATTAACGAGAGATTTGCGACGGCTTATTTTTTTAAAATTTAAAAAATAAATTTATTTTTAAAATTTGAAATGCCGTCACAAATCCATTGCTAATTAGTGAGGGCTTTGCGATGGCCATCCACCCTTGTTGTGGGAGAACACGTGTTATATCGCTAAGCTATTGATGTTTTTGTAATTTTATTGTGTTATATATTAATTATATAGTATATTTTTTGTAAAATAATGACAGATTTGCAAAGGATTTGCGACGGCACATTTTTCAAATTTTAAAAATAAATTTATTTTCAAACTTTAGAAGGTCGTCACAAATTCATTGCTAATTAGCAATGGCCATCCAAAATTTAAAAATAAATTTATTTTTTAAAATTAAAAAAATGAGCCGCCGCAAATTAGCAACGGATTTGCAACTGCCACAAATCCATAGCTAATTAACAAGAGATTTGTGACAGCTTATTTTTTAAAATTTTTAAAAATAAATTTATCTTTAAATTTTGAAAGGCCGTTGCAAATCCATTGCTAATTAGCGAGGGCTTTGCGATGGTCATCCAAATTATAAAAATAAATTTATTTTTTTTAAATTTAAAAAATAAGCCATCGCAAATCCATTGTTAATTAGCGAGGGATTTGCTACGGTTAATTTTTTCAAAATTTAAAAGATAAATTTATTTTCAAAATTTGCAAGGTGGTCGCAAATTCGTTGCTGCAACGGATTTGAGATGACCATCCAAAATATAAAAATAATTTTGTTTAAATTAAAAAAAATAAGCCATCGCAAATTTGTTGCTAATTGGCGAGGAATTTACGATGGCTTATTTTTTAAAATTTTAAAAATAAATTTATTTTCAAAATTTGGAAGGCTGTCATAAATCCATTGCTAATTAGCGACGGATTATTTTTAAAAATAAATTCATTTTCAAAATTTAGAAGGTTGTTGCAAATTCGTAGCTAATTAGCAACGGATTTGCAATGGCTTATTTTTTCAAATTTAAAAAAATAAATTTATTTTTATATTTTGGATGACTGTTGCAAATCTCTCACTAATTAGTAACGGATTTGCGATAGTACTTTAATTTTTTAGTGTTAATTAAATATTACAAAAAGCCATTGTAAAGACATTGCTAATTATTGACGGAGTTGTAATGACTTTCAATTTAATTAGTGCTCATGAATAATTAAAAATACAACTGTCGCAAATCCGTCTTTAATTAGTAATGGCCAAATATCCATCGCTAATTGGTCGGTAATAGTGACGGATTAGCGATGGACTTTAAAAAAAGTAAATTTATTTTCAAAATTTTACTCCCGTTGCTATTCCATCACAAATTAGCAACGTCCAAAAGCCGTCACAAAAATCTGTCAGTAATTATCAATTTTCTTGTAGTGTAATGTAGCTAACCTCATCTTATGATTCTAGAATTTTCAGCCTCCAATCATTGCCATTTTCAGCCAGCACAAGCATAATAACACCATATCTTTCTTTCTCCATCTTCCTTCATTTACGCATCTCTTCAAGACAAACTCCATTAACAATTTACCATATCTTCAAATACCATTATTTTTTTTCCAACATTTCTTGGAAGCCATGAAATTCAAAAACCCCATGTAGCTCCTAGGAATCCTCCTAGTATTAGCTAATCGACACACTACCACTATACCATCCACTCAGCCACTTCAATTCCAAGAACACTCACACACTTCTTTCATTTACTCTACTGTTCTTTCAAGAACACCAAGAACACACAATTGCATTCTTCTCCATCCTACTCATCTCCAAGTATCCCAAATCACTCCAAATCATCCAAACAAGTAAGAACTCTTACAACTCTCTCCTATATTCCAGATTTTAACATTAAATCAGTCAAGAAATTTCTACATCATGGATCAAATCAAGAGGGAAGTTGGGGCTTGAATATTGAATCAATCAAGATCTCTTGGTCATCAAACATCTTCTTCGAGTTGAACCAATCTTCAAATAAGTAACCTTTGTTTAACCTTTTGCTTTCTATGAACTCAAGTTATGAAGGATAATGTTAAGATGAAGTGCTAAGATAGTCTATGGTGATTTGTTGTGGTAATATTTGAGGAGAAAATGTTAGAATATGGGATTTTTATGGATGGAGGATGGGAGATATCAAGTTTCTATACGTGTTGCTTTGATAATTGTTGTGGATATGACATGATAAAATTATGGATTTATTGTGGCATTTTTGTTATGTTTGTGAAACCCCACCTAAAGCCAACCTTAGAGTAAGGGGGATGTGATGCATATCATGTTATCATGCATAAAAATATACTTTTTGAATGATTTTATATGCCTTAGAATTGTGGTTTATAGGTTAAATGACTTATTTATGCTTGTTGGGTAGAAATGGTAAAAAGGTAATTTTGCTTGAAGTAAAAAAAGGAAGATGACTTGAGGGTTTAGATAAGAAGAATATTTAGGTGAGAAAATAAGAATAAGAGTTAGTGTGGTTAAGTGGTTAGAGCTTTGTGGTTTAATCTCTAGGGTCTTGAGTTTAAATCCTATCACTTAAGTTTTATACAAAATTCATGTGATCATGTCCTAAAAAGAATTCTAGAGGAATTCTTATTCCCTTTAATTTATCTAGTCTTGTCCTAACATCTTTATAATTTAAACTATCCTTAATCCATTAATCCATTTTTAATTCCAAAAATTTTGTGATAAATCCCTAGCATTAGAATTCGAAAGTCAGCTCTTGTGGGATAGGTGAGGCCGAAAATAGGGATGAGAATTAGGAAGGGATTCTAAGAAAAAGAAATCACCATAGTTATACCTTCAAATTCCATCTTCATCTTGTTCATGTTTTGGTAAAAGGAAAATTTGAAAATTTTTTCAGAATTCTTCCAAGGTTAACTTCAAAAGTTTCAGCCAACTTTCTTACCCAATTACTGTCAGAAAAATGGTCATTTCATGTGAGGTTGAAGGCTGGAAATTCAATGAATTTTTGGACTGCACAACCCTTCCAAAACCAGAATTTTGCTTCAGCAATTTCATTGCATTGAAGCTAGAATTTGAAGCCACCATTAGGACATAAGAACAGCTGGAACTTCCTCTGTTTTTCTTTAGGAGGAAGGATGGAAAACCACCATTAAAAGACCTTCAAACACCCTTAAGAACCAGCCACAAAATCGGGCCAAAGAGGGCAGAAAATTCTGCACCAAAATATCTCCATTCCAAGTGTTCTTGAAGCATTAAAATCCAGAAATTTTCCAGATTGTTTTCTCAAGGCAAGGGCCGAAATTCTTCACTCAAACCTCTACAATTCAGACCTTGTTCAGCTATGGACTAAACACCTTGGCCTCCACACCAACCTTGAATGTTTGGACTCCATGATCACACCTCAAAAAGCTCATAAGATTACTCTATCTAAAACTTATTCAAACTTCAAATTAAATTGCAGATTTTTACTCTATTAAAACACTCCTATAGCAAGTGATTAAACCAGAAAATTATCGGCCATTATAATCCATTTTTGGCTAGCTTTATAAACTAAACAACCCTTCATTCTTTGCATAAAGCCTAGCTAGTTCAGTCTTACACCATTAAAGAACAAAAGACCTCCATGAACAAACTCCATTAACCAATCTTTTACATCAAACAACTCCTCATTTTTCTCCATTTGAATTTAAAAAAAATCTGAAAATCTCCCCCCCTCATTCTTGATAACCGAAACTCCCATCTACACTAGGCCATTCGATCAACACAATTCCAGCAATTCTTAAAGCCATTTTCTCTCAAACTCTCTCAAGAACACCAAGAACACACACTTCTCATCTTCAAGCCTAAACCTATCCTAAACACCTTCAATCACTCCCAAACACTCTAGATCATCCATATTCAATCTACAGTCTTCATTTCTAGCCTTTATAATACTAAATCACGCAAAGCAGAATTTTCAAACGGATCAAAACCAACTTTTTTGTTGAAGGTTCCAAGAATACCAAAAGGTAAAACAAGAACAACCTCCTTGTTCTTTCTCTTCTACTCAACTTCTAATATTTCTTTCTAATGCCATTTGTCTCTCTCTCTCTCTTTCTCTCTCTTAGCTGAAATGGTGATGATCAACCATGGCTATTTTTTAGACCACTAAAGACTCTCAAGCTCATGTGGATCTTCTCTAACCAAGGAAGCTTTCATCAAAGCAATCATCCATCAAGTATTTTTCCTTGAATCTTCCTTTTTAATTTCTAGATTCATGACTCCTAGATGTTGATAGGATGATTAAATAAAGTAGAAATTGAGTATATGTATGTGGATGAAGGGGATGAAGTTAAGACATGAGAGTTGGAATGTATGATTAAGCTTTATGGATTTTTCTTTTGAATCGATATATGCTCATCATGATTAAAGGAATTTATGGATGTTTTGATGCATGATAAATATTATGACACCATTGGTGATTAGGCTTTTATATTCTTATTTTTCAATAAGGTCATAGATGATGATTATGCCTAGTAGAAGATTGGCCATGTGTCAGTATGTGTTGATTCAAGTATATGTTCATGGATGGACTAGCATATTATTTAATATTTGGGAATGTGTTCATGGATCTTTTCTAACAATAGAAAATTATGGTAAAAACTATTTTCTTTGTTAATTCTAAAATTATTTTTATTAACAATTTTTATTAATTTAATTAGAATTACTATTCAATTTAAACTATAAAATTCGAAAACAATAGGTAGGTTTGAAATATTATATTATTTAAAAAATATTATTATTCTATTGGTTAAATAAATAAGATCTTTTTATTAAAAATAAATAATAAAATAGTAGAAATAATTAATATCAAATGACCTTGTAGACCATATTAATTAGCCTTACTAAAACTTTTACGTATATACATAAATATTATTTATATTAAAATTTATTTATTATTTATTAATTAAAAATTAAGTATAATTCATTTATTATTAATTTTATTGGTTATTTATTATCTATTAATTAATAATTAAAAATTAAAGTGTAATTTAGTATTTATAATAATAATACTATTTAAATATTACCATTTACCAATATTATTTAGGACTTAGTATTATCCAATATTTATCACTAGTTTATTTATTAGCAATAATACTCATAATTTATTATTTGAAATTATAACTTATTATTATTATTTATTTTATAACCCCTAGTTATTTTAACTTATCAAGTTAGATTTATTTTATAAAATACTTTATCGACTAGTATTAAAGCCTAAGACATTATGGTCATGGTTAATTGTGGTTGTGATTAGTTGAATTAGGAATTATTTATGTAAGGTAGATATGCTCTGAATGTTATCTTATATCTTGTGTTTACCCTAGGGGGTTAGGTTGACCTTGGAAGACTTTTGAATTCAAGAAGAGCAAAAGATCAGGTAAGTTCCTGCATGGAGTCATTTGAAGACCAAAGTTAATGTGGTAAGTCAAACTCAATGTATATGAGCATTTGTTCTGTAAAGGCAATTAAGGACAATATTCCTTCTTATTTCAGTCAAACAAACCATTTGAAATTAAACAAGCAATTTTATACATAAACGCTAAATTTTTCTAAAACTCAACTTTTGCAAGAATTTTAAAAACCTTAATTACTATTTTCAAGTAAATCATTATATGATTATTTTTTTTCCAAGTGGGACAAACAACGTTGAGTACTTAATAAGGGTAGACTAGTAGGACTAGTCTTTGAAGGGTTAGAGTAAGTCTCTTAGTAGGTGGCCACCTCTGAGGGGTGAGTTCTTCCCAAATAGGATGCCAGTCCTGCAGGTCTATTGGTCCGAGCTAGCAAATTCAATCAAATGGATTGTGTGTTTTCAGAGTGGACAACTGGTAAGTTTAGGTGTAGAGATGGAGGAGTATCTCACCCGGTAGGCCGTACACCTACCTTGTGTCAGTATGCTCAACGTGTGGTATTCTGATCATTATATTATCATGGTACACAACGTGTGGTGCCATAGCTACCTCTTTTGGGTAGTTGTATTTATTGTGCACATGTATGTTTGAAAAGAAAAACACCACTCTTCATTTATGAAATTTATTTGACGCTTGTTAGTACTTTCTTTTGTGAAACATTTACAACTTGCATACATGAACTGTTTTACCTGAAACACTTAAAGCACACACGGGCTTACTGAGATTTTTATCTTACCACCTTTTATACTATGTTTTCAGGTCAATCCTGCTGTGAAGATCGTTAGCTAGAATGTTGCCTATGTCTTGAAGACTCTTTGTTATTTTTCCTATATATTGCTTTTGAGAGACAGTAACAGACATTTATTTTTGAATTTGTTCATGTATTGCTTGGTTGTAATAAGTTAAATTTTGAGATATTTCTTTTATTTTATTTGGTGTGTCCTAGTTATAAAGATCCATTGTCCTGTGGATGGGGTGACATCCCCAGCCTTAATGGAGCATAGGTAGTAGAGTGTTACAATGTTGGATGAGAGATATGAGATGAGATAATACGTGAAGCATGCAAAACTATAAATATGATTTATCTATATGTCACTTATGTTATGAATGATCTAGTTGGTATTATGGGATTATTATTATTGTTCAAATTATTAATTTTAATTTACTATCAATTATGACTCATACTTTAACTTTATTGATGTGATGTTGTATATATATATATATATATATATATATATTATTTATATATATATATATATAAATATACATACGTGTTCTTTGATAAAGCTTATTGTTTAAAGTATTATTGCCATCGGAGAATATTTAATAACTATTATTATTATTATTATTATTATTATTATTATTATTATTATTATTATTATTATTATTATTATTATTATTATTATTATTATTATTATTATTATTATTATTATTATTATTACTACTACTACTAATACTACTACTACTACTACTACTACTACTACTACTACTACTACCTGTTAATGTTGTGCCTTAGAGGCAATCACTTGTACATTGTATATGACACATTTTATTTTAATAAAAGGTATTATTTATCTTGCAGTTTCTTTTGTTTATTTTTAAGTAATATAACTATTCGATAAAGTTCCTAGTACAACACTGTGTTAAGGAAATCATGGAAGAGATCATGATATGAGATTCCTATTACACTGTATAGTGTTAGTACTTAAATAGTCCCTAGTTATAGTATTAATGAGACAGGACATCATTAATGCGTTAAGACTAACATGTGTTAGACTTTCTGATTTGATCAGACGGTGGTTCTCATATCCGTGAGTATTGAGTACTCAAAGTTAACACATGGATGCTTGTTAATGGCATAGGTTCATTGGATGACCTAACTATTAGATAATCACATGGATAATTATTTAGTGCCAGTGATATAATCTCAATATAGCAAATGTACAAGTATCCTTAGATTTGAGATCTCCAAGGTACTTTGTTTGCTAAGCATTGTACTTTGATTCCAATCTCTGGAGCTCGATTGAGGGCCACCTATGAGATGGATATTGGGTACATTGTGAGGTAAACGAAAGTAGTTGAGAGGGTCAATAAAGGATTCACCACTCCTAATAGTAGGGGTGAATATCTCACGGCCACTTGTAGGAATTACTACTCGAGAAGTCCTTGGCCATGGCGATTGTGTATTGAAAATAGTTCCAATTGATACACATCTAGAGTAGTGGGTTCCTGGTACAAGTACTATTGTATTTGGATTAGAATTAATTCTGGAAAGAGTTGACACTAATTCCGTACTACAAACCGAATGAGATATTATATGGTGAAAGGAGTTAATTGCACTGTAGTTTATTATTGGAGGGTTCATATCAAGCCACTTGACTTCTTGGACTCTTGGGTGGTCATGATGTGTTGCTAGATACTGCTCATGATCTGGGAATATGGGTTTATTAATTAATAAATTAATAAACCAATCCCGATTAGAATTAATATGATTAATTCTAATTAATTATAGATTATTAATCTCAAAGACATTTGGATTAATTCATATTCGCTGCCAATTGACTGGGAAACCTAATGGGTCACACACAATAGAGGATTATATATACTCAAGATGTTATTTGATAACATAGTGGGGTTGATTGAGAGAAAGAGAAGTTGTTGTGGATAAATTATAATTAGTTATAATTTATGGTCCAAAATTATAATTGTGAGAACTTGATATTTCCAATTACAATTAGGAAATTCTAATAAGATTAGAATTCTCAATTTTAGTAGGGTTTTTTTTATTTATATGTATGACATGCTCGAAACCTAACGAAGGGTGGATTCACAGAAACCCTAGGCAACAAACGACTTCTTCTCTTCTCTCTCTATCACGTAGTTTTCCTGAAAAACAAGTAACTCTAGCCGCCACTTAGATTTTCTGTTAGCACAGAAAATTTCGTGGTGTATCCTCTATATGAATTACTATTAGAGATAATCACACACTGTGATTATAGTGGTTGGACATTTAACTCTCATGGAGTTTGATCAAGAGGATTGCTAGATCGCACTTTGACTTGAAGAAGAAAATTTTTTTGTTCTTCGGACGATAAAAGAAAAGTAAAAGCTGTTACCTTTGTTATCTTTATATCTTATTTTCCACACATATGAGGATCTTGGGATGGTATCTCGTTTTATTTTCCGCTGCGGCATATACGACATGCGTGAGAGATATACCTAACACTTCCATTATTATTATTATTATTATTATTATTATTATTATTATTATTATTATTATTATTATTATTATTATTATTATTACTACTACTACTACTACTACTACTACTACTACTACTACTACTACTACTACTACTTTTATCATTGTTATTAATATTAATATTATTATATTTATTGCCAATGTTATTTTCATGACTTGTGTTGTTTTTTTATCATTGTAAACAATTATCCTCATTACTAATATTGAAACTAAACTGTAGTATATTCAAATATTAATTAATATTAGAACTATTATTTAGCATTAATAAATACTATTTATTAATATCTTGCAACTATTAACTAATAATTATTTTCTAAAGGAAATATACATATAGTTATCAGTTTTTATGTGTGATACGAAGTTTATTAGCTATAAAATTGTTATTTTATACTATAAACAACTATTTTCATTTGCTAATTAATAAAGAGCACATTATTTATCCTTATTGGACATTATTTGTAGTATACTATTTAGTTGTTATCGATGTTGCAGCCAATAGGGGTTGATGATATTATTAGTGAATACTAAGTTGTGGTTATATAGTTGTAAAAACTTGGAGTTTGGAGTTATATAGTTGTTTATATATTTATGCAACAACAGTTGGTATCTAGTGACTTGTATTTTATAATTTCCCCAACTGGGGCTAGGTTTCTTTGATCAAAGCTTTGGGAGATTTTACTGAGAGATAAAAGAATTAGGCGAGTCCTTAAATAAATATTTTGTTAAATGAAGCTCTTGTTTGCAAGTCATTTGTTAAATTCTATTGTAAAGAATTAAGATTACTTGGGTTGCAAGCATGGACATTTTGATCACTAAATGGGTTTATCAAATAAAGGTTTTAAATAAATGTTGGTTTCTTTTTTTGCACATGCTAAACATTTTTCAAACACTCAATATGAAACCATGTTTTGCAAAGCCAAAGTTTTTGAAATTGTCTATATGGGATTGATCTTTAAGCAAGATGTTGAACGTTGAGTACTCAATAAGGGTAGGCTATTAGTATTAGTCTTGGAGGGTTAGAGTAAGTCTTTTGGCAGGAGGCCACCTCCAGAAGATAAACTCTGCTTGACGAGGTGACAGTACTAGTTAGTCAGGCCAGTCTGGTCTAACACTTTAGACCAAGTGGATTGCTATTCAGAGTGGATGACAGGTATATTTGGGTATGGAGATGGGGGAGTATTTCATCTTTGTGAGCAGATCACCTACTGCCTAGTGATGCAGGGTTTCACAGCTGTCTTGATGCAGGGTTTTATGGCAGGGACTAAGATACAGAGTTTCTTGATAATTTTGTTTTGTTGATGAGTAGTTAATTTTTTGAGAATACTTCTGATTTACAAAACATCACATAATTTCAAATCAGAAGTATTCTCAGAAAATTAACTACTCATCAACAAAACAAAATTATCAAATATGATGAGTAGTTAATTTTCAAATGAATACCACTCAAAGATTGGGAAATAATGAATTTTGATTTGCGGACACGTTTTGTAAATATTTCAAATGTGCATACATGAACAATTGAAAAGTCACGAACACACATAAGACTTACTGAGATGTATTTCTCACACCCTTTTATTTTTTGCTTTTAAGTTGTTAGTATTGAAGGTTGTTACTTTCCTTGTGGATTGAAACTTTATTTTAGATGATGTTTTGTATCTTCTTTTTCTTTTGAGACAATTGTTGAGACTTGTAAATGTTTTTCATTGTAATAAGATTTAGACAGATTATTCTTATTTTTGTATTTAACCTCCTAATAAAGACTCTTGGTCCTATTGATTTGGTGACATCCCCACCTTTTAAGGGTACGTAAGTAGTGGGATGTTACAAGTGGTATCAGAGTATAGGTTTAGGCAAGTAATTCTATTGATTAGTATTTAAAAACTACTTATTGTGATCTAGTACTAACCTGTGTGTTTTGTTTATAGAATGGTTAGAAGATTCATGACCATTACACAAGATTGACCTTTTATTTGTGGTAGAGAACTTGTTCTAGTTTTTACAGTAGACCCACCATCTTCTGACACAGAACCCGAACCTAGGTCAAATTGGTTTGAGTTAGAGAGAAGCAATGGTGAGATGGAGATTAAGGTTTCCAATCCTATTATGCCTAATGGTAGTGAGAGCGAGGAGATGAGTGCTGCTAATAACGAGGGAGGAGAGGATATTAGTGATGCTGACGATGAGGGAGGAGAGGTGATGAGTGACATTGACGGTGAGGGGAATAAGTTAGTTATTTTTTACAGTGAGGAAGAGGAGGGGGTGATAGTGGAACCTCTCCGGACTCTCCCGATCGGAGAGTTAGATATTACCCCCTTTGGTGCTGCTTTTGGAAAGTCCAATGATGAGGGACCCAGTCAGAGGGGTGGACTCACCCGAGTAGGGAGGGAACTTAGGAAGTTAGTTTTAGGGGTAAAGGAGACAGAGACAAGAAAGATTGATGAGAGACCCAAGAGGATTGGGAATGAGAGAAGTACTTTTAGGACTGTAAAAGGTCTTGGAATAAACTTTTGCAAGAACCAGGGATGATGGCTTGAGGAATCCGATGTTGACTACTTGAGTGACGATTAGAGCAGTGAAAGGCCTTAGTAAATTAGTTATGCAATTTGATGCTTGGAGAATTTATTTATTTTTTTGTTATTTTTATTTATTTCTTTGCTTATGGGCATTTAATTTCTGAAATAGAGATATTGTCTGTGATATCCAATTTCTTTATGTTAAAGTATGATTTATTTGGAATAAAACTTTTAAGCATTTCACTTAATACTCTTACATGTTCCATGAGTGAGAAAAAGTTATATATGTTATCTTTGCACTATATGTTTACATACATATATATACATTTGACAACCTATAATTATGGGCAATAATGATTGAAGATGGCACCTAGACATAAAACTAAAGTTAGAGGCAGAATTGATCATGATAGAGAATCTTCAACACCTTAATATGAGCCAACAGAGCACTCTAATCCAGATGTGGGAGAAGAGTACAAAGAAGAACAAGAGATAAAACCTGAGATATCTGCTAAGGTGATAGTTGGAAAGGCCCAACTAAGAAAACCCTACCCCACCACCGAATTCAGCCAACTGAGGAAATGTATTTATTGGAGGAAATAAGTTAAAGCTACAAGATATAACCAAGGTGTTAGCTTTGAACAGAGAGGATGTGAGATAAGATGCAGTCGTGGTGCTGGGTTAATTCTTTATTTCTCCTGAAAGGAATATGCTCTTTGATCTACATAGCCTATATATTGTGTAGTGTACTATTCATTTGAGTAGTGATAGGCTAGAGCATAAGAGCCGAATCCATTAACTACGAATAGTTATAGATTTTCTTATTAATTGTTTAAGTCCTTTATCGTGCAAGGAAATAGGGATCTATAGGTTTGATCCGAGAGATGAAATTTTGGCTGGAAAAGTAAAATTTATTGAGAATCTGACTCATTCTTCTTTTGAGGATTATGATAGCATATTAGACATGGAATGATTGTCGAAACAAGGAGTAAAGTTAGTTATAGAGATACAATAATGCATTTTTGTGGATCATATAGATATGATTAAATTTTAGAAGAGATAAGGTAAAGGAAGTGTGGTACATAATACTAGGAGCGAAAATTCATAAACTATTATTGAAGGAATACTAAGGATATCTAGCCTGGTGTTGTAGCCTACGGAACCCATTAATAATGGTTTAGGAAAAAGATGGAATTTTAAAGCTATGTATAGACTATAAAATAATGAATAATTTGGTCATTAAGAATATATGTTGTTACTCCTAAGTTAGACTTGAGATAGAGATATCATTAAGTGTGAATTTGAGAAGGGGACATACCTGAAATTGCGATCAACATTATGGATAGGTGCTCAGGATAGGTGGTGATGCCATATGGATTGACAAGGACTCTAACGCTTATGGATTAGATGCATAGGATTTTCAAGCTTGCTCTGATAATTTTACAGTGACTTTTTAGATGATACTTGATGTATTTTGAAAAGCTTTTAAGGACATGGAACAATTGAAATTGGTGTTAGAAAGCAGAGGTAACATAAATTTCTATTAAGTTTGGTAAGTAAAATTTTTGTTGAACACAACACTATTTTTGGAATGAAAGGTAAATATGGAGGTTTTAAGGTAGACCTAGCCAAGGTAGAGGCTACATAGGATGTCATCAAGTATTGTATCCAATCAGGATCCTAGGTTCACTACAAGATTTTGGACTAAGTTTCCAGAGACTGTGGGATCAACTTTGAAGTTTTGTTCTATAGCACGTCTTTAGACTGATGGGCAGATTGAAAGAGTTATACCATATTGGAAAGTATGCTCAGGGCTTGTATTTTAAACTTCGACAATACAAGGATTGGCTGCTTACCACACGAAGAGTCAGCATACAGCAATGTTTATTAAACGTTGACTAGTATGGCTACGTGTGAAGCTCTATATGGTCAAAAGTATCAAGTACAATTGCTTTAGCAGGAATTGGTGGGAAGAGAGGTAGATTAACAAATTCGGTAAAGTTTGTATTCAAGAAATGGCAGACAAGGTAAAACTAACAAGTGAAAGAATGAAAGTGACTCAGAATCGGTAGAAGAGCTATGTGGATGATAGGAGGAGAATGTTGGATCTGTCACCTATAGATTGAACTTACCAAATAGTTTGATGAGATTACATGACGCGTTTCACATATCTCAGCTAAAGAAGTACAATCCAAATCTAGAGCACGTTCTAAATGACGAGCCACGAGTATTGCAATCTGATCTGAGCTAGGCGGATAAACCTATCGAGATTTTAGATCGGAGTATCAAGACTCTCAAGAATAAGCAGATACCGATGGTGAAGGTCTTGTAAAAGCATCACGGTACTCAAGATGCTACATAGGAGACAGAAGTTTGGGTGAAGTGGAAGTATCCTAGTTTGCTTTAAAAGTAAGACATCATAAATTTTGGGAAGAAATTCTTCTAAGAAGGGGAGGATGTAAAACCTCACCTAAGGCCACCCATAGAGTAAGGGAAGGGATTGCATTTTAGCATACTATATGAGCATATATTTGCCATAATATAATTAAATGTGTTTTATATGGATTATTTATGTTCTTGATAAGTGTTTATAGTGGTTAGGAATTTTATTTATAGTTGAGAAGGATTTGTAATATAATATTAGAGAAAAAAAGAGGGGTAGCTTTGGAATTAGGAGAGAAGAGAATTATTTTAGTAGGATAGGACAAAAGAATTAATTCGGTTAATTGGTTAGAGCTTGGTGAATATTTCCTAACTACTTGAGTTCAAATCCCATTAGAGCTGAGATTATTTTAGTTTTAATCTCTCCTTACTTCTTACACCAAATGTTATCACCCAATCATTATTTGAATATCTTCTTGCATTCCTTAGACATATGAATGATGTTCTAAGAAGTTTAAAAACTAGATTCTCCTAATTTATTTATTCCTGTCTTCAAGGAGAATCTAGCTAAATTAAGGTTTCCTATTTTTATGTATATGTCCTAACTAGTTTGAATTTAAATTCCCCTTCCTTCTTGAATTCTCCAATTTATATTCTCATATCTTAAACTCTAAAATATGATATTTAGCTCTAAGATTCTAGCCTTGTTTAAGGCTATGCTGGCTGGATTTTAGGCAAAGAAAAGTGGAGAAGAATTTCATGAAAATTTAAAGACCAAGGTTTGAATTGGTCTTGTTTTTCAAAACTTAAATTAGCTTATTTTTCTCCTAAAAATCTCCATTTGGTTGATCCATGACTTAGCCAGGAAAAGCAGAATTTTCTTCATTCCTTTCTTAAGCCATTTGGTTTCTTCTTCCTTTCCTTGTAATCGAAAGGATAATGACCAAAATCTTTTCTTCCATGTGCAAACCAAGTTGCTCTAGTTTATGCAAAAGCTGAAGATTAATTTCTTCTTATTTTTGGGCAAAATTACAACCTTTAATCTAAGACATATATGCTACAAAATAGTAGCTAAGTTTCATCACAAACAGCCTACGTTTGGTCCTCTTGTAGTAAGCATTAAGCTTTGCTCAATAGGGCATCTTCATACTCTTACTTTTCCTTTTCCATTTCAGCCGACCAAAACACCATGGGAGCACCTCTAAATGCTCCAAAAATCAAGCTACAAATCCTCAATTCAAATTTCTTTGAATTCAAATGGAAAAGCTCAAAAACTCCCTACAATTTCTCCATTCATTTGAACTTTTTATAGCTAGAATTTCGGCTTTGCTATTTCCTTGTGCAATCAGAACTTTCTTTTTTTCTCTTCTCTCTCAGTTTGTCAAAGTTTCGAGCTGGATAAAATACTTCCATTTTTCTCCATTAAAGCTAAACATCTCTATTACCTTCCGAATGCTCCTAACTTTCCTCCATTTGAATTTAGTTGAATTTGAAAATTAAAGGCCTTGAGTATCTCGTCCAAAGACTCAACTAATGTAGCTAACCTCATCTTATGATACCAGATTTTTTAGCCTCCAATCATTGCCATTTTCAGCCAGCATAGGCATAAGAACACCATATCTTTCTTTCTCTATCTTCTTTCATTTACGCACCTCTTCAAGACACATTCCATTAATAGTTTACAATATCTTAAAACACCATTATTTTTTCCTAGCATTTCTTGCAAGCCATGAAATTCAAAAACTCCATTTAGCTATAAGGAATCCTCCTAGTATTAGCTAACCGAAACACTACCTCTATACCATCCATTCGGCCACTTCAATTCTAAAAACACTCACACACTTCTTTTATTTACTCTACTAATATCTCAAGAATACCAAGAGCACATACTTGCATTCTTCTACATCCTACTTATCTCCAAGTATCCAAAATCACTCCAAATCATCCAACCAAGCAAACAACTCTCGCCTATATTCTAGATTTTAACATTAAATCAATCAAGAAATTTCTACTTCAAGGATCAAATCAAAAAGGAGGTTGGGGCTTGAATATTGAAGCAATCAAGATCTCTTGGTCATCAAACATCTTCTTCGAATTGAACCAATCTTCAAACAAGTAACTTTTGTTTAACCTTTTACTTTCTATGAACTCAAGTTATGTAGGATAATATTAAGATGAAGTTCTGAGATAGTCTATAGTGATTTTTTGTGGTGATATTTGAGGAGAAAATGTTGGAATATGGGATTTTTATGGTTGGAGGATGGGAGATATCATGTTGCTATACGTGTTGCTTTGATAATCATTGTGGGTATGACATGATAAAATTATGGATTTCTTGTGGTATCTTTGTTATATTGGATGAGAGATATGAGTTGATATGTGAAGCATGCAAAACTATGAACAAAATTTATCTATATGTTACTTATGTTATGAATGATCTAGTTGGTACTATGGGATTATTATTATCCAAATCATTAATTTTAATTTACTGTTAATTATAACTAGTACTTTAACTTTATTGATGTGATGTTGTGTGTGTGTGTGTGTATATATATATATATATGTATGTATGTATGTATGTATGTATGTATGTATGTATGTATGTATGTATGTATGTATGTATGTATGTATGTATGTATGTATGTATGTATGTATGTATGTATGTATGTATGTATGTATGTATGTATGTATGCATGTATGCATGCATGCATGCATGCATGCATGCATGCATGCATGTATGTATGTATGTATGTATGTTTTTTGATAAAACTTATTGTTTAAAATATTACTACTATTGGAGAATATTTAATACCTGATATTATTACTACTACTACTACAGCATCCATTGCTATTATTATTATTATTATTATTATTATTATTATTATTATTATTATTATTATCACGACTTATGTTATTTTATTTTCATTGTAAAAAATTATCCTCATTACTAATATTAATACTAAACTGTAGTGTGCTCAAATATAAATTAATATTAGAACCATTATTTAGCATTAATAAAATACTATTTATTAATATCTTGCAACTATTAACTAATAATTATTTTCTAAAGGAAATATACATATAGTTATCAGTTTTTATGTGTGACCCGAAGTTTATTACCTATAAAATTGTTATTTTATACTATAAACAATTATTTTTCATTTGCTAATCAATAAAGAGCACATTATATTTTTATTGGACACTATTTGTAGTATACTATTTAGTTGTTATCAATATTGCAGTCAATAGGGGTTGATGATATTATTAGTGAATACTAGGTTGTGGTTATATAGTTGTAAAAACTTAGAGTTTAGAGTTATATATTTGTTTATGCAATAATAGTTGGTAGCCAATAGTGACTTGTATTTTATAATTTTCCCAGCCAGGGCTAGGTTTCTTTGATCAAGTCTTTGGGAGATTTTACGAGAGAGATAAAAGAATCAGGTAAGTCCTTGCATAAATGTTTTGTTAAATGAAGCTCTTTTTTGCAAGTCACCTGTTAAATGCTATTGCAAAAAATTGAGATTTCTTGGGTTGCAAGCATGGACATTTTGTTCACTAAATGGTTTTATCAAACAAAGGTTTTAAATAAATTTTGCTTTCTCTTTTCACATACATTGAACGTTTTTCAAACACTTAATATGAAACCATGTTTTGCAAAGCGAAGGTTTTTGAATTGTTAATATAGGATTGATCTTTGAGCAAGATGTTCAACGTTGAGTATTCAATAAGGGTAGGTTAGTAGTACTAGTCTTGGAGGGTTAGAGTAAGTCTTTTGGCAGGAGAGCACTTTCAGAAGATAAATTCTGCTTGACAAGACGACAATACTAGTTAGTCAAGCCAGTTCAAGCTAGCACTTTAGTCCAAATGGACTGTTATCTAGAATCGACAACTGGTATATTTGAGTGTAGAGATGGAGGAGTGTCTCACCCTTGTGGGTACATCACCCACTGCCCAATGATGTAGGGTTTCATGGTAGGGACTAAGATACAGAGTTTCTTGATCCCTTTATTTTGTTGATGAGTAGTTAATTTTCTAAGAATATTTTCTGATTTGAAATTCTGCAATGTTTTGTAAAGTACCACTCAAAGATTGGGAAACAATGAATGTTGACTTGTAGACACGTTTTGTAAATGTTTCAAATTTACATACACAAACAATTAAAAAGTCACGAGCACATACATGACTTACTGAGATGTATTTCTCACATCTTTTTATTTCATGCTTTTAGGTTCTTAGTATTAAAGGTTGTTACTCTCCTTGTGGACTGAAACTTTATTCTAGATGATGTTTTGTATCTTTTTTTTTTCTTTTGAGATAATTATTGAAACTTGTATACGTTTTCCATTGTAATAAGATTTAGACTGATTATTCTTATTTTTGAATTTGACCTCGTTATAAAGACCCTTGGTCCTATGAAGGGGGCGACATCCCTACTTTTTAAGAGTACGTAGGTAGTGGGATGTTATAGAGTACAAGTCCAAAATCAACATCTCGAATAAATAAACATAATCAAATGTTAGTCTCTAACACTTTTCCACCTTGAGAGTAGTACTTCTTGAAACATGACAGAGAAATTGTGTAGGAAAGAAATTCTCAGTAAGGCCTTGATGTGCTCATGATGAACTTATAATATTACATGATGCAATTTTGCAAGGACATTGGTGGGAAAACATTTGCAAGTTATCAATCAGAGAATAGATGTTAAGTGGTTTCAATTTACATTATTTCACAAATTAATATATTTAGATTCAGGAGTTCAAAATTAGAAAAGTTTCAAAGCCAAAACCACTCATAATGTAATTGCAATATATTCACCATAAACTAAAGAGGTTTATGAAACTTGCATTATGACCAATTACTGTGAAACTCTACATCACAACAAAGTATGTGATCGGCCCACTGGGTAGGATTCTTCTCCCTCTCCTACCTAAACTTGCCAATCATCTATCTTCGGATACCAGTCTTACTAGGATTAGGTGTTAGCGTGGGGTGGTTTAACTAACTTGTAGATCTGTGCATCAATTATCAAAGGAAATTATGCACAGGATTAAGGTCTCCTACTAAATTTAATTACTGAACAACTAGTTTCGAAATCCCAACTCCATCTAAAATAAGACATAACTCACTATTACAATCCACCTCAGGCATAGTTTCTACACATAACCCTAACAAGGCATCACTTCCACACACATATACAATTTCATAATATAACACGGTACTAGCATAATGAATATGTCTATAATGTAATTTACTCAACACAAGACGTAAATGCAAATTATAATCTTCATCCTCACATAGACAAATCAAGCCTCCAATGCCACTACTTGGAGCTCCCAACAACTAATCCTACTATCATACATATATAAGTACTAATTCCAACAACATAATTCCCACCACCATAACACTCATATACATACACTGCTCAAATATTGCCAGATAAAATAAGTTTATTAGCATGCTAAGATCTTCCTACTACCTACACATACATCTTACGGGATCCAAGTATTACATATGAAATCTAACAAATTTCTCATTAAAGTAGGAGAAAATGAATCACATAAGGCATGCTTGCAAGAAGAGCAACACAACGTCATACACCATTCTATGGCATGTCTTAACACATTATGAATCTAGGACCTTAACCCAAGTTAAGAAATTATAGAATTAAAAGGATATAAGGATTGAAAAGTTACCTATGAGTGGGAGATAACTTGGCTTAGCTCGAGTGGTCTGTGGATGTGATTCTTCAAATAGGTTGTTCTTCGTGACTAAGGTCAACAAGAACTGAGCAGCAAAGATTAGAATTTGTTCGGGAAAATCAAGACAATGGTGGTCTCAGATTTGTGTAAGAAAAGAAGAAAAGAGTATACACGACGCCATCTAGATCATAGCCTATGGCTCTATGTCATGTTGGAAAGTATGCCCTCAAAGATTATGTATTCTGTGTAAACATATTGCAATAAAATATTTATTTATTGAACTTAGTTTGTTTCTTATATTATTGCATATTTAAAGGTCCAAGTATAACAAGTAATGGCCTATGTGTTGGGTCGTTCTTCACAGTAAGGTATAGACTATAGGTATTTGCTATACGAGTAAAATTGAGTTCTTAGTCGTTTGATGGAATTGGGCATTTCATCAAGGTAAGACTATTATGCCATAATTTCCAATGAAGAATAGTTTACCTTGAATCAGTGAGTAGTTCACTCATTATTGGCATAAGCGTATTTCGAATACGTAGAACTGAATCTGTAGTAGTTGTCTCTCTTAAAGTATTATAATTATAGAGATCAGACTATTACTGCTACAATATGGATGGATACCTTCATACTTGAGTATAAGTTGGTGGTCTGGTGAAACAACAATTTTATACTTTGATGTATGTTGGGTAGGAGTGGCAATCATGTCGTGTTCGGGTTGGCAGGTCTTGTCAACTTAGAGTAATTATACATGACACGTCAACCCGAATACGACACGATTAATAAACGTATCTAATTTTATAATACGAACACGACACGAAAATAAACGGGTTGACATGACACGACACAATTAGACACAAAAATAAATAGATAATTATTAAATCCGCCAACCCATCAACCTAAATACCTACTAAACCTCTCCACCAATTACACTAAATATTTTTAAAAAATAAATCAAACCATATAAAATTAAAAAAACTAATAGAACAGTTCATAAAATCTTAAATAGCCAATAAAATAATAAATCATCTAATTAAATATCTAGATATGTGAATAAATTCATAAGACTTAATATAAAAAAATTTAAACATCTAATTTACTTAATATATTGAAAATTTAACAAATTTCAAACAACATTGACAATATTCTTCTCAACAGGTGTCTTCTTATTGATGTTCAAATCCATGACATTTTGAACAACTTCATCCACATTTAACTTTTCAGCAAGTGATTCTGCAATAAATTTAAACAAACAAGTATTATAAATTTTATCTAAAAATATAAATTGAAATAAAAATAGTCTAAAAATTTTTTTACCGCCATAAATCCAATCCTTAGAATAAATCAAAGACTCAACAGGATTAGGTGACAAAGAACTTATAAATTGGTCAAGAACCCTACCACAACTACTGAATGCAAACTCAAAAGCAATTGTAAAGGCAGAAACAGTAAGCACATCTCGAACCATTTGAGCTAGCAAAGGGTATCTATACTGATAAGCCTTCCAATAAGATAAAACATCAAGCTTAATTATCCTTTCAACCATTGGCTCATCTAAATACAATTCTAACTCAAATTTCTGCATATGCTTCATGATATCTTCATTTTCAAAATTATCAAACTCCTATTTTAAAATTAAAAATAGAATTAGAAAGCAGAAATTAAATTATATATTAATATTATAATATAAATTATAATTATAAAAGATATTAAACTTATAAAAAAATAATAAGTAAAAGAAATACTTTGTAAAACACTTGAACTTTCTACACTATCTTTCTCTTTAGTAGAGGTTGATTTTAATTGTCCTTGAGAAACAGTGCCAAATACTCCATAAATAGAAGAAAGATTAGTCTTGTATGCTTCAAAGATAGAGAAAAATTTAGATGTAAGTTCTGAGAACTCCACTTGACCATCAATACCATGAAGTTTTCTATAATTAAATTCAACAAATTGCATTTTATATCAAGGATCAAACACACTAGCAATGGCCAAAAGTGGACTGAACTCTTTCTAATACTTATCAAACTTCGAATACATGCCAATTGAAATTCTCTTCGTGTAGGCATCATAATTTTTAATTTCTTCTGTCAACCTCAAATGAATCATAAATACATGAGAAAAATAGAGAATGGAAGTAAGCCTCTTCGTGCTAGAAAATGCATTTGTTGCATCATAAAACAATTTTAAGAAACCACATATTTTCTCCACTTTACTCCATTCTTCTTCAAAAGGATTATGCTTGAAATTAGAGTTACTCAATTGCAAATAACATAAAGCAAGCTTATAATAAAGTGCACTAGCAAGCATCTCATATGTGGAATTCCATCTTGTAAGAACATCTTGCTTAAGAGATTTCTAGGATTCAAGAAATGTGTATGCCACACACTCTAAAAACTTTTGCTTTCTTGTTGGTGACCCTTTTACATACTTCACAGATTTCTTACCTTCTCAACTGATTCATCAATTTCTTTCAACTCTTCTTTTACAATTAAATTGAGAATATGAGCATAACATCTTACATGAAACAAAGAACCGAAGTCTAACAAACATCTTTGCAAATTTAATTGATATTTTAAAAGTATAACACTTGAATTGTTGGCAAAAGCATTATCCAAAATTATAGAAAATAACCTCTTCTCAATTCTCCAACTAGCAACCAAACTATAAATCTTTTCAGCTAATGCAACACCAGAATGAGGTGGAGGCATGTATGAAAAATTCAAAATCTTTTTATGCAATACCCAATTCTTGTCAATAAAATATGTAGTCAAAGTCATGTATCTATCTGTAGTTATCGAAGTCTAACAATCAGAAGTTACACAAATTCTATCGGGACATTGTTTAAGTTGAAAAGTTATTGTGGCAATATAACCAGCATGCATATTTTTAATATCTTGTCTCGTAGTATTCCTACTAATATGAGACACATTTGGCTCTAAGTAGGAAAATACAACCCTAATGCCCTCATATTCCACAAAAGATAAAGGCAAATCATGCTGTATCACAGCATTAATCAATAACTCCCTCTAAACTTTGCTTGACAGAATCTCCTATATCTAGTATTCATGCTGCCACCACTAGATTCAATGAGCATTTGTCCTATATCTTTTGAATTAATCATTGGACATTTCTTAATATGCTTTTTTAGGTTACCTGTCCCATATTTGCTAGCTGAAAGATATGTTTGGCCATAATTCTTACACTTGCATATTTCTTTTCCATCTTCACCAATTGGTAGAAGGTCAAAGTATTGCCAAACATTACTTGTGAGCTTTCTTTTACGTTTCTGGCTTGTTTGAGTGGTAGAAGAATCCTTTGAATTTGCACTCTCTCCTTTGTCATTTCCAACCATCTCAACACTTTCATCATTTGTGTCGCCTTCAAGTTCAACAAACTCTTGCTGCAATTCATCAATTTGTGGTGGAGGTAATAATGTATCAATCTCTACAATTAGTGAAAAAGTCATAATTAACCTCAAGTATGCTAACAATTATATATTCCATATAGCAAAACCATAGAAAGTACAAATAGGTATAGAAGTGGGATAAAGTTGACAAGCTGAACTCTTAAAAGGATTTATAAATAGAGCATGTGAAATTTGAAGATAGCATTTAGTTGTACTTTGTTGTTGACGTGTGCCTTGCATATTTAAGATGGGCACATACATAAAACAAAAGAGATGTGAGTCATTTATCAATGGTTTTACCCACTTTCCAGTTCTATTTCTCTAGAAAATAAGTAAATAGCTCACATGCAACTGAGAAAATAAAGGATCTGCAACTACCACATGTAAGGAATGATTTCTATGCTCTTAAACTCAAATAAAAACAAGTTAGTTTCTCAAATTCCAAATGTGCCTGCTGATTCTTGTGATGATCATGATATATCACATGTATGGTGATGATCTTTTAAGGAAAGGAAAGATACTAAATTATCTAGACAGAAAACTGTGTTAGTGGAGGCATGGAATTGGAGGATTATATGTAGAAAATGCAACTTTTTTTACCACATTGATAGAAGTAAAGGAAGAAATTGAAATATAAAATTCTTCTGGTTATTCCTGTCTTAGGGAATTATGCTTCATGAGATGCTTCTTAAGATTTTGCCTTTTATAGAAGCAGTATTGGAAAAATAAATACATTTTGCCTTTTACAGAAGTAGAACTGAAAAAACAAATGGATTAACTGGAGCACTTTTGGACAAAAAAATGAAGTTATACTAATGAAAAGATTACAAGAAAGAGGATGAGGAATCCCCAAGCAAGAAAAGTACTAAAAAACTACAGCAAAGCAGCCTTTTGATTTGATGGAACTTCACTAACGGCACAAACAACATAGTCTGGTTTTTTTGGGAAATTTACAAAAGGAATTGTTAATTCTTCCAAGAATGCTGTGAAGGATGTGCAAGTAAAGGCTCGGCATGTTGTGTATCAAAATAAACGAAGATACCAGGTTGCTTGCTAAGTTGTGATCCTCGACTTCTCTTTTAAGTTGCTTTATTATTGGCAAATAGTGAAGACTATCTCTTTCCTTTGGTTTTGGCTAATTTATTTTTGATGTTTGATATCTCTTGTATAGAATTGTTTATTTTTCATTTGTGTAGTCTTTTTTGTCTCAACATCCCTTAGCTTCTCACTTTTTATGGGCAATTTTTCAGGTGGAAATAGGAGCTCATTTCTCTCTAACCATACTACCCTCCTTTCTAGATGATTACTGAATGCATCTTTTAATATCTATACACAACCTTCTTGTATTGGTGTATGACTGACTTGTTTTGCTTTTTTCAGGAAGGTGGATTTGACTTGGATATGACATACATCATTGAGAATATAATAGCTATGAGTTTTCTTGCTGGTGATATGAGTTCTGGATTTTTGGATATATTGAGGTGAGTAAGATTAAATTAATAGGAGGCATGAAATTTTATTCAGCTAGTACCCAAATAAGCTTCTAAAAACATTATGATTCAGGGATTCTATCAAAACCACATGGAATAAGTAATTAAATTCTTTGAAACCCACCACATGGTAATAACTGCCTTCCATGCCTTTGTCCAAGTTTTACTTTATCTCTTGGGTGCTTCCCATTGGAAAACTTGCAGCTACTTTCTTTAATGTGTGCTGGGCACACATAATAGCCACAAACCACATGCACTAGGTCAAAGTCCTACTTAAATTAGAAGAAAGTGGAAAGAAATTTTATGATAACAATAAACAAAAAGGAAGAAGTATTTCAATTGCCAAACTCAAGTTTTTCCGAGTATCTTAGTTATTTTAACATTATCAAAATGTATTTAAACAAAAAAAGCGTCTTTGAAGAGGCTTAAGGACACCCAAGTGCTCATTGTCAATATTCCTCTTGTAGGTCCCAATCTAACCCACAATGGAACTATTGCAGATTGCAGACTTCAGCAAGGATAAAGGAAAACAAAATCCATCATTTCCAAACCCATTTAAATCTTAACTAGAAAATTTATGTAATAGTTTTCTTAACCTGCATAACTACAGTGGGAGAAGAATGCAGGCAGCTAATCCTACAAAAAAGTAGTAGCAGCGGTAAGAAGCATAGGCATTGTCAGAACCTAAGCACTTCCAGTCTCAAAATCTTGGCTTTCTAGTTTATCTACAATTCAGCCAGTGTAGTAGGGAGTGATATCAAACAAATAGAGTTTTTCCTTTTCAACTAAACCAAGTGGATTTGCACCGACAATCAGTTGTAACAAATATGCACAATATTTATTGCAACTTGTTTGGATCACTTTTCAAGTCTAAGTAGGAAACTACATAGACAAGATGCCTAATCTTGCAAAAGAGATATAAACTATGTTGTTAAGGGAAAGAATCTTGTGAGAAAATATCCCACACACCTTCATTACAACCTTATACAAATATGAACCTATATCAGAAGTGGACTAAGTGGCGCAACTTCAATGAAAATTAGGGCAAAAATATAGTGTTCTCTCTTCTTGCTGCCATACTTTTTTTTGCTTTTCACTTTATCCCAAAATAGATAAATTTACTTCCAAATGCAATATTACATCAGCTTTGTTCTAAGTGCTTTTCCAATTTCAAAACAATCCATCTGATATTGATATCAACATACACATATATAACTAAGCAAAGTTAGGCAGAAATATAGATGTTCACTAAAACTCAATCAATTAAGGCAGACAAATCTGTTTGTCTGCAGATAAGGCGATTAAAAAGTCTTTTACATGTCTTATTTTAAAGCTGATGCAGAAAACTTAAGAGAGTAGTTACCTTAGGAAGTCAATCGCGGAAGCTCTACCATTGAGCCCCTTTCCTTTCCGGTTGAAGTTAAGTGTTCAGCAGATTTCCTTTCCAGTTGATGTCATGTATGAGAGGAGGCAGCTGCTGGTCAGTAGAAGTGGCGAAGGCCGCCAAAGTACTGATGGAGGAGAGTGTGAGAGGTAACGATAGTGTGCTCAACAGAAACTGATATAAGAAAATAATGGAGATAGGTTTTAGTGTTTCACATACTCTCCTAATTCTAGGGTAGAGTTTTTTGGGCTTTTTTGTGAAAAAAAAAAAATAAATGGGTTGGCGGGTCGAAACGGATCGATACGGGTTCAACCCGTTTATGACCCGAACTCGTTTAAAGCTAAACAGGTCGACTCATTTCGATCCAAACCTGTAAAATTTTAACCTTAACCCGATATAATCGTGTCATTTTTGTGTTTTGTTGGCGTGTCGTGTTCAACATTGCCGCCCCTAATATTAGGTGAGATTTCTTTTGTGAGATCAATATCCTTGTATGTTAAGTGTATTACTCTAGCTAGTTAAGACAGACTCATACAATAGAGTTTCTATACTTCACTTAGTGAAGTTCAATCACCCTTTTGTGATTGTCTGAGATAATCTAATGATCCAGGACCCTAGGAATGTGACTCTAGAATGTGTGCTTTTGGGTAACTTCTAATGATAAACAAGTACATTCAAGTAAGCCATGGATTATCGGACTAGAGATCTAAAGATGATAGATGTCTTTGAGATATGTGTTAGTACATTTATCCTGTCTCATTGATGGGTGTTATATAGAGGGGTATTTATGTCATTTTACCTATAGGTCGGAGACATTACTTTAGCAATATTATTCTTGGGATCAATATTTTCATATTATGAAAAATAAAAATATTTAAAATGATAAAATGTGGCTATTTAATAGTAAATTTATTTTAGTTATTTTAATAGCTATGAATAATACGTCTCTTGGTCCCCAGAGTAACTCAAGTTACATTAGTGTTGTTTAGACATAATCTGGGCTTGATGGATAATTATTTGGAAGAGAAATAAAATTTATTCTAAGAGTCCAATTAGAATTAATTAATTTATCTTGGATTTTAATAAATCCCAAAAAAGATAAATTAATTAATTAAGAGAATTGGGCTGGAATAAATTAATTAATTGGGCTGATATATGTTAACATATATTAAGAGTCTAATTAGAATTAATTAATTAATCTTAGATATTTAATGAGGCTAAAAAAAGATAATTAAGAGGATTGTGTTAGTCTTGCACTATTATTTTTAGCACAACACCTAGCCCAATTGGGTTTGGTGATTTCGGCCATTAGAGTTTTGGAAGTCCAATAAAGAAGCTCTCACCAAGTTGCTGCCTAGAGCAAGGTAGAGTCATACTCTGGAAGACGAAGACAAAGAGAAGAAGCTTGGAGACGCTTAATGCGCAAGAGTAGAAGATTGGTGGGAGTTTCAATTGAACAGCAGGGGGCTCCTTCACCCCTTCCAATGCAAGTTCCAGTGCAACCTAGCCCCTCACTGGTTAATTCGCAACCAATAAGGAAAAGTAAGTACTCTCTCCTAGATGTGGCTTGGAAAACTAAAAATTTTTCTGTTGTGTTTTTCCTTTGATAGTTTTTCACAATCCCTTCATGTCATCGTCAGACTTAGAGATCAAAGCTACTAAAAGGCAACGACACCGTTCCTGTCACATTATACGGCGTCGTGCATCATTAGTATTCAGAAACGTCCAAACATCTGATAATCAACGGCACCATGCATATCATATTAGACCTTATCGTGTAGGTTACAACCTATAATAAATGTCACATATCACGATGTTGTTTGATAGTTGGTACACTTAAATAAAGCATGCACGACACCGTAAATATCATCTCACATGGTGCCGTCTAAGTTCGCAGATCAGAATTATATTTAATTTCTATTACAATTTTTAGGGCATCCATGGCCCTATAAATGGAAGCAATGTAGACAATAATTGGCAGCCAACACTGAGAGAAAACACCTACTCCAAAAAGAGAAGAAAAAAGAAAGGATTGGAAGTTGCTAAATGAATGTGAAGAAATCAGCTTGTCTATAAGCAATTTGTTATCCCTTTCTTGAGTTTTCTTTATTAATCTATATTTATTACTTTAATTATTTTGAAGGGTTGAACCCTAGTTAGTTTTGTATTAAATTTACTATTTATTTATTAATTTCCAATTCTTAAAGAATAATTACTTGATTTTATTTTGTTGGATTTGTTATTTGGATTGCTCTTTCCTAATGAATTTGAGAGAGGTTAAGAGTTGGGTTCCAATTAATAGGTTTAATATGGGTTTTCCTTCGATTAACTCGAGAGAGAGGTTGGAAGATTAGAACTTAGTAATCGTTGGAGGTTTGATATCACCTAGAGATAGGGGTATTGGGTTCTTCCGAATAATTAAGGGTTTGTGCTTACTACTTCTTGGGTTCAATTGGGAAGGTAGAGATATCTTCTAATTGGCTCAAGAATAGGAAATCCATAACTTGAAAAAAAGTGAGTTCTGCATTTATGACCTCTACCGATTTTTAAGTTATGAATTTAACTATCTTGGATTTAATTTGGCACTTGGCTAATTTAGGAGAATTCTTGACAAGTTCATGTCTTTCACTCATTTTATTACCTTTGATTTTCTCATGGCCAATCTTATAGGAGTTGTGTTTATTTTCCGTGTTTGCGCCTATTGTAGTTAGTATTATTTCATTAATTCATTAGGCTAAATAATAGAAGAAGAGTTTGTAGTGGTACCTTTATCCCTTTCCCAAGGATCTTCGATAGTTGCCATTATACACTATACTATGCAATGGGTATACTTGTCCAATTTTGTGATTTGAGTGTGTTTGATATTTTAATTTAAAGCTTGAGTTATGTGTATAATTGTTGGTAATATTTCCCACACTCCAAATCAAACAACAAGTTTTTGATGCCGTTGCTAAGGATTGAAGATAATATCGTGAAAATTTAGATTTTATTGATTTGACCTTGTATATATTTGTGAATATTACTAATATTTCCTTTTATGTGAATATTTACTTCTCTATTTGTGCATAATACTAACTATACTTGTATATAAATTTCTTTTCCTCTTTCTATCTTGTTTGTATAGAGTTTTGATTCTTTTTCTTTGCCATTGACAAATAAATCATATTAAGTTCTAATGTATTGTATCATTATACCTTGTTGTATTATTATTATCTGTAATATTGTTGTGTTGTTGTACTATCTTGGGAGATTGTATACATAGTGGATTCTTTGGATTTAAATTGTGTTCTTACATATAGTTTTGTTGTTCTTGTGGAATGTTGAATGTTGTTGTTCTATTGGTATTTGTAGGATGAGAGTATTGTTGGGAGCTTTAGTTATTGTTGGATATTTTGTGGTGGAGTCATTACTGTTGTTGTGGAATCTTTCTTTTAGCCTTACGATGGTTTTATTTGTGGTTGTTGTTATATTTTATTTGGTGAAGGTTGGAATTTTAATTGTATTATGGTAAATAAATTGAAGAGACAGTTGATTTAGATAGTTGATGTTGTATTTTAGTTATTGAAGTTAGAAGTTATTTGTAGGTTGTGTGGGAGACGTATGGTGTTTTTGGAAGGTGTAGTATTCATGCATTGATGTTTGTTGTTGTGAAAATCTTTGGAGTTTCCCCTCTAATAAGCCCACTGAATCCTTGATCATTCATTTTTCTTTGGAATGTATAGGGTGTATAATATTTGTATATCATTTGTGTATAGTGTACATTTGGATTTGATCATTTGTTTTGTTGCCTTAGTCTTAGTGTAGCTTTTTTCCCTAATATATGTCTTAGTTTTGCTTATGTTAGTTGGTTTAATTTTGGTTTGTTTAGGTTAGTTATTTGTATTCTTTGATTTGGTTAGGTATGATAACTTGTTATATCCTTGATATTTGTTGTGTCTTTATATTAATTTCTTTGTATAATACTTCTTTCTTGATCTTATTGTTTGTATATTAGTTCTTATTTCTTTGGCTTATGTACTGTCATATATGTTATTTTTGTTTTGCAGGTACAGAATAGACACAACAACGTTTAGTTCATATGAAATGGCGCCGGGCATCTGTAGCAAACAACTACTACAAATATTTTGAGAATGCATGACACCGTCTATTACAACTCAACTGGTGCCATGTAGTACAGAGCAACTATTGTTTCAATGAGCTTTAAGATACTCAAGGAGTATTGCTTTCCCTTTTTTTCCTTATTTTATTATTTTGTATCATGTAAATATATTTGTATTATTTGTTTTGGATAATGAGAACATTGTCCCAATTAAGTGTGGGGGGAAAGAGAAGTTAATATTTCTTTGCAATTTTATGTTAATAATTTTGGAATTTTTATTATTTTTGTTTTTGTATTTGGGCTGATTTTTTTCAATTTTTTCTCCGAAATTTTGGGCTAATTTTGAAAACTTTTTAGTATATGTGTTAGCTTGGTGGATATATTATTTATCTTTTACTTGGGAATTCTACCTAGCTTAGGATAATTGATTTTATGAACATTTATTTATTGGATATGATATAGGTTAGTTTTGAGAAGTAAAATTAACCATATTTATGCTTTTGAAAATATTGTAAAGCTAAATTCTTTGAGAATACATGAGAATTTTGTGATGAAATATAGAGTGCAGATAGTCGGCTTATCTCTAGTTTCATGGCAATTCCTATTCATTCATTCATTTATTTATTTTGTATGTTGTATTATACAAATCTTTAATTGTATATTGTATATTCTCCATTGTAAAAGCAAGTAGGAGTAAGAGATATGTTGTTCAATGCACTTATCAAAATAAGGAAAAAAAAGGTTCTAGGAATGTAGAAGGCATGTCCTATGACAAAAAAACAACATATGATATATAAAAATAAAAAAAAGATAAAAAAGTGAATAAAAGCAAGAAGAAAAAGAAAAAAAAAAGAGCAAAAAATGTAAAGGATGCAAAAGAGTATTCAAATCAAAATCGTTATAAATGCATTCCTTTTGAAGAAAAATAATGAAAAATGAGAGGCTCATATCTTGCTATTCCAAGTTGAAATGTAGAATTGTAATGTTGTATTGTGATGTAACAATTGTATTCCTTGTACCTTTTTTAAGCCGCACGACTTGAGTTAACCAGTTAACCCTGACTTGTATAAATCACACAATTTGTATTCTTAAATTTAGGAGTAGAGTGAATCATATTGATTTGGTATAAACTTATTTAATTTAGCTTTGATAGTCTTAGTTATGTCTAGCTTAATACATAGGTCTATATGGGATTAACTTGGATAGGTAAGTATTGGGATGAATTGTAAAGTAGAGGATGAAATAATGTCTTTACCATCTTGACATTACTACATATATGATGAATTGTTCTTGTTAATTATCCCAATATGCTATGTTTAGTTACTTGTTTTGTTTGTAAACTAGTTGTTTGTGTTTGTGAATAAATGTAGCTTGCTTGAGGGCAAGCAAAGGTTCAAGTGTGGGGGTGTGATGAGTGCGCTCATTATATACATATTTTCTGTATAAATTGTACTATACTTGTTGTAAAATTTAATTTAAATGACCACTCATCCTCATATTATCACATTATTTTGTATAGAAATTATGTAACAAAGGTTTGATGAATAATAAGGATGAGAAGAATAGACATGACGCCATCCAGATCATAGGCCATGGCAATGTGTCACCACTAGATTCAGAGATTAAAGCTACTGAAGGCTAACGATGCCATTCCTATCACATTACACGGTGGCGCACATTATCAGTATTAAAAAATGTCCAAATATCTAAGAATCGATGGCACCGTCCATATCATATTGAACACCACCATGCAAATTTATAGCACATAGTAAAAGTCGCATATCACGACATCGTTTGAGAGCTAATACACTTAAATAAAGCATACATGGCACCGTGAATATTATCTTGCATGACACCGTTTAAATTTGCAAATCAGAATTCTATTTAATTTCAACTGCGCTTTTTATGGCATCCTTGGCCTTATAAATAGTAGTAATATAGGCAATAAGTGGCGGCCAACACTGAGAGAAAATACCCGCTCCAGGAAAAGAAGAGAAAAGAGAGAATTGGAGGTTGCCAAGTGAAGATTGAAGATTGAAGATGAAGAAATCAGCTTGTCTATGAGTAATTTCTTGTCCCTCTTTTTAGTTTTCTTTGTCAATTTATATCTATTGTTTTAATTATTTTTGAAGGGTTGAACCTTAGTTAGTTTTATATTAAATCTACTCTTGATTTGTTGATTTCCAATTCCTAACGAATGATTACTTGATTTTATTGGGTTAGATTTGTTATTTGGGTTGCTCTCTCATAATGAATTCAAAAGATAGAGTTAAGAGTTGAGTTCCAATTAATGGGTTCAATGTAGATTTTTCTTTGATTAACTTGAGACAAAGGTTGGAGATTAGAACTTGGTAATTATTGGGGATTTGATATTACCTAGAGATAAGAGTATTGGGTTCTTTTGAATAATTGGGTTGTGGTTAATGCTTTTTGGGTTCAATTGGGGAGGTAGAGATACCCTATAATTGGCTCAAAAATAGAGAATCTATAACTCGAGAGAGTGTGAGTTTGTATTTGTGAGCTCTACCAGTTTTAAAATTGAGAATTTAGCCATCTTGGATTTGATTTGGTACTTGGCTAATTTAGGAAAATTTTTGACAAGTTCATGTCTTTCACTCATTTTCTTGTCTTTAATTTTCATGGCCAATTTTGTGGAGGTTATGTTTAATCACCATGTTCGCACCTATTATAGTTAGTATTTTTTCATTAGTTCATTAGGCTAAACAATAGAAAAAGAGTTAGTAGTAGTACTTTTATCCCTTCCCTGAGGATATTTGATACTTGTTGATGCATTAGATTTGGGTATATAAAATCATGCAATATCAAATCCATTCCCAATCAACTTTTAATTAAAACATTAATCCCCAAATCATATATATGAGCAAGTGTATTCATCAAAAAGTATAGTATAGGAAATTAATAAGTATTAATCCTTAAGGTTATTAGTTACTTTTCATACATTATTTAACCGACCAATTAAAATGATGAAAGAAGAAAGATAAAAATATATACAACTATAGCAGAGAAGAACATGCATTTAGATAGAAATTTTTAAAGACATGACAATGAATTACTTGTAATTATCATAATTAATCATTATCTTAGCATCATGAAGGAACAAAATAGAATCCAATTCTTTCCCAAGTCATGGACTCTCCAAGTTAAATTAATGGATATACTCTATCTCATCAATCAACCAAGAGATGCATGAAATTCATTCCTCAATCAATATTCCTATACTCTAGGTAACATAAAATATAAAATTAGCTAATGACCCTATACTCTAGGTAAAATCAATTAATTTTTGATGATTTAAGTTCTTTTATGCTTAACTTTCTTTCTCAAGTCTGTTAAGAAACAACATATGTAATAACCCCTACTTTTTTACTTTAATTGGCTACTACTATACATAAAATAAGAATTTGCATGAATGGCCAGAACAAGAAAAGATCAGTATAATAAGATGAACGTTTTGGTATGATAACAATATTTAAGGGCATTATTAGAATTTTAAAATTATGGAAACTTGAATGGAATTTTGAATTTGTTCTACCCGTACCCTAAAATTTCAGATTGCGACTACTTTGAATAGAATGAGAGTTTGGGGGTGTGCTCAGAACAAAGATTGATTAGTACAATAAGATAAACATTTTGGTATAAATTAAGCTATCGGGGGCAATATCGTAATTTTGACCACGATTGGGATTTTGATTGCAATTTGAAAAGAACTGAGAAAGAATTGAGAATTTTGACTTCCACTATTAAATTCAGTACAATTTATAGATTCCATTAGTGAAATAAAATATTTTCCTAATGCGAATCAAAATTATAGTTATTTTCTGAAAAAATTCTGAAGTGTAGCCAAAATTGAGATAAGCGGCGTAATATGATTGGAAGATGAAAAAAAGTGTCAAAATACCATTGGAGGATTGAAATATTTGTGTGATTATTTTATTACAAAAGCTTATTGAATAATATTGATAATTAAGGAATTAATTAAATCAACCAATAGGAAAAATGGTTGCAAATTGGATAGCCTATAATGGTTGACCTGTTGACCAATTTTGGCCACAATTTGGACCAAGAGAATGGCGGTGAGAAGGTTGGTTTTCAGCAAGAAAATTGGGCAGCAAGAATAAAAGGAAGAAGGAAAAGAAAAAGAAGAAAAAGGAAAGAAAATTTAGAAGAAATAAGGAGAAAAAGGTAAAAGGAGAGAGAAAGCATTTCTTGAGAGAAAAAGAAAAAACTCGAGGGAAATCAAGCTTGGAGAATAACACAAACAAGGTAAAAGACTATACTTCATGAATTAAAGTTGTAGATTTCATTACAAGGATTATTATGGTGTGAATATTGTTGGGAAAATATGGAAGTTGTGATTTTGTTTAGCATAATTTCTATATTTGGTGAAGATTAGTGTGTGTATATGTGTGCCGATTTGTTTGAGGGTTTCTATACTATGTTTTATATGGTATATGAAGGTGTTTTGATAGTGGTTTAGGTGGTTGTTCATGGCTGTAAAAGGAGAAGATAGAATTGAAATGAAATGGATTTAATAGTTGAAAGAAAGTGAATTATTATTGTTGTTGTTTATAATTATTGATTTTGGGTTGAGAAATGATTAATTTGCTGAGTACTTTATCTCTGAAAATCATAGAATTAAGGGCTCTTATGATGGAATTTAAGATGGAATAAGTGTTATATAGTTGTTAGGATTAAAGAAGAATAGATACTGTGAAGAAATAAACAAAATAACAACTCTGGTTTGAAGGGAATCCCAAGCAGCCTTGAATAACAAATAAAATGTACAAATTGGCTTGTTTATTTGGAACCTCCATGACTTGAAACTTGTAGCTAAATGTCTTAGGATTATTTTGGGACCAATTTTACATTATTTGGAATTGTGAATAAAAAGTTATGATGAAAATACCACAAGTTGCCAAAATTGTGACGGGATTGAGAAGCTAAGATGTTGTAAGCAATACTGAATGAAATGATAAGGGAAATAAGTGGTTTGTGAATTGGAAATCATAAAAGAATGTCTTGAGGACATTTTAGAACTCAACTGACATCAATTGGACTTATGAATCAAAAGTTATGCTATGAACAAACAAGCGTGCCAATAAGGAGGAAATGCAGAAATTTTGTTGATAAAAGAATAAATTCATATGTTGATTCTATGTGTAGCATTGGATACATGAAGGTTCAAGGAAGCATATGAAAGCTTCGTATATTTATTTGAGGAATGAAATAAATGAATGGATAAGTGAACCTTTGATCATCTTAAGTCTTGATATCATAATGAGCAAGAGATGAAGAACTAGGAAATTTGGTAATATCCTTAACAACATGTAATTAGTAATATGTGTTGGTTGTGAAATCTAGAATACTAAAAGAAGTATGAAATGATGACCGATGTAGGGTTCTACCTTAACGGTCTCGCGAAGGCTTAAGGATTACGAATACAGTATAACGTAGGACACGAGGTGAGTCCCACTGCCTTTTAAATCCCGTTTTAGCTGGTGTTTTTCAAAATATTTGAACATGAACTTGCCTACTTGCTATTTCCAATGACAAGGAAGATTGTGAGTCCCACTTCCTTTTCAAATTCCATTTAGCTAAGTGTTTTTCTAAAACGATCATGTACTTTTCTGATATAGTTAATTCTTTCCTGATATATTATGAGATGAATGTTCCACTTGAGTATGAAAGCATTATCAAGAACTAGATTTCTTGAATATCTTGAATATGAAATATCTCGTGTGATCTTTTTAATTTTCAAATCCTAGTTTTGGTAAAGTATTTTCCTGATATGGAAAATGGTTTCTTGATGTGCTTAAGTGCGAGCTTTCTATATATGGATTTAGAAACATGATGAACAATATGAATTTTGAATTCTTCATTTTCTGAATTTGTCAATCCTTAAATCCAATACATGACTAACTTGAATACTTAGCGTATGCACTAACTATATTTGAATACCTAAATATTCAAATACTTGAATCAAAATATCTTATACTAGTATTTTTGAATACTTAAATCAATATGTTTTCACTTGAAGTCCTTAAATACTTGTTTTGAGAATGTTTTTACATGAGAATTTCTAAACTAGTTTGCTTATGTTGAGATTACTCTTCATGAGATCTTTTCAGTGAAAAATACTAGCACACACAAAACTTACTAAACTTTACGCTCACATGTGTGTTATTTCTTTTGAAAACGTTTATAGATCAGAAGCGCAACGGAAGCGTAGTGGACTCCCAGAGGCTCATGCTATATTTTGGACATGTTATACCCTCGAGTATATGTATCAAAAATCAGATTCTATGTACTTTACTACATTCAATGAAAGTAATTTTGAAAATTTTTTCACTACGTATTGGAGGAAGTTATTATAAAGACCCTTTGTCTGGGCAACTGGACAGGGCAATATCCCATAAAATTACAATCCACTACACTATGGAAATATGGGATGTTACAAACACATATAAAATTAATTAATTAAAACCAACTTCTAACCTCTTTTCCAAGTTGATTAAAAGAAAGATCCAATTTCATCAATCCATTAATAAAAATAAGTAATCAAATACCAAGAATAATAATCAATTGATCAAAGAACTAAATTAAGTCAATATCATGGATCCAAAAAAATAACATCCAACTACAATAAAGACATTAATCTCATCATTGTTCAAGAAAAAAAAAAAAACAAACAAAGGTTTAAGAAAGAATTCATAAACAAGCCTCCTTCTACCTTCCTTGAAAACTCTCTTGAAATACTACTCCCTTTGATGAATTCCTCTTTGAATGATTGATTTCTAGCTTTTTTCTTTTCTTTAAATCCCCCATTGAATGAATGATTTCCTTGTATTTATAGCTTTTAAGGTTACCAAAATCATTTCCTAGAAGTTTTAGGCCATGTACAAGTCAGATACCAAAAGACTTCTTAAGAAATTTTCACTTTTGATCAATTTTGGACTTTAACCGTCTCAGAACCTGAACTGGGCTAGCGCCAGGTCGACCTCTACTAGGCCGGTGCTGGGTCTATTCTAGAATTCCTATTTTACTCTACTTTTTCCTCTGTTTTATCCTGGTTTTCCAGAGTTGAGCTAGGGCCGGTTTAGTCTCCATGGGCCGATGCCAGGTTAGGTCTGGAATTGCACAATTAAAATCTAAATTCTTTAATTTTTACATAATATCACCTAAATATGCACAAAGTACCTAAAAACTAAAGTTAGTGATATATACAAATATAATAAATGCTAAATCAACAAGACCTGAGTGTGTCTGATAGTGCCCATCTTCAGCAACGACGTCAAAAACTTGATGCGTATTTTTTAATATTGGAAAAATTAATAACAAATGGCCTCAATCAATCAAGTTTTATTTAAAATGCTAACCGCCACTAAAATCACATACACGGGCAAGTATACCCCCATCATATAATATAGCGAATAACAAGTATCGAATCCACAGAAATTTAGGCTCCCACCTTACTTTATTCAAATCTTTATTGTTTAGCTAATAAAATAAATAAAATAAAATAAATAAGCTACTAACATAATATACTAGAGAATAATTCAAGTTCACCAAAGAAAATTCATAGGGAATATCAATGAATAAGAATAAGGAGAAAAGATATGTAATGAAGAAACCCTCTAAATCTATGTCAAGTAAAGGAAATATCTTAAATCTATTAAGTTCTAATTCAAATACCAATGAGTGCAAGATAAATTCTACTCTCTCTCGAGTTATGAAATTCTATTCTTGGCTTAATCAAAATGTATCTCTACCTCCCTAATTAAATCCAAAAAGTATTACGATTAACTCAATTAAACAATTAATGTCCCTATCTCTAAGTAACACTAAAGTCTTCATGGAAGAAAATAATAACCCTATTTCTCAGTGAAATTAATCTCTCTTTGATTACCTAGTCCTGTTCCTTAACCTCTCTCTAGAGTTAATTAAGAGATAACAAATATTGAATTAATTAGTTGGTACTTTTCTGCTAACCCCTCTCTCGAGTTAATTAGAAAAGAACCAATTAATTCAACAAAGTAATAAATTCAAGTAATCAAATATTTAGAATTTGAAATTACTAGATCAAAAGAAATTCAATCCAAGAATGTAAACTTAGGGTTCAACCCTCAAATACAATTAAAATATGATAAACTCAAAATGTCAATAAATTACAAAGAAGAGAAAAAGAAATCACTTATAGATAAGTAAGCCTTCTTCTTCTTCCTTGAAACCTTCTTGATCAACCTCCTCTTCTTCTCAAAGAAATCTCATTGATCCTCCTTAATCTTGGTGTTTCTCTAAGAGTTTTCTAAAGATATTACATTAAAAAACTGAAGTACTTTGTACAATGTTATTCTCTTGAATTTATATGAGTTTAGATTGTCAAAAAGTCAATACAAAAGTCCTAATTCGTGTCCAATTTAGTTTCTAAAGAAATCCTATTTGCAATTGCCAAATTCTGATTTGAAAGGAAATCTCACCACCATGAACAGTAACAACTGGCACTGGTTAAGGAAGACTACCAGTGTCAGGTACTTCCTGTTATACTTCCGAAATTCCTCTATTTTACTATGTTCTTCCAGAAGTGATCCCCTACCTGCCTAAGTAGACCACCGGACACATCAATACTGTTTGGCCCGATTTTGAGTATTTTTCACATTCTTTTCAATATTTCTTCCATTTAATCACTTCTACACCAAAGATAGCAATTTAATATGAATCAATAGTTATTTGATCATAAACCCATTACAAATAACCCTAAAAAAATAGGTACATTTAGCTTCTATAACTCCCCCACACTTAAGCTTTGCTTGTCCCCAAGCAAATCACCTAAGACAAGGCTAATAAAATAAAATTTCTCATCACAATGCATCTATAATAGATCCGCAATTTTCCTCTAACTATAAACATGAACTTATCATTCATTCAACAAAATTAATTCCTTTGCAAACTTCATATATTAAATCAAACATTCCAAGGCCCTTAAAGTTAAGTTAAACAAGCTCATACTTAGTACAAGAAAATTATTTCACCCATTAAGCCAAAGCATAGACAACACAAATCATATAAGTCAAGTTTTTTAATCTATTCAAGCCTCATGAACTTAAATTTCCCCCACCCTTAAGTAGCAAATTAAGGAAGTTCTCAATTTTTTTTCAAGACATTTTTTTCAACGACTTAGAGGATTGATAGCTTCAAGTGAATAGATTTCTCTTCACTTACCTCTTGTAGTCATCATTTTTTTTTTTCCTTTTTGCTTTGGGAATTAATTGCCTCAAGTGAATGGATTCCTCTTCACTCACCGTACTGGCCCTCATAATTGCAAATTCTTTTTTTTTTTTTCTAATTTTGTTTCAAATTCAATTTTTCCAACTCTTTTTCTCCACAAGTTATTTTTCATCAGAGGACATGCACTTTGCATTCCTAGACCTTTTTTCTCCTCTCTATCCTTATTTGTAGCTTAAAGTTAAAGTAAATTTAAACACCATGAAACAAGAATTAACCAATAATCTTCCCCATATTTCATCATATCATCTACATTCAAATTTAAGGAATAGAATAAAATTTAAATACTAAAGCATAACTAAGGTTAACTTTAATTTTCAAGACTTAGCAATACTCAACTTAATACAAAAGTTTACTCAAAATTAACTCAACTAATTAAATGGAAAAATCATATCCAAAGTTAAAAATAAAATCATAACCTTATCACAGGCAAACAATCCCATGCCAAAAATACGTTTCATGTAAAAAGCGAAAACATTATCCCAAATTTCCAAAATTTTCCAATTGTCAAAATTTTCCAATTTTTTAAAATTAGCTCGAGAAAAACTACAAAAACTTGGATAAAGAATCACCAAACTACTCCCTCATATTTAAACTGGACAATGTCCTTATTGGCAAAAAATGTACACAATAAAGCATCTCCAAATAGACCGAAAAGAATAAAGGAAGTAGAAAGTTAAGTAATACTCCCTAAGTATAATAAGCTCCCAAAAATGTGAAAATTGGATGAAAGAATAGAAGAGGTCATCCAAGAAGACTTTATTCCAACCTGTAAAACAAAACATAAATAATAACTCAAAGAAAATAATAACAAAATAAAACACCAAAATAAAAGAAAGCATACTAAAGCAAAAGACCATTAAAAATCCTAGATAACAAATAACGATACGACTCACTCCCCTACACTTAAATTGGAAAATACTTTATTTATTGGAAGGGGGAATAAAAAGATACCGAACTAGAAAAACTAAATTAAACAAGACTAGGCAAAACAATGACATAAAAGCCGAAATAAACCAACTTCAAGACAACCCAAAACACAAAAAAACACTCCTTTCACTCATCGTGCTTTCTCATCAAACCTATATAAAGAAAACTAATGCATAATGGAGAAAATAGGCATGATGAAAATAGGAAGAAAGGTGATTTTTGAAAAGGGTAAGGTTCATGAAGATTATGAATGCCAACAAAACTAAACACATGGACCTTGCTCCCAAGCATATCTTATATATATTAATCAAATTATCGACACATGAATTCAATGGACATCTAAGGAGTGCATCAATATTTACATTACCCTTCAACCCTTCTAATGAATTGTCACAATAAAAAATCCCCTTCAAACCTAACATTTGAGATCTTAAAGATAGGATTAAGAAATTCTTACTTTCCAATACATCTACAAATGCCAAGTTACCTCCCATGTGTTGGGGCGAAGGATAAAATTTGCTCACATCCTCCAAGAATTTCTTATTATGTCTTATTGAAAAATCCAACTCCTTGAGGCATGTTAAACTCAATACATTATCACTGGCGTCATTAGGCTCTATGAATTGAGAAGTACCTACAAAAGAAAAATTCTCCCCATAGCCTCTCTCTTCCCCTTAGGGGTTTGCTTTTTTCAACTACAAGGGCCTTATTACTCAAGGGACGCAATTGTTCTCCAAGTTTCTCCCAGAATGACTCAAAAAACATCATTGCATCTTTTTGGGAGAGAACCGATTGTAACACCCCACTACCTATGCCCCATTAGGGCTGGGGATATCGTCATGTCCATAGGATAAGGGGTCTTTGTAACTATGACATAAAATAAAATAAATGAAATACTTCAAAATTAAGCTTATTACAACCCAGTAATACATGAACAAATTCAAAAATAATTATCTACTACTGTCTCTCAAAAGAAATACATAGGAGAAATAACAATGAGTCTTCAAGATATAGGCAATACTCTAGCTAATAACCTTTACAGCAGGATTGACCTGAAAACATGGTATAAAATATGGTAAGATATAAATCTCAATAAGCCCGTGTGTACTTTGAGTGTTTCAGGTAAAACAGTTCATGTATGCAAGTTGTAAAAGTTTCATAAGAGAAAGTGCTGACAAGCATTAAATAAATGTCATAAATGAAGAGTGGTGTTTTGCTTTCCAAAATATACATGTGCACAATAAATATCTTACCCAAACTGGGTGAGTATGCACAATAAATATACATGTGCATACTGGGTGAGATGCTCCTCCATCTCTACACCCAAACTTATCGATTGTCCACTCCGGAAACATACAGTCCATTTGACTGAACTTGCTAACTCGGACCGGTATGACCTACAGGACTGACATCCTATCCGGGAAGGACTCACCCCTCAGAGATGGCCACCTACTGAGAGACTTACCTTATCCTTTCAAAGACTAGTCCTAATAGTCTACCTTTATTGAGTACTCAATGTTGTTTGTCCCACTTGGGAGAAAAATGATCATACAATGATTCACTTGAAAATAGCAATTAAGGTTTCAAAAATTCTTGTCAAAGTTGGGATTTTAGAAAAAAATTAGCATTTTTGTGTAAAATTACTTGTTTAATTTCAAATGATTTACTTGACTGAACTAAAAAGGAAAATTGTCCTTAATTGCCTTTATAGAACAAATACTCATATACATTAAGTTTGACTTGCCACAATAACTTTGGTCTTCAAATGATTCCATGCAGGAACTTACCTGATCCTTTGCTCTTTTTAGATTGAAAAGTCTTTCAAGGTCAACCTAACCTCGCTTAGGGTAAACACAAGGTATAAGACAACATTCGGATCATATCTGCCTTACATAAATAATTCCTAACTCAACTAGTCACAACCACAACTAACCATGACTATAATGTCCCAGGCTTTAATACTAGTCGATGAAGTATTTTATAAAATAAATCTAGCTTGATAAGTTAAAATAAATTGGGGTTATAAAATAAATAATAATAAGTTATAGTTCTAAATAATAAATTATGAGTATTATTGCTAATAAATAAACAAGTGTTAAATATTGGATAATCTTAAGTCCTAAATAATATTGGTAAATGGTAATATTTAAATAGTATTATTATAAATAATAAATTACAATTAATTTTTAATTATTGATTAATAGATAATAAGTAACCAATAAAATTAATAATAAATGAATTATTCTTAATTTTTAATTAATAAATAATAAATAAGTTTTAATATAAATAATATTTATGGATATAAATAAAAGTTTTAGTAAGGCCAACTTATATTATTAATATGGTCTACAAGGTCATTTGATATTAATTATTTCTAATATTTTATTATTTATTTTTAATAAAAAGATCTTATTTATTTAACCAATAGAATAATAATATTTTTTAAATAATATAATATTTCAAACCTACCCATTGTTTTTGAATTTTATAGGTTAAATTGAATAATAATTCTAATTAAATTAATAACAATAAGGTTAGTAAAATAATTCTAGAATTAATAGAAAATAGCTTTTCCAATAATTTTCTATTGCTAGAAACGATCTATGAACATATTCTCACATAACATATTAATCCATCCATGAACATACACTTGAATCAACATATACTAACACATGGATAATCTCCTTCTAGACATAATCATTATCTATGGCTTGATTGAAAAATAAGAACGTAAAGGCCTAATTACCAATGGTGTCATAATATCTAACATGCATCAAAACATCCATAAATTCCTTTAATCAAGATGAGCATATATTGATTCAAAAGAAAAATCCATAAGGCCTAATCATACATTCCAACTCTCATGTCCTAACTCCATCCCCTTCATCCACATATATATACGAACTCCTACTTTATTTATTCATCCTATCAACATCTAGGAGTCATGATTTTAGAAATTAAAAAGGAAGATTCAAGGAAAAGAATACTTGATAGATGATTGCTTTGATGAAAGCTTCCTTGGTTAGTGAAAATCCATACAAGCTTGAGAGCCTTTAGTGGTCTGGAAAATAGCCATGGTTGATCAGCACCATTTCGGTCAAGAGAGAGAGAGAGAGAGAGAGATGAATGACATTAGAAAGAAATATTAGAAGTTGAGTAGAAGAGAAAGAATAAGGAGGTTGTTCTTATTTTACCTTTTGGTGTTCTTGGAACCTTCAACAAAAAGGTTGGTTTTGATCCGTTTGGAAATTCTACTTTGCATGATTTAGTGTTATAAAGGCTAGAAATGAAGACTATAGGTTGAATATGGATGATCTGGAGTGTTTGAGAGTGATTGGAGGTGTTTAGGATGGGTTTAGGCTTGAAGATGAGAAGTGTGTGTTCTTGAGAGAGTTTGAGAGAAAATGGCTTCGAGAATTGCAGGAATTATGTTGGCTGAATGGCCTAGTATAGATGGGAGTTTCAGTTATCAAGAATGAGGGAGAAGATTTTCAGATTTTTTTGAAATTCAAATGGAGGAAAATGAGGAGTTGTTTGAAGTAAAAGATTAGTTAATGAAGTTTGTTCATGGAAGGTCTTTTGTTCTTCAATGGTGTAAAGCTGCATTAGCTAGGTTTTAATCAAAGAGTGAAGGGTTGTTCAGTACATAAGGCTGGCCGAAAAGGGATTATAATGGCAAAGAATTTTCTAGTTTGATCACTTGCTATAGGAGTGTTTTAATGGAGCAAAAATTTATAATTTAGTTTGAATAAGTTTTAGATAAAATAATCTTAGGAGCTTTTTGAGGTGTGATCATGGAGTCCAAACATTCAAGGTTGGTCTAGAGCCTAAGGTGTTCAGTCCATAGCTGAACAAGGTCCGAATTGTAGAGGTTTGAGTGAAGAATTTCGGCCTTTGCCTTGAAAAAACAAGCTGGAAAATTTCTGGACTTTAATGCTTCAAGAACACTTGGAATGGAGATGTTTTTGGTGCAGAATTTTCTGCCCTCTTTGGCCCGATTTTGTAGCTGGTTCTCAAGGGTGTTTGAAGGTCTTTTAATGGTGTTTCTCCTGCCTTCATCTTGAAGAAACACAGGGGATGTTCCAGCTGTTCTTGTGATCTACTAGAGGCTTCAAATTCCAGCTTCAATGCAGTGAAATTGCTGAAACAAAATTCTGGTTTTGGAAGTGTTGTGCAGTCCGAAAATTCACTGAATTTCCAGCCTTCAACCTAACATGAAATGTCCATTTTTCTGCCAGTAATAATTGGGTAGGAAATTTGGCTAAAACTTTCAAAAACAACCTTGAAAGAATTCTAAAATTTTTTCCAGATTTTCCTTTACCAAAACATGAACAAGATGAAGATAGAGTTTGAAGGAATAGCCATGGTGTTTTCTTTTCCTTGGAATTTCTACCTAGTTCTCGTCCCCATTTTCGGCCTCTTCTATCCCACAAGAGCTAATTTTCGAATTCTAATGCTAGGGATTTATCACAAAATTTTTTTGGAATTAAAAATGGATTAATTAATTAAGGATAGTTTAAATTATAAAGATGTTAGGACAAGGCTAGCTAAATTAAAGGGAACAAGAATTCCTCTAGAATTTTTTTTAGGACAAGATCACATGATCAAGACATTACATGTCTCCCTTAAGACAACATTCCTATCTTTAAGGAATGTAAGAAAATCAAAAATTCAAACATAGTTAAGATAATCATGAATAAAATTTAAGTGATGGGATTTGAACTCAAGACTTTAGAGATTAATTCACAAAGCTCTAACCACTTAACTACACTAACTCTTATTTTTATTTTCTCACCTAAATATTCTTCCTATCTAAACCTCAAGCCTTCTTACTATTTTGACTTCAAGAAAAATTACCTTTTTACCCTTTCTACCCAACAAGTATAAATAAACCATCTAACCTATAAACCACAATTTTAAAGCACATAAAATCATTCAAAAAGTATATTTTTATGCATGATGACATGATATGCATTCCATTCCACCTTACTCTAATGTTGGCTTTAGGCGGGGTTTTACACCGACACTGCCTCATCCAACGCATCCTGTGCCGACCCATCACTGTAACACGTCCCTTATTTTTGTGCGAATTTTGATGTGTTCAATGACATTCTCCCTTGAACTTCCACAACGATCTCAACTAGTTGTGTTCTTTAATAGCTCAATTGTTGGGAAACTTCTTCATGCCACTTAATGGATAATGTTGCATTGGCAATAAAAGAATTTATTAATATTTGCAGTGATGTCTCACTAATAGCATCAATATGCACTTGTAATCTTGAAAATCTATCATCATTGTAGCTCCTTTGATATTGAGCCCATGAATTACTACCCATGATGATGTCAACTTTGAACTCAAAGAAAAACAAAAATCGAATCGAAAATAAAAATAAAAATAGTAAAAATTAAAAAAAAATAAAAAACAAGAGCATATACTAATACAAAGACTTAAATATGAACAAAGAACCTAAAAACTAAAGTTATTAATATATACAAATACAACAAATGATAAATCAACAAGACCCGAGTGTTTCTGATAATGCCCATCTCTAACAATGGCGCCAAAAACTTGATACGTGTTTTTTATTATTGAAAAAATTAACAACAAAGGGCCACAATTAATCAAGTTTTAATTAAAATGCTAACTACTAAAGCCACACATACAGGCAAGTATACTCATCATATAGTATAGGAAATAGTAAGTATCGAATCTCTAGAAACTTTGGCTCCTACCTTATTTTATTAGAATCTTTATTGTTTAACCAATAAAATAAAGAAAAATAAAATAAATAGCCTACTAACATAATATAATAGAGAATAAATCAAGTTTGCCCCAAAAGAGTCACTGAAAATATCAAGGAATAAGAATAAGGAGAAAAGACATGTAACGTAGAAATCCTCCAAATCTATGTCAAGTAAAGAAAATATTTTAAATCTATTAAGTCTTAATTCACATACCAATGAGTTAAAGAAAAATTCCACTCTCTCTCGAGTTATAGAATTCTATTCTTGGCTTAATCAAAGGGTATCTCTACCTCCCTAATTAAATCCAAAAGGTATTAAGATTAACTCAATTAAACAATTAATATCCCTATCTCTAGGTAACACTAAATTTTTCATGGAAGAAATCAATAACTCTTTCTTTATGTGAAATTAATCTTTCTTTAATTACCTAATCCTTTTTCTTAACCTCTCTTTCGAATTAATTAAGAGATAACGAGTATTGAATTAATTAGTTGGTACATTTCTCCTAACTTCTCTCTCGAGTTAATTAGAAAAGAACCAATCAATTCAACAAAGTAATAAATTTAAGTAACCAAATATTTAGAATTTGGAATTACTAGATCAAAAGAAATCAAATCTAAGAACATAAACTTATGGTTCAACCCTTAAATACAATTAAAATATGATAAACTCAAATCGTTAATAAATTACAAAGAAGAGAAAAAGAAACTACTCATATACAACTACGGCTTATTCTTCTTCCTTGAAACCTTCTTGATCAACCTCTTCTTTTTCTTCAAGAAATCTCCGTGATCCTCCTTAATTTTGGAATTTTTCTCGAAGTTTTCTAAAGATATTACATTGAAAAACTGAAAACTACTTGGTACAATGTTATTTCTTGTATTTATAAGAGTTTGGATTGCCAAAAAGTCAATACAAGAGTCCTAATTCTTGTCCAATTCATTTTCTGAAGAAATCCTACTTGCAATTGCCCAATTCTGATCTGAAAGCAAATTCTGCCACCATGAACAGTAACAATCGATGCCAGTTGAGGAAGACTAGCCAGTGCCAGGTCCTTCCTGTTATGCTTTCAAAATTCCTCTATTATGTTTTGTTCTTCCAGAAGTGACCCCCGGGTAGCCCAAGTAGACCACTAGGTGCTGGGTCAATACTGTTTGGCCCAATATTTTCACCATCTTTTCAATATTTCTTCCATTTAATCACTTCTACACAAAATATAACAATTTATTGGGAATCAATAGTTATTTGATTATAAAACTATAACAAATAAACCTCAAAATATAAGTACATTTAGCCCCTATCATCATCTTACCTTCAAAGTAGTTCTAGGTACTTCTTTTTCATCTATTCCTCCATTTCCCACGTTACGTTCTATGTTCCATGATGCTCCCATAATACCTTGGTCATAGGTATTTGTTTGTTCCTTAGTTCTTTGATATTTTGATCCACAATCTTGAGTGGTCTCTCCACATAACTCAGTTCATGGTGCAACTGAAACAATTCGTCATTGAACACATGCTCCGAAGTTGGTTGATATGTCTTGAGTTAGGAAACATGGAATATGTCATATATCCCAATTAGTCTATCTAGTAGATCCAACCAGTCAGCTACTAGTTCTACTCTCTCGATGACTTGAAAATGTCCAAAATACCTCGAATTAAGCTTCCCTTATTTCAGATGTTCGAATATTCCTCAATTTAGAGTTAACTTTAAGCACTTGATTACCGACTTGAAAATCTAATTCCCTTTTTCTATTATCTGCATAACTCTTTTGTTTACTTTGTGCTGCTTTCAATTTTTCTATAATCAACTTCACCTTATCCGTCATCTCTTGCAAGCAGACTTCTTCTGCTTGATTGATTTGTCCATCCTCGGTCCAACTCCAATATAAGGGTATTTGACACTTCTGTACATACAAAGCTTCATATAGTGCTATACTAATCAAGAATTGATAACTATTATTTTATGCTAAATCCACATAAGGAATGCCATCAATCTACTTATCGTCCAAAACTAGTATACTAGCTTTAAGCATATCTTTAAGTATTTGTCTCGAACTATCTATCAGTTCGAGGGTACGCTAAAGTGCTAAACTTCAAAGATGTTCCCATTGATTCCTAGAATTTTGCCTAAAATCTAGAAATGAAACGAAGATCACGATCAAATACTATGGTAGATAACACACCATCTAATCTCACTATTTCTTGTAAATAAATCTGGGGTAATCTTTCCATAGAGTAGCTCATATTGACTAAAATGAAGTAGGCAGCCTTCGTTAACCTATCCACTACTACTATATTGCATCATTTTGAGCCTTCATTATAGGCAATCTAGTAACAAAATCTATGGTTATCTCCTCCCACTTCTATTCGGGAATCAATAAAGGTTATAACAACTTGGTTGGTTTCTTATATTCCACCTTAACCTTTTGACAAGTTAGGCATGTAGTCATATATTACGCAACAACTCTCTTCATACCTGGTTACCAGAATGCCTTTTTCAAATCCTAGTATACTTTTACTTCACTTTGATATATAACATATATGCTCTTATGTGCCTCTTTTAGGATTTTCTTCTCCAATTCCTTATCATCTAGCACACACATCTAATCACAAAAATACAGTACTCCTAACTCATCTTCTCAAAAATCCTTACTTTCTTTTACAATCTCCTTTGTTTTAAAAGTCTGAAACTTTGAGTTATTCTGCTGAACGTTAATAATTTTTTTATTTCATATTAGGCACTAATTTCAGGTTTTTTTATCTATATTCTTCCTTTTTGAACTTCTACTTCCTGTAACAATACTTCATGTACTGCATGAACATCCTATACCCTTAGTCTAGCCATCTTCACTATTTAACTTAGTGTGTCAGCTATGATATTAGCCTTTCTAAAATGATAGTTTATTAGACATTGATATTCCATCAAGAATTTCATCAGCCTTTGTTGTCTAAGGTTTAAATCTTTTTAGGTAAATATGTACACTTCAGGCATTTGTGGTTGGTGAATTCCTTGTACTTAGCTCCATACATATAATGTCGCTATTTCTTTAAAATAAATACAATGGTGAGAGGAATAGGCTATGACCCTATTATCTTGCATCAGTACAGCTCTCAAATATTCTTTAGATACATCAGTACACAGGGCATATGGTTTTCCCTCCTCTATTAAACTCGGCATGGGAAGTGTTATCAATCTTTTTTTGAGCTCTCAGAAGCTCTTTTTGCACTTTTTATTCCATATAAATGGAATGTCCTTCCTAAGAAACCGAGTCAGTAGTGAGGTAAAAGTTAAAAATTCTTGAATGAACCACTAATAATAGCCAGCTAATCCCAATAAACTTCTACACTCAGTGATACTCTCAAGTTGCTTTTAACTTGGAATAGATTTTACCTTTAATCGTTCCACCTTAATACCATATTCGGTTACCACATGACCTAAAAATGATACTATATCCAATTAAAACTCACATTTACTAAATTTAGCAAAGAGTTTATATTCCTTTATGAAAAACCTTAGAGGGGGGGGGGGGGGTGAATAAGGTTTTTAGCAAACTTACAATTTTCAAGATATCTGATATACAAAATAATGATGATCTTCAAATTTCTTAGATCAGCTTTATGGCAACAAAGAAAGTAATCCAAGAAAACTTTGAGAACTATTCAGATTTAGACTAAAGTAAGATATATGATGCAGTTAATGTTGTAAGCCGAAAAATGAGACACAGAATGTATAGTGATTCGATCTACCAAGATCTATATCCACTACCTTAAGCTCACATTTAAGAATTTTCAACTAGATTTCATTTACTCAACTTAATGAAATCAAACTGTACCATATACAAGAGAGGATCACCACACTTGGTTTTCCAAAACCTCTCAACTAAACAATCAAATCAAGGTTCACCCCAAATGAGTTTTACACCATAACCTTGTACTACAAAGGAGATTGAATATTAATAGAACAACAAAAACTCACTTGTTTGAGCAGATATTTACTAAGGTACAAAATACAAACACTTTTACCTTTTTGACACAAAATGAATTCAATTTGAAGCACTTGAAAAAAGGAGAATTTTGTATTCTATTGAGCAATAGGTTTTCTTAGAAGAATGCCACAAAAATCTCGTGTCTAATCTTGTTTAGAAGCTTTTTATAGAGCCAAAAAGTGAAGTACCAACGGCTATAAAACGACTATAATTTTTCTGTTAAATTTACCCGTATTTTGGACTCAAGTTTTGGATGGCGATGCATACAAAAAGTAAGTCCAAAATGGCACTTTTTTAGGCAGAAACAATTCAATACTGTTTACAGGATTTTGAACGAATCTTTTGGATGCAAAATCATCCAAACTACCTAATCCAAAATTTTAAGATTTTCAAAACTTTGAAATCTTTTTCTTTGTGTGCTTCAAGGTAAAAATCAATTGAATCAAAAGATAAAGAGATATAGAAATTAATAATAAATACCTTAATAACACTTCCTAATATAAAGTTCTTCCATAAAGACTTTTTGGTATACAACCTCATAAACTTTGAACTTCATTTTGATCTCCCATACTTGAACTCCATTGCTCAAGAATTGCTTAACAATCATATTTGAATGTCTTAGAAGAATTGAGGTCAAACATGTCATATTACATATAAATTACACAAGTTAGTTCACATCAATATTTGTCATAAGTCAAAATATAGGAGAAAACCCTTAGGGCTAACAATCTCCCACTTTTTGAGTGATGACAAACTTGATAGAATTGAGATATGAAGAACAATGATATGTATAGTATGAACATGTTAAACTGAGAGAGATAAGAATACTTTTCATTGAAACGAAATCTCTCGTTATCGGACTCAAGAAGTGCTTATGAGATTTAAAATATATATAAAAAAGCATGGCTCAAGAAGCCTATAACCTAATCTATCTCCATATCCTTATGATTATTCCAAAAAGAAATAATGATTCAATAAATTTTATAAAGGAGATATAGTAAGTTAAACAATGAGATGCTCGCCCTTAATATTTGCATATTTCAAAATAAGAGGGAAAACTGAAATCAATTTTGTACGTCCAAAACATATGTCCAAAACATTTGTGAAGGTATGTATAAAACCCTTATGGATGTGAGTTTTGGATGTCCAAAAAGTGTGTGTCCAAAACAGTATGAATCTTTTGAAAAAGATTTTTGGATCAAGGAAATATGAGTCCAAAACTCCCCCTGACATAATGCACAGAATAATGGAATTTTCAAAATTTCAAGGAGTTTTAAACATAAAGAAAACATTCATTCTGACTAAAAAAAATTGTCACAGAATCATATTAACATCTTATCAATCTAGTCTCAAAGATACCTTAAATATGAAGAGCATACTTTTGATAAAAAAAAAAAAATCATGATATCAAACTGATGTTTAATTTGGATAACAACAGATTGAAATCAAATATTATCAGCACAAAGTTTCCCTCAAGTAAATTTGTATGCAAAAATTTAGCCAAAAATTATCCCACTATTCCAAAAGTAGTTTCCAATAATCATATTCAGTTAAGTGAACATTTCCAGTCAGTTTCATATTTGTAGAAAATTCATATTTTCAATCATTGCTAATTATTTCAGTAACTAATCTAAAATTTCTCAGACAGTATCATATCAGTTCAAGCAGAAACTTCCCAGTCATTTAGTCTGATATCAGTTCATATCAGTCTAACAGCAGTCTAATATCTTTTATATCAGTTTCATGTATCAGCTCCACATTAGTCTAATATCTCATATCAGTCTAACAGCAGTCTAATATCTTCTCCCCCTTTGTCATCAATAAAAAAAAGTAATATCAGAAAAGAAGCAAAAGAAATAGAATATAGATAAATAGGAAATAGTCAGAATTTAAGCAGTATGCAGAATTTAAGCAGTTAACCTTATGCATAATTAAGGATAAAAAAGTAAATTATTCAACTGCAAAAAGTAAATTGTTCATGATATTAGAGAGAATATCAACTGAAGATCATTCTGCGAAACTGGTCTTCTTGAGAAATGTGAATTATTTTAGCTTTTGATCTGGCATCCTTTTTAGAGTGTTGACAGCAATCCTGTTGGATTTTCTTTTAACCACAACATGCTTCTGTTTCTTTTCAGATGAGACATGTGGTTTGGAGGATGTAGAAAGTGCTACAGCTTCCTTAATCAGGGATTTTTCTTTGGTTTGCTCAGTAGCATGCACTTCCTCCATGGCAGGCAGTTCTTATTCAGTTTCTTTTTCAATGACAGGTTCTTCTCTTGTTGCCTTTTCTTGAGCAGACACTGGTTCATCTAGTTTTGCTATCTTTTCTACTACTGTCAATCTATTTCCAAGATTTTGAAGCTCAGAACTGAGATTATCCAATTTCAGAGCCAGTGAGTTGATAGCATCCAAAATACTCACATATAGTCCCATGTCCTTTTCTTTTCCCTTAGCAGAGAATTCTGCTTGAGGATCTTCTTCAAACTTTCTTTTTGTCCCAACAGCAGGAGCAGATTTTTCTTCTACTTTAATTTTCACCAATCTTTCTTTTTCTTTACCCTCAGTATCTCTAAGCAGCTTCCATCCATTGCCCACTCTTGCATTACACATTCTCTCAAAAGAATCAAAGCTATAAACATTCATTTCTGTCGGATCACAAGAAACTGAATTTAAATCAACATTAAAATATCTGAACACTTTAGATAATAGATTTCCAAAAGGCAAAGCTTTACTAGAGGTATTCCTCGATTGCAGCATTAACTTAGCAGCTAAAAATCCAAAATTAATTTGCCTTCCTTCTACCAAAGCCAGTAGGATTACCATCTGCAAAATGCTTATGGAGGTCTTATGACCGAAGCTCGGAACCACCATAGTAGAAACCATATGGTGCAAGATCCTTTCAACTCCATTCAGCCATTTTGTACTTCTGTTACAAGAGTTCTCAAAACTCTTTCCTCCAGCAAAGATTTCCTCAAATTTTTTTAATTCAAAAATGTCATTTCCCTCTGGAAATTTATTTAACTCAAAATATTGAATTCCTCCATCCCTTACATCACAAATCCTATTTAGCAAATGGTGATCAAACACTTAATATCTTTTCCTTTAACTCTTAAAACATACCACCGAATCTTAAAACCTCCCCCAGCTTCCTCAAGACGACATTTTCTTAAATTGGCATATATTTCCCAAACAAGTGGAGTATATAATATTTCATCAACAGAAAGTAACTACCCTATCCAATATGTTCAAACATATTCAATACATTTGAGAGATTTACAAAGGTCGAAGAATTAGCACGATATCCAGATGTAACTGTTCTGTTTCTTGAAACCCAGTCATTGTAATTAGATTCACATTTAAAGTCTATGAAATAGAGTACCTAATTTCCAGAACTTACTTGTTCTGGTGAAGACTTTGATGAGTTATAGTGTGATGCCGAGAAGTTTGGTTCAGGGAGGACTTCTTTTCCTTTCGCTTTGCTTAAAGTTGAACCCTTCTTCTTCATCTTCGGAGACATTTTGTGCACCTTCTTGGGCTTTGATGCAGATGATTTTGTTTTTGCCATTAGTAAGATTAGGGTTTTTAGACTGACGGTTTTTCTTTGAAGAAGAAGAACACAGGGAGTTTTGGAGGATGTCGGTTACAAAGATTTGGAGAAAAACAAAGTTTTTTGAATGGCTGGAGAAATGTAATGTAAAGTGCATTGAAAAGATAAATTTATTACAGAAATTTAGAAAAACGCACAAATCAACTTTTTGAAATTCAAAAATTGGAATATGGAAATAATTATTTTTAAAGAAAATATAGAGTATATAAAAAAAATGTTTTAGATTTTGACCCAACCCGAAATAATCATCCAAATGAAACTTTTTCAGAAATGCATTTTGGATGCAGGATTTGGACTTAAATACTACGTTTAAACAGTTGTTGGTGTGTTTTGGATACAAACACTATGTCCAAAAACTTCGTCTTCGCTAATCCTGCAAAATAAAGATGACTTATGCCACCAAGTTAGTTATGAGATTTTTGTAATTCCCAATCCTCTTCTCAGATTGTTGAATCTTTATTCAGTTAGAGGTTTTGTAAAGATATCTATAAGTTGTTCATCAGTTGAAATATATTCAACACTCACATCGCCTTTGAGCACATGATCTCGAATGAAATGATGTTTAACTTTTATATATTTTGTCCTAGAATGTTGAACAGGATTTTCTATTAGATTGATAGCACTTGTATTATCACATAATATAGGTACGCAATTAAAGTTAAGACCAAAATTAAGCAATGTATTCTTCATCCACAAAATTTGTGCACAACAACTGTCAGTTATAATGCATTCAGCCTCAGTTGTGGATAAGGATATACAAGTCTATTTTTTGCTGTGCTATGACACAAGAGAGTGTCTAAGAAATTGACAATGGCCACTAGTACTTTTTCTTTCAACTTTACAGCCTGCATAATTTGCATCAGTGTATCCTATAAGATTAAATATGTTAGTGTGAGGATACCATAAGCCATAATCATATGTGCCAATTAGATATCGAAGTATGCATTTTACTACACATAGATGTGATTCCTTTGGACAAAATTGAAAACGAGCACAAAGACATGCTGAAAACATAATGTCAAGTTGGCTAGCAGTAAGATAGAGTAAGCTTTCAATCATACCTCTATACTTATGTTCATCTACCTTCTTACCCTTTTCATCTTGGTCAAGTTTTATAGAAGTACTCATAGGTATGCAGGTTTCTTTTGCTTCATTCATTCCAAACCTTTTGAGCAACTCCTTGGCATACTTAGCTTGATTTATGAAGATTCTATCCTTGGTTTGCTTAATTTGCAGCCCAAGGAAGAAGTTTAGTTCTCCTATCATACTCATTTCGAATTCTTGCTGCATTGTCTTAGCAAAAATCTTGCACAAAGAGTCATTAGTAACACAAAAAATGATATCATCAACATAAATTTGAACAATTAGTAGGTCACCAGAATTATCAGATTTGATGAACAAAGTAGTATCAACCAAGCCTATTGAAAAACCTTTTGAAATTAAGAAACAACTAAGCCTCTCATACCAAGCTCGTGGAGCTTGCTTTAATCCATAAAGAGTTTTAGAAAGTTTGAAAACGTGATTTGGAAAGTGCTTATGAATAAAACCAGAAAGTTGTTCAACATATACTTCTTCCTCAATAAAACCATTTAGGAATGCACTCTTAACATCCATTTGATAGAGCATGAAATTTTTGAAGGATGCAAAAATAAGAAGCATTCTTATAGACTTTGGTCTAGCAACGTCAGTAAATGTCTCATCATAATCAATACCCTCTTCTTGATTAAATCCTTGGGCGACTAATCTATTTTTATTTCTAATCACATCTCCATTTTCATCAAGTTTATTTCTAAATATGCATTTGGTACCAATAACCAGACGATCAAGAGATCTAGGGACAAGTTTCCAAACTTGATTTCTTTCAAATTAGTTTAATTCTTCTTGTATAGCAATAATTCAAAATTCATCATATAGTGCTACATCAATACAGTTAGCTTCTATATTTGAGAGAAGAACAAAGTTATCTATGAAATACCGTCTAGTTTTAACTCCATAGTTTGGATTACCAATAATTTGTTCTTTAGGATGACCTATTTTGTATTTTCAATCTTTTGGCAATTGTTGATTCGTAGAATCTTCAGTTTGTTTCTTTTCTTGTTCAGCTTGTTGTTCTTTAATTTCTTCTTTTTTTGCATGAGTATCTAGTGGTGGAGCTTTGAGTTGATCTGTTCTGACTTCCTTTGAACTTCCTACATCATCATCATCTCTCTTTGAAACATAAATGTTAGATTAATCAAACACAACATGCACGGATTCTTCCGCACAAAGAGTTCTTTTATTGTACACTCTATATACCTTTTTGTTGGAAGAGTATCTAAGAAATATGGCCTCATCGGACTTGCTGTCAAATTTTCCAAGATTGTCTCGGGTATTAGGGATAAAACATTTACAACCAAACACTTTAAAATAAGAGATTGGTGGAGTTTTGTCAAACATAAGTTCATAAGTTCAAAAGGTGTTTTTTTCTCAAAAACGGTCTCAGCATAACTCGGTTTACTATATAACAAACTGTATTAACAGTTTCAACCCAAAAGTATTTTAGAATGACATTTTCACAAAGCATTGATCTAGCCATTTCTTGCAAAGTGTGATTTTTTCTCTCAACAACACCATTTTGTTGAGGAGTTTTGGCTGCTGAAAAATTTATTATTACAAAATTCTTTACCATTATCACTTCTAATAGAAATCAGTTTGCATCCAATAGAATTTTGGATGCATTTAATCAGTTTCAAAAATTCAGAAAAGGCTTTATCCTTTTGTCCAAGAAATAAAGTCCAAGTAAATCTAGAGAAATCATCAACTAGTACATATGCATACTTTTTAGCTCTAAGACTAACAGTCCTCATTGGTTCAAATAAATCCATATGAATTAATTCTAGAGGTTTTGAGGTTGAAATCATTTTCTTGGCTTTAAATGAGGTTTTGATTTACTTTCCAAATTGACATGCATCACAAATTTTGCTTTTTTCAAATTTTATTTTGGGCAATCCCCTAACAAGCTCTTTTGAAGACGGTTTATTTAGTAAATCAAAAGATACATGACTTAATCTTTTATGCCAAAGATAACAATCATTGTCATGTACGGATAGGCATCTAATACCATTAGCTATAAGATCATTTAGATAGAATACATACACATTTCCAACACTGTTGGCAACAAAGATTGTTTCAAGATTTAAGCTGTCCATTATAGAACAAAAATCCTTTTCAAAGATGAATTCATAGCCATTATCACATAGTTAGCTAATGCTAAGTAAGTTATATTTCAAATCATCAATTAGTAACACTTATTTTATAATGGTTGAGGAACCTTTACCAATATTACCAATGCTAAGAATCTTTCCTTTTTTCTTGTCTCCAAATGTAACGAATCCTTCATTTGTGGTTTGTATATCCTCTAACAAAGTTACGTTACTAGTCATGTGTCTTGAACAACAACTGTCCAAGAACCACTTGGTGAAGCTCAAAGAATGTGCCTATACATAAGAAGGAGGAGTGATTTTCGATACCCATACTTTCTTGGGTCCATGGAAGTTAGTAGCATTTTCTTTGATTTTCTAGAAAGTTATTCCACCGGATTTCACTTTTCTTTTAATAAGACATCTTGAGACTATATATCCCAGTTTTTCACAATATATGCAAGCTTTGTGTGTTGGATAACATAAGACAGATTTAACAAATTAAGGCTTGTGAATTTTATCCTTATTCTCATGTCCATATCCTAAGTCATTTTGATTTCCATCTTTAACAAATCTAGGCTTGTGAATTTTGTCCTTATTCTCATGTCTATATCCTAAGCTATTTCGATTTCCAACTTGATGTTGAGTTCCGAGTAGTTTTTTCAGATTGTTTTTACCATTTGTGAATTTTTCAATACATGTGGTAAGGTCATTGACTCTATTTTTCATGACATCAAAAGTGCTAACCATACTTTCAAGAGTTTGAATTCTATTACACAAATTTTTATTTTCCAGAGATAAATATTGTAAAGTAGTCATGATCACATCTTTTTCAATAATAGCACTCACATGTAACTTAAGAGACATTTTGTTATTACTTAACAACATTTCGTTCTCTTTTATCAAACAGTTAATCTTTAACTTCATTTCTTTATTTTTTTTGGACAGTTTTTTTAATTCATGAAACATATCAATTAACAGCTCATTCGGATCATCATACTTTTCAGTCATAGATATAAGCAAATTAGATATGAAATTAGTTGTAGTAGAATTTACCTCGTTTTCTATGGCCATGAAGCATATGTTAGCAGTTTCATTCTCAGAATCTTCATCTTCAGACTTAATCTCATTTAAGTCCCAAGTCCCCATTAATCATTTGCCTTTCTTTGCCTTCAGGTCTTTCTTTTTTCTAAGCACTCTACTTTCCTTACCTTTTGCAACTGAACAATTAGCAATGAAGTGTTCAGTGCTTTTACATTCATAACATTGAGGTTTGAACGCTAAGATTTGTCCTTTCTTTCTCACGAACTTCTTTCCTCTTTTGTAGTTTCATTTGTTGAACATTCTTCTGAATTTTTTTGCTATCATAACCAAATCTTCGTTGTCTATTTTCGTACCTTCACTACTGTTAAATTAACTAGTTTCTTCATCTTCTTTTTCAACTTTCAATGCTATTTCCTTTTTGCCTTTATCATGATCATCAGATTCTTGAAACCTTTTAAGTTTCATCTCATGTGGTAGAAGAGATCCGATCAACTTTTCGGTTGGTAAGGATTTTAAATCCTTGAATTCTTCCACTGCAATAGCTTTAGGCTGCTAGCTTTTAGGTAAGGCATCCAGATTTTTTTAGTTTTTTTCTCCAAGAAAATAAACCTTCCCATAGGCTTTGAGACTATTTGTGATATTTGTAAATCTAGTAAACATATCAGTGATGCTTTCATTCGGCTTCATTGTGAATAATTCATAACCATGAATTAGAAGTCCCAATTTTGATTCTTTAACTTGATTTGTCTCCTAATGGGTGACTTCAAGTAATTTTCACATTTTATGAGCTGAATCACAACTACTAACTCGATTGTATTCAGTCGCATCTAGTGCACAGTATAAGATGTTCATTGCCTAAAAATTTAAGGTCATCTTAGCATTGTCTTCAACACTAAACTTGTCATTCTGTTTAGGCGATTTTATGCCATCAACAACTATTAACAGAATAAAAGGACCTTTCTCTATCAAATTCCATAACTCAAAGTTGATAAAATACACATAAATTTTCATTCTATTTTTTCAGAATGTGTAGTTGTTTCTATTGAACAAAGGAGGTCGATTTGTTGAAAATCCTTCAACATATGGAAGAGATGATGAGATTGCCATGACGATTTTTTCTACAAGATTGTTAAACTAAGAATAAGTAAACCAAGCTCTGATACCAAATGAAAAACCTTAGGGGGGTAAATAAGATTTTTGGCAAAATAAAAATTTTCAAGACGTCTGATATACAGAATAATGATGATCTTCAAGTTTCTTGGATTAACTTTATGGTAACAAAGAAAATAATCCATGAAAACTTTGAGAACTATTCAGATTCAAACTAAAGTAAAATATATGATGTAGTTAATGTTGTAAGCCAAAAATTGAGACATAGAATGTATAGTGGTTCGATCTACCAAGATCTACATCCACTACCTTAAATTCACACTTAAGGATTTTCAACTAGATTTCATTTACTCAACTTAATAAAATCAAACTGTACCACATACAAGAGAGGATCACCACACTTAATTTTTCAAAATCTCTCAACCAAACAATCAAATCAAGGTTCACCCCAAATGGGTTTTACACCATAACCTTGTACTATAAAGGAGATTGAATATCAATAGACTAGTAAAAGCTCATTTGTTTGAGCAGATATTTACTAAGGTACAAAGTACAAACACTTTTACCTTTTTTACACAAAATGAATTCACTTTGAAGCACTTGATAAAGGAGATTTTTGTATTCTATTAAGCAATAGGTTTTCTTAGAAGAATGCCACGAAAATCTTATGTCTAATCTTGTTTAGAGGCTTTTTATAGAGCTAAAAAGTGAAGTATCAATAGCTATAGAACGGCTATAATTTTTTTGTTAAATTTATCTGTGTTTTGGACTTAAGTTTTAGACGACAATGTATCCAAAAGATAAGTCTAAAATGGCACTTTTTCAGGCAGAAATAATCCAATACTGTTTATAGGATTTGGATGAATCTTTTGAATGCAGAATCATCCAAACTACTCAATCTAAAATTTTGAGATTTTCAAAACTTTGAAATCTTTTTCTTTGTGTGCTTCAAGGTAAAAATCAATTGAATCAAAAGATAAAGAGACATAGGAATTAATAAGAAATACCTTAATAACACTTCCTAATCTAAAGTTCTTCCATAAGGACTCCTTGGTATACAACCTTATAAACTTTGAACTTCATTTTGATCTCCCATATTTGAATTCTGTTGCTCAAGAGTTGCTTAACAATCATATTTAAATGTCTTAGAAGAATTGAGGTCAAACATGTTCTATCACACATAAATTACACAAGTTAGCTCACATCAATGTTTGTTATAAGTCAATACATAAGAAAAAGCCCTTAAGGCTAGCACTTTAATTTCTCTATAACTAATCTCAGATGTTTAGCATGCTCTTCAGGACTCTTGGAGTAAATCAGAATGTCATCAATAAATATCACTACAAACTTATCCAAATAGGTTGAAAAATCCTATGCTTTAGATCCATAAAAATAGCAAGAGCATTTGTTACTCCAAATAGTATTACTACGAATTCATAATGGCCATATCTCATATTAAATACGATCTTAAGAATGTCTTCCTCTTTGATTCATACTTGGTAGTACCCTTATCTGATATCTAACTTGGAGTAGCAATAGGATTCTTAGAATTGACCAAATAATTCATCAATAGGCGATATAAGATATTTATTTTTTATGGTCGAGTTGTTCAATCCTGTATAGTCTATGTACAATCTCAGAGTTCTATCTTTCTTCTTCACAAGTAACACAAGAGCTCCTCGTGATGACGTACTTGGTTGGATATACCCTTACCTCAACAATTCCTCTTGCTATTCCTTCAACTTATTCAGCTCTGCTGGAGCGATCCAATAAGGAGTCTTTGACATTGGTTCTATTTCCGGTACAAGATCTATCATGAACCCTACTTTCTGGGGTAGTAGAAGGAAAGTTAGTTCTGAAGGAAAAATGTCCTGGAACTCTTTTACAACTGCAGTTTCCTCCAAAGTGCATTAATCATTTAGCTTATTTATTAGGTAAGCCAAATATCCCTGACATCCTTTCTTCAGCAATTTTCGTGCCTTAGTTCCTATAATTAAGAATTTTAACTCTTTGACTCAGATCCCTTTGAACTCCAGTACATCTCATCCTGTTCTAACAAGCTACACCACCTTAATTTTACAGTCCACTCGAGCATGGTGTCTCAACGACCAATCTATTCCTATTATTAAGTTATAATTCTCAAATGACATGATTATGAGGTTTGCTAATAAATTTTCTCTTCCTATTTTAATTTTATTTAAGGAAGCCACTTACTCCACCAAAAACTAGCTGTCAGACAGAGGACTCAGAATCCCTTTAACTACCACCACACTTCGGTGTGCAACTCTGCCTACACTGTTGGGTCAACCTTGCGGTATTTTTTCCATTGGCAACTCAGCGAGAGTCGAACCCAAGATGTGTGGATAAGGAAGGCTCTGATACCATTTAAGGAAGCCACTTATTCAACCAAAAGCTAGCTATCAGGGAGAGGACTTAGAATCCCTTTAACTAATGAACAAGAGGAGGATGATGGGCAAGAATAGTAACAACATCCAAAAAGATTTGTTCCATCTAAATAAAATCGATAGAAAATAAGAAAATAAATTCTCCCACAAAAGCTAGCTGTTAGGGAAAGGACTCAAAATTCCCTCAACTACCACCATGCTTCGGTGTGCAACTCTGCCTGCCCCGTTGGGTCAACCTTGCGGTATTTTTTCCATTGGCAACTCATCGAGAGTCGAACTCGAGACGTGTGGGTAAGGAAAGCTCTAATACACTTTAAGGAAGCTACTTACTCCACCAAAAGCTAGCTGTCAGGGAGAGGACTCAGAATCCCCTTAAGAGAGGACTCAGAATCCCCTTAAGTTAAGGGGATTCTGAGTCCTCTCCCTGACAGCTAGCTTTTGGTGGAGTAAGTAGCTTCCTTAAAGGGTATCAAAACCTTCCTTACCCACACGTCTCGGGTTCGATTCTCGCTGAATGTCTATCATGGAAAACTATATGAGAGAGTTGCACACCAAAGCGTGGTAATAGTTAAGGGGATTCTAAGTCCTCTCCCTGACAGCTAGCTTTTGGTTGAGTAAATGGCTTCCTTAGAACTAGTGGTTTGTCTTCCACTAACTTTCCCAATAGGGTACTTACTACCAAAGTATAAGCTAACTTTACCCTACCCCAACCCAAATAATATGTACAAACTTTATTTATATAGGAATGCGTAAAACTAGGACTATTAAAGTATTCATATTATAACATTGAACAATAAGTATACCTTCTACAATAATCGCATAAGCTCGTACTTCTTTTCAATTTAGTTTTTACCTTCATATAAGGTTTTTTACTATCACTTCCTAATGCTCCAGTGTTGTTTCCTTTATTGCCTATTGGCTAGGTAGTAGTTCCCTGGCTAATTTTTAATAGTTTGGGGTAGTTGTTTCTTAAGTGGGTTGTATACCCACAATTGTAGCATCTCTAGGTAGGTCCCTTTGATCAGTAGTCCTTTTCTAAATGTCCTCATTTCCTATAATAATAACAGGTTGTAGATTTGGAGCACCATCTAAGGGTGTACTTCGTGCATATTTCCCCTAATTCTTCTATTGATATCTTGCGAGTTATTAGTTGGGAAAATGCTTTGGAAAAAATGAAGTCTTAGGAGCCACTCTACTCTTATCCTCGTTTTTAGTCCAGGTAGCTATGTCCAGTGTAGGTTATTAGCGGAAAGAGTACCAAGGCCTTCCTCAATTCCTGTCTTAGAACCTTTACAAATTGATACGTCTGATTCTATTCAGTATCTACAATATGCTTGCAATATTTATATAGTACATTGAATTAGGCTATATATTTGTCATATTCCTCTTTCTAAAACTCATCCTCTTATTTCTCCACTATTATTGGGCAATAAACTTAGTCCTAAATGCTTCTACGAAATTACTCCAAGTCTATTCCTAGTTTGTTCTTTCCCATTCCTTTTGTATCAGTTGCCACCAATCTCGTGTGGGTCCTTTCAGCCTAAAGACTGCAAACTTCACCATCCGCCTTTCTGAGTAATGTAAATTGTAGAATATATCCTCCATCCTGCTTTGTCCATTGCTCGACTTTCTAGTCCTGCTCTGCCTTGCCAAAGAATGTAGGAGGATAAAACTTTAGGAACCATTCTATTACCTGATCTTCTCAACGAGGTTTCTTCTCTCCAATACAGTGTGAAGAATCTCTATTATTTTATTGAAGGCTTGCCCAATAGTCACCTCAGTAGGTGTTTTAGGTTCCATCGCTGCTTTTGTCTATACCCTATTTCTTCATTTGGGGTGGGGTGATGCGCAGGCTCATATTCTAGAGACATGGTCTCGGTTTCAGGATCCCTTCGGCTGCAGCTAACCATTCTGTATCTTGATGCCATCTTCATATCATAAACATCATTCATAGTATGTAAGTAGTATCTTATGCTTATGCAACCATATCAATCAATATAATAATAATGCCTTAAACGGGTAATGCATCGTATAAATTTCTGAACCTATTCCATAATAGAAGAATAAAGAAATGTCTAGGAGAAAATAAGTGTTCTATAGAATAATACATCGTGCATAAATGAACTATACTTTTATAAAAAAAGAAAATGGATATCTCATATGATATCTTTATTTCATAAGAATAAGTACTTTATGAAAATAAAAGCTTGAAATAAGTAATCAAGATTCTAAGTTTATTGGGGTCATACAGATAACCACTATTGGTTCCTTAAAGTTCTAACACCAACTTGCTACCCTCTTATATCTAGTCATCGCTAAATTCTTTGGAATCGGGTTCATACAGCCATCTATAGTGTTCCCAATAAGGTCTATGTTTCTAAGTAATCCTTCCTCATTCACCTCATTACTAGGAACATAGCCTAAAGTTCTAGCCCTTTTCCTAGGATTCTCAAAGCTTTCCCCAACTTTCTCATTTTTCTTAAGTTCTGTATATTCTATTTCCCGAGGGTCATTAATATCTGGGGTTATGACCTCCACTTTATTACCACTATCCTCTTGCTCAAGTAGGGTTGGATTAGGTGCCAGAATCTCCATCTCATCATTACTATTCTCTTGTTCTGGCAAGCCCAATTTAGGTTCTAACTCAGATGAAGAAGAATCTTCAAGGGTTGGATTAGTATAAGTGGGTGCCATTCTATTATCGGGCAATGGTCCTACAAGCAATCCTATATATTCTCATGATCCTATACACACAAAACAAACGTAGGTTAGTACCAAATCATAATACTTAAAATATTAAATCCAAATAACTAAAAGAATGGCATAAACTTAGGCTCTGATACCACTTGTACTACCCCGACTATCTATGTAACCCCAAAGGATTTACAACTAAAAACTTAAAGAGAAACAAAAAAATTATTACAAGGATTTCAAAACTTTTATATAGTCTTCACACCACATAAAGTTTGATAAAACAAAATCTCAAAGTAAAATTGACAATCAACAAATCTATTCAAGCTCTTAGGCAACAAAGCTTGCAACCTTGTCAAGACTCAATCTCCCTAAAAACTGTGATAAAAATAGTGTGAGAAAATTTTCTTAGTAAATCCTGTGGGTGCTCTTGTAGTTTTAAAAATTCTTTCATAATGCATGCTCAAAATTTCCTAGTAAGTCATGTAGGTACTCTTATAGTTTTAAAAATTCTTTTGTAATACATGCTCAATTTAGTGAGTGAAAACTATTACAAATCATAAAATATCATTTCCAATATTTATTGAGTGGTTCTTTGCATTCATTTAGCTAAGTAAGCTAAAATCCAAACTAAAAACCAATCACAAAAGCATTTCGTAGCAAATCATTCATTTTTCTGAAATCTAAAACCACTCATAATTTACAAAGAAAATGGATTATGAAATCTTACATCATAATCCTAGTCAAATTGTTATGAAACCCTATATCATGATAGGATATTATGAAACCCTCCTTCTCCTACCCAACTTACAAGTCATCCATACTTGGATATCAATCCCACTTAGATATAAGTTGCTAGCTGAGGACTAGCTTGACTCACTAGTACTGTTACCTTATCTAGAAATAGTCCATCTTCTGGAGGTAGCATCCCTACCAGAAGACGTGCTCAAACCTTCAAAGACTAGTACAAATGGTCTACTTTTATTGAGTACTAAATGTTTTATACTCCACTTAGGGATTTAATTCAAATAGGTTTTCCTACATTATTAGCTCAAATGATAATTTATAATAAAAATGAAAGGATCATGTTTTAAAACCGCAAATGAAAAATTCAAGTTTGATTCACATAACTTATTCTTATATGAAAAGAAGAAATTTATAATTTGCATGCTAACTATGATTTGCAAATCCTCTATGCATAACTTCAAGTATTTCTATAAACAATTTTTGCACAATATATCTCAAAGAAATATAAATTTGCAAAATCATAGCATTATTTTCTAAAAGATATTTTGATGCAAAGACTTACCTTCTCAACTAGATGATGTTTTAAGATTAATGGGTTGTCCTTTGACCTTGGATATTTTCCTCTTCTAACATAGAAAATCACAAAAGATAATCAATTATTACCTTAATTGTTCACATAATAATGGATTTAAACTCAAATTTACTATTATCACACATATTCACAAAATAGTTTCCCCAAATAATTGATCAAATAAAATCCTATATAATCAATCATGTACTTAGCATCATTCTATAGATCTTTTCACCTCTATATGTACATGGGCTCATTCTTATCACACTTTCTTTAAAATATGAAACTTACCTATTACATCATTCAAAAGTCATGTCGCATCCCAAAAGAAAACAAGATCAATTCTTCAAGATAGATCCCATACACATAAAAAATATTCTTCATGTATTTCACCCTTTCACTACTCTTTAGACACGATTATCAAAAGCATCTCAAATATGAACCCACATACTCTTGGTCAACACTTGCACATACTTATATACCTTCAAGCAACTAAAAATCATTTCATAAAGTCCCATGAATAGAAACATGAAGGTTAGGAGAGAGAATGAAAATTTAGATTATCTCTTGGAAGTGAGAGACATGTGAATGCTCTTAAAAGATGACGACTACTTTCCTTTAGCCTAATGAAGGCTAGAACCTTCAAAGAAAGGACAAATGGTCATGGTCTTCGAGAGAGAATGAAGATGTATGTGTGCTGGTTTAGAGAGGAAAAATGAGAGAGTGTTGCTTTGATTTTGATAGAAGAGAGAGTAACCATGAGCAAGAGAGAAAATATGTGAAGAGTATAGGCTTTGCTAAACTGAAAAATGAAAATATGATACGGTTTTTAGTTGATAAGATAGTAATATTTTTTGAGAAATGACTCTAGGAGATATTCTTGGATTTCAAAATTTAAAAAGGGCTTAGATGATTCTCTTGCACAACAAGAGATGAATTCCTATGAGGAAATGGAGAATACATTGTAAACTTAAGAAAAAAATGAATGTATTGTTAAGTTTTTCTCAATTCCATATGGGATAACTTAAAAAAATGGTAATGAAAGAGGTCCCTATAAATAGGTTAGTGTTTTTTTTTTTTTTAGATATACCAACTCATTAAACCTAGTAAATTGGGAGATTTTTGGGCCTTGAGTTACTTTTTTGAGGGTTTATAATTTTGTTCGTCTAAAAATTACATAGTTGAGTGTTTTCATTTGGAGTCGTGGATGTAAGTCAAATTGAGAGACCGAACCACATTAAAATTTTGTGTTCTATTTTATTTTTTTTTTCCTCTCGCTATATATTTTTGTGTTGCTTTTGTTGCCCTTCCCAACAAGTGGTATCAGAGACTGGTTTCGGGTTGAGAGAAGAGTAAGGTTCGGGCCTAGGAATGAGAGAAAAGGAGCATGAGGTGCTTCATATAAGGTATTTTATTATGGATTCTTTAAATATCACATATATGAAGAATAGAATTTTACCTCCACTATTTGATGGAAAGATTGACCTCACTCTATGACAATGCACAACTCAAAACTACTTAGTGCAGCAGGGTCCTCATTCTGCATTAGAAAATGAGAAGCTAGAAAGGGTGAAGGATTCAGATTGGAGTACTATTCAGAAAAGGGAGGTTAGTACTATTTGATTAGTATTGACTCCACATATTAAAGTTACAGTGTTGAAGGAGACATTATCTAAGAAGATGTGAGAGACTTTAGATAAAAATCATGCATCAAAGATACTGACTAACTGCTTGAAGATGAAGATGGATCTATATTCGTTTAAGATAAAAGAATAAGATAACATTATTGACCATATAAATAAATTTAATGAGTTAGTATTTAGACCTGAAAATTTAGGGAAGAATAATGAAGATGAGGAGCAAGCATTGCACTTGTTAGCTTCTCTACCCGAATTTTACATGCCATTGGTGCAGTCACTACTAGTAGAAAAAAGCACACTGTAACTGAATGAAGTATCGAAGTCTTTAAAAGAAAATCACCAGATAATAAAAGAAAATCAATTTGAAGATAGTCGAGTACTAGCTACAAAGAGTTGGAGAAGAGGAATGATTCGAAGCAAAAAAAGAGGTGATCAAGGAAGAGGAAAATCCCATTAGAGTGAAAATAGCAACCTTGAGTGCTATTACTATAGGGAGATTGGTCATATCCAAAGTCGTTGCCCAAAAATGAAAGAAGATTTAAAAGCTCTAAGAAAACAAATGAGGGACAAGACCAAAGTAAGCAATTCCTTTATAAATATGGTTATAGGCAATGATCTATTATTGATGAGATGTTCGGATGATACTGTTGATTAAAAGTATTCAAATTGGATAATGGATTCTATATCAGACTTGCATATTTGTAAGGACCAAGACATGTTCGATGAATTGCAATTGGGGAACTTTGGCCACATCAACGTAGAAAACAACTCTAGGATGAAGGTTGAAGGCGTTGGATGAATCCGCCTTAAGCTCCACAATGATGAAGTTAAAATACTTCCTGATGTAAGATATGTTCCTGATTCTAGTGTCAACATTATTTCATTATGTGTGATGGCATCAAAAGGATACAAGTATGTTGGAGTTGGAAAGTCTTGCAAACTATACAAAGGGAACTGTTTGGTTATACAAAGGAGAAAGAAGAGCAAAAACATCTACCATCTTGATGGTCATTCCTGGAAGAAGCGACTTGAAGGAAGTAAAACAGAAGAAGCAACAGAGAAGAAGACTGAAAGGATTGGGAATAGAGTTAGATTATCAGATTTTGTTATAATTTGAAAAATTCAGAAAAGGGAGGATTTGTTGAGTTTTTCTCAATCCCATATGGGATAGCTTAAAAAAAGGGTAACGAAAGATTTCTCTATAAATAGGTTAGTTTTTTTTTTTTCTTTTGGATACACCAACTTATTGAGCCTAGTAAATTGGAAGCTTTTTGGGCTTTGAGTTATTTTTTGAGGGTTTGTAATTTTGTTCGTCCAAAAATTAATAGTGGATTGTTTCGCATCGGGGTCGTGGATATAGGTCTAATTGAGAGACCCAATCACGTTAAATTTTCTTATTCTATTTTATTTATTTATTTTTCTTTCCTCTCATTATATTTTTGTGAGTTGCTTCCGTTGCCCTTCCCAACATGTATGTATGCTGGTTTTTATGCCAAGAAGCTTGTTGTAGTCTCAGTTGAGAGAAGAAAATGAGAAGGCTGAAAGTTTGAGGTGAAATGAGTGAGTTTGGTCTTGTGAAATGAAAATTTGATAGGAAGTGGTTTGAGAAAATGGAGAGGAGGCCGAGAGAGTATAATTGTGCTGATAAATGATTTGTTGAAAATGAAATTCAGCTATACCTTGATTAGCTAACTAGATAACCTGGAGAGTAATCGTAGGAAAGTTTTTAGGTATTTAAAAATCAAAGGGATTTGGATGACATTTCAAAATTCAAAATGCTTCCACGAGTCTAGAGGTTTAATGTGGCGGCTAGTTTGTTTAAGCAAGGAGAGAAAAACTACATTTTTGTTAGAGAAGGAGAAGAATGTCAGCTGAACAAGAAGAAATAAACAGAAAAGAATGCAATTAGTACTTTTATGTTCGTCAAACACACAAATATAGGGAATTTTAAATTTAAAAATGGCAGCTTAAAATTCAAAAACTTGGAGTTTATCAAGTGGAGGATAACGAGGAGCTTAAATAGGAGTATCTCACTTTCAAACTTCCAAATTTGAATTTTAACATTTAAAATTGAAGAAATAATTTTGAATTCAGAAAGTAAAATTTGGAAAAAATCTAGATTAGTTGGGATTTGAACTTAATTTGTTAGACCATATTATTTCTTATGTTCCTTTCAACTCATAACAATCAATTTTCCAATCCCATTTTAACCTAAAATTTCACTTAATTTCAAATATATTATTATTTGATGTGATCATCATTTTTAAAAAATTGTCGATCTACTCACAACACATTATATTATCTCATTAGCTCTACCTGACCTCACATATTTAAGAATTTTTTTTTACAAGACTTATATCAAACTAATTTTTTCAGCTTTCATCTTTCTTCGATACTTTTAAGTTTTTTTTTTCATTTGGTTTTTGACAAGAACTGTCTCCAATTTAAAAGTCAAATTAGCCTAAGTTAGTAAAGCTTTCTCCATCCTCGGCGTACACCATTGCTTCAGAATTCTTTTTCCCTTAAGGTATGGCCTTTCTCTCCTTCTACCTATAGAATTATCGAATAAGATTTGTTTTGATGAGTCACTTTTTTTGTGGAGATCAGTTTTGTAATTGGGAGGTGGAACAATGGGGAAGCCATAAATAATATTTTTGAATGAAGCTGTCGGAATCTAGTTGCATATGGGGAGCTAATTTTCCAAGCACCAAGTAAAAATAACTATCTGACACTAAAAAATTCTCGATGTGAAGGTGCAATAAAAACGAATCTTCATCCAACAGTGCAACAGCTTCCATTACTTTGTACGTTGCAACAGAGAAAAACATAAAATGGGAAGATTATAGAAAGAAAAACTTCGTCTTTGCAGTACAAAACTTAGGATGAAGGGTTCGAACTGACCAAAGGGGTTCAAATGAATGATAGAGAAGAAGAAAATAAGGAAAAAGCGGGGAAATGAAAAAAAAAAAAAAAAAAACCGAAACAGAGACATGGGGAAATGTATGGAAATAGGGTGGAGAGTGAAAAGTTTTAATTTTTTGGGGGAATAATGCTGAAATTTTGTAAACAAGTAAATATAACAGGTTCTGTGAAGCAAGCATCTATTTTGTTGTAGCTGGCAATTCATGTCGAGTAAAATTTTCTTCTTGTTGCCAGGGAGTAATATATTTTTTTCAAGGTCACTCATATTCGTAGTTGATGAACAAAATGCTTTGGTTTAGCAAGTTTCGATACTTCTATTTTCTTTTGTTAGGAGTCATTGTCGCTACTTCTATTTTCTTCTGCTGGCTATGCCATCTAATCCTCTTGTACTTTCTTCTTGGACTGAAGTATATGTATAGTGGGAGAGAGAGTTCCAGAATGGGAGTTGATTTTTTCCGATGCTCTCTTATTTCCTTATAAACCTTAGGGATTTAATAAATAATTCTCTTATCTTTTTTAGGTTAAGTAATAATTCATTACTTGATTTTATCTAATTGCATGCCAATGAATTAGAGTCATTTGTCTAGCTGTGCTCTTTTCTTTTCTTTTTCACTACATTAAGTTATTTTTTCTTTATTGCCATTAAGAGATTTGATTGGTAACCTAAACTGAAAAGACTTGATAAAAAGTGAAGCACTTAATAATTATATTTTTCCACTATAATTTCAGCTCATCATGGAAGAAGATGATATTACAAGTAATAATTTCGCTACCAGTCAAGGAGTAGATGATTTAGATATAAGAAATGAGTCACAAGTTATTATACAGGAACAGATCTTTGAATTAAATATGAAGCACTTTGAAGATCGAGAGTGATATGATCTTGGAAGTATCAAAATTTGAAAATTAAATTCAAGAACAAAGACCTAAGAATTGGTCACCTAATTCTATACCAAAATGCCTACAAAGTAAAAACCCTAAATGAATGAACAACTAGAACTCAAATTCTAATAGGATTTGACCAATTACTTTAATACCCCAAACACTCTTAATCCTACTGATGCGTATTTATTTGGGTATAAAAATCATATAAAAATAAGCACATTCTCAATTAAGTTTAAATTAAAACGTTAACCCCAAATTACACATATGAGCAAGCGTACCATCATTAACATAGCATAGGGTTCAAACGAGTGTCGATCCTCTAGGAACAAGTATTCATTAATCACTTTTCTTTCATTATTTAACAGACTCAATAAAGTGAAAATAAAATAAAAAGAAAAATAAAATAATATATCCATGTCAAGGATGGAGAATTATGTAACTCAAACAATTATTCTGATAAACATGATCTTAAAGTACCTAATCATTATTATAATTAATTATTCTCTTGGCATCATGAAGGATTAAGATAGATTCACTTCTTTGGTCAATCCATGAAATCACTATCTTCTAGATAAATTAGCATTACTTGGTCTCGTCTCAACTAATTCACTCAAAAGATGCATTGAACACAATCCTTGATTAAATTTCCTTAGTCTCGGCAAACTTAAAATATGAAATTAATCAATGAATCCTTGGTCTCAGCAGACATCAATTAACCTTTAATTACCAGTTCTCATCAATTAACCCTCTTGGTCCAGTAAGTTAATCGACAACGAATATGAAATTGATGAATTGAAACCACCATCAATCCCCTTGGTCCAGTAAGTTAATGGAAAGGAACAACCAACTAATCTCGTAATAAGCACAAATAATTAAATACCAAGAAGAACAATCAATTAATCAAAATATCAAATAACTCTAAAAATCATAAATACCTAAAATAATGTCGAATAACAATAAAACAATTAACATGTCATTGTTTAAGAAAAAGAAAACAAAGTAAAAAAAAAGCACTTATAGACAAGCCTCATTCTTCTTCCTTTGAAGACCTTCTTGCACAATCCTCCTTAATTTGGCAGAATTCCTCCTTGATTTGAGTGATTTTCTATTATAATCTATGAATTCCCCCCTTTCTCTTTGTGTTTTCCATCTATTTATAGGCTTAGGAAGTGTCTAAACTCGTTGGTGTAGGGTTTTTGGCCAATTAGAAGTAGGAAGATACTAAAATTCTGCAGATAACCAAAAATCGCGTGCAAAAATTAAGGCACCGCATCAACATTAGGTCACAGCCGGTGCCACCTTGGCTGCCTAGAGCCGACGCTGGTTGTGTTTTGTTTCCTCAGTTGTTCATCGATTTTTTTCTTGATTTCTTCGCAATGTTTTCCAGAATGCAGCCGATGCCAGTTCCTCTGCCCTGTTTGGCGCCGCCTCTGTTCTGTTTTGCGACATTTTTGCCTTGTTTTACCCCTAAAATTTGAAATAATGCACAAAATACCTTTCCAAGGGTAAAATCTCAAATATGAAGGAATATGACTAGTTATTGAACAAAATGCATCACAAAATAATCTCAAATAACTAGAAAAAATATGAGTAATTTAAACCCTATCAATTCCCCCACACTTAGCTCTTTACTTGTCCTCAATCAAAGTATCAAAGACAAGTAGGAAAAACACAAGTGTTGATAAAATCACTCAATCTATTTCAAAATAGTATTCCAATGCTTTCTTCATTCAAAGCAATAAAACACATGATACTACCTCCTTTATAACAAATGCAAGACTTGTGTAAGTGAATAGTGACTAGTAGAACCATCTCAATACTTAACATCATTCTCAAACCATTGGAAAGAATTTAGTTAAAAAAGAATATACATTCCATAAGCTTACTTTTCATACACTTTCTCCACTAATCCGAGACATACCATGATTCTACTTAGGCCAAGTAGGACTTTCAAGCTTATAATGTAAGGCTAAAGGCTGGTAATGTAGCTTCCAAACGAAAGATATAGGAAAATCAAATATCAAAGAAGATGAAAGTTCGCAAGAAAAGGATAAATGCAATGTATCAAGAAATTCCAAACTCTTCTTACTCTCCTATTCCAAAATCAATCAATACCCATAACCTTGTGTAGCAATTACAGTACAGTTTAAGGAAATCCTGCATTTTCATCAATCATTCTCAACTCATCACTACTTTTTTTTTCACAAGATCGTTCAAACATTTCAACAATGGTGCTAAGAACTTGATGTGAACTCAAGTTTTTTAGAAATACCTATAGTTCAACCACCATTCTTCTTGTGATCTTTCTTTTCTTTCTCTTTCAATTTTTCTTTTTCTTTTTCCTCTTCTTTTTTCAAATGCTGCTGTTGTTTCTTTCTCAGTTTTTCTCTTTCCATCTTTTCTAGCAGCTTTTTGTTTTCTTTTTGCTTTCAATCTTTCTTTTCTCCTTTCCCAACTCAGCACAACTATTGATGCATGACTGAAAGTAACAAGTCATGATCTTTCCACAAGTATTCTCCCTCAACATTCTCCTACATGTACTTTTATTCATCAAGGGCAATCAAAGATTTGGAAGAATTATTCAAACTCTCAGCAAGAAGTAATGGACAAAGTATGCTAACGGGTTTTAAAAAAGAAATTTACCATTTAGGCCCAGAATAGGCACTAGGGATAATATCTAATAGGTAGGTTTAAAAACTCAAACTATCCAAAGAAAGCCTATTACCATCATTCCTAAGTTAAATCATGAATGTCTTTCTTATTTCGCCTCAAGAGGTATTCAAGTAAGTTCTAGAATGCTCAATGAATTTTAGTAGAAAAACAGGTTTAAGAACAATGTAAAGCATTTGATCAAGAACTACTTAGTCCAAGTGCGTGAAAAAAGTCATGCATAAGCCATAAATGATATAGAACATATGCTCTATGATCTATCACAAATACATGCATTACAAATACATCTTGAAAGTTAAACAAAAATCCAAAAAAATTTTGAAAATTTTGAAAATTTTGCTTGCTCACAAGGATGAAGTATAACAAGAAGACTGAAGTATAGAAGAATTCTCATTCTAATCATTCATCCACACTTAAACTATACATTGTCCTCAATGGCCAAATAAATAAAGCAAGGAAATAATGCCATGGGACTAAAAATAAAGGGGAAAAGAACGAAAATACTTCCATACTTTGTGCCCAAAATAAAATTGATAAAAACTTGGACAAAATATATCACCAAACCATTCCCCCACACTTAAATTAAACAATGTCCTCATTGGCAAAAAATAAACAAAAGAGAGCATCTCCAAAGGGACCAAAAATAATAATGGGTTAAAAAGTTTAAGTAATACTTTCCAAGTGCAATAACGTTCCATTAGATATCCAAATTTAAGGTAAAGAGAAGGGCTTGTCCAAGAGGACTGTATTCCTATAACACAAAACACAAATAAAAGTACAAGAATAATAATAATAAAATAAAAACATACCTAAATAAAAGAAAACAAACTAAAGAAAAGACTCAAGTAAAAAAATAAAGCAAAAACTTTTTACACTCATCATGCTTCCTCAGCAAATCTTTTGAAAAGAAATTAAAGCTCAAAATAGAAGATAGGCATGATAAATGTAGAATGGAGAGAGGTTTTTGAAAAATAGAAGGTTTATGAAAATAATTTTTCTTACTAAAGCAAAACACATAAACCTCATTCTCTAAAATTCCTTTAGACACAAATATTTTTGTCAACATATAACTGCACATGGTTTCTAAAGAATGCTTCAAACTTGAAATCACCTTTTAATCCTTCAAAAGATTTGTTATAATTAAAATTCCCCTTAGAACTTAGCAATTGAGTTATTAAAGATGGGATCAAAAAATCCTTACTTTTTGACATATCTATAACAACTACATTACTTCCCATTGAATGAGGTGAATGGTAGAAATTACCACCATCCTCCAAGGACTTTTTACGATATAGTGTTGAAAGATCCAACTCCTTGAGGCATGATAAAGTCAACACATCATTATTTAGACCCATATTCTCCAAGAAAATAGAGGAACCTAAGAAATCATGTGATAAAGAGATATTAGGATTATTAGCATATGGAGAAGAACTAAATACCTCCCTTCCCACATTGGATAATTGTCCCTCATAGCATCTCTCATCTTCTTGGAGATTCTCTGGTTCAAGTGTATGGGCCAACATAAACTCATAAGTCTCCTCAACAATCTTAACTAATTGTTTCATTTGATCGCACAATTGTTGGGAAGCTTCTTCATGGCCCTGAACAGATGAATTTGTATTGGCAACAAAAGATTTCACTAATGCTTCTAATGATGTCTCATTAAAAACGTTACTGTGAGCTTGTAATTTTACTAATACACTTTTGTTTAAAAAAAAAAAACTATTCTAATTGAATGCATGACCACGAATTCATAAATTAAATGTTAAAATTTGTAAATAAAGAAATAAATAATAAAATAAAATAGTCCATCTAAAATATCGTGTTAGCAAAAGTTCAAACCTGAAAATAAGAAGAGTTAGTATGACTCAAAATTATAGACGTACAAATCATCAAATTTAAAATACAAAGATTACACATATTCCACATTTACATTAGATTAGTGAAATTAAATAATACAATATACAATATATATATATATATATATATATATATATATATATATAAACATATAAAGACAAGTTAGTTATTATGAACATGTATCTACCTATTTACATATTTACAACATGCGGTAAAATTAAAATACAATTATACAAATAACAAAATAGGCCACTTATTCATACAAGGAACATATATACATATTTACATGGTTAAATCAACAAAATCTAAGCTTTCATGATATTGTTCCCCGGCAACGGTGCCAAAAACTTAATGCGTATTTATTTGGATATAAAAATCATATAAAAATAAGTACATTCCCAATCAAGTTTAAATTAAAAAGTTAACCATAAATTACACATATAAGCAAGCGTACTCATCATTAACATAGCATAGGGTTCAAACGAGTATCAATCCTCCAGGAACAAGTATGTATTAATCACTTTTCTTTCATTGTTTAACTGATTCAATAAAGTGAAAAAGAAATAAAAATAAAAATAAAATAAATAAAATAATATATACATGTCAAGGATGGAGAATTATGTAACTCAAACCATTATTCTGACAAACATGATCTTAAAGTACCTAATCATTATTATAATTAATTATTCTCTTGATATCATGAAGGATTAAGATAGATCCACCTCTTTGGTCAATCCATGAAATCACTATCTTCTAGATAAATTAGCATTACTTGGTCTCGTCTCAACTAATTCACCCAAAAGATGCATTAAATACAATCCTTGATTAAATTTCCTTGGTCTCGGCAAACTTAAAACATGAAATTAATCAATGAATCCTTGGTCTCAGCAGACATCAATTAACCTTTAATTACCAGTTCTCATCAATTAACCCTCTTGGTCCAGTAAGTTAATCGACAACGAATATGAAATTGATGAATTGAAACCACCATCAACCCCCTTGGTCCAGTAAGTTAATGGAAAGGAACAACCAACTAATTTCGTAATAAGCACAAGTAATTAAATACCAAGAAGAACAATCAATTAATCAAAATATCAAATAACTCTAAAAATCGTGAATACCTAAAACAATGTCAAATTACAATAAAACAATTAACACATCATTGTTCCAAAAAAAAAAAACAAAGTAAAAAAAAAGCACCATAGACAAGTCTTATTCTTATTCCTTTGAAGACCTTCTTGTACAATCCTCCTTGATTTGAGTGATTTTCTATTATGATCTATGAATTCCCCCTTTCTCTTTGTGTTTTCCATCTATTTATAGGCTTAGGAAGTGTTTAAACTTGTCAGTGTAGGGTTTTTGGCCGATTAGAAGTAAGAAGATACTAAAATTTTGCATATTACTAAAAATCGTGTGCAAAAATCAAGGCACCGCATCAACATCAGGTCACAGCCGGTGCCACCTTGGCTGCCTAGAGTCGGCACCGGTTGTGTTCTATTTCCTTAGTTGTTCGCCGATTTTTTTTTCTTGATTTCTTCGCAATGTTTTCTAGAGTGCAACCAGCGCCGGTTTGGTTCTGTTCCAGACGTTTCACTGAATTTTCTGTTGCCTCGAAGTACGTGCCAGGAGCACATGGCCGGCGCCGGTTTCTCTGCTATATACGACGCCACCTCTATTCTGTTTTGCGACGTTTTTATCTTGTTTTATCCCTAAAATTTGAAATAATGTACAAAATATCTTTTCAAAGGTAAAATCTCAAATATGAAGGAATATGACTAGTTATTGAACAAAATGCATCACAAAATAGTCTCAAATAACTAGAAAAAATATGACTAATTTAAGCCCTATCACCTGCAAGAGATTAAGAACAAGTGGGATAGAGAAAAGTAGGCACCCTTCTAGGTTTCCCAACAAGAATACTAGGTAAGAATAAATCTACCAAATACCCAAAATAAAGAAACAAGTTGAATTAACTCAATGATTTTAGAAACTCTAAACAAAGGTGGGTCTAATTCCTTTGCTTGGTCTTGAAAATGAAGAAAAACTAAGGATGAATTCTCCTCTCCAAGAGTTCAACACTCTATTCAATCTTTGAAATCTGAAATCTATTACAAAAGAGGCATAACGGGGTATTTATAGGCAAGTTGCCCTAACTAATTAGTAAACAAAGTATAAAAATTAGATGGCTTTAATACAAGTTTTTAGGCCCTATTATATGCTTTAAAATAGGTTAAAACATAATAAAAGTCGTGAGAATTTAATTGAAAATAAAATAGAATAAAACAAGAAAATTCAGTAAAATAGGGCCATGCCCGAAGTGACCTGGCGTCTGGTGTACTAGTGGACTTGGTGCCAGGTGGGTTCTGAAAAAAGAATAATTTTGTTCCAATGATAACCTGAAGCTAGGTGTGCTAGTGAACCCAGCGCCAGGTGTATTCTGATTGTCGTCCTCCCATTTTGTTGCACTTCAAAACTTGCCCTTTGGACCTCTATTCTATTTCTCTATATTTTCTTGATCCTCCAAATGAAATGTTGGTTGTTTTGAGCTCTTCTTGATACTCATTTGGCCTTCAATCATTGTTTAAAGGTTGGTTTGATCCTCCATATAGATTGTTGCTAGTGTTGTGTGTTTTTTTGCCCTTTCTTTACCATCTATCTCTTCATAATCTTCTTGGACTTAGGTGTGTTGAATTTTTTATCTTGAAAATTCCCTTGAATCCTCTTGAATATTGCTCTTATCCATGGAACCATAAAGTGTGATTTTGTCCTTCTTCCCCCTTCTTGAAAATGGCCTTCATGTCTAAATTGATTCCTATCACAGAGTCTCCCTTGAAAATGGTTCAAGAATTTTCTTCTAGAGAAGGTTATTCAATGTCAATTAATTTGTCGAAGAAAAATAACTTGGTAGTTATTGGTTGTGATAGAGGTGTGGAACATATTGCAATAGGCATGATATCTCACTAGATAATAGAAAAAAGAATACAGTATCAAGGCTTATTAACTGTCCTTTTGAAATTCGTGGTAGAAGAAAAATTGAGGGAAATTGGGTGCTTGAAATATTGAATGTAGCACATAACCATGAGCTTTCTAAAGATATACCTGGGCATCCTTTTTGTTGTCGATTCACTAGAGATAAGACTATGCATATTGAAGAAATGATTAAGTTTGGAATACTAACATGACAAATTCTCTCATCATTGTGACAATATAATCAAAACATCCAAGCAATTTCCAAGACCGTAAATAATTTGAAAGCTAAAGTACAATGAGAATATTTGTCTGGACGAATAGCAATCCAAGCATTGTTTTTTTTTTTTAATGAAATTTAAAATTGTATTAATAATCCTGGGTTGTATGTATAAAGAGTTTGACTAGTTAGAGGCCAATATGGGCACTAACTAGTTAGTTCACATAAAACTCAAAAAGGGTCAAAACATGAGGGTACAAGATAAAGACTACGTTGTACACATTTTTTTGATCCTTGTAGAAATGTCCCTCGGTTGGCTTTGATAGTTGTCGAACAGAGAGCGGTTCCGAGTAGTCTAGATGTAGTAAATAGTGGAGCACAAGGCTGTGGACTTTGCTTTGGCAACCAAGCTGGTCCTACGGTTATTTCATTTGAACCACTTCAGGCTATGTGATAGCAAGTTCAGAGATTGTGGTAGGCGTAACCAGGCTCGGATGTCCATCCAAACTGCTTTAGAGAAAGCACAAGCAAAGAACAGGTGTCTGGTCGATTCCGACTCCGACTTACATAGTGGGCAGATCGTATCTTCAGGCTGGAAAGGTAGCATGTCCTTGGTTTTAAGTCGTCCCTTAACACTGAGCCAAGCAGTAAATGAGCGGTTCGGAGTCAAGCTCTGTTTCCAGATGGTCGTTGCCCAAGGAACCCTTGTGTGATAGGTATGGAAGTAGTCATATGCCTTTGTGGTATCAAGCTTGGCTCTATTGGTCTATGACTGCAAAACCGCAGATGCCCGGTCCTTATCAGTTTCCTTGCTAAGTATTGTGTCTCTAATGGTTAGAAGCTTCTAGACTAATGGGGACTGATCCCTATGGCTGCTAATGTCCCATAGGGACTGGCCATCCAAGTAATAGTGAGAGACCCATCTAACCCACAGAGATTACTTCTCCATCTGTATGTCCTATAGTACGCGAGTCAGCAAGGCATAGTTCTAAATATGTAGATCCTTGAGGCCCAGGCCCCCCTCTGTCTTCAGCACACACATATTGACCCATGCCACCGATGAGTTCTTTCCGTCCCACAAGAAGTCCCAGGCCATCCTATTGAGCTAATCGATCATCGCGGAAGGGAATGGGAGGATGGACAGCCAAAAGCAATCTATCCCTTGGAGAACGGCCTGGATAAGTTGGACTCTGCCTGCATACGAAAGTGATCGCACCGTCTAGCGCCCAATATAGGAGCCTATTCTGTCAAGTAATGGTCTATAGTTATTAACCCAAATCTTGTCGAACGTGATTGGAATACCGAGGTATCGAAACGGGAAAGTCTCTAGTGGGATGCCAGTCGCCATTGCAAAACTCTCCCTATCCAACTCAAGTAGCCCAACAATGTACAGATGTGACTTGTGCTTGTTTACCTGGAGGCCGGAGCATTCCCAGAAGTCATCAAGGCATTTGAGGAGAATATCCACAAACGCGAAGTCAACCTAAGCAAAGAGCATTAGGTCATCCACAAATGCCAAGTGCGTGATCCCTAACCTTTCACATTTGGGATTGTAGCGGAACCTAGCCCCTGTCGTTACAATCCTGATGGCACGGGATAGGTAGTCCATGCATACCACAAAAAGGAATGGGGAGATCGGGTCACCCTGTCGAAGCCCTTGCTTACCCTAAAAGAAACCATGAACACGATCGTTGATCACAATGGAGTAAGAGAGCGTTGATCTGCATTGCGAAACCCAATGGGTAAATTTTTCTAGGAATCCAAGCTCAGATAGGAGGTCAAGGACGAAGGTCCAATTGATAGAGTCATAAGCCTTTCTCAGGTCGACCTTAATGGTGCACCGGGGAGAAGCACGTTTTCTGTTATAAGTCCGTAGGAGTTCTTGGACTAGGAAGATATTATCCGCTATGAGTCTATCCTTTATGAAAGCTGACTGCGCTAAGTCCACTATATCCGACAGTATGCTTCACAGGCGATCCGCCAAAACCATCGATATCACTTTGTAAAAAATATTGCAGCATGAAATGGGCCTATAGTCACCCACCCCAACGACATTGTTACCCTTAGGAATGAGGGTGATAATTGAATGATTAAGTTGTTTGAGAAGCCAACCTAACCGGAAGAATTCCTGGCATGCCGCAGTAACATCGATTCCCACCGTGCCCCAAGTTTTTTTAAAGAAAAGAGCAGAGTAATCGTCTGGACTCGGAGCTTTGCAGTCCCCTATGTCCCATAGTGCTTGTTTTATTTCCTCTGGTATCACCTCATGAATTATGATAGCCGCTTTGTGTGGTGAGAGTAAGGGTCCTGCCTTAACTACATCCGGCTTTAACCTGATGCATAGGCGAGCTTGTCCCAGGAGGCTCCTATGATACTGGAGGAATTCTTGGGCGACCTCTCCCAGACTAGTTGTACGTGTCCCAATGGGTCTAGTGACCTAAGCAATAAATAATTTCTTTCTGTTGCGATTAGCCATGTCATGAAAGAATTTAGTGTAGCAATCCGTATTAGCAACAAATTTGGCCTTAGCCGATTGTTGATAGAACTTGAGTTCTACCTGTTAGAATTCGTGGACTCCAAAACGCGAAAAATATTTACAAATCCCTTCCGAAGATCCAAGTAAACGATTAAGAAGATCTAAAGTTTACAGAATTACCTCTATTTGGCGTAATCGAGATCCTTTGATTCTGATTGTACTGTCATACATACAACCCGAACGATCACCAGACGCTGCAGTGTGCGAACATCCTCTATCGAATACACACGGTAAACTGACTCGTTACCCCGAGAGTGCTAGCGCCTAGGGTTTGAAAGGTTTTTTTTTTCTAGTGAATGGAGGCACGAAAATTTTCAACAGAGTCGGGCTATTGAGAAGACGACTAAGGTTTTCTTAAAACCCCGAACCTCTTAGAGTCCAACTCTGATAATATCTTATCATATTTTAATTTAAATTCAAATTAAATTAAAAATGATATGATAAGATTCTGTCATTATCTCGGTAATTTAACTAATTAATTTATCGAGTCAGATTCTTATAATCTGGACATCATCTAGATACATCTAATGTGGATATATTTCTAGATTCATTGTATCTAGTAAATTTTCTAAGTTCGATTAACTTAGACATATTTCCAGATTCATCGAATTTGGTTACCAGAAAAATAACCTAATAAGTTCGCTTATTGTGTGAACCTATAGATTCATTTAACAGTGGCAGTGTGCCTAAATCATATTTAAATGGCTCACACGTTATAAGCGGTTTCTAGCAAAACATTATAAATATCCAGGTTAAATGAAGATCAGTGATCTCTTTGAACCAAATCACAATTTTATATTTAGTCCTTTTGTCACATGATATCCAGATTAAACATAAGGCACGGAGCATATCATCCTTATTAAGCTTAATCAATTATTTCTTGATTTCATATTAGACTGTTCAAATAAATGATATCAATATCTTATATTGATATATTTGAACACGGTCATGCATTTTAACAGTTTAACTTATAAAGGGGCCTATGGATATCTCTCACATAATTGAGAGGGACAAATTCATTCACTATCAATCATATTCCTCTCCTTGATTTATTCTATATCCAACAGTAATCTAATTTATTATCTGGTTAAAGACAACTTTAGACAATGTCAAAATATAGAATTTATCAAGTAGGAAACTATGATGAATTTAGATCGAATGACTTTTAATATCATTATAACTAAAAAGTACTTATGATATGTTCCATGAAGTACTCTCACAGTGGGTCATGTCCAATACAATGTTCTCTAACATTTATTTATGTTTTGACTTGATATCACAAATATCCATGACCAGTAAAACATAGCCATCAAGTTACAAACATACTAATCTTAATTTATTATTGTTCTAATAATAATAATCGATCAATGACAGTTTTAGAATAGTCATTGTATTCATTGTTAAGTTTTACTATCAAATCACGTATTGATGACCACAAAACAAAATACACTATTTATGAAAAGGAAAACCTCATATTATTATATAAAACATAACGACAATAGTATAAGTACAAATTGACTCTAGGGCATATCCCTAACACTACCTCCGCTGATCTCCAAGCCTCCTTTCGAGCATCCCTGAGCCGATCAATAATGGACAAGTCAGTGGGGTTCAACTGATATTGTAATTGTAGTGTTTCCACTTGTTGGTTCGCCAATTCAACCCTTCGGGATATATGAGAGAAGTCCTTGGCATTGAGGGTCTGAAGGTGGGGCTTAAGGCCCTTGAGGCGTTGGCAAAGGATGTACTGCCTGTGGCCCGGAACATCCTGTAGCCATTCTCTTCGAACAAGATCCTAAAAATTGAGATGGTCAGTCCAGATGTTGAGGAACCGAAAGGGTAAGGGCTGGCCTTGCACAGGTTAGTGTAGTCTCCAGAGGCATGAACAGTGGTCAGATAAAGTCGAGATGCGGAAGAACTCCACAGCAACTTGTAACGGTGAGGCAAACCATTAAGCATTGCCCATAATACGGTCTAGCTTTGACCACACATGAGAGTTAGTCCAAGTGAAAGACGGGCCAGCCGACGGGAGATCCATAAGATCCAGCTCCTGGCAAAACTTTGTAAAGTCCTTTAGTTCATAGTTGGTGATCGAAGCTCCATTTAATTTTTCACTCGGTGACAGGTAAGTGTTGAAGTCCCCCATCAAGATTTGGGGCTCTGGACCTACAAAGCTAGGTGTACCAATTCCGCCCAAAGCGATCGTCTACTACCCACTGTGTTTCATGCATAAATGAAAGAGAATAGTATAGTGGTATGGAGACTCTTGCTATGGATCTGGCACGTAATGGCTTGTGCAGAGAACGACATAACTTGTAGGTTGACTTGGTCACTATTCCACAGTAGCAAAATCCATCCATGTGGATCAGGCTCAAAATTATGGACATAAGACCATCCTGGGAAGTGAAGTCTAGTAGCAGATGGAAGGCTGTCCTCCTTCAGTTTAGTTTCCATAACTCCAAAAACATCCACACGATGCTTACAGAGCAGTTTTTTAACTCCATGCTGTTTGAGGGTCTTGTGGAACCCTCTTATGTTCCAATAGCCGACTATCATTGGGGAGGCATCAGTACCCTGGGGGCACTAACCATACCAGATTTAGCTGTCGTGTACCTCTTCCAAACAGTGTAGAGGAACTTAGTCACCTGCAGAGTTGCCTATCCAGCCTTAGCTACAGCTATAGGAATTTTAACAGAGATCTCCATTAGTATAGAGGTGTCACTGGGCAATATATCTGGGGGATGCAGGAATAATCACAGGAGCTTGACCGGTTCTAGTTCACATGTCTACCTCAGGATCGTCCCCTGCTCTGTCTGGAGCCTTGTCTTCTATTGCTCCGGCCTCGATTAACAACCCTTGAGCCTCCGTATGGAAATGAACTTCCTTCGATTGGTTTTGTTGTAGGTAGCCTTGGGGAGGAACCTGTCTATGCGGGGTAGTTTCTGGCACGGCTGGTTAGGCATCTAGGGCCACATTGTCAGTCATTTGTTCCTTACCATTATCCACCGTGGGCTTACGAGGCCAAGTGAGGCCAAAGCACTGCACCAAGGTTGCCCCGGTTGTTTGGTTCTAATGTCATGCGACTGTTTATGGATAAGGGTCTCGTCCTAGTTTTGCACCTTGGTTGCTATGCAGTTCTGTTAGGTATCTCAGGTTCGTATCATATACGACGCAGCGGAAAATAAAACGAGATACCATCTCAGGACCCATCTATGTGTAGAAAACAAGACATAATGAGGGTAAAGGTAACAGCTTTTACCTTTGCGTGATCGTCCGAAGAACAAATATTTCTTCTTTAAGTTTAGGCACGATCCAGCAATCCTCGTGATCAACCTCCACGTGAGTTGAACGTCTAACCACTATAATCACAGTGTGTGATTATCCCTAACAGTAATCCACACAGAGGAATACTCAATTACTAAATTTCTATGCTACCAGAAAAAGGATGGCGGCTAGGGTTCAAGATCAAAATCGAGAGAGAGAGAACAAGAGGCTGATTTCGTGTATCTTGTTCTAGGGTTTTTGTGTCCAATTTCAGCTTAGGTTTTTCGTGTGTATATTCTCCAATATACACGTAATTCCCTTACCAAAAACAGGGGATTCTAATTCCATTAGAATTCCCTAATTGTAATTGGGAACATCAAGTTCTCATAATTATAATTTGGACCATAAATTATAACTAATTATAATTTGTCCACAATAATTTCTCTTTCTCGCAATTAACCCTACTATGTTATCAAATAACATCTTGAGTATATAATCCTCTATTGTGTGTAACATATAAGGTTTCATAATCAATTGGTAGCGAACATGAATTAATCCAAACGTCTTTTACTCAATCGAGGGCCGCCTATGGGATGGATATTGGATACATGGTGAGGTAAACGAAAGTAGTTGAGAGGGTCAATAAATGATTCAACCCTCCTAATAGTAGGGGCGAATATCTCACTAATTCTGTACTCCAAATCGAATGAGATATTGTATGGTGAAAGAAGTTGATTGTACTGAAGTTTGTTATTAATTGTAATCAAGATTGGTTTATTAATTCATCAATTAATAAACTCATATTCCCAAATCATGAGCGGTATCTAGCAACACATCATGACCACCCAAGAGTCCAAGAAGTCAAGTGGCTTGACATGAACCCTTCAATAACAAACTTCAGTACAATCAACTTCTTTCACCATACAATATCTCATTCGATTTGGAGTACGGAATTAGTGAGATATTCGCCCCTACTATTAGGAGTGGTGAATCATTTATTGACCCTCTCAACTACTTTCGTTTACCTCACCATGTATCCAATATCCATCCCATAGGCGGCCCTCGATCAAGCTCCAGAGATTGGAATCAAAGTACAAGGCTCAGCAAACAAAGTACCTTGGAGATCTCAAATCTAAGGATACTTGCATGTTTGCTATATTGAGATTATATCACTGACACTAAATAGTTATCCATGTGATTATCTCAAAGTTAGGTCATCCAATGAACTTGTTCCATTAACAAGCATCCATGTGTTAACTTTAAGTATCTCAATACTCACGGTTATGAGAACCACCGCCTGATCAAATCAGGAAGTCTAACACATGCTAGTCTTAACACATTAATGATGTCCTATCTCATTAATACTATGACTAAGGACTATTTAAGTACTAACACCATCCAGTGTAGTATGAATCTCATATCATGATCTCTATCATGATTTTCTTAACACAGTGTTGTACTAGGGACTTTATCGAACAGTTATATTACTTAAAGTAAACAAAAGAAACTGTAAGATAAATAATGCATTTTATTAAAATAAAATGTGTCATATACAATGTACAAGTGATTGCCTCTAGGGCACAACACTAACAAGTTCTAAGCAGGTGCTCGAACTTACCACACTTAGTGCAAAAGGAAGGTTCAAATTCAAATCGAATAGGCTGGTCTTTAGTTTTGCTTGATGGCAGGCGTATAGGCACTGATTTAACTAATGGCTTGGCCACATCAAACTCCACTAGCACCCTAGCATACAATAGCCGCTCCAGTCTAGCCGTAACCATGTCGGTCGAGATAGGAATCCCAACTCCGGATGCTATCTTACTAAGTGCCACTTAGTTCCAACACCCAAAAGGCAAGCCGGGGAACGTGACCTAGAGGGGCATGATATTGACCTCATCCAGTGAGAAGTTAAATTCTGTGGGTATAGGTTTGAGCATAAGTGATCGACTGTATGCAAAGTAAGGGCCCCTCCCGAAGCACTGCCTGCCTATCTTTGTCATTGTTAAAATAGAAAATAATCCAACCCGAAGCATGAGGATAAACTCGCGAAGGCACCAACCATTGCTTGGTTAAGTCGGTGACCGCTTTTAACCCTGGAAACCAGCCAGCAAAAATACTAACCAAGCAGAAACCCAGCTGTAGTTCGACGTCCTTGAAATCCACCTCATTAATATTGATGTAGTCCCCTGTGCAAGGCATGTGTTGTAGTTTCATGCCATTACCAAGTTCTCGGTTACCCCTAACAATGTTGGCCCAAAACTTCGAGGGTTCTACTGGCATAGAAGTGGCATCCCCAGGCTCCTTGTGGGCAGGAAGTATTTCAGGAATAAGGGATGGGGACGTTTCTTTGGAGCTGGCCGAGGGAGATGGGCTAAGCAGATGTTCAGTAGGCAAGATAGAAGGTTGGGAGACTGGATCTTCTAGGTGATCGATTGGTTGGGCCAGAAGCTCGCTAGGTGGGTGAGATGATTGAGCCAGAGGGGGGTTCATCGATTTGGAGTAGGAGGCTTTGGATGAGGCTGGCTTGGTAATTTATTTTTTTCTTCTGGTCTGGGCCATCTAGGCCAGCCCAAAAGATTGGCTTGGGAAAGCTTGAGGCAATTACGGGCTGAAGTCCAGGATGGGAAAAGACAAGAGCTGGGCTCTTCGAGATGGGTGGTTAGGGTCAGAAGGATTTGCGGATCAGGCAGATTGTCAAATATGATTAGGGAAGGAAAGTTAACCACTTATTACATTAGGGCGGGCAAAGTAGAGGCCCCAACTAATTTTGAATTTGAAATTCAAAACCAGCAAAATAGGGGTCCACCCTTGCGCCCCGAATTCTAGTAATGAATGGGTCAATAACTAGTTTCAACAAAGATATGGCAGATGTTCCAGATCAAAACACTTCTGAGGCTAATCTTGAACCCAGAACTTGGAAGAACATCAACTAACAATACCCCGCTAGATGAAAAATTGAGTCGGGCAAGAGTGCTCACGAACTAGGGGGAGCATAGGACCCAAAAGAACTAGTAATGATAACCTTGCACACCCAGACTTCAACTAAGACTCATACAATTAAGTCCGTGGTGCAGAGAAATAGGATTTCTCAAATAGTGTAACTAATACATATTCAGATGCCAAAATGATACAGTTCATCCACCCTACACACGAAGCCCTACCACCAACAAACCGGCAACCACCCGGTAGGTAAAAAGCTCAGTGTGATGAATGCATGGCACATAAATAAGGTGAAGAGTAGAGCATTAATGGTGGATAGTGGACCAGGTTAGCAAGTCAAGTGAATTTATTATATGAAATAGTCGTGACGTCCGTGTACACCAAAATGTTCGACAAACAAACCTCGACAACTCGAATGCATCGCCCAGTCGACACGGTTGGGTAGTAAATTCGGACAAAATGCAGTTGCGAATACCAGAATATTCATTTATGGACATAAAAGAGAAGGAAAGAAATGACTTTACACCCCAAAAGGCACTAAATAATTAGAAAAGGCAGCGTAACTAAACAAGATAGCAATCATGAGGACGTGCTTCAGCTCGGTAAACATCCATGGGCAGCAAGAATCAGGAAGAGGACTCAAGGGAACTAAGAGTTTCTCTCTCTAAAATCTGGTTTTTTAGTTTTCCAAGCATTTTTAGTAGAACTTGGTAAGGGTTGTTTTACATATAATGCTTTGCATGATTCTATTGAAAAGTTGACACATTTTTTCTTTACTCATTCTCTTTCAATAGCATTAACAACAAGTTATCGAGATGTATTTGTGATGGAGTGCGCTTACAAAACCAACAAGTACAAAATGCCATTACTTAGGTTATTGGGGTTTCAAGTTTCAATTCATCATTTTGTCTTGTTTTGTATTCTTACAAAAAAAAAAAAGAAAAAAAAAGAGGAAGATGATTATTACTTAGGTTATTGGGGTTTCAAGTTTCAATTCATCATTTTGTCTTGTTTTGTATTCTTACCAAAAATAAAATAAAATAAAAATGAGGAAGATGATTATATTTGGGCTTTAAAAATGTTCCATAATGTATTGGGTGATGACTTTCAACCATCTATTATCGTTTTTTATAGAGAATGGCATTGATGAAGGCTATTCGAGTTATCTTTCTATCAATTATGAAAATTTTGTGCATTTAACATATTGAGAAGAATTTGTTTTACATTGTAAGTCTCATTTTAAAGAAGGAGAAGACTAGGATAGATGTCTATCTTCTTGGACTTGTGTTGTTAACTCCCAAAGTGAATCTAAATGTGAAGAAACTTTACAATTTTTTGAGTATCACTTTAAGAGAAGACACAAGCTTTAGATTACATATGAATTACTTGGCTTACTTTTAGAGAGCATTTTGTGAGTGCTTGGACGGATAAGTATACTGCTAAGAAATTAAGAGAGAATAATCTCTTTTCATATATCACTTAAAGATTACAATGAGCTGATTATATACAAGCTGCCTAAGGCACAAATATGGCAACTACCCTAATAAATTGATTCACAAAATCTCCTAATCAATCCCCTAATTACTGTCCACAAAATCTTCTAATCACTGATTACAAAATTCCCTAATTTAAAGGTCAAACTTTCCTAATTCTAGTGTTACAATATTTATAGTATTACTTTCCTAAAATACACCATTTAGCCATATTTTTCCCACATTCCCCTTCAAACTAGTGAATAGATATTCTCCATTCTCAACTTGGATACAATATTTTCAAACACTGGATCAATTAACCCTTTGATTAACACCTCAGCAAGCTAATCATTATATAAGGTGTGCAGATCAATCCACTCTCTAATTTCTCCTTGATAAAATGTCTATCAATTTCGATATACTTTGTACGATCATACTGCACAGGATTATAAGCTATGCTAATTACAGACTTATTATCACAGTAAAGTTTCATTGGGCCCTCCAACTTAATCCTTATGTCTTGTAGAATGATCTTTAACCAAAGTAACTCACATACTCCTTGAGCTATCGCTCGAAACTCAGCTTTTGCACTAGACTGTACTACTACATTTTATTTTTTACTCCTCCATGCCATAAGATTTTCACCAAAGAACGTACAATATCCAGTGGTCTATCTTTTATCAATCAATGACCTAACATAATCAGCATCTGTATAGGCTTCAAGCATTAGGCCCCCACTTCTCCTAAAAAGAAGTCCTCTTCCTGATGTACCTTTAAGATACTGCAATACCATGTGTGCTACTCGAAGATAAACCTCTTTTGGACTGTGCATAAATTGACTAAGCATACTCACAGTATAAGTTATATCCGGTCATATGTGGGACAAATAGATGATCTTTCTTACCAAACGTTGATATACCCCTTTGTCCACCATAGCACATTCCTCTACTAGTCCAAGCTTTATATTTGGATCTATTGGAGTACTCACCGGTTTGCATACTATTTTTCTTATCTCCTTAAGTAAATTAGTTACATTCTTCTGTTGAGAAAGAAAAAAACCCTTCTCTGAATGTGTCATTTCAATTCCGAGAAAAAACATTAGCTTCCTAAGTGTCTTAATTTCGAATTTTTTTGCCAAGTACTCACTCAAAGAACGTCTCTCCTCATCATTACTTCCTGTAACAATTATGTCATCCACATAAACTAAGAGAATCGTGACTCCCCCTGAAAATGAATGCTTAATGAACAAAGTATGATCTTCTTGACTTTGCTTGTATCATAACATCACTATAACCTTGGCAAACCTGTCGAACCATTCTTGAGGAGATTGTTTAAGCCTATACAATGCCTTTCTTAACTTACAGACTGTATGATCAGCAACTCCTTTCCCATAACCTGAAGGTATCTCCATATATATATATATCTCCAGGATATATCTCCTCCTAGAGATCTCCACGCAAGAAAGCATTTTTGACATCAAACTGCTATAAATCCCATCCAAAGTTGGTTGTGAAAGACAATAGGACTCTAACAGTATTCAATTTTGCAACTAAGGTAAAAGTCTCTAGATAGTCCACACCATACATCTGAGTATAACCTTGGCAACTAGCATTGCCTTGTATCTTTCCAATGAATCATCATCTCTATATTTCACTGTGTACATCCATTTACACCCCACTGATTTCTTCCCACTGGTAACTCCATAAGTTCTCATGTTTTGTTCTTTTTCAGTGCCTCTATTTCTACATTCATAACTTATTTCCAATCTTTATTAGACAAAGCTTTGGATATATTGGAAGAAATGGCAATGGTTTCTAGGTTACTAAGGAAGGCTTCGTATGATGGAGAAAAATGCTGAAAGGACAGGAAGTGTGTAAGGGGATATAAAGGTCTTTTACTGCACTATCTCGCACTTTTTATTAATGTAATGGGCAAGTCTATGTCACTACTACCCCTATGGATCTTACTCTCTACCTCTAGTTCTATTTTAATTTGTAATGTGGGTTCAGAATTTATTACCTGATCAAACTCTTAGACTTGCGTAGGGTTAGGGGCAGTCGTCTTCTTCCTTATATACATCTTGTCTTTGCTATATCTAACATCTTTGGGAACAGACTCAGTGTCAGATTGAGCAAATTCAGGTTCAGAGGAGACTGTGACAGACTCAGATAACTCAGAGTAAACTGGAACAGGATCACTAGTGGATAAAAAAGTAGGATGATTTGAAGTTGAAAGATCCAATAACAAGTCAAAACCCAAACTCTCATCTTCTCTCACAAACTTCTCCCTCTGAAGATAAAAGTTTGGAAAGTAAGATTCACGTTTATTGAAAGTAACATCCATAGAAACAAAGAATTTTCGGGAGGATGGATAATAACACTTGTATCCTTGTTGGGTTGACGAATATCCCATAAATACACATTTTATAGCTCTAGAATCTAATTTTTCTCGATTGTGACTGTAAATATGTACAAATGATGTACATCCAAACACTTTAGGAACAAGATTATTTGTAGTGTGAAAGTTAGGGTAAAAGACGGATAATACTTCCATTGGACTCTGAAATCCTAGGACTCTAGATGGCAATCGGTTTATGAGACGTGTTGCTGTAAGAACAGCCTCCCCCCAAAAAGTTTTACATATATGATATTCAAATAACAATGCTCCAATTTTTTTAAGAAGATCACCATTTTTCCTCTATGCAACTCTATTTTGTTACGGGGTATTCACACAAGATGACTCATGTATTATCTATTCCTTTTGAAAATATGGACTTAGAGTTTGATTGAAATAGTCTCATGCATTGTCAGACCTAACTCTCTTCATGGTCACTTCAAACTGATTTTTAATCATAGAGTAAAAATTTGAAAAAATAATACTGACATCAGATTTTTATTTAAGAAGAAAGACCCAGCAAACGCGAGTGCAGTCATCAATAAAGGAAACAAACCATTGCACCCTAAAAATATTAGCAATATTAGATGGATCCCAAACATCACTATGGATTAAATGAAAAAGAATAGAACTTCTGTTATTACTCATTGGAAAGGATACACATTTGTATTTAGTAAGTTCACATTTTTCACAATGAAAAAACTCAATATCTAGATATTAAAACAAAGATGGAAACAAGAGTTTTATAACTCAAAATGATGAATGTCCAAGTCGACAATGATAGAGCTAAATTTTCTCCTTATTGGACGACAAAGACTCGAAAACAAATGACACTAACTGTTTACCCTTGGAGATGGTTGGTTGACCTACTTCAAAGAAGTAGAGGCCACCCCGTTCTCTAGCATATCCAAACATCATCCCTGAACTCTTTTCCTGAAATACACAACCATTATGATGAAAAACCATCATACATTATAAGTCATAGGCAAGTTTTTTTTATGGATATCAGATTAGTAGCTAGCTTAGGGACATGGAGAACATTTTTCAAGGTTACGTTCTTTAGTATGTCCAATCATCATCCCTAAATTCTTTTCCTGAAATATACAACTATTATGATGAAAAACTATCATACATTGTAAGTCATGGACAAGTTTTTTGATGGATATTAAATTGGTAGCTAGCTTAGGGGCATGAAGAACATTTTTAAGGTTAATAATGGGTTAATTTGGACACTTTCAATTCCTGCCACAATGGTCAAAGAACCATCTGCAGTGGCTATTTTTCTACTACTCAAGCACGGAGAATAGGTGGTAAATATATTTGGTGAATGGGTCATATGATCGGTAACTCCTGAATCCACGATCCAAGAGGTGAAAATGTTATATCCGAAATATTTAATCCATTGGAAAGTGGAAACTTACTTGAATATGCCATAGAACAAGTACCTGAGGGCTTTTTTAGATTGCTGAGGAATGCTCTCACCCTTTCCAATTCATCTTAGTTGAAACTAGCAATTTCTGACTTTGGTGGCTCATCAATTTGCTAGCTGCTACATTAGCTTGTCCACTTTTGGATTTTCCCCCGTTTTGTTCCCATTCTCACTAGGTGGCTTCCCATAAAGCGTCCAGCATTTTGTTCTTACAACTCGTGTTTGGAAGATTGACATGGTGAAAAAAAATATTTGTAGCAATTCAGGCTGCTTACACATGAAAAATAAAGAGAAAATGACAGCAATGAAGGCTGCTCGAAAGAGAATACTACAGTAATGAAGGCTGCTTGAAAGCGAAGAAAAAATAATAGCAATAAAGGCTTCTCGGTACAAATCAGTATCAAAACACTTGGAAACGACACCAACAATAAAGTTCAGCTATATAGCACCTACGAGGAAGAAAAATAGAGGAGAAATACCAGCAATTAAGGCTAGCTGGTTGGAGGAATTAGAATGAAAGAAACACCACTAGCAATTAAGGTCGCCGACAAAAGAAGAAGAAGCAAAGGATAGGCGCAAACAGAAAAGTCAAAAGCAATTCAGGATGAACAACCCTAATACCATGTTAATAAATTGAGAGAGAATAATCTCTTTTCATATATCACTTAAAGATTACAATGAACTGATTATATACAAGCTGCCTAAGGCACAAATATGACAACTATCCTAATAAATTGATTTACAAAATCTCATAATCAATTCCCTAATTACTGCCCATAAAATATCCTAATCACTTATTACAAAATTTTCTAATTTAAAGGTCAAATTTCGCTAATTCTAGTATTACAATATTTACAACATTACTTTCCTAAAATACACCCTCTAGCTATATTTTCCCACATATACTCATTTTGGTACTTGGGTAACTTCAAGAGCTGAATGAGCACATGGAATAACTAAAAAGTATTTGCAAGTATCAACTTGTGATTTGTGTGAAGTGAAAAACAAAACATGTCATGCTATCAAGCATCAGTTCCAAGAAATTAAGGCGCGACTTAAAAGTGAAAGGTTAGTATTCCTCACCGTTATCATATGCCATTTTTTAGAGAGCTAGTTACGCGGGTGTCTTTATTTGCTTTGAATGAGTTTTGGAAACAATATGAATCATCTATAGCTGAAGATGAATTAGTACCTTGTAAAATCCAATTTAAAATTACAATGGGTCTCCCTTGTGCACATGAAATGAGAAATTTGGATCACAATGTACTTCAAATTGAAAGTATACTTTCACAATGGAGACTTAATATTAGATTTTTCACAAATCGCAACGCTCATACTAGTGAAGAAGTTCACTTCAGGGGATTGCTTGAGAAGTTACATGACAAATATCAAGAATGGCCTATTGAAAAGAAGAAAAATACTCACAATAAAATGGTTGAAGTATTAAGTGAATCAACTCCTTTAGTTTATAAGCCAGATATTCATCTTCATAAAGATTGTCCATCATCGTTGAAGAGAAAATGAAAAATAAACTCAACAAGACGTGATCCTTCAGCCTTCGAGTTTGTTGAAAATTGACGAAAATGCAACAAATGCAAAGAGGTTGGTCACAATTCACGCACTTGTCAAGATGTGGTTGAAGATTATATAGTAGTACCTCCTGGAGAGATGACTAACATGGATGATAGAATTAGTACACCTAATAGAATAGTTAGTACTACTGATGATGCGCTATTTCTCTGGTATTATTCCTTCCTATTAGAATATTTTATAAAATAATTAAGTTTGGCTTATATATGTTGTTCTATAATTTGTATATTGTTATAAAATTTTGACATTATTAGAATAAAATCTACACACATTAAATCTCTGACTATTCTTTGTATAATAATTTCTTCAATCTTCTCTCTTTCTTTTCTCTCACAATTTTCTTTAACAATTCTTTCACAATTAGTATATCTCTCAAATTTGGAGAAGAGTTCTATTTATAGAGCTCTATTAGTGGTGTCTCCACTAACTCCACTAATATGTATTAGTGGTGTTAATGGTGGACATTCATATCCACTAATGGAATTAGTGAATTCTTTACTAATGTATTCATAACACTCTCCCTTGAATGTCCACTACATAAAAAATATACCTCGTTAAAACCTTAATAAATAAAAACTTAGTGGGAAAAAAATCTAGTGAAGGAAAAAGAGTATACTATTCTATATATCTGCTTATTACTCCCCCTGATAAGATGATCCCTTTAAATCTTTGAACCGATGCATACCGATTTTATATCTCAACTTCTCAAATGTTACAGTCAGTAAAGTCTTTGTAAAAATATCTGTCAGATTGTCACATGACCGAATTTGTAGCACATCAATTTCACCTTTCTTCTGGAGTTCATAAGTAAAGAAGAATTTTGGTGAAATATATTTTGTCCGATCTCCTTTAATATATCCTCTTCGTAATTGAGCTATGCAAGCTACATTGTCTTCATAAAGAAGAGTTGGAATATCTTTTCTAGATGATAATCCACAACTTTCTCGGATATGATGAATCATTAATCTAAACCATACACATTCTCGACTTGCTTCATAAATGGCTATAATTTCAGCATGATTTAAGGAAATACCTGCTATAGATTGTTTTGTAAACGCCATAATATAGTAATATTTTCACATGTAAATAGATAGCTCGTTTGAGAACGTGCCTTATGTGGATCAAATAAATAACCAGCATATGCATAATCTATCAACGTTTGGCTAGTTTTATTTGAATAAAATAATCCGAGATCAATTGTACCTTAGAGATATCGAAAAATTTGTTTAATTCCATTCCAATGTCGTCGTGTTAATGAAGAACTAAATCTTGCTAATAAATTGACAACAAATGCAATATCATGTCGTGTATTATTAGCAAGATACATCAATACACTAATTGCACTAAGATATGGTACTTCAGGACCAAGAAGTTCTTCATCATCTTCTTGAGGTCAGAAATGATCTTTATTCACATATAATGACCGGACGATTATTGGAATACTCAATGGATGTATTTTGTCCATGTAAAATCTTTTTAGCACTTTTGTTATATATGTTGATTAATGAATAAATGTTCCACTTTCCAAATGTTCAATTTGTAAATCAAGGTAAAATTTAGTTTTACCAAAATCCTTGATTTTGAGTTCTCTTTTTAATAATTAATTATTTCTTGGAGCTCTTCTGAAGTTCTAATAAAATTAATATCATCAACATATATAGCTAATATCATAAATTTAGAACCAGATTCTTTAAAAAAAACACATGGATATACCTGGACATTTTTAAATCCCGCTTTCAATAAATAGTCACGAGACGATTGAACCACATACGCCCAAATTTCTTCAGGGCATATAATGATTTTTGCAACTTGATAGAGTAATTTTCACGAGAATAATATTTTTATGCTTCGAGCATGTGAAATCCTTCGGGGATTTTCATATAAATATCATTTTCTAATTTTTCATACAAGTAAGCAGTGACAATATCTAATAGACACATATCTATCTTTTCATGTACTGCCAAACTGATAAGATATCGAAGTGTAATAGTGTCAACAATAGGAGAATAAGTTTCATCATAATCAATACCTTGTCTTTATGAAAAATCTTAGGCTACTAACCGTACTTTATATCGTACGATTTTATTATTTTCATTGTGCTTTCGCACAAATATCCGTTTGTAGCCAACAGGTTTTACACCTTCTGGTGTTCGGACTGCAGGTCTAAAAACTTCACATTTTGTAAGTGTATTTAACTCCGATTGAATCGAATCTTTGTATTGTAGCCATTCTTTTCTATGCCAACATTCATCACTAATATTGGTTCAAGATCATCATTATCCTATGTAACATCAAGAGATACATTATATGCAAACATATTATCAATAATTGTTTCTATCCGATTCCAACTTCTACCGAAAGTGGTATAATTGATAGAAATTTCAGTGTTTCTTTCATCAACTTCTGGTTCTTTTATTTTGTCATCAGTTCTCTCTTGATTTTTATCATTCTTTTCTTCAATATGATCACCTAGATCATTTAATTCTCTTTTCTTTCGAAGATTTTTATCTTTAGAACCAAGAGGTCGACCACACTTCTAGCGTATTTTTGACTTAGCAGCTATAGGTATAATCTTTTATTCTGTATAGGAGCATTTATAGCTGGCATATATGATTTTGTTACTCTTTGGAGTCAACAAAAGCGTCTGGCATTGATTTGAAATACTTTACAAATGAATTATCCTTTGAACTTCAAGTTCAAACGCGCTTGTGCGCGGATCAAGATAATTTAATGATGTTATCCAAGCAATATCTTTTTCATGCTATTTATGTTCTCCCCATAATTTAGAGAATAATGATTCATCAAAATGATAATCAACAAATCTTGCTGTAAATACATCTCCTATGAGGGGTTCAACATACCTGATAATAGATGGAGAATTATATCCAATGTATATCTCCTTTCTTCTTTGATGACCCATCTTTGTACGTTGGTTTAGTGCAATTGGAACATATACAACACACCCAAAAATACTTAAATGAGCAATATTTGGTTGTGAACCAAAAGCTAATTGCAAATAAGAGAATTTATGATAATTAGTTGGCCTAACAAATACAAGTGTTGCAATATATAAAATAGCATGTCCCCAGGCAGATATTGAGAGATTTGTTTTCATTAATAATGGTCTAATAATTAATTGTAATCTTTTAATAAAAGATTCAACAAGACTATTTTGTGTATGAACATGAACTACAGGATGTTCAACATTAATCCCAATTGACATGCAATATGCATCAAAAGCATGTGATGAAAATTCACCAACATTATCCGAACGGATATTTTTAATTTGATGGTCATAAAATGGTGCTCGTAATTTAATTATTTAAGCAAGTAATCTTGCAAACGCCAAGTTGCGAGTAGATAATAAACACACATGTTACCATCGGGATGATGCATCAATTAAATGTTAGGTATCTCGTGTATATCATATATGGCGCAGTGAAAAAATAAGAACAAGATACCATTTCAGGATCCGCATACGTGTGGAAAATAAGATATTAAGAGAAGAAGATCACCTTTCTAGTGAGTCCTTGTCGTTGAAAATTTTCCTTTCTCGTCTGAGGCGCAATACAGCAATCCTCTTGATCAAACACCACGAAAGTCGAATGTCCTACCACTACAATCACAGTGTGTGATTGTCTTTAACAGAAATCCACACGAAGGATCACTCTCAAGCACCAAGATGTTTCTGTACTAGCATAAACAAAAAAAGGTGGCTAGGGTTTTGCAAAGAAAAACGAGAGAGCGAGAGAAAGGAGAAAGGAGTCGTGTGTTGCCCTAGGGTTTTTGGAGTTGATTTTTGTGTGTTCTCCAGCAAGTAGGAATCGTGCATATATCCCATATATTACAGGAAAATCTCCTGCTAAAAAATACTCCATCTGAGAATTCTAAAATAGTTAGAATTCCCTAATTGTAATTGGAAACATTAAGTTCTCACAATTGCAATTTAGACCATAAATTATAACTAATTATAATTTGACCACAACAATTTCTTTTTCTCACAATTGACCCCACTATATTATCAAATAACATCTCGAATATATAATCCTCTATTGTGTGTGACCTATTAGGTTTCCCAGTCAATTGATAGTGAACATGAATTAAATCAAACATCTTTGAGATTAATAATTCATAATTAATTAGAATTCATCATATCAATTCTAATCATGATTGATTTGTTAATTCATCAATTAATAAACCCATATTCCGCAGATCATGAGCGGTATCTAGCAACACATCATGACCACCCAAGAGTCCAGAAAGTCAAGTGGCTTGACATGAACCCTTCAATAACAAACTACAGTGCAATTAACTCCTTTCACCATACAATATCTCATTGAGTTTAGAGTACGTAATTAATACCAACTCCCTCCAGAATATATTAATTATGGCCCGAATATAATAGTGCTTGTACTAGGAACCCACTACTCTAGATGTGTATCAATTGGAACTGTTTCCAATACACAGTCGCATTGGCCAAGGGCTTCTCGAGTAGTAATTCCTACAAGTGGCCGTGAGATATTCTCCCTTACTATTAGGAGTGGTGAATCCTTTATTGGCCCTCTCAACTACTTTCGTTTACCTTACAATGTACCTAATATCCATCCCATAGGCGGCCCTCGATCTGGCTCCAGAGATTGGAATCAAAGTACAATACTCAGCAAACAAAATACTTTTGAGATCTCAAGTCGAAGGATACTTGCCCGTTTGCTATATTGAGATTATATCACTGGCATTAAATAGTTATCCATGTGATTATCTTATAACTAGGTCATCCAATGTACTTATTCCATTAACAAGCATCCACATGTTAACTTTGAGTATCTCAATACTCACGAATATGAGAACCACCGCCTGATCAAATCAGGAAGTCTAACACATGCTAGTCTTAACGCATTAATAATGTCATGTTTCATTAATATTATGACCAGGGACTTTTTAAGTACCAACACTATACAGTGTAGTAGGAATCTCATATCATGATCTCTATCATGATTTCCTTAACACAGTGTTGTATTAGGGACTTTATCTAACAGTTAAATTACATAATAGTAAACAAAAGAAACTGTAAGATAAATAATGTCTTTTATTAAAATAAAATGTGTCATATACAACATACAAGTGATTGCTTCTAGGGCATAACACTAACATTAAGACCATACAATATCTGAACAGTCCACATAATTGATGAATAGGTCCACAAATGTCTCCGTGAATCCGTTCAAGAAATATAGGACTTTCAGCTCCTACTTTTACTGGTGATGGTCTAATAATTAATTTTCTTAGAGAACATGCATCACATGAGAATTTTTCTGATGTCAATATCTTTTTATTTTTTAATGGATGACCATGTGTATTCTCAATTATTCTTCCCATCATGATAGATCCCGGATGACCTAACTGGTCATGCCAAATGCTAAAAGTTGTAGGATCAATAAACTTCTGATTTACTAGATAATGAATTTTAGTTGTACATTTTTTTGCAAAATATAGGCCAATAGAAAAAGATGATAGTTTTTCTAATACAAATTTCTTACCCAAATTAATTTGAGTAATATAAATATGCTCAATACAATTTTCCTCATTTGTTTCAACATGATACCTATTTCTGTAGATATCTTTAAAACTCAATAATTTTTTTCTGGATTTGAGAAAAAATTATGTCTTATCAATATTAATTGTTATTCCTTCAGGCAACAATATACTAACTCTTCCGGAGCCTTCAATCGCATTTGAACTACCGTTTATAGTATAAATATTTATTTCTTCCATTTTGAAATAAGAAAAATATTTCTCATTTTTAGTATAGTATGTATAGTTTCACTATCAATAATACATACATCATCATTAACAATAGCCATCTGAACAAAAATATATATATGCAAACGTAAATATTATTAGAATATAATGAAAATTTAAAAATATTAGGGTGAGGCATTAGTTCTTCTGGACACTACCATCACTAATTAAATTGTCTATCCTACCGTTTGGGTGTTCGAAAAAATCAGATACATCCATATGAGTAATATTGATATTAAGATCTTCTGGATCAATATCATCGTCGTCAGCGTCATTCACTGGATGTTGAGAAAAATTTGCTTCAACATTTTTATTTTTTTTCAGTGAAGCTTGATATAATTTCATTAAATACTTGGTCGTACGACAGTTACGTGACCAATTACCTTCATGCCACATCTATAACACTTATCCTCATAATTTTCTTGCATTTCTTCTTTTCCCCCTTATTATCTTTTCTTTCCCACTTTAAATAGCCAGTATTTCTCACAACTTGATTATTACTGTGATAAAAAAAATATCGAGCATATCCATGACCATAACCACAAATACAGCCACGGCCACAACTACGACTACGACTACGACTATGGCTTCTGCTGGAGCTAACAGCATTCACTTCTGAGAGTACTGTTGAGCCAGTTGGTCTGATTTCATGATTTCTCAATAATAACTCATTATTTTTCTCTACAATGAGGAGGGCACTAATTAAATCAGTAAATTTTATATACCATTTTTTCTCGATATTATTGCTGTAAGACAATTATTGAGGCATGAAAGATGTCTTCTCCAACATATCTTCATCAGTAACTTTTTCTCCGCATAATTTTAACTGCAATGTAATTTTATACATGGCAGAGCTATATTCATTCACGGTTTTAAAATCTTGCAACCTGAAATACAACCATTCATACCATGTAGTTGGTAGTACGACCATTTTTAAGTAGTCAAGTCTTTCTTTTAAATTTATCCACAGGACATATGGATCTTTTTTGGTAAAATATTCCATTTTCAAATTTTTCTCAAGATGACGACAGATAAAGATCAAAGCTTTGACCTTTTGTTGTGCAAATGCATTTTTTTTTTCTTTAATAGTTTCCCTAAGGCCTTCAGCATTTAGATGCATTTCTGCATCGAGAACACATGACTTCTAATTTTTTCCAAAAATATCAAGGGTTACAAATTCGAGTTTAGTAAGGTTAGTCATAGAGATTAAGAATGCGTACCTTTAGTCTTCTAGCTTTTGTAACGGCAAAAATTCGTACTTTGGTCTTCTAAATTTGGAAACAGTAGAGACTCGTGCTAATAACGTATTATAAAATTTTAACAGTGTCAAAATAAAATTTACACACAATAAATTTCTGACTATTCTTTGCACAATAATTTCTTCAAACTTCTCTCTTTCTTTTCTCTCACAATTTTTTTTTAACAATTCTCTCACAATTGGTATATCTCTCAAGTTTAGAGAACTCTATTAGTGGTGTCTCCACTAACTCCACTAATATGTTTTAGTGGTGTTAATGGTGGACATCCATATCCATTAATGGAATTAGTAAATTCTCCACTAATGTATGCATAACATATATATGATCTAAATTGATATATTCTTATACTTTACTTGCAGGTGAAATCCTTTAAATTGTGCAAGAGATACTAAGCAAGATACTTTGGTTTGCCAAAGGTGCAAGAAAGGCCATTTAGTGCTTGATATTTGGGAGTTTTTCTTTATTATTTATTTCAGTCATTTATATATATATATATATATATATATATATATATATATATTTGCTATTAAGAGAAAACTTAGTTGGAGATGAGTTAGCCACCAAGCGTGCCATCCATTGAATCTTGGAGTTTTCCATGTAAAATCAAGTATGTTGATTTCAGAGGGGCAACATTTTTTGGAAGCTAAAAAATTGATGCGTATTTTAGATGCCCAAGGCATTTCTAGCGTTTAGACTATTAATGAAAATTGCACTATTTTTACCATTTCATATTACTGAGAACATCCCAATGTGCAATTGAATGCAAAAATTGCTTTATGCAAGATATTTGCCTTTTCTTTTTTTTTTTTAACAAAATTCAAAATTTAATCTTCTATCTATTAACCTAGCTCTTTTAACTAACATGGAATTTAACAGTAAAATAGTTAACTACTAGGCTTATAATTCAAAAATAAGTTTGATTTTCTGGTTTTGTATTATAAAAAAAAAAAACAATGAAAAGAAGAAAAATGGCTCGCAATATACATTTTCAAAAGTTTGATAAGGTGAATGAATTCATAATAATATTTAGCATCAAAGAATTCATACAAGCATATTGCAGACTATTTAATAAAAAAAGTAATTTAAGAATTAAAAAATTAATAGTTTAAGATTAAAAAAGTTAAAAGGTAATAATAACCATACAAGTCAATTATAATTTAAGAGTATAAATTTAAATTGTAAAAGTGTAAATTTAATCCATCCCTTTAATTGATTGACTATCAATATAGATAAAATATACTTTAAAAAAAAAAAAATTGAAGAACTAAAGTGATTGTACAACCGTAACTTAACAGGCTAAATTGCAATAAATCCAAAAAATATTAGCAAAAAGATGAATTGAGATTTGAGTACTCTGCTAGCAATGCATGCATAACAACCGTCTACAACATTGTATGATAACAGGGTTCTGTCCCTGGAGTGTCACGGAAAGAGACACATTGAAATCAACTCAACTCGACAAAGAGCCTTGTAGCAAGATATGGCAACAAAAGGAAAACTGTATTTCATTACTCACCATTTCTTGTAGCGGACTGATTCAGTGGTCTCAGTGTGCACAGCAGTCAGAGGCCAAGATCATTTTTCGGAACAAGAGCTGCTGATTCATTCCATTCTCATTTGTATACTATAGGAACCGTAAAACACAACTGTTTCATCCGGCAATGCTCTTCTTTGTTACAAACTAGAACTGAAGAGGTAACGTAAAAGGATGTAAAATTTTCTGTACATACAGAATCAACGTTAAAGATGTACAGCCCAGCAAGGTCATAAAAATCACCTGAGGGGACCTAGATGTACCAGCAGCCTGCATGATCTAATTCAGTAAGGTTAATTCTATACAGTTTCACTTTCGCAGATGATGATCATATAGGGTAGAAGGTGATGAGCTTTAGTGGACCAAAACATACGCTGTCAGGACAGAAGCTTTAGTGGGCCAAAGCATAAGGCTCGTGGTTAAGCTCCGCTAAGCTCAGCAGAAACTAATCTTTAGACATGTTCATTCCTCACGCAGATGAAACCTTTGAAGGGCTGCAAGATGATGCCCTTATCTCAATACGACTCATGCTGATCTCCATGCTTCTATGAACCATGTCTTGTAATAATCTCTTCGCAGTTTCAGCAGCTTTATCAGTTCCATCCACTTGTTTAGCAAAATCATACACTATTCTCTCAAACACAGAAGAGGACACCCTCTTCTCCACAGGAGTTTCCCTGAGCAAGTCCAGAAGTGCCCTAGCTCTTTCCTGAGCTTCAGGTGTACCTTCTGCTGTCAGTCGTAGGAGCCCTGGTATGGCACCTTCATTAAGGATAAGTTCCCTGTATTTATCTCGGGAGCTCTGACACAAGGTGAGCAACGCTCCAACTGCATGTTCTGTGCTAACAAGAGATCCATCTTCAACTGTCTCTACCAGAGTTAATATTGCACCACTTGTATTTGTAATTGCAGTCCTTCCCTCTTCTGAATTTGAAAGGATTTCAAGCAGAGCTGTAGTTTTCTCGGCAAACTTCGAGTATTTTTTACATTCCCTGAGGAGGTTAATTAGGGGAGGAACTGCTTTAGCATCAAGAATTAGCTTTGTTTCTTCCTTGCAGGTAGAAAGATAGTACAGGGCGGTGACAGCATCAACTCTTCCTTGAACACTTCCAGAGCTAAGTATCTGCACCAGAAGAGGGGCAACTCCAGAAGCTGCTATTGCTATCTTGTTAGCGGCAGCAGATGATAACGTCAAAATAGCAGCAGTTGCTAATTCTCTTAAATTGCCAGTTTGAAGTTTAAGGAGATCCACAAGTGGGGGAATGGCACCAGATGTAACTATCCGAATCTTGTTTCTGGTAATATGTAAATGAAAACAACAAGATGAGAGAAAAAGTCACTTATATTGAACAAATAACTGGAGAAAAGAGCACAACTAAAGTCACAAACCACCAAACAGACTGAATTTGAGTCTGCACTGGGAATTAATCACACATTTAGATTACATATAATCCCTAATAATGCTCATTGCATAGCCACAAATTATCATCTATGCTTGTGATCAACAAGATTTACAAGTGCTTTTTCAAGTCACGGAATATGAAGAGTAGGACTTATATAATATATATATAAAACCTCAAACTTTCCCCTTGACATCCGATAACGACTGTGATCTACTCAAAGATGTCAAAGAAATAATTGTTGCAAAAGACCATAAAGATAATAAGCCAGCCATTGAATTGATATTTTAGGGCTAACATGACATAATTCACTCATATAATAAACAGACCCACAAAGAGAAGCTCCAATACTACAGCCAAGCTTAACTAGGCAGCCTGGAAGGCAAAGAGATCTCATTTCCTCTACCAACAGTTGCAGAATAATCTTAAGAAGTCAACATTTTATTGAAATCAATGAACGCATATTAGAAGGAAAAACAAAATTCAAAATTTTATATGTCACTATGTGGAACACAAGAAAACACTTCAATAAGAATTGTTGCTCTCTAAACACAGGTAAAACCGATTAGATAATTGTCTTGAACAGTAGGAGGAAAGATGCATTGGACACATACACATGTTCTATGTAATATGTAGGGGTAACGGAAGAGATTCAGGATTTGAAATCTCTCTTCTTCTGTATATGGATGGTTTCATCTTAGTGAGGCAGCCATGACTTCAATGAGTGAGTCTTCAACTTGTCATTCAGAGAGTAAGGTTAGTCGAAAAATTACAATTCCTCCTAGTTACTATATGTAATTTACCAGATGTTTCCCACTGTTTTACAAGACATATATTATGGCCATGAAACTTGTCCTCTCTCTCCCTCCCTCCAAAAACATTTTTCTCAGAAGTACACATTATAGGATGAAATCAAAATTACTCCTCTTTGGAATACGCTAATGCTAATCTCCTATGAATTTATTCCACTAGGTTGCTATTTGAGTTGCAATCCTACTGTATATACACTTAATTTCAGGCAAGGCAAATATGGAATGATTACAAAATAACAGAATTTTGAAGATCATACCATCTCCAGTTACCCTATGTATGTCCTGTGATTTTGCAATTATGCACGGTTCTCCAAAAATACATAAACTAGAATTAAAAAGAGAAAAAAAAAAGAGGAAATCAGAGAAATGCAAAAAGATTTCACTGTCCACCCCCTTCTTTCACAGATCTCATTAAACAGACATATGTGTGTGTGTCTGTGTGTCTGTGTATACCTAATATCGAATTACATTAAGTTTCTCAAGTGATCTAAATACTGTCTGTACCCCTGAAAAAACATCAGGGGAAATGGAAAAAATGTTTCTTAGCTTGATTAGCCTTTCTTTAAGGCCTGAATTAATTAGGTATTTACCTTATATTCTTACTAAAAATCTAAGATCATACACAGTCTCTACTTATTAAATGGAACAAGGGAATCATTTTAAAGAGTAAACTAGTACTCCAAGGGAACTGAGGTACTTAACTTTAAAGCCATGGCCTTTTCTTGTTCAAGTAACTTGAATCGAAAACATAGTCGAATAATAAATGATTTCATCTAACACAGTTATGCAGCGCTTCCACTTTAGCACTTTCCATAAATATACAATCTAACAGGAATAAGAGTTAGACTTAAAATCAGAAAACTTGAAGTCTACATCCATTGAATGCGATTGCAAAGGAAGCTTCTGAAAATGGTTTAGGAACAACTAGAAACCTAATTCTCTTATTTGTTCAAATCTACTAACTGAACAACAGCACATTTCAACACTGATCTATTTTTCTAATTCTTTCAGTCAGCTGACTGCTGTTTCTTAACAATCACATAACAGCAAACCCGACTTATTAGATATGCTTAACTAGTCATTAATTTCTATTTTCTCAACAGTAGCAATTTCTTGCAATCTTTAGTGCTACATGCATCTGAGCTTCAGCAAACCTGCATTTTTTTTTTTTAATTTTCCTCTTTCGTCTCTTATCTTCTCCCCCCCCTTTTTTTTTTAAATCAGTTATCAGCGGAATCATGTGTGTTACAGTCATAGAATTAAATAGGCTTTCAGAGTATATGAATGAATATATTCATGGAATATACTTATAGTGGCAACAAATCATCTATGCGATATCTTTGATTCACATTAAGGTCAAATAGGCCCACAACTTATTTCCTATAGTGCCATTACCTATATAATCCCATTAATACACATGATCCACTTAAATTATTCAGCCTTATTTCCTTGTATAACCTACATAATCTGTTTGGCCAAAAAGTCATCAAATTAACCAAATAGAAAAGTCTCACAGTAGAGAAGCTTAGTCGCAACAAGTAAGCTTTCGCATCATGATCATGTCTTATTTTATGTCATTTTATGCTTGACTTAACATGTTGTATGACAGTTTACTACCCCAAATTTGTCATATATTGAAATTATAAGTCTTTAATTTGCCTGCCACTGCTTATAAGAGATTGGATCCCAAGTATCTTGAATAGGAAAGCCTTACCAAAGCTGTCTTACTACATAGTATACAAGCTAAAATTGTTCTTGAAGTTGAAGACATCCACCAGATTGCTATCTCAGCGAACTATTCGTCAATGATTTTGAAAGTAATCTGCTTTAAGAACATTGAATCAAGGCACATGTTTGTGTTCCATGATTGGGAAAACTTCACCAAACCATTATTGAGCAACATGTGAAGCATGTGCATCACAATTTCTCTATATAAAGTATAAATTGATTGCAGTAACAGAAATGTTAACACTTCATGGAAAAGGGAGTATTTAGCGTACTAAAGATTTGTGCATGGCATTCTATCAAACCTCCAAGAGGTAAATACCCAATACAAGGAGATGTTTTAATTTCAGCTCGCTTAATGAAATCAAATGGCTTATGGAAAAATATTAAAGGTATTACAAGGAACATATCGTCTCAGGAACAGATAGGCATTCATCTCCAATTTAGCTTGCTAAGGTTCATCCAAATTCTCTTCAAAGCCAGGCTTGATCCAATCATTTGTCTTGTACTCCAGCAAAAATTAGTTGAACCAAAAAAGTTTATAAGCCTAACCCATCTCGGGACAGATAAGCCCTTTTATTGCAAACTAAAAGAAAATTTTGTATAACCTTATACATCAATATTTCTAATTTCTAATTGTTTCCTCCAACAACAGCTATCACAAAAAGCACTCAAAACTCATTTCACTACTACATTCAGAAATGGCAATTTTTACCAATCAGCAATAGCATATCATTTATCACTGAATCAACCCTTTGTTTTTTTTTTTTTTTTCCTAAGTAGGCATTTTATTTAAGTGAAAATTAAACCAAAAACCTTTTTAAAAAAAAAATCCAAAATTAGGCGAAAGAACATACCGTTCGTTACGGACAGCGAGATTGAGGAGTGCAAGAAGGGCAGCTTCACGAGCAGACGGCAGGTGAAGCATAGAGACGAGAGGCGAAATGACACCGGCAGAGGCCAAGCGAGAGCGAGTCTTAGTAGAAGATTTGGACTTCCTCACGAGTTTTCTGATGTCTTTAGCGGCTTCAATTTGCACCTCCAAATCTCCACTCTTGAGAAGCCTCTCCACCACCGCCTCCATTTCCTTGCTCTCAAGCTGCGGTTGGGGCTGCGGCTGAGGCAGAGGTTCTGTCGTCTTCACTGCTACCTCCGCTGCAGTCTGCTCTTCCTCCTCCATTTTTCTCTCCAACTTTCTCTCTCCTCGCCTGGGGATTATGTAATAATTCTTTCCTGTCTGCTGATAATGTACTGTACAAGTCTTATATACTCGCGGGTGGGGTTTTTTTGTTTTTATCATTCTTTTTTCTTAACATAATTACTTCTAATTACACAATTTTATCTATGGATGTCTCCTTTTTACATTTTAAAAAATTAATCTACTTGGTAAATAAAATTTAGAATTTATAATATTTTAATTATTAAATATTTTTCTATCATTATAATCTATAATAAAATTATAATCTGTCAATTATTTTCCAATTCTCTTTTTCAATATAAATTTTAGAAAAAGTCATTGTTATTGCACGTAATTTTTTAAAAAAATATAAATATATCAATTGATTATGTGCAATGGAGATAACTTTTGTATCCAAAAATTTCTATCCAAAAAAAGATTTAGGAACTATTTAACAGGTTATAATTTCATTAGAAGACCATAACGACAAAACAAAATTACTAAAGATGAAAACATTACAAATCTCAAATTTTAAAGACTAAATATACTGTTGCTGTCAAGATAACGAGCCGATGTAAACAGGTATCGGCTACACTTCCAATAACACACAAACGATCCGATATGGTAAAACAAAAAATGGTATCAGATCTTTTTTAAATTAGAGACCAGGTTCATTGAACTTACTATAGAAATGGTTCAAGAAAGTCAGCTGAAAATGTCCAATGGAAAGACTTTTTTGGAACGATAAACCGATACTTGTATTAACTTGCTTAAAGGAAAGTACAAAATAGATCTAAACTTAGAAAAAAAGAACGGAAAGTTAGAAACAAAACTGTAAAGGAAAGCTGTAATAAAGCGGTAAGAAATTGAATTCCTAGACTAGAAAGCTGTAAATGACGACAAAGTAGAAGCAATTGAAATTTGAAGTTGTTAGTTAATGATTGTTGTTGTGAGCTCTGGGCGACGCTCCCATTTTATACTTGCTGCAATGAAGCCACTAACAGATCGTGGAGTTTCTTCCGGCCAAAGAATGCTCCCAACGGTCGTGCAGAATTCTTGCGCCAAAAGATCAGGAATCTGTTTTTCTTCTTATCGTCCTCGTGGTGTCGATGTTGACCATGACTATCGGCTGCTTAAATTGTTGACTTTATCGGCTTGACAAAACTTATCGAATTGGCAACGGCTCAAAGTAACCATTGTGTCGGCTCGGCAAAGCTGAGTCAACACAGGCCCCCCCGAGTCCCGTTGTTTCAGCGGGCACGAGTCAGCGAAACGATGGGAATCGTACAGCCATTAATAGCAGCCATTCCTTTTCTGACAAAAACGAAATGTCCCGAACGTTGTGAAACATTTGTGACACCTCGGCTTTGGAACCCGCGAACGGCTCAATTTCAAATTCCCTTATAAATAGCAGTGGTCCCCAATCGGAACTCCTCACTTCCTACGACTTCTATTCTCTTCAGAATTCTACTGCTTAAGTGATTCATCGATCCCTTATCTTCTTGTAATTGTTCCTTATGATCTGTAAATTCCCTTTCAGTAAAAAGACCAAACTGCGATGGCAACCCCCATTGATAAAAACATCATGTCTCTGGTCCAAGTCGATGCTAACCTGTTTACCTTGAGCCTTCGTCTCTTACCTGCAGAGGTTACTGCTGAACACTTACGGTTTGTCTTGTCTGCCGATTTTACCTTCCCTCTGCAATAGGGTACTTTTACAACCGCCAATCTTCCTACCTTTTTCCGTCATTGGCCTTGCAAGCTCAAGAACTACAGAGAATGGCAGGACCGCTGCTATGCCTGATTTGGGGCCATCTAGGCGCAGTAGGGAATTTCGGACACCATCATAATGACTGACTTCGAGATGGCGTTTGATCGCAACTTGTTCGCCGCCGTTCTTCCGTTTTGGTCCTCGGCGATTAATGGCTTCATCTTTCCGCACGGAATGTTTTCCCTTACCATCCTCGACATCTGCACCATCCTCGGCTTCTGATACAATGGCGGTGAGATTCCGAGGCTCCATGATGAAGACAACCTACCAGCCGTTAAGGCTCATCTAGACAAGGCCTCCTCTTCATACGGCAACTTCATTGCTGCTCAGAGAGGGGTGGAGGATACTCCTTCAAACCAAGAACAAGCGGTCTTCCTATGGTTCTGGTTATGTAAATACATTATATACTCCTATTTCTACCGGTGTTAGCAACGAGTACCGATACTACTTATCAGCTCTCTTACGAAGCAAAAGGCGTTGCGACCTTACTTCTTTGGTCCTCGCCCTGGTCTACCGTACCATTAACCAACTGATGACTGTCCTTTTTGCTGGAGAGGATCCGACCAACCTTGGGGGCCCGCTCTGGATCGCCCAACTTTGGCTGTACCAGTATCTACCCAATTTTGGCATCAGCCGAATCACAAGAGCCCACGCGAGGCCCTTTGAACAAGTGACCGGCTATCAACTACTGCGAATCCCTCCGAACACTACCTCTGCCGAGACCATCGTCTCGTACCTCTATCAATGTCGAAACTTCCATGTTGCTATCTTCTTCCCGTATGCAGCTCGCCAAGAAGGCCCCCTCTGGTGGAAGGGCCTGTCGAAAAGCTCCGAAGCAACACAAGAGACTCTATGGGCTCGAATTCTATGCCCTCGGGAAATTTTTCTGGGGGCCAAGCCTGGGGCCCGAAGTGCTAAGACCTCCTGTGAGAGGTACAATCCCCACTGCTTCTCCCGCCAGTTTGGGCTAATACAAGACATCCCTGCAGATCCAAGGCACGTTTCTTCCTTCTCCGTGAAGCTGGTGCTATCGGCTGAGGATGTACAAACCTTAGCCGATAGCGCCCAGGCCATCCTGTGGTCCTTCTAATTCAAGCCCTTCCAAGTAGTGCTGGAGACTTCGCCGAACTTCAATTCATGGTGGAGACTATTGAGTGGGGCACTGTTTTCCAACCTCGTAGGTGTCTGGCTTCTGCGAATTCCTGGGCCGACTACCATTTTGCCTGAAACATCATCTGCTAAGAAAGGAAAATAGGTAAAACATCCTGTAAGCCCTATATTAATGTCGACCTTACATACTCCCTTGGTGTAGAAAACTACTACTGCTGCTCCCACTGTCTCAGAGGAAGAGGAAGAAGAGATCGAGGTCCCGTCCCTGCTTCGGCGATCAAAAAGGAAGCATGAAACACCGACTCCTCCTGTTTCCAATGTTTGCTTTTGTCAATTCTTGTTTTGCTTGGCTTCCCCAATATTTCATTTGTCTGACTATCAATTTAATCTTTTCTGCAAAAACACAGATAAGGGATAAGACATCCCGTTATCATCGACACTTCTTCTGACTCAGAGGAAGACATTCTGCTCCGATCTCTAGCCGAAAGGGCAGCTGAAAGAGCTGTTCTTCCGATGACAGACACCCCATCAGTGGAGGCTACGACTCCTCTTCCAACGGCTGACGTATCGGCTTTCCCATCATCAACAGACCCTCGGCTGCGACACCAGCTTCAAAAAGTCCATCCCTTGTTTCGCCAAGACCTAAAAAAGAACTAATGGCCGCTGTCATAGAAACAACTTTGCCTCCCCCCAGCTAGGGAACTGAAGAGGTTGCTGCTCCCTTGCCGATGACAACATTAGCCTCGACGTTGGACTTTCTTGATGGCCTCATTGGGACCTCTTTGCCTACTGAGAAGTCCACCATTGACAACGTGAGTCACGCCCTTTTGCGAATTGTACAATCAACCGACCCGGACATGCCCCCTACGCTTCGGGACTTGGCAATTGGGTGCTTGGGGCAAATGCACTTCACGGGGCACTTCCTCTTTAACACACAACATCGTCGAGATAAAGCTCACGATCAATTATAGCTTCTAAAAGTGCATCGAGAAAATGTAGCATTTGCAGAGAGGGACCACCGGGAGTCCATTAATCGTCTTACGCTTCTGCGAGTTGATATTGCGGAAGGAATAGGGAAGATTGAACGGCTCGAGCATTGGTTATTAGAACTCCAGGAAGAACTAGCCTCTGAGAAAAAGGCCTTAGAGCAACGGCTCCAGGAAATAGTCAAGACCATTGATGACTCCAACCTCAAGCATAATGATGAACGACTGATGTTGGAAGTGGAAGAGGAATTTCTTGAAGTTGAACTGACAAACTTAACCGTTCTACTGAATAAGATGAAGTTCGGGTGGGACCGCTTTGTGGCCGAACTGAACAAGGTTCTTCATCCGTCGACTACTGACGAAACCAGTCCTTCCGAAACTCAAACTGAAGAAACTGTCATCACGGCGGCCGAAACAGAGGTTCCCAAGGCACCTACTAATGAAGTCGACCCGCCCCCCGAAAAGAAAACAGAGACTGAGCCTGAGATGACTGAGGCAGAACTTCCCGTTCCTGATCCGCAGCCAACGGGAACTGACATGGTGGCTAGCCAAGATTTCGAATCAGAAGACCATAATCGGCTAGCGATTATTCCGTATCGACCGATGCTGCCCAACTTCCCTTTTGATGATAACTGATCCCCTTTTGTAATGACGCTTATGGCTATCTGATCGGCCTCTTGTGATCAGCTCATCAATATATCAGAACTTTTTTAACAGAATTTTCTGCTCAAGAAGAATTGTAGTCTCTTTTTTTTTCCCTACTCTCTAGTTCCTTCCCAAAACGCCAGATAATAATGTTTTAAGAACTTACCATTAATCACCTTGCCTTCTTCTTTTCCATCGGGTGTCATCAGGCGATAAGCCCTCCATAAAAAACTTGAGTGACTAGGAATGGACCTTCCCATGAAGCAGACCACTTTCTATATCTCGAATCTTTTGGTGTGAGGGGCAAAATAGTCTTCCATACCATGTCCACTTCTTGAAAGCTTCTCTCACGGACCTTCCGATTGTACGCCCTTGCTACCTTCTCCTTGTATCGTTTTTTGTTCTCCAAGGCAATCCAACGATCCTCCTCAACTTGATCCAAACTCAGGGCCAAAGCTATCTGATATTCTTCAGTCGTTAGACCATGCTGATAAGCTATCCGGGCTGATTGTAGTGATAACTCCACAGGTAACACAATATCCTACCCATAAGTTAGTCTAAACGGAATAAAGCCAGTAGCAGTCTTAGCAGCTTTCCGATAGGCCCATAACACCTCCAGTAATGTCTCATGCCATTTCCTTGGATTGTCTTCTACTGCCTTACGGATCATGCCGATTAAAGTTTTATTTGTTGCATCTGCTTATCCGTTGGCCTGTGCATAATAAGAAGAAGAGTGAAGCAACTTAACTTTAAACTGGGTTAGAAAGTTACGTATCTGATCCCCTGTAAACATCATTCCTTGATCCATTATCACTGTTTCTGGGATTCCGAAACGGAAGAGAATGCTCTATCGGAGAAAGTTGATGACTGCTGTTTGTGTCACCTTGATCAATGGTTGCGCTTCCACCCACTTAGTGAAGTAATCCATTGCCACCAGTATGAATGTATGTCTTTTTACTGAAGGTGGATGAATCTTTCCAATAATGTCCAGAGCCCATTCGCGGAAAGGCCACGGTTTAATAATCGGATGCAATTATGTGGAATGAGTGTTTAATAGAGGGCCATGCTTTTAGCAGGCTTCACAACCCATAGCATAAGCATTACAATCTTTGGTCATTGATGGCCAAAAGAAACCATGGCGTTGAAGTGTCTATTTTAGTTTTGGGCCCGCCTAATGTGCTTCACATAGGCCTTCATGTACTTCTGCCATAGCCCGCAATGCTTCTTCTTTTGAGAGACACTTTAAAAGAACCCCGATGTGGCTCCGTCGGAATAGATCATTGTCTATCAAGGTAAAATTGATGGCCTTTCGCTTTAAGTCGCGAGATGCCTGACCAGTCGAGTTTCGTAGGTAAGAAACAATCTCCTGTCGCCAATCATCCTGATATTCCGTTTCTGCTATCTGTTGGCACATTACGGCTTTCTTAAAACCTGAGGCCATCTGAGTTAGATCATTAGCACCTTGATTTTTTTATCTGGAAACATGAACCAGAACAACCTCCTGAAAATGCTGAAGTAACCTTTTTACCTCCTGTAACCTATCTGACAAAAACGGGTTAGCGCATTTATAGTCTCCTAATACCTGTCTGACAACCACCTAAGAATCTCCTAAAATTTTGACTACTTTGACCTCCAAAGCCTTCAGAATCCGCAGTCCTAATAAAAGGGTGTTATATTCCGCCTGATTATTGGTTGTTCTTTTTTTCAGCTCAAAATGGACCTTACCCTGGTGTCTATTTGGAGATTCGATAACCAAACCAATGCCGGCCTTTTATTGGGTGCTTGAGCCATTAAACCGCAAAACCCAAGGTTTCAAAGACATGTACTTCTGTGTTGTATTTCCTTCTGTTTATAGTACTTCCTGTGGGACTTCCAAAGAAGGGTGTTTGGCTAGAAAATCCGCAATAGCCTGTCCTTTGACTGCCCTTAACGGCACATGAATTAGGGAAAAAGCATGTAATTTGACTACCTATTTCATAAGCCGTCCATTTAACAAAGGACGATTCAGCAAGAATTTAACTAAATCTACCTTACACAAGACATGTACCTCCCTAAATAACAAATAATGTTCCAACTTTGTGCACGCATAATAGAGAAATAAGCACAATTTTTCAATAGGGGTGTACTTGGTCTCTGTGTCCAATATATTTCGACTAAGATAGTATACTGCTATTTCAATCCCTTGTTGGTCATCCTGAGCTAATAAGCTGCCGATGGATTCTTGCGCAGCTGAGATGTATAGCTTCATGGGAGACTGGTTGTGGGGAGGTGCTAACACCGGTGGATGGGACAAAGCTATCTTTATCTAATCAAATGCTTCCTAATGCTCAGTTTGCCAAACAAACTCTTGAGATAACTTTAATCGTAACAAAGAGGAAAAAGTCTTCTGTTTACCTCCAAAATTTGCCAAAAAACGTTGTAGAAAATTTATCTTCCCCAGTCTGAGGAGGTCTTACTTGTAAAATGTCTCTGGCTTTGTTCTGATCTATCTCAATTCCCCTCTGGTGTGCTAAAAAACCAAGAAAATTCCCAGCAGTAACTCCAAATGCACACTTAGCGGGATTGATTTTCAAATGGTGCTTGCGCATTCGGAGAAACGCCTGCTCCAAATCAGTCAAATGTTATAAGAAATCGGAGGACTTCACGACCAATTCGTCTATGTAGACCTCCATTGTGCTGCCAATAAGATCATAAAAGATGAGGTTCATTGCTCGCTGAAAAGTGGCCCCAGCATTTTTCAAACCAAATGGCATAACTACCCACTCAAACAGACCGATGGACCCTGGGCAACGGAACGTTATTTTGTGCGTATCCTCCTCAGCTATGAATATCTGGTTATACCCTGAATAGCCATCTATGAAACTCAAAAATTAGTTACCTGTAGCGAAATCCACCGACATATTTGCCATCGGCATAGCATACTCGTCTTTCGGAGTAACCAAGTTTATGTTTCAGAAGTCTATACAGATACGTAGTTGACCATTCTTCTTGATGACCGGCACAATGTTAGATATCCAGTCTGCGTATCGGCATGTAGAGATGAACCCACACCGAAGTAATCTTTCTATCTCCTCCTTAATCCTAGACAACAACACAGGATTAAAACGTCTAGCCGGTTGTTTATGTGGCTTAAAGCCCTCTTTGACAGGTAGACGATGCTCCACAATGCCTCTGTCCAGTCCTGGCATCTCATGATAGTCCCACACAAAGCAATCTTTATACCTGCGGATTAGACAAGTCAACTTATCTCTCTGCACAATAGACAAATGTAGGCTAACCTTGATTGTTCTGTTCTCCCAGGTTTTCCTATGTCTACTTCTGTTAATGGGTCTTGAGAAATAAACCCAGGAGCTTGTCGGACCTTTGGATCCTCAGGTTGTAAGCCGTTTCCCCTTGGTTCCTCAGTGGTGATCAGCTTGTGAGCCATGATTAGCTTGGCATACTAGCTCAGATTAAAGGTCGGGTGATAAAATAGAGTTTCGTTCATGTGAATTTCTACTGAAAACGGATTAGGATTAGCTGGGATTTGCTCTACCCATTCTCTATCCCACATCAGCATCATTTGATGTAAAGTGGACGGTAGTAACGGTTTGCATGAATCCAATCCCTGCTCAATAAAACGGAATAAGCTGGCTTTGCATTAATTATAAAAAAGACCGTTTTACTAGTTTTGGACCCGACTGTGAAGTTCAAAGGTGATAACGCCTTTTGTTGCAGTTGCTTCTCCAGTGAAGTTAACCATCTACACATCGGTAGGGGGCAAATCTGTCCTATCTTTTCCCAATCGTTTCAAGGTAAAGAAAGGCATTACGTTCAAGACAGCTCCACCATCAACAAAAATCTGAGTAAAAGGCTTGCCGTTGATATGTGCTTTGATATACAAGGGCCTGAGGTGGTTAACACTTTGGGCTGTCAAAATGGCAAAGAGCATCCCCTCTGGGGGGACTTTGACATCAACCAATTCCATTGCAACTTTTTCTTCGGCATGAAAATCCTCTTTCATGGACTCTTGACAAGAGGTGGCTCGAAAACTTGACGACAAGATGCTGAGCATATTTTGGCTATTATCAGGGGATAATTGTTCTTCAACCCAAGCATCAAGGAGCCACCTTTGTTAGGCTCGCTTCCGCTATTCTCGTCTTTTTTGGGACTTTGTCGATCAGGAACAGTGGCAAGGCAGAAATGGCCTTTCTTGGGGCACTTGCACTGTTAGTTTCTCTTCTTTGCCATGGAAATGCGCTACAAATGAGGGAGGAGATAAACGAGTAAAAATAGATGGTTTACCATCTAGTCTTTGGAATCCTTTCCCTATCCCCTCAAGCTTGTTGTTTTCTGTAGGTTCTTTATAATTCCTGACCGCCTCTGTTTGCAGCATGTGTGCATCGGCTAATGGAAATGGATCCATGTCTACCAAAGTCTCCTCCTTTTTATCTGCAAACTTCAATCTTCCATCCTGAATAGCCTTCTAATTGGTATTTCTGAAAACAATACGACTGTTAGTATTATGAGAAAAAGAATTTTGCCATTTACAGTACCTTTTTCCTTTCAAATCCTCCTGGCTTGGGATCTTGTGTCCATAAGCCAGCCGAATCTGCTTATCTGCCACTAGTTGGTCAAAGATTTGTTCAGCTTTTGAGATATCAAAAGAGTAAGATGGTCCTGACATGGCAACTTCCTCCTTCCCTTTGCCAGGCTTCAAATGTGGACACGTATAGGAGGAACCCTTTACCAACTCTGTTGCCATTATCTCTATAGCTGGCTCTTTATCATCCTTATTAGTATCGTCTATGACTGATATCATTGTCTGGCCATGGAAGAACTTAACGGAATGCCTCTTCTCTTTCTCCTTGATCATCTCTTCTATTCTGACAGCATGAGATAATAAACGGGATAAATCCGAGAAATCTTGGAGAATAAGTCGTTCTTTGAGTTGCAGATGCATTCTGCCAATAGCAATTTTCGCACATTCTGTTTCTGGCAACTGGGTTGTGCATTTGGATTTAGTCTGCCGGAAACGCTCAATGAAATTCGCAACATCCTCTGATCCCTTTTATTTTATAGCTAAAAGGTCGGCAATGGAAACTTCCGGTGCAGGTTTAAAGAACCGTTAGTGGAAAATTCTTTCCATGTCTGCCCATGAGTATACAAAATTGGGAGCTAGATTAGCATACCAGGTGAACGCTGCCCCTGTTAAAGACAATGAAAACAGTTGTAATTTGTGACATTCATTATTTCCTAACTCACCACATTATGTTGTAAACCTTCCGATGTATTTTATGGTGGACTTATTATCTTCACCAGAGAATGAAGTAAACTCTGGTAACTTAAAACCTCGAGAGAGTACCGCCATAAAATCCACCCAATCGGGATAAGGTTTTTGGTATATGAGCCGATCCCGTGCCTGTCGACGAGATGCCTCTGTCATCATTTCAACCGGCTGGTATGGTTGTTGAATCTGTGGTGAAGGACTTTGCATGACAGGTCGAAATCCTTGCCCCAGGAAAGGCTCAATACTTCCAACCCCCTGCACTAGATAAACCGTTGCCGTTGCCGGATGTACAGGAGGATAAGGGGTAGAATAATTCGGCTGCCCCCCGAAAGGTGGCAAATTTCCCCTAACAAAGGTTGGGGCTGCTTCATAAGTCATTGGTAATCCTGTCATCGGAATAGGACTTCTACCTGGAAATACTTATGCTGGCATAGTGTTCTGAGCCACTACTCTTAGAACTTGATGCCCCCCAGTAGCAGGGAAAGACATTTCTCTTCACAGAAGGTGAACTGATCCATGAGAGGGTGCGCCATCAGCCGATGGCATGGGGTATGTAGGTGCCATGGTTGTTCCTTGTGCAAGGTAACCCAATGGCTGAATGAAAGTTTGCATATTTTTCCTCTGTGCAAATTGTTGAAGTTCATTCTGAAGCAGAGGTTGAAAAATAGTAGCAAACTACGGGATAAGACCCTATAAGAGCTCAACAGTACATTGCTCCATAGTATGTCAGATGACAGTCAGGGATGTGGATGTCGATTGAGACACCTATAGTGGGGGTGAAGACTGACCCCCTTGCTCCGTAGGAGTAACCTGAGTATAACTGGAAGTAGTAACAGAAGGATCAAAGACTTCCTGGAGAGCACGGACTAGGAGTTGTTCAAATGGCTTCGGTGCAAGTGGCTGCTGTGAATTGTTCGCCATCAAACGTCCCGACCGCAATCGCATCCGAAAACTGACCTTAGGTCCCACTGGGCGTGCCAATTTGTGTTGCTGTCAAGATAATGAGCCGATGTAAACAGGTATCGGCTACACTTCCGATAAACACAAACGATCCGATATGGTGAAATAGAAAATGGTATCAGATCTTTTTTTAATCAGGGATTGAGTTCCTTGAACTTACTATAGAAAATGTTCAAGAAAGTCAGCTGAAAATGCCCAACGGAAAGACTTTTTTAGAACAATAAACCGATACTTGTATTAACTTGCTTAAAGGAATGTATAGAAAAGATCTAAACTTAGAAAGAAGAACGGAAAGCTGGAAACAAAGCTGTAATAAAACGGTAAGAAAACTATAAGAAATTGAATTTTTAGACTAGAAAGCTGTAAATGACGACAAAGTAGAAGCAATTGAAATTTGAAGTTGTTGGTTGATGATTGTTGTTGTGAGCTCTGGGCGACGCTCCCATTTTATACTTGCTGCAATCAAGACACTAACAGATCGTGGAGTTTCTTCCGGCCAAAGAATGCTCCCAAAGGTCGTGCAGAATTCTTGCGCCGAAAGATCAGGAATCTGTTTTTCTTTTTATCGGCCTCGTGGTGCCGATGTTGACCATGACTATCAACTACTTGAATTGTTGACTTTATCAGCTCGACAAAACTTATCGAATCGGCAACGGCTCAAAGTAACCGTTGCGTCGGCTCGGCAAAGCTGACGTCAACATATACTAATTTTCCTTATATTTTTCATTTATTTTATAAGCAATGATACGTATTTATATATTATTTATATCACTTAAGTCAGAAAGAGTTAGGGCTCATTTGATAAAATTAAATTTTGAAAATTGAAGTCTAAATATTTAAGTACCATATTCTGAAATTGAAGTCTGAAGACTGGATCTAAAATCTGAAGTTTGAATTAAATACAATTTATTTTTACACTATATTTTTATTACAATTTAAATATAATATAAATAGATATTAATAATTAGATGAGTATTTAACATATTCAAACTTCAGACTTAACTAACTTTCCATTCACTTAAAATTTATAATAGGATTTTAGTACGTTTTAATCAATAAAATGATAACAAAAATATATTATCAAACACATTTAATTAATTAAGTACTTAATATTAGCTGTTATCAAATATACTTAATAAATAATTACTTAATTAACTCAGTTTTAAGTGGTGAATTGGATTATAAAACAGGTCCTTTTAAAACAACCATGCCTCAAAGGGATAAGGAAAGAAGGAATATAGCTAAAGAAATTGCAAGTCTTGGACTAAAAGTGTAACACTCCACTACCTACGTACTCCAAAAGGGGTGGTGATGTCGCCCCATCCTTAGAATAAGGGGTCTTTATAACCAAGTAAAAGAAAATTGAAAGAAATATCCAATATTCAAAACTTATTACAACTCAAAATAATACTTATACAAGTCTTGAAAAGAGTAAATAAATAAGCAAAGCTCTCTAAGATATAAATGTAGCAAATTAAACTGAGATCTTCAACTCAAGGCAACTCAATCTTCAAAGTAGGATCGTCCTAAAAATGTGTCATAAAACTTGGTGAAATTTTTTTTTCAGTAAGTCTTGTGTGTTCTCGTGTTAATTTAAGAAATATTTAGTGTATGCAATTTTGAACAATTCACAACAGAAGTCTGCAAGTCCAAATGAATAATTTTGAACAATGAGTGGTATTTTATTAGCATTTCAAATAAAAGAGTTCAACATTGTTAAGAGATAAACCACTTAAATATAAGCGACTATGAAACCCTGCATCATAGCCATGGCCATGAAACCCTACACCATGACCGTGTATTGTGAAATATTGCATCACAATACAAGTGGATGATCGGCCCACTAGGTGAGATACTCCTCCATCTCTACATTCTGACTTATCGGTTGTCCATTTCGGAAAAGAAACAGTCCACATGAGTTGAGTTGCTAGGACAGACCGGCTTGACTTACTAGAACTGTCACCTTGTCCAGAAAGAATTTTATCCCTCGATAGAGGCCTCCACCGAGAGACTTACCCTAGCCTTCTAAGGTTAGCTCTAATCAACCTATCTTTATTGAGTATTCAATGTTACGTTTATCGCACTAGGGAAATTCAACAAAATGCATTACCTAGAAATTACAATTATAATTCTAAAAGTTTGAGTTTAAACTCTGATTTAAGAAATTTTGACATTTTGTTTCAAAAAATCTTTGCTTGCTTAAAACTATTATATTTTGACAGAAGATGTAGATTCTCTATAATTGCAACTCAAAGAATAACTTTACAGTAAACATCACATTTGACTTGAAAGAGAACTTTAGTTCAGCAAATAATTTATGCAAGGACTTACTTGATTCTTTTATCTCACGAATAAAATCTTCCGATGTCTAGAAAAAAGAAACCTAACCCTGTCTAGGGTAAATATAAAGTACATATTACTATTGGCCAACAACTCATGTATCTCAAGTGCATAAGTATATATTTTAATTCTAATTCACATATTTCACCTAACTTTCGACAAATTCCCATTCAATACCTACAGTATCATAACATCAAAAGAGTTCAACTAGTAATTGCAAGTCAACAATCAATTTGGTCCAACTATTATCCTTTATTCTTACATAGCTTGTCAAAGTTGAAAGCATAACCCCAAACACTAAGCATTCATAACTATATATCTAAAACCCAAAATTTCCTACTAGCAATAGTAATTACTATTGATAGCAACATCAAATAACAGTTCAATAACATGCTACAACAATGTTTAACATGGATAAATATTGTGCTCTTGATTAACTAGCCAATAAAAACAATCATTAGTACTTTATATTATAAATACTAATTTCATAGATAATAAAATTAATATCACATATAATATCTGGTAAACTATGTGCATATTCTCTTTTAGAAAATAATAACTAGTTAATAAATACAGGATATTAATAAATGGTAGTTTATTGATGCTAAATAATTGATCAAATAAGATTAGTTGATATTTAAATTAGGGTTTTGATACCATTAATAATAATAATAATAATAATAATTATTATTATTATTATAATCTATCATTAAATATTTTCCAATAGCAATAATATTTTAAACAACAAGATTTATCAAATAACACACATGTATACTTATATATACATTGATATACATACATCATATCAACAAAATTAAAATACTAGTTATAAATGATTAAAATTAATGATTTGAACAAAAATAATAATCTTATAGCAGCAACTAGATCATTCATAATATAAATGACATATATATAAATCATATTCATAGTATTGCATACTTCACATATTATCTCATCTCATATCTCTTATCAATCATAATGACGATTCCACAATAAATCCATGACTTTTTCATGCCATACCCACAATGATTATTATATCTTAAGATATAAGCAACTAATATAGTAATATAATATCTCCCATCCTCCATCCATAGAAACCGCATATTCAAACATTTTTCTCCCCAAATATCACCACCACAAATCATCATAGATCATCTCAACATTTCATCTTAATATTATCCTACATAACTTGAGTTCATGAAAGTGGAAGGTTAAGCAAAAGTTACTTGTTTGAAGATTGGTTCGATTTGAAGGAATTATGTTGATGACCAAGAGACCTTGATTGCTTCAATGCCCAAGCGTCAAACAACCCTGAGACAATTCTATCAGAGTGAAGAAGGATCAACCAAAATAGTCCATGAATTTCGATTAAAAGTAGAAGAAGAATAAGGAAAAGAAAAGGAAAAGAATGAGTGAAAAGAATAGAGATAGTACTTGAATGTTACCTTGACTGTGTGTGGTTGAGGGAAAAGATTTTTGGTGAGTTTAATGTTACGCTACGTCACCTTGAAGAGAATTGGTGATGATCTTGTTTGTTCAAGTGATGTTTGGGGATTTGGGCTGCTTAAAAGTGAATAAAAGGTGGAAAAAATTGTAATGTATGTTCTTGGTATTCTTGAGAGAACAAAAGAGTAAATTAGAGAAGCGAGTGAGTATTCTTAGATTGAAGTAGCCGAATAGTGTTTCAGCTAGTTAGGTGAAGAGAGTTTTAGAAGTTGTTTTAAAATTTGAATTTTGAAGAATGGTTGAGTGAATAGTGGGGATTTTTGAGGTAAAATGCTTGCTAATGGTGACCTAATGTTGAAGGTATTTCAGCACTTCAATGTCTTTCGGGTGCCTAGGATGTAGAAGAAAAATGGTAGTGGTTTTATGCTAGTGCTAGCTGAAAATGGCTATGATAGAAGGTTGAAAATTCCAGTAGCTTTGGATTGTAGATGAATTATTTAACTGTTTGGTGAAGAAACTCAAAGTTTTCAACTTCAAATTCAAACTATTTTAAATAGAGGAAAACTAGGAGTGTCTTGAGGTGTTTTAATGGTGCTTTCAGTTGCCATAGCTGGAAAGAAGAAGAATGATCAGCTTGCACAATAAGAGGATCGAAAATACAAGGAAAAAGAGAGAAGAAAAATTGATTGCACAATGCTATAATGGCTGGAAAATTTTTGGTTATCTGAGTACATTATTGTGGAGAGTTTTAGGTGTTTAGTTGGGGTTTTGAATTTCCCATTCAAAACACTTTGAAGGTAGTGTTTGCAGCTTGGTTTTAGGAGAATTTTGAGGTCCTATAATGGGGTCTTGATCAGCTGCCTTAGAAGAAGAATAAGGATGAAGTTAAAGTTGGTTCTTGGGGTCTAGTGCTTGAAGAATAAATTCCATCTTTTAATCAAAATGGAAGAAGTTAATTTGCAAAAGGAAGAATGCACGCCTAGTGGCTAGTTTTGGTCACAAGGTGGAATATTGTGATTGATTAGCTAAGAAGATGAATAAGAAAATTCCCAACTTCCTTACTTAAGCATGAACAACAAAAATGAAGTTTTCTTAGGAGCTAAAATAGGTGTTTTAATTTTGAAAGCCATGAACTTCTCTAACATATTATTCCCCGTCGTAAATTTCAACCATGGTAGTTTTACGCAAGCTGAAATTCTGGTGACCTAGGTGGCTAAAGATTAAGGACAAGCAACTTATTAATAGGATAATTTAAGTTGAGAGAAAATTCAAAGTTAAAAATGTTATGACATTAAAGCACATATATAGGAAATGGAGGTTTTATTCAAATCTCCTCAAAATATGTAAGAAACTAATTCTTCAAATCTAAAGATAATTCTCCTACATCTAAGAAATGCAAGAGGGACTTAAAATAGTAGTTGGGTTGTCCCAACCGGTTATGAAGATAAGAAAAGATTAAAATCAAAATAATTTTTGTAGTAAGTGGGATTTAAACTCAAATCATCAAGAGATAATTCCCAAGATTAAACCACTAGACCACAATAACTCTTGTATCCTCTACTCCAACTCAATTACTCATATCTCCTAACTCCAAAATTTACCTAATTCTTTTTTCATAAATCTAAAATAAATATACTCTCTATTTCTAACACACAATAAAATCACATATAAACAATTTTAAATTCCTTCAAATTTTCATCTAAAAAACATATGCACATGCAATATGCCATGAAATGCAACTCTTTCCTCTAACTCAGGGTAGGCTTAGGCAGGGTTTTACAAAAAAGACTTATTCATGCCCCGGTCCCATAACGTAAGAAAGTACAAGAATAATGGAAGAAATAATATATTCAAAGAAATTACCAAGTTTTTTTTTTTTTTTTTTACCAAGAGGCTAATTCATGCATAACTTGATAACATATTATGAAAAAAAAACTATTTTCTAATTTAGTAAATTGTTGAGAGCATTTTTAGCAGTACCAATTGTTGCCTTACCTTTCCAATCAATATATAAAGAATGACCATTGAGAACTCTAACCATATTAATTAGATGCTTTTTAAAAATTATCTTTGTTAGCCCAAGGGTATTCTCCTGTGTTTTGACTTATGACAAACATTGATGAAGACTAACTTATGTGATCTACATGTGATATGATATATTTGACTTCAATTCTTCCAAGGCGTGCTAATGAGACTGCTAAGCAACTCTTAGGCAATGAAATCCAAGAGTGGGTGATCAAGTATAACTCCAACTTGAGAGATTGCAAACCAAGAAGCCATTGTGAAGAATTATAGACTATGAATTGTTGTTAAGGTATTATTTGTAAATTTCTATGTCTCTTTACCTTGTGTTCAATTTATTTTTACCTTGAAGCACTTACAAATGATTTTAAAAAAAGAAGATTTTTTTAGATTTTATAAAATCCTTGGTTGAGTAGTTTTGGACGGACATCTGAATCCAAAAATCCATCCAATGATTTGTAACATTTTTCAAATTATATCTCTTTGCTTAAAATGTCATTTTAGACTCATCTTTTGGACGGACATCCTTCCATTCTGTGAATCTAAAATCCTGAAAATCCTGACAGAAGTAACTAGCCGTTAGGACTTCGGGTATAACTCTTATAAAAGTTTCTAAAACTTAGTTTTTAAGCAGATTTTTGTGCTAACTATTCAGAAACACTCTTACACTTTAGAACACGAAAATCTCTCTTTTTATTCGTGCTTCAAAGTAAGATTAAATTGCTCCAAAGATAAAAAGGTATTTGTGTTTAGTGGTTTATATCTACTCAATTTGTGAGTCATTTCTGTATTCTATCTTTAATCAGCTTTGTATCAAGGTTAAAGAGGTAAAATTCAATTGGGGTGAGCCTTAATTGTTGTGTTTAAAGAGGTTGGATGCAAAACCAAGGTCGGTGATCCTCTTGTATAAGATTAGTGTCGCCTACCACCATTAATTTGGAAAAAGATTGTAGTGAGTGATGTTGAAATCCTTAAGTGTGAACCTAAGGTAGTGGATGTAGATCATTAATTAAAGATCAAACCACTATAAATCCTTGAGTCTGTTCTTGTGTCTTTTTTTGTCTAAACTTCTTCATTGCATTTTCGTTGGTCCTCAAATCTTAAATGTTGTATCTTTTTCTTTAAAATCAATGATTCATTTAAAACTCTTATATTCTGTAGTAAGCCAGTCCTTGATAGCTCGACTACTCATATTTGTTACATACCATCTTCTCACTATTCTGTGCTGATTTGAAATATCCTTGACTGCACTCTTAAAGCTGTGAAGCAAATCTTCCATTCAGTTCGCCCTTCGCAAAAGACATAAAATTTTTAGGTTAAATTTGTTTGTTATAAACCTTATTCACCCCCATCTAAAGTTTATCAACTGGTATTAGAGCGTTGGTCTATACTATCTTTAGTTTAATAGCCTTATAGAAAAGATCTAGATGACAAACACATCATTTCTACCTTATATTGAAGGGTCTTCAACAAATAGACCTCCTCTACTTAATGGAAGTAACTACACATTCTGAAAAAAAAAACAAAATGAAGATATATGTTTGCTCAATAAATTTTGAGCTATAGAATCTGATTGAAAAGAGACCATTTGTCCCAACCAAAGTAGTTGAAGGCGAAATAGTACCTAAAGGAAGCGATGAATACAGCAGTGGTGACAACACTAAAATGACATTAAACTATCAGGTAATGAACATTCTATACTATGCTCTCGATGCGAACGAATACAATCGAGTGAGTGGTTGTGATTTTGCTCATGACATATGGAGATTACTTGAGGTCACCCATGAGGGGACTAATCAAGTACAGGAATTAAAGCCAGGACTTCTAGTCCGAGATTATGAACGGTTCACTATGAAGCTAAATGAGAACATAACTAATATGTTCACTTAATTCACAAATATCATGAATGGACTAAAAGTATATAGAAAAATCTATTCTCTCGGTGAGCAAAACAGAAAACTAATTGATGCTTTGCCAAAAAAGTTGGTAGCCAAAAATCTTGGCTGTGGAAGAATCTAAAAATTTAAATAGCTTACCTACTGAAGAGCTGATCAGATCTCTCTTGACCTATGATATGAAACTCAAAAGATTTCAAGAGTATGATGATAATGACATGGGCAAATGAGGAACTGCCTTAAAAGAAATTGATGAAGAAGCCAACAGTGATAAAACTGATAGTGACGATGGTGCTGATTTAGATACAGAGGAACTAGCTATAGTTGCCAGAAAGTTTAGAAAAATGTTCAGAAAAAGGCCACTTCAAAAGGGGTAAGAAAGAAGGGACAAACTTCTTCCTTTAAGCCTCAATGTTTTGAATGTAAAAGCACGGAGCACTTCATCGCTGACTGTCCTGTACTGAAAGAAAAAAAGGCTAAGAAATTCAAAAAGAAAGACACTAAGGTATAGAAAAGAAAAGGGTTGATTGAGACTTCGGACCAAGCTGAATCCAAAACTGAAGAAAGCTGTGAATTTGAAAATGAAAAAGCAAACATTTGCTTTATGGCCATGGAAGATAAGGTAAATCCTAATTCCCCAAATTTAATATCTGAATTACATGATTCTGATTGTGAGAAGCCTGATGATCCTAATGAGCTGCTTTTTGACATGTTTCATGAACTTAAAAAGCTATCTAGAAGAAATAAATAAATGAAAATGAAAATTGATTCCTTGTTATATGAGAATGCAAAGCTGTTGAATAAGAACAAGGTCTTACTTACTCCATTATGTGCTCAAATGTTGAAAAGATATTATTCTAACTTTTTGGCGTTATATATCTCTTGAAAATAAATGTTTGTGTGATAAAAAAAATTTTCTTGAAATTATGGTAAGCAACTTTGATGATATTAAAAATAAAGTTGATGATCTCACCATATACATTGAAAAATTCACAAATGGAAAAAATTATTTGAAAAAATTATTTGGTGCACAATACATAGCTGGAAACCGAAATGGTCTAGGCTATAGGCATGAAATCAAAGCTGAAAATTACTTTGTGAAAACTGTTTCGCCATATATGACACACAATTATTGCACATATTGTGAAAAATCTGGACACAAAGCATCTCAGTGCCACGTTAGGAAGAAATTGGAATCCAGTATAAAAATAGTTTGGAAGGTTAAAGGAACTATTACTAACCCCCGTAGATCCAAAAAGGTATGGGTATCAAAAATCACTCTTTCATCTTATGTATAGGAATATTCATCGGACAAGATGAGCTCCACAAAGTGATTTTTGGACAGTAAATGCTCTATGCACATGACTGAAAATGCCGGACTGCTAGAAAATATTCAAGTCACAAATGATGAATTTATCACATTTGGAGGTAAAAATAATGGAAAGATTCTTGGCATAAGTAATATTGGTAAGAGATTGTAACAACCCGAAGCCTAGGACCGCCAAGGCCAGGGATGTCGCCCCGTCCAAAGGACAAGGGGTCTTTATAACTAGGTCACACAAACAAATTGCGGAATAAAAATAATATTTAACTTAAAATTTTATTACAACCCAAAATACTCCAAGAGTAAATCCATGAAATTCCAAAACAAAAATCATAAATAAAAATTATCCACTCTCGTCTCCCCAAAGTAATACATATAATCAAATACACATTCTCTTCAAAAGCAGATATTACTAGCCACTCAACTCCACAGCAGGATCATCCTGAAATCATGATAAAAAGGTGATGAAACAGAAATCTCAATAAGTCCGTGTGTGCTTTGGGTGTTTAGTGAAATCAGTTCATGGATGCAAAGTGTGAAACTTTAATATGAGAAACATTAGCAAGTAATAAACTTTAGTCAAAAGCAAGAGTGGCGTTTTGGCTTATCTAGCCGTACACAAGTAATAAAATCAACCACTCGAAAGAAAGGGATATGGGTTACCACACGTTAGGCCCCATAACCAGTCAGAATGCCGACACTTTCTGCAGACTGACAAAAGTAGGTGATCGGCCTACTGGGCAAAATACTCCTCCTTCTCTATACCCAAATAACAACCGGGTGTCCATTCCGGCAAAACACAGTCACTTGACTGAAAACAAACTACTAGCTCGGACCGGCACGACTCACTGGACTGACATCTTATCCGGGAAGGACTCACCCCTCAGAGGTGGCCACCTGCTGAGAGACTCACCCTAACCCATCAAAGACTAGTCCTAGTAGTCCACCCTTATTGAGTACTCAATGACGTTTCTCACTTGGGATAAAATGAACAAAGCATTGCTCTTCATGGAAATAGCAATCTGAGGGTTTCTAAAGTTTTGGGAGAAATCAGTTTTAGAATAAGTTTTAAGTTTGGAAAATCTGCTCAGTAACTTTCAAATAATTTAAGCATTGGAAATAAGAAAAATTCAACCCTCAATTTCCTTCAAATAAACGAGTGTCCATACACTCCATATTTAGCTTGCCATAAGGAAAACATTTCACATCGATAGGTTTTATGCAGGAGCTTACCTGATTCTTGCTCACAACAACAAGGTCTCGAACAGCTGACTTAACCCCACATGGGTAAATACAAATCTTAATCAGATTCAAGCTACAATCCACTTCCTCAATTTTAAATCAACTCAATTCACTACTACCATGATCCTAGTGTCCCAAGCTTTAAGGCAAGACACTAATTGAATAGGTTTATAAGCTAAGTTTAATTTGTTATTTAAAATAATTAATGGTTTGAGAAATAAATTCTAATAAGTTAAAGGTTTACATCTTGCTAAGAAAAAGCTAGAGTTTATTTGATCAAGAGTCATAGGAGGTACTAGGTAAGATAGTGACTTAATGATAGTTTAGTTGTTAGAAAATAATTGATAGCTAAAACTAGTTGAGATTAAATTTAATAAGCCTTTCTTGGAAAATAATAAGTAAATCCTTAAGGGTTTTGATTTAGAAAATATTTTACTAATTATGAATCATTCTCATAAAGCTTTAGTTAATCTCTTTATTTTAAATAATATTTATTTATTTTATTTTCCAGCAAAATTATTATTTATTTAACTAAAATATCATTTTTGTATATAATAATTCCAAATCTACCCTTCCTAGGGTGTTTCGAAATTTACTAGCAAAAATTATTATTGAATATTTTATTCATGAACTAAAATTAGCTTAGGGACAACTAGATCATGATCAAGATTCTATGGCCAACCACAATCAATAACATACACAATCCTTCGATTTATCAAATCATCCAAATCTTGCATCTAGGCATAGATCCAAATTTATTAAGACATGATTTAACCTTTACTAGTATAAACATGATCATGGCTTCAATAATCTAACCATGCATATAACTCCTATTCACCAAATGTGACATAATCTCTACCATGCTTTGACATAAATATAACCTATGACATGCATCAACCCTCAAATCAACATACAATCATCCGAGATGAACCTTTCATGCAAAAATCCCATCTCCTTCACAATCATACAATTGCTCATGCTTCAATCTCAACAATAATTATATATACTCAAATCCTATCACCATCCACCTACTAACAACATCATCCTAGAAACATGATTCTAGAGTTTAAAAAGAAGATTGAAAGTACTTACTTGATTGATGAATGTCTTGAAGGAGTTTGGAATAGATCTCAACTCCTAGATAGCTAACCTTGTCCAAGAGAGATGGTGAGAGCAAGATTATGGAAGGAGAAGTCATCCGGCCAAGGGTGAGAGATTTCGGCAATGAGAGAGAAAGACAGAGAGAAGAAGAAGAAGAAGAAGAGATCATTAGTGTGCTTATTCATATAGGTTTTCATTAGAGATCAAGTTTGGAGAAGTTTAAGTTGTTAGAATAAGTTACCTTGAAGGTGTTCTTATCCTTCACAAAATTTTCTGATTTTTTATCCAAAGTAGCAAGATGATTTGTGGAGTTTGATGTTAATAATGGTGTTGATGGATTCACAGCAAAGAGTAGATCAAATCTGGAGATTTTCGTGAGGGTTTGAAGTGGTTTGAATGTGTATTAGGTGAAAGAAGGTAGTAGGTGTTCTTGGTGTAGTGTGTGTGTTCTTGATGGTTGAAGAAAATCGAAAGAGAAAGAAGAGGAAGCTGCTGAATTTCTATGAGGAATAGGGCTGGCCGATTTTCAGTAGGGTTTGGGAAGTTGTTTCTCTGATTTGGAAGGGAAAATGAAAGGTTTGTTGTTACAATCCTTGAAGAATATTTTTAGGAAGTGAATTTGGAAAGTAAATATTCTAGGATATCTTGATAATTTGGAGAGCTTGGAAGTCTCCTATGGCCGACTGCTGGAGTGATTTTTCTGAGGGATTAAAGCTGGTTCAATGTGGCTTATGGTGGCTGAAATTAAGGTGCACAATGATGGAGAAGAAGTCTGGTCAATTGAGTAAGATATTATGGAAAGTTGCTAAACAAGATGGCTGGAATTTTGGAAACCAATCAAGCTAAATTGCAGGAATTTGTTGGAGAGATTTTCGGGCAGCCATTAATGGAATTTCATGCAGAAGCTTAAGGGAATCAATGGAGCTCTGTTTCTGGAGGTTTAAGGAAGGTTTTTGCAGAAATAGGTTGGTGTTTCGGCTAGAAAAGAATTGGGAAGCAAGCTGAAAAATTCCTGCACAACAATTTTCGCTGCACAGGAAATTTTCTGGCAAAATTTCGTCCGCCTTTTCCAGCTAATTTGCAGAGAGCTTGAAGGGAAATTTTAGGGGTCTTCAAGGCTGGTTTCTAGCCTTCTTCATGGAGGAAAAACATGGCTAAGGTGCTACACAAAATCTGGAAGAAAACAGCTTGGTTTTGGACCTCCAAAGCTGCCCAGAATTTTCACTGGTTTTGCACAGCTTTTGTGCAGCCCGAAAATGGCAGAAATAATTCATGTTTCAAGCTGAACTTAAGGCCATTTTTCTGGCAGCATTTGGAAGGGAATGTTAGCCAAGAAGTTCGACATTTTGAAGTTACACAAGTTGGAAAATTTCAGCTCATTCCAAGAAGGAAGGTAAACTAGCTATAGAGTGAAATTTCAGCAAGCTTACTAGAGGGATTTTCCTCTTGAAATTTTCCACAATTCATTCACATTTTCCAGACCATGAGAATCCTCTTACTAGGACATTTTGATCCTAAAAGACCTCAGCACTTTACTGAATTTTCTGGAAAGGAAAAGGGTAGAACACCTTGATCAAACTAAGGAGTTGAGAATTAAGAAAACTAAAGATCAAGGGAGAATGAATTCCCCTTAAGAATTTCGAGTAGAGCAAATGAGTGAAATGAGAATTCTCCTAACATGTCTCTCCTAGGTCATTATCACCACCTTAATCTAGGCCCTTAAGGCCGAAACCAACACTCCCCAAGCAAAAATAAAATTTAATCTAGCTAAAACTTCTATGACGGAATTTGAACTCTAGACTTCAATAATGAATTCTAAGGCTCTAACCACTACACCACAACAACTCTTGTTGCTATTTCTACTAGAAAAATTATTTTCTATTCAATCCACAATCTATCTCCCCATTTTCACCTCGGGCAAAAATTACCATTTTGCCCCTCTCACACAATACTCACCAACGAGACTTCAAAACAATAAAACTCAAATCCAAAGCACATAAAATCATATGAAAATATATTTAATCATGAAATAAAACATGATATGCATCCCAACCCCCTTACTCTAAGGTTGGTTTTGACTGGGGTTTCACATCCTCCCCTCCTTAGAAGAATTTCGTCCCGAAATTCAGGCATACTTCTATTTCAGTTCGGGATACTTCCACTTAACCCATTCTTCCGACTCCCATGTGGCATCCTGCGTGCCATGGTGCTCCCACTGAATCTTAACCATCGGTATCTGCTTATTCCGTAGGGTCTTGACACTGCGGTCCAAAATCCGCACAGGCTTCTCCACGTAGCTCAAGTCTGGCTGCAACACTAACAGTTCCTCATTCAACACATGACCGGGATCCGCATTATACTTCTTCAACTGTGAAGCATAGAACCCATCATGGATACCCGTCAATCCATCCGGCAGGTCTAATCGGTAAGCTACTAGTCCGATTCTTTCCTTAATAAAAAACGGCCCCAAATATCTCGAATTTAACTTTCCGCCCTTCGGATACTTCACAATCCCCCTGTTGGGTGTTAGCTTTAGAAATACACAGTCCCTAACTTGAAATTCCAGTTCTCTTCTCCGGTTGTCCGCATAGCTCTTCTGCCGACTCTGAGCCGCCTTTAACCTTTCCCGAATCAGTTTCACTTTTTCCAACATTTCTTGGACACAGACCTCTCCAGTTTTGCTCACATGACCATCCTCCGTCCAACTCCAATACAACGGTACCTGACACTTGCGCCCATACAAAGCCTTGTACGGTGCCATCCCAATCGAGGCCTGATAGCTATTGTTATAAGATAGCTCGGCATATGGTACACACTCGATCCACTTATTCTCGAAATCCAGGACACAAGCTCTCAACATATCTTTTAGTATTTGGATTACCCTTTCTGACTGCCCATCAGTCTGTGGATGCGCCGTCGTACTGAATTTCAAATTCGATCCCATTGCCTCCTGGAATTTTCCCCAAAAACAAGAAGTAAATCTCGGGTCTCGGTCTGACACAATACTCGAAGGTACTCCTTGGAGTCGGACTACTTCTCGAACATATGTCTGAGCCAGCTTCTCCATAGAATCCCTCACATTTACCGGGATGAAGTGGGCCGACTTGGTCAGTCGATCCACCACCACCCATATGGCGTCCTTCTGGGTCTTTGACATGGGAAGTCCGGTGACGAAATCCATAGTCACCTCCTCCCACTTCCATTCCGACACTGGCAATGGCTGCAATAGCCCTGCTGACTTCCTATGCGTCGCTTTAACTTTCTGGCAAGTAAGGTAAGTCGACACATACTTGACCACATCTCGCTCCATTCCGGGCCACCAGTATGCTCTCTTCAAATCCTGATACATCTTGACCTCTCCCGGATGAATGGCGTACTTGCTCTTGTGCGCCTCCTCCAAAATCCTGTCCTTTAATTGCTGCTCCCCGGGTACACACAATCAATCTCGGAAATGAAGAGTTCCCGCCTCATCATGACGAAATTCACTATCCGGTCGCTTAAGTTCCTTATCCTTGAAAATTTGAAACTCGGCATTGCTTCGTTGAGCTTCCACTATTTCTTGCTTCAAATCCAGCACCAACTTCAAATTGCTGATGACGATTCTTTTGTCTTGTACCTCCGCCCTTCTATCCAATACATCCTGAACTACTTACATTTCATGCACCTTCAGTCTAGCCATTCCAACTTTTCTGCTTAGGGCGTCTGCCACAACGTTGGCCTTCCCAGGATGGTAGTTGATCGGGCAACGGTATTCCTCCAAGAATTCCATCCACCTTCATTGCCTCAAGTTCAAATCCTTCTTGAGTGAAGATATACTTAGACTCTTATGGTCGGTGAACACCTCGTACTCGGCTCCATACAAGTAGTGTCGCCATTTCTTTAGGGCAAACACTATAGCTGCCAACTCCAAATCGTGAGTAGGGTAGTTCACTTCATGCAGTCGTAACTTCCGGGATGCATAAGCAATCACTTTCCTGTCTTGCATCAACACCGCTCCCAATCCTTCTTTTGAAGCATCGGTGTATAGGGCGTAAGGTTTGCCTTCCTCCGGTAGACTTAATACCGGTGCTGTCATCAGTCTCTTCTTTAATTCTTGGAAACTTTTCTCGCATTTTTCGTTCCACACAAACGGAACATCCTTCCTCAACATACGGGTCATTGGTGACGCGAGAATCCCTTGATAAATCTTCGGTAGTATCCGGCCAATCCCAAGAAACTCCGGATCTCAGTAATATTCTCCGGCTGCTTCCAGTCTGATTCCGCCTCGACCTTTGCCGGATCTACCTTGATTCCTTCCTTGGTCACCACATGGCCAAGGAATGCCACACTGTCTAGCCAGAATTCGCACTTGCTGAATTTGGCATACAGCTTGTGCTCCCGTAATTTCTCCAACACGAGCCTCAGGTGCTCCGCATGCTCCTCCGGACTCTTGGAGTAAATCAAAATATCGTCGATGAAGACCATCACAAACTTATCCAGATAGGGTCGGAATACTAGGTGCATCAGGTCTATGAATACCGCTGGAGCGTTAGTTACTCCAAACGGCATCACCACGAACTCGAAATGTCCATAGCGGGTGTTAAAGGCTGTCTTGGGGATATCTTCCTCTCTTATCCGCACTTAGTAGTAACCTTACCTCAGATCCAACTTGGAATAGAAACTGGACCCTTGCAGCTGATCAAATAGCTCGTCAATCAGTGGACGAGGGTACTTGTTCTTAATCGTCAAATTGTTCAGCCCTCGGTAGTCGATGCATAGCCTCAAGGTTCCATCCTTCTTCTTTACAAATAGCACAGGCGCTCCCCAGGGCGACGTGCTCGGTCTGATATAGCCTTTTCCTACTAACTCCTCCAACTGCTCTTTCAACTCTTTCAACTCTGCCGGTGCCATCCGGTATGGAGTCCGCGATACTGGTTCCGCTCCGGGAACTAAGTCTATTGTGAATTCCACTTCTCGGCTAGGAGGTAGAGAATCAAGCTCCGTTGGGAATACATCGAGAAAATCCTTCACCACTTCCGTGTCCTCCAGAGTACACTGGTCCTTAGGCTTGTTCATCACATAAGCCAGATAACCCTAACATCCTTGCCTTAACAATTCCCGGGCCTTAGCCCCCGCAATCAAGTACTTCAGCTCTTTCACTCTCTTGCCATTAAATTCTAACACATCATAACCCGGCCTGATGAACTGAACTGACTTATTTTTACAGTCTACCCTAGCCCCATGCTTAGCTAACTAGTCCATCCCCAAAATCAAGTCATAGTCCTCAATGTCTAGCACAATCAAATCTCCCTCCAGATTTTCTCTCCCCGCCTTAATCTTACAATCCCTCACATACCGATCCGCTTGCACTATTTTCCCCAAAGGTGTGCTTACTTCTAAAGTGAAAGGTAGCTCCACTCCATCCCAACCCAAATGATATGCACACAACTTGTTTATATAGGAATGAGTAGGGCCAGGATCAATCAAAGCATTAACGGAACGTCCTTGAATAGTGAACGTACCTTCTACCACCGCTGCATCAGCCCCAACTTCCTCTCTGTTGAGAGCGAATACCTTGGCCTTCACCTGCGGCTTCGATGCTCCACTCCCGGATGCTCTCGTGGCGTTAGCTCGGTTGGGCCTCGGGTTCTGAGCCGGGTTTCCTTGCCCGACCTGGTGCAGCTTAGGGCAGGTATTCCTCAGGTGGTCCGGGTCACCACAGTGATAGCACTTTCTATCTCCACCCTTGGACCAGCAATTCCTCTCGGTGTGGCCTTTCTTACCACACTGCCTACATATCGGGAGGTTCAGCGTAGGTCCAATTGGTGCTGTCCGGGCTTGCTTTCCCCAATTCTGCCATTGCTGGTTAGCAGGGTGCTTGTGAAGTTGCGGCCTCGAGAAATGTCCCTGCTGCTGCCTTGGCGGCTGGAAAGGCTTGGCCGCCATCCTACTGCGGTCCTCATTCTCCGTGCGAATAGCTACGTCCACCGCCCCCGAGTAAGATGTCGGTGGAGCAGGTGCCAATGCTCTCCTCAGCTCCGGTCTTAGCCCTTTGACGAACTGCCTCGTCCTATTCTGCTCGGTGTCGACCAATCTTCGGCAGTATTTCGACAATTGCGTAAATCGCACCACATATTGAGCCACTGACATGCTCCCCTGCTTCAGATTCTAAAATTCGTCCTCCCGCTTCTCCACAATCCACTGAGGGATGTACTCAGCCCTGAAGGCTTCAACGAAGTTGGACCACGACCATTCTTGCTCATCCATCACCCAATCCTCTTAGACCCGCTGCCACCATGCCTGAGCTGGCCCTCTCAATCGAAAAGCTGCAAACTTAACCATCCGCTCCTCCGAATACTGGAGTGTTGCGAAAATGTCTTCCATTTGTTCGACCCATTGCTCGGCCTTCTGGTCTTGCTCAGCTTCACCCATAAAGATGGGCGGTTGGAACTTTAAGAATTTCTCCAATGCCTCGTCCTCCCTTCTAGGGTACCTTCGCTTGGTCAGCGTCTGAAGAATCTCGGCAACTTTGTTGAGTGCCTGGCCCATTGACACATTTACTGGGGAATTAGACCCCATGTCCATCTCGGTACCACTTTGTCCATTACCCTGATGGGGTGATTGCATCTGTTCGGTTTCAACCTCCGGTGCTACCCGGTCTACTTCCGGAATCCTTCTGGCTGAAGAAGCTGCACGTCTCTTGGGTGCCATTCTATACCATACCCCATATCAAATCCCTCAATTGGCTCCTTCCCAGGGCGCCTAGAACTCTCTCCGGCCTCAACTCGGCTGAAGGAAAGGATGAAAGAAGGCCTAGGTGGAGACTCATAGTCTATCTCCCCCGGGTCATCACCAGCTGCTGCTAAATCCACCTCGGGATTAGGAGGGTGGGGTTCCACTATCATCACATCATCCTCACTGTCAAAGCTCATGTCTATCACCAGGATTGGAGGTGGCTCTAGGATCTGGACCTCGTCATCACTGCTATCCTCCATAGGGATAGCCTCGACATCATGGTTATCCTCTATAGGGACAACTGGTTGAGGGGCAGGCTGCGGAATTAGAAGGTCCTCCTGGTCTAGATAGTAAGGCGGGTGCCACTGCTGCCATTTCCTTACTGTCCTAAGCAGTCTAACCATCCTACAGCATTAACAAAATAGTTTAGATAAGATTTAAACTTAAATAAACAAATCACAAATCATCAATATTTGCCTATAACCTAGTCTCTGCTACCACTTGTAACACCCCGAAGCTTAGGCCCGCCAGGGCCGAGGATGTCGCCCCGTCCAAAGGATAAGGGGTCTTTATAACTAGGTCACACAAACAAATTGCGGAATAAAAATAATATTTAACTTAAAATTTTATTACAACCCAAAATACTCCAAGAGTAAATCCATGAAATTCCAAAACAAAAATCATAAATAAAAATTATCCACTCTCGTATCCCCAAAGCAATACATAAAATCAAATACACATTCTCTTCAAAAGCAGATATTACTAGCCACTCAACTCCACAGTAGGATCATCCTGAAATCATGATAAAAAGGTGATGAGACAGAAATCTCAGTAAGTTCGTGTGTGCTTTGGGTGTTTAGTGAAATCAGTTCATGGATGCAAAGTGTGAAACTTTAATATGAGAAACATTGGCAAGTAATAAACTTTAGTCAAAAGCAAGAGTGGCGTTTTGGCTTATCTAGCCGTACACAAGTAATGAAATCAACCACTCGAAAGAAAGGGATATGGGTTACCACACGTTAGGCCCCATAACCAGTCAGAATGCCGATACTTTGTGCAGACTGACAAAAGTAGGTGACCGGCCTACTGGGCAAAATACTCCTCCTTCTCTATACCCAAATAACAACCGGGTGTCCATTCCGGCAAAATACAGTCACTTGACTGAAAACAAACTACTAGCTCGGACCGGCACGACTCACTGGACTGACATCTTATCCGGGAAGGACTCACCCCTCAGAGGTGGCCACCTGCTGAGAGTCTCACCCTAACCTATCAAAGACTAGTCCTAGTAGTCCACCATTATTGAGTACTCAACGACGTTTCCCACTTGGGATAAAATGAACAAAGCATTGCTCTTCATGGAAATAGCAATCTGAGGGTTTCCAAAGTTTTGGGAGAAATCAGTTTTAGAATAAGTTTTAAGTTTGGAAAATCTGCTCAGTAACTTTCAAATAATTTAAGTGTTGGAAATAAGAACAAATTCAACCCTCAATTGCCTTTAAATAAACGAGTGTCCATACACTCCATATTTAGCTTGCCATATGGAAAACATTTCACGTCGATAGGTTTTATACAGGAGCTTACCTGATTCTTGCTCACAACAACAAGGTCTCGAACAGCTGACCTAACCCCACATGGGTAAATACAAATCTTAATCAGATTCAAGCTACAATCCACTTCCTCAATTTTAAATCAACTCAATTCACTACTACCGTGATCCTAGTGTCCCAAGCTTTAAGGCAAGACACTAATTGAATAGGTTTATAAGCTAAGTTTAATTTGTTATTTAAAATAATTAATGGTTTGGAAAATAAATTCTAATAAGTTGAAAGTTTACATCTTGTTAAGAAAAATCTAGAGTTTATTTGATCAAGAGTCATAGGAAGTACTAGGTAAAATAGTTATTTAATGATAGTTTAGTTGTTAGAAAATAATTGATAGCTAAAACTAGTTGAGATTAAATTTAATAAGCCTTTCTTGGAAAATAATAAGTAAATCCTTAAGGGTTTTGATTTAGCAAATATTTTACTAATTATGAATCAATCTCATAAAGCTTTAGTTGATCTCTTTATTTTAAATAATATTTATTTATTTTATTTTCCAGCAAAATTATTATTTATTTGACTAAAATATCATTTATATATATAATAATTCCAAATCTACCCTTCCTAGGATTTTTTTAAATTTACTAGCAAAAATTATTATTGAATATTTTATTCATGAACTAAAATGACAATTAGATCATGATCAAGATTCTATGACCAACCACAATCAATAACATACACAATCCTTCGATTCATCAAATCATCCAAATCTTGCATCTAGGCATAGATCCAAATTTATTAAGACGTGATTTAACCTTTACTAGTATAAACATGATCATAGCTTCAATAATCTAATCATGCATATAACTCCTATTCACCAAATGTGACATAATCTCTACCATGCTTTGACACAAATACAACCTATGACATGCATCAACCCTCAAATTAACATACAATCATCCAAGATGAACCTTTCATGCAAAAATCCCATCTCCTTTACAATCATACAATTGCTCATGCTTCAATCTCAACAATAATTATATATACTCAAATCCTATCACCATCCACCTACTAACAACATCATCCTAGAAACATGATTCTAGGGTTTAAAAAGAAGATTGGAGGTACTTACTTGATTTATGAATGTCTTGAAGGAGTTTGGAATAGATCTCAACTCCTAGATAGCTAACCTTGTCCAAGAGAGATGGCGAGAGCAAGATTATGGAAGGAGAAGTCATCCGGCCAAGGGTGAGAGATTTCGGCCATGAGAGAGAGAGAGAGAGAGAGAGAGAGAGAGAGAGAAGAAGAAGAAGAAGAAGAAGAAGAAGAGATCATTAGTGTGTTTATTCATATAGGTTTTCATTAGAGATCAAGTTTGGAGAAGTTTAAGTTGTTAGAATAAGTTACCTTGAAGGTGTTCTTATCCTTCACAAAATTTTCTGATTTTTTATCCAAAGTAGCAAGATGATTTGTGGAGTTTGATGTTAATAATGGTGTTGATGGATTCACAGCAAAGAGTAGATCAAATCTGGAGATTTTCGTGAGGGTTTGAAGTGGTTTGAATGTGTATTAGGTGAAAGAAGGTAGTAGGTGTTCTTGGTGTAGTGTGTGTGTTCTTGATGGTTGAAGAAAATCGAAAGAGAAAGAAGAGGAAGCTGCTAAATTTCTGTGAGGAATAGGGCTGGCCGATTTTCAGTAGGGTTTGGGAAGTTGTTTCTCTGATTTGGAAGGGAAAAGGATAGGTTTGTTGTTACAATCCTTCAAGAATATTTTTAGGAAGTGAATTTGGAAAGTAAATATTCTAGGATATCTTGATAATTTGGAGAGCTTGGAAGTCTCCTATGGCCGACTGCTGGAGTGATTTTTCTGAGGGATTAAAACTGGTTCAAGGTGGCTTATGGTGGCCGAAATTAAGGTGCACAATGATGGAGAAGAAGTCTGGTCAATTGAGTAAGATATTATGGAAAGTTGCTAAATAAGATGGTTGGAATTTTGGAAACCAATCAAGATAAATTGCAGGAATTTGTTGGAGAGATTTTCGGGCAGCCATTGATGGAATTTCGTGCAAAAGCTTAAGGGAATCAATGGAGCTCTGTTGCTGGAGGTTTAAGGAAGGTTTTTGCAGAAATAGGTTGGTGTTTCGGCTAGAAAAGAATTGGGAAGCAAGCTGAAAAATTCCTGCACAGGAAATTTTCTAGCAGAATTTCGTCCGCCTCTTCCAGCTAATTTGCAGAGAGCTTGAAGGGGAATTTCAGGGGTCTTCAAGGCTGGTTTCCAGCCTTCTTCATGGAGGAAAAACATGGCTAAGGTGCTGCACAAAATCTGGAAGAAAACAGCTTGGTTTTGGACCTCCAAAGCTGCCCAGAATTTTCACTGGTTTTGCACAGCTTTTGTGCAGCCCGAAAATGGCAGAAATAATTCATGTTTCAAGCTGAACTTAAGGCCATTTTTCTGGCAGCATTTGGAAGGGAATGTTAGCTAAGAAGTTCGACATTTTGAAGTTACACAAGCTGGAAAATTTCAGCTCATTCCAAGAAGGAAGGTGAACTAGCTATAGAGTGAAATTTCAGCAAGCTTACTAGAGGGATTTTCCTCTTGAAATTTTCCACAATTCATTCACATTTTCCAGACCATGAGAAGCCTCTTACTAGGACATTTTGATCCTAAAAGACCTCAGCACTTTACTGAATTTTCTGGAAAGGAAAATGGTAGAACACCTTGATCAAACTAAGGAGTTGAGAATTAAGAAAACTAAAGATCAAGGGAGAATGAATTCCCCTTAAGAATTTCGAGTAGAGCAAATGAGTGAAATGAAAATTCTCTTAACATGTCTCTCCTAGGTCATTATCACCACCTTAATCTAGGCCCTTAAGGCCGAAACCAACACCCCCCAAGCAAAAATAAAATTAAATCTAGCTAAAGCTTCTATTATGGAATTTGAACTCTAGACTTCAATAATTAATTCTAAGGCTCTAACCACTACACCACAACAACTTTTGTTGCTATTTCCACTTGAAAAATTATTTTCTATTCAATCCACAATCTACCTCCCCATTTTCACCTCGGGCAAAAATTACCATTTTGCCCCTCTCACACAAGACTCACCAACGAGACTTCAAAACAATAAAACTCAAATTCAAAGCACATAAAATTATATGAAAATATATTTAATCATGAAATAAAGCATGATATGCATCCCAACCCCCTTACTCTAAGGTTGTTTTTGACTGGGGTTTCACAGAGATCCTCTACCATTATCAAACAAGTTCTACTAATTGATGAATTAAAGAACAATCTGCTTAGCATCAGTCAATTATGTGATAATGACTGTAAAGTTGTGTTTGAAAAAGATTCTTGCACTATTATGGATAGTTCCAGTAATGAGACAATTTTTGTTACTAATTGTGTTGGAAATGGGTATGTATTTTATCTTGATGATCTTGTAACTTATGATATTAGATGCCTCTCTGTGAATGATGATAGTAGCTACCTTTGGCATAGAAAGTTAGGACATGTATTTATCGATTTGCTAAACAAATTATCCTCAAATGAGCTTGTTAGAGGACTACCTAAAATGAGATTTGATAAAAATCAGGTATGTGATGCTTACCAATTTAGAAAATAAACTAAACAAACTAAAATCTCTTTTAAACCTAAGAAAATGATTTCAATGTCAAAATCTCTTGAACTCATACATATGGATTTATTTGGACCAACGAGGACCAGTAGTCTTGGTAGTAAGAGATATGCTTATGTACTTGTGGATGACTTCTCAAGATTCACTTAGACTTTATTTCTTGCTTAAAAAGATGAAGCTTTCTCTGAATTTTCAAAATTACTCAAATATGTTCAAAATTTTCTTAGATGCAAATTGATTTCAATTAGAAGTGACAATGGTAGAAAATTTTGCAATCATGACTTTACAAAATTCTATAATGAAAATGGTGTTTTACATAATATTTTAGTAGTAAAAACTCCTCAACAAAATGGTTTGGTTGAGAGAAAAAATAGAACGTTGCAAGAAATAGCAAGATCAATGCTCTGTAAAAACTCTCTTCCAAAATACTTTTGGGTTGAAACTGTAAATACATGTTGCTACGTTGTCAATCATGTTATGCTAAGACCCTTTATCAGAAAAACTCCTTTTGAACTCATATTTGACAAAGTTCCATCTATTTCCTACTTTAAAATTTTTAGATGCAAATGTTTTGTCCTTAATACTCGAGACAATCTTGAAAAATTTAATAGCAAATCTGATGAGGCTATATTTCTTGGATATTCTTCCAATAAAAAGATATATAGAGTGTATAATAAAAGAACTTTATGTGTGAAAGAATCCGTATATATTGTATTTGATTAATCTAATATATATTCTTCTAGAAATAATGATGATGATGTAGGAATCACAAAAGAAAATAGCAGTGAGCAACACAAGGTTCCATCACTTAATTTAATTGATGCAGCCTTACATGTTGAATTTTGGATTATGGCCATGCAAGATGGGCTAAATCAAAATGAAAGAAATCAATTTTGAAAGCTTATTCCTAGACCACTTAATTATCCCGTAATTGGTACTAAGTGGGTATTCAAAAACAAACCTGATGAGCGTGGTGTTGTTATTAGAAACAAAGCCATAATAGTTGCCTAAGGATTTAATCAAGAAAAGTGCATTGATTATGATGAAACTTTTGCACCCGTTGCTCAGTTAGAGTTAATAAGAATGCTACTTACTTTTGCATCTTTTAAATGTTTTATACTCTACCTAATAGATATCAAAAGTTCTTTCTTAAATGGGTTTATTGAAGAAGAAGTATATGTCAAGTAACCTCCTAGTTTTATTTATGAACGTTTTCTAAACCATATCTTTAAACTTTCCAAAGCTCTTTATGGTTTAAAACAAGTTTCATATGTTTGGTATGAAAGACTTTGTGGATTTCTATTTTCAAAAGGTTTTTCAAGAGGATTGATCAATGCCACCTTGTTTATTAAATCTGAAAATTCTGAAGATATTTTAATTGTTCAAATATATGTTAATGATATTATTTTTGGAACTACTAATGATTCTCTATGCAAGAAATTTGCCAAGATAATGCAGCAAAATGAGCATGATAGGAGAACTTAATTTCTTCCTTGAATTACATATCAAGCAAACTAAAGACAGAATCTTCCAAAATCATGCCAAATATGCCAAGGAATTGCTCAAAAGGTTCAGTATGAATAAAGTAAAAGAAATAAGTACACCTATGAACACATCATTAAATCTTAATAAGGATGAAAAGGGTAAGAAAGTGGATGAATCGAAATATAGAGGTATGATTAGTAGTCTTCTTTATCTCACTGCCAGCCAACCCGACATTATGTTATTAGTATGCCTTTGTGTAAGATTTCAATCATGTCCAAAGGAATCTCATCTATGTGCTGTTTAAATTATTCTTAGATACTTGGTTGGAACATATGAGTTTGGTCTATGGTATCCACGAACTAACTCGTTAGATCTTATAGGATACTCGGATGCTGACTATGCCAGTTGCAAAGTTGAGAGAAAAAGTACCAATGGACACTGTCAATTTCTTGGACACTTTCTTGTCTCTTGGTATAGCAAGAAGCAAGCTTGCGTCTCCTTCTCAACAACCGAAGTTGAATACATAGTAGCAAGTAGTTGTTGCGCACAAATTCTATGGCTGAAAAATCCTTGCTTGATTTTAGTATAAATTTTAATTGCGTTCCTATTTTATGTGACAATATTGGTGGTATTAATCTGACTAAAAATCCTGTTCAACATTCTAAAACTAAGCGCATTAAAATTAAGTATCATTTTATTAGAGATTATGTTCTTAAGGGTGATGTTTGTATGGAATATATTCCAACTGATGAACATCATGCAGATATATTCACTAAACCGCTGGCTGAAAATATATTTAATTATCTGCAATGTGATTTGAGAATTACCAGATTATATAACTAATAATGTTGCCAAAGTCTTCTTTACTTTATTGTACACTCTCACAGATCAACTGAAGACATGCGATTTCGTATGGTGATTTTTTATGGAGCATCTCAAAAACATGAATCCAAAACCCCCTCAATTAAATATCTCTCAAAATTTTTTTTGACAAACAATTTTGGACTCAGTCTAAGTCGAAAATAGTGGCAACCCAGAATCGTGTAAAAATCTCATTTTTTTTAATTGGACAAAAAGTATCTGAGTCCAAAACTCTCTTTTTGAATTTTCAAAATATCTGCGCCTTTCAATGTAGCTAACCCTATCTCTGATAAAATCTCTTTTTGAGGGTACTTGATTATACTTATCCACTCAAGTACCTAAGAAATCATAGAAAGAGGTTTATCAAAAAGGCATGTACCTCTCCTCTTGAAATCTGAAACTACCATCAGTCTACCTATCTTTTTTTCTCTCCTCGAATCTTCATCTTCCTCACTGAAATGGAAAAACCTCATCTTCTTCTCGCAACTGCAATGGCGAAACTTCCTAAATTAGACAAAAGGACTAAACCAAAGATAAAGTAGAGCAAGAAAAGTAAAGCAATGGCTAAAATAAAATCTGTTGCCGCCACCCAATTGGTCACCAAATAGAAAGGGAAGAAGATCATTGCCAAAGAACCAATTTCCCAATCTAACTCATCACAAGAGCTTCCTGTACAGGAAAGCTCTGAGACATAGGGACCCCAATTTCTTGACTTAAAATGTGAATTTCAGTTTAATGACTGGCTGTTGAGGAATAAGACTATCATTACTGGATATCGTGTTGATGCTAAGGTATTTTTTAATTTTGCGAACATCCTAATATGTTTGAATCACTTAGATGGGGGGGCTTTATTGTCGGTAGATGAAAAACTGTACACTATAGTGGTCTGGGAATTCTATTCAAACCTAAGAAAAGAAGGCTTGAGAAGACTAGAGGGGATTTATGGTTTACTAGTATACTTATAGAAGAGGCTGTGTAAATATGGAATTTAACCATAAAATATTGAATCGAATATTTGGAGTCAAAGACGGAGGAATTCAATTTTTTTTATATGAATAAATTTCCAAAAGAGTCGGACCTGTTTGATCTGGCAAGGTTTGAGGCTAAGTTCTCTGGAGGGAGGAGTTTCAAAAATTCAAATGATTGAAACACGAAATGGCTAAATGGATTCGGGAGAATTCTGCACCATATGGTATCAACCATGGTGGCACCAAGCTTTGACCACAAAATATCAGTCAGTATCATGCAAATAATACTGATGTTGGCCTTATCAGAGGGGGGCAGATCAGTTTTGGGTTTTTGGCAGTGAAGCTAATGCTTCAATCAAGAAATACCTCTCACAAGTCCCTGCCCTATGGAAATCTCCTGACCAAAATTTTTAAGCATTTCAACGTGAATCTCCGTGCAAGTACTCGTAGACACCTTAAGATTAATGTTTACAGCACGAAATTCTTTGAGAAAATGGGGTTTGTCAAGTGAACAATCAATGGGTTCTCCTTGGGGATGTCTCAGATGAGGAAAGGAAAAAACTGATGAAAATTAAAGTTGAGGGGAAAGAAAATTGCACATGCTGCCTCAACAGGAACAAAACGAATGGTTGAAATAGTAGAGAAATTCTCAAATAAAGGCAAGCAGAGGACTGAGGAGAGTGGACTAACTCAAAGCATTTTGAATACTTTAAATATCTTGACTGAAAAATTCAATAGATTTAGCACTAAAGTTGAGACTAAACTACAAAACTTGAGCACTTGATTGAGTAATGTGGAAGGGAAGCAGCCTGCAAAAGAAAAGGATACTGGAGATGTCTCCAAAGAGCAAGATATTCTATCATAGCAAGAAGATGAGCTTGAAAAAGATTATGGCAAATCCCTTGCTTTTGAGAAAGCTATCCCTAACTCTGCCTACTATAGCACCCATAGCTAAACAAATTCCTTCTCAGCCTGCTACACCCTCTACTGCCCAGATGCCGTTACACAGGACAAGCCCATTCCACCTGATAGCTCATGGGGACACAAGGTGAGGCTGTTAAAAGAAAGTCCAGTAGAATTGCTAGACAACATTCCAAGATAGGTGCCAACACTAAGCCTGAGACCATCTATATTTCCTGATTTGCACATGATGACTGTTGCCTACTATCTTCTTAATTCTATTGAATCCTGATTTGCAACATTCACTCTGATAATCAATTTTATAATTTTTGTTTTATGTTTTCTACATGAACAATTTTACTATTGAACTGACAATCCTACTGATCCTTCTGTTAATATGTTTACTATATTCCTAGTTTGCCATTCTCCTGCGTAATTCCTTACTGTTTCTCTTCTGCTAAAATCTTTTTGATCGATGCTAAAGGGGGAGAAATAAGTATGAAGTATATTGTGACTTAGGTTATATGGATTGTGAATTTGATTTTATGACTAGATGTGATTTGTGGATTGAGGAAATTGAATTGTGGTTATGAAAAAGATTGTGCTTGTGAGTTTGGTGTGCATTCTATTGTGATTCGGATGAATGATATCTCTCACATTGTTTTTATCCTCATAAATGTGGATTGAGAACCTGAAATATGCCCTATTTGACTCAATACTGTTAAGTGTGATTATGCCAAATCTTTGGATTGCGATTTATCAATTGTGACTGAGTTCGAATGATGGATACTTGAGTAAATGCTTATAAGTTCTCCTTGATTGCATAGTGAAATTGGAGTGTTGAAACTTTTTAAGAAAATTGGGTTGGTCAATTCTTGGAAAACCGTTGATCTATTTTTGTGATTTTTTTTTTTTTTACCCTGCACAAACTCAGGGGGAGCTTTAGACTCTCAATTCTTCAATCCAAAATATCAGTCCAAAAATTCTTTTACAAGAAAAGATCCTTTGTCTTATTTTAACCTGTTTTGGATGCACGATTCGGAAGTCCAAAATCTCAAATCCCAATTTAGTTTTTCAACACACTTCATTATTAGTATTTTTTTTTTAATCTACTGTTTATATATGCATATACATAAGGGGAGTATTGTTGTTGATAATTTATCTTCTACACCTCTTCATGAACATACTCATACATTTTTTTGTGACCATTAATTGGCTATTTTCTTTGAGAAATAGTCCTTATTATGGAAAGAAGGAGGATGAGAAGATTGGTTGGGCCATAAGCTCATTGAGCCATGTTTATGAGACCATGTTTAATTTCCGTTATCTTAATCTCATATACGCACTTTGAGTTCTATAATGAGAGAATGCATTTTAGTTAAAAATATTTTTATTTCTCTTAGTCTAACATGTCCATACTATCTAGATAATTTTTTTTATGTCACAATCCCATCAAGTTTTGGATCCAGAGCATTCTCTTGTGTTTTAATTTATGACAAGTATTGATGAGGACTAACTTATGTGATCTATATGTGATAGGACATGTTTGACTTCAGTTCTTCCAAGGCGTGCTAATGAGACCGCTAAGCAACTCTTAGGCAATGGAATCCAAGAGTGAGTGATCAAGTATAACTCCAACTTGAGAGATTGCATACCGAGAAGCCATTGTGAAGAATTATAGATTAGAAATTGTTATTAAGGTATTATTTGTAAATTTCTATGTCTCTTTTCCTTGTGTTCAATTTATTTTTACCTTGAAGCACTTACAAATAATTTCAAAAAAAAAAAGGAGATTTTTTTGGATTTTATAAAATCTTTGGTTGAATAGTTTTGGATGGACCTCTACATCTAAAACTCCATCGAATGATCTATAACATTTTTCGAATTATATCTCTTTGCTTAAAGTGTCATTTTGGACAGATATTCTTTTATTCTGTGAATCCAAAATCCTGAAAATCCTGACAAAAGTAACTAACTATTACTAGTCGTTGGGATTTTGGGTTTAACTCTTATAAAAACTTCTAAAACTCGATTTTCAAGCAGGTTTTTGTGCTAACTAATTCAGAAACACTCTTACACTCTAGAACACAAAAATCTCTCCTTTCATTCGTGCTTCAAAGTAAGATTAAATTTCTCCAAAGGTAAAAAAGTATTTGTGCTTAGTGGTTTATATCTGCTCAATCTGTGAGCCATTTCTATATTCTATCTTTAATCAGTTTTGTATCAAGGTTAAAGAGGTAAAACCTAATTAGAGTGAGCCTTGATTGTTATGTTTAAAGAGGTTGGGTGTAAAACCAAGGTCGGTGATTCTCTTGTGTAAGATTGATGTCGCCTACCACCATTAATTTGAAAAAGGTTTTAGTGGGTGATGTTGATAACCTTAAGTGTGAACTTAAGGTAGTGGTGTAGATCATTTAAAGATCGAACCATTAAAAATCATTGAGTCTATTCTTGTGACTTTTTTTTTTTTTTTTGTCTAAACTTCTTCACTGCATTTTCGCTGGTCCTCAAATATTAAATGTTGAATCTTTTTCTCTAAAATCAGTGATTCATTTTAAACTCTTACATTCTATAGTAAGCCAGTACTTGATAGCTCAACTATCCATCTTTGTTACATACCATCTTCTCACCATTCTATACTAATTTAAAAGATCACTGACTGCACACTTATTGCTGTGAAGTAAATCTGCCATTCAGTTCGCCCTTCGCAAAAGACATAAAATTTTTAGGTTGTATTTGTTTGCCATAAACCTTATTCACCCCCTCCCCATCTAAGGTTTATCAATCTTAGTAATCTTTTTTTGATAATTTAATTGTATACTTAAAATTAATTAATTAATTATTTATTTTTTTAAGTACATTTGATAATAAACAATATTCATTATATTTGATAATAAATTTTTATTATTACTTAATTAATTAAAACGTAATAAAATCTTATTACAAATTTTAAGTGAAATAAAAATTATTTAAACTTAAAATATGAATATCTTAGGTATTCAACTAATTATTAATATTATTTTATATTTAATTGAAATTACAATAAAATATAGTATAAAATGAATTATAATTAATTCAAACTTCAAATTTCAAAATTCAGTCTTCAAATTTAGGGGGTGGCAATATTGAACACGACATGCCAACACGACACAAAAATGACACAGTTATAGTAGGTTAGTGTTAGGGTTTCGTGGGTTTGGGTCGAAACAGGTCGACCCGTTTAACTTTAAACGTATTCAGGTCATAATCGGGTTCAACTCGTTTCAACCCGCGAATCTATTTAACTTTCTTTTAATACTTATATTTAATCCTTTTTGTAATATCCTACAAATTTCACTATAGAAAATTAGATAATTTAATTTTTTTTATATGAATTAATTGAGTTGTTTGTGTGTCTATTTTGTTTAATTATATGAGACCTCTTAAGAAAAATAAATGATGTTAATGTGGCTATTTTCTTGATATATGGTAAATGAATCATTCTTAATTAATTATTATTTAGTGCCTATAATAATAATATTATTACAATGACTTTTAGCTAGAGAAAATAATTTCTTGAACAATCCAATTTTATTACCAAAATACATTTGTTTAGATTTTTAAGATTAAATCTTATGAATTTATTAAGATCTTTAGATATTTAGTTAGATGGTTTGTTATTTTATTAGTTATTTATGACTTTATGGGCTATTTTATTAGTTTTTTTAATTTTATATGGTTTGATTTGATTTTTTAAAATTTTTTGTGTAATGGGTGGACAGATTGACTTGTTTAATAGGTATTCGGTTGGCGGATTTAGTAATTATTTATTTAATTTTTGTATTTAATTGTGTCATATTGTGTCAACCCATTTTATAACACGAATACGACATAAAAATAAATAGGTTGATATGACATGACATGTTTATTAATCGGATCGTGCTCGGGTTGACTTGTCGTGTATAATTATCTCAAGTTTATATGACTTGCCAACCCGAACACGACATGATTGCCACCCCAAATCAAATTTCAAAATTTAAAACTTATTACTTGAATATTTAGATTTCAGTTTTTAAATTTTAATTTTATCCATTCTGTAGAAGATTTCTTCCATTCCTATGGTAAACCACCAATAAAAACTCCCCTATAGGGTTGGTTCTCTAATCTTGGATTTGTTTCTATAGAGCCAATCGAAAAGTGCAAAAACTCCTCATGGATGATCAAGCTTAGAGGAAACTAGGTGCCCCCATTGATCAAAGTTTTAATCCACCTCTCTATACTCTAGTTCTTAAAAGCTTCTAAAATTCCCAACATGATATAGCTAACAAACATGTGAGAAATATATGTCCATAAGTCACCTCTTTCCCTTCATAAAAAATACACAAGTAGTCCTCATGGTTCAATAGGGAACTAAATCTAGCTTTTGATGGTGGAGCATTAGATGGCATTTTCCCACACAAAACTGTTAGGGCTTATGTTGTTGGAACATCAACACGTCCCATTGACATACTGTGTATGCTGAGTCCTTTTAGGAAACAGCTTTATTGGCACAATTTGATATGATATGAATTAGTAAGGGATGTTTGTAGAATATCCTAATGAAAATATTTGTCTAAGATCTTGCAAATATTTGTGGACGATTTAATTGGGAGATCTTGGAGATAAAATCAAAGAGAAGATCTTATTGTATAGAGGTAAACTTCAAGAAGGAAAGAAACTACGTTGTGCTTATGCAATCTATGAAGATCATTCGGGTTTAGCAGTTTCCTATAATAACAGAATACCTCTATCATGTCGACTCAAAAGATATATAGAGGGAGTGGTTCAGAAAAGACATTATTCTTGAGTGAGAAAAAAAAATAGGTGAGATTTATGTTCATATTTTAGTAAGGTAGTTGCAAACAGTTGGAATGATGTTGCTATAATTCTTTGTTGAGTGTTTGTATCACATATTCAAGCTAAATACTTCAATACTGCATATTCATCATCGTGAAGCTTGAGTCGACAAATCCTTTGAATCCATTACCTTTTAGTTGAAGTGGCTGCTGTCAAACGAAGATCCGTGGAGTTGCTATAAAAATGATTGATGGGTGAACAATCATGTTGAGTTGAGTTTAACAATGGTCCTCTACAAGTTTGATAGAAACAGCACCGTTTTGTGTTGTTAGATTTCACTAGGAGCACTTAGTAAATTGAGATAAGTGTTGATATTATAACTTTGATTAAAAGTTTAGTGAATTCTTTTTAATGGTCATGAACCCGCAGATGTAGATTTGTTAGCAAAACTGAGTTACTAATTTGTTACATTTGTTAGACTCTTTATATTATTGTCTGTCAAACTAATATAACTTTAATATGAAGTTTAACAAAACTACAGGAGATTAATAAGCCAAGTCTAACAAGTGGTATCAGAGTGGTTCATCATATTACAGTTATTATTAACATAGCAGGTGAGATCTGAGAAGTTGGTTTGGACAATTTCTGCACCAGTAAATGAAAGAAACTCTGTCACGAGACCACCATTGCTAAAGAGCACAAACTATGCTTATTGGAATACCAGAATGAGAATTTTTATCCAAAACCAGGATATTACTACATGGAAAGTTGTTGAAACTAAATGGAAACCACCAAAAAAAGTGGGTGCTAGTTTTGAAGTGTCTGAAGAGAAACCAATCAGAGAATGAACAACTGAAAAATGTCAACTTGCCAACGCTAATGCTAAAGCTTTAAACACCATCTTTTCTGCAGTTGGACAAGAAGAACACATTTTGATCTCCACTTGTGAAGTTACTAAGTATGGAACAAATTGCAAACAATATTTGAAAGAATCAATATTGTTCGGATATCAAAGAAGCAGTTGTTGACAACTCAATTTGAGGAGCTAAAGATGGGTGGATATGAGACATTTGCCATGTTCAAAAATAAATTAAGAGATATTACAAATCAAGCATATCATCTCAGTGAAGTCTATAAGAAGAGAGGTTGATTTGAAAAATGCTAAGATAATTACCACTAAGGTTTCAAGCCAAGGTTGCTACCATAGAAAAATGCAAAGATATGTAAAAAATGTGACTTGATGAGCTAATGGGTTCCTTACAGACTTTGAGATCAATCTTCAATCTTAAAATAAGACCAAAGAAAAAGATGTTGCATTGAAAGCCAAAGAAGAGTCTGATGACGGTAAAGAATTTGATGAAAAAATAGGTATGTTAACTAGAAGGTTCAACAAGATGCTAAAAAGACAATCTAATGAATAAACCATTTGGTAAATATTTCAACAAGGAATTTGAGAATCTAAATAAAATTATCAGAAAGTAGAAATCTACAAAAGTCAATAACACTCCGAAAGGTAAAAAATGTCACGAATGTGGTGGAATTGGTCATATTCACATAGATTGTGGTAATCTGAAAAAGAAATGAAAAACAAATCCTACAACACCACTCTAAGTGACAATAAGGATGAAGCTCAAGAGTATCCTGAAGAGCTAAGTTATAATGAAGATGATGATTTCGGTCATCTAGTAATATTGTAGTCAATGCAATAGTCACAAAAAAAAGCTGCAGATGATGTTAAGAAGATATCTGACAATGACAAATGAAGAGATGACACCGGAAGCACTATTGGATGAATGTAAATTTTCGTATTCAAAATGGCGAGAAGGAGTAAAGAAAATCAAACAATTGAAAAAACATGTTGAAGAGCTTAATCAATTGCTTAGTGATCAACAACAAAAGTTAAGTCTATATGAAAGTGAGTTTGATTAAAAAAAAAAAGAAGAAGAAGAAGAAGAAGAAAGAATTGAAGCTCAAAGGTCAATAGTTGCAATCAACAAATCAATTGTTAATGGATGTCAAATCAACTATCAAGAGACAAAAAGTATTCTCTGCAATTGGGCAATGTGAGGCTGAGAATGTTGATACAAGTACTTCAGTACCATAGTCTGTTAAAACCATTTATACGAAACAAAACCATTGGAGAAAGTTAAGGTTGATGATTTAGAGAGCTCCGATACTTAAAAGTAAAACTGGCGATGCTGTAATTCAAGCCAAAAGAAACATAATTCTTGCAAAGATATATTTGAAGATGATAAAAAATATTGAGGTTAACATTGTTGGAGTGAAGATAATGGTGAAAAAAGGGATGATAAGACAATCTAGCAAAAACAAGGAGGAAGTCATGCCTACCAAGAAAGCAAACACATAACAAGCTGATGCTAAAGTGCATTTATTATGTGATGATGCTAGTTAGGTAGAGTTTCAAGTCATTTCTGCCAAAAGTGTGTTAGAAGAATAGACGATTAATCTGTCAAAATTAAATCACCTTGGCCTAAGAGAAACTCCATTAGATGATGGATTGTTGGGTATTGTTGATTATATTACTGAATACAATGACACTTTTGTGAGAGAGCTCTATTCGAATTTGAATCTATCAATCACAAATAGCAAGGTGCCTTCTTTTATCATTGTGTATTTGTGCAGGGAACCCTCATAACTTTTAGTCTTAAATCTATATCTAAAATATTTGAGCGTCCATACTCAAAGAATGTTGAAGACTTATGATAAGAGGTAGACATGGCTAATGTGTGCACATATTTGATAGATGGCAAAGTCGATTGTTGGCCTGATGATGGCTACTTAAAGTCCTCATAGCTAAGTGGGTTTTATTTCTCTCTTTATAAAATATCTTGCTACAATTGAATGTCTACCAGCAATGTTTCCATTGTGCTAAAGGAATGGACTACTTTGCTCTACAAGATAGGGGGAATGAAGTTTAATCTTGGGGATTTGACCTTTCAGTAGACCATTTGCTACGTTGATTTTTTTTTCAATCAGCACTCTTTTGTTACCCTATCTTTGTCTACTGAAAGAATATCTATGTGCTTGTCCTAGTCACATTTAACTCTCTACTGACAAGATTATCAGGGAATTAAAGGTTCTTCATCCATCGTTGAAGAAATTGTCTAGGTCGAGTTCTTCTACTTTATCCGAGACACCTCTCAAAAAGTTTGTTCGACTTGAGGGTCAAGCATCGATGAAGTCCAAGGCTCCTAAATTTGCTACTGCCACATCCACTTCAACGCCAATTCAATAGATCTCCACTTCATCCCATCCATCAGCACAACTTAGTAAGCTACAAGCCTTTATGGATAATCTAGCTACTCGGTTTGCTGAATTATTGAAAGAGGTTCAATAGGTCTGATGAATGCTTATTATATACATATTTTATGTATAAATTGTACTATACTTGTAGAATTTAATTTAAATGACCACTCATACTCGCATTTTCACATTGTTTTGTATAGAAATCATGTAATAAAGGTTTGATAAATAATAAGGATGAAAAGACTATACTTGGCACCGTACAGATCATAGCCCATGGCGTCATGTCATCCCCAGATTCAAAGATCAAAGCTATTGAAGGCTAACGGTGTTATTTTTGTCATATTACATAGCATCGTGCATCATCAATATTTAGAAACATCTAAACATCTGAGAATCAATGGTGTCGGACATATCATATTGGACCTTGCCATGTAGGTTTACAATGCATAATAAAGGTCAACTTCACGACGTTATTTGAGAACTAGTACACTTAATAAAGTGTGCATGTCACATTCTAAATTTGCATATTAGAATTCTGTTTAATTTCAGTTGTGATTCTTATGGCATCCTTGGCCCTATAAATAGAAGCAATGTAGAAAATAAGTGGGGTCGAACATTGAGACAAAACACCCACTCCATGAAGAGAAGAGAAAAGAGAGAAGAGAGATTTGGAGGTTGCTCAAGAAATGTTTGAAGATGAAGATTCTTGTCTGTAAGTTTATCTTTATCTGTCTTTCCTTTGATTTCTCTTGTCAATTACTCCCTCCATCCCAACTAAATTGACCTGCTTACTATTTTGAGCTATCATAAAAATTTTGACACTTTCCTTAAAATAAAAGTTTCTAATATATTAGATATTATAAAATAATCAATATACCACATATATATTACTTTTATATATTTAGATTTGACATAAAATATTATGAGATTCACATATTTTTTATTTTTATTATACTATATAATATTATACTATTATTATATTCTAACTTTTATTTTTGCATAAAATATAGTACTAAGTCAACCACTGTCAATTTAGTTGGGACGGAGGGAGTAGTATTTATATGCTTTAATTGTTCTTGAAAGAATGAACCCTAGTTAGTTGATGTATTAAATCTACTTTTGATTTGTTGATTTCTAATTTCTATTGAATGATTACTTAATTTTATTGTATTAGATTTGTTATTTTGGTTGCTTGCTCCTAATGAATTCGAGAGATGGGGTTAGAAGTTAAGTTCTAATTAATAGATTCGATGTGGGTTTTCCTTATGACTTGGTAATCGTTGAGGATTTGATATCACCTAGAGATAGGAGTATTGGATTCTTTTGGATAATTAGGGGTTTGTGCTTAATACTTCTTAGGTTCAATTGGGAATGTAGAAATACCCTCTAATTAGCTTAAGAATGGGGAATCCATAACTCGAGAGAGTGTGGGTTTTGTATTTGTGACCTCTACCAATTTTAGAATTGGGAATTTAGGTATCTTAGGTTTGATTTGGTACTTGACTACTTTAGGGGGATTCTTGACAAGTTCATATCTTTCACTTATTTTCTTGTTTTTTATTTTCTCATGGCCAATCTTATAAGGATTGTGTTTATTCTTCGTGTTCGTGCACATTGTAGTTAGTATTGTTTCATTAATTCATTAAGTTAAACAATAGAAGAATGGTTAGTAGTAGTACATTTATCCCTTCCTTGAGGATCTTTGATACTTGCCATTATACGCTATACTACGCAATGGGAATACTTGTCCAATTATATGATTTGAGTATGTTTGGCATTTTAATTTAAAACTTGATTTGTGTGTGTAATTGTTGGTAATATTTCCTACACTCATAATCAGACAACACAAGTTGACCAAGTAACTCTTTACACTGTTATGACTCGTCCTTAGGAGGAATCCAAGGACTGATAGTGGTTAGCCCTGTTTGTTCCAAAAAGTGGGAGACAGAGTATTGCTGAGTCGAGGTTGGTTTCCAGTAATCTAATTTATGTTGTTCTGCTGGTTTGGTTGGTTGTTGAATACTTGATTGACTTTGAACACCTTGCTCATGCATAATTTGCATTTGCGTATTGTAATAGTAAGTAGGTTGCCTTATCTTGGATATTGGTTATTCCCTATTTTGGATATTATATTTGACAATGCTATTTGCTATAGTATTGATGCATGGGTTGTGCTATGTTGTATGGATGTTATGTTGTGTTATAGAATACAATAGACAGTTTTTGCATCAAACAATGCCAAATGAGAAGATTGTTAGAACTTATGTTGGCGGAATATCAACACGTCCCATTAACATACTACGTATGCTGAGTCCTTTTAGAAAACAAATTTATTGCCACAATTTGATGAGATATGAATTTGTTTTAGTAAGGGATATCTATGGAAGATTCTGACAAAAATATTTAGCTAAGATATTATGAATATTTGTGGACGATTTAATTGGGAGATCTTGGAGATAAAATAAAAAAGAAGATATTATTCTGCAGAGTTAACTTCAAGAAGGAAATAAATTACGTTGTGCTTATGCAATCTATAAGATCATTCGAATTTGGCAGTTTTCTATAGCAATACAATACCTCTTTTGTGTATAAATACACACACAGTCGACTCAGAAGAGATATAGATTGAGTGGTTTAAAAAAGATATCATTCTTGAGTGAGTAAAAAAAGAGAGTGAGGTTCATATTCATACTTTAGTAAGATAGATGCAAACAGTTGGTATAATATTGATGTAATTCTTCGTTGAGGGTTTGCATCACTAATTCAAGCTAAATACTCAGATATCATTATCGTGAAGCTTAAGTCAGCAAATCTTTTGAATCCATTACCTTTTAGTTGAAGAGGTTGCCATCAAACAAAGACCCATGGAATTGCTACCAAAATGATTGATGGGTGATCAATCATATTGGGTTGAGTATAACAATGGTCTTCTGCAAATCTGACAGAAAAAGCATTGTGTTGTGTTCTGTTAGATTCCACTAAGAGTATTTAGTGAATTTAGATAAGTATTACCATTGTAACATTGATTAAAAGTTTAGTGGATTCTTTTATTGGTAGTGGATCTACAAATGTAGGCTTGTTAGCCAAATTACTTTACCAATTCACTATGTTTGTTAGATTCTTTATATTATTATATGCCAAATTGACGTAACTTTAAGAAAAAGTTTAACAAAATTACAAGAAAATGACAAGTCAAACCTAGCAAAAGTGTTTGTGTTTGTTGTGTAGATGCAATTCCAAAGGCTTGTCCAAATAGAGATAGAAATGATACAATTGTAGTTGAATCTCGCTTTTATGTTATTGCTTGTAAATAGATTTTTCAAACTTAGAAGGAGCCCATACTAAGTAGATTTTACAGAGGAAATCTTTAATAATTTTGAACTAGAATCATGTTCTCAATTTTTAATCGCTACTAAATTACCTAGCTAGTCTCTTAATGGTTATGGGAATTTTCTCTTATTAGTAAAATTTACTATTCTTTCTATTTGAAATTGAATCCTATATTTTTGTTTTTTAATATTTAGAAATGAGTGTCTATTGTTTTTAAACAATAAGCATATTTTCTTTAAATTTTTACAATTAACTTCATTGATTTAAAAAGATATACTATAATTTAACCATAAGTCTTACTATTAACCTCTTTAATTTATGATGAAGGTCGTAACTTTACCTATAGTAAAATTTTATCCTAAACTATGTACTAAATCATAATAGGACACTCAATTTTGCATGGAAGGAGTATTTTGTATATAATCTAATTACATACTTGTATAGTTGATTGTTCCAATTTGTTACATTTGCTAAGTTATTTTCTAATTCGCATGTCTGTAGATAAAGTAAACTACACCAGTAAATCTGTCCTTTAACTTTTGAAAGCAACAAATTTACCACCCAACTATTTAAAACATTCAATAGTGGTTCTTTTGTCCAATTGAGTCATCAATCACCAATTGAGCTAACAATGTGTCATTCATCAATTATCTTTGAACTTTTTAAAAACTTCAAATCTGCCCTTCAAATTTTTATCCCTTCTAAAGGTAACCCTTCTATCCTATTGAGGCATAAGTTACTAACAAAGTTAACAATATGTCATTTACGTAATTTTTTAGGGGCAATTTAGTTCAATCACCAAGAAGCAATTGGGAACCATATTTTCTCTTCAAAATGGTCATATGTTCCTCAAGCATGACCTACAAAATTATTACAATAGAAAATTAGGGCATTGAGATTCTTTGCTATAATTTATTCAACTTTACAAAGAAGTTGATAACTGTAAAAAAAACTAAACTTTAAGAAAATAATTGGTTACTCAAGGTTCTCTCTTACTAAAATGACCTATGCTATTGAATCTTCATATTGAGATATTATCCTAATAAAATAAGAGGAAACAAATTTTATTTGTTGTAACATTGTAATAATCAATAGAATGTGGGTTAATTAAATAAAACACCATGTACTCTATCTTCATTGTCAATTTACCCCTTGCAAAATGAATTACTTCAATAACACCTTTCAAAGTTCAATTTTTTAGAAAATTAACAAACAAAAAGATAAATATTTAATAAATTATGTGACAAACTAAAATTACCCACCATTTTCTCAAAACCAAAACTCTAAAATCTTCTACCCAACCCTATCCACCCTACCGCCCTCGCCTCCCTAATGTCCGATGTCCTTGCCTTCCACTTGTATTAGACAACCACTACCAGCTCCACCACCCTTCTCACCTTCTTCTATCTCACCGCCCTACTCTATTTGCTTTTCTACCTATGCCAACGTCCCTTCTCCTCTTTCTTCTTCTTCTTCTAGTTGCCACCACTCTCCCCCCTTTCCCCTTCTTCAAGTCGTCGTCCCCTCTCCTCTCCCCTTTCCTCATTCTAGATGCCATTATTTCCACCTTCTCTCTCTTCTTCTTCCGTCTACAACATCTGCCAACACAAATCCCTCCTCTCCTCACTTCTTCTACTCTCTTTTTCCATCCCTCCTCAATTTACCATCTCTCTCTTCCATGGCCACCTCCCCCTATCTTCTGCTTCTCTCCTTTTTATCCCTTCTCGATTTACCACCTCTCTCTTCCACAACTACCTCCTATATTCTGTTTCTCTCCCTGCATCCGTCCTCGAGTTGCCGACTCTTCTATGGCCCTCTCCCTCTATTTTTCTTTCAATGCATGCCACCTCTTTTCTTTTAATCCTCAAGTCCATGCAATCATTTTTTCTAGTGGCTGCCACCCCATTTCATCTACATCCTACAAACCTCAACTAAAATATGATTCCTTCATTATAAATTGGAGTTTTTTTTTTTTCTAATTGGATTGCTTCAACATACCTCAAAGAATTTTTAGAAAAAGAGAAAATTAAAACAGTAACGTCATTTGCTCATCGATAACTTACTTCTTCTTCCTGTGTTTCTTTCTTTTATCTTCCCATCTCCTTACTTGGGAACAAAAATTAAATTTGGATTGGTATGATGGTTTCTCTACAGTAGGATATCTTGTGTGCTGGTTAGGTCGTAGGCCTTGTTGAGTTAGAAATGCTCCAGCAATCCCACCCTCACCATTTTTGTCTTCATCGCAACAGTAGCTGTGGCTATGTTGAAGGCGAAGACAATGGGATATGAGGGTGAGGGATGAGAGAAGAAAGAAAAAAAGAGAAAAAAGAAAAAAGCAGAGGTTGAGGTCATGAAGATGGTGAGGACGAGGGTGCGGAATAAGGCAGAGAGGAAGAAGGGGGAAGAATGAAGAGCCAAGAGAAGGCGGCGTGAAAAGAAGAAGAAAAGAGGGGTGAGTTGGCGGTGAATGAGGGAGGAAAAAAAAGAAAGAAGAGAGCAACGATAGTAAATACAGGGAAAGGAAGAAGAGAGGCATTAGCACTAGGGAGGCAACTGTGAGGGAAAAGAAGAAAAGAGACTAGCAGTGGCAAGGTCAGGGAAAAGGGAAGAAGAAAGGGGCCGTGGCTATAGTATTACAGGTAGAAGACAAGAAAATAAGAAGAAAAAAGGCAATACAAGGGAGGCCAGTGCCAATGCAGTGATGATATAGGTTTTTGGTTTGCTGGAGATGAAATTAAGGGTAATTTTTTAATTTCATAAAAATTATAAAAGATTTAATATTGAACTGTTAAAATGATCACCGAGTTATTAAGGAGGGTGACATTGGTAAAATTTTTTAAATAAGAGGCAAATTGAGAATAGAGATAGAGTACAAGGTATTTTTCTTAATTAACTCTTTTAAAAATAGCATTAAAAAATAACACCTTTTGTAATTTAATTCCTTTCTATCATCATAAATATCTCTGAATGCACTTTTAAATATGGTCCTTCTGGGTAACCAAGAAAGATCGGAGCCAAAAAAAGTGTGCTAGAGAGAGAAAGTTAGAGAGAGATTCTCTCAACCGAGTCCTTCCCTTCGATGCTACCTCTCATCTTCGCCCAACGATGTCTGTGCTGTCCGTGCTCTTCCGGCCCTCCGGTGATTGCTCCGAGCTCTACTGCCGCCGCGCCCAGCCCAGCTCTACTTGGCCTGCGCACATCGGCACAGGACTGTGCCTTTGCGCCTGCATCTTTATGTGTTCGGGCCGTGTGCTGTCTGTACCCTTCTGGTCTTCGTCCGTTGCTCTGTCCCCTTCGGTGACTATACTCCCGTCCTCAGTGTGCGTTCTGGGCCTTTCCGGCACCCTGTGCGCATTAGTTGCGCCTCCGCACGTGTTGCCTCAGCATCGCCAGGCTTCAGCCTGGGCACTGCGCATATCTGGGTTCTTTACCAGTGCACTGTGCATCCCTCTGCCCCGGCTGTGCTCGTGTTCTCCGTGCCTACTGCGCGGAGTCTTCCCTACTCTGTCATTATCTGGCACGCTGTCGACATCTATTTTCTGGGTTTCTTCCAATTTGGATTCTCTCTAGTGATGGACCAGGAACCAGGTTCAAGTTTATTATTATTATTATTATTATTATTATTATTAATCTTGCTTTGTGCTGCTGTTATTGCTTTAAGTATTTTAGTCCTCTGTTAGAGCCTGTTTTCTGCCTTGGCCGATTGGGTTGGCTGTGTTTGATTACTGCCTGCGCACTGTGCCCCTTCTGTTGCGCCCTGCCTGGCTGTTCTCCTACCTAACTTGTACCAAACACGCTCAGTGTTCATTGCTGCTCTTGACAGAGGTTGTGAACAGTGCTCACTTTGATCCTCAGTGCTGGCACTGTTGGCTATCTACAGTGTTAGAACTTGAATTTGAAAATTTGGTTGTTAGGACGTTTCCCCCGCATTGCACTGTGCACGCGTGTGCGCCGCCATGCTCGTGCGTCTGGCCTGCTGGGTGTTGGGCCTCTGCCTTGTGGCCCAGCCTTGTGCATGCCTGTGCCGGCCTGCGCTATATTGCTTGGGCCGCAACTCTTATTTTCTCGGCTGATCTGCACCTCAGTATGACAAAGAAGTCTCGGAATAATCCCAGGCGCGCCAACCTAGACCAGCCCACCATATCCATCAGTAGTTTTCCTGTGGCTAACCCTGGGCTGGACCTCTTTCCCCAATTGGCCTCCCTTAACGGGCCCATGCAATGTCCCTCCTCTTCCTTCAGCTTCGGTCAAGAGTCCAGTGCTTTCCCAGACCAAGCTGCCTCCTCTGCCAACTTAGCTCCATCGGACAAAACTTGGGCAAAACTCTTCAAGAAGGAATCTTTTGCGGCTGAGGTTGGGCTGAAGCTTATTGTAATTCCCTTTGCTGGTAATACAATGGTTCTTGACGGTATTGATGTTCTTGATCTTGAAACTCGACTTGGATTCTGTCTTCTCGACTTTGTTGCTGGCCGCTTCCCAGGCACCAAGGCCATCCAAGAATTGGCTTCGTCGTGGGGTGTGCAGTGCCAATGGTACCACCACAACACGGGTTGGCTTGTTTTTAAGTTCCACAGCTCCGAAGACCTGCAGCAGGTTCTGGATGGGGGTCCTTACTCTGTTTCTGGCCGTTTCCTCCTCCTCAAAATTATGCCGCCGAAATTCAATTTCTCTATGGAGGAGGTGAACCTTGTTCCTATATGGATTACCCTTCCTAGCCTGCCTCTCATCTGTTGGAATAAACTTGCGCTAAGCAAAATTGTCATAGCCGTGGGAAAGCTCATAATGACTGATATGTGTACTGCCCGGATGGAACGGCTCTCTTTTGCGCGTGTCCTTATGGAAGTTGACACCTCCAGGGCCCTTACCCGGGAGATCCGTATTGAAATTCCATCGGGTGACGTCCTCATTCAACCAGTGAAGTTCGATATTGAGCCCTTTTTCTGCGCCGCGCGTAAGCGCTTCGGCCATAATGCTGACTCTTGTTTGGCTCGGCGGGTGGCTAATCGTCATGCCTTTCAACAGCATGCTACCCAGGTAAAACGGCGCCCGCGCGGTACCAGGAGGCGAGGTAAACAGCCTCTTGCCACTACTGAACCCACTGTTCCTCCCTCTAATGTTGCCTCCATGCTAGGCATTCTGCCTACCCCTCCTAGAAGGCCTCCTCCTTTGGCCCCTGCTCCTGTTGTAGACATGCCTGGCCCGTCCTTCTCTGGGGCTCAGGCTCTTGCCCCAACTGCCCCTGGGCCATCCCGAGCAGCGGGCTCTGCTCCAGCCCAGGCCCTTGCTCCTGCAGCTGCGGACTCTGCCAACCAGGTGCCTTCCCAATGGAGCTCTAAGCCTGCAGATTCTGGTGCGGCTCGAACGACCCCTATATAATCCCTTATCTCTCTTCGGCCTCAGATGCCTGCATCCAAAAGTGCAAAGCCTGTGCCACGGCCTACACAGCCTGCTGGCAATGTTGTTATGATTGGACAGACAGCACCCAAGACGCGCACCAACTCGGCAATTGACAAATGGCGGGCTGCTAATGCCCCCAGCCGTCATCCATGAAGATTGCGTGCTGGAACATCCGAGGGCTCAATAAGGCCCTCAAACAGCACACGGTGCGCAGCTTCATCCACCAACACCGTGTGGACGTGATGGGTATTTTGGAAATAAAACTTTCGGACTCCTCTCTTCTCTGGCTCCTCCGGATCAAGTTTTCTGGTTGGGCACACTGCTCTAACTTCAGTGAAGCCCCGGGTGGCAGAATCCTTATCTTATGGAACCCTTCTACAGTCTCATTGGATGAAGTCTTCGCTTCGGACCAGCTCCTCTCTTGTAATGTATTGTGTAAGATCACTAACATCTCCATTTGCTGCAGTGTTGTTTATGGAAGGCACACAGTGGTTAGCCGTCGTCCCCTATGAGATGCTCTTCGGTCTGCCTCGACCGACCATGCCTTCCCCTGGATACTCCTAGGCGATTTCAATTCCTATCTATCTCCTTCGGAGAAGCTTAATAGCACAGCCATCACCCCCTATTCCCTGCAGGACTTCACTCAATGTTGCTCGGACCTAGCACTGGAAGACATCCCGTTCACCGAGGAGTTCTACTCATGGACAAATACTCATGTGTGGTCCAAACTCGATCGTGTTCTAGCAAACCCGTAGTGGTTCCAGTCTCCCTTGACGGGTTTTGTTCATTTCTTCCCCATTGGATGTGTATCTGACCATGCAGTAGCTCTCTTCTCTTTGGACTCTGGCACATCTGCATGAGCATCGGTCCCGTTTCGGTTCCTAAATGCCTGGGCAGACCATGCCGAGTTCCTTGACACTGTCCGCCTTGGTTAGGAGACCCGGCCTAAGGGGACCAAGCAATTTTGTCTATCTAAGCAACTTAAAGCTCTCAAGGGGCCCCTGAAAGCCCTCAACCGTGCAGAGTTTTCTCATCTATCCCAGAGAGTCAACTTGGCTAACACTGCTGTAGTGGATGCCCAGGCATTTGCTGCAAACTGAGCCCAATGATCAGCTGCGCCTAGATGCTGTCCGTGCAGCCAGGAAGCATGCCTGGCGCATGGCAGAGGCGGAGCTCTCTCTGTACCAACAACTAGCTAAGGCAAAACATCTTACGAAGGCCAATAGACCAACTAGTTACTTTCATGGCTTGGCTAAGCGCAACTCTAAGCGTAACTTCATCTCTAGCATCTGCAAGCCGGATGGGTCTCATACCACTGGGCAGATGGAAGTCGCAAAGGAATTTGTCTCCTTCTATGCTGACCTCCTCGGTACTTCCAGCTCGTGTGCACCGCTAGATGCGGACATTGCTCAGGCGGGGCCTCTGCTTCAACCCCAGCATGTAGAGGATTTGGCAACTGATATCTCGACAAGGGAAATCAAGGCTGCCTTGTGGGATATCGGTGATCTTAAGGCTCCAGGACCGGATGGATACAATGCTTACTTCTTTAAAAAGGCGTGGCCGATTGTCAGCTCCTCAGTCACTCATGCATGCCTCAAATTTTTCGTTACTGGTCGTCTATTGAAGCAGTGGAATCATGCCATCATTTCTCTCATCCCTAAGAGCCAGTGTACTAACAGTGTGGGGGACTTTCGACCCATCTCCTACTGTAATGTGCTCTACAAAATTATCTCGAAAACTTTGGCTAATCGCCTCAGCCGTTCTTTGGACCACTTAGTGGACCCTGCCCAAGCAGCATTCATAAGTGATCGAGTGTTAACAGATAATGTTTTCTTAGCTCAAGAGCTGTTTAAGCTATATGCTCGTCGAAGAGTTGCACCGCGCTGTGCCATCAAAATGGACTTGCACAAAGCCTTTGACTATGTGAATTGGGAATTCCTCTTCCGTCTCATGGAGGAAATTGGTTTCCCCCCAGTTTTTCACACCTGGGTGGAACAATGTGTATCCACCTGCTCCTTCTCTATCTCTCTAAATGGCAATATGCACGGTTTTTTTCCAGGGGCTAGGGGTTTGCGTCAAGGTGACCCATTATCCCCCTTCCTCTTTGTGCTTTGTTTGGATTACCTCTCTCGTAGCCTCCGTGTGGCGTCGACTTCGCCCCATTTTCACTTTCGTCCTGGTTGTCAGGCCCTTGGGCTCACCCACTTAGCATTTGCAGATGATCTGCTTCTATTCTACTAAGGGGACCCCCAATCCGTGGAGATTCTTGCGCAATGCCTTCTCCATTTCCAGGCAGTGTCGGGCCTGGCTGCAAACCCCTCTAAGTCCAATATCTACTCTGCTGGGATTGCTGATGCCCAGCGGCAGGACCTCATCCGGGTATCGGGATTCCAACTTGGCTCTTTTCCATTTCACTACCTAGGCGTCCCCATTGCTGTTAACCATGTGCGATGCTCATTCTATAGGCCGTTGCTGGACAAGATTGGCACAACGGTCAATGGTTGGACTGCCAATTCACTATCATATGCTGGACGCCTGGAACTCATTAATTCAATGCTGCACGGTGTTGAATGCTTCTAGTTGTCAATTTTCCCAACACCTCAGGCAGTCCTGACCGATCTTTCTCGTCTTACCAAATAGTTCTTATGGAATGGTAGGACGTCTATGGTGGCTTGGTCGCAACTCTGCCGTCCTAAGTCAGAGGGTGGGCTGGGCATCAAGAAGGCCGATGCATGGAACTCAGTCTTACTGGCTTGTGTATTATGGGACATCCACCGAGATAAGCAAACCCTTTGGATCCAATGGGTTCATCACAAGTACCTTGGTGACCGCTCGGTCTGGACTGCCTCTCATTGCCCAGAGTCGTCCAGTCTGTATAAGCGCCTCCTTGTGCTCCAGGACAAGTTCGTCCATGCTGCTAGTGATGTGCCCTCTACTATGGCTATGCTGAAACTATGGGCTGCTCAAACCCGATCATTCACTAGGCTCGCCTATGACTTCTTCTGAACCCCGACATGAAGAGTCCTATGGGGACACACTGTCTGGGGCAAAGTGCTTGTGCCCAAGCACTCGTTCATCCTCTGGTTAGTTGCGCTGGGCAAATTGCGCACGAAGAACCGTTTGCCGTTCTCCACCTCGGACCCTAGCTGCCCCTTCTGCTGTTTGGCTGCTGAATCTGCTCAGCATTTGTTCTTTCTATGCCCAGTGACCAAGATGGTCTGGGATAATGTTAAGCGCTGGGCGCATCTCCGTCGACCCATGTCTTCCCTTGCCAGCGTGCTCAAATGGCTCAAAAAGGAGACTCGAGGCTCCTCCTGGCCAGCAAAGCTCAAGTGCTCGGCACTAGCTGCAACAGTGTATACCGTGTGGGACGCGCGCAATAGATTGCTCTTTGATGGATTACCTGCCTCAGCTGACCTTATGGCCAATAGGGTCAAAACGACTGTATGCAGGGCTATTTTCACTTTGTATCCCTCCGTTTTGGCTCGCTTTGAATCAAACGGATACGCCTTCGAGGCGCTCCTTGTTTAGACGCATAGGACATCTTAGCCTGCCTTCGGGATGAGGCTACTCTCTGTAAATTCGTCACTTCTCCTATAATACATTTACATTTACATCAAAATATATATATATATATGGTCCTTCTGTCCCTTTTTTTATGGAAGGGCTAAAAGTTGACTGTTAGGCTAGGTGTTTTTGCCATTTAAAAAAACTTTGACAAGAGTGGATAAGAATTGCTATGAAATGAGTTTTGTAAAAAAATATTAAATATGTAGAGTAGATGAGATCCAAAGAAAGAGAATGTAATGTGTTATATAGATGACAGTTTTTTATTAACGAAAAAATATAAAAATAATAATATATTTAAATTAAATTAAAATTTTAATTTAAAATGAAATTAGAAAATTCCAATTCAAATAATGCCAACCTCGAAGAAAAAACAAGAATTGTGTGTAAAGGAAGATTTCCATTTCACCTTCCCCGCCATTTCTCATCTTCCTTTTTTCGCCATTTCTAGGTAAATTTTGACTTTTCCTCCTCTGTATTGTGCCAAAGGCTCCCATCAACTATGTTTTCATGTAATAATACTTTTATATGAACATACGCCGTATACATCCTAAGCAACAAATGCTTGTCAACCAAGATGACTATAGGTCACATGAATACTATTATTGAATAATACCAAAAAAACAATTTATCAAGAATGGGATATATACTTTATGATTAAAATAATGTAGAATTATAAAATATGATAGATAGGTAGCTGTTGTTGGAATGGTTGTTTCAGCCAATTATTGTGCGGTTGCCTTAAGTCGGAGGAAATTACATGTTGAGTAATGACAATTTGAAAAAAGTTTGGAAGAGAAAATCTGAGAAAAAAAACACAAAATATTTTAATGAATTGAGCATTTTGTGACCAATAATTTAGATTAAATTTGTGGGATTCGATTAGTTAGGTGGTTGATTGGATTGAATAATTATTTTGATTGATGATTTTCAATTGAATTGTCCAAATAACTTAGCACTTATCTTGTTAAGATTGAGCATACATCATACAAGAAACACGTGGGCCAATAATATAGAAATATAAGGCAGCATTCTTTTTGGGTTTTTTTTCCCCTCTCTTTCTTAAAATATATGAAGGAGATACGAAAATAAATTAAATCTAAAACTTATCGATTATCATCAATAAGATATGTTTTTAACCATTTGATGTAATACTTTATTAATTTTTAACATAATCATATTAGAAATTCAATTTCTAATCCCATATGAAATTCTTCTTGGACATAATTAACTAATAATATTAATTAATTACTTTTGGTTTAATTCTTACACCCCCTTTGAAATACCTTAATTTCATTTGCTTCACCTAGATTTTTTGAGGTTCCATATACATTTGTCTGCCCAACTTGGTAGAGAATTCCTCATTAATATCTTTACTTCCATTTTTAATTACTTGAAGAATCCTAGATTTAATATTTTTGAACTATGATCATGCACAAAATTGCTAATCGATACTAATTAGTCTCTCAGCCACTGGAAATTTTCTTTTACTATTGAAATTTACTATTTCTTCCACTCAAAATTGAATCCTATATTCTTTTTTAAGATATTTAGGGCCTTTTTAATACCTGGATTAGGATGTAATGCACGATTGTATAATAAGAGCCAACAATCAAGTTTTCATTTTTCTTGCCGAGTTATTGTTTTTGTATTCAGTGCTTTATTGTGAAACTTTCAAGTGAAAGAATAAATATTTTAATAAATAAAAATGGTAAGTGAAAGTATAGAATTGAGGGGATAACCAGACAAGGAACAAGATGATGATTGCAAAAAAACTTAATTAGTCGTATGTGATTCATTTTTTTTTTTATATTCTTTTTATCTTAATATGGACTTTTATTTTGCTTATAATTGGTTTGGACTTTTTTTTTAAAAAAAATTATTGTGATTTATTTGTAAATCTTGTACTTTTAAATTTAATATTAGTAATAAAATATTCTTTTTTTTCAAAAAATCATTAGATTTGTTTAGGTTTAAGAAATTTTATTTTTATAATTTTAATTATTAAACTATTATTTTGAGTTATTTTTAAATTGCAGAGTCGTCAAAATATAATTTGATATCCATACTATATATATATATATATATATATATATATATATATATATATATATATTAAGGTTTCTAAAAATTTATGAGGGGCCATGGCCCGTCCTCCCCATCACGCCCCTGCCTCGATGAGACCATGTACCCATGCTAATACCATGTTATTTTATACCCTCCTCAAACTAGATGAATTAAATATTATTTATTTTCATTTCATGTAAGATGCATCAGTTACAATACTTTGCTTGATTTTGGTTACTATGGTACATTTACTTGTTCTTAACTAATCAAGAATGTTCTTAAGATTTATTTCAAATGCAATAGGCAGTATTTCAATCTACCCCAAGCATCTAGGTGTGAATGAACAATAGAGCAAGAGCCATGGATGCGTGGCCTTTAAACGGTTTTTAAAATCTATATTGACATGAGAAAGAGTAGCAAATATCGATTGAGAAGATCATTTTTGGTTAATAAATTAATATTACCAAATAATATTAAGTATTGTATCGTTTACTTTATCATAAGTTATTTATGAATATACTAAATATTATGTAATAAATTAGACAAAAATATCATAAATTCACATGGAATTAGTATTTTTTGCCAGCAATAGAATATATACTTACTGAAAAAAAAATTATAACTATATCACTATATATAGAGTAGGTTTTAAGATTTAATTCAAAATAAATCATCGATCCCTCTTTGATCAGCAAAGGATTGGTGACGAGAGGGGAAAAAATTAATTTCTGCTGCCAATCCATTGCTGATCGGAGACAGATCGACAATAGTTTTTTTTTTTTTTTTTACTGCGATTTTTTTTAAAAAAAAAATCATTAACAATCCCTCTCAAATCAAAGACATATCGACAATATTGTTTAAATTTTTTTTATAATGATGCTTTTCTTAAAACTTTTGGTGGCTGATCAGCAACTAATTGGTGCAAGAGCTTTTAAATAAAATCTCAAAAAAAAAAAAAATCGTCATTGATCAATGAGCGATCAGCCAAAGAAATTTCTAAAATTTTGAAAAAGAAAAAAAAGGGTGTTAGGCAACGGAAAGGGATCAATGATGGTTTTTATTTCTTCTATTGATTTGTGTCTAATCCATTGTTGATAGGTGGATTGCTTAGTTGAATAAAAACATCTTTTATCAAATAATTATTATGAATTATTGAAATCTTTATTAATTAGTGGAGGCTCCACTAATTATGGATTTATGTGAATTATTAGAAGATTTTTATGGATGTCCACCATTTAGTGGAGACACCACTAATTAAGATTAGTGGAAGATGATGTATGCCATGATGTAATCCACTAATTAGAGCTCTATAAATAGAGCTATTCTCTAAGCTTGTAATACACCATTATTTTGTGAAAGAAAGATTAAAGAAAATTGTGAGAGAAAAGAAAGAGAGAAATTCTTGTGCAAAATAGTTAGAGTTTTATTAGTGTGTAGTGTGAAGATTTTATTCTAACACTACCCTAATTTTATAACACGTTATCAGCACGAGTCTCTACCGGTACAAAAGCCAGAAGACTAAGCACGAGTTTCTGCCGTTACCAAAGCCAGAAGACAGGTACGCATTTATTGATCTCTATGGCTAACATCGCGAAACTCGAATTTGTCGCCCTTGATATTTCGGAAAAAATTATATGGCAAGGGTTTTTCGATGCAGAAATGCATCTAAATGCTGAAGGCCTTAGTGAAACTATTCAAGCAAATAATAGTGCATCTGCACAACACAAGGCTAAAGCTTTGATTTTTATTCGTCGTCATCTCGATGAAAATTTGAAAATGGAATATCTTACGAGAAAAGATCCATATGGCCTATGGGTAAATTTAAAAGAAAGATTTGACCACCGAAGATGGTCGTACTACCTATCGCACGGTATGAATGGTTGCACCTGAGGTTGCAAGATTTTAAAACCGTGAATGAATATAGCTCCGCAATGTATAAAATTACATCTCAATTAAAATTATGCGGAGAAAAAGTGACTGATGAAGATATGTTGGAGAAGACATTCTCCACCTTTCATGCCTCGAATATTGTCCTGCAGCAACAATATCGAGAAAAGGGGTATACAAAATTTACAGATTTAATCACTGCACTCCTCATTGCAGAGAAAAATAATGAGTTATTATTAAGAAATCATGAAGCCAAACCAACTGGCTCTACAGCACTCCCAGAAGTGAATGCTGTTGGCTCCAGCAGAAGCCATCGTTATAGTCGTGGTCGTGGCCGTGGCCGTGACCGTGGTCGTGGTTATGGTCGTAGACACGCTCGATATTTCCCTTATCACAATTATAATCAAAGCGTGAGAAATACTGGCCACTGAAGTGGAACAGAAAAGATCAAAAGGGAAAAGAAAAAGAAATTGAAGAAAAGCATGAGGATATATGTTATAGATGTGGCATGAAAGGTCATTGGTCACGAAAGCTGTCAGTACGGCTAAACATTTAGTTGAATTGTATCAAGCTTCATTGAAAAATAAAAATGTGGAAGCAAATTTTTCTCAACATCCAATAAATAATGCTGAGGATGACGATAGTGATCCTGAAGATCTTAATATCAATATTACCCATATGGATGTATCAGATTTTTTTGAACACCCAGACGGTAGGATAGACCATTTAATTGGTGATGGCAATGTCCAGAAGAACTAAAGCCTCACCCTGATATTTTTGTATTTTCATTTTTATTCTATTCTAATAATATTTACGTTTACATATATATATTTGTGTTCAGATGGCTGTTATTAATGATGATGTATGCATTATTGATAGTGGAACTACACACACCATACTAAAAAATGAGAAATATTTTTCTGATCTCAAAATGGGAGAAATAAATATTTATACGATAAACGGTAGTGCAAATGTAATTGAGGGCTCCGGAAGAGCTAGTATATTGTTGCCTAAAGGAACAACAATTATTATTGATAAGGCACTATTTTCCTCAAAATCCAGAAGAAATTTATAAGATATCCGCAGAAATGGGTATCATGTTGAAACAAATGAGGAAAATGGGATTGAGCATCTTTTTATTACTCAAATGCATTTGGGTAAAAAATTGGTATTAGAAAAACTGTCGTCTTTTTCTACTGGTCTATATTTTGTAAAAATACGTACAATTGAAATTCATCATCTAGTAAACCAGAAGTTTACTGATCCTATTACTTTTAGCATTTTGCATGACCGGTTGGGTCATCCGGGATCTACCATGATGAGAAGAATCATTGAGAATACACATGGTCATCCTTTAAAAAATAAAAGGATATTAACATCAGAAAAATTCGCATGTACTGCATGTTCCCTAGGAAAATTAATTGTTAAACCATCACCAGTAAAAGTAGGAGCTGAAAGTCCTACATTTCTCGAACGGATTCACGGAGATATTTGTGGACCTATTGATCCACCATGTGGACCGTTCAAATATTTTATGGTCTTAATTGATGCATCATCCCGATGGTTACATGTATGTTTATTATCTACTCGCAACCTGGCGTTTGCGAGATTACTTGCTCAAATAATTAAATTACGAGCACAATTTCCGGACCATCACATTAAAAATATCTGTTTGGATAATGCTGGTGAATTTTCATCACATACTTTTGATGCATATTGCATGTCAATTGGGATTAATGTTGAACATCCTATAGCTCATGTTCACACACAGAATGGTCTTGCTGAATCTTTGATTAAACGATTACAATTAATTGCTAGATCATTATTAATGAAAACAAATCTCCCAACATCTGCCTGGGGACATGCTATTCTACATGCTTTGCAACACTTGTACGTATAAGACCAGACTAGTTATCATAAATTCTCTCCTTTGCAATTGGCTTTTGGGTCGGAACCAAATATTGCTCATTTAAGAATTTTTGGGTGTCTTGTATATATTCCAATTGCACCAAACCAACGTACAAAGATGGGTCCTCAAAGAAGAAAGGGGATATACGTTGGATATGATTCTCCCTCTATTATCGGGTATGTTGAACCCCTGACGGAGATGTATTCACGAGCAAGATTTGCTGATTGTCATTTTGATGAATCATTATTCCCTAAATTAGGGGAGAACCAAAACGAGCATAAAAAGGATCTTGCTTGGACAACATCATTAAATTATCTTGATCCGCGCACAAGCGCATGTGAACTTGAAGTTCAAAAGATAATTCATTTGCAAAGCATTACAAATCAAATGCCGGACGCTTTTGTTGACTCCGGAAGAGTTACAAATCGCATATTCCGACTATAAATGCTCCTATTCGAATTGAAGTTCCAGTAGAACAAAATATTATACCTATAGTCGCTTGAGTCAAAAACACGCCGAAGCGTGGCCGACCTCTTGGTTCTAAAGATAAAAATCCTCGAAAGAAAAGAGGATTAAATGATCCGAAGATCATATTGAAGAAAAGAATGATAAAGACCAAGAGAGAACCGATGACAAAGAACCGAAGTTGATGAAAGTAACACTGAAATTTCTATCAATTATACCACTTCCGGTAGAAGTTGGAATCGGATAGAAACTGTTATTGATAATATATTTGCATACAATATATCTCTTGATGTTACACAGGATAATGATGATCCCGAACCAATATCGATTGATGAATGTCGGCATAGAAAAGATTGGCTGCAATGGAAAGATGCGATTCAATCGGAGTTAAATGCACCGGCAAAACGTGAAGTCTTCGGACTTGCAGTCCGAACACCGTAAGGTATAAAACCTGTTGGCTACAAATGGATATTTGTGCGAAAGCGCAATGAAAAGAGTGAAATCGTTCGATATAAAGCGCGATTAGTAGCCCAAGGTTTTTCACAAAAACCAGGTATTGATTATGATGAAACTTATTCTCCTGTTGTTGATGCTATTACACTCCGATATCTTATCAGTTTGGCAGTACATGAAAAGATAGATATGCGCCTATTAGATGTTGTCACTGCTTACTTGTATGAAAATTTAGAAAATGATGTTTACATGAAAATCCCCGAAGGATTTCATATGCCTGAAGCATATAAACATTATCCTCGTGAAAATTATCCATCAAGTTGCATAAATCATTATATGGCCTGAAGCAATCTGGGCGCATGTGGTTTACACGTCTTAGTGAATATTTATTGAAAGCGGGATTTAAAAATGACCAGGTATGTCCATGCGTTTTTATTAAGAAATCTGGTTCTAAATTTGTGATATTAGCTATATATGTTGATGATATTAATCTTATTGGAACTCCTGAAGAGCTCCAAAAAACAATTGATTATTTAAAAAGAGAATTCGAAATCAAGGATTTTGGTAAAACCAAATTTTGCCTTGGTTTACAAATTGAACATTTGGAGAGTGGAACATTTATTCATCAATCAACATATACAGCAAAAGTGCTAAAAATATTTTACATGGACAAAGCACATCCATTGAGTATTCCAATGATCGTCCGATCATTAAATGTGGATAAAGATCCTTTCCGACCTCAAGAAAATGATGAAGAACTCCTTGGTCCTGAAGTACCATATCTCAGTGCAATTGGTGCATTGATGTATCTTGCTAATAATACACGACCTGATATTGCTTTTGCTGTCAATTTATTAGCAAGATTTAGTTCTTCACCAACACGACGACATTGGAATGGAATTAAACAAGTCCTTCGATATCTCCAAGGTACAATTGATCTCGGATTATTTTATTCAAATAAAACCAGTCCAACATTGATAGGTTATGCGAGATGTTGGTTATTTATCCGATCCACATAAAGCACGTTCTCAAACGGGCTATCTATTTACATGTGGAAATACTGCTATATCATGGCGTTCTACGAAACAATCTATAGCAGCTACTTCTTCAAATCATGCTGAAATTATAGCCATTCATGAAGCAAGTCGAGAATGTGTATGGCTAAGATCCATGATTCATTATATCCGAGAAAGTTGTGGATTATCATCAATCAAAGGTATTCCAACTCCTCTTTATGAAGACAATGCAGCTTGCATAGCTCAATTACGAGGAGGATATATTAAAGGAGATCGGACAAAACATATTTCACCAAAATTCTTCTTTACTCATGAACTCCAGAAGAAAGGTGAAATTGATGTGCTACAAATTCGGTCATGTGATAACCTCGCGAGATATTTTCACGAAGACTTTACCGACTGCAACATTTGAAAAGTTGAGATATAAAATCGGTATGCGTCGGTTTAAAGATTTAAAGGAATCATCTCATCAGGGGGAGTAATAAATAGACATATAGAATAGTGTACTCTTTTTCCTTCACTAGATTTTTTTCCCACTGGGTTTTTATTTAGTAAGGTTTTAACGAGGCATATTCTTTATGTAATGGATGGACATCCAAGGGGGAGTATTATGAATTATTGAAATCTTTATTAATTAGTGGAGGCTCCACTAATTATGGATTTATGTGAATTATTAGAAGATTTTTATGGATGTCCACCATTTAGTGGAGACACCACTAATTAAGATTAGTGGAAGATGATGTATGCCATGATGTAATCCACTAATTAGAGCTCTATAAATAGAGCTATTCTCTAAGCTTGTAATACACCATTATTTTGTGAAAGAAAGATTAGTGAAAGAAAGATTAGAGAAAATTGTGAGAGAAAAGAAAGAGAGAAATTCTTGTGCAAAATAGTTAGAGTTTTATTAGTGTGTAGTGTGAAGATTTTATTCTAACACTACCCTAATTTTATAACAATAATAAGTTTTAAATTCAATTTATATTTTCATATATGCATGTATTTTATGTATTAAAAATTAACAATTATAAAATCTCATCAAACTTTATCAATACTCTATCAATAAAATATCAGACAATTCTTCTACTTTTTTCTTATTCTTTTTGTTCACTGTTTCACCAAAACCTCAGATCACTATTTTTTCCTATAATACTTTTGAAGGAATAGATGTTTTGTACATGTTATTCTTACACAATGACCAATTAATTTAGTTTTATCTTATGTCTCCAAAGAAACATGTTTAAGGTTATTCAATCATGTATATGACTATAAAATAAACAAGAGGAAGATAAGCTACAAATGCAAATCAATCAAGATGACTATAAGTCACATGATTACTATTATTGAATAATATAATAAAGTTTATCAAGAATTTTATGATTAAAAAAATTTAGAATTACAAAGTATGATAGAAATGTCGTTGTTGTTGGAATAGTTGTTTGGGCCAATTATTGTGTGTTTGCCTTAAGACAGGAGAAATTACACCTGTGAATTAGATGTTGAGCAATGACAATTTGGAAAAGGATTGAAAGAGAAAATATGAGAAAAACAAAAATGTTTTAATCAATTGAGAATTTTATGACCAATAATTTATATTAAATTTGTGGGATTTGATTAGTTAGTTGATTGATTGGATTGAATAACTGTTTCGACTGATGGTTTTGAGGTTGTATTAATTTCAATTGAATTGTTAGTTTAATATTGGGCATACATCATAGGGTTAATTCCAAAAACATACCTAAATTTTAGGTCAATTGTCACTTGACTATATGAACAATTATCACTTGACAATTGTCTCTTTTATAGTGTGTTTTTTGAATTAACCATAAATCATAAAAGAAACATGTGGACCAGCTATATAGAAATCTAAGGCACCTTAGCTTGTATGAGAGAGAGAGGAAACAAAAGATTTAAATTTTAAGTATTTGAATTAGTTTTTTTAGGAATGAAAAGGAAGGGAATTAGAGGGGTGGAGGGATTGGGTTTAATATAAATATTTTAATATTCTTTATATCCAAAAGTGAGTAGAAATGAAAGAAAAAGAAATCACATTTAATGAATTTTTATTAAATAATTTAAAATACGCTTAATAAATATATTATTAATTTAACATTATTACATTAAATGGGTGGACAAACATGTAAACTAAAATTTTATCCTTTCATTTCTTCTCCTTCTCTTCTTTTCTCCAAATATTATATTTTAACTCTTTCTTTTTTCCCTCTATATCTAACCAAATAATATAAATAATTAGTGTCTCATCTCCTTCTATTTTCGTTATGTCCTACTCTTCTTCTCTTTATTGAATCGATCAATCATAAAGATATAATTATTGACTTTAATAATTGTAATTAATCTAAGAGTACAATTATGTTCTTTTAGTGGAGCGGAACGTAATTAATAAATTATTTTTATTTGAAAAATAATTTATTGAAGTTTAGTCTAATTATATCTGGTCAAATTCCTTCAATGGCTCATAATTATGGGGACAATACTAAATTATAAATATTTATAATTTATTAATAAAAATTGCAAGAAACTAAAAAATCATATTTGAGGTGAAATAGGATAAGTGGAAATAGTTGTACCCAACTATACTTATCTTATTCTATCAGGCTTCATATTTGAGATAGAGTCAAATATGTAGAGAGAGTTGGAAATAACCAACTATACATATTGATTTATGACTCTATTTTCAATATACGTGGAAAATAACATTCTCTCAATTTTTGTGTGAGTACACCCTCTACAAAGAGAGAAAAATACGATTAGCAATTTTTTGGTCCTTGAATATTACACTGAAGAAGGCTTGGGGGTCTAGATTATTACCAAAAGGCCAAAAGCTTCAAGAATCGTATTGTTGAAGACGATATCTATAAATGTATGATTCATTCTCGCATATTCATAGGGTTTAATCTGGTTGACACATAAATATATCAATCCTAGAACTAACAATCGGTATCAGAGCCTCGTTTGATATGTGTTTATGTGTTAAAATTAAATCTTTTATATATATATATATATATATATATATTTAGTTGAGCAGTGTAGGAATAATGTTTTTATGTTCACGGTGAATGAATTGATTAATTATGTTCAAAATAATTTTATGGCCATAGTTTTGATTTGGTGAATATGTATAAGTATTATCGAGTTTTGTAATAAAAGGGGTAGACTACGTCTCCATGTTTCCCTTTTGAGTTTTCTTTTAAATTTAGTTATTATAAAAAAAATCGTAAATGCTACTGGAGCTTGGCAAGCAAAGAAGACGACAGAATTCCAATGCACCAAATTTGTTGAAGCAATTCGTCAACAAGACTCCCAATAGCATAGCCCAATCGGACAATATGGCCAGCAACTAACCACCAGCTTAGGCTGGCACGACCCTGGTCAGCCCGAACTTGGGCCAGATGGCAAGCTTGGGAAGCTAGGCCTGGGCATTCCCTTCTTAATTACAAAAATAAAAAAAATTAAAAAAAAAATAAGGGGGGAAGGGGGAGGGGGGGGGGGAAGATGGCTATGATGGGATTTGATCCCTTCATTGGACCACTGAAGATCTTATTATGATGACTTGCTTCAACAGATTAATATTGCAAAATATTGAAGAGTTGGCTATTTTGTTAGCCAATTAATTTTTCAATCGTATTTTTGCAATTTTATTTTTGTGTCTAGGCTAGCCATAAAATTATTTTTATTTTATAGTTTTTACTATTTAATTTTGACTGAATTATATATAATTCATGTTAACATGCCATATAGTTTGCATTAATACCGCTTTATGTACTACTTAGTTATGCATAAATAAATAAATATTTTTATTATTAAATTAAAAAAATAAATATATAATGGTTAATTTTAATTTAACTTTAGGCCTCCCCTATTAGCCCATTAGTAAAATTAACATTTGTTTCATACCATTTTAAATGGTCTCCCTATATGAAAGCTACGTAATATTGATTACTAGATTGGGTATCAAATTTTTTTTTAATTATTATTACTATTATTATTAAGTTTAATTCATTCATAATTACCCTATAGGTAATGTGATTGGATTAGAAATTTTATTTTTAAAAAAAAATTGACTATAGGAGTTACACTTAAATCAAAGACACTATAAGGACTTCCTATAAAATATCCAAATAATGTCTATGATGGCCAAAATATTAATGACACTAAAACTAATATTGCATTTAGATGCAAGATATATTAATTTTAGTAGGATGATCCAAGTCTAACTATAAGTTATATTGTTATCTCCTATAGATGTACATATTACTTTGGGATTTTAGGTTGTGGATCATAGCCTAATTATAAGTTACATTGTTATTTCCTAAAGAAGTAAATGTTACTATAGAATTTTAGGCTATCGTATTTTAACAGTAATTTTTATTACTATTTAAAATATTATCATATTGATCATGCATCATACTATAATATTTTATATTGATCATGATCATGATATGATATTAGCTCATATATTTTATTTTTTTTATTTTAGAAAATGACTTCCAACACTTTATCCCTAATTTTAACAAAGAACCAATTGGCTAGAGAAAATTTTATTAATTGGAAACAAAACCTTATAATCGTACTCACTGCTGAGAAGCTTAAATACGTGCTAACTGAACCATGTTCTACTAAGCGTACTGAACAGTCCACGTACGAACAAAATGAGACTTATGATAAGTGGTTGAATTCTGATAAGATGGCTCGCTGCTACAGTTTGGGATCTATTTCAAATGTGTTGCAGCAGAAACATGAGAACATAACAACCGCTACAGAAATCATGAGAAGCTTCCAGCAAATGTTTGAGCACAAAAGATGTCAGCCCGCCAAGCAGTAATAAGACGCATAATAAATATGCGCATGAAACCTGAAACGCCTGTGAGAGATCATATATTAGAATTGATCGCTCAATTTAATGTGGCAGAGGTCTTAGGAGTTGAAATTAAGCCTGAGACTCAGATTGATATTGTTGGAATATATGCCCTCTAGACTAGTTTATCTGATGTAATTATCGAATTTATTAATAAAAGAATTTATTCTCAAAAGTTATTTGTGAATTTACATTTTTTTTGTATACGAATTTCGTTTAGAAAGGACCTATTGTATTTAAGTAAGTGATCCATGTGAATGGTGATCTTTCACAATAAGGTATGGATCACGGGTTTCTTAATACATAAATGTTTGTTCTTAACCGATTGATGAGAATAGGAATCTCATCGTGTATAGGTTATTATGTTATGAATTCCAAATAGAAAATGATTTACTTTTAGCCAGTGAGTAGTCCACTCACATCATAGCATAAGCGTCTTTCGAACACGTAGAATAAGACCTATAATAATAGTTTCTAAAAGTACTATTTAAAAGAAACCCAGACTATTACTACTACAGTGTGGACTAATACTCTACTGTTTGAGTATGAGTTGGTGGTCTGACGAAACTAGAAGTATATACTTTGATATACTGTAGTTGAGGTTCTTTCATAGAGCCGATATATTTGTATATTGGGTATATATGACTAATTAGTTAATACAAACTTGAACAAGATAGCTTATGCGCTATATCGTCCCTTGTGACTGTTCAAATGATCTAATTATTCATTGGCCTGAGGAACATGACTTGAATATTTACTTTAGGGTAGCTCCCTTAGAAAGTAAAAATATTCTAGGAGTCGTGGATCATTGAATTAAAAGTTTAAGGATGGTATATATCTATTAGATAGGTATTAGTACACCTTTCCTCTCTAAATGTACGGCGATGAGTAGAGGGATATTTTAGTCATTACACCTGTAGGTCGAAGACTTTGCTAACGCAGCATTATCCTTGGGGTCAATATTTTCTCATGGTGATATTAGAAAATATTTAAAATATAAAATATAGCTATTTATATAGTAAGAATATTTTAATCATTTTTGTAGCCAAGACGACGTGTCTTTTGGTCCTCGGAATGGCCCTTAAGTCCTAAAAGATTTGGGTTAAGGAATTGGTCTTGATAATTATGAGTTTTATTTTATTTAAGTAGTCTAATTTATCATTGAATTAAAATAAAATAAAAGGCCCGAGAGAGAGTATATATTTTATCTAATTTAATTGGTTAATTAATTATTCAGGACACAAAGCCCAAATTAAATAATTAGAAAATTAATCTAGATATAAATTAGATAAAAGGCATAAAATTTTATATTTGACTATTTGAGCTTGTTTATTATTTATTGGGCTATTTAATGAAGCTCGGAAAATAAATAATTAAGATTTATTATTTATGGGTGTTCAAATCTAAGAATAAATAATTTTATATAGCCTAATGAATAAGACCAATGGTAAAATAAAATTAAAAAAACTAATTAATTAATTAAAAAAATAACACGGATGGATCTCGTATTTTTTTGCGTAAAGGATAACAGAAAGTATGGATACTCTCTGTTTTCACGCAGTTGGCTCATCTCTCTAGGGGAATTAGGAAAGGAAATGAAAAGGACATCATGCAATGCGCGAGAGGATTTTTTTAAATTTTTTTCAATTCACAGAAACCCAGTGAAGCATTCACAGAAGCCTTCAAAGGCTAACCAAACCCACATCTTCAAACTTTCACTAGCAATGCTACGGGCACCATTTCGGAAGATCAAAAACTTCACGTGAATGAAACTCAGTATACATTTACAAGGACGTGATCCAATAGTTTCAAACATCCTTGTACAGACATTTACATCAGTGCAAAAAGGGTCATTCAATCACATAGATAAATTTTGAATTTTGTAAGCATGCTTTCGGTTTGATGATTTTTTCCATTTTAAACCTTCAATTAGTATCAAAGCCATAGTTTGGCAAATGTAGGAAGCATACCAGGCTTAACTAAAATAAGAAAATATTTGTTTTGAATTTTTTTTGTGATCCTTCGTGTTTACTGGTATGGTAGTTTCACTTTAAACTTTGCGAGTGAAAATATAGAAACACTGTATTTTGATTGCTTTCATAGATATCTTGTAAGCCTAGTGTTTTTAAGGGTATAAACAGTTGTTTGGATGAGTTTTGATTTAAAATGGATTAAAAAAATGCATACAGTAGCCTTTGAAACGCAGAGAAAAATAGTTGGAGAAGATGGTACTATAGCAGCCAGCCGAGCCATCCCTGTGAGAGAAGCCGCTGAGCCGCAGCTCCTGCGAGGAATGGGCGGGTCGCGGGCACCCCGGCAGGTGCATTGGAACTCCATATTAAAAAAAAATTATTTTTGGTCTCATACCAGGCGAATGATTTTTAATTCAAACGAAAATTAATTCTTGGTTATTTTCTCAAATGATTTTATCTTTGACATAAAAAATATATTGGATTTTGATATTTTTGTGAATTAAAATAGAAAACCATTTTGATTGAATTTTAACAAGAAAAATTATTTTTGTCAAATTAAACTTGAGATCAAAATCTCTCAAAAGTTTTATTGGAAATTTTTGAAATTATTAAGTTTATTAAATTAAATAAAATTAATCCATGAAAAAATTTCTCAAAAAGTATAAACCTTGACATAGAAATTTTTATGAATTTACATATTTATTTTTAAGTTAAAAGAAAACTTAATTGAAATTTTCAAAAGATATTTTTCAAGAAAAATTTTTATTTTAAAATACTAAGTAGGAGAGGGGTTCCAACGCCCCCACGGCTTCCATCACAATCCTCATTAGAGATTGTGAATCCATTCGTGTCATCTTGGGAGTGAAACTGCATAGGATGGGAATACTACAAGGATCTAGAACTAATGGATGGATGTAATTAATAACCCGAGACACGTGCTATGATCGGCCAACCCACGTTGAAGGTTATAGTGCGAGGAATGTCCATAGAAAATGAGAAGAAACGGTCATCCCACGATAGAGTTATCTTCTAGATCATTACCTAGAAGGGAAATTAATTTGTGGTGGTTAATACACTTAGCTTAGAAAACTGTTAATCTTCCCAAAAAACTATGTCAATTTTTCTAAAAGTTAAATCAATCATATTAAAGATAATAGTGATATGGTTAACTATTGGATTTAATATGATGATAAAGTCACAAATTATTTTGTTTTTCACAAACTGAATTTTCTTTTATTTTTTATTTTTCAAAAATGGTTAGTGGAGGTTCTTTTAGTCCTTTGGCCGTTATTCTCCGTGAGAATAAGCTAACGGGTCCAAATTATGTGGACTAGAAAAAAAAACTTGGACATAATACTCACTGTTGAGGAGTATAAGTATGTCCTCTTTGAAACGTACCCTATTATCAGGGAGGGTTTCACCGTTGAGGAGCATGAGGCTGAGAAAGTATGGAAGAAGGACAACAAAATGGTTCGATGCTATATGTTGCCTCCATGTCTAATGTACTCCAATCTAAACACGAGCACATGGCCACTGTGTACGACATTAGCCAATCATTAGTCACGATATTCGCAGATAAGAGTCGGCCCGCAAGATAGGAGGCTCTTAGGACGATCATCAATATTAATGATGGCTGAGGGAGTATCAGTCAGAGAGTATATGATCAAGATGATTGATGCTTTCAAGGAAGTGGAAGCCTTAGGGGCTATTATTGACCCCGAGAGCTAAGTGAACATGGTTCTCGAATCTCTTTCGGGCTCTTTTACTCAATTCAAGTTAAATTATAACATGAACAAGTTAAACATGAGTTTAACTGAGTTAATGAAAGAGCTTCAGGTGGCAAAGAAGGTCACGAAGCCACAGTTCAAGGCTATGATTGTTAGAACTTTTTCTTTCAGAATTGGGCCCAAGCCCAGGAAGTTCAAGAAGAATAAGGGAAACACTATGGCCCAGCCCAAGAACCAGCCCAATAAGCCCAAAGGCAAATGCTTAAAATGCAGGTAGAAGAGACACTGAAAAAAGGAGTGTTCAGAACTTCAGGTCAAGAAAAATCCTACAGGTATTGTTTTCTATCTAGAGTCAATTTCAATAGTTGGATCAACTTCCACTTGGATTGTTGATTCTGGTGTCACTGATAACTCTTTACAGGGGTTTAAGAAGATAAGAAGACTCTAGAAAGGCGAGCATGGACTACGAGTAGGAAATAGAGCACGAGTATGGGCTCTTGCAGTGGGAGAGTTGGATCTTATTTTTTATTGTAATAAAGTAGTTATATTAAAGGATATTTTATATGTTCCCGATTTTAAAGAGAATTTGATTTCAGTTACAAAACTAATAAATCATAGATATTCTGTTTCTTTTCATTCTAGTATTACTATCAGTAGAAATGGAAAAGTTTTATGTACAGGGCACATATATAGAAACTTATTTTTTTAAAATTCTACAAATAATTAAATAAATAACGCTCAATCTGAACCTTTAAGTAAGAAGAAAAAGACCAATATCAATGACTCATATTTTTGGCATCTAAGGTTGGGTCATATTAATTCAACCAGGATTCAGAGGTTAATCTATAATGGGCCCTTGGGCTCATTGAGATTGGAAAGTTAGCTTCAATGTGAATCCTGCCTTATGAGAAAAATGACCAAAAGGTTATTCACCCAAAAGGCTAATAGAGCCAAAGAGATATTAGGCCTTATTCATACTGATGTGTGTGGTCTTTTGTCTACACAAGTTAGAGGGAGTTTTGAGGACTTTATCACTTTCACGGATGATTATACAAGGTTTAGCTATGTCTATCTGATTAGGTGCAAGTCTGACTCTTTTGACAAGTTCAAAAAAGTTTAAGACTGAAGTGGAGCATCAAATCGGTAAACTGATCAAAATCTTACGATCGAATTGTGGTGGAGAGTACCTCCTCGATAAGTTCAAGGAATACGTGGTATATCATGAGATAGTATCACAACTCTCTGCGCTAAATACACCTCAATAGAATGGAGTAGCTGAGAGAAGGAACAAGACATTAATGGAAATGGTCCGAAGCATGATGTCGCATGCTATTCTTTCGGTCTCTTTTTAAGGATATGCCTTGAAAATAGTGGTATACATTCTGAACTTAGTATCTTCCAAGTCAGTACCTAGAACACCCTATGAGATGTGGATTAGGCGTAAGCTAAGTCTAAATCATCTTCGGATATGAGGCTGTCCAGCTTATGTACTAATCAAGGGAGACAAGTTAGAACCAATATCAGAATTATGCTACTTTGTTAGGTATCCAAAAGAGACAAAATGAGGTTACTTTTATCATCCCAAAGGAACAGAAAGTACTGGTAAGTACTAATACTAGATACTTAGAGGATAATTAAAGTACTTCCATTAAAGATTCAACAAGGTTAGAACTCGAATAGAAGTTATCTTCGGAATCAACTTCTTCAGACCCAATTATGGAACAAGAAGAGGCACAGCCTCGAGAACCTGTACAAACGGAACTTCGTCATAGTGTGAGAGTATCTAGAGTTCCAGAAAAATGGATAGGAGAGGCTTTTGAGCTGGTCTCTGATCATCAGGAACAAGATCCCACTAGATACGATGAGGCTATTGCTGATGTCGATGCAGATCTATGGCATGAAGTAATGAAAGCCGAGATTGAATCTATGTACTTCAATCAGGTTTGGGATCTTGTAACTTCACTTGAAGGGATAAAACCCATTGGGTGTAAGTGGTTATACAAGAGGAAGAGGGGAGCAGATAGGAAAGTGGAAACTTTCAAAGTTAGACTTATGACGAAAGGATATACTCAGAAAGAGAGAATCGATTATGATGAAATCTTTTCCCCGGTAACCATGCTTAAGTCCATCCGTATCCTTTTTGCCATTGTATGTCATTTTGACTATGAGATATAACAAATGGATGTCAAGATAGCATTTCATAATGGCTATCTTGACGAAAACATCAATATATCCCAACCGGAAGGTTTTATTGCTAAAGGTCAGGAACATATGGTCTGCAAGTTTAAGAAATCCATTTATAGACTTAAGCAGGCATCTAGAATATGGAACATTCGTTTTGATGAAACTATAAAATTTTACCGTTTCATTCAAAACGAGGATGAACAATGCGTGTACAGAAAATTGGAAATCTCATGCAAAGAAGTTCTAATCCTTTGTAGACATGGGTTGGCTTTTTGTTCTATGGACTATCCTAAGTCTCGGGAGGAAAAAGACAGAATGAGTAGGATTTCCTACGCTTCGACTATGGGAAATCTCATGTACACCATGCTGTGTACTATGCCAGATATCTGTTTTGCCGTAAGTTTAGTTAGTAGATATCAGTCAAACCCTAGGGAGGTTTATTGGGTTAAGGAATTAGTCTTGATAATTATGGGTTTTATTTTATTTAAGTAGTCTAATTTATTATTGGATTAGAACAAAATAAAAGGCTCGAGAAAGAGTATATATTTTATCTAACTTAATTGGTTAATTAACTATTTAGGACCCAAGACCCAAATTGAATAATTATAAAATCAATCTAGATATAAACTAGATAAAAGGCATGAAATTTTATATTGGTCTATTTGGGTTTATTAATTATTTATTGGGCTATTTAATAAAGTTCAAAAAAATAAATAATTAAGATTTATTATTTATGGGTGTTCAAGCCCAATGAATAAATAATTTTATCTGGCCCAATGAATAAGAGTAAGGGTAAAATAAAATTTAAAAAAAAATTAATTAATTAATTAAAATTAAGAAAAACAACACGGGATGAATCCCTGTTGTTTTGCGTCAAAAAACATGGATACTTTTTATTTTCACGCAGTTGACTCCTCTCTCTCGGGAAATTAGGAAAGGAAATGAAAAGGACATCATGCAATGCGTGAGAGGATTTTTTTTTCAATTTTTTTCAATTCACAAAAACCCAGTGAAGCATTCACATAAGCCTTCAAAGCTAACCAGACCTACATCTTCAAGCTTTTACCAGTAGTGCTACGGGCACTATTTCGAAAGATCAAAGGTTTCGCGTGAATGAGACGCAATCGACGTTATAATGACGTGATCCAATAATTTTAAACATCCTTGTACAAACATCTACGTTAGTGCAAAAAGGGTCATTCAATCACAGAGATAAATTTTTTGTTTTGTAAGCATGTTTTCGGTTTGATGATTTTTGCCATTTTAAACCTTCAGATATGGCTCTAGAAACTCTCCCAAAGATATTCTCACAGTTTAAAGTTAATTATAACATGAACAAGATGGAGATGTCTCTTACAGAATTAATGAAGGAGTTTGAGAGCGGCGAAACTACCATAAAAGTAGAAAGTGGCAACGCTCTTGTTCTAACTCACGCTAGATCTTCCTCTTCCAAGCCTAAGGGCAAATGACGAAATAAGAGGGAAAAAATAATAATAAAGGGCCTAAGCACAGGTTAAAAAAATTAAAATGAATGAAAAGCCTAAAGGCAAATATTTTCACTGCAAGCAAAAAGGACATTAGAAGACACAGTGCCCAAATTATTTAGCTAAACGCAAGTAAAGTACTAGTAGTTATCCTACATTGAAACTTGTTTAGTAGTTAATTTTACAAATTCTTGGATAGTAGATTCTGGAGTCACTAATTATGTTTGCAATTTATTGTAGGAGTTCTAAGTAACCAGACATCTTAATGAATGAGAGCATACTCTAAGGGTCAGCAGAAGATTAGTGATATCTGCAAGAGCTGTTGGAGATATTTATCGTTATTTTGATAATAAACATTTGGTTTTAAAAGATTGTTATTATCTTTCTGACATTTATCAAAATTTGATTTCAATTTCTTTGTTATTCAAATAAAAATATTCTGTTAAATTTTATAAATTTTCAATAGAAATATTTTTTAATAACTCTTTGATATGTCGTGAATATTTAAATAATGATTTATATTTTGAAACCTACCAACAATTCATTATATCATACTAAATCTAACAAACGCATTAAGTTATCTCTCACTAATGAGACTTTTTTGTGGCATCTTAGATTTAGTCATATTAATTTAAATAGGATTCAAAGACTTGTAAAAGAAGATCCTTTAAGTGACTTAAAAGTGGAACCTTTTCAAATTTACGAATCTTGTTTGAAAGGTAAAATAATGACCAAAAGATCATTTCCTTCCAAAAGAAATAAAGTCAAGGAAGTCTTAAAATTAGTGCACTCTGACGTATGTAGACTAATTAGTGTCCAAGTTGGAGGTGGGTATGAGTATTTCATTACTTTTACAAATGATTACTCAAGATATGGATATGTTTATCTAATGACTGATAAGTCTGATGCCTTAGAAAGATTCAATGAATTTAAGACCGAGGCTGAGAAGCAGTTAGGAAAGAATATTAAGACACTTCAATTAGATCGAAGTGGAGAATATCTATCCTATAACTTTATATCTTACTTGTTAGAAAATGAGATTTTATCCCAACTAAGTGTACCTGGCACTCCTCAACAAAATGGAGTTGCAGAAATGAGAAACAAGATCTTATTAGACATGGTCAGAACAATGATAGGCTTCTCTATACTCAGTACATCATTTTGAAGATATGCTATACAAACTGCGATATATGTATTGAATATGGTTCTATCCAAGTCTATCTCTAAGACTCCATTGGAATTGTGGAATGGGCGGAAGCCTAATTTGACACATATCCATATTTAAGATTGTCCTGCATATGTGCTAAAGGAAAAGATTAATAAAATAGAATCAAGATCAAATTTATGTTTGTTTGTTGGGTATCCAAAAGGAATAAGGGGATACTACTTCTATAGTCCTCAAGATAAGAAAATATTTGTAAATACAAATGCAATTTTTTTAAAGGACAAGTACATAGAAGAACATAGATCCAAGAGTAGGAATATTTTGAAAGAAACCAATAAAGATAATCCCAAGCAAATGGTTACAGAAACTCATACTCAAGATTCACGTGGTGGATTCATATATATGCCACTTAACATGTCAGATTCCAGTGAGAAAGAAATAGATGTTACGCATTCTATACTCACTGGCTCTTCAGCACATAAAGTGGAAGAACCTCCTACCCCTATTCAACTTCTTGTCGTTGAAGAATTAGCAGATCTGGTTCTAGTCAATGAGGAAGAAGAAAGTCCAATCATCCAAGAACCTCTACAGTTTAGACGTGGTGGGAGAGTCATTCGACGTCCCTCTAAATACTTACTCTATGGAGAGGCTTTTCAAGCAATCTCTTTTGAGGAAAAAGAGGATCATCCTACTACGTATAAAAAAGCTATAGAGGATATAGACGCGAACCATTGAAAGAGTGCAATGGAATCTAAATGAATCCCATGTACACTAACTCTATTTGGAAACTTGTGGACTTACCTAATGGGGTAAAACCTATTAGGTGTAAATGGGTCTACAAAAGAAAGAGAGGAGTAGAAAGAAAAGTGAAAACTTTTAAAGTTAGATTGGTTGCTAAGGGTTATATCCAACGAAAAGGTATTGATTATGAGGAAACCTTCTTGCCTGTGGCCATGCTAAAGTCTATAAGAATCCTCTTATTTATTACAACTCACTTCGACTATGAAGCATGACAAATGGACGTTAAGACACCATTCCTTAACGAAAATCTTGACGAATGTATCTATATGGTACAATTAAATGGTTTTATCCAAGAATGTCAAGAACACAAAGTCTACAAATTGAATAGGTCCATTTATGGGCTTAAACAAGCATCTAGATTTTGGAATATCAGGTTTGATCAAACCATTAAACCTTATGGTTTTAGTCAGCATCCTGATGAACCTTGTCTCTATAAGAGAATTATAAATGGTAAGGTGATTTTTGTTATACTGTATATTGATGACATCCTTCTTATTAGAAATGATGTAGGGACATTAACATTGGTGAAAAACTAATTGGGTAAACAATTTGATATGAAGGACTTGGGAGAAGCAAGATATGTTCTGGACACTCAGATCTTTCGGGATAGAAAGAATAGACAGATAACTTTATCCCAAGTTTCATATATTGGCAAAATACTTGCGAGATGTTCAATGCAAAATTCCAAGAAATGTCAATTGCCTTTAAGACATGGAATCCAATTATCTCAGAAATATAGTCCTAAAACTCCTAATAAAGTTGAGTACATAAAACGAGTTCTTTATGCATCAGTTGTAAGAAGCCTCATGTATGCTATACTTTGTACTACTCATCCAGACATTTGTCATGCTGTTGGAATGGTTAATAAATATCAGTCAAACCCAGGACCGGAACACTGAATAGCAGTGAAGCATATATTCAAGATCTCTATCAGAACTTGAGGATATATACTAGTTTACTCAGCTCCAGAATTAGTACCTATAGGTTACACTAATTCTGATTTTTAAGGTGATAGAGATCTTCACAAGTCCAATTCAGGTTTTGTTTTCACCTTAGGTGGTGGTGCAGTCATGTTGAGAAGTATCAGACAATCTTGTATTGCCGACTCTACAATGGAAGCTGAATATGTGGTCACTTGTGGGGTAGCTAAAGAAGCAATATGGTTAAAGAAGTTCTTGATAGAACTTGAAGTGGTTCCTTCTACATCTCAAGTCATTAGTTTGTATTGTGACAACAGTGGTGCAATGGCAAATGTAAAAGAACCATGCAGCCATCAGCTTGGTAAACATATTGAACATATATACCACCTATTCAGGGAGATTGTTTAACGCGGAGATGTAGAAGTATGCAAGATTTCTTCTACTGAAAATCTTGCTAATTCTTTTACTAAAAGTTTGCCTGTGGCTATTTTTGGAAGTCATATAGAAAGTATAAGTGTTTTTGACATATTCCATTTACTTTAGGACAAGTGGGAGAATTTTGTTAGATATGCCCATCAAATAAATACAATATTTGTATTTTAAAATTAAATAAAGTATGATTTCATATATTTATATGTATGAACCTATTTTATCCACAAATTATTTAGATATTATAAATTAAGTATTTATTTGTTAAACACAGAAAGACTTGATTTATAATTTAATTCAAAATAAATTATTCACGATTTAAAATAAATTTTGGGCAATTTATTTTGGTGAGATCGTTTTAATTTTATTGAAGTCTGTCTTTGACTTTGCTAATAAAATTAAGGACATATTTTTGATATATTGGATGAATTATCAATGTTTATTTGTGGAATAGATCATACAAATAAAATATTAAAAGATTTTCGTACATAATATCTCAATCCTGAGCAAACAATTATTTATATTTACTAACTTGAAGTTCCTTGAATTACCAAAAAGTGAGATTAACTCAATAATCAATATTTCGGTATCTTAGAAATTAAAGTGAAATAAATATGAAATAATTATTATGCACTATGGAATCCATCACCTTTAATAGGTAAGATTATTTCCTCATGAGTTTTTCTAAGGGACAGTTAAATCTGAGTTTAGTAATTCAATAATGTCTATTGAATTCAATTTGTAAGTATGATGTGATCATATAGTACTGTCAAATTAAAGATGAGAATTGAGGATTTGAATGAGGGGTCCTGTGGTAATACTGCCTCATTCAAAGTATTATATTGATCGACGAGGGTAATTTGTTGGATCGATCAATCATAAGGATATAATTATTGGCTCCAATAATTTCAATTAGTCTAAGAGTGCAATTACATTCTTTTAGTAGAGTGGAACGTAATTAATAAATTATTTTTTATTGACAAAATAATTTATTGGAGTTTAATCTAATTGTATCCGATCAGGTTCCTTCAGTAGCTCCTAATTATGGGACAATAATAAATTATAATATTTATAATTTATTAATAAAAATTACAGGAAACTAAAAAATCGCATTTTAGGTGGAGTAGCATAAGTGGAGATAGTTGTACCCAACTATACTTATCTTATTCTATCAGGCTTCGTATTTGAGATAGAGTTAAATATGTAGAGAGAGTTGGAAATAACCAACTATACATATTGATTTATGACTTTATTTTTTTAATATACGTGAAAAATAACGTTTTCTTAGTTTTTGTGTAAGTTCATCCTCTGCAAAGAGAGAAAAATATTATTAGTAATTTTCTTGTTCCAGGAGATTACACTGAAGAAGGCTTGGGGGTCTGGAGCATTACCAGAAGGTCAAAAATTTCAAGAATTATACTGTTGAAGACGATATTTACAAAAATATGATTCATTCTCACATATTTATAAGATTTAATCTGATAAACACATAAATATACCGATTCTATAACTAACACTCTTCTCATTTCCTTTCCTTCAATCTAAACAGCTCCTACTTTTTCCCCTCTCATGATATATGAAGCATGTAGGAAATCAAATCTAAGATCTATAGGCTATCATCAGTAAGATATGTTTTTAACCAATTGAACAATTACATTTTTTTTTTTTTTTTTGAATTTTAACTTCTTAAACTACTATGACTGATTCACATTATTTTTGAGTTATTAATTTACCTTTTGTTATGAGAAACATTTTTCTAACTCCAGAGACTCCCTTGGGAATTATATTTTAACACATTTGTAAAATCATGGTTTTTCTTTGACCAAGTTTAATAAAATTTTCAACTATATACTCATAGTGTTTTAAGAAAATAAATTGAAGTGAGAAAATTTAATCAGACTTGAAAAATGTGAGAAGGTTTCCTCGTTGAGAAATAAGGAAAAAAGAAGTATTATGTTGATATGAACTGCTCTTCGATTATTATTACAAGGAAGATTTTTTATATTATAAATTAAATTTTTAATAAAGACTAAGTTTAGAGTCAAATAGAGATAAAGAAGAAGTAGAGCGAGAGTGAAGCTCATACACACTTCTTTGAAGCTTCTTTTTCTTTCTTTCCAATTAAAATGAGAGAAAAAATGCAATCAATATAGCAACCAGCAACCTTCTTGCACATGATTTAAGAATTTTATCGTATTATAAATTGTTCGATTTTAGTCATAATCATTATTTTATAAAAGGTGAGCTTGTAATCTAACTATAGTAAAATACTAGAACTCTCTACATGGGTACTTGGTTTCACAAATTATTTTCACGAGTACATTAAAATGGTGCAATTAGGAGGGTATCCAAATTATTTGTATTTTATGTCATTTCTTGTTTTCTATGTGCACTTAAGATAAGGATTTGATGAAACAGAGAGAACTAATCTTTTTTTTTTTTTTCTTTTTCATAAGCTAAATGATAATTCATTTTGTTAGAATTTTATAATTATGCTCCCTAATACATAACAAAAAATTATTATCATGAAGAATTTTTTTTAAAAAATGGAAATTCAGCCTTTTTTTCAAACTACCTAATTCTCTCATTTTTGTTAAAAAGCAAAATGTCAATTGACAAAAACTATCAAGTGCAATTATACCAATACAAATGCACCAAATCAGAACTCCGAAGTAAATTAACAAGCATCACCATAAGACCTCAATGACAAAAGCAATGTGTCATTGATGATATCAAGATTAGATTATTCAAATACAAAGCCAGACAATCACATTATTAAATGATATTAAAAAGATAGATATTTTTACGAAATAATTTAATTCAGCTAAAATGCATGTCCTATGCTGTCATGAATTAATAGATTATTTTCTTTACAAAAAATAATTGCTTGCATTTGCTAATATTTAATTTTCTCAGATTATTTAAGCTTCAAGATCACCAAAAAAAGTCACATATTTATTTGAGAGTTTCTAACTCTTTACAATTCTGCAAAACAAGAAATCTCCTTGAAAAGATTTATCAAACTTTGATTTATTTGTTTTACAAGTAGAAGAAAAAATTTGTGTCTATAATTTCTGCAATTTCAAAAAGTAGTTAATCTTCTAATTCAAATTCAAAATCATTCATCACCACCATGATTCTCCTTGATACAAGGCAGTGATGGCTCCCACTGAACTACATTTCGGGCTTTCCTCTTTCCTGTATAGGTCCGACGATTCCAGACACTTTCTGCTGAATTTATACTGTGATCTGATGAAACAGAACCAGAATCTTGCTTACTATCGATGCCGAAGAACCGAACACGATGATTACGAACCTTAGCTTTGTTCTTGGACTTGATCATAATGCCGGACTTTTTAGCATTCTTAGAAGTGATAGAAACCTCATCTTTCTGCTGAGAAGAGTCCATTTCAGCTGAAGAAGCATCAACGGAGTTAAAGAATAGTGCAGAGTTTATCCCGCTCGGTTTCTTGATTCTCCGTTTGAGCTTTTTCACCGTCTTACATGGGACAATGAAGTACTTTTGGCCAGGAATAAGCATCTCCTCTGGTCGGACCACCGCATCCCATGGTCGTCGGAAAAAATCAGGCCTAGTTAGGGTGAAAGAAGGGTACTTTTCGATTATCCGGGCAGCAGGAACCGCCATGTAATACTGCTCAACAATCCCACCAGCGTGGATGATTCTCAAGGCTGATGATCTCTTCTCCTTTAATGGTGTGGGGGTGAATTTTGGTCTTCCGTGAAAGGGGGTCTTAGGCTTTGTAGCAGCATGGATGATTTGTAGCAGCATCTTATTGTTTGCAGTGTCAATTTTTCCTTGATCTTTGCTGTGACTTAGATTGGAAGTTGAATACAATGATGAAATCCTCTTTATAGAATTTTCGAGTTCGATGAGCACGAGAGCCGGCAATTTACTCTTTTTACGTTGTATTCTTTTGGTAATTGCCGACTATGGGGGAGGGATTATTCCTTGAGGATGGTCCCTTAGTCACCCTTGGTTTTGCTGCCTTTAAGGCGTTTAGATATACAGCAAACTCCATCTAAGAGGACGGGGAGGTTGCGAAAGGTTAAGATGGTTTCGAGTTCCACTTCTTTGAGATAAATAACCAAGAAGTTGTCGAAACCTTGAAAATTTTTGAGTTATTGTTAAATTCCCTTGTCAATAAGTTTTTGTAAAAACCTAAGGTTTACTTACCTTTTACTGCACCCATTTACATGCCAATGTTCCTAGGTATTGGGTTTTTTTCGTTTGTTTATATATATATTAAAGAAATAAGAATGAAAATATAAATCTATACAAAAAACTATCGTATTTTTTATTATTTGAAGTATAATCTTATTCACTACTTATTACATATATATAAGAAACGCAAGTGATTTTTAACACTGAACTATTTAACACATTTTCATCTAACGTTTATGGTACAATATTCTATGGATGCGGATGTAAACCAAGCCAAATATGGCGGTATTAAAACTTCCTCCAAAAGAACAATGTATAGTAGTACTAACTAATAGCATACCATAATAATTATTTTGCCCAAAGTTAACGTATATCATTAACTTACACTAAAATCCGTCAATAGTACACAAAGTCCGGCTTTAGTACGGTCGGCACCAAACCTCCATCAAAGGTAGCCTTCGTTGGACACGGGCAATTATGAAATCCACAAGGATCTTGGATTTCGTTCAAACTAGCCAGCCATAAATTCAATTACAAACCTACATTCAAGGTAACCATCGATTCAACTCCAATCATTTATAACCAAACCCTAGATTATCTGAAATGGAGTAATGCCCACAATAATGTCAACAGCACCAGTGAAATTATGCAGAAATGAAATAGATGAAGGCCTAAAGCACCACTACAGGCATCCTGCTACCCTCCACTTTATAAGCACGTATAAAAGCCAGTTACCGTTACTGGGTGAGGATTTTTTTACACCTTTCAGAGGCTAAAAATTAATCTATTAATAAATTTTAATTGAATGCTGAATTCCTTTATACCAACACCAATTACAACAGTTCTGATACATCCTTGCTATCAAAATTTACTTTACAAGAGCGCAGAAACCTCATACTACCTACAAGTCCCTAACCGGAAGGACGGAGAAGGAAGAATGGAGAAAGAAAAGCGATATTACCTTTTTTTTTTTCTTTTTTTTTTTTTTTTTTTACTCTCAGAGGTCACTCTAGTAAAATGGACTTGCAATTGCTAAGGCAGAATGGTGGAAAACACATACCAGAAACTATAACAAAGACAACCTGCAAATTACCTGCCTAACTTAAGGGGTCACTATCAATTACATGAGCAGCCACCTTCTGCATCCTCGGTCTCAGCAATCAAGACATACCAACCATCAAACCATTTCTTCCGGTTTCCTTTGAGACATTTTAACCTCTGACCATCCATAATCTTGAGGATGCTTGTTGGAAATTCAAAAAAAAATCCCAAAGACAGGGAATTGCACTTGCTGCTCTGTTGTCTACAGCAGAGAGTGTTTTCCTTCTTCAGAAGTTACTAGGCCAGTTAATTTGGGAATGTTGGGGCTGTTGGTAGACACTTGCCGTAGGTCCTCCCATATCAACAGGACCAGCCATGGCCTGAGACTGTTGCAATAGTGGGTGAACTGTTGTAGCATTAACTGGTTGTGCAGGGTGATAGACACCAGCAAACGTTCCATGGCCAGGTTGTGCAGGGGTGAAAGCCATTTGTCCCTGAGGAAGATTGTAAAAGGAACTAGCCTGCAAGCTAGACATATCTCGACCAGATGGTGCAATCCATACACCTGAACCTTCACTCTGAAAAACAACATCCAAAAGCTACATAAACATACAGCGTTCTTCAGCAGTGGATATGTAAGTGTATCCAACAGAAAAATATTCTCAAATGAAAGCAGAAATATATACGTATATGCATATGTCAGTCCCCAGGACACAACTTAAACAAAACAAATAGTCAGAAACTAATTATGTTTTGGCTCGTTTGCACTGTGCCGATCAAAAAGCAGACCAATGCTCATGCAGTAACTCACTGGAAACAAATAAACTCTTGAGCATGACTTGGGACCTTAATCCATTTGTGTAAACTCTGACCAAATTATCTACACTGTTAGCTGAGGTGCAATTTATGTGTGTGAAACCAAGGTAAACCTAAATAACCACTTTAGTTGCAAAGTCTAGTTGAATATTTAATGTTTAAGCACTCAATATTAGTGTTGTAGCAAAAAGTCAAAAACTATATATCAATAAATGAATTAAAAAAGATAAAATTAAGGGTCCTTATCAGAACAACCATCCACTTAAATCCCATCAATATCACTTTATAAGACCATGTTAAGATAGGAGAAGGACAGAACTTTTCACATATTAAAAATTGATAATATGTTTACATCATAACCTGCTTGCAGTTCAAGTAGATGGTATATATGAATATGCCTGAGTTAAACTGCTCTAGCAACAAAACCTAAATCAAAAAAATAGATTAGAAGATTGTTATTTACATTCCACAAATTGAACTAGGCACCCATATGCAAGAGACATTATTGGAGTCTAACATCCAACTCTGAGGCCACTTAGCAATTCCCTTTAGATTTCTTACGCCATTTGTTCCATCACACTAAGTATAAAACCAGCCACAATCCCTCAACCAAATTAAAATCAAGCTCAAGAATCCTGCTTTAGCAACACATAAAAGTTTCAATAGGCTTCAGCATTTTAGCATGCAACAAAGTACTCCACAGAGATGCAACTGTAACATTCTTCGAATAAATCTATCTCCTGCAAAAGCAACACAAGATCCCATCATGCACCCTCAATCACCAATTTGCTAGTACGCGTTCACTCATAGACACTAAATTTGAGTAATAAACTTCTGAATAATTTGTCATATTTTATCAATTTTCTTACTCTTCCTGAACATTACCAGATGAAATCACAGCATAATGATTCATGGCAAACAATTCAGTCAGACTTTGACCTTAGTACCAAAGTATATTCTAGATTTGCAGCATGTGGTAGTGAAAATTCCTTATTATGTAGCAGAAATGTATTCAAACTGATTGCACAGATTAAAGAATACACCAACCTGTTGGCCGCTTGCATATGCATTACTTTCTTTGAAATGAGATGCAGCAAGATCCTCATTGGAAGTTGAGTTTCCTGCTGCTGTTGCCAAGGAGCCATATGGCCCATAGCTTCCAGGCACTCCAACATGACTTGAGTTATTTGTGTGTGTTCCAGGCTTGTATTGTGGAAGAGAATATTTGGCAGCTGCTGCAGGTGGAGTTTGATATACACTACCACCTTGAGGTTGCTGAGGGAATGCACCATTGCTCAAGAATTGGTGGATTGTCGGTGGTGGAACGTAAAATGGAGAGAAATAGTGACTATACGGAATGTAGTTCGGCGGATAATGGGTAAGATGCAGACCAGTTGGCGGCCGAAAGACAGAGAGAGGTTGCTGAGTTACAGCCATTGAGCTTTGCAAAACTCCAGTAGCTTGATTTACAAGTGGCGTAGGAGCAGCAGTAGACAAAACCAATGGGCTGCCCTGGAGTTCGAAATGATATGCATGAGCAAGTATCCAGAAACCCCTGATTCTATCATATCATTCTACATGCAAAATTGAAGACAGGAAAATAGTCCTGGCATGTAACCTTCCCCAAAATACCCTTCATGAAGAGCCTTTTATCTTGTACAGCCCAATTTAAAGTCCTAAGAAACATCTTAGTTGCCCACCGACATACCAAACACCTTCATCATTTGGTATAGATGTACAAATTCTTAATTTCATCAACTAATTGAACATAATCTGTATCATAATTAGGAAACAAGTGGTAATTGGATTTTTTTTTTTTTTTAACTTTCCCTAGATCCTATGCCCATGGCATCAATCACAAATAGAGATGTAGAATTATCTTATATCTTATCAGTATGAGAAATTAAAAGTAAAATCAGATCAATACACACAGAAGATAAAATATGGTCCCCTCTTTTTTTTTTTTTTTTTGGTGGTGGTGTTAATGATATACGTTTCTTCATTCCCATGCCCCATCATCTATGAGACATACTTCTTTCCTATTCAAGTTGGTATATTACGCCTCCCTAACTTTTATTTTTAATTTTTAAAGATGGGCACAATAACAGTAACCCCGCTGGGACATATGCTCAACCTTTGTGATTTAATCCTAAATGAGCATTAATTAATTGACATTATGCCAGACATTCTGCCAAAACCACTATCAAGACATTCTTAAAACCATAGACCACATTAAGAAAACATCCTTAACTATTCCTCATAGTAGCATCAATTAATAACATCATTATCATTTTGCATAAGCTTTCCCAAGCAACGTTAAGCATGAAAGAAGAAATATGAAGATGTTGAGATGTGGAAAAGTCAATAGGAAATGAAAAATGAAATTTACAAAATCCTAAACTTCCATTTAAGTATAACTTACAATAATACACTGGAAAACCAATTCAGTATGTAATATGTGCCTGTGTATTATCTGATCAACATCTACCAATAATATTTATAGCAAATGTCACAATCAACCACATGCAAAACAGCCTAGTAAGAGGTATAGCCCTTGGTACATCTAAACTATCATGTATCAGCACAATCAGAAGTTTACCAAACTAAAAATTTAGCCTTTGCTCAGTAGCTAGCCAACAGGGGAGATGGTTGTGGCAACCTGATCTCTCCCCCCAATGTTCATGAATATTTAACAGGAATAGTGTGATTTTCCATAAGCAGTGTTGAAACTTTAATTTTACCACAGTTCAAAATTTTACAATGTCTTCACTTGCTGCACAAGACAATTAAACAAATTACATGAAAGTTTTATGACCCCTTATCCAAGTTCAGAAATTTTTAATAGTCAGATTTTCTGCGTGTAATTAGTTATCATATTCTACAAGCTTTTATTATATAAATTTATTTTCTAACATTAAAAAGAGGTTTATGTTAGTGTTGCTGATATTTTGACTAGAATCTGTCAAGTTCGAGGCTCCAAATGACACATTTATATTTTAGAAAACAAACAATTTGATTATCCAATACCTGAACAACTCATAGTTATGTTGCAAATTTACATTTTAAAGAATCTTGTTGCAGCCCTGCTAGCTCAAAGAACGGGATACAACACTGCTTCATCTAGTCACAACATGTTGCACATGTAAGAGCACCTTTCACAAACAGAACAAAACTAATAGCACACACTCAATCCCCAACCCCCCACCACCACACCCAAGAGAGAGAGAACCAAGCTTACAAAAATTAATTGTAAAAGACGAAATTAATTGTTAACAGATGAAAAACATTAAAACCCAAGGCCAAAAAGAAAAAAGAAAGGGAAACACAGAAGGAACTAGCAAGTCATTAAGGATTAATTCATCCATACTTCCTGAGCAGATTGCGAAGTCTGAGGAGATACCACCGCAAGATTTCCATTGTACTTGGTTGAAGCCCCAGCAGAATGGAAAGGTGAAATACGGCCGTCACCATCTGCACCCGATCGATAGAATTGTGCATAGTAGTTTGCTGGGTCGAATGGTTGTTGAACCTGTAAGCAGAAGTATAAAATAATTCTCCAGTTAATGATGAAGAAAATCAAAATTTGAGAAAAGTTGATATTTACATTTTTAAATAAATAACAACATGAAAATATTCGTTAATACCAAAATCTAGGAAGCACACACCCCGTGAAAAGGTTGAAATGAATGTCCAAATGACCTAGTGAACTTGAAATTAGAACCATAGCAATTTCATTCTAATTTTGAAACATCAACTCTGCCCTAACCAGCACAAACAACCTGTAAAACTCGGGAATTTAAAAGAAACATATTAAGCATATAGAAAAGAAAACTTACAACAAAAGTTGGAAGACGAGAAACATCACGAACTTGAGCCTCAGAGCCTTCAAAAGGTGCAAGTTGGTTTCCAATTATTGGTGGCATAAAGCCAAAACTGTAGTTTGGAGAGGTATGAGCAACAGAATATTGATTGCCTCCAGGTGCAGTCTCTTGCTTGTGTTCATTATACTCTGCAACAGTAGAGGATGAGACACCACCTTCATTGGACGATAAATTCTCCTGAACATATGGTGTTGATTGGTTATTATCTGAATAATCCATTTCTTCAGTTGCAAATGCGTTTTGATTTCTGAGACATGTGAACAAAGGAAAATAGTTAGTTACACAATAAAGAAAGGTGTAACAAATGTAAGTTTTTTATGGCGTAATTTAACTTCCTATGCCAAATCCAAACAAAAAATCCCATGCTACCGCCTAAAGAAATGCAAGACTACATAGCTCATATGATGAACCACAACATCTCAGTTCAGAAAAAAGGGAAAATACTCCCTCCAACCATATTTGAATGTTCTATTTTGATGTGACACAAAGATTTAGGTGAGTATTTGACAACGTGTAAGTTACCCCCAACCCTTATTAACTTGAGAGATTAATGGTGAAACCCATGGGTTAGTGGAGTTTGCATCCCTCAGATAGAGGAGGTTAGTTGTGAAAGTTAAGAGGGAAAATATGTTTTACCAAGAAAAGTAGGCATTCATCTTTGGACATCTTAAATAGAAATATGGACATTCAAGTCTGAACAAAGGGGGTATATAAGAAGGTAACCCCACCCAGTAGGTCAACAAAGATATTCCCGTGCTTCCTGTGATTTAAAATCCTAAAGATTAACTAAAATGAGGATTGAAGAGAATGAGAATAAAAAACATCAAGATGGGAGAAAATGCCCAAAAGTTGATAGGACACACGAAAAGAAGATAAAAAGAAGATTCAATATCACTACAAAAGCGAGGGCTCAAACAAGAGACAGGAGATAAAAGATGAAGAGGACCAGAGAAATCAAAAGAGCATGGACAAAGAAAAATTTTTACTCTTCAACCAAAATCGTTATAAAATGACTTAAAAGGCATTCACAAAGAATAAAGAAGTAGAGATAAGAATTTTCCTTTTATTTTTCTTCTCCAACCATATTTGGATGAGTTATGAAGTATAACAATTTATGCAATAAAGGATAGACATAAGAAGTTGAAGAAAATTACAGTTAAATTCTAAGATTAAGCCTTTGATCTCAATTATTTTGGCATAATATATCTCCTATCAGTATAGCTGTCAAAACTTTTTAACAATAGAGAAATTCAGAAAAGCCACTAAGCTTATTTTAGGTATTCTAATTCGTACATAGGGAACTACTTCTAACTAGCTAAAAAATCACAAATTAGATGGTAAAGCCAGCTAAAAAAATTACAGAGTACAAAAAGACTATTAAAGCTTCCGAATACTAATAAGAATATATTCTGTTGATGGCTCTAGTTCTAGATTTTTGCAACTGCTCTAACTGGCTTAGTATCTGAGAGAAAAATTGGGTAGGAGAATACTAGACTCATTATGTTTCATCTCAATATTGGACAACTTATTAGACCAAATACCAGGGGCAGTGATAAAGATCTCAAAGCAGGAAGGATTTATCTAAAAATCAAAACCTCAAATTTTTTTCTTTTTTTTTTTTGGGGGGGGGGGGGGTGGTAGGCAGAAACCTTGACAATTCCTCTCCTGCAGCTTCTTCATTTCCATCACTAGTTTCAGAAACAGCAGTCTGGTCACTCTCAGGAGTGCTGTTTCGGCTTGTGTTTATTCCAAAACTAGCATCAAAACTTCCAAAACAGAACCCGAGTTTATCAGCTTCTGGAACATGAAGGTGATTAGGGATGATTACATATTGTTCATCTGAAATATGCAATTCCTCTAACTTCCTCTGCAGTTCAACATTAGCTTCCTTCTTTGACTCCAGAGAATTTGCTGTTGGCTGCAATTGTGCATTAGCCTCACCAGCAGGAGCCTCAGATGAAGCAGCTGTCCCTGACCCCTGGGCAAGATTAGGGTTGGTTGCTTTTGGTTTCCACTCCTTGGTAGGGCCAACTACATAAAACGGAGAAATGGTCAATAATAGACCCTCAGCATCCCATGATATTCCATAAAGCAATGAGTAGTAACAACTACCAACCAAAGTTGAGATTACTACTATTTCACAAATGCTCAGGGTACCATTGAAATTTAATAGAAAAGTACATATTTTCAAGAATATCTATACCCACATGGCACAAATCCTATAACTTAATCATGAAAAGATTGAATCGCCAAAAGTGGTTCAACTATGCATTCCTGATGAAAGAATTTAGTAATTACAAAAGAAAAGGGGTCCACACAAACCTGCATGCATACATAAATACATACATACATGTATATATGAGAGAGAGACGGATGCATGGACAGATCAACCCAAGCAAGGTAGAAATATGTGATATGGTATGCAATCTAGTGTTAAGATGCAAACTAAGAAAAATACCGATTAAAAAGTGTGATCAACAAAAGTGAAACTGATTGATCTAAAACCATATTGATAAATGAACTTCCAGGCAGGAAACGAAAGGGAACCTTCCCTCATTCAACCACCAAAGGCTGGACGATTTCAGCAGCTTACAGAGACAAAAGTTAGGCTATAAACTGTGCATTCTGAGATAGTCTGTATTCTGAGTTTAGTTCAATGTTGCTTGCCTTATCTGAGAGCAGCACCAGTCATTGGCCCTTTTCTTATAATTGAATAGCTAAAAGCCACAGACCCTCTTTTTTCTTCTTTTTTAAATAACCGCTAAAACACCCAAGCCACCAAGAAAAACTTTGATTTGTATGTTATTTTATCTTCCCAGCTACATCAGACCAAACCAAGCATCAACCAATGACACTCGTTCCTAACATCTGTCAACTGCAAATCGGTTCTTGTCATCATTCACTGTCTTGGGACTAAAAGCATCAGGTTTTGCACTGAATCAATCAAAAATGCCCTCTCCCCACCAGGGAAAGGGGCAAAAACAGCAGCCAGGCAGATAGACACAAATTTTTGTTCCCCTTTTTTTTAACACATTCTCTTACAAACAACATTTTTACATCTTAAAATGAGTACAATTAGTTTGGCCTCTACAATAGAACTCCATACATTCACCTACACATGCATTCTACTATATTCTCTTCCCACACCAAAAGAACAGTTAAAATATCACAAACCATCACATTGCATATTCTGAGGATTGAAAAAACACCATAGGGTCAATCCTAAATAGAAGATTTAAGCGTAACACTCCTAAAGCACAGAAACAAGCATGAACCAGTCACAGAAAATTCCAGCATTTATTTCATCCTAGTTTATGAAAACCATGGCAAAAACCATATTTTGCCGTAAAATTTCTCTTCTGCACAACCATATAACCAGCAGATGCACAATGAAAATTTATTAAAGGACATATAGAAAAAACCAAACAATAGTATCAACTTCATTCCAATTCATCTGCAATCCATCCCAAAATCCTTATTAATTCCAGAAGGACCATCATCAATATAATAGAGAAACTTTCAAGATGATATCATCATTAGTTTTAGTTTGACTGTGTTTACTTACATTACAGCCAAGAAAACACAAAATATTCACATTTTGTAGATGTTGCAGAATTTGAATTACTATTCAAGGAAAGAAAATGAGATGGTGATTTATTTAAATCAGAATTTGGACTCTATTCTCTGAGCAGTGAAACACATCAATCCATCTAAATGCACAGAACTTGTGGAGACCTCCATATCCTAAGCAAAAGGTCATATAGAAGTAAATATACACTAGAAGACTGAGGTTTGTAAAGTTTTCAAGCACTACAGATTCCTTTAAACCCCAGAGCAGCTTCAAGACAGAAGTTCCTTCATTTCGAAACTAAGACATCTAAAGTCCCAGTTTGTAGGAACAGAGCCTTGCGGACTACATTTTCACCGCCATGTTGGGAACTAGAAAAACCTTAGACTGAGAAACTAAACTTGCATCAACTCAGCAAAAGACCCATTGAATATTAGATCAACTACATGAACCATTTCCATCCATTCTCTGTCATGTGGAATAATCCATGATAAGCTAGACAAACACCCAATCTTTCTAAAAGTTCATTTATTCTTTCAAATGTAACAATCTAACATCCATTCGCTTCTTTTACCAAATTTAAACAAGGTAATGCAAATTCCCTCTAATCTGTGTCAAGAACTGTAGCACAACTGTGATTCGTTCTTGGCATATGCTCTCAATTTGATACACAAATTTCAGATGTTATCTTACCATACACAAACATCCTTCTGAAGAAGTATAACAATATAATGAACAAGGTAACTTCCATCTCTTATACTTATACGCATCATAAGATATACTATGCCAGCAAATGCAGCTTTCTCGCCTACAAAGGCTATGAATTTGGGGGAAGAAATGATTGATGGAACTCATAAAAGCTTAAGGATTAGTCATAGTTACTAATTTTTCATTCTCCTGTTATCTATTATTGGATATACCTCATTCCCCTTATGTACAATTTATCTACAAGAGAAAAATATGTTGAACATTCCAATAATAAAAATTCTGAATTCCCTAATAAATATTAGTTAATAGAGAATATAAGGTAAATTAAGATGCATTCTGTATTGATTTAAATGTTATTCTCTCTTTATTTATTAAATGGTTACATTAAGCTTTTGCTCCAAGTGCTTTCAAGGAATCAGATAAAATAACTAAACATCTTTAACCAGAAACAAAAACTATGACTATGAGTTCCTGTTGCCAATATAGCGAGTGTTAACATGACTAAACATAGTTGCACATTGCAACAACCGTTGCACACGATGCCTTCCTACAAATTTAAAACCATTGTATCCTAGGCAGTGCAACCATCACCATTTAACTAAGCTAGAAAAACATAAGCAGATATATCATAAATTTAATGTTAAAGAAGCAAAATTTCAGTTACCTTTCTGTGGGCCAATAACTTGAGACCTATTGTTGTAATTAGATGAGGGCCTACTAACAGAAGATCCAGCATGGACAGAAGCTGGATTTTGCAAAGACTCTAAATGATGATTCTTCCCCGTAACATGGACCTTGCTTGGCAGCTTTCCTTGGACAATGGGGCTCCCAGAATTGGAAGCTGCTGTTTCATATTTTACACAACAAACATTAACAAGCTGCAATAGCATCTAGTTTCACATGACATAAGCAAATTGGGAGCATAAATTCCTCACCAGGAGTTGATTTGTTCTTATCAGAGGTTGAAGGGATCTGCTCAACACTGGTACGATGGCTTCCCACTTCACATCTAATTGTAGCATTTGGGTGCCTTGAATCTTGTGATGGCAATATAACAGGATCTGAAGCTGAGAAATAAGCTCCTGATGACTGCAGTGCAGTTGAGGTATTGGGATATGATACCTGCCGGCTAGATTGATCCTCAGACCCAGGAGCAGTAACTGGGTTTTTCTTTGATTCAGTAGGTGCTAGTAGTCCTTCAGACTTTCCAGTAGCAGAATCCGCAGATACCTGGGAATCGCGTGTGACAGCAGTATTCCCAGAAGCTACAACAGTAGGACTAATTGCATGGGCAGTTGAGGAGCTGAAAGAAAAACAAAAAAAAATGATTAATTGGTAGCAATTATATGGTATAAAAGAAATTTAAAGTATACCATACACTAAACTTCTGGCAAAAAGAAGAAAAAGAAAAGTATCCCTGCCACAGACAAATTCCTCAAGTTTAGAGGTGGCAGAGAAACCAGTTTAGCAAAGCGCAGAAATGGAGGTTACAAAAGCCACCCTTTAACAGACAAGGCTTAAATCTTCCATAAACATTGTTCAAGTTATCACTATATAACCCCCCCCCCCAAACCCCCAAAAACAATAATAATAACAAATAAATAATAAGTTCTTGCTGGGAACAAATGGGAGTTTTAGAAGAGTCAAACAAGTCATATGAAAAAATAGATTATTACAAATTCCAAAACTTCAAGTAAAGCGGAGCCTTGAAAGAATACAGCACCTTGCAGCAGAAATTGCCTCTTTACTCTTCGTCTCCTGAGCAGTAGCTGAAGAAGACATGTTAACACCTTTCTCTAAAACTTGACTAGGTCCATTCTCCTTTCCAGGAGCCAAGTTCCTTCCACCACCAGCATCTGACAAGGAACAAACAAGAGCATCAATATGGTAAAAAGGAAAATGCTACTAGATATCTGTTCATCATGCCAAAAGTATCTGAGATTTCATTGAGATAACAAAAAACTACTAGTAAGCATTAAACTACAAAATCATCTATTGGTTCATCCAGTAAAGAGTACCATAACTACTTTCTCCGTCCCAACGAAATTAACCTACTTACTATTTTGGATTGTCCTAATAGAATTGACACTTTCCTTAAAAGAAAAGTTTTTAATATATTATATATTATAGAATAATCAATATATTTCTCATATATTACTTTTATATATTCAGATTTGACATAATGTATCTTGGAACCCTCATGTTTCCTACTTTTATTATATGATACTATTATATTATCATTTTTACTTTTGCATAAAATCTCATACCAAGTCAACCATTGTCAATTTGATTGGGACGAAGGGAGTAAAAAATATAGTTCCTCAATACAATTCCATTATGAAAAAAATAGAACGCAGTAGGATGTGCATCTTGGTTATAATTAAAGATTGGGAGATAAAATCCTTCATGTTTCTTTTTCTGCGTTACTATGATTTAGAGAAGCCTAACAAGCTAGAAAAGTGATCCAACCCCACATGAAAAAAATACTTACCATGAGAAATGTTACGTGATGAAGAGGCTCCTCGGCCACCCCGACCACCCCGGCTTTGCATGCCAGGTTTCCACCTTGATTCTACAGGCTCCTTGTTCAAATTCTGCAGAAACAGAAAACAGAATAAGCAAAGCTAAAAAAAGACATCAAAAAACTAAGAAACATCAGTTCTACACTGTACTCAAGTTGTTAGAATAATTAAGCAAGAAACAAAAACTGGAATTAGCTCAGTCAGATTGCCCCCCCCCCCCCCACCCACACCCCCAACAACCCCTCGCCCGTCCTCCGGGGCTGCGGTGTTGAGAGGAAGAATGCAGAAAGTTAACAAAATGAACTTAAACTTTTAAGCAACGCAAAGCAAAGGAAGGTGAGAAATTTTACAGGCACACATAAAGAGTTTCTAGTCTATTATGTGAATAAACAGATATTTCTCCAACAGACATTGAAATCCATTCTGGAAAGGCCCTTGCTACGGACTACTAAAATTGAAATATCCATCATACTTTTCTGCTCCATAACTCTCCGAAGAAATCCATGCTGAGAGGCCCTGTTAAGCATAACTAAAATTGAAAGATTCATCATGCTTTTCTGCTCCATAACTCTCCTATGAAATTAATGCCGGGAAGGCCCTTGCTAAGGACTACTAAAACTGAAATATTCATCATGCTTTTTCAGCTCTATAACTCTCCCATACGCTTAAACTCACAACATCTACCAGTTACCATAATTTGAATTTTGCAGCTTGCTGCCTTTCCACATGCGGGTCAAAATTTTATTATCATGTCTAAACTTTCTAGTAATACTAGAAACCAGAAATTAGAGTGTGGTAACAGAATATTTTACAGTAAAAACATATAACCTTGAAATGCCCGTACCTCTTTTTTCCTGTCACGCTTCCTCTTTACTTCATGGAAAGGATCTGCAAAACAAGAAAAGCAACAGTTTGCTAACTAAAGAAGATTTATAAATAGATGAAGCTAAGCAAGGTCAAACTAAAGCACTGTGGTTAATGAAAATGCACTTAGCATTGCATGATCCATAATAAAAAAGCACCCAACTTTTCAAGCCAAATTTCAAAATTCTGACAACTAAGAAGATTGGCCTTCCTTAAGAATGCTTTCTAGTAATACTTTCTAGAAATGCACTTAGCATTGCATGATCCACAATAAAAAGCACCCAACTTTTCAAGCCAAATTTCAAAATTCTGACAACTAAGAAGATTGGTCTTCCTTAAGAATGCTTGAGTTTATAAAACACAATCAAAGCTCACCTCTTTCATCTACTAAAATATCAATACTCCATTTCATTTCTCCACTTTTTCATTTATCGAAACACAGCCCATCTCAATCCACCCTCATGCATATAGGTCATAAACTTCTCACCCATTGCCCCCACAATAAATTATAGGGTATAGTCGAGGTGAAAGCTAGTACACTAGCTCCTAATATGGAGAAAAAAGCCTCTCCCCACCCCCACACTTATTCGCCCACGCCATCCATGGGAAACCCAATAATTTAACCCCCAAAAAAGAAACAAAACTTAACCTATTATTACCAACATGGTAAAAAATTTCCCTATAATAATAACAACGAAAACAATAAAACCACGTAATCAAAAGGAAAAAGAAACCACAATAGATCACTAGCGAAATTGAGATCACATACACAAAGAGAAAAAGTGAGTGCGTGTAACCTTGGAGGAGGAGCTTGTCCGCGGTCTCGTTGGGATCCATAGAGCACTCTTTGAGCATTGCATAGATGTCCTCTTCACTGTGATTACCAGTGATCTCCTTTATGTTCTGGATCGTCTTCCTCACATTGTTGGGTATTGAAACCCTACCACTACCACTCCCACCACCGCCTGCAGCTGCTGCTCCTCCTCCGCTGCTCATTTTCTATTCTCTGTGCTCTCCTCAAACCTCACCCCCAAAACTGCCAACCCTGTATATATAATTATATGTATCTATATATGATCTTTGTGGGTATAGATATATATAGAGATAGAGAGAGAGAGAGAGAGAGACTGTGATTGTCGTTGTATTTGGTGAAAGGGAGAGAAGAATGACAAAGAGAACACAACACTTTGGGGAGGGTTTTGAATGAATTGATTAGTTCCGCTTATAAATAGTGGCATATAAATTTTGGTCCTTAATTTTTTAAATATAGAATATAATTATTTAAAAGTTAGCATTCATAATAATAATTTGAACTTGTAAAATTAGTGTATAACAACCCTCGATCTTTGAAAGGAAATTTGAATAGGAATTTTCTTACCAATTTCTGCAAATGGGCATTGCATTAGGTTTTGTTTTCTTATTTTGGGTGGGATGGGATGGTTTTTCCCTTTTTGTCTCTTTTTTTTTTTTTTTTGAGGAAAATGTCTTTTTGTATTTATTTTTATTTTGGTTCAAATGCTATTCAAATTTTTTTTTTTAAAGCTTTCTTTGTGTTTTATATATTTGTCATCTCAAATTAAATATTGAAATTTTTATAATTTGTATAATGATTGGAGTTTACTATTTTTGTAAGACTGCTTTGAACTAATTTTAAAGTGAGAAATGGTTCTTTTTTTTTTCATATATAAAGGGTATAAAAATGTAAATTCAAACTTATAATGTGTTATAAAAAAGTTTCTAATCTTAGCAGCCACATCTTCACCCACTCAACACCCTCTCCCGCCCCCCTCTCTTTCCCCAACAATAAGTAGGTGCTTATTTGGAAGTTACCTAAAATGAAGCCTTAATGAGGATGATGGTGGAATTTGGATAGATTTTGGGAGTTGGAGGAACTGAGATAGAGTGTGCAAAGTAAGAGGAATTGCTCTATTATGTCATAGGTGAAGGAAATGCACCATTTAGCCACCAACCATACTCAGCCCTATATTGATATCAATTGTTTTTGTTTTTACTAGTGTTGTAATTGAAATCCAACTAATTAAGTATCAATTCTTTAAATTCAAGTTCAACTAATATTCAAATGTTGTTTGAGTTGATTCAACTAAAAATTAAGCTTAAATGTTAGCTCTTTTTTTTTTTTTTCATGATCTATAAAAATCATTCAATTTTGTATTCGAATTCATGTTAGAAAACTCTTATAATAAAAATCTCAAAAGCACAAAGATTTTTAGGCCAGATACGGACTTGCATGAACTCATGCTTCTCCTTCTTATTTAAATAATATTCTAAATTTTCAAAAATATTATGACAAAAAAATCCTATAATCTTATATTCATCACATATTAATACAAATGGAGACACACAAGAAACATTCATAATTTCAATCAACAAATAAGATATTAAACTATCAAATTACTAGTTTCTTATAGAATGTAGTCTACACTATAATCAGTAATAATATAAGAAACAACCAAAATCTAGCTAAATTGTAAATGAAAGTACTTAATTAAATAAAATTATACCTAGTGGTCAGATATCTAACTCATAATTTATGAGACAAAATATCAAACTTTGATGCCTTACAATAGAATCACTTATACCATTACAAGGCAATACAATGATCTAACAAAGGAAATATTATGTAAAATTAAAGTCAGCATGCATTTTATTATAAGTAGATAATGAGTACATATATCCATGATTTACACAAATGTTTTTTTTATTAGTTACAATTTCTTATATGTTAAATTCATTAAACCTCTTTAATCCTTTATTGCGTATTATATGATGTTTATGATCTTTCAATTGCATCTATCTTCACATTCAAGTTATAGTTTTTCTTGCTTCAATATAATTATTCTAATATTCTAAGTACAAAAAGATGATTTTATCATTTTTTTTATTTTCTTTATTTTTCCTTTCGTCCTTGTTTTGCCTTCGGGTTCTAATTATTTCTCACCTCTAATTGCACGTTTACATAAAAGAATCTGTTGTAATCCTTCACCCCTCCCTCTTCTCATTTCTCTTTGTCTCCTCGTTGGTTGCCAAATCATATCATTCTATACATTTTAGTTTTTATGTTAAGCCGTTCTCTTTTCTATCACACCACTTCCATCAACTTCTTTTTCTTGTATATTATAGTTATAAAATATTGCAATTTTGTTAATTAGCACTACTATCACTCTAACAATATAATAACTCTTAGCAGTTTAAAATTATTCAAATTAAAACTCGATAATAAATACCTAAAACTCTTATTATATTATGTTGTTACTTTTGTATTTCTTGATGTTAATGTCATATTGAAAAGGAAGGGAAAATGAAAGGGATTTTGGGTTCAAAATTGATGGACAAGGAAAAGGGTGAGGATATCGGGTATGGTGGCTAAAAAATTAAGAAGCACTAAAAAAACACTTGTGCAAAGCAAAGATTCATGGAAAATAAAGAATATGATATGTTATTACCAGCTCTCAAGGGATATTAAAGGTGAAAAACGAAAATGTGATTAAGAATGAAACTATAGTGTTACTATGAAAACAAATGTATTTTATCAAGGGAGCAAAAATGGAAAAAAAAAATACTTGTGAGGGTAAATTTGTCTTCTAAATTAATCTCAAGAATATTAATCTTCAATTAGGGATTGATGAAAATATGTGGTTTGAATAATCTCTCACTGAGTTTTTGTGCTTTTTCTATAATTATTTTTAGCTCTTTAAGTAAGTGATTTATAAGAGAAATTTAAAGTTCAATTAGTTTTTTTACGCTTTTCTATGATGTTATTGCAACTACTTTTACTATGAGTAGGAAAATTAGGAAATTGTTGATTGTCTTTCTTCAATTGCTTGGTTAGAATTAGAAAAATAAAGATTTTTTTTTTCCTTCAAGAGTCACTACATTGTCACTATGGATCCTTTGAATATAGATTTCAATTGATTTAGTAAGTAATAAATCAAAGGTTCTATATCTATCACTTTAGTAGGTGCTTAAAAGAGGAAAATCAAGAGCACTAACTTTTCATTTGGTAGATTCTTTAAATATACTTTTGCAGTTGTTTCCTAAAAGGAATATCAAGAGTTTTGATAATTTTTTAGCACCTTTAAAACACATATATAAAGATTCAAAAGAAAAACAAATCCCTAGGCCTTTTTTTTTTTTTTTTTTGCGTCTTGCTTAATTTCTAGTTTACTTTCAAACTCTTAGTTATATTATGCACAATTTCTATTAACGAATTGAGCAAAGGGAAGTCCAAATCTAGAGATGAGTGGTTTTCAAGTTTTTTTTTTTTTTATTGTTAATTCATAATTTTCTAGGCTTTTATTCTATGTGTCGGTTACAAACGTCGACTCCAAAATGGACGGATCTCTTTTAACATGTTTTTTTCTTTTGGTTCTTGATAGGTGAATCATGAAATTGCTAATCATAAAATCGTTCATGTAGGTATGCAAAAGTTGGTGACTTTAATAAAAAATTCCATTTTTGTTAATAATCATCTTAGTTCTACTGCAATGTAGATTGTGAGCAAATCATATATTAAATTTTATATTAAATACGAGAATTCTACAATGTTTGTCTTTCATTCTAATGATGAAAAATTTCCCTATCCATGTACTTCTTATTAGTGGAAAGATTAAATAAGTTGATTGAAATATATTTCTTCTTACATTTCCTTTACCCTTGGTTTGTCAAGATAATGGTAATGATGCTGATGAAAGTTTTCAAATACGATGCTTTGCAGTTCTATAATTTCTAATTAGACTTTTGAAGTTTTTATATTGATCTAGAGGTGGGTTTTATTGTTTTAGTCTGTATTCCCTGTTTTGATTTTTTTTGGGGGGGGGGGAAGTATATATGATATTTTTATTGATAGGTTCTTTTTTATACTATTTGGTAGCAAATTTGTCAAGTGGCTATTTGAAATTGTGGTCTGTTCTTTGGATTTAATGCAAATAAAGTTATAGAAATTAAGGAAACATACAACTTATAGTAGAAAAAAGAGAAGTGGAAGAAGATATATAAAATCAAAGACAAAAATTCATAAGCTTTTAGTAAATGAACAATGAAACGGTAGTTAAAGATAAGTGAGTGTCTTGATAAAGAAGAATATAATATAGGCTGTCAAAATTAACAAGAAGGAATTACAATAAAACAAATGTGATGGTTAGTAGTGAAATTTGAGATCCATTTTGGGAGGGGTTAATGTCTGAAATTTATAATCTTTTTAAACTAATAATCTTTTTAAACCTTTTAAACTAATATTATATATCTACTATGATTTTTTTTCCCCCTTCGGCAGGCTGGCCCCTCTTTGTCCTAGGAAAGCTCCAGCATTGGTGATCGTTGACTTTGTAAATCATTATATTTTGAATTGGTGCAAAAAGTGAGTGAATTATTTGTGGTTGTGATGTTTGTTTCTTTCAATCTTTGAAAGATTACATTTTCAGGCTGCTGTTATTCCTTTTGTTATATCTCTTATCACATCCATTATTAGTGCAATTTTTCCCTAAATTCATTATTAAAGGGTAACACAAGAATTGTCATGTGAACATTATAATCTTTGCATTTTCCCTTTTTTTATAGCTTTAATATCAATACACTTTATGCATAGTGTCATTTGTCTAAGAGTCATTTGCACTACTGGCAAGAATATCTAAAGTTTATTCTCTTTTATCTTAGGTTATTTTTTAATCTACCGTATGTTATTATGTGACACTCCGTAATATTTTCATTCAATAAATTATTGTGTGTGCATTGTTTATTGGCACAAATCCTAATTTATACACCATATATGAATTGTATGTTTTATGTATTTATATTTGTGTGTGTAAGATGATGTTTGAATGAGTAAATTGAAATGATGAACCTTTGACGAATGCTTGATAAAGTTATGGAACTTGAATAAGAGGATTGGGAAGTTTTGGGAATTAATTGTAATTTTAAAACTTCTTGATTGACTCCAACTATTTTTTGAAAGTAGTTTTTGTATAAATAATTAATACCATTTTGAAACCTCTTGAATTCCAAAATTTCGTGTTCAAAGAAATGAAGAATCTAATCCAATTTTGAATTATAAAACCATTTTGAAGGATGTTTCGAATTCTCAAAATTCATTAACCTGAAAAAGAAGCCATATTAATGAGAAATATATTATGAGCTTTGGAGGATTTACTTGAAAAACATTTCTTATGACATTAAGAGTGTCTACTAAATCACTTTAATGAAAATTAAAACTACAAATAAAAAAATTGACCTGAAAATTAAAACTCCAAGTCAAAAAAACCAACCAATTAACTGAATTTTAACTGGTTATAATGAAGACTTAAGACTCCTAATTAAAACCCTAGCCATCACACTTTCTTTCTATTCACCCACATTTCTCCTCTAGCCTAGCCGTCAACACTTCTCCCCACATTTTTCTTTCATTTTCTTTATTCTTCTTGATGATTCTTGGCAAAAATTAAAGAGAGAAAGCTTCATCCTTTGATTTCTTAGGCTGGGCATCACTCTATTTCACTTGAAAAAGTAAAATTTTTTTCTTTTTCCTACCTCATTATAGTGCACGAATTTTCTTATCCTTACTGTTAGAATCTTTTGGCTTGTATTTGTGTGGTATTTTGTTGAAGAACTTGATGAAAACTATGTCTAGGAAGGTTCATACTCATGTTTAGAAGCTTTAGATTTGTTGGATTTTTAAGGAGATTGAGAGAGATTGAGATGATCAAATGATCAATAATAAGAGCAAGAAAGAACAACAAAATTTTCTATTAAAGTTTGAGATTTTATTTATCTAATAATGTGTTTAAATACAACAAAAGTGATAACAGAAGAAACAAAAAACAAGGCACTACATGGAAACAGTTCCATAATCAACTTCTTAAAAATTAGCAACTACTACTGACTAAATCATTTGAAACAATCAAACAATTAAGAAATTGAAAATAACGAAAAACATGTAAAGTCCAGCTTGGACAATGTTGCAGCAACTGAAGCACAACTTCAACACTCCTTGCTTTGGTTGCTGCAAACTCTAAGTTTCTCTCTAAGAAACTCAAACTTACTTCTTGATAGAGGCTTTGTAAATATGTTAATTAGTTGAAGATCAGATTTACAGTACTTCAAACCAACTAAGCCTCCCCTTCTGCACTTCTCTAAGAAAGAATAACTTGATATTGAAGTGCTTAGTTTTTCCATGAAAAATACGATTATAAGAGATAGTAATTGCAGCTTGATTATCAACAAATACTTCTGTGCATCCTTCTTGCATCAAGTTCAAATCCACTAATAGTTTTCTTAACCACAATACTTGATTTGCAGCAGCAATGGTTGCAATAAATTCGGCTTCTATTATAGATTGTGCCACTATATTCTGCTTCTCAGAACACCATGAAAACACTCCTCAGCTTCATCTTCCTTAGCTCCTCATTTTGACATATTGGAGAATCTACACTATTACATTCATCAATTCTGAACTTTTTCAAAATATCCTTAGCATACTTTTTTGGATAGATAAACACTTCCCCATTCTTTTGCTTTGTTTCCATTCCTTGGAAGTATGACATCTCCCCTAAATCTATCATCTCGAAGGTTTGCTTCATATCTTCTTTTAATTTTCTCATAAGTTCTTCATTACTTCCTATCACCAGCAAATCATCCACATACCAAGAAACAACTACAAATTAAGTTCATCACCTTTGATGTAGAGGGTAGTTTCACTGAAACTTTTTCTAAAATCCAACTACATCAAGTACTCATCAATTCTGCTATACTAGGCTCTTGGAGCCTGTTTCAGGCCATATAAGGCCTTTTTGAGAAAATATACTTCATCCTCTTACATTTTCACAACAAATCCCTCAAGTTACTCAACATAAATCTCCTTCTCCAAGAAACCATTAAGGAAAGCCGATTTAACATCAAGTTGATAGACTTTCTAACCCTTTTGTGCAGCTATTCCGAGTAACAACCTGATTGTATCTAATCTGGCAACATGAATAAAAGTGCCAGAAAAATCAACACCAGAAATCTGAGCATACCCTTTCACAACAAGCCTAGATTTATGCTTGCTGATTGAGCCATTAGGATTCAAATTGGTTCTAAATACCCACTTCACTCCAATTACTTTTTTATCTGCAAGTCTTTTCACCAACTTCGAAGTTTAATTTTTTTACTTATCTTGAGTTCTTCCTTCATTGCAATAATCCATTTTGAATCCTCCTTAGCTTTCTAAAAATCTAGAGGTTCAAGCATAGCTATATTGCATATCTGATAAATATCATAAAGTGATCTCATACCTCTAATAGCTTTGAGTTGCAATTTTGGAACTTGGTCATGAACCAAGGCCAATTGTTTTCCTTTCTAGTCCTACTCATCATTCTCCATGAAATGCACATCTTTACTAATCAAAATTTTCTTAGTGTTTGGTTGGAATATTCTATAACCATTAGAGATTGTATTGTAACTAACAACGATCCTTGCTTTTGCCTTTTTATCCATTTTATCCCTTTTGATCTGAGGAACATAAACAAAGCACAAGAATCCAAATATTTTAAGATTTTTTAGAGAAGGTTTAAAACCATACCAGGCATCATTTAGAGTTTTTTCTACTATAGCTTTTGTAGGAAGAAAGATTGCAATGTGTGCTGCTTCTACCCAATATTCCCTTGGTAAATTCTTCTCAAACATCAAACATGTAGCCATCTCCATTATGGTATGATTCTTTCTCTCACTAGCTACATTTTGTAGTGGATTTTGTTGTGGAGTATATGGAGCAGTGAGTTGATGTTCAATCCCAACCTCTTTGCAAAAAAGATTAAATAGATCGCAGGTGTACTCCTTGCCACTATCAGATCTCAAAGCTTGGATTTTGTGACCATTTTGTGTTTTAATCCATTGCTTGAATTTCCAAAACACACCAACAACTTCTGACTTGAATTTAAAAAATAGATCCAACACGTTCTGAAATAGTCATCAATGAAGATCAAGAAATACCTACTCCTATTGAGAGATAGAGTTTTGTAAGGTCCAACCAAATCAGTGTGTATCAATTACAGTTTTTCAGTAGCTCTCCAAGTTGCTTGCTGGAAGAGATGTCTTGATTGCTTTTCTTGTTGACAGGCTTTACAATCTGGAATTTCATATTCAAGGTAAGAGAGACCTTGAACTAATTCATTTCTTTGCAAATTCACCACAACTATATGATTGAAATGTCCAAGACAAATACGACGGTCAAAAAACCGTCGCAATAGGTTACTTTATACGACGGTTTTGAAACCGCCGTAATAGATAGACCTAATACGATGGTCTAATGCCAACCGTCGTATTTGGTGACTAAATACAACGGTTTATACAAACCGTCGCAATAGAATAGTCCAAATATGACGGTTCATTATAACCGTTGTAATAGAGTAGGTTAAATATGACGGTTTAATTTAACCGTCATAATAAAGTAGACCAAATACGACGGTTTATTATAACCGTCGCAATAGAATAGGACAAATACGACGGTTTATTTTAACCGTCCCAATAGAGTAGGCCAAATACGATGGTTATGTACTAGCTGTCGCAATAGAGTAGGCCAAATACGACAGTTTATTTTAACCGTCATTTTTAGTCTAGTTATAACAAAGCCTCTCAAAATTATTTTAAATTTTATCTGATTATTTTCAAATTTAGTCACAATACTATTGGTAATTATTACAATAAATTTAACGGTTGGATCGTTAATTTGATATCTTTATATTTGTAAATACTAAGATATCTTTCTATTTTATAGATATTACTGTACAAATGAGATAAAATAAAACGAATGACCTTCAAACTTGGTCACTAAACTTGTTTTAACTTTATAAATACATATTTTTGTTTACATATTAAGTTTTCATATATTGCTATTAAAGAACTTAAATTTCATTTTAATTATTAAGTTAGTAAGTATTAGATTAATATATTATATATCATAAATAATATTTTAATTACGAACATACATATGTGTGTGTACATATATACCTAGGTATAGTATTCTATTTCTTGATTATTACATTTAATTATATATATAGACATTCTATCTATATATTTCGTTACCATTTATGTTAAATTTAAATAATTGTTACATAATATGCCTAGGTAGAGTATCCTATCTCTTGATTATTATATTTTCTTTTTCCTTTATTGCTTTTGTTTGTTACACACACACACACACACATATTATATGCATTAAAAAATTATGGTTTTCATATATATTTTTTTGTAGTTTTTACTTATTTTTATTTTAAATTATCTATTATCCTAAGAAATCAAATATATGTTCATTTTTTAATTGACTTTTATCATTTATTATTTTATTAAATTATAACATTCTTAAATTTTAAAGTAATTTTATAATTTCTAATTAAAGTAATTTAATTTTTTTCTCTAAAAAATTCATACAATAGCTTGTTGGTTTAAAAATATTCCTTCAATTTAGGTCACTTGCATTACTTATTTTCATATGTTTATAATTTTCTAATGGTGATTAGAAAAAAAGTTATAAAGAAAATAGTAGAAAGTAGTAGAACTTTATTACTTTTAGTCTTCATCCAATTTGCATAGCATTTGGTTCATTTGTCTTCAATTTGTCTTCATCCATTTGTCTTCTTCAATTTGCCTAATGGTGTTTGTTTCCCACCGATTTTCTTTTTCCTTTGTTGCTTTTGTTTACATGTGTGTGTGTGTATGTATTTTATAATATTTGGTCACTCACTCCGTCTTTCTCAAGCCTCAAATTTTAATATAAATATTTTTATTTTTATAAAATTATAATTTATTTATAAAATATTATATTTTCTCTTTTTAATCAAATTTAATTTTATATATTTTTAATTTTCTTTTCAAATTTGATTCATATCATTATAATATTTTTATATTAATTATACTATTTTCTTTTCAAATTTCAAATTTTCTTTTCTCTCATGGGTTGATTATATTCTTTCTTTTCTTATAATAAAAATAATTAATCAAATACTAAATTTTTTAAAAAATAAAAAATATAATTATTTTCTCATCTTACTTTTCTTAACAATTAAACAATACAGTACTCATGACTTTTTTTTTTGTGGTATTTTTTAAGTATAAAAAACTTACAACTTTTTATTATTTTATTGAATAATATAATAATTTGTTTTTTTTAACTCAGTAGATGTTAGCCCTTTATTATTTTATTGAATAATATAATAAAAACTTTCTTCCTCAATCACAGTGTATATTTCTTCATTCAATCACATTGTAATATATATATATATATATAATAATTTTTTTAAAAACATTAAGACTGTAACTTGTTTTGCAAAAAAATTGTTTGAATTTGAAATTTTACTTTTTTGAAAAATGAAAAAAAGCTTTGCTTTTTCCTTTTTTCTTTTTACTTGTCTTTCTTTCCAGCATTGGTTTTTACTTTTTACTTGTTTTCCCCTACCGACACTCTCAACAATATCATTGTTGCTTTTGTTCTTTCTCAGCTTGTTCTTCTCCTACCGACACTCTCCATCGAAGACCAGAAACTCCTTAGAGAAACTCCTTAGAGAAAGAGTTTATACTAGCACAAGGAGCTGGGACTATACTTGGACGTGAGCCGGGTGGGATTTACCGACGAGTTTTTTCAAGAAATGGAGCCTCGATTGCAGAAAGCTTTCAAGAATAGTTTAGTGCTTATTAATAGTGGAAATTCTTGCAGACCAAAGTTTCCTCTGCTAGCGTCTTGGCAAAGAAGGTTTCCCAGTGATCCGACATTAAGAAGTGCAAGAATATTGCATGAAGATATTGGAAAGCTTTCTTTGTGCTATAGCTATAGAAGACGTCCGAGGTGGTTGATTAATTGCTTGAACGCGACAAGTATAGGCTTTGGGGAAGCCGAGAGTGTAGAGAAATTGGAAGATTATTTGGTGGCTACCAAAGAGAAGGGCAAAAATGTTCTAGCCGCACAGAAGGTTAGACCACATGCTGTGGCAAGTTCTTGTGTTTATCATTTTTATGGATTAAAGGTTAGAGCTATCCACTGTACATGCCAAAAGGCATGAGCTTAAGTTTTGCATATCGTCGGATGTAAATGATATTGGTGCACCATTTCTATTACATTTTACAGTTTAAACTGTTCAGCCTTTGTTCTGACGTCTTCCGATCTCAAATTCATTTTTCACCCTCTTTCCCTGATATCTTTTTAGTTTCAATGGACCAGAATAATTTTTTCTTCATTTTCATTTGTTATCTCTAAAACTCCATCCTTCTGTTTGGAGCAGGAAGCACTAGCAGATGCAACCAACGCAAAAATTGAAGGCAATGCATTATTTAAAGATGGGCTTTATCAAAAGGCATTGACAAAGTATGAAACTGCTAGGCAACTTAGCAACTTATGTCTAATGCAACATTATCTGCTGAAATATGCTCTCTATGCCATGCAAATTGCGCAGCATGTTTTTATAAACTGGTAAGTTCCCATCTCATGAGAAAGAAATGGTTTTTGTTCTTATTATTAGTTTCCAAGAAAAATGCCAAATAGGCTGGGAATAAAAATGGAGCCACCGACCTTAATGGATGTTAGAGGCCTTATCCAGAGTGACCATACCTGTTCTCTTCAGTAATTAAAGGCGCCTATTTTATTCTTATGCTCTAGTGTTGCTACAATATCATATATGGGTGGTTGCGCACTGTTTATTGAGTGCTTAAGTTTTGGATGATATTGTTTTCCTTTTCCAAGAAAGAAACAATCCACAATAATTCTAGCTTGTTGGGTTCCTTTATGGTCATGTGATGTTTTTTTCCTACATTTTGTTTCAAACAATTCCTTTCGTCCTAGTTCTAAACGTGGCAGTTAAACTGATGCCGTTGAGGGGTTTCAAAAGTACCCCTCCTGATCATTTTTTATTAAGTATTGTTGTCAATGAAAAAAATAAAATTTTATGTTGGACAAACTAAATTGTGAATTGAATATGTGATACCTGAACCTAGAATAAATAGCAAAATAGCAAGAGAGAACCGGTTGGGAATGCCTATGGACAACTGAAAATCAGCCACAAACAAGGAGAAATAAGGAAGAAAAAAAAAAGAGAAAAGAGAGAAGAGAGAGAGAGAAATTCTAAGAAGAAAATAGAGAAGAAAGGATAGGAAGGAAAGCTTGGTCTTTTTCTTGCAAACCAATCAACATACACAAGGTAAAAAGCTATCCTCTTTGAAGTAAATTTGTTATTTAGTTCATAGAGATTATTTTGGTGTAAATAGTTCAAAAAATTGTGCATCAATTATGGAATTTATTTGGTAAATTTCCATATAGTGGGCTGTTTTGTGGTGGATGTGTGGTTGTTGAAATGAAAAGTGATTTGCTGTGTTTGTACGAATTTTGAGAGTGATTTGAAGGTGTTTTAAAGTAATGATCATGGCTGATGATGTAAAAGAAAGTAAGGAGGAAGGAAATGAAGTAATATTATGTGGATTGTAAAAGAAAGTATTAGTGTCTTTAGGCACTTCTGCAGGGTGAATTTGACCAGAAATGAAGTTTTGCTGTTACCATTTGAAATTGAGGTTGTAGTCTTGTCTTTCTTATTTAATGTTCAATAGTTTTGTAAAATGAAGATGGTTATTGTGTATTTTTAAGAAAAGAGTGCAGTCTCTTGAAAAATCAAAGAAATTATTTGCTTCTCTTTGATTTGCTTATCTAGCATATACTATCAAATGATAATGAGCATATATTATCAGATTTAATGAGCATATATATTATCATTCTGTGGTGATTGACCCCGATCTGGTGGAACTTGCACCGGGTTTCGGCCCATCCTTTTCTGTTTAATAAAATACATCATAAAAGTATAAAATGAAATTTAAACTAAAAGAAATAACTCCCTAGAGATCAAAGAACATTATCCTTCATGGAATGTGGCATCAAGTCGATCCAATCCTCCAAGATCTTCTCTAAAATAATGATTTAGTTTTTTCTTCTTAAAATTGGCCTTGAAGCATGATTGTCTTAGTCTTTTAGTTCGGTCCTCCAACTGCGTATCAGAGATTTCTTCCATCAATTTCTTCTCACGTTTCAATATCTCAATGGTTTCTCCCAAGTTCTTCTCAGCCATATGTCCTCATTCTTCTTTATTTCGTATCTCTTGCAAATCCAAAAGTATACTCTTAAATTATTAGTTCTTTGTTATCTTGGGAGCATATAATTAACTTATTTACAAGCGTGTGTAAGAGAAAACCTGAACTTTCTTGATTAGGGTCTCCAAACTTGTCAACTTCCTACAAGGCCATCGACTAATTCCTAACTCTCTACATCTTCTCTTGAGAATGGTTAGGCCAATATTTAGTTCTTTAGCCGCTCGAGTGAGTGACATGTAGAAATATTTCGAAATAATTTCTTTTGATAATGTTTTGGAATTACTGCCCTTCTCCTTTCTCTGCCTCCTGATTATCTTATTCTCTACAGGAACTTCGTCTGAAGTGATACCTTCAAGGTGCATTTCATGAAACATATTCTGGGTTTGTTCAAAATCTGTTACGGAGTAGAAAGGATCATACACAAGTATATCCTCCATCAGAGGAAAAGCATCAAAAGAAATCTTTTAAATGGCCAGATCAAATTGAAAATCTAAATGAGCAGTGTCTTGAACGGCCAGATCAAGAGAAAACGGTTGGATTGGAAAGAAAAATATATTGAAATCTTCTTTGGAAACTAATTCAAAATTTGACCACCTCTCAAATGAATTACGACTATCCATTTCTGAGAGGAGGGATGACTAATGGCTGATGACTAAGGGAAGAGGGGAGGGATGACTGAGGAGAGACAGAGACTAAGGGATGACTAAGGGATATATATATATATATATTTGTGCGAGAAGAGGGGAGAAATGACTGAGGAGTGCAAGAGACAAGAGGAAGAGGAAGGGGTAAATGAATTGACATTTTTAACATTTTTCTGAACTGACATTTTTCTATTGTTCTGTTGCAGAAAGGGATAAGGAGGAAGGGGAAAAGACGATGCCGGGAAATGAAGAGGAACGAGAAAATGAACTGACATTTTTCTGTTGTTTTGTTATAAAAAGAGACAAGAGGAAGAGGAAGGGGTAAATGAACTGACATTTTTTTGAACTGACATTTTATGTTGTTCTGTTGCAGAAAGAGATAAGAGGAAGAGGAAGGAATAAATGAACTGACATTTTTAACATTTTTCTGAACTGATATTTTTTTGAATTGACATTTTTCTATTGTTCTGTTGCAGAAAGGGACAAGGAAGAAGGGAAAAGACGATACTGAGAAATGAAGAGGAAAGGGAAAGTGAACTAACATTTTTTCGTTGTTTTGTTGTAGAAAGAAACAAGAGGAAGGGGTAAATGAACTGACATTTTTCTGAATTGACATTTTCTATTGTTCTGTTGCAGAAAAGATAAGAGGAAGAGGAATGGGTAAATGAACTGACATTTTTAACATTTTTCTGAACTGACATTTTTCTGTTGTTTTGTTGCAGAAAGGGACAAGGAGAAAAGGGAAAAGATGATACCGGAAAATGAAGAGGAATGGGTAAATGAACTGACATTTTTAATTAGACTGAACTGACATTTTTCTGTTATTCTGTTGCAGAAAGGGACAAGAAGGAAGGGGAAAAGATGATAATGAGATGTTCTAAAGCCCAACCTACTGACCTAGAGTTATGTTGGGTAAAAACTAATATTTTATCGAGACTGAGGAGAGGAAGAGACAAGAAGGAAGGAGAAAAGATGATACCGGGAAGAGATAAGAAGGAAGTGAAAAAGATGATACTGGAAAGGACATGACGTCCTTAATTTTGTTTCTTGTTTTACATGTACTACTGTTTTTAATAGATTCTTTGGCATTTCTTATTTGTTATATATGTAGTATTACTTCTCTTGTGGAGTTTAAGGATTATTTATGATTTCAATGTTCAAGATACTGATTTTGATTTGTTTGACATTAAGCAAATTGTATTTTATTATAATTGTTGTTGAATGAGTTAAAATAATTGTATTTGGTTTGAAATTACAAGTGGATATGCCTAAATTCCAATTAATTATTTTTTTAAAAAAATTTAATCAAAATCGTCGTATTTGCTTACCAAATGCAACGGTCATATTTTTTTTAAAAAAAAAAATTAATCAAATACGACGATTACAAAACCGTCGCTTTTACTTATCAAATGCGACGGTCATAACAGAATGGCTTATCAAATAAGACCATCGCATTTGCAAATGGCTTAACAGAATAAATACGACGGTTGGATACTGTCGCAAATACTTAACAATTGCGACGGTTAGGGTCGTCGTAAATAACCGTCGCAATTAACAAGTATTTACGACAGTTTAAAACTGTCGTATTTACGAAACAATTGCGACGATTTTTTCACCAAATGCGATGATTTGCAGAATCTTAATCCAGGTGAGTAATTGCGACGCTTTTTCCTGACTATCGTATTTACACAGTCGCATTAGGTAAATACGACAGTTTTTCCACCATTTTTAATAAAAACGACGCCATTATATGACCGTCATTTATAGCAAAAACGACGGTATTTTCTCAAATACGACAGTTTTCTGGCCGTCGTATTTGCCTGAATTTTTAGTAGTGTTGCCACTATCAGATCTCAAAGCTTGGATTTTGTGACCATTTTGTGTTTTAATCCATTGCTTGAATTTCCAAAACACACCAACAACTTCTGACTTGAATTTAAAAAATAGATCTAACACATTCTGGAATAGTCATCAATGAAGATCAAGAAATACCTACTCCTATTAAGAGATAGAGTTTTGTAAGGTCCAACCAAATCAATGTGTACAATTACAGTTTTTCAGTAGCTCTCCAAGTTGCTTGCTTGAAGAGATATCTTGATTGCTTTTCTTGTTGACAGGCTTTACAATCTAGAATTTCATATTCAAGGTAAGAAAGACCTTAAACCAATTCATTTCTTTGCAAATTCACCACAACTATATGATTGAAATGTCCAAGCCTTTTATGCCAAACTTTTGCAGAGAATTCTGCTTGCTCCTCTTTCAATGGATCAAGTGCAAAGCTCCTCCCTTTTATTTTTACTTTGAATACATCATTGCCTTCTGCATCATTGATTAAATACTGATTTGTGTCAAAGATAACTTTAAAACCTTTCTAAATCAACTAGACAACACACAACAAATTTTAACTAACATTAGGCACAAATAACACATCTTTGATAAGATTTCAACCTAAAGTGCTTTCAATTGGAACTATGCCATTTCCCTTGACTACAATGTACTCTCAATTGCCAATCTTCACTTTGAAAGCTACTGGAGTGTTCAATTCCTTGAAGAGATCTTGATCAAAGATCCTATGGTTGGCATAACCACTATCAATAAGCTACTTCTCACTTAAATGATAGGTTGCAAAGTAAGAAGCTACAAAGAGTTGATCCTCCTCTTCCTAATCAACAATCTGAGCAACATCATTTGTTGCAAATTCACTTATGTCAAAGTTTTCTATTGAGTGTTATTCTTATAAATTCTTTGATGATGTCTCATTTTCTGGTACTTTTCACATTGTTGGTCTAGGTTTTCTAGCATTTGGAAGGTGGATGACCATTTTCTTCCACAGTGTTTATAAGGAGGAAAATCAGAGTTTGTTCCCTTACTAGTATTAGGAGAATTAGAACTTGAATTTCCCTTCTTGTTCTTCTTATTCTTCTTCCTTTTTCCTCCTTAATTAGATTGGGCTCTTTTCTTCTATAGTGTTTACAAGGAGGAAAATCAAACTTTGTTCCCTTACTAGTATTAGGAGAATCAAAATTTGACTTTCCCTTCTTGTTCTTCTCATTCTTATTCCTTTTTCTTCCTTGACTAGACTGAGCTCTTGTAGCTAATGCACCTTCAATAGATCCTTTAGATCTCATAAGCCTTCTCTGTTCTTATGCTTGCAAAACATGCATCAAGTATGCCAAACTAACCTTTGATAGGTCTTTAGTGTTTTCCAGTAAGGAAATGGTAGTTTCACACCTTTTAGGAACAATTACAAGGATTTTTTGAACTAATCTGGAATTAAAAAATTCAGAACCAAGTAACTTTGCTTTGTTTGAAATTCCATGCTATCTATTAGAGTACACATTCATTGTCTCAGTATCCTTTGTCTTCTAAAGCTCAAACTTTAATTCTTATCAAGTTGAGAATTTTCACTCCCTTAATCCTCTCATCTCCTTCATACTCCTTCTTCAAGAAATTCTAGACTTCAAAAGCTAATCTCATTGTCATGATTCTAATAAAGATTTCAAGAGAGATTGCAACAAATAGTGTAGATCTTACCTTCGACGTTCTTGATTTCTTCTATTTGTGATTTTTTATCTACGCTATAGTTGGATTTGCAGATAATGGAAAAACTTCGTAGTCCTCCTCCACAACTTTTTAGAGATCATTTACCTCCAGATGAACCTCCATCCTTACTACCCAAACATGATAACCTTCTTCTGAATCTATGGAAGAAGAAAGCAAACATACTGAAAAAGTTTCTCTCAATCACACTCAAGAAGAGGGCTTTGATACCAATTTTTTGGAGTTTTAAAGAGAATGAGAGATATTGAGATTATCAAATGATCAATAATAAGAGTAAGAAATTGTGTAAATTATGAGATTTTATTTATCTAATAATATATTTAAATGCAGCAAAATGGTAACATAAAACAAAAAACAAGGTACTAAATGGAACACATTTCTATGATCAACAACTTCCTAAAAATTAGCAACTACTACTTGTTGGAATATATACCCTCTAGACTAAATTATCTGATGTAATTATCTAATTTATTAATAAAAGAATTTATTCTCAAAATTTATTTGTGAATTTACATTTTATTTGTGCACGATGTTTTGTTTGGAAAGAACCTATTATGTCTAAGTAAGTGATCCATGTGAATGGTGGTCTTTCACAATAAAGTATGGATCACGGGTTACTTAACACATAAATATTTGTTCTTAATCGATTGATGAGAGTAGAAATCTCATCATATATAAGTTATTATGTTATAAATTTTCAATGGGGAATGGCTTACCTTTAGCCAGTGAGTAGTCCACTCGCTTCATAGCATGAGCATATTTCGAATACGTAAAACATGACACGTAATAGTGGTTTCTAAAAATACTGTTTAAAAGAAACCTAGACTATTATTGCTATAACGTGGACTAATACTCTACTGCTTGAGTATAAGTCGGTAGTCTGACGAAGCTAGAAGCATATACTTTGATATACTATAGTTGAGGCTCTTTCGTAGAACCAATATACTTGTATATTAGTATATGCGACTAGTTAATTAAGATAGACTTGTATAAAATAGCTTCTACGCTATATTGCCCCTTGTGACTGTTCAAATAATCTAATTATCCAGGACCCTGGAGAACATGACTTGTATGTTTACTTTAGGGTAATTCCCTTGAAAAGTGAAAACATTCCAAGAGTCGTGGATCATTGGACTAGAGGTCTAAGGATGGTAGATGTCTATTAGAGAAGTGTTAGTACATTGTTCCTCTCTAATTGAACGGTGATGCGTAGAGAGGTATTTTAGTCATTACACCTATAGGTCGAAGACTTTGCTAACGCAACATTGTCTTTGGGATCAATATTTTCTTATGGTGATATTAGAAAATATTTAAAGTGCAAAATATAGCTATTTATGTAGTAGGGGTATTTTGGTCATTTTAATAGCTAAGGCGATGTGTCTTTTGATTTCCAGAATGGCCCTTAAGTCATGAATGATTGGGTTGAGGAATTAATCTTGATAATTATGGGTTTTTATTTTATTAATCTAATTTATTATGGGATTAGAATAAAATAAAAGGTTCGAGAGAGAGTATTTATTTTATCTAGTTTAAATGGTTAATTAATTATTCAGGGCCCAAGGCCCAAATTGAATAATTAGAAAATTAATCTAGAATTAGATAAAATGTATGAAATTTTATTTGGTCTATTTGGACCTGTTATTATTTAGTGGGCTGTTTAATAAAATCCAGAAAATAAATAATTGAGATTTATTATTTATGGGTGTCCAAGCCCAAGAATAAATAATTTTATCTGGCCCAATGAATAAGATCAAGATAAAATAAAATTTATAAAAAAATTAAATTAATTAATTATTAATTAAATTAATTAATTAATTAAAAAATTAAAAAAAAGAAACATCATAGGACTTGCAGGATAACAAAAAGTATGGAAGCTTTTTGTTTGTATGCGAGTGGAGTCTCTCTTGGAGGATCTGAATATCAATCACAGAGAGATGCGGTAATTGGAGTGATTGGGTGAAATTGGCTCTGCATTTAATTTTATTTTACAGAAACAAAAACCCAGAGCATCAAAGACAGAAAGCTTCGTTGAAGCTTTGTCAAAGTTGATCAAAACTCAAACTTCAAGCCTTCACCGGCTGTGTTACGGGCACCATTTCGAAAGATCGAAAGATTTGCTTGGATAAGACGCAGTAGACGTTTACAAGGACATGAGCCACTAGCCTCAAATATCCTTATACAGACATCTACACTAGTCTGTTTGGATGAGTTTTGATTAAAAATGGAGAAAAAAATTGAAATAAGTACGCAAAAGAAATGTTGGAAAAGAAGATCTGTGTAAGTGAGCCGTAAAGTCGAGTCGCGAAGTGAGCCAAGTCGACCAGATTTGGAGAGAGGAGCCGCGGCTCACGGCTCCAAGCCATGCACGGCTCAGAAGCCGCGAGGAAAGCTTCCTCACTGATGGCTTCAGCGAGGAAGCCGCGATTTTGCAAATGCAATTTACTTTGCTACATGGTCAACAATTTTGACCGCACAACTGGGCGGGCCGAGTTCACCCTCTCAAATCCAGCCCATGGGTTATCCGATGGGCCGTGATCTAGTGTGGCAGGTACATGGACCCGCTCGAATAATTTTTAAAAAAAAGGATTTTTGATCATATACTAGGCGAAATTATTTTTATTACAATGGTTAATACTCTTTGAATATTTTGCATAAAAAATAATAGTAAAGAAAATTTTAGAATTAAACAAGACTATTAATTAATTAATTTGTTTAATTCTATTATTTGGACACTTTAGTCAAAAGAATAGAACAACATGAAAATATTTACAATTTTCTAGCATGCTTATTTCTTTTTGTACCCTATGTGAATGTTTTCTCAAAGACCAAAGTCTTTGGGAATTTTTGACAAAGAAAAATATTTTTCTTAAATCAAATGGTTAATTTTAATTCGGACAAAAATTAATTCATGGATATTTTCTCAAAGGATTTTATCCTTAACATAGAAAATATATTAAATTTAGATATTTTTGTAAATTAAAATAGAAAACCATTTTGATTGAATTTTAACAAGAGAAATTGTTTTTGTAAAAAATTTGAGATCAAAATCTCTCGAAAATTTTATTGAATTTTTTTTTTGAAATTATTAAGTTTATTAACTTAAATGAAATTAATCCATGGAAATTTTTCTCAAAGGGTATAAATATTGACATAGAAATTTTTATGGGTTTAGATATTTTATTTTGAGTTAAAAGAAAACTTAATTGAAAATTTCAAAATATATTTTTCAAGAAAAACTCTTATTTTAAAATACTAAGTAGGAAAGGGGTTCCAACGGCCCCTCGATTTCTATCACGATCCTCATTAGAGATTGTGGGTCCTCTCGTGTCACTCTAGGAGTGAACCCGTATAAGATGGGGATACCACAAAGATATAGAACTAATGGATTGATATAATTAATAACCCGGGACACATGCTATGATCGGTCAGCCCACGTTGGATGTTATAATGCAGGGAATGTTCATAGGAAATGAGAAGAAACGGTTATCTCACGATGAAGTTATCTTCTAAATCATTACCTATAAGGGAAATTAATTTGTGGTGGTTAATACACTTAGCTTAAAAAGCTGTTAATCTTCCTAAGAAGTTATGTCAATTTTTCTAAGAACCAAATTAATCATATTAAAGATAATAGTGATAGGGTTAACTATTATCGAATTTACTATAAGAATAAAGTCACAAATTATTTTGTTTTTTCACAAAGTAAATTTTCTTTTATTTTCGATATTTCAGAAATGGTTGGTAGATGTTCTTTTAGTCATTTGGCCGTTATTCTCCGTAAGAATAAGCTAACGGGACCAAACTATGTAGACTGAAAAAGAAACTTGGACATAATACTTATTGCTGAGGAGTATAAGTATGTCCTTTTTAAAACCTACCCTGTTATTGGAGAGGGTTCCACTATGGAGGAGCATGAGGCTGAAAAAGTAAAGAAGAAGGCCAATGAAATGGCTCGATACTACATGTTGGCCTCCATGTCGAATATACTTCAGTCAAAACATGAGCACATGGCTACTGCATACGATATTAGCCAATCATTAGCCACGATATTCACCGATAAGAGTCGGCCCGCAAGGCAGGAGGCTCTTAGGACTATCATAATCACTAAGATGGCTGAGGGAGTATCAATCAGGGAGCATATGCTCAAAATGGTTACTGCTTTCGAGGAAGCGGAAGTCTTAGGGGCTGTTATTAACTCCGAGAGCCAAGTGGACATGATTCTCGAATTTCTGTCGGACTTTTTTACTCAGTTCAAATTGAACTACAACATGAACAAATTAAACATGATTTTAACTGAATTGATGAAAGAGTTTCAGGTGGCGGAGAAGGTCATGAAGCCACAATTCAAGGCGATGATTGCGAGAACATTTTTTTTTAGAATTGGACCCAAGCCCAAGAAGTTCAAAAAGAAGAAAGGAAATGCACAAGCCCAGCCCAAGAACTAGCCCAACAAGTCTAAAAGCAAATATTTCAAATGCGGACAAAAAAGACACTGAAAAAAGGAGTATCCAAAACTTCAAACCAAGAAAAATCCTACAGGTATTGTTCTCTATCTAGAGTCTATTTCAATTGTTGGATCAATTTCTACTTAAATTGTTGATTCTGGTGCCACTGATCATATCTGTAACTTCTTGCAGGGTTTAGCAAGATAAGAAGACTCCAAAAAGGCGAGTATAGACTACGAGTAGGAAATGGAGCACGAGTATGGGCCCTAGAAGTGGGAGAGTTGGATCTTATTTTTTATTGTAATAAAGTAGTTGTATTAAAGGATATTTTACATGTACCTGATTTTAAACAGAATTTGATTTCAGTTACAAAACTAATAAATCATGGATATTCTATTTCTTTCCATTTTGGTATTACTATTAATAGAAATGGAGAAGTCTTATGTACAGGGCACATGTATGGAAATTTATTCTTTTTAAATCCTACGAACAATCAAAGAAATAACGTTCAATCTGAACCTTTAAGTAAGAAGAGAAAAATCAATATCAATGACCATCTTTGACATCTAAGGTTGGGCCATATTGACTCAACTAGAATTCAAAGGTTAAACCATGATAGGCCCTTGGGCTCATTAAGATTGGAAAGTTAGCCTCTGTGTGAATCCTGCCTTATGGGGAAAATGACCAAAAGGTCGTTTATCCAAAAGGCCGATAGAGTCAAGAGATATTGGGTCTTGTTCATACTGATGTGTGTGGTCCTTTGTCTACTCAAGCTAGAGGGGGCTTTGAATACTTCATTATATTCACGGATGATTGTACAAGGTTTGGTTATGTCTACCTGATGAGGCACAAGTCTGACTCATTTGACACGTTCAAAGAGTTTAAGGCTGAAGTGGAGCGTCGGACAAGTAAACTGATCAAAACTTTATGATCGGATCGTGGTGGAGAATACCAAGTCTGTGAGTTCTAGGTTATTGTGTTATAAATTCCAAATGGAAAATGGCTTACCTTTAGCTAATGAGTAGTCCACTCACTTTATAGCATGAACGTATTTTGAATACGTAGAACATGACCTATAATAGTTGTTTCTAAAAGTATTATTTAAAAGAAACCCAAATTGTTACTGTTACAGCGTGGACTAATACTCTACTGCTTAAGTATGAGTTGGTGGCCTGACGAAGTTAGAAGCATATACTTTGATATACTGTAGTTGAGGTTCTTTCGTAGAATCAATATACTTATATGTTGAGTATATGTGACTAGTTAGTTAAGACAGACTTGTACAAGATAGCTTCTACGCTATATCGTCCCTTATGACTGTTCAAATGATCTAATTATCCAGGGCCCTGGAGAATATGACTTCGATGTTTACTTTAGGGTAACTCCCTTGAAAAGTGAAAACATCTCAGGAGTCGTGGATCATTGGACTAGAAGTCTAAGGATGATAGATGTCTATTAGAGAGGTGTTAGTACACCATTCCTTTCTAATTGCACGGCGATGCGTAGAGGGGTATTTTAATCATTACACCTATAAGTCGAAGACTTTGCTAACGCAACATTGTCCTTGGGGTCAATATTTCCTTATGGTGATATTAGAAAATATTTAAAATACAAAATATAGCTATTTTTATAGTAGGGTATTTTGGTCATTTTAGTAGCCAAGACAATGTGTCTTTTGGTTCTCAGAATGGCCCTTAAGTCATGAATGATTTGGGTTAAGGAATTGATCTTGATAATTTTGAGTTTTTATTTTATTATTCTAATTTATTATTGGATTAGAATAAAATAAAAGAGTCGATAGATTATCTATTTTATCTAATTTAAATGGTTAATTAACTATTCAGGGCTCAAGGCCCAAATTGAATAATTAGAAAATTAATCTGGAACTAGATAAAATGTATGAAATTTTATTTGATCTATTTGGGCTTGTTATTATTTATTGGGCAGTTTAATAAAATTTAGAAAATAAACAATTGAGATTTATTATTTATGGGTGTCCAAGCCCAAGAATAAATAATTTTATCTGGCCCAATGAATAAGACCAAGATAAAATAAAAATTATATAAAAAATTATTAAACTAATTAATTAATTTAAAAATTAAAAAAAACAACACGGGATGGAACTCATATTGTTTCACATGCAGGATAATAGAAAGCATGGAAGCTTTCTGTTTGCACGTAGGTGGAGTCTCTCTCATAGGATCTAAATATCAATCACAAAAAGATGCGGTGATTGGAGTGATTGGGTGAAATTGGCTTCTGCATTCAATTTCATTTTACAAAAACAAAAACCTAGAGCATCAAAAACAGAAACCTTCGTTGAAGCTTTGTTAAAGTTGATCAAAATCTAAACTTCAAGTCTTCACCGACTGTACTATGGGCACCATTTCCAAAAGTCAAAAGCTTCATGCACTAGTTTCGAATATCTTTATACAGATATTTACACCAATCCAAAGAGGACCCACTTCATCATAGAGGTAAAATTTTCGTTTTCCTAATATGTTTTTGTTTTCATTATTTTTACCATTTTAAGCCTTCACTACTAACTAAATCATTTCAAACAATCAAATGACTAAGAAATTGAAAATAACAAAAAACATGTAAAACTCCAACTTGGACAATGTTGCAACAACTGAAGCACAACTTCAATAAGATTACTTAATATTTTAATATAAATCAAGAAATAATCATCTTGAAGTGGAGGAAACATATTGGTTGATTTTCTGCACATTTAAGAAGAGAAATATTGATATTTTATATAGATTTAAACTTAATATATAGAATGAATGAGGTTTATATCTTTAATGAAAATCTTAGGAAGTTGTAAATCAACTAAATTAATTATGTATGAGTTTGGATAGATTAGAACAAAAAAATTGTTATGTGAAGATCTTGAAATATCGATAAAACAATTTTTAGGGGAATAAAAATTTCTACAATTTCCTTGGCTACGATTTAACTAAAACATTAGTTAAATATTGTGTGGAAAATATTAATGAAGGATTGTGTGTCTTTAGATTGAATTACAAAGCATAAAATGTAGAGAAACACTCTTGAAATGATCGAGTATTTATATGCAACAATACCTATGAATTTTATGTAAATTAAGTAGTTGTTTTGAGTGAATTTTTTATGAGACTTGTTTGGATAATTCTAATAGGATATTAGCATTGATTTGGTGTAAATTGGATGATTTATAAATGATGAAATCATTCCTTAAAGTCTTGGAAATGGACACCCTAATTTGCTGGAGATTTTTCTTTTTTGGACTAATTGTTTTGAATATTGGTGTTTTAGAGGAACTTGCAACCAAACCTAACTTGGATAAGTTTAACAAAGTGTTTAATGTTAGAAAAATATTAAGAAAGCTTTTTGAATGGGAAAATTTTCAAAAGACTAGCTTGTGCCCTATTTATGTACTGTGGAGAATTTTGATTAAATGAAATTGTGTTGGTTGGATTCTTTGCAAAAATATAATTATTTTGATGTATTAAAAGTTTGCAAATGATTGGAAAACATTTGGTTATATGATATATGAAGAATTTTACCTGAAGTTGTTAAATTTCATGAGAGGTCATAACTGAATTTTTAAACTATTTATGTAATGTAGTTTTTTAAAATAAATATTTGAATGAATTTGGTTTTTTTTAGAGGTGTCAAATGTTGAAAATTTTGTTAGAACTATGCTAGAGTATTTTTAGAAGAAAATTTATACATTTAAAAAATACTATTTTATAATGGCTAAATGCTAGAAATTCTACAAGTAAATTGAAAATCGAATTTAATCAATTTTTAGAGCACTAATTGACTAGTTAATTTTTTAAATACTTATTTTGAGTTTACATTATGAATTATACTCATATATAAATTATTTGAAGTATAAAATCCTTTGTATATTTATTAAAGAATGGTTTGAAATTTATTAGAATAGTGAATTCAAATGAGGCATGTTTTAAAAGTTTTACTAAACTAGTTTTACTATTTACTAGTTATTCTCTAAAATAAAATAGCTTCCAAAATTTATTATTATGACTCTATGGATTATTTTAGGCTATATATAATTGATACTTGCTACCCTCTTGAATGGTAATGACTTATTTGAAGTGAAAATGCATAATGTTGTGCTATGTATGTTTGAATTGTGTTTAGAATTTAGGAATAAACCTAACTAGTTTAGTTTAGTCCTAGGTCAGTAAATAGGACTATGATACTCAGAGTGGTGAATAGATAATTAATACACATGGTTTTTTATTGAAGCGAGTGGAGAATGAGAGAAAAGACTCTTTGCTTGGCATAAGGATTTTGGAAAGTACTTTTTTTAGCCAACAATGGTAAGTCTCCTTACATTCATAAAATGTTTTATATATATGACTTGGATACGAATTTAGAAATATTTTGAAAATATTTAGTCTAGTGAAAATTATATATTATTGATAAATATCATGCGAGAATTCATTTCACTATTCTTGAATTTCAAATATTATATGAAATAATTGAGAAATGAAATAGGAGCCATGGGTTGTGTCTTATGAAATATTTTGGTGAATTAAATTATGATTTATCATGAGTGTGTTTGTGAAAGTCATGAAATGATTCAAAAATTATTGGCTCCACTCTTTCATGAATTTATAGAATATATTTATGATTATGGAAATATCATGTATTTAGAAATTTCTAGAAATATTACAAACAAATGTTTATTGTTACTATTTGTGTGAGATTATATGATTTGGAAAATATTATTGGGAATGGACTTTTGAATTTTTTTGTGAAATGTATTGTGGATATATATTAAATTGTTTTAATGTTGAATTACGTTCTGTAAGAGTGATTGTGTTATGTTGTTGTGTTGACTACTTAATGGGAAGCAAGACCAAGATTACTAACTTATGTTAGATTCATAGTGACCCTCAACAAATTGGCCATCTTCAAGAAGTTGCCAATTTTCCAAATAAAGTGATAGTGCTTAGGAGAACATATGGGGTGGCCATAGGATAGTCGAGTTAAATTTTGGCTGGGCCGGTCTTTAACTAACAACCAAGTTCCATGAGCGAAAATATGGAGTAGTTGTGGGACATTCAAGTTAAATTTTGAATGAGAGAAGGAGGAGTATCTCATCTGGTTAGCTGTACATCTATCAACGAGACAGGGATACTAAGTGCTTCACTATATTCGAGTGCCATCTCTAGGAGGTTCTACCAAATGGGAATACTAAGTGCTTCATTGGAAGTGAATGGCATATTTGGGAAGGCCCCATTATAATTACATCATTGTAATGCTCTACAGATAAATGAATTAAATTGAGAAATTGAGGTTTCTAGAAATTAAAGTTATGGTAAAGGTTTGATGAAGTTGTCTTGAATTTTACTTGTAGCTTAATATGAAAGTCTATATCTGTCCATAAAGTATTGTTAATGATTATGACATCAATGAATTCCCTATTTATGGAATCATTTTGCCCAAGTTTTCTTGATAATGATATGACTATATTTTATTTTCATGAAAGTGTGTGTAAATCTCCCAAGCACCTTTTGTAATGATTTTCACATAAAGCATGATTTGAATACCTATTCCCATGACAAGGTTTGACAACTATATATGCATCTTAAAAGAATTTCTACACTTGACATGAGTATGCACGAGACTTATTAAGATTTATTTCTCATACTCTTTTGGCTTAAATCTATTTGGAGAGAAACTTATGCAAGTAGTTTGTAGATCCCAATAATCAAATGTATGTCATAGCTATGGCAGTAGTAGAATCTAAATATAAGGATAGTTGGAGCTAGTTCCTAGACATCTTCTTAAGATAAATTGGCAATGTAGAAAAATGTTAGATTATAATTTTATGTAGGCATAACATAGTTGCAATACTTTTCTAACAAGTTGTTTCATTCTTTTTTTTTTTTTTTAATTTATACCATCTTCGCATGCTAAAACTAACATATCTTCTATACTTGTAGGGTCTGGTCAAGAGTCAAGAATAGACCCATATATAATGTTTTGGGGACAATTGACACTATAAAGATCTTTTTTAGCATATTATACAATATGTTTAAAAATTGCTCTCACATATTGTCAATAATTGCTCAAATTTTCAATTATTTTACAATCACTCTTTTATATCACTTAATATTTATTTAATAAGTGATGCTTATCTCTTTATTTATTTTTATTCAAATTACACAAAAAAAAAAAAAACAAGTCCCTTAAGGGAAAAAAAAAATTCTTGACTCATTAAACACAAATTTCCTAAGTCTTCTTTGTTTCTTCTTTTTTCTTTCAGTCTTTTTTGTTGTAAATCAAGTATATATTTTGGTCCCACTAGTCAAAATACTAGAATCTATCCCTATCAAGAGCTGTGCAAATTTGATGGTTAGGGTTGAACATAATTTTTTTATTAGACACCTATATGCAAACTTGTTAAGGTTAAAAAAACAAATAATTGAGAAACCGCATATGGACTATAGCGAGCGCATATAGAAAAGAAGATTTTTAGAGGCATATAGGTGAATTATTGAACCTAAACAATAATATTTATAAGTAGTTATTAGGAATATCACTCCAGCACTAGGCAAGGCACTAGCCAAGTTTGACTTCCTCTCTGAGAAAATTTATAAATCTTTCAATTAGTATGTAAAAATTTAAAGGATAAGCAAATTCTAACAAAAGTGGAGAGTACTAGGAAACAAATAATGTATAAGTTTTGAAGAAAAAAAGAGAATATATGGGTACGATTAACTTTTATTTTTGAAGTTTACACTTGTGAATTTGCAAAATTTCACCATGACACTCTAAGTTTGAGTATAAGGATTCTATATTTGATTCTTTTCACATTGGTCATTAATATCATATAAAGTTATCTTTTACTATAGGTATTTATACTATATATGAGTTGAAAATTATTATTTTTTAATGAAATATTTTGAGTTAACCGGAACTCAACCTGAGCTCGCATTTCAATATTTGTAAGCATGTGCAGGCCAAACTCGATCCCAAGATATATGTTATGTGATATGGCTGAGTTTGGGCTTGACCAAACACAACATAAAAGTCCAAATTAACACCACAAGTGCAAATCAGTCAAGCCAATCTAAATTAAACTTATTAATAATAGAACATTTAAAATCTATCTTAACTTTAATTTCACTAAAAATATAAATTGCATTCGTGATAAGCTTGAACTTGTCAAGATTCAATAAATTGAGTTTTTTCCAACTTATACTTCAGTATGGTCATCTAATACTTAGGATCTCATAATTCTAGCAACCAAATTTGGTAATATTTCAAACGTTGCACCTAGAGGTAGACACATGTCTATGGCAGGGGCATTTTTTTTTAAAAAAAAAAATCCTATTAATAGTAGTATATTATATTATGGATTATAAAATATTTGTATATATGATCCTCTATTTTTTTTGAAATCTCTACTAATGATAATATATTAAATTATAAGTTATAAAATATCTGTATATAATTTATACTATTGAACTCCTCACAAGTCCATTAGTCATTGACTCTTTTATATTTAATAAATTTTAAACTTCTAGTATCTATTAACCCCCCAAAATATAAATTATGATCCATCATCATCATCATCATTATTGATGATACAACCTATGTGAATAATGGCACTTTTGATTTTGGCAATTTTTTTTATCTTAATAATTATTTTATATTTAAATATGATGTATGCTAGTGAGTTTGGGTGGTGGCTTCCAGTAGACTTGGGTGGTAATCTTTGATGTATTCTTTAATTAGTAATCATTATGTATATTGTTTAAATTCATATTTTGTTTCCATTAGTATTAAATTTTAGATGAAATTTTTAATTGTTTTAGTATGTATAAAGTTAAGAAAAATTTGTAATTTTTTTCTTTTTTTCTAATTACAGATGAAGAAATCATATACAATTGATACATTCTTCAAAAGAAAGAATTCTGAAATTTCTAAATCTGATGAGGAATCACATTCTTCTGTTAACCCTGATATTTAAAGTTCTGAAAATCATCCAACAAAGTCTGTAAGAGCAAGAAACTAAAATAGGATTTGTTATCAACTTGCTAGAGCATGATCTAGGAAATCGATTGCAAATATGGGAGTATCCTACTAATATTCTTGATGAAGCTCGAAGTGCTTATATTATGTCAGGTGCAAATCAATGTATATAATCAATTTATGAGAAATCACGAAAAAAACATCCTCTTACTTTTCAAACATTGTGGTTTAAGCTATTTTCATCATGGCTGGAATATTCGCCTCATTTAAATGCTACATTTTGTCTTCCCTACTTTTTATTCAATAAAAATGATGGACCTTCTGGGCAAATGCATTCATCATTACAGGATTTAAAAATTAGAAGCATGCAAAAAGTAAATTCTTGGAATATATAGGAAATGGTTCAACTTATATTCACAAAAATGCTGAGAAAGCTTGTGAGGATTTCATTAAGCCAATTAGGCATATTCAGAGGCAGACACACGCCTATGGTGGGGGGCCAAGGCATTTCCCCCTTCCTGTTATACTTTTGATATCATTACTAATAGTGATATATTAAATTATGGATTATAAAATATTTGTATAGATGCCTTCCTATTTTTTTGAAATTCCTATTAATGACAGTATATTAAATTATGAGTTATAAAATATTTGTATATATATTATACTATTGAACTCCTCCTGAGTCCATTAGTCATTGTCTCTTTTATATTTAATAATTTTAAACTTTTAGTATCTATTGGCCTACCGAAATACTTAAAATACTTGTTTGAGGCCCCACCAACTTAAAGTGCTTATTTGAGGCCCTCTAAAGTACATGTTTAAGATTGACACTTTTTTGTTTTTGTCTCATTCATCAATTTTATCCTTTAATCACCCATAAACCAGGCAACAAAGTCTTCTACTTTGCCCTTTTATTTGCTTTGTGCCATTGTGAAGGATCGCGAGAAAATAAACTATGCAGCGGAAACATGCAATTTAAAAATTTTCCCATTTAATAATCTAAGAATACTTACTTTTATGGCGCTTAGGTTGAATAACAAGAATCGAATTCAAGTTTGGCGGTAATTCTTGATTTGTCACGAACACTTGTTCCACGAGAATGCCAGTTAAGTGTCAACTCTTTCACATCAAACACACATCTAAATTGCTAACTTTCAATCTTCTAAAGAATTCTCTAAATCTTCTATAAGCTTATTATGGGCGAGAATAATTAGGATGAAGAAAATAGGAAGAACAGAAAGAGCTATCTCAGAGAACAAAGAAAACAAAAAGAGAGGCAACTAATGTGTTTTTCAGTTCACAAAACTATTTCTATTTTTGGTTTTTTACGTGAACCCTATAGCATGCACAATACCACACATACATCCCATTGCCTTTTTTCCTTTTCCTTAAAAAGTGAGGTGGCTACCCTGATTTCCTAAAACTAGTAAGTTGTCTCACTCAAACCTGGTGGACCAGGAATTTTTTTTAATCAGCCCAGGGATTTTTTTTAATTAGCCCAAGACTTTAAATAACTCATTTATTAATTAATTGATTCAATTAGGTCTAATATAAAATTACTTAAAATAATTAATTAATAAACCAATTTAATTAAATTGGTCCAATATATTCTTCTAACCAAATAAGTAAATAATTATTAAACTCTTATAATAATTTTTTCAATATTAATTTCATCCAGCAAGCCCATATAATAAATAAATTATTAAGGTTATTTGAGCTACTTTTAGGACCGAAAGACATATTATTTTTTCTTATTAAAATAATTAAAATATTTCTACTAACAAATAGTTGTAGTTTATCATTTTAAATATTATATTTATCACCATATAAAAATATTGATCCCGAAAATAATATTACAAATATAGTGTCTTCAACTTATATGTATAATGATGAAAAAACCCACATACATAACACCCATCATTGAGATGGGAAGAATGTACTAACACTTTTCTCAACGATGTCTACCATATTTTGATATCTGATATGATAATCCATGACTTCTACTATGTACCAACTTATCTCACGAAGCTACACAAAAGCATACATACTAAGCCATATTCCCAGAACTTTAGATTATTTAGATTATTCTGGACAATCATAAGGGGTGATTAATCTCTACTTAGTGAAACATAGAAATTCTATTGTATAAATCTGTTTTAATTTATAACAAAAGTCATACAATCAACATACAAGGCTATTAGCTTTATATTAAGACTTCACCCATCGTACATCAAAGTGTACAAGTTTAGCTTCACCAAACCACCAACTTATACTCAAGTCTTAGGGTACTCATCTAAATAATACCAGTAATAGTCTAATCTTTATTTATTATAATACTATTATAAAGATTACTATTGCATGCTCTAATTCTATATATTTCAAGTCTGCTTACACTATTGGTGTGAGAAGATACTCAATGGTTAAAGATAAACCATTCCGTATTTAGAAACCATAATATAATGATCTAAACCTTAATGAAGTGCCCAACTTCATCAATCGATCAAGAACGTTTTTAATTATATGTTAGTAACACATGATCTGCACTTTACTGTAAAACACAACCCAACACGTAGATCACCTACTAACATACTTAGACTTTAATGTGCAAATATACGTAAACAAATAATCATTAATGAATGAAATATTTTATTACTTTTCTAAAATACAAAAATACATAGTCTATTTTGAGTATATATCCCAATAGTCTGTGGTGTTGCGTGACTGACTACGTGCGTCTCTACCTTTCCAAGCACACGAACCAAGCTGTAAGCATATATTATATATAGAATAGAGTGGTCCCCTAATATCTTTGTTAGTTTATATAGTTATTCTTCTCTTTCTTTTTTTCCATTATTTTGTTAAATTTGTTTATTTGTCTTCAACTTTAAGCTTTTGTTTTTTTGTCTTAAATTTAAATAATTTTATTATTATTATTATTATTATTATTATTATTATTATTATTATTATTATTATTATTATTATTATTATTATTATTATTATTATTATTATTATTATTGATGATGATGATGATACACTTATGTGAATATTGACACTTTTGATTTTGACAACTTTTTATCATAGTAATTCTTTTATATCTAAATATGATATATGCCAATGAGCCTGGATGGTGGCTCCCAATAAGCCTAGGTAGTGGCTCTCAGTAGATTCGGATAGTAGTCTTTTTATATATTCTTAAATTAATAATCATTATGTGTATTTTTAAATTCATATTTTGTTTCCATTAGTATTAAATTTTAGATGAAAATTTTAATTGTTTTGGTATGCATAAAGTTAAGAAAAAATTGTAATTTTTTTTTCTTTTTTTGTAATTATAGATGAAAATTTTCATGTGCAATTGATGCATTCTTAAAAAAAAAAGAAGAAGAATTCTAAAATTTCGAAATTTGAATGAGGAATCACATCTTTCTGTTGACCCTGATCTTTTGAGTTCTGAAAATCATCCAACAAAGTCTACAAGAGTTGAAACTGAAATAAGATTTGATATCAACTCGTTGGAGCATGATTTAGGAAAACGATTGCAAATATGGGAGTATCCTATTAATATTCTTGATGAAGCTCGAAGTGCTTATATTATGGTAGGTACAAATCAGTGTATATAATCAAATTATGAGAAATCGAGAGAAAAACATCCTCATAGTTTTTAGGCCTCGTGGTTTAAGCTATTTCTATCATTATTGGAATATTCGCCTCATTTGAATACTACATTTTATCTTCCATGCTTTTTATTTAATAAAAATGATACACCTTCTGCACGAATTCATTCACTGTTGTTGGTTTTAAAAATTCAAAGAATGCAAAAGGTAAATTCTTGGAACATGTGGGAAATAATCCAACTTCTGTACACAAAAATGCTGAAAAAGCTTGTAAGGATCTCATTAATCAAATTGGGCATATTCAATGGTGGATACACGCCTATGGTAGGGGGCCAAGGCTCCCCCCCCCCACCATTTTTTTTTTAATCCCTACTAATAAAGTATATTAAATTATGGATTATAAAATATTTGTATATTCGTTCTCCCTCCCCCTATTTTTTTTTTTTTCAATTCCTTACTAATGGCAGTATATTAATTTATGAGTTATAAAATATTTATATATATGTTATACTATTGGACTTCTTCCAAGTTTATTAGTCATTGTCTCTTTTATATTTAATAAATTCTAGACTTCTAGTATTTATTGTCCACCAAAATATTTAAAATACTTGTTTGAGGCCTACCAAAGTACTTAAAGTACTTGTTTGAGATTGAGACCTTTTTGTTTTTGTCTTATTTATCCGTTTGCTCCTTTCATTACCTATCAATGAAACAACAAAGTCTTCTACTCTGTCATTTCTTCTTGCGTTGTGACGTCTGTGACTCTACGTGACAGACTGCATATGTCTCTGCCTTTTCAAGCATACATACCAAGATGCAAGCATAAATTATATGCAAAATAGAGTGGCCCTCTAATACCTTTTGAGTATAGTTAGTTTTTTCTTTCTTTTTTTTTTCATTATTTTGTTAAATTTGTTTATTTTTCTTTAAGTTATTAGTGTTTGTTTTTTATTTTTTTGTTTTAAATTTAAATAATTATCCGTTATCATTATTATTGTTGATATAACCTATACGAATAATGACACTTTTGATTTTGGCAACTTTTTATCTTAATAATTCTTTTATATTTAAATATGATGTATGCTAATGAGACTGAGTGATAGCTCACAGTGATCCTGGGTGTTGCCTCCCAATAGCCCTAGGTGGTGGTGTTTTTCTATATTTTTCAATTAGTAATCATTATGTGTATTTTTTACATTCATATTTTGTTTTTATTCGTATTGAATTTTAGATAAAATTTTTAATTGTTTTGTTATGTATAAAGTTAAGCAAAAATTATAATTTTTTCTTTTTTTCTAATTATAGATGAAGAAATCATGCACAATTGATCTATTCTTCAAAGACAAAATTATAATATTTCGAATTTTGATGAGAAATCACATCCTTCTATTGACCCTAATCTTTTGAGTTCTGAAAATCATCCAACAAGGTCTATAAGAGTTGAAATTGAAATAGGATTTGATATCAACTCATTAGAGCACGATCCAGGATTGCAAAAATGGGAGTATCCTATTAATATTCATGATGAAACTTAAAGTGCTTATATTATGGCAGATCCAAATCAGTGTATACAATCAAATTATGAGAAATTGGGAGAAAAACGTCGTCGTAGTTTTCAGGCATTGTGGTTTAAACTACTTTCGTCATTGTTGGAATATTAGCCTCATTTGAATGCTACATTTTGTCTTCCATTCTTTTTATTTAATTAAAAAAGATGGACCTTCTAGTGAATGCATTTATTGTTGTTGGTTTAAAAAATTGAAAGAATGCAAAAAGTATATTCTTGGAACATTATGGAAATGGTCCAACTTTTGTACACAAAAATATTGAGAAAGCTTGTGAGAATCTCATTAATCAAATAGGGCATATTTCAAGGCAGACGCTTGCCTATGGCAGGGGGCCGTGGTCTTCCTCTCCCTATATTTTTGAAATCTCTACTAATTATTGTGTATTAAATTACGAATTATAAAAACTTTGTATATCTACCCCCGTCTCGCCATGTTTTTGAAATCTCTACCAATGGTCATATATTAAATTATGATTTATAAAATATTTGTATATACATTATATTATTGAACTCCTCCCAAATCTATTAGTTATTGTTTCTTTTATATTTAATAAATTCTAAATTTTTAGTATCTATTGGTCCACCAAAAATACTTAAAAATGCTTATTTGAGGCCAACCAGCTTAAAGTACTTGTTTAAGGCTCACTAAAGTACGTAAAGTACTTGTTTGAGATTGAGTCATTTTTGTTTTTGTCTCTTTTACAAGTTTCCTCCTTTCATCACCTATCAACCAAATAAAGAAGTCTTCTGCTTTGCTTTTTCTTCTTGCTTTGTTTCGTCTACGGCTCTGTGTGACTGATTGCATGCGTCTCTACCTTTCTAGCACACGAACCAAGCTGTAAGTATATATTATATATAGAATAGAGTGGTTCCCTAATATCTTTGTTGGTGAGTCTAGTCTAGTTTTTCTTCTCTTTCTTTTTTCATTATTTTGTTAAATATATTTATTTTTCTTCAAGTTCTAAGCATTATTTATTTATTTGTTTTAAATTTAAATTATTATCCATTATCATTATTGTTATTGTTGTTGTTGTTGTTGTTGTTGTTGATTATGAAACAACCCATGTGAATAATGACACTTTTTATTTTGGCCATTTTTTTATCTTAGTTATTCTTTTATACTTAAATATGATATATGTGAATGGTGGCTCCCAATAAGCATGGGTGGTGGCTCCCAATAGATTTAGGTGGTGGTCTTTTTTCTATATTCTTCAATTAGTAACTATTATGTTTTTTTTTTTTAATTCAAAATTTGTTTCTATTAGTAATGAATTTTAGTTGAAAATTTTAATTATTTTGGTATGCATAAAGTTAGGCAAAAATATGTATTATAAAATATTTGTGTATATGCCTTTCCCCTTCCCCCATTTTTTTGAATTCCGTACTAATGATGGTAAATTAAATTATAAGTTATAAAATACGTGTATATATATTATACTATTAGACTTCTGTCAAGTCTATTAGTCATTGTCTTTTTTATATTTAATAGGAAAAAAATTCACTTTGCCATCTCAAATATAGTCAAAATATCACATTACCGTCTAAACTTCATTTTGAATCTAATTACTATCTGAATTATGATTTTTTCCCACATTGCCATCCAAGTACCTCTAATCATTAAATTAAGTTAGTTAATATAGTAAATTAAATACAAAACATTGTAAATTTCTCACATAACCAACTTAAAAAAAAAAGACTAAATTATTTATAAATTTAAATTTGAAAAAATAGAAAATATAATATGATTGAACTAACTTAACTTAATTTAATCAAACTAATTTAGTCTTTTTTTTTCTTTAAGTTAGTTAGATATCTTATATTTAATTTACTATGCTAACTAACTTAATTTAAGTGTTAGAGGTGCTTGGATGGCAATGTGGGAAAAAAAATCATAGTTCAGATGACAATTAAATTCAAAATAAAGTTAGATGGCAATGTGAGATTTTGACTATAGTTAATATGACAAAGTGAATTTTTTTCCTATTTAATAAATTCTAGACTTCTAGTATCTATTGACCCATTAAAATACTTAAAATACTTGTTCGAGGTCCACCAACTTAAAGTGCTTGTTTGAGACCCACTAAAATAAAGTACTTGTTTGGGCTTATGACCTTTTTGCTTTTGTTTTATTCACCAATTTCCTTGTTTCATCAACCATCAACCTGACAACAAAGTTTTCTAGTATGCCACTTCCTCTTGCTTTGTGCCATCTGTGGCTCTGAGTGACTGACTACGTGCGTCTCTACCTTTTCAAGCACATGAACTAAGCTACAAGCATATATTATATATAGAATAGAGTGGTCTACTAATATTTTTGTTGGTGAGTATGGTTGTTCTTCTTTTTATTTTTTTATTATTTTGTTAAATTTGTTTATTTTTCTTCAAGTTCTTAGCTTTTGTTTTTTTTTCTATCTTAAATTATTATTATTATTATTATTGTTGTTGTTGTTGTTGTTGTTGTTGTTGTTGTTGTTGTTGTTGTTGTTGTTGTTGTTGTTGTTGTTGTTGTTGTTGTTGTTGATGACGATGATGATGATGATAATGATACAACAACCTATGTGAATAATGACACTTTTGATTTTGTCGATTTTTTATCTTAGTAATTCTTTTCTATTTAAATATAATATATGCCAATGAGCCGGGTGATGGCTCTCTATAGACCTGGGAGGTGGTCTTTTTATATATTCTTCAATTAGTAATCAGTATGTGTATTTTTCAAATTCATATTTTGTTTCCATGAGTATTGAATTTTAGATGAAAATTTTAATTGCTTTGGTATGCATAAAACTAAGCAAAAATTGTAATTTTTTCTAATTATAGATGAAGAAATCATATACAATTGATACATTCTTCAAAAGAAAGAATTCTAAAATTTTGAAATCTGATGAGGAATAATATCCTTCTATTGACCCTGATCTTTTGAGTTATGAAAATCATCTAACAATATCTGCAAGAGTTGAAACTAAAATATGATTTGATATCAACTTATTAGAGCGTGATCTCTGAAAATGATTACAAATATGGGAGTATCCTGTTAATATTTGTGATGAAGCTCAAAGTGCTTATATTATGGCCGGTTCAAATCAATGTATACAATCAAATTATGAGAAATCAGTAGAAAAATATTCCTATGTTGCATTTTGTTTTCCATACTTTTTATTCAATAAAAAAGATGAACCTTCTGGGTCAAATGCATTCATTGTTGCTGGATTTAAAAATTAGAAGAATGTAAAAAGTAAATTCTTGGTACATGTCGGAAATTGTCCAAACTTCTTTTCACAGAAATGCTGAGAAAGCTTATAATGATCTCATTAATCAAATTGGGCATATTCAGAGGCGAACACATTCCTATGGTAGGGGGACCATGGCCTCCCAATATTTTTAAAATCCCTACTAATAATAGTATATTAAATTATATGTTATATAATATTTGTATATATTCCCCCTATTTTTTTGAAATCCCTACTAATAGTAGTATATTAAATTTAAGTTATAAAATATTGGTATATATGTTATACTATTTGACTCCTCCCAAATCTATTAGTCATTGTCTCTATTATATTTAGCAAATTCTAAACTTTTAGTATCTATTACCTACTAAAATACTTAAAATACTTGTTCGAGTCCCACCAACTTAAAATACTTATTTGAGGCCCACCAAAGTACTTAAACTACTTTTAGATTGAGACCTTTTTGTTTTTGTCTCATTCACCTATTTCCTCTTTTCATCGCCCATCAACCAAACAACAAAGTCTTCTGCTTTGCCCTTTCTTCTTATTTTGTGCCATCCGCGGCTCTATGTGACTGACTGTGTGCTTCTCTACCTTTCCAAGCACACGAACCAAGTTGCAAGCATATATTATATACATAATAGAATGGTCCCCTAATATCTTTGTTGGTTTATATAGTTATTTTTCTCTTTATTTTTGTTAAATTTGTTCATTTTTCTTCAAGTTCTTAGCATTTGTTTTTTATTTTTTTTGTTATAAATTTAAATTTTTATCCACTATAATCATCGTCATCATCGTCGTCATTGTTGCTGTTATTGTAGTGGTGGTGGATGATACAACCCATGTGCATAATGATACTTTTGATTTTGGCAATTTTTTATCTTAATCATTCTTTTATATTTAAAAATGGTGTATGCCAGTGAGTCTTGGTAGGGGCTCCCAATACACCTGGGTGGTAGTTTTTTTGTATATTCATCAATTAGTAATCATTATGTATTTTTTAAATTTCATATTTTATTTATATTAGTATTGAATTTTAGATGAAATTTTTATTTTTTTTGGTGTGTATAAATTTAAGCAAAAATTGTATTTTTCCCCCCCTAATTGTAGATGAAGAAATCATGTACAATTGATGCATTCTTCAAAAGAAAGAATTTTGAGATTTCGAAATCTAATGAGCACAATCTTTTGAGTTCTGAAAATTATCCAACAAACTCTACAAGAGTTGAAAATAAAATAGGATCTAATATCAATTCGTTAGAGTGTGATCTAGGAAAATGATTGTAAATATAGGAGTATTCTGTTAATACTCATGATGAAATTTGAAGTGCTTATATTATGGCAGGTCCAAATTAGTGTATAAAATCAAATTATAAGAAATCATGAGAAAAACATTCTCGTAGTTTTCAAGCATCGTAGTTTAAGTTTTTTCCGTCATGGTTGAAATATTCGCCTCATTTGAATGTTGGATTTTGCCTTCCATGCTTTTTATTCAATAAAAAGGATGGACCTTTTGGGCGAACGCATTCATTTTTGCTAGATTTAAAAATTGGAAGAATGCAAAAAGTAAATTCTTGGAACGTGTGGGAAATGGTCCAACTTTTATTCACAAAAATGCTGAGAAAGCTTGTGAGGATCTCATTAAGCAAATTGGGCATGTTCAGAGGAGGACAAATGCCTATGGCAGGGGGCCAAGGACCCCTCCATTTTTTTTGAAATTCTTGTTAATAGTAATATATTAAATTATGAATTGTAAAATATTTGTATATATATATATATATATATATATATATATATATATATATATATATATGTCCTCTCCCTCTCCCCTCCCATTTTTTTTTTTTTTTGAGTTCTCTACTAATAGTAGTTTATTAAATTATGAGTTATAAAATATTTGTATAGATGTTATACTAGGAATAGGGTTGAAATTGGCTACTTAGGCCAAGCATCAATCAGCAATTGGGAGCCAAGAACTGCGATTAGGTCTACTTTCAAATGTCGTATTAGCTCCCCCCCCCCCCTCCTTAACAGAATATGTTCAAGGTGCAGATTATTAAAAAAATAAAAAAATCATACAAAAAACCCCACCCTTCTCTACTAAAAAAACTTAAAAAAAAAAATAAAAAAAGCAGTAGAAGCAACTCGTTTTCTTTTTACAAGCTTTCAAAAGGTGATCTTTTCATCAAATTTCTTTACCAATTACTTAATTTTAAATTCATTTCTAACTCTATATAACTCCATCTCATCGTCCTCTATTTCTTTCTTTCTTTTTTTTTTTATTATTTATCATTATCATTCATTAGATTAGAGATTTCATTTTTATTTATGTTTATAAATTCCTAAATCCTTGAGTTTTGAAAGTAAATTTTAGTTTGATATTTCAAAATTTTTTTTTCAACTTACAAGTATTTGATGCTTTAAGTAGATTAATTAGATGGGGATTTCAAAATGTGTATCATAAACTATGTACTGGACATACTATATATTATGTTTTTTTGAAAATAATGTATGAGTTTATAAAACACGAAGCCCACAATATTTTTATGCTTATGGCCAGTTAATCAACCACAGAAACAATGAAGAATCCATCCCACCACCTCCATATCGGGTGCCCTCTTCAGATCTCTTTTTTTTTTCTCAAGAGTTTTGATTCTGAAATTCATTCATTCTCTCTTTCTTTTTTTTTAAATGAATACTGGGAATCTCATTAACGTCCATCTAATTGACATTTTGTGCTCTTTTCTTTCTTTTTTTTTTTTAATTAACTATGGATATTTATTAGACGTGGTCGGTTCTAGCCGGCAGCGACGCGAGATACAATAATGAACCCAAGCTAAAGTATTTTCGATGAGTTTAAAACAGGCAAATATATTATTTTGATCTCTTCTATTTTCAAAACGTAAAATAGAGTCAAATTACAACATGCTATACGCAAGTATCGTTAGCCGACAGCCAACCAGGATACAGCGATAGCTAGATTAAAACAAAATTATACCCACGACGGTATAAGATTTGGCCATAATTTTCAACTGCAAAACCACAAAAGTAACTGTGCAAGAAATTATAGCCGAGAACGGCGACGAATGTATAGCCCCCAAAACGAGAAAAAAAAAATATTATAAACGGTGATAATGTACAGTGCACCATTATGTGTGAATATTCTATAACTTTGGCCAGAACGTGTTTTTTGGGACAATGTACAGCCATTCCTGGTACACTCCGGACAAGAGGAGACCATGCGTGTGCATTAAAGAGTATAGATCCCTGCGAAAAAGTGGGTTCAGCGAGCACTTTCGACGACAGAGCAAGATGATCTGAGATTCTGAACAATAGCATTTCATTTTCTTTTCATGTCCAACGGCCCATTTTGTTAAACATTTTCACTCGGTTAGCGGAACTGAAGCCACAATTACTAAAATTGGCCTCTTGCAACACCTCATGCTTTAATCTTGACAATGAATTGGCGCAAAACTGAAGTACAAACTTAGGACATTTCACACACACACACACACACACCACACACACACGATCAATTTGCTGCTTGATTTTCCAGCTACACACAAAGCTTCACCAAAATAATACTAGAATATCTCATTACAATTACTTTTGAAAGTGGAGGAAACTAGTTCAAACAACAGATTTTGTATAGATTTGTCAATGAAAGAAAAAAGGATACCAAAATACCAGAAACAAATAATATGTACAATTATTCTTCCTAAGAAAATCGTGGTATGGTACATTTTCTTTTTTAAACCCCTAAAACAATTCAACGCCACTGAACCAAAACTCCAATACAATTTGCATTAAGCACAACCACATTCTACTCCCTAGACAAAGGCCCAGAAAGTGGACCATACATTTAATGAGAAACAATCTATGAAAAAAGGAAAAAACTTTTGGCAACTTAAAATCTATGCCAAAAGTCAGTTCCAGAACATAAATCACGCAACATTGCACCGCCCTTCGTTCTCCATGTCCTACCACCCAACATCCCCCCCTCCCCTCCCCTCCCCCAACGCACAGGAAAAGTTGAGGGAAAATGTAAAATAGAAAGGCTAAAATGTCACCCGACGAGAATTTCTCATCTCACAAGAAAGACACTTTTTGCGCTAGACAAAAGTTTTAAGGTGTTCATTCAGACAACATAAAGTACTAAAACGTCATACTTTAACAGCAAAACCCCATTATGAGACAGCTACCCTCCCATGCAAGCACTATATGCACTTCATCACTTAAGATTTTGCTAAGTTCATCAACACATGTTACATGATTTAGCATGCCTCTTTTTCGAGTAACACAAGTATCTTAAATCAACCTTATCAATATTAACATCATACCTGAGAAGATATACTGACCTGGAAGACTTGTTTGCACACGTGCTTAATAATAGTCTAGAACATAGTGATATTCCTGTGAGTACAAATATCTAGGAGTACCCAAAAACAAAAAGCAAGCGTCTAGGAACATACCCCTTAGAAATACATAAACTCCAAAGGAATAGGGTTCTAACTAATGCATAACAACAAATAAAAATATCTAACTAAAAAAGACATTTATAACATATCTTAAATTAAAATTTTCTAAATCTGGTTCTTAATCCATAGAAGCAAGCTATGGCTCTGGTGATGCTCTTCTACATAGTCTTCTGGCTAGTGCTGTGAATATCTACCCAACTTTGAACCTGAAGATGCAAAAACCAAGAGACCTGATTGCAACTCCTATAGGCAATGCTTAGGGAGAAATCTACCTGGCATAAGGATGATAACGACCGCCACCACTATAGCCTGCCCTACTTCCATACAACCCTCCTGCACCACCATAACCAGCACCAGGGCCAGAATCATAGCCAGCACCTGAGCCAGCCCCTGCATAACTGCCATAACCACCTCCTCGGCCATAAGCACCTAGTCCACTCCCACTATATCCCCCGCCAAAACCTCCACCGTAAGATCCAAAGCGACTAGAGTAGCCAAGCGAGGCCTCTCCTCGGTAGCCAACATAATCACTACCACCAAAGTCGCCATAGCGACCACCAAATTCACCTCCGCCACTGTACCCACCATAATCACCAAATCTACCACCCCCCATACCCCCAAATGACCTATAAGGAGCAGGGCCAAAACCGCCACTGCCAAAACTACTATAGGAGCTGCCAAACCCACCAAAACCACCATCACCATATCCGCGTCCCCTAGATTCACTACCATAAGCAGGAGCAGGTGCTGGGTTTGAGGGTTTCTTTGGTTCTGCCTTCTTGATCTCAACCTACAACAAAGAATCAGTTGAAAGCTAAGAACTACAAAAACATAACTACATCAACATAGAATATTCCACCTGCAGATCAGTTTGAAAGCTAAGATCTACATAAGCATAACATCATTTAACACATCTATACTACTGCCTATCTTTGGATGTAACTGTAGACCTAAGAAGAGGCGAACTAAATGGGCTTCTTTGGAATCTGATGAACATTTTCAAAAGCAACCTTTTCTAGCTGGTTTATGTACAGCAAGGTTATGTTCAAGTACATCTGATATCATTGGGAGCCACTGGAGGGAACTTACCTGGGTACCCGCCATGTCAATCATATTTCCGTCAGCCAGCATATTATCAACAACTTGTTCATTATCAAATACAATGAACCCAAAGCCTCGGGAGCGTTTAGTTAGATGATCACGTATAATCTCATGCTCAACCACTTTCCCATACTTCGAGAAAAAGCTCTTGAACTCATCTAACTCAAGAAAATTATCAAAAAAAGAAATAATGAATATCCCCCCAAAAAAAAGGAAAACACCCAAAAGTAATACCAATAACAAAAGAGAAAAGATGCAAAGTTCTCAAAATGCCAAATCTTACCCTCAGTAACAGAAGTTGGTATCCCACCAACAAAAATTTTCTTTGTTTTAAAATCCTTCGATTCAGCAGATCCCTTTGGAATGGTTCTTTTAATTTCAACCTGGCCAAAATAATATGTAGATCTTAGGTCTCAAACACAGCTCTCAAACCATCTCCAATTATCAACACATCTACCCAAAAGGAAGATCCATCCCAATTAACCATCAATTCAGTAACAACAATCTCACTGGCATGAAAAGAATCTAAATAAACCTGCTATATCCTAAAACATGCAAAATAGCTGATACAATTAAAAAGCCTTAAAATAAGCCATGAGAGACAACAATATTATTGCTACTGTCACTAACAAGGAATGTGAAGAAGGCATTCATCACCTCTGCTCCCAAAATAAAACTAATATCAGTAACATTCCTGCGAGAGCATAAGGTAACAATATCTGCAGGTATTTACATTTAAACAAAATAAAGATTCTTTCTAAAGCCAAAGTAATAAAATTTAATTGACAAAATTTCAAAATAGGGGCCAATTACAACTTTTCCAAGGTGAATAGAACATTGATGATTGATCATGCTTCCGTTAATTTTCATAAATTCCAGGAAGCTATTACTAAAACAAATAAATAAAACAAAATTTTATGTATATGGTCCACTTGTCACCAAAAAATATCTGCCAGCACTCCAAGAACAACTAATTTGGATGGAAGTACTGCCCTCCTAGTCCCACAACAGCAAGCATTAATGATTCAATTACTCATGCACCAACTTGAAGGTGAAGGGGGAAGCATTAATGATCGTGTTCTTACAAATTTTCCAAACTTCAGAAGCTATTAATATTCTTGAATAAAACTATCACAACTATCAAACAACAGTGCAAACAAGCATTTTTTTTTTCTTGGGGAGAGGGGGGGTTTCAATTTGTTCCCCAGCAGCAACTCCAGAAGGGGAAAAAAATAATAATAACCTTTTACTTATTCTCTTGTAGTTTTCCAAAAATTAAGAAGCCAAATATTCTGCTTGCCACCAGTCCTCCAGACAATAGCAATTGAATAGTACTACCACACTTGAAAAAGCCAAATTCCAACAAAATCTACTCAAAGCAAGCATAATTATTCACTCACACAAACACCAATGTCCCCTGTGATCCCCCTCGCCTCCACCCCCCCAAAAATAAACACCCTTTTTTCTTCTCTTGTTAGGGTATGGGGGATAAGCGATTCCTGCCTTCTAATTTTCTAGACGTCAGAAAGGCAGGAGTACCAACAAGCTCGGTAGATGTCGTACATGAGCAATGGCACTGACAGACACAAGTTTTTTAAGCTAACTATAGCCTAACATTATATGTTAGATTCTAATTAATTCCACATTTTCATTCATGACATGGCTAATAAAGAAGCCAAATGCAGCCATATCCCATGAAATATCCCAGAGACAGGATATTTCAAAAGAATTCCGACCAGCTTCAGATGGCTTGATTTGAATGCAATACCATATATTCTGTTTAACAGTTGTTCAACTTGAACCCAGTTAATAACCTAATTACTTTAATTCATCTAGTTTCCCTATGGAAAAGTTACTTGTAGGCTCTCAAAGAAGCCTCATAAGCCCTTATTGTCTACTTCAAGAGTTCAACGCTATAAAATAACTGCCCCCACACCACAGCATAATCCAATATTTGCAAAAGAGTCGCCTGTTTGCAGATAAAACTGATAAACTCACTTGTTTGCCATTGATAATGTGTGTTTCAGCAATAACAGTGTCCACAACCAATGGATCGGCATAAGTAATGAACCCAAAGCCCCTTGGCCTGCCAGTGTGCCTATCCTTCATTATTACTGAGTCGGTTATGTCTCCATACTTACCAAAGTACTTCACGAATTGATCTACACATAAGAAATAAACGAAATTTACAAAATTACATCCTAAAACCCAACAAAAAGAAGGGGGGAAAAAGGAGGACCCCCTAAAAAAAAATCAATATTTGACTTAGATATTTAGCAGCCAAAACAAACAATTCCTGGTGAACCTATAAAAAGATGTCTAATGATCCAAAATTCACATGAAACAGCACCGATACCAAGAATTAAATAATACGTAAAGAAAGAAAATTAAGAGCAAAGATGAATAATCAAGAGAACTTACCCAAAGTAGTGTCTTTGGCTAAACCTCCGATAAAGATTTTTCTGTAACAAAATTCAGGGAAAAATGAAAATCACGTCAATGTTTTTCCCTAAACTCCACAAATACGAAACCCTAAACGGAGGAAGAAAAAGTAAAGGAGACAAACCCGGGGCTAGCGCCGTCCCCAAAGTCGGATTTCTTGGAACCCATAAGATGGCCGGAGGATGAGATTCGCCTTTGGATCTGAGAGTGCTTAGAGAGGAAGCTGCTCTTGGCTAGGGTTTGCTTTGGGGGTTTTTACCCGCGTTTCCTTTTCTCACGACACGGAGAGAGGAGAGGAGTTGCTCTACCGCTTGTTTATATAGAGAGAGAGGATTTGGATATCTGTGAGTGGAGGAAAAAATCATAAAGAAACATATTTTATTGACAAAGTTTTTAGCAACTTTTTTTAATGTATCCTTAAAGTTTTTTTTTTTTTCCAAACAAAATTCTTTTAATTAAAAAAACCTTTAATTATATTAGAAATGTTATGAATTATTGGAATCTCCATTAATTAGTGGAGGCTCCACTAATTATGGATTTATGTGAATTATTAGAAGATTTTTATGGATGTCCACCATTTAGTGGAGACACCATTAATTGAAGATGATGTATGCCATGATGTATTTCACTAATTAGAGCTCTATAAATAGAGCTATTCTCTAAGCTTGTAATACACCATCATTTTGTGAAAGAAAGATTAGTGAAAGAAAGATTGGAGAAAGAATTGTGAGAGAAAGAAAGAGAGAAGTTTGAAGAGAAATTCTTGTGCAAAGAATAGTTAGAATTTTCTTAGTGTGTAGTGTGTAGATTTTATTCTAACACTACCCTAATTTTATAACAAGAAATAGTTTCTAGTTAATTTTAAGAAAGGCATATATTTTATCAGTTTAAATAATGGGGATTAGAACTGAAATAGATTTAGGTAAATTCCTTTGCACGATTGGTTAATAAATTTTTAGATGTAAATATCTATTTAAAAATATATTATTCTAAGAAAGAAGATAAATCATGTAAGAAATTTCTCATTATTTGCAAAATTATGTTATTGATCATTTTAGTTTTAATTTTGATTATCAAAATGATAAAATACAAAGATATTTAAAAGTTAAAAATTGTCAAATGCAACCACCCATTCAAAACTTTTATTCAGAAAATAAACTATATTTATCTGTTTATCGAAGTACATTATTAACTCTTTTGGCTAAAAAGGACCCTTAGAAATAAAAAAAGGTTGAGAAAGTAGTAGAAAGAAGAAGAAATATATATTTAAAAAAAAAGTAAGGAAACAACAGAAAATATTATAAAAATTTACTTTTATGATTTTTCAAGCAAATCTCATAACCATTTGCAAAAGTGCTTTGTAATGCTCAGTTATAAATTCATAATGAAAGAAGTTTTTACATTTAGAAAAGTGTTGTGAAGCCCATTCTTTTGTTTGGGAATTAGAGCGCTATTAGGATTAAGACTTAAAAACTTGTTGGTGGGGATTTTGGTGTTTTGTGGGATACGACTATATGTAATTGAATAAAAATAATAATATATTTAAATTAAAATAAAATTTTAATTTTAAGATAAAAATACAAAATTGCAATCCACATATAACCAAAAACTTTTTGGAAGAGTTGAAAATAATTGAACTAGTTATTGGCTAGCGCCAGTTAAATGTATTAAACTCTTATCTTAGGTAATATGTCATAAGAAATATTCTTACATACGAATGCCAAATTTACATCTCTACTTATAAAAGTGTTTATTTCCTATATACGTGTGTGAGTGGATATCATTCTAACTAAAATCAAAATTTCATTCTAATTTAAAATAATAATAATTTAAATAATTTTTATCTTTTTGAGAATGATTATATATTCACAACACATCATATTATCTCTCTTTGGTTTCACCTTTGGTTCCATTTAATCCTAAATTTAATATTTTTATTATATTTTTACAAATTTATTTCAATTTAATTATTGTCCACTTACATCTCTTTCTCCTCTCCCTCCTCCCTTAATTTTTATCCTTACACTGAAATGAAAATCCCTTTTCATTAAAAGTGTAATTAGATGTCTAGATTTTTTTAAAACCTATTTATTCTAGTTAAGTTTTGGGATCGAACACCTGTAAACTATATTTTATTTATGAGGTAATAAGTTGAATATTTTATTTTTGGGATTTTGTTTTATACCGTTACTTTACAGAAATGTTAGTGGATGATTTAGGAGAAATTTTTTCTTAATTTGTTGAATTGTTTAGTTCGTAAAAAGACATCTTGGAGAGGATCTTGGCGATATAATCATGCCACATCTTTAGGTTTGGGACGTAACATTTAATTGCATTAGAGTATACATTTTAGATTTTTATTTATTTATTTTTCTCTTCTGGGATAATTGATGCACTACAAAAAAGGGACAAATACAATGAAAAATATTACGACGGTCACAAAATCGTCGCAATAGACCCATTTATACGATGGTTGTGTAAGTGTCGTATTAGTTAGGATTTATATGATGATTTACTCATAACCGTCGTATTAGTTTGGACAAATACGACGGTTCGACGAAACCGTCGTAATATGTTAGAACTAATGCGATGGTTGCTCTAAACCGTCGTATTAGGTTAAACTCTATTACGATGGTTCCTTTTAACAGTCATATTAAGTTGAAATTATAATATTTTTTGAAATTGTGATTTTTATAAATATCATACTTTTTCAACCATCGTATTAGGTCAAAAGTACCGTCATGTATACTTAGATAAAATGACGGTTATGGCCATCGTTTTTTTTCGAATTATAACAAAATCAATCAAAAGTAGTTTGAATTTTATCTGATTATTTTCAAATTTAGTCACAATACTTTTGGTAATGATTTTAACAAATATATAAACTTGTTTTAACTTTATAAATATATCTAATGGTTGGATCATTGATTTTTCAAACAAATTTTTGTTTACATCTTAAGTTTTCGTATATTTGTATTAAAGCGTGTGAATTTCATTTTATTAGTTATTCAATTGTGTGTGTGTGTGTGTGTTTTTTTTTTTTTTATATATGCAGTATAACATATCCTTATTGATTAGTGAGTATTAAATTAATATGTCACATAATATATAGAATTTTAATTACAAACATACATATATGTGTGTGCATATCTATGTACACACACACTTTATATATATATATATATATGTACACACACACTTTATATATATATATATATATATAATCCAAATTAAAATTCATTTAAAAAAAATTATTAAAATTATAACTAAATACGACGGTTACGAAATGCAATAAATACGACGATTTTGTGTTAACCGTCGTATTTATTTGAATTTAATATGACGATTAATGATTAATCGTCGTGTTTAGTGACATTTAATATGACGATTAATTATTAGCCGTTATATTAGGTGCATTTAATACGACGATTAATGATTACTATCGTATTAGTTACATTTAATACAACGATGAATCATTAGCCGCCGTATTGTGTGCATTTAATACGACGGTTATTTATAATCATCGTAATTGGTCTTCATAAACCCCTCTTCTTCGATTTCAGCCTTATTCTTCCTTCTCCTTCTTTTGCGGGTGGCTTGCATTTTTTGCAAAGGACTCCGGCGCTGGCCTCTCTTCTTCGGCAATTGTTAGTTGTTCTTTTTTGGCATGGGTCTTTCTTCTTCGGTGCTTCGTCACCCTCTCTTCTCCGTCGCGGGCAAATCTTCCTTTATTCTTCGTCGCGAGCAAAGCTCCCTCTCTTCTCCGTCGCCGGCAAAGCTCTATCTCTTCTCTGTCGTTGGTAAAGCTCCCTCTTGTCTTCGGTGCCGACTTCAATTGCACATTTGGGCTACTGCATTTTGCATCCGAACCACTCTAAAGGTACAATTAGTGACTTCAACCAAATTAGGGATGTCAATTTCTCCGCTTAAATCGGGGACCTGGCCCGGTTGGGCTGGGGATTCCCCGATTTATGCGGGGATGGGCTTCATTCCTCGGCCCGCCAACCGGGGCCGGGCCGGGGATGGGGATTGCATGATCTCCGCCCCCGGCCCGGCCCGCTTTACATATATTATATATATATATATATATATATATATGTTATATATCTATTATATATGTATATATAAATATAATAGGTATATATCTATTATAGATTATATATGTATATTAAATAAAAAAGAAAAAAATTATAAATTATTAATTATTAATTTTACTCTTACTAATCTAGTGATATGATAAATATTTGAATTATTGAAAATCACTACAAAAGTTTTCTATATGATTAAAAAAATTTGAATAAAAATATATTGGAGGCAAAGTTTTTTAAAAAAAAAAAATCTTTATGATTATTTTCGGGCCCAAATGAGCTCCCGCTTCCCCGGGCCGGGACTGGGGATTGTTTTATCCCCGGTGGGTCGGGGGTGGGAATCCCCGCCTTTCCAATAGCGGGGATGGGGATACAGGGGCATATGTAGGGATAGGGCCGGGATTTCTAGTCCTCGACTCGGCCCGGTCCCATTGCCATTCCTAAACTGAATGCTGTTTCCAAATTGATTGAAATAATTTTGTCAACTAATTTACAATTGTTCAAATTCTTCCAACATTTCTTGAGAAATCTGATTGAAATTGAACTTCCAGAATGTTGTCACCGACTAAGCTAGGTTTCTAGTCTTGAGAATTGCTTCTAGAAAATCATCACAGTGAAGCCCATTTTTGTGTTGTTTGTCTCCATTTAATAGAAAATCATCACAAAATTTTAGTCAATAATATACCAATTTTAAGTTCAGGGAAGTTTTTATTGGAGAGTGATTCCTAGACAATGATCTTCAAGCTTTCCAGTTTGGAGGAGAATTCTTTGTATCTGGATTATTACGTTATGTATACTTTGTGAAGGGTTATAGATAAAAGATATACTATAGATTCATAATTCAATAATAGGATGTAATATACTAGTATAAGTTTAAGCATATAACACCCCACGACTACGTACCCTAAAAGGGCGGGGATGTCGCCCCATCCCATAGGACAAGGGGTCTTTAAAACGAGGTATAAAATACAAAGGCAACCTCCAAGAGATTCAACTTAGATAAATAAAGAAATACTCTTATTACATCAGGCTCAACTTGGAGCAAAACGAAATAAAAACAATTAATCGTTCAACAGCTTAAACAACCAATATCTCCTAAGCAAAGATGACAATAATTAGAAAAGCTTCAGCTATCAATGCCCCGCTGACTCAGCACAGCCTGTCTCCTGAAAACATGATGTAAAACAGTGTGAGAATAAATCTCAGTAAGTCCTGTGTATGCACATGGTGTTCAAAACTATACGTGTATGCAAAGTGGAAAACATTTGTAGAAATATTTTGCAAGTCATAAATAATTTCTCTTTCGCAAAGAGTGGGTTTTTCCATAATCATACTTTACACAAAATAATCATCCACTCGAATAAACAGTCACGTCACCACACGTTGGGCTCCATGAGAACAAAATGGCCAAGGCACCACACTTTGTGCACCTTGTCCGGACCAGATTATCACACGTTGGGCGTCCTGATCAAGGTGAGTGTACAGCTCATCGGGTGAGATACTCCTCATTCTCTACAACCAACAAAACTATCCGGGTGTCCATGCCGAGAAAATAAATAATACCATACCAGGTACAAATGCTAGTTCGGACTGGCCTGACCAACCAATACTGTCGCCTATTCAAGCAGAGTTCATCTTCTGAAGGTGGCCTCCTGCCAGAAGACTTATGCTAGCCCTCCAAGGCTAGTATTGTTAGCCTACCCTTATTGAGTACTCAACGAACATTTTCGTCAATTCCTGATTCACAATATTTCCAAACTTTGGCTTTGTAAAACGTGGTTTTCTTTAAAAGAGAATTCTAAAAATTTAAGGAAAAGAATAGTTTTCTTGATAAAATCGTTAGTTTGACAAAACCGTTTAAAGAATAAATATCCACGTTTACAACCCAAGCAAACATAGTTCAACAATAGCTTTATAAAGCTTCACAACATAGACTTGTCATCACAACATTTAACCAAAGAGTTTATACAAGGACTTACAATCACAACATTTAACAAAAGGGTTTATGCAAGGACTTACTTGATATGCTTCAGATAAACGAGATAAATTCACAGCTTGCTTTCCTCAATTATCCTCCTGATCTAAACCATATAATATCATGATCAGGGCTTCAACTAATTCGAACATGTGCCAAACTCATTTATTTCCATAACAATTCACAATCCCCTAAGATCATATACTATGACCATATATTCAACAAGGTAATAGACATCATCTACTACCTTAAACCTTAATTCCGGCATTAAGGGTAAGTATTTCCATACCTTACAACAACCGGATAGCAAGATCCCGATGCTCCTATGGTGATTGTCCCGAGTTCATTAGATTAGAAGAGAAAAGTTGTCTCCTTTTTCCTTCCTTATGACCGAGAATGCATAAAGAGATGAAACTAGCCTTGAGATGGTGTGATTCCAAAGAAGAAAATGAAGAGAATTGATGGAATAAAGGAATCAAGAAGTTGAGATGGTTTTTGCTTACCTTGGAGGGTGATCGGTTTTTGCTAGGTGTTGTTCTTGAGATTTTCGAAAATTTGTTGTGGAGTTCTTGCTAGAATTTTTGTGTAGAATGGAAAGGATAGACGGTTGCTATGATTTAGAGTTAGAGAAAATTGGTTTAGGGTTAGATGGTGATGTTTAGAAAGACTCCTAATGGCTTTAGGCTTCTTAGACAGCAAGGCGAAAATTGTAGCTTGGAATGTCTCTCCTTGCTGTCGAATTTAGGTGAGTTTAAGGGAAGAAAATAATCTGCAATTTGCTCCCTTGTGCTGGCCGAAATATTGGTCAAGAGTAGGGCTGATTGTGTTTAGAGTTTTGGGCCAAACAAGGAAGAGTTTGAGAAGGCTTTGGAGACTAAAATTCTGCGCAAGATGGCCTTATGTGCTGTGCGAAATTTCTGAATAGAAGAGGAAGAATTTCTGGATTGTTTTTACTGTAGTTCTGCCAAAATTTCCAGAGAAACAATGAGGGTTTTAGGCGTAGAAATTGGCTTGATCAGTTGGGGTTTTTCGGTGTGTTGTGTGTGCAGAATTTCGGTTGGAATAGGAGTACAAAAGCTGGCCGAAATTTCCTGTACAAAGCTGTCAAAAATTCTGGTTCCTAAGCTGGCCGAATTTTTGTAGTTTTGTGAAGATAAAATTCTGGTTTTCTGCAGCTAAGGTAATCTGAATTGATGAGGAGTATTTAGGTGTTTTGAGCTAGGGTTTGGAGAGTTGGATTGCACTTAAGGAGTGCTGGAATTTCAGACAACTTGTGTTGACACAAAGTTGCCGAAATTATGCTAGGATAAGGAAGAAAATCCTAATTGAATTAGGATTGAAATAAAAGTCTTATTTGCTAAGGGATTTAGGATAAGATTTCCTAGCTTTGGAAGAGTTTAAGTTGAGCTAAAATTACTCTAAGAAGTGGTGGCACTTGCTGGAAATTTTTTCCAGATTTTTAGCTTAGGTTCTAGGGTTAAAATCAACAAGGTTTCCTACTAGGAAAATGATTCATTAATTCCAACTATCCATGGCAAGATCTATCTAACTCAATTCAAGCTGAAATTTTAATTATTAGCTAGGGGTTTTTCGAAAATCCTAAGAAATAAAAGCTGAAAATTAAAAGTGAACTTTATTCACATCAAGGTCCTTAAATTTAGGAAATAAATATAGAGACTTATTTCCTTGGAATAATGACACTAAAATTTCTCTAGGTTTGCTAGATCTTTTTCGGCCAAGACATGGAAACTCTAAGGAAAGGAATTTTCAAGAAGAAAAACTAACTTTACAAAAGGTAGGATTCGAACTCGGGTCACCAAAGGAAATCACCAACCTCCCTGCTATTCCAAAACAACTCTAATACTAATTTTTTTTTTCTACAATTAGTTCTCACCACCCCCCAATACCCATCCTTCCAAATCTTTGACCAAACCTCCCTTATCCAAATCTTTAACAACATAACTATTTTACATCAATTAATTCAAATGCAAGAGCAACGGAAAAATTCACATGCATCCATGCAACTAAAATAATTTTAAGCTACCACATAAAATGCAAAATGTTATGCAATGTATGACTTTTCCCCATAGTCAAAGGTGGTTTTGGGCGGGGTATTACAAAGCATATGTCTATGCTTCAGTTTTGATCAATTTCAATTCAGTGATTAGAAGTTTCCCATAAAACCTCAAGGATCAATTGTTTGGAACTAGAAACCAGCTTTTGTGTACTTGGAATAAAACTTTTGAAACAACAACAACAAAGAGTCAGCATGCTAATTCATACTTTTCCTCATTCTGTGTTACATCAGAATGCTATTCTCTCTGCATCCCAATTCGCTATTTTTAGCTATTTCCTTTCTTTAAGTTGTTGTTGCTAGTCAATAGCAGTTCCATGCATAGACTAGATCAGCCTTTGACCACAATTGAACTTCACCTCTTGGGCAGTACTTTTTGATGTTGCCCTTGATAAATTGCCATAATAGATGCTCACACTTGAGTGATTCATGAGAACCTCCTTTAATTAGGTCTATTTTTCCACCTCACGTGAATTCCAAAGAGTCCATTGCCAATCCACCATCCTGCAACAAGAGATTCTCCAATTAGTTAAAGACTGGTCAATAGCAAGCATGCAATACATGAATGTGCCTAGTTTGTACCGAATAATGTAATTATTCTTTAAAAAAATAACATTAATATCTAACCATAAAATTAAAAAAGGATAAAAATTGTGTATAGAAATGTTAAACATGAGTCTATTCAGATTTTTCAAAATCCATGCATAAATGTATTAGTGCATCATTGTGATATTTTATTGTCATATTGGACTAGTTTTATTGAATGATTGGATTATTTTTATGAGTTTTCTATTGATTGAATTGCATAATTGTGCATTTTGAGGTGGCCTAGTGCCTGAAAAATATTCAATTTATAGGGAAAACTCTGTCAAAAAATTTTCAATTTTTTTTTACAAAGAATCTGAATAAAATAGTTTATATGAATATTTTTACAAATAATTCTTACCCTATGAGAATAATTTTTAGAAGTATATATAATAAGATTGTTTCATAGACTAGATTTGAAACCATAGTTTTGTAAGGATTAAGATTATTCTTTACTCACTAATGTGATGTAACAATATTAATTTTTGTTATTTATTAAGAGTATTTAATAATAATTTACTAAATGAAATTTCATTTCCCTCCATTTCCATTTATTTTTTAATATATTTATATAACGAAACTTGTAGATTGACTGAAAATATGGATAAATTAATAGAAAGATGGACCGATCGTGGATTGACTTATATGACCATTTATATGATGAATATAGTAAATGTTTGGATGCCTTTGTAAAATTTGCATTAAGAGACAAAATTGATGGATCTAAAATCTATTGTCCTTGTTTGAAGTGTCAGAATAGGTATCTTTATAGTACAATAGAGGTTAAACAGTATTGCCAAATGTGGGGTTTCATGCGTTGGTACAAAAAATGGAGTGCTCATGGGGAAACATACATATATTCTAGCAATACAAGTAGCAATATTCTTTCGCCTGAAAATGTGTATAAGGAGATGATATGATTGGAATGGTTTAAGATGCTGCTGGCATTAGTAACTTCGGTAATCCAACTGAAGAGCCTGAAGATTTGAGGGAGATACTTAAATTGTTAGAAGAAGTAAACGTAGAGTTGTATCCAGGCTGTACTAAATTTTTTTACTGTCATTTATTATGAGATTATTACACTTAAAAGTCTTCAATGGGTGGTCAAATAAGTCTATTAACATGCTACTTGAGCTTCTAACGGATGCATTTAGTGAGATAGGAGTGAAAATTGCCAAAAATTACTACGAGGCTAGTAAGATAATGAATGCGTTGGGAATTGAATGCAAAGTTTGGGATGCGTGTAAAAATAATTGCATGATATACAGGGGAGGAAATGAGGCCATTACTCATTGTGAGGTATGCAATGCTCCGAGGTACAAGAAAGAGGGTAGTATAGTTGCATACAAGCGTGTTATGTACTTTTCGTTGACTCTGAGGTTGAAACGATTATTCATGTCTCGAAAAACTGCATCTCTAATGAGGTGGCATAATGAATGTTGTGTGAAAGATGACATTTACAGACACCCAGTTGATTCTAGGGCTTGGAGAAAGTTTGATGAGGACCATTTGGAATTTGCAAGTGATTGTCGAAATGTTAGACTTGGATTGGCTTCCAATGGATTTAGTCCATTTTCAAATATGCGCATACCACATACAATTTGCCATCCTGGCTATGCATGAAGTAGCTTCATTTTATTTTATCAATTCTTATTGATGGCCCTAAGAGTTCAGGGAACAAGATTGATGTTTTTTTACAACCATTGATCGAGGAGTTAAAATATTTGTGGCACGACGGTGTGATTACTGTTGGGATGTATACCCTCTTAGATTAGGTGTCTGATGTAATTTTGATTTGTATTAATAAAATTAATATTCTCAGAAATTATTTGTGAATTCTTTTTTATTTTTGTGCGCAATTTTCATTAGAAAAGACCCATTGTGTTTAAATAAATAGTTCATATGAATAGAGGTCTTTCACAGTAAGGTATGGACTATGGGTTACTTAACACATAAACTATTGTTCTTAAACAAATGATAAGAATATGAATCTCATCATGGTAAGATTATTGTGTTATAAATTCTAAATAGGAAATGACTTACTTTTAGCCAATGAGTAGTCTTCTCATTTCATAACACAAGTATATTTCGAATATGTAGAATTAGACCTGTAGTAGTAGTTTCTAAAAGTATTATGTGGTAAAAACCTACACTATTACCGCTACAGCGTGGACTTGTATTCTACAGTTTGAGTAGGAGTGGGTAGTCTGACGATTGGAAGCGTATACCTTGATATACTATTATTGAGGTTTTTCAGTAGGACCAATATACTTATATATTGTGTATATGTAACTAGTTAGTTAAGATAAACTTGTACAAGATAACTTCTACACTATATCGCTCCTTGTGTTTGTTCGAATAATCTAATTATCTAAGGCCTTGGGGAATATGACTTGAATATTTACTTTAGGGTAGTTCCATTGGAAGGTGAAAATATTTCAAGAAGTCGTGGATCATTAGACTAGAAGCCTAAGGATGATAGATATTTTTTAGAGAGGTGTTAGTACACTTTTTCTTCTCTAAATGCACGGCGATGTGTAGAGAGGTATTTTAGTCATTTCACTTATAGTTTGGAGACATAGCGAACGCAACATTGTCCTTGGGGTCAATATTTCTTTATGGTGATATTATAAAATATTTAAAATGCAAAATACAACTATTTTATAGTAAGGGTATTTTGGTCATTTTAGTAGCCAAAGCGATGTGTCTTTTTGGTCTTCGGAATAGCTCATAAGTCCTAATTAATTTTGGGCCGAGAAAATGGTCTTGGTTAAAAGGATTTTATTTTATTCAGGAATTCTAATTTATTTTTGGATTGGAATAAAATAAAAGAACAAGAGAAATTAAAGTAAATTTATTATATAGTTTAATTGGTTAATTAATTATTCAGGACCTAAACCCAGATCGAATGATTAGAAAATTAACTTGGGCCTAAACTAGATAAAAAGATTTAAATAATTATTTTGATTTATTTGGACTCATTAATTATTTATTAGGTTAATTTTATAAGCCTAGAAATAAATAATTAATGTTTATTATTTTGAGCTCATTGGGTCCAAGAAAAATAATACATATTAATGTCCCAATAACTTGAACCAAAAGAGTTTTTTTTTTTTTTTAATTCACAGAACAGAAGAGTTTAGGCTATAGCTTCTGGGTGTTTTGAAATATCAAAACCCCGATGTTTTGGTTATTATTGTGAGTCGTGAGTTTGGTGAACACAGAGAACACACTGGTTTGTGAAAAAAAAAATCCCAGAAGGCTTTGTTGTTCTTCTTTCTCTCTCGTTTATTCTTTTTCTTAGATTTCTTGATTTTGCTAATTAATAGCAAAGGATCAAGAAGCTTTGACTTTCCTCGCCCGAATTGTGTCATCAACATTTATTGGGTGGTGGAATATTCTGAAAAACAAAAACTTTGCGTTCATGCAAGCAAGACGCAGCTGAAGAATTATAGGCTTTGATCCAAAGATATCTTCCAGGAGCGAGGAAGTCCCTGTGGTTTCATCATCCACTCCGGCATCTAAAACAACATTCAAGCACAAAGGTATAAAAAATTTTTTTGCCTTCTGTACGGTTTTTGTTTTATGGTTTCCAGTATACGTGCATGTTTTCATTGTTTTCTTGCTTCAATTGGTATCAGAGAATGAAGCTTTGAAAGGCTTAGGAAGCATAAGATTTAGTTAATAAAATGGGTAAGATAAATGTGTGATTTAATATCTATGAACCTTCGCTGTTTTGGTATGAGATAGATGCTTTGTACACCTCATGGTTGAGGTTTAGGAAGCTTCTGTAAATTTAATGTTTTTGCTTAGAAATCGTGTAAACCTAATTTTAAAAGGTATAGGTGGATGTGATTTTTTATTTTTTGATGAAACTCTATAACAGGATAGCCGCCAGTTGTGATTGTGAAGAGAATTGTAGAAGTTTTCTGGAAAAAAAAATTCACAGAAAATCGAAGAAGAAAGGAGGAGCCGCTACCAAGCCACCAGCTTGAGCTAAGCCAAGCCGAGCTAAGCTAACCAACAACAGCTCGGTGTGAGGGGAGCCGAGGGGCGGCTCAGCCAAGCCAAGACTCAAGGGTCGCAGCAAGCACCGAGCCGACCCTAGGCTCGGTGGAATTTCGTTGCATCCTGGGCAGGATGTGGTCATAACAGTGACCATATGCTGGGGACAGTAGTCCATGGCTTGCGGGCACCCACCCGCAAGTCAGGTCCAGGGCTCTGGCCATGTGCCATGATCCAGTATAGAGGGTGAGTAAGACCAGGAATAAAAAATATATATACATAATTAATTTTTTTTCTTGTAATTCCTGGGCAATTTCTTCTTTATTTTTGGTCCCATACCAGGCGATGTTATTATTTTCGCAATAATTAATATTCTTTGAATGTTTTGCATGAAAAATAATAGTAAAGGATTTTAGGATTAAACAAGATCATTAATTAATTTAATTAATATATTTAATTCTATTATTTGGGCACTTAGGTTTAAAAATAGAAAAGTATGAAAATGTTTACAGTTTTCTAACATGCTATTTATTTTAATTCCTATATGCACGTTTTCTTAAAGATCAAAGTCTTTGAGAAATTTTATTTGATAAGGAAAAATATTTTTTAATTAAATGATTAATTTTATCTTAAACAAAAATTAATCCTTAGTTATTTTCTTAAAGGTTTTGATCATTGACATAGAAAATATTTTGGATTTAGAAATTTTTATAAGTTAAAATGAAAAATCATTTTAATTTAATTTTGCAAAGAAAAATTATTTTTGTCAAATAAAAACTTGAGATCAAAGCCTCTAGAAAGTTTAATAGAAAATTTTGAAATTATTAAGTTTTTAACTTGAATGAAATTAATCTATGAAAAATTTATCAAATTGTATAAACCTTAATATAGATTTTTTTTATGGGTTTAGATATTTTATTTTAAGTTAAAAGAGAATTTAATTGAAATTTTTCAAAGGATATTTTTCTAAATCCTTATTTAAAAACTAAGGGGGAGAGAGTTTTCAACAGCCCAACGGTTTCCATCACGATCCTTATTAGAGATTGTAGGTCACCTCACGTCACCCTAGGAGTGAACTCGTATAGGATGGAGATACCACAAGGATTTAGAACTAATAGAAAGATGTAATTAATAACTTGAGACACGTATTATGATCGGCTAGCCCACATTGGAGGTTATAGTGCGAGGCATATCTATAGAAAATGAGAAGAAATGTTCATCCCCTCGATGGAGTTATCTTTTAGATTATTACCTAGAAGGAAAATTAATTTGTGGTGGTTAACAAACTTAGTTTAGGAAACTGTTAATCTTCTCAAGAAGCTATGTCAGTTTTTTTATAAGCCAAATTAATCATGTTAAAGATAATAGTAATGGGGTTAACTATATAATATGAGGATAAAGTGCATAAAATTATTTTTGTTTTCACAAATATGAGAATTTCTTTTATTTTTTAAATTTTCAGAAATAGTTGGTGGAGGTTCTTTCAGTCTCTTAGCCGTTATTCTTCATGAGAATAAGTTAACGGGTCCTAACTATGTAGACTGACTCACATCCAAGGAGTATAAGTATGTACTCTACGAAACTTGTCTTGTGATCGGGGAGGGTTCTACCAAGGAAGAGCGAAAGGCTGAGAAGGTATGGAAAAAAGATGATAAGATGGCACGATACTACATGTTAGCCTCCATGTTAAATGTGCTTCAATCCAAACATGAGTACATGACAACTGCATACGATATTAATACATCACTAACTATGATGTTCGTAGATAAGAGTAGGCCCGCAAGGCAGAAGACTCCTCGAACAATCATAAACACTAAGATGATTGAGGGAGCATCGGTTAAAGAGCATATGCTCAAAATTTAATGAGGCACAATCTCAATGCAATGCACATACAAAAAAAGTTTGCAGTCAATCTGTTATATACAATATTGGGTGACAGTAGTTCTTCGAAAGATAACTTCAAAGCTCATCAAGATTTGCAGGTAATGAATATTAGGAAGTCTTTACATCTAATTTTAAAACCCTCAGAAATCGGATACAATTTGCAACCGGCCCCTTATATAATGAGCATGTTAGAAATTGAAGTTTTTTTAACAGTATTAAAGGAATTGAGAGTTTTTTTTATGGATATTGTTCTAATATTTCTCGATGGGTGAATATTAGGAGAAAGACTTTGGGAGGTTTGAAGAGTCATGATTCTCACATTTTACTCCAACAATTAATCCCATTGACTATTCGCACAACGTTGCCCAAGAATGCAGTGCAGTTGTTGATTGAGATTGCTTCATGTTTTAGACAGCTATGTTCCAAAGTTAACAAAGAGAGGTATCTTGAGAATCTTCAAAACTGGTTCACAGTTACAATATGTCTTATTGAGAAGACATTCATCCCAAGTTTTTTTTTTTTTATATAATGGAACATTTACCAATACATTTGGCCGATGATGCATTGTTAGCTGGCTTAATTCAATGTCAATAGTTGTTTTCAGTTGAAAGATATTTGAAAACTCTTAAATGTTATGTGCACAATCGTGCTCGACCTAAAGGTTCGATTGCTAGTAGGTATTTAATGGAAGAATGTATGACATTTATCTTAAGATATTTAGATGATGTTGAGAGTAAAGAGAATAGGCCCCCCGAGATATGTTGATGATGATAATGAGCTATGTAAACCAGTTGGAAAGAAGACTGATGTAATATTTGATCGGATTATGTTGATGCAAGCACATCGGTGGGTTCTAGCCAATTCTGACCTCCTCAAACCATATAGAGAGTCAGTTTTGCTAGCTCTAAGGATATTATCCTATGTTTTGACTTATGAAAAATATTGATAAGGACTAATTTATGTGATTTACAAGTGATATGAAATGTTTGACCTCAATCTTTCAAAGTCATGCAAATGAGACTGCTAAGCAATTCTTGAGTAATGAAATCCAAGTCAAGTATAACTTCAACTTAATAGTTTGCAAAATCGTGAAGTTTTTGTGAAAGAACTATAGATTAGGAATTGTTATTAAGGTATTTCTTATAAATTCCTATGTCTCATTACCTTATGTTCAATTTACTTTTACTTTGAAGCACACAAATAAAATGAATTTAAAGAGTAGGTCTTCAGATGTTTGGATTGAGTAGTTTAGATGGACTTCTGAATCCAAAACTTTCTCCAATAATCTGTAGTATTTTTAAAATATTTCTGCTTAAAAAGTGTCTTTTTGGATTCACATTTTGCACGGACATCCTTCCACTTTGTGAATCTAAATCTTGAAAACCCTGATAGAAAGTAATTAGCCGTTATTAGCTATTGGGACTTTGGGTTTGGCTCCTATAAAAGCCTTTAGAACTCGATTTTGAAGTAAATTTTTATCCTTTCTTAGGAACACTCTTACACTTTAGAATACAAAAATCTCACTTTTCATTTATGCTACAAAGCAAAATAAAATTGTTCCAAAGGTAAAAAGGTGTTGGTGTTTATCTGCTCACATGCTGCTCAATTTGTGAGCTATTTCTGCAATTTTTCTTTTAATTTGAGTTGTGTCAAGTTAAGGAGGTAAAACCCGTTTGGAGTGAGCCTTGATTATTATGATTAAAGATGTTGGGTATAAAAACCAAGTGTGGTAATCCTCTTATGTAAGATTGGTGTTACCTACCACTATTGAGTTCGAAAAAGGTTTTTAGTGAGTGGTGCTGAAATCCTTAAATGACAACTTAAGGTAGTAGATGTAGATCATTTATAGATCGAATCACTATAAATCCTTGAGTCTTTTCTTGTGCTATTGATCTAAATTTCTTCATTGCATTTTCACTGTCTTCAAATCTTAAATGCTGTATCTATTTCTTTTGAAATCAGTAGCTTATTTATGACATTTACAATCTGAAGTAAACTTGTCCTTGTTCCCTTAACTACCCATCTTTATTTCATACCATTTTCTTATCATTTTGTACTTGACTCCCTGTTGGCATTCTTGAAGCAATGAAACTTCTCTCCTATTTAGTTTGTTTTTTTTTTTTAAGATAGCACAAACTTTTAATTTGCAATTGTTTGCTAAAAATCTTATTCACCCCTCTAAGGTTTTTCAATTGGTATCAGAACATTAGTCTATATTTTCTTTGGTTTAACAGACTTGTAGTAAAAAATCCATATGGCAAACACATCTGCTCTGCTTTATATTGAAGGGTCTTTCACAAATGGACCTCCTTTATTCAATGAAAGAAATTATACATTCTAAAAAAATAAAATGAAGATTTATATTTGCTCAATCAATTTTGAGTTGTGGAATCTGATTGAAAATGTACCATTTGTCTCATCAAAATTTATCGAAGGCAGAAAAATGCCTAAGCAGAGTGATGAATATAACAACGAGGATATTTAAAAAATGACCTTGAATTTTTAGGCAATAAATATACTGTGTTGTGCTCTTGATGCTAATAAATACAACCGGATTTGTCGTTGTGATTTAGCTTACGAAATGTGGAGACTACTTGAGGTCATCTATGAAGGGACTAATTAAGTAAAGGAATTGAAGTTAAGACTTTTAATTTGAGATTATGAATTATTCATTATAAAGCCAAGTTAGAACATAACTGATATGTTCACTTGATTCACAAATATTATGAATGGACTAAAGGCGTATGAGAAAACTTATTCCCCCAGTGAGCAAAACAGAAAACTGCTTGATGCTTTGCCACAAAGTTAGCAGCCAAAAACCTTGGCTGTAGAAGAATCTAAAAACCTAAATAGCTTACCTACTGAAGAGCTAATCGACTCTCTTTTAACCCATGAAATGAAACTCAAAAGGTTTCAAGAGTATGATGATGATGACAAATGCAAATGGGAAACTGCCTTAAACGCAATTGATAGGAATTCGTCCACACAATAAGACACATCTAAAGAAGGGGGATGGAAAGTCAAGATTTGCTTCAAGTCTCCTTAGGAGTATTCAACATTCAAGAGGATTTTCAAGCCATCCAAGCATACAAGCCAAGAGCCAAGAAGTTTGTCAAGAGATGAGTAGTGAAAGAAATTGTAAATGGGACACAAAAGGAAAAACAATCCTTGTGGAGAATTAAGCCAACATTGAAACGAGGATTAAAGGCTAAAAAAGTACCAAGAATAGCTCAAAATGATCAACATTTCACTTGGAAGATTAAGGGAACATATGAAAAAGAAATAGAGGTCAAATGAGTAGTGATTGAAGTGCGACAAAACAGGGGAGTGAGTCCCAGAGCTGAACCAGTGCTGGTCGTGAGAGATGGAACCGGCACCGGCTTGAAGCTAGCTCATTCTATCTTGGACAGAACAGAGCTAACGTTGGCTCCGTGTGCTAGAGCCGGCATCGGCCCCAGTCAGGCCACACTCGGCTTTTTTGCGATTTTTCTTGTTTTCAGCCTTTTTCATTTATAATTTAATTTTTACGACTTTTATTATATTTTAACCTATTCTAAGGCATGTAATAGGGCCTCAAAGCTTATATTAATGCCATTTAATAGTTAGGATTAATTTGCTAATTAGTTTAAGGCAAGACATCTATATATATGTCATTATAATTCTTGTAAAGATAACTTATTTGATATTTTTTAATAGAGAAATCTTTTATTTTTTCTAGAGAGAGTTGTGAAGGTGATTCCTCTTGGGTGATTCCCATATTCATCAAGACTTCTCTTAGGCTTTAGTCCTACCTAAGAATCTAGTCTTTAATCTTCTTAGGATAGATCATTGATCTTTCTAAAATGAGTCTTAGATTTCTAACTAATTTAGGGTGTTTTTAGGAATTCAATTGGTTGTTTAAATCTTCCCATCCCATTTTTTCTTGATCCTTCTTGGGTTAAGGGTGTTTGAGTATTGATTTAGTTGCCTTAGTTCATTAGATTTTGGGTTCTAGGAAGCTAGTTTACCTAGGGTTCTAGTTTTGAATTAGGTCTCTTGGTTTTGAGCTTCAAATTTCAAATTGGTACTTCTCAAGATCGTATCAGCAGTTGATGAAGAGGCTAATAGTGATCAAACTGATTGTGATGACGATACTGATTTAGACACAGAAAAATTGGCTATGGTTGCCAGAAAATTTAGATAAATGTTCAGAAAGGGTCATTTCAAAAAGGGCAAGAAGCCTATAAAAAAGAAATGACAAACTTCTTCCTTCAAACTTCAATGCCTTGAATTGAAAAGTACGGACCATTTCATTGTTGACTGTTCGGTAGCAAAAGAAAATGAGGCCAAGTAATTCAGAAAGAAAACAAAGGACACAAAGTTGAAGAAGGGAAAATGATTGATTGAAACTTGGGATCAAGATGAATCTAAGACTGAAGAAAGTTGTGATTCAGAAAATGAAAAAGTGAACATTTACTTTATGACTATAGAGGATATGATAAATCCTACAACTCCAAATTTGATAACCGATTTGCATGATTTTGATTGTGAAAGGCATAATGATCTTAGTGAATTGATTTTTTATATGTTTTATGAACTTAAAAAGCTGTCTAGAAGAAACAAAGAAATGAAGATGAAAATTGATTCATTGTTAGATAAGAATGCAAAGCTGTTGAATGAGAACACAGCCTCACTTGAGTCATATATGTGCTCATATGTTGAAAAAGATGTTACTATTACTTCCGTGCATCATGTGTCTCTAGAAAATAAATGTTTATGCGACAAAATTCGTTCTCTTGAAGTTATAGTTAGCAATATTGATGATATGAGAAATAGAGTCGATGATCTCACCACATGCATTGAAAAGTTTACATATGGTTAAAATAATTTTGAAAAATTACTTGGTGTACAACACTTAGCTGGAAACCGAAATAGTCTAAGCTATAGACATGAGATCAAAGCTGAAAATAACAAATCTCACTTTGTAAAAGCTGCTTCATCATATATAACACACAATTGTTGCATATATTGTGAAAAATTTGGGCACAAAGCATCTAAGTGTCATGTTACGTAGAATGTACAATATGGTATAAAAACAGTTTGGAGGGTAAAAGGAACTATCACTAATCCTTGTGGACCTAAGAAGACATGGGTGTAACACCCCACTACCTAGGCCCAACAGGGCCGAGGATGTCGCCCCATCCAAAGAACAAGGGGTCTTTATAACTAGGTCACACATTCACAATAATGGAATAAAACAATACTTAAAACTTAAAACTTATACAATCCAAGAATTCAAAAACAAATCTAGAAATAAAATTATTCACTCACAGCTCCCAAAGCATTACATAAAAATAAATAATAAAATCTCTTCCAAGGCGGACAATATTAGCTACTCATCCCCACAGTAGGATCGACCTGAAATTATGGTAAAAAGGGTGATGAGATAAAAATCTCAGTAAGTCCGTGTATACTTTGAGTGTCCAGTGAAAACAGTTCGTGGATGCAAAGCATAAAATTTTCATAAGAGAAATACTGGCAAGCAATAACCAACAGTCAAAATCAAGAGTGGTGTTTTAACTTTTCCAACCATACATGTACAATAAAATCAACCACTCAAAAAGGTGGTCATGGCTTACCACACGTTGGGCCCCATAACCATACAACGGTCAGAATGCCACACATTGTGCAGACTGATAAAAGGTAGGTGATCGGCCTACTGGGTAAGATATTCCTCATTCTTTATACCCAAACAAAACCGGTTGTCCATTCCGGCAACACACAGTCCACTTGACTGAAAGCTGCTAGCTCCGACCGGCACAACCTACTGGACTGACATCTTATTCGGGAAGGACTTACCCCTCAGAGGTGGCCACCCTAACCCTTTAAAGACTAGTCCTAGCAGTCCACCCTTATTGAGTACTTAACGTAATTGATCCCACTGGGGGGAATATGAACAAAACGTAGTTCCACTTGAAAATGGCAATTAAGGATTTCCAAAGTCTTTGTCAAAATCAGTTTTAGAAAGAGTTTTAGGGTTTGAGTAAATCTGTTCATTGATTTTTCAAATAATTTGTTTGACTAAAATGGGAAAGAGGACAATCTTCAATTACCTTTATAGAAGTGAGCATCCATGCACTGTACATTTAGCTTGCCATAATAATTATTTTGCATCAAACGATTTTTATGCAGGAGCTTATCTGATCCTTACTCAAAGTAAAGGTCTCCAACAGCTGACCTAACCCCGCCTGGGTTAAACATGAGCCATAATCAAACTCAAGCCAAAGATTCACTTTCACAAATAAAACTAGCTCAACTTACTACCATCATGTCCCTAGTGTCCCAAGCTTTAAGGCTAGATAACAAATAAAAGGGTTTATAAAATAAATCTAGCTTGATATTAAAATAACTAGGGTTTGGAAAATAGGTACTATAAGTTGAAAGTTTAAATCTTGATAAAAATAAATTAGGGTTTATTTGATGAAGGGTCCTAGGACCTAAATGTAATTATTTAAAATAATAATCTATTGATAATTCATTGTTAGAAAATAATTGGTAACTAAAATTAGTTGTAAGTAAATTTTAATAGGTTTTGATTAAAAGATAATAAATAAATTTTAATAGTATTTATGAATATAAGACTTACAAAATTAATATTTCACTTATTATGATTACTTATATAAAAGGCTTTATTTGATATTATTATTTTCTATAATATCTATATATTTTATTTCTTTAATAAAAGCTATCATTTATTTGACTAAAATAACACTATTTTATATAAAAGACCAAATCCACATTTTCCTAGGGTTTTCGAAATTTACTAGAAGAAGTCATAGTATTAATCATTTTATTGATGAAATAAAATTAGCTTAGGGACAATAAGATCATGATCATATTTCCACTTGCTAACCACAATCATGAATATATACTCCACTCCAATTCATCAAATCATCCAAATCATGAATAAATGTATAAATCTAAATTTAGCAAGACATGATCTAAACTTTACTGACATAAACATAATCATAGCTTTAACAATCATATAAGAACATAAACCATATTCACCAAATGTGACATAATCTGTAACATGCTTGATCACATATACTACTCACGATATGGAGAGCATGCAACAAAACCCTAAAACATCATATAACCTAACCAAGACCAATCATCATCATGCATCAATCCCATCTCCATCATATACACACATTTATTCATGCTTCAATCTCAACTCATCACAACAACACATGTTCAAACCTTAATCATAATCCATCTCCTTCCAATATCATTCTAGATACATGAATCTAGAATTTAAAAAGAGGGTTGAAGAGTCTTACTTGATTGATGAGTACCTTGGAGTAGTTTCGAATGGATCCTAACTCTTTGGGACTTGATCCGACCAAGAGAGATGAAGGAAACATGGTTATGATTGAAGTCACCATTTGGCCGAGAGAGAGAGAGAAAAGAGAGTCCATTAGTATGTTTATATATACATATATTCATTAGAAGTTGAAGATGAGAGAAGGTGGGGTGATTGATCATGCTTACCTTAAAGGTGTTCTTGAGCCTTCACAAAAATACTGATTTTTCAATCCAAAAGAGAGAGTTGGATTTCGGTATTTGGTGTTAAAAATTGCAGAAGTGGCTTCAAGGGGTTGAGTAGGTATGATTTGGAGTTTTTGGAAGAGATTGGAAAAGTTTGGAGTGATCTTAGGCGTGAGGATGTTTAGTAGGTGTTCTTAGTGTTGAGAGAATGGAGAGGGCTGGCCGAAATTCTATGTAGGAAGGAGTGGCCGACTGATTTAGAGGGTTTAGGAATTTGAATTTTCTGATTTGAGAGGAAAAGGAAAGCTGGTTGTTTGAAATCCTAAAAGGATATTTTAGGGGATCAATTTTGGAAACAAAATATGGTAAGAAGATCTTTGATGGAGGAGAGCTTTTGAAAGCTGTAATGGCCGGTTGGCTGGCTAGGAATTTTGTTGGAATGAAAGCTAGTTGAAGGAGCTTAATGGTGGCTGAACATATGATGTTCAAAGGTGGAGGAATTTTCTGGTTGTTGGAGGTTTAATTCATGGAAGGTTGCTAAAATAGATTGCTGAAATTTTAGACTTCAATCAATGGTTTGATTGGAGTAATTGATGGAGAGTTTTTAGGAGCAGCCATAGATTGATTTTTGAGCAGAATGCTGGGGAAGATGATGAAGCTCAGTTCAGGGCTATTCAAGGGAAGTTTGTATAGAAAAATGGTGGAGGTTTCGGACAAGGCTAAAGAAGAAGTAAGGCTAGAAAAATTCTAGACAGATTTCGCAAGTTACTGAAATTTTCCTGAGCAGATTTTGTTGCCATTTTCTAGTCAGCTTGCAAAAGATTTGAAAGGGTATTTAGAGGTCTTTCAAGGCTAGTTTCCAGCCTTCTTTATGGAGGAAAAACGTGGCTAAGATGCTGGGTGAAAAACTGGAAGAATCAGCTTGGTTTAGGCTCACCAAAGTTGTGAAATTGTCCAGAAAAATTTCATGGTTTGTACATCATTTGTGCAATCCGGTTTTGGCCTTATAATTTCAGACTTCAAGCTGGTCAAAAGAGCTATTTTTCTGGCAGCATTTGGAAGGAAATGATGGCTGAAAATTTCGACACTTGGACTGAACAAGAAGTTGAAAAAATTTTAGATTGCTACATGAACAAAATGAATACCCTTAGGTTAGAGTTTGAAGGTTCAACCATGGAAATTAATTCTCTTGGAACCTTTCACAACTCTTCCCCAGTTTTGGCCAACAAGATAACTCATTCATAGCCATATTCGAAACCTAAGCCCCACAGAACCTTGCTGAAATTTTTCTGGAATAAAGTTGGTGTGAATAAATTGAATAACTTAATGAATTGAGAAGTAAGAAAACTATGGATCAAGAAGGGTGAATTCCCTTGGAAATTTTTGTAGGGCACAAGAGTAGGATTATGACATTCCTATCATGTTTCCCCTAGGACAACACTTCTACTCTTCCCTAAAGCATACAAGGCTGAAAATATAGCATTCCTACACAAAAATAAAATTTAATCATGCTAAAACTCCAATGATGAAATTTGAACCCAAGACCTCAAGAATTAATTCTAAAGCTCTACCCACTAAACCACAACAACTCTTGTTTTTATTTTCTTTCTCAAATATTTTTCCTATTTAATTCTCAAGCTATCACCTCAAGTAAAAATTACCATTTTGCCCTTCTTCCTCAACAAGCACAAATAAGCCATCTAGGCTACAAATCACAAATCCAAAGTAGATAAAACCATATAAAAATATATTTATGTATGAAATAAAATATGATATGCATCCCAACCCCCTTACTCTAAGGTTGGTTTCAATTGGGGTTTCACAATGGGTACCAAAAATCACTCTTTCATCTTATGTATAGGAACATTTATCGGACAAGATGAGCTCCACAAAATGGTTTTTGGACAGTGAATTCTCAAGGTACATGATTGGAAGTGCCATACTACTGGAAAATATTCAAGTTACAAGCAATGAATTTGTCATATTTAGAAACAAAGAGAAAGGAAAAATACTTGGGATAGGTAATATTGGTAAGAGATCTTCAACTATTATCAAACAAATACTATTAATTGATGAATTGAAGTATAATCTACTTAGCATCAGCCAACTATGTGATAATGGATGCAAAGTTATTTTTGCAAAAGATTCTTGCATTAACTTGGATAGTTCCGGCAAAAAGACTATTTTTGTTGCTAACTGTGTTAGAAATATGTATGTACATTATTTTGATGATCTTGTGACCCATGATATTAGATGCCTCTCTGTGACTAATAATGATACCTACCTTTGTCATAGAATGTTAGGTTATGTATCTATCTAATTGCTAAACAAATTATCCTTAAAGGACTTTGTTAGAGAATTGTCCAAAATAAGATTTGATAAAAATCGAGTTTTTGATGCTTGCCAATTTGAAAAACAAACCAAAACATCTTTTAAATCCAAGAAAATAATTTCTACATCAAAACCTATTGAATTCATACACATAGATTTGTTTGGACCAATGAGAACCACTAGTCTTAGTGGTAAGAGATATGCTTATGTAATTGTGGATGACTTCTCAAGATTCACTTGGACTCTATTCCTTACTACAAAAGATGAAGCATTCTCTGATTTTTCAAAACTACTCAAATATATTCAAAATTTTCTTGGTTGCAAATTGATTTTAATTAGAAGTGACAATGGTAGAGAATTTCGCAACCATAACTTTACAAAATTCCGTGATGAAAGTGGCGTTTCACACAATTTTTCAGCAGCCAAAACTCTTCAACAAAATGATTTGGTTGAAAGGGAAAATAGAATCTTGCAAGAAATGGTAAGATTAATGTTGTGTGAAAACTCCCTTCCAAAATATTTTTGGACTAGAGCTGTGAATACAGCTTGCTACATTATCAACCATGTTATGCTAAGACTTTTTTTTTAAAAGAAAAACTCCTTTAGAACTCATATTTGACAAAGTTCCATCCATTTCATATTTTAAAGTTTTTGGATGTAAATGTTTTGTCTTCAATACTCATGACAACCGTGGAAAATTTGATAGCAAATCTGATGAGGCTATATTTCTTGGATAATCTTCCAACAAAAAGACACATAGAGTGTACAATAAAGGAACTGTATGTGTGGAAGAACCCATACATGTTGTGTTTGATGAATTTAATATATATTCCTCTAGAAATGATGATGGTGATATAGATATCTCAAAAGAAAAAGGTAGTGAGTAGCATATGGCTCCTCCACTTGATATTCAGACTAAAGAAAATGAATTAGAAGAATAACAGGCTAAAGAAATCAATAAAAAGACTGAAGAGTCCACGAATCAAGATTTGCCAAGAGATTGGAAGTACAAACTGTTCATTCAAAAGAACAGATCATTGAAGATCTTAGCTGCGGAGTCAAAACCAGATGGTATTTTGTTGATAATTTTGCTATACTTTCTAGCACTGAACCAAATTGTATTGATGCAACCTTATATGATGAATATTAGATTATGACCATGCAAGAAGAGTTGAATCAATTTGAAAAGAATCAAGTTTAGAAGCTTGTCATTAGACTATTTAACCAAATTGTAATTGGTACTAAGTGGATTTTCAGAAATAAACTTGATGAGCATGGTATTGTTATTAGAAATAAAGCTAAATTAGTTGTCCAATGATTCAATCAAGAAGAGGGCATTGATTATGATAAAACCTTTACTCCCGTTGCTCGATTAGAATCAATAAGAATGTTGCGTGCATTTGTATTTTTTAAAAAAGTTTTATATTCTACCAAATGGATTCAAAAGTGCTTTCTTTAATGGTTTCATTGAAGAAGAAGTATATGTGGAACAACCTTCTGGTTTTACTCATGAATATTTTCCAAACTATATTTTTAAACTCTCCAAAACTCTCTATGGTTTAAAACAAGTTCTAAGAGTATGGTATGAAAAACTTAGTATTTTTTTCCTATTAAAAGGTTTTTCAAGAGGATTAGTTGATACCACATTATTTATCAAATTTGAAAATTCTAATGATATCTTAATTGTGTAAATATATGTTGATGGTATTATTTTTGGAATTACTAATGATTCTTTATGCAAGAAAATTGCTAAGCTAACGCAACAAGAGTTTGAAATGAGCATGAGGGGAGAATTTAATTTCTTCCTTGATCTTCATATCAAGCAAACAAAAGATGGAATCTTCTTGAATCAAGCCAAGTATGCCAAGGAACTGTTTAAGCGGTTTGGTATGAATGAAGCAAAAGAAATAGGTATACCTATGAGCACATCTTTAAAGTTTGATAAAGATGAGAAAGGTATAAAAGTAGATGAATCGAAATATAGAGGTATGATCAGAAGTCTCTTTTATCTTACTGCCAGCCGTCCATACATTATGTTTTCAGTATGTCTTTGTGTTAGATTTCAATCTTGTCTTAAGGAATCTCATCTATGTGCTGTAAAAAGAATTCTTAGATACTTAATTGGAACACATGATCATGGTTTGTGGTATCCTTGAACTAATTTATTTGATCTTATAGGATATACTGATATCGAATATGCCGATTGCAAGGTTGAGAGAAAAACTACCATTGGACACTGTCAATTCTTTGGTCACTCCCTTATCTCTTGGTATAGCAAAAAGCAAGCGTGTATCTCTTTTTCAACAATCGAAGCTGAATATATAGCAGCTGGTAGTTGTTGTGCAAATTTTGTGGATGAAAAACACTTTACTTGACTTTGGTTTAAATTTTGACTACGTGACTATCTTATGTGATAATACTAGTGCTATCAATTTAACCAAATATCCTATTCAACATTCTAGAACTAAGCAATTTGAAATTAAGTATCATTTTATTAGAGATCATGTGTTTAAAGGTGATGTGTGTGTTGAATATATTTCAACTGATGAACAGCTTGTAGACATCTTTACTAAACCTCTGGTCGAAGATAGATTTAATCATTTGAGAAGAGGTTTGGGAATTACCAAAATTGTGTAACTGACAACTCTGCCAAGGATTTGTTTGTTCATTCTCGTAGAACTTCTGAAGATACACCTTTCGGATGGAGATTTTGGACGCAATATCTGAGAAATATGAATCCAAAATCTCTTAAATAGAACATCTCTTATTCCACTTTTTGGACAAACTAATTTGGACTCAGTCCAAGTCCAAAATAGCAGTAACCCAAAATTGTGTAAAGCAAATTTCTTTTAAATATTCGGATGAAGAAGCACATAAATCCAGAACCCACTTTTTGAATTTTCAAAATGTCTGCATTTTTTTAAAAAAAGTGACCCTATCTCTGGTGCAAATCTCTGATTAAGGGTACTTGATTGCACTTATTTACTCTAGAACCTAGGAAATCACAAAAAGGTTATTTCTCTCTCTCTTCTAGAAATCTAAAATAGCCATTGTTCTCTCTGCTTATCTCACTTCGTATCTTTATCTTCTCCACTAAAACAAAAAATCCTTAATCTTTTTTCCGCTTCTACCATGACGAAAATATCAAAATCAGACAAAGGAACCGGGCAAAAGATGAAGAAGTCCAAGAAAAGCAAAGCAGTGGCTAAGATAAAAACTATTGCCGCAGCATCATAGGCCATCAAACAGAAAGGAAAGAAAATTGTTATTGAAGAAATAGCTTTGCAATCCGACTCATCAATAGAGCATCTTGTACCAGAAAGCTCTGAAACTCAGGTACCTCGATTTCTTGACCTGACATATGAGTCTGAATTTAATGACTAGCTGACTAGATATAAGACTGTGGTCACTGGATATTGGGTTAATGCTAAGGCATTTTTGAACTTTTCTGAAATCTTGAATATGTTTGAGAATCTTAGATTGGGGGGGGGGGCTTTGTTGTCAATAGATGAGAAACTATGCATCCCCCTAGTTTGGAAGTTTTATGCGAACTTGAAACTTAGGGGAGGTTTTATGATATAATGGTACACTTCTACAGTAGGCTCAATAAACATGGAATTTGACAATTGGTTGTTGAATCGAATTTTTGGTGTTAGAAATGGAGGGATCCAATTTTTTGACATGAACCAATTTCTTGAAGAATCGGACCTATTTGATTTGAGAAGGTTTAAGGCAAGGTTTATTGGATGGAAAAGTTTTAAAAATTCAAGTGGCAAAAATTCAAAATGGTTGAATGGTTTTGGAAGGATTATGTACCATATGGTATTGATTATGGTTGTTCCAAGTTTTGGGCATAAAACATCCGTGAGTATCATGTAAATGATACTGATATTGGCCCTGTCTAAGGAAAGGCATATCAGTTTTGATTTTTTGGCAATTAAGCTTATGCTTTAGTCGAGAAATACATCTCACAAGGCACTACCATACGACAATCTCTTGATCAAAGTCTTTAGGCATTTCAACGTGAATTTAAGTACTTATACCTCCGGTCATCTTAAGACAAACGTGTACAACATGGAATCCTTTGAAAAAAATGGGATTTGTTTAAGTAAACAAGGAATAGGTCTTGCTTAGAGATGTGTTGGATGAGGAAAGAGAGAAGCTGATAAAAATTAAGGTTAAAGGAAAAAGAATTGTACATGCTGCCTAAATGGTAACGAAATGGAAGTCTGACATAGGAGAAGAATCCTCAAATAAGGGCAAGCAAAAGATTGAGAAAAGTGGTCTAAGTCAAAGCATCTTAAATGCTTTAAGTAGTTTATTTGAAAATTTTGATGGATTTCAGATAGAAGTTACGACTGAATTGCAGAATTTAGGAACTAGATTGAGAAATGTGGAAAAAAAGAAGGTAGAAAAGACCATTGAGGGAATCCCTGATGAACAGGCTCCTTCTCAAGAACTAATGCTTGGAAAGGAAACTCCCTCTCCCTAAATTGAAGAAGCGACTGGTAATCAGACTGAACAAGAGGTGTGACAGCAAAAGAAAAAAGAAGAAAAAAAAAAAAAACCGAGGAAGTAGAAGACAGTGAGAAAGCTAGAGGGAAGGAGAGTGAAGTTCCTACAACTGCGCCCCTACAGTTGCATTGCAAGTTCTCAAGAAAGCCATACCTGGAAGCTCCTTTGGAAAACACTAGAAGTATGTGGTAGTCAAAAGAAAGTCTAACAGAATTGCTGGACAATACTCCAAGAAGGGTGCTTGCTCGAAGCCTATGACCATCCACATATCCTGACTTGCAAATCATGACTATTGCCTGCTGACCTCCTATGCTTGAACAAGCTTATTAGTTTTCTTTTGATGAACATTTTTAGGCTTTCTGTTCCAGCATTTAAACAAATTCTTTTGTTTTCTGCCTGAACAATTTTACTTTTGCACTAATCCCTTGCCGATCCTTTTGATTATATGCTTATTATCTCGATCAGGAATTGACAATTTGCACTCTATCTTTTTTTTAGCTCTAATTAATCTCTGCACCATATCCTTGTTTGATCTCCTCTTGTGTCTCTTTTTTTTTTTTATTGATGACAAAGAGGGAGAAGAAAGAGAAAGCATATTGGTTGGGGATTGTGATTTGTGAATTATGAATTGTGAATATATTGTGGTTATGGAGCATTATGCATTATGAATTATGAATATATTGTGGTTATGGAGCATATATTGTTGTGACTATTGTGAATTATGAATTTATAGATTGTGAATGCGATTGTTTATGAAGATAATAAATTCATATAGTTTGAGATGATTGTTTATGCTTATGGTTTAAGAATGCAGACTGTGAAGAATTAGGTTACTTGATGGAAATTATGTTGAGACATTATTGATATACACTAAGGAAATTGAAGTATTTGTGTGAGTTTATTATGTATTCTGACTGATTAAGAATGGGTTGGATAATTTATTTTGACTATGGGAGTGATGCGGATTTTTGCTAAAATATTTGGATGATGAGGATACTTGAGTAGATATTCCTGATTTTTTTTTTTTGTTCCACAGTAAAATCCTTGTGTTGAATCTCCTTGAGAAAAGTAAGTTTCGTCAAATTCTAGGAAAATCATTGATCTTTACTCTTGGGAATTTTTTTTACCCCGCACATATGCAGGGGAGATTTGGACTCGCATTTCTTCAATCTAAAATATTAGTCCAAAACAAACGTTTTAAAAGGCTATCTTCTACCTCATTTTAACCCATTTTGGACACACGCTTTGACAGTCCAAAACCTTGAAATCCAGTCTTATTTTCAAACATACTTCATAGCTAGTATCTTTCTAACTCCTGTTTATATGTGCACATATATAGGGGGAGTATTGCTTTTATGATCTATCCTCTACACCCCCTCATGTACAATATATACACATTTTTTTTGTGACTACTATTTGGCTATTTCCTTGAGAAATAGTCCTTTTGATAGAAGGAAGGAGTTTAAGGAAGTTGGTTGGGCTATAGGCTCATTGAGTCATGTTTGTGAGTACATTCTTAAATTTTCTTATTTTAATCTCATAAGTACTCTTTGAGTCCTATAACGAGAGAATGTATTTCAGTTTAAATACATTCTTATTTTTCTCTGTCTAACATGTCCATACTGTACATATCATTATTTTTATGTCACAATCCCATCAAGTTTGTCATCACTTAAAAAGGGGGAGATTGTTAGCCTTAAGGGCATTTTCCTTTGTTTTGACTTATAACAAAACAAATGAGACTGCTAACTACTCTTGAGCAATGAAATCCAAGTCAAGTATAACTTCAACTTAAGAGTTTGCAAAATCGTGAAGCCTTTGTGGAAGAACTATAAAGTAGGAGTCATTGTTAAGGTATTTCTTGTAAATTATTATGTTTCTTTACCTTATATTCAATTTACTTTTACCTTGAAGCACACAAATAAAATGATTTCAAAGAGTAGGACTTTAGATGTTTGGATTGAGTAGTTTAGATGGACCTCTGAATTCAAAAGTCCATCCAATAATCTGTAGTATTTTTAAAGTGTTTTTGCTTAAAAAAAGTGTCATTTTGGAGGGACATCCTTCCACTTTATGAATCCAAAATCCTGAAAATCCTGACAGAAAGTAACTAGCTGTTATTAGCCGTTGGGACTTCAGGTTTGGCTTCTAGAAAAGTCTTTAGAACTCAATTTTGAAGTAAATTTTCATTCTATCTTTCTCAGAAACACTCTTATACTTTAGAATACAAAAATGTCCATTTTCATTTGTGCTTCAAAGAAAAATAAAATTGTTCTAAAGGAAAATAAATGTTGGTGCTTATTTGCTCACATTCTACTCAATCTGTGAGCTATTTTTGTAATCTTTCTTTTAATCTGACTTGTATCAAGGTTAAAGAGGTAAAACCCATTTGTTGTGATTAAAAAGATTGGGTGTAAAACCAAGTGTGGTGATCCTCTTGTGTAAGATTTGTGTCACCTACCACCATTGAGTTACGAAAAGGTTTTTAATGAGTGGTGTTGAAATCCTTAAGTGACAACTTAAGGTAGTTGATGTAGATCATTTAAGGATCGAACCAATATAAATTTTTAAGTATTTTCTTGTGCTATTTACCTAAATTTCTTCATTGCATTTTCACTGTCTTCAAAATTTAAATGTTGTATTTATTTTTCTTGAAATTAGTAGCTTATTTATGGCTTTTGCAATCTGAAGTAAACTTGTCCTTGTTCCCTCAACTATTCATCTTTATTTCATCCTATTTTCTTATCATTCTGTGCTTGACTTAAAAAGACCCCTGTCGGCATTCTTGAAGCTATGAAATTTCTCTCCTATTTGGTTTTTTTTTAAAGACAGCACAAATTTTTAATTTATAATTGTTTGCCAAAAACCTTATTCACCAAATTCTAAGATTTTTCAAGTTTTACTTTGAATCTTCTTACTTTTTTTTCTATGCTTCTTTTATTATTTCAAAATTTTCATATATATTTATATGCAGTCTTTATATGTCTGTCATAAATAGAGAGTATCTCAAATCTCGATTACATGAAAGATCACGTATTCATTCTCAAATGTTTCACACTTAGCTCAGTTATTATGTAAGTATAATATATGCAATATAACTAATAGTTATTTAGAATATATAAAGCAAATAAAACTTATATTTTTATAGGTTGATGAGAAAGAAAAATGTCCTGATATTCTGGTTGATGTTAAAAAGCTTGCAAATGGTCATTTTAACCAAGGATTGCGTTATAATGCATGTAACGTGAATGGGTTCTAGTTTCATACAACAATGTATGAGGCCAATAAGTCCACTCAAAATTCTGATATTATATGTAGAGCTGATACTATGAGTTATTTTAGCCCCAGAGATAGGAATTTCATAGCAGTTGGTGTCAATTACTATGGAGTGCTTACTAATATTATAAGGATCCGATATAATAATCAACTGAAATTTCTGTTATTCAAATGTGATTGGATTGTTGTACATCGATGTGTTAAACTTGACGATCTTAAGTTTACTTTGGTGAATCTAGATAGTTTGTTGTACTGGGAAAATAGAGAGATGGATGAGCCATTCATCCTAGCAAATCAAGCGGAAGAAGTTTGGTATTCTTGTTGTCCCAGAGAAAGGGTCTGACACATCGTAATGCCAATGATGAAAAGAGATAACTATGATGTGTATTCAAGGGATTATGATCTAGAAACTTTTCCCACACAGTAGCTAAATCCTCGTCCTGTTTCGCGTGAAACAGATGTTGTATAGGTTAGGGATGGCATTTCTTGGGAGGAAGTGGATTTAGTTTGAAGAAGAATACATCCCGCAACCTAATGTAATTAATCACTTTCCAATACGGAGTGTACTAGTATTGTTATATTCTTTTCTCAATTGATTTTTTGAACAAATTCCTTTAACTTTATTTTTCTATGTATGTTTTGCAGATGGTTACCAAACGTTCTCGACATATATCGATGCAGGATGCCATAGCCGCCTCAAGATCAGAGGCTAGTTCTTCATACGATACAGAGACACAGCCAACAGTATAAGAGGTTGGCCAGAGATTAGATACAACTGTCCAGACGAATTCTCGAGATCAGAGGTCTAGTCAGGAAATGATTGCACTTGCTTCTGCTGTAGGTCCTAGTTGCTCGGGACCTTCATCCTCGGGCCCTAACGCCTCAGGTTTGCTAAGTTGTTAGGAAGTAATTTAGGAGAAATTGATTTTTGTAGCTATTAAAATCATATTAAGCTTTTGTCTTTCTGTTTAATGAAATCATACTTACAGACTGCCCTGTTTTAAATTAATTTTTTTATTAATATTTTATAGGTTCCATGTCGAGAAGTTCTTGCAGGGCCGGAAGGTTACCTTCTGGATAGGGTGAGCCAGGCTTTCGAAAGTACGAAGTTGGTGTGAACCAATACGGAAGTCTTATAGAAGTGGATGCGTCTCGTTATAGTTCAATAGTAGGTTATTTTGCACGTATGAGTAGTAGGCTCCCTCTGAATTATAGGGATTGACATTTCGTATCTCAGAGACTTAAAGATGAGGTTTGGGAAGAAATACAAGTAATTAAATTTATTCTAACACATATAAAGTTATTTTCTCCATAAGTTGAAATTTTAAAGAATTGTTTGTTTGTTGAACATATAAGGATAATAACACTATGCCGCCAGAAGGACGTAGCGTCACAATGAAGATGCCATGCACTACTTGGAAGGATTATAAATCTAAGTTGAAGTAGAGATACTACACTCATTTCCAGACAAGTATAGAGGCTATTCTTTAACTAGATAGGCGAGTTAACAAAAATTAATGGAGGATGTTAGTTGATTATTGGCGCTTGGAGAATAGCATGTTATATCTATAAAAGTTGAATAATTTTCCCTATTATAAATATGTGCATAGTCGCGATAATTATTATATACTTATTTTTTATATTAACTATTTTAGATACTCATAGGCGAAGGCCGGGCGAAATAGACACAATCGATCACATATTACATATCCACTGGTCACAGGAAGAATGTCACATTCTGTTATACAGGATCAAGTATTCATTTTGTCTTATACACCATTCATTCGAATATTATTTAATTTTCTTGAAAATTCTCAAAAATGATGGCATCACAAGGCCAATTGACATCACAATATGATATGGTTCTTGCAACACGAATGTGGTATGGTTGGCAGGCTGATGGTTTGACTGTAGAGATTATTGTAAGGAATTTTATAAAATTAATTTTTCTGAATTATTAAAAGATGAAAAATACAATTCATTTACCTAATTTTAATTTGATAAATTGTTTCATAATTTTGTAGGACTAATTAGAGGAAGAGTGGCAGGCACTGCCTGAGTCTAAGTGCACTGAGGAAGCGAAGGATCATATCTTCCAACGCTTGTTCGGTCCTGATACGAGAGGTTGTGTAAGGTGCAAGAGAAAGGACCCACACCAACCTCAATCGGTCAATCATCCACTTCTGCAATCAATGTTGAGGAGGTCATTAGAGCTCAGGTTGATGCGTGTATTCAGAGTATGTGAGAAATTATGCAAGTTGAGTTGCGAGCTGAGATGCAACGTGAGTGAGAAATTTACAAGACACGTATAGCAATGTTTCAGACTACTATGGAAGCGTCATCTCGCAAATTTAATGTAGGTGCATTTGCTACAACACCTATACCACTATCTAATGCATCTACGGTATCTTCGAGTGTTGGTTCTACTTCTCAACCCGTTGGATCGTGTTTTACTGATGAGATTGCTCGTGATGACTGATATATTCTCATTTTCTTCTTATTTTACATGTACTACTGTTTCTGATAGATTTCTTGGCATTTCCTATTTGTCATATATGTAGTATTACTACTCTTATAGAGTTTATAGATTATTTATGATTTCAATAATCAAGAGATTGATTTTGTATTATTTGACATTAAGCAGATTATGTTTTATTGTGAATGATGTTGAATGTATTGTATTTGGTTTGAAATTACAGGCATTAAATATATTATATTTTATTGTTAATGGTGTTGAATGGATTGTATTTGATTTGAAATTGCAGGTGGATAGGGCAAAATACCAAGCAACCATTTTTTTTAAAAGAATTGAATAATCAAATACAACGGCTAGAACCATTGCATTTGGTCAAGACTAAAATGTCATATCTAATCAACCAAATACGATGGTCGTATTTGATGAATCAAATACGATAGTTAATAGGCATAATTTTAGTTATCAAATACGACGGTTCCGACCGTCGTTTTAGGTATCAAATATTACGATTATTTCATCTATTATGACGATTTATCAAACCGTGTCTTTAAACCATCTGTAGTGATTAAATATGACGTTTTTGTGTAGCCGTCGTTTTAGTTAAATACGATGGTTTTATGACCGTTGTGGAACAAAAATAATAAGACTTTTTACAACGGCCATGGAATCGTCATTTAGCCATCGTTTTTTGCTAATATGATAGTTCATATGTCAAATATGACAACGGCCGTCATATTTGATCTATTTTTTAGTAGTGATGGTGCCTAGAAATAGTTAAGTTACATGAGAGACTCCAAGGGAAAGCATTGGCTCAAGAATGCACATGAATGCAAATTCTCACCTTGCAATACGTGCTCATGTAGAATAAAATCCTAGATATCAAAGAGGAGAATGATTTCTTGGAGGAAGAGTTTGAAGAATCATCAAATCAAATGAGTACCATAAGTTCTATTGGAAGAAAACCAATGATGATAATACTATTAAGAAGGATAAGGCATGACTTAAAGGGATGCTAAAGAGCCAAATTAGGGATCTATGGCAACCTTTAGAAGAATTTGTCACTAGGGAGAGGAGAGGACCAAGGAAGTAGCATGATCTCCAAGAATTCTAATAGTTCATATGATTGCATATGCCATCATGATAGTATTAGGGGTCTCTGTCCCTCCTCTTCTCCTATTTTTTTTTTAAATTTGATATTTTTCTTTAATAAATTAATTTTTTAGGAAAGGTTCTTAAAAATTTACCTTTCTTTCCCCCATTTTTTTTTTGAAAAATTATAATATTATCTTGTAACATATTTTCTTATGTAACTTGCCCCCAACTCTAAGTTCTTAGTATCTCCAAGAGGTATGGTAATATATTCAATAAAATTTCTCGAAATGATAATACCACTAACCATCAAGTCACTTGTGCGACTCCTTATCTTCTATTATGTATTTGTAATATTTGTAAGTATTTAAGTGTGTATGTGTGTAAGTATATGTTTGCATGTGTGTGTGTGTATATAAGGCATTGTAGAAGGCTCCCACTCTGACACTTGGTAGCATTCATAGCTCCCGTCGTGATACATGGCATTGTCTATTTAAACCACATGACGTGTTGAATTCACATTATTGTTTTAAAATAAAAGTCAAAGGTCATCTGAGTTAATTTGATTAAGATGATTTCAAATGCACAGTAATGAAGTTTATCTGCAAATTAATACTTCTCTTAATCAAATAATTTTTTTAAAAGTGAAATGTCATTTGACTTAATTGGATTCAGATGATTTCAAATGCACGATATCTAAATTGAATGAAATTTATCTGCAACCTAGAACCCTTAAACTATTTGAATTTGTCTCCTTATTAAATACCTTTCTTAATGATTAAGTTTTATAACTTCAAAAGATGATGCTTTGTACATTTTATTTGCAGCCTCTCAGAACTTCCCTCACAATTGCCTTCAACATCTCTGCCAAAACACAGGCCCTATTCAAGATTGCTAATCAATAACCATACAATGGGACGACAGAGCTTGGAATATGTTTTCTTGAATGAATTGTATAGAGGATAGCAACAAAGCACATATGTTTCAAAATTTTGAGATTATGGGAGATAAACAATGTACAAAAACCAAAAGACGTAACTAGTATCTATTTCTTGGTTACAGATAAAAAGGTACATAAGTTTTGATTTTTTAATTAATTGAAAAGTTTCTGAAACTATTGTATTTACGTGGGTTTGATTTCTTCCATAAAAATATGAAGCATTGTGTAATTCGTAGTCAATTTATACCACATTTTCATGACTATATTTAGGAAGGAAAGTTCTACATAATGAAGAATTTCTTGCTGCAAATGGCCAAACCAAATTACAAGACATTAAGTGAGGAGTTGTAAATCTTGATCAATGGTAGTACTTACATAGAGGAAGTTGAAGATGACCTTTCTTGTAGCTTCTCACTAATATGTGACCCGATAGGGTCGGGGATGTCGCTCCATCTTGAGGATCAAGGGTCTTTATAATTAAATACAAATAAATCTCGAGGTGATTATTAAAACTTAATACAAAAATTTTCAATACTTATACAAAATCCAAATGATAAAATTGATTAAAAAAAATCCTTAATATAAAATGAATCTAAATTTTCACAGCTCTAAGAACTCACAACATTGTTTAGATTGGATCCTCTTGAAAATATAATAGAAATTACGTGATAAAGATTTTCAAGTATGACCTTTGTGTGCTCTTGATATTTTTAAAACATATTTATCATGCAAGTTTGAATAAAGTGAGTGAAAACAAATGAATGTCCTTTCATAACATTTTCAAAGTCATTCAATGATTTTTAGGCATATTTATAATCAATTGAGTCAATCATACCATTGCTGCAAAAGTAGCCAAAAAAATAAATGTCCAGTAAAATGAACCACTCTATATTTTGAAACATAAAGGCAAATTACAAAACCCTACATCATAATCTAATTTAATTTGCCATGAATAAACATATGTCTTTTCAAAGCAATTCCAACAATATTGAGTGGTGTAATTTCTTGACCAAATAAGTAAGATTGTTAAATCTTATCAAATAGAAACATTTAATAAAATAACCACTTATAGTTTATAAAACCCAGGTTATAAAATCTTGCATCATAATCCTAATTAGTTCGTGATAGGGCACTGTGAAATTCTATATCATAGTGCTGGTGGGTGATCAGCCCAACGGGTAGAATACTCTCTATCTTCCACCCTACTTACTGATTGTCTATTTTGGAAACAGTCTCACTTACAACTGGTTGCCGCGAGGATCGCCTGACCTACTAATACTATTGTCCTATTCAAAAAGGACTTATCTCTTGGAAGTAGCTTCCTATCAGAAAACTTATCCTACCGTTAAAGGGCTAATACCGCAGTCTATCCTTATTGAGTACTCAACGAAACTAGTCCCTCTAGTAGACTATCAATCATTCTGTAAGTCAATGCTCAAGTATTTTCATAAACAGATGTTGAGCTGTAAACTTAAGAAATACAAAATATAATTTCATAAATCATATTTGTTAAATCAATATAATATTCATATAGTTTAAGCAAGAATGATACTTTACTTGAAATCTATCCTTTTTGGGATGTGCATGATTCAAAAGTACTTTTCAGAGTAATAATTATATAAATACTTTTGAGCGTTGAAATCGAGAATCACATATAAAGACTTATAAATCTTCTCAAAAGTTAACTTAGTGATAAAGTCAATTGCACAAAGGAGGTTTTATGTATGTAAGGGCTTACCTACTTAGACTCTCTTGATAGTTCTAGCTACTGAAGTGATTCATCACGAGTATATACTCCGTCTAACAAAATTCATAAAGAATACTTAATTAAATTACATTCCATAGGTTTCGCCACATCACTTTACTAAAGAATCCATATTACTCAATCACTGCAAAGTACACAAATAGTAATAATCATCATCGAACATAATATCTCAAATCACACTATTCTTCCCATATAACATATACTTTCATGCTACGGTCCCCAATCTCCATAGATTATTAACATATTACCAATATTGCAATCATTAACTGTAAATCACATATTGCAAATTCAGCTCTCATGCATTAAAACATATCACAAATAGTAATTATACATCAACCAAATAGATTCTTTAATATCACTATGATGCTAGATCACCTAAGTGCACAAGTAAAGACAATCCCACTGATATCATTGACTAAACTAGTATAGCAAGACTAATCAAAATCGATCCTACGCAAGTATCCTTGACATAATATATGGTGATAAAACAAGATAAGATTCTATCAATATGAAATAGATCAATCGATGGTAACTATAACAGACCAACACATCTATACCGTACCATAAATCACATCCACATATATAATAGCCACAAAGAACTGAGGACACTATACTATCTAAACAACCAAGGGACTTAAAAGAAAAGGTACCAAATTTTACATGTAGTGAAAAGATCGCTGGATTCCAAGAAAATAAAGGTTGTGATTCTTGGTGCTTTAATATCCCAACAGAGGAAAGATAGCAGCCTTGTCTAAGAGAGAACTGGAGCATAACCGTAGGACTTGCCTTGTTGAAGGATGGTGACGTCGAAAAGAAAGAAAAATGTCAACCTTGAGAGGAAGGAGAGTGCGTATTCTTCTCTCGTGAGTAGATGAAGGTGAGTGATCGAGCAAGATGTGCGTGTGTATGGAATAAGGGTACCAAGAGCTTTGTGGTTGCCTTTGATGCTTTTGATTTTGTATAAAGAAGAGAGGGGCAAGAGTTAATGATGTTTTTAAGGAGTGAGTCCTTCAGTTTTGTTGGGATTTAAGGAGGCTGAAGGCTTGTGGGGAGTGTATATGCTTTGGTAGAGATAGGAAAGAGAGGTGAGAAGGGAACTAAGAGTGAAAGAGAGACAACGTGATCCAGTTGGGGGTTTCAAGTGGTGAAGAGAGAGAGACCAAAATGAGTTTAGGAGTGCTTGTTACTTGTTTGAGTGAACAAGGCCGATAGTTCCTCTTTAGTGTTATGTGTGTGCTTTGGTTTTGGGTAAGCTAGAAGAGAGAGGACCAAAACACTCATGAATATTGTGGATTTCATGTACAATAGAGGAAATGAAAGATATGTGGTTTGAAACTTGAATAAAATGCTAAATGGTAACTTACTTTGTTCAAAAAAAGAATGTACGATAAGAAATGTTGCTTGCCTTAACCAAAATTGGAAGCTTCATTTTCCCTTAAGTTCTTCTTAAAACTATCTATCTCTAGAAATGAAAGTGAGATCCATCAAGGACCTTTATTGTTCGAATTCTAGGAAATCACATGGTTCCCACCTTTGCTAGATTGTAATGACTAATTAAAAAAGATATTTTAGGATTTTGAAATTTGAATTTCATGAAGAATAAGGAAAGAAGAATTAGCTTTGGTAAGAGATCAATCCCATTCATATTTATTACCGAAATAGTTTTCAATTTAGGGGATTGAAGAGAGATATAAACGACTACCATACTGGGAGGAATAGGTTTGGAAGGCAGGTGAGCGAGAAAAGGAAAGAATACATCAGGGAGAGAGAAATTAGGAACTTCCTTAATTTTGGCCATAGTACAAGAGATATTGTCCATATAAGTTATGTGTTGAACAAGGGAAAACAATGTGGTGAAGGAAAGTCAACGATTGATTGCTAAATTTAGGAGCTCTAAATGAAGTAATAAGTTATGAATAGATTCAATTTTAGCATACTCCTAGCCCTTCTTTCTTGTATGAAATTAGGAGTGTTAAGCTCCATAAAGTCATCCAAATTGTGGGGTGAAAAGGCTGGAATTTAGTTAGAGAAAAATGAAATAAAAGAAGAGAAAAAAAGGAAAGTTAGATATAAAGAAAATTCACTATCTAAATAATCTCTTTCTTTTTGAAGTCCAAGATGGCAGATGGAATAAGGAAACAAAATTTAGATTCTCATCCAATTAACAATCAATAATGCTCAATAAAAGGGATGGAGGGTGATGTGGCTGGCTTCTATAATGGAAGGAAGGGAATATGGAAAGTATATGAATAAAAAGAAATGAGAAAATAATGAAAAAAGCTAAATTAGGAATCAACTGTTACTTAAATCTTTCCTTGACTGATTATTCCCAAATATAGGGAATTCAAATTTGAATGTAGTGGTTGGAGAGAGTGTAGTAACTTGCCAAAAGAGAAAGAGGAAACTTGGAAATGCAAATGTGGAGTGAAAGATGGGAATCGACCTCAGGTTGCTAGACACAAAGTCTAAAGCTCTAACCATTGGACCACACTAGTTCTTGTGTCTCCTTAATCACTCTAAAATCCTTATCCTCTATAGTCCTATACTTAAACTTCTCACATATAAAGTTAATAAACGAGACAATCTAAGACAACAAAAGTAAAACAACTAAGCTACACATGAAATGTACGCAAGTGCATAGGTCACAAATGCACACAAGCAATATAGTGCATGATCCCCTGCTATTCTTGGAATGGTTTAGGGTGGAGTTTTACATCCTCTCTCTCTTATAGGAATTTTGCTCAGAAATTCGTAGTGTCTTACCTCTATCCCAGTGTTACTCCCAGTATTTGCCTCTAACCCAGTTTCAATTTTAAACTCCTCGAAATTCACCTCTCTGTGATCATCATCCTAGGGAACTATATGTTTAATCTCCTACTTCTCATTCACTGAGTCACTACTACTGTACAGTTCAAACATATCAAACCTTAGTATCTCAAAGGTAGATTAGTCAATAGGTGCCGAAGTTATGACAAGTGTAGGGTAATTCAAGAGTAAGGGCAAGGGCTATGCAGGTAGTCTTGTATGTTCTAATCATTCTGTTCATAGGAAATACACTTAACTTAGTAAAACTATCCAACTTAAAATTCTAAATCTATAAATTCAAGAAAAATGTCTGAACATAGGCTTTGATACCACTTGTAACACCCCACTAATATGTTACCTGATAGTTTTGGGGATGTTGCTCTATTTTGAGAATCAGAGATCTTTATAATTAGGTACAAATAAATCTCAAGGTGATTATTAAAACTTAATACAAAAATTCCCAATACTTATACAGAATCCAAAGGATAATATTGATAAAAAAATCCTTAAAATGAAATGAAAAAAATATAATGAATCTAAATCTTCAAAGCTCTAAGAACTAGCAACATTGTGTAGACTGGATCCTCTTGAAAATGTGGTACAAATTGTGTGGGAAAGATTTCCATGTAAGTCCTCTGTGTGCTCTTGATATTTTTAAAACACATTTATGAGGTAAGTTTAAACAAAGTGAGTAGAAACAAATGAATGTCCTTTCATAACAATTTCAAAGTTATAAAGTGATTTTTAGGCATATTTACAACCAATTAAGTCAATCATACTATTGTTGCAAAGGTAGCTAAAGAAATACCTGTTCAGTAGAATGAATCGCTCTATAATTTGAAAATATTAGGGCGGATTATAAAACACTTCCTCATAATCTAATTTAATTTGCCATGAATAAGCACATATCTTTTCAAAGCAATTCCAACAATACTGAGTGGTGTAACTTCTTGACACCAAATAAGTAAGATTATCAAATCTTATCGAATAAAAACATTTAATAAAACAATTACTCATAGTTTATAAAACCTAAATTATGAAACCTTACATCATAACCCTAATTGGTTCATGATAGGGCATTGTGAAACCTACATCACAGTGCTGGTGGGTGATTAGCCCATTGGATGGAATACTCCTCTATCTTCCACCCTACTTATCGGTTATCTATTCCGGAAACAATCTCACTTGCAACTGGTTGCTAGCGCGGGTCGATCTGACTTACTAGTACTGTTGCCCTATTCAGAAAAGATCATCTCTCAGAGGTAGCTTCTTATCGGAAAACTTGTCCTACCATTCAAGGGTGTTAGTACACGCAGTCTACTCTTATTGAGTACTCAATGAAACTGATCCTTCTCGGAGACCATCAATCATTCTGCAAGTCAATTCTCAAGTATCTTGCATAAACAAATGTTGAGTTGTAAACTTAAGAAATACAAGATATGATTTCATAAATCATATTTGTCAAATCAATATAATATTCATGGAGTTTAAGCAAGAATGATGCTTCACTTGAAATCTACTCTTTTTGGGATGTGCATGATTTAAAAGTACTTTTCAGAGTGGAAATTATATAAACACTTTTGAGCATTAAAAATTGAGAATCACATGTAGAGACTTATAAATCTTTTCAAAAGTTAACTCAGTGATAAAGTCAATTGCACAAAGGAGGTTTCATGTACGTAAGGATTTACCTGCTTAGACTCTCTTGATAATTCTAGCTACTGAAGTGATTGGTCTCGAGTATATATTCTGTTTAACAAAATTCATAAAGAATAGTTAATTAAAGTCTATTTCATAGGTTTCATCACATCACTTTACTAAAGAATCCTATAACTCAATCATTGCTAATTACACAAATAGTAATAATAATCATCGAACATAATATCTCAAATAATACTATTCCTCCCATATAACACATACTTCCATGCTACGGTCCCCAATCTCCATACATTGTCAACATATGACCAATATTGCACTCATAAATGGTAAATCACATAATGCAAATTCAGATCTCAGGTATTAGAACGAATCACAATTAGTAATTATGCATCAAGCAAATATGTTCCTTAATATCACTATAATGCTAGATCACCCAAGTGCACAAGTAAAGACAATTCCAATAATATCATCCACCAAACTAGTATAGCAAGATTAATCAAAATTGGCCCTACGCAAGTATCCTTGACATAATAAATGGTGATAAAATAAGGTAAGATTCTATCAATAGTTCAATACTACAAAAAATAGCCTTCCGTGACAAACCAAACTCCTAGCTGATGCCTTTTTTTTCCTCACTAAAAGTCTTCAGCAAGGGAAAAAAATGTTGTCACCAGTTCCTCGTTGAAGCGCCTCGGTAACATTTTTTTTTTTTGGTCGCCAAAGAGGACCTTTTGGCGAGGAAATAAGTTTCCTAGCTAAAGCTTATGGCTTTTGCTAGGAATTTTTTTGTCACTAAAAGTATAAGAATTTTGTTGCTAGTGATGTTCTTTTAGTGACAAAAAAGTTTTCCTGCCAAATATTTGAAAGGTTAGTTTTGTTTGACGGGAAAAACTACTCTTTAGCAAGAAATTTTTTTCAGAGTGGTTTTGGCTAGGAAATTTTTGTCGCCAAAAACATATGCGACAAAAAAGAAGCTCTTTAGCTAGGAAAAATTTCCATTTTAATGAGGAAAATTTTCTTAGGTAAAGATGTGGTTTTGGCTAGGAAACTTTTGTCGCCAAAAAGGATATGCGACAAAGAGGAGCACTTTAGCTAGGCAAATTTTCCTCTGATATGGTTTTGGCTAAGAAACTTTTGCCGCCAAAAAGATAATGAGGAGCTCTTTAGCGAGGAAAACTTCCTTAACTAAAGTGTAGTTTTGGTGAGAAAAGTTTTGTCACCAAAAAGCCTCATTGGAAACAAACTTTAGTCGTTGGAGACGAAAAATTTCCTCACCAAAGAGTTATAAAAAATTTTCAATTTTCTTGACCTCCTCTCGTACTCCTTATGCTTCTTATACTCTTTCGTATTGATTGGTCCACGAACACATGAAGCACCAGATTGCACCACTCCTTTGAACGTAGAAGCAAGTTTCAATTGCAAGTTTCGATCCTTGGTCCTTGGTCTGCGGGAGAGAGTGCAATGCTTGCACTCAACCGCTGGGCCAAGCTTCATGTTTGGTCATATTCTATTTTTTTTTTTAAATTTAAAGTATTTGCAAAGTTCTTTTTTAATTTTTTTAAACATAAGTATTATAACAAAATACAATAATAATATTAAGTTTACCGAAAATGAAAACAAATTATTCAATATAATAAGTTATTTTGTATAATTATATAATTTTAAAAGACTATATACTGTTAATTATATAATTTTTTATTAAATAATTTAAACATATAGATCGATTAAAAAAACTTATATGTATATATTTTCAACATATATATATATATATATAAATGTTTGTATATATATAATATATAATATATATTCATATATGTATTCATATATATTAATAAATACATATTCAAATATTCAAATATAGGTATATATTCATATATAATATATATAATTATGTATGTATGTATGTATGTATGTATGTATGTATGTATGTATGTATGTATGTATGTATGTATGTATGTATGTATGTATGTATGTATGTATGTATGTATGTATGTATGTATGTATGTATGTATGTATGTATGTATTAATTAAAAACCCCTTGTAATCATTTAAATTGATGTTAAGAGATTGAAAAACATCTATGCTAAATCATTTCCTATTAATTTTATTCCTTGCACAACTAAGCATGGTGATTTTGGATACAGTAAAAAATCGATTTTTCCAAAAGGAACACCTTTATTACAATATCAACTTGAGTTGAGACAATTGGATACAGATATAGAAAATATTAAAATAAAATTAAGACAATGTTATACAGATAATCTTATACTATTTTGGGATAAAAATAAGATCACTACTAAATTAGAAATGATAGATAAAGATAAAATTATTAAGGTTAAACCAATGAGATATAATGAAGAAGACCAAAAAGAATTTAATATACAATTAAAAGAATTACTGGATGAACATTTAATACAGGAAAGTAGCTCTCCTCACAACTCCCCAGGATTTATTGTAAGAAAACATGCAGAAATAGTAAGAGGGAAGGCTAGGATGGTTATAAATTATAAAAAATTAAATGATAATACTATTTTTTATGGTTATTTTTTGCCTCATAAGGAAAGTCTAATAAATTTGACAAGAAATAAAAAGATATTTTCTAAATTTGATTGTAAAAGTGGATTTTGGCATATTAAAATGGAGCCAGATAGTATTAAATATACTTCTTTCTCTACACCACAAGGACAATATAAATGGTTAGTAATGTCTTTTGGATTAAAAAATGCTCCTCACATATTTCAAAGAAAAATGGATAATATTTTTAAACCTTATGATTTCATCTTTGTTTATGTTGATGATGTTTTAATTGTTTCTAATACTATAGAATCTCATATTAAACATTTAAATATTTTTTGTGATTTATGTATCAGAAATGGATTAGCATTAAGAAAGCAAAACTAATCCAGGAAAAAATTGAATTTTTAGGAATGCTAATAGATAGCAAAGGAATAGAATTACAACCTCATATTTTAGAAAAGTTAAGTAATTTTTTAGATAAATTAATAGATTAAAAACAAGTTTAAGGTTTTTTAGGAGTCTTGAATTATGCTTCAGATTTTATAAAAAATCTTGCTAGTTTAAAACAACCTTTACAAATTTTTTTGAAACAAAATAAGTTATTTATTTTTTATACTATATTCGAAAAACATGTAAAAAAGATAAAACAAATAGGTTCTACATTGTCTAAATTACAATTACCTTCTGAAACAAATAATTTAATTTTAGAAATAGATGCTTTTAAAAATTATTGGAGTGGAATATTAAAAAAGAAAGATGAAGATAAAGAACTTGTGTGTAGATATTGCTCTGGAACATTTAATGATACTAAAAAAAGATACTATATTAATGAGAAAAAATTATTAGTAGTTGTTAAGAGTTGTTAGAAATTTTATTATTTCTTATTACCTAAAAGATTTTTGTTACGAATAGATAATACTCAAGTTAAAGCATTTATTAGAAATAATTTACCTTCTAAACTAGAATATAAAAGATTAATTAGATGGCAAAGTTTACTAGCAGAATATCAATTTGATATTGAGATTATTAAGACTAATAAAAGTATTTTAGTAGATTTTTTAACCAAGGATAACTAGTGCAAAAGCCAGGATTGCTAAATTATTAGAAGATATGGAGAAACAAGTTCTGAGTATACAAGATAATGTGTCAGATATTATTGACATTGCCCAGTTACCAGGTATGACAAAAGAAGTAACAAATGTCTTGATATCTGAAAGAAGAATGATAAAAACAAGAATAAATAATTTTGAGATGTCTAGCAAATTGATAAAAAATATTTTGGATAACACATAAATTAGAGAAATAGGATCTTGTTCTACAGAACCCCAAGAAGATAAAACAAAAAAGGAAATTTCTCTCAGACCTCAGAAGGAAAAGCCTATTACATTTTCTTCAAAGATTTCTTCATTAATACTCCCTGTTGTGGATATACAACAATAGATAATGAGAGAATTATATAGTCTCTCAACTACCGATACTAGATACTTAGATTATATTAGTATATATCTAAGGATAAATTATTTGTAAGATTCCTCTCCAAGAGAGATAAGATATTGGTATGATTTTGGTGCCATAAATTTAATCTATTTATCTCCTCCAGATTTTGAAGAAATATCATAGTTACCTTTCGGGTATAAGGAGTGAAAGACTTTTATCTGAACAATCCCACATGACCCCAAATTGATATTTTATATTTAAAATTTATTTCTGCTGGTCTTGATTTCTTTGGAGATGAGAGATACCCTTCTTTCCACTTTATTCAAGTGGGAAAAGCTTATCCTTATTCAATCTAGACCAATAATGCAAAAGAATATAAAAGATTTGAAGAATCAGATATCCATTATAGAAGAGATATTGAAGCCAGAATTGTTCTGCAGAACATGGAAAGTACATTCAAAAAGGATTTTGCACATATGGAGGGAAGAAAATGCATTCATCTGTCATGATAAGTCCAGCAAAGAGAACTCGTCTAAGTGAAGAAAGATATTTACAAACAAAGATTAAATTCCTAGAAAAAGGAATTATTCAATCTAGTCCACAGGCCCAAGCCCGTATCTGTCAATTCAAAAAGCATGGAAAAGGAACTTGTCCAACATGTTCACCACAAAAAGACATTAGTGGTGGGTCCAGTGAAAATGAAAAGCACTCTGAGACTAGCCGTGCAAGTGTTAATCTTCTAGGAAGCTCGGATGATGATTAAAGGACAGCTGGGGCAATGACTCATCAACGATAATGTTACGTGATTGCAAAAGACAAAGATGACTCACATACAAGGTGATATGAAAAGGATGACTCATCAAAGTTGATAGCCGACATAGACTTCTTAATTGTAATAGATAAGAGTTGAAGTTCGGATCCCTCTATAAATATGTATATAGAAGAATAAGTTTTCCCAAGCTTTAGAAGAAAGCCTCTTAAATCTTCTTAGTTTTTCAAACCTCTCTTGTAATCCACTCTCTTACTGCTCTCTTTGTAATATATTATCATGAAATAAAATCTTTCTTTCGTATCACATACGGAGCCAAACTATTTATCTTATAATATCTTAAGCATAAAGGCTATTGTTCTTTCAATCCTTAATTCCGTACGCCGAAAGTAGGAAATAATCCCAGGCTGAACTTTGCAGTACTGAAGGAGCTTAGGGAAGTTACCTATTTACATCTTAGGCAAGTTGGGGCTAAAATGCCCGGTAAAAGTCTCAAAGTGTAACCCAGTACTGATAAGGTCAAAGAGGAATTCAGGTATGGAAATGCAGTAGACCCTTTCTATTTTTTATGTTATAACGGTTTAATAGTGTAACTCTTGTATGTGATACAATCTTGAACATCTCATGATAACTATTTCTGTGATTTCTAATTTAGTGATAATCCTATAAGATGACATCCCTAAGAACATTTTGTTTTTGAACTGACATTTTTTGGACCACTAGAATGGTATCAAAGCCTTACTCGAACTAGATAATTTAGATATTGAATTAGTTGAATTCACAACTTCACTAGATTTTCATATAAAATTTTATGATAATCAAGATATTTCTGATGAAGATTTTATAGAATTTGAAGGTAGATATGCTCAGAAATGGAACAATAATCCAGATATTCCAATACAATTTTATTCTGATAATAACCAAGTAGATGATACTGATTGGGAAAATAGATCAAATTGAAAATAAATAATGCCTAGAAGACCACCAACTAGGCAACAACCTAATTTGGAAGATATTGAAAAGATAGAAAGATAATTTAAAAAACTTAGAGAAGAGATTAAAATGATATTACCAGTATTCCCATTAAGAACATATATGCTCACAAAAATTTCATATATTTTAAGTAATAGTGTTAGATATCAGAAAGATCATAGTCCTAGATTAGAAGATTTTAAACAAATAGATACTATTGAACCAATTAACTTTTTAAATTGTTTAGAGCAATTTACTTTCTCAAATCCATTTGAATCTAAGTCACTAGATCACCAAAAAGGAGAAACTAGTAACCCATAGGACAATGGATAAACAAAAATTTACTATATTAACAGAACACGATATGTCTACTAAATTAGATAAAGATTTAACAGAATTATAGAAAAATATAATTCATTATGGTGAAAAAATAATACTAGCAATAGATAAATTAGGAACTTTGATAAGAACATTATTATAACAAAAAGAAAAGAAGTAGTTATAGAAACAGAATAAAGAATAATAGTTGCAGATGAAAAGAAAAATCCTTTATTAGCACATCTAGAAAGAATGAAAATAACAAAAGGATATAAAGGAAATGAGTACTTCTAAGACAGAAGAGATTTCTTCAAATATTGATAATTTAATAACTAAGATAGGAGGTGTAGAAATGCAAGATAATTTTATAAATTTAAAACTAGAAATATCAGAAATAAATTCGATGTCAAAATCAAAGCTGGATAAAAGTGCTTGCCATCTGGCAAAAATCTGTTTAGCTACTAAATTTTTAACATCTTTTTGCAATACATCTTTGGCTGCTTTACAATCAATTCGGAGTAAAAATTTTTGATTAATCAAATCATCTTGAAACTTTGAGATGCATAAAATAATAGCAAGGATTTCCTTTTTAATGGTGTTGTAATTCTTTTGACTTGAAAGCCAAATGCATGAATGATATCTAACTAATTGTTCTATTTGAACATATAAACCCATTTGCAGAGCAATAGAATTTGCAGATAAATTTCCAGATGAAATTAAAGAAAAAACTCAGCTTCAGAGATTTTTAGAATGTTTAAATTATATTTCAGATTTCATTCCTAACCTTAGAATCATTTGTGAACCCTTATACAAGCGTCTTAGAAAAGATCCAATACCTTGGGGTGAAGAGCAAACCTAAACCGTTAAGAAAATAAAACAGATTGTCAAAAAGCTCCCTTGTTTAGGAATACCCGATCCAACTGCATTCATGATAGTTGAAACAGATGTCTCAGACCTAGGTTATGGAGGAATATTAAAACAGAAAAAACCCAATTCTTCAACAGAACAATTAGTTAGATATCATTCAGGCATTTGGCTTTCAAGTTAAAAGAATTACAACACCATTATACCACTTTAGAAGATTGATATCTTTAGTTAATGGACTCTGTAGAGAGGAGAAAGCGACTGGTATGGATCCTATTTCTGTGTGGACACTATATTGGTCTACCTTGAAGGGATAGATCTGGGTAAGGAACGGAGTTCCTAAAATTAAGTCTTGGCTTAAATCCTTAATGATTAAAAAAGAATTTGTGAAACAAAACTGTTTATTGCAGATATGGGCATTTGATAATTTATATCTGATTTTTAGCCGTTCACCAACAGCAGTATATAATTTAGAACCTGTTCTTTCTAGATATTTAGTCGGGATTAAACCTTCACAGATACAGTTTTGATCTGCTCTGGAGTCCAGGAGGGCAACTAACTGAATTGAGAAATTTCCTATTTTAAGAAGAATCGGAATATACCACTTTTGAAAGGATATTTGAGAAATAGCTGAAATATAATTTGGATTATTTTCATTCTGTTCAATTTCTTCATCTAATAAAGAAGTGGGATCTATTAAAGGTTTAACTAATTTTTGCTGAACTAATTCTGTATTTATCTTATTAATATCGGAGATTCTTTGATCATTTTGTTCTTTTAACCATTTAACTTCTTGTTTTAGTTCTTTGATTTCTAACTGTAAGTCTTGCAAGAAATTAGCAGGTTCTTTTTTGTTTACCTTTAAATTTATCAAATACTTCTTTCAAATTATAAGGTTCTATTTGTACTTTTGGATTAAGAACTAAGTCTTTGACTTTTAACAAGTATTCTCTTTTAACTGTTTCATCTTGAATATGATCTAATAGCTCAAAGAAAAGTTCTTTATTTGCTTTTGTGATGACATTAATTTGATTATGTGAGTTGTTAAGCATGCAAAGTTCTCCTATTGCACAGGTACATAAGCCTGTACAATCACAAGAGGATTGTTCACTTGAATCTGATTCAGAGGATTTCTCTTGTATTTCAAATACTTCTTCTATTTCACTATCACTAGTGTCTGAAGGAGAAGAATCGTATTAATCAAGGATTTGATTAATCTATTCTAAAGTGTCTTTTGGCAAAGAAAGTTGATTTACTCTTTTCTTTTTAGCTTTTATTTTACATTCATCTGCTTTATCCTTTTGGAATATATTTGGATATTGATTGTATTGCAAATATAGAGGAAGCAATAGATAAATAGGAAACTGCTATGAGGATAGTTGTTACCGTTAATAAATTAGATAAAGAATCTATTAGACATTTTATACCAAGAAGTCTGTTAAATAGTGCACTTAGACATTGGCAAAATTTATCACAAGATGTTATGCATACTGTATTTGATATTGATGATATTATTTCTAATATTATTCCAAGAGCAACAGAAGAATTAAAACTTGAATTTTTAGGAGAAGGTAACTGTTTTAAAGATCCAACAACCACTCAAAAATATTTAATTACTTTATTACGATTACAACTTTGTGATACGTGTGAAATTGATAGATATATTTGTGTATTTCAAGATTATTATTATCATATTTATAATCAAGTACCAAATTCACATACTTATTTACCTTTGTTTTTTACAAAGAAACCTGACCTTTGGGGATAGAAATTAATAGATACATATAAACCAAGAGATAATGATACCTTAGGAAAAATGATTGCTCACTGCAGAGATAAGTTAAGTGAATGGTACGGAGATGCTATTTTAGCAAAATTAACTAGAGGTTTGAGGAAAAAGATATCTTTATGTTGTGATATGCCAAAATTATCCTTAATGATAGGATGTGATAGTCCTTATTACAATAAAGTCAAGAGAAAATACAAAAAGAGAAAAGAATATAAGAAAAGATATTTTAAGAAAAGAAAAACAATATATTATAAAAAGAAAAAATATAAAACACCTAAAAAAACAAACATTTAAAAGAAGAAAGAAAAATGTGAAAGAATGTCAATGTTATTATTGCAAGGAGATAGTGCATGCCAATAGATGTCCTAAAAAATTTGAGAAAAAGAAAATTGAAATAGATGAAGATATTCAAAAAATGATTGAAGAAGGATTGTCCGAATAGATAATTTTGAAGACTTAAGCACTGATGAAAGTATTATCTTAACTGATACAGAATATACAGAAACATCTGAAGATGAATAATACAATAGATAATGAAGAAGAATCCTCATAAGAATATAGTAAAGAAATACTCATAGATAAAAGAAAATTAAAACAAATACAAAAAAAAAATTTTCATTAACAAATTACTCAGGATTTCATGTTAATACATTAGAAAGATTAGGAATAAAGCCTAGAAAACATCATTTATATTATGGATTAAATATTCAAGAAAGAGCATTAGAAATGTCATTAACAAATAATAAAGTCATTATACCTTTATTAACAAAAAAGAATATTGAAGATAAAATCCAAAAATTAAAACCAGAAATCAGAAATAGACTTGGATGGATACACATACGAGCAATTCAGATAATTATAAAAGCAACCTTTAAAGTCGGGTTAAATACTTCTATAGATTTAGCAATAATGGATAATAGAATTCGAAATAGAGGAGAAGCATGCTTAGGAATTTTAAGGGGAAATCTTCAATATGGAAAATTAAAATTTAATATTTATCCCAGAATAGCTTAAAATATTAAAGATCGAGATTTTGATAAAACATTAAGTTTGATACAAAATTTCAAAAGAAAAGTTACTTTCTATTTACAAAATAGACCTTATTCAATCATTTATGCAATTGCATATGCAATCTCTAATGCACACCATTCTGATTGTTTTAGTATAAAAGATACAATAGATTATCCTTATTTATTTAATGATGTCTGTCAAGTCTAAGTTCCTAGTTTACCAATTATAGAAGACACAGATTCAACACCATTCAATTTAGATCTACAAGAAAAACCTCTGATAACTCGAAATCATTTACCACCTAGATTATCTTTCAAAAATACACATGTAATTAGTAATCTAATTACTAAGACACATAGTGGAATTATTATACCACGAAATTATGAATTAAGTAATTACAAAATAAAAGGTGAATATTTTGATGGATCACAATTTAAACCAATTAATATATTAATAGATACAGGAGACAATGGAAATTATATCAGTCATAAACTTCGTAGCAATTTACAAAAATTTCAATTAGATAATCCACATCAATATACAAATTTTAATAGAGAAGTTCATGAGATAAATGAAATTGTTGACACAGTATTAAACTTTGGAATATAAATAATTAATATTAGATTACTCATTGAAAATGAAGGGATGAATGATACTTTAGAAATTATGTTAGGTACAACATTTCTTGAAACAGTAAAACCTTATCACATAACTTCATATGGATTAAAGGTTACATATAATGGAAAATTAATATATATACCCAAATGACAAGCCCGTTTAGTATTTATGTTCCTATTAGGATTACTTATAAAGATTATAAAGCAGAATACTTTGCTGCATATATAGATAGTAGATCAGAATCATGCTTATGCAGAGTAAATTATTTTCCAAAAGAATATCACCAATCTTTAAAACCCATTAAATGAAAAGATATTTCTAATAATCTTATTGAAATTTCGTTTGGGATAGAACAACCCATTATTCTTTTAGGATCATTTCTTATTAAATGTCCACGCTTTTATTTCTATAATATTGGATTAGATATTTTACTTGAAAATAATTTTTTACAAATATTTCATAAAGTTATTTTTTTTTTTATGTGTGTGTGTGTGTATAACACATTAGTCTCTAAATTTTTATATATTTGCAATATGACCCCAAAATTTCTAAATTAACACCTAAATTGTTAAATATTTATAGTATGACCCCTAAAAATTTATAAATTGGTCCTTAAATTTTTGAATATTTATAATATAACTCTTAAAATTTTATAATTTGGTCCCTAAATTTTTAAGTATTTACAATATGACCACAAAAAATTTAACAAAATTTATCCTTAAATTTAAAAATATTTAAAATATGGCCCCAAAAATTTTTGTAAATTAGTCCTACACATCTCTCTCTCTCTCTCTCTCTCTCTCTCTCTCTCACACACACACACACACACTCTAATAGCTCTTCTGTAATGGATGTCAAATTCTTCAAATCTTCTGTATTCTTTTGCATTATTGGTCTGAATTGAATATGGATATGCTTTTCCTACTTGCATGAAGTGGAACGCAAGATATCTTTCTTTTTCAAAGAAATCAGGACCAACAGACACAAATTTTAAATATAAAATATCATTTGGAGAAACTGTGAGATTATTGAGATAAAAATCTTTAACTCCTTCCTGAACCCAGACAAGTAGCTATGATATTTCTTCAAAGTCTAAGGGAGGTAAATAAATCAAATTTATGGAACCAAAATCGTACCAATATCTAATTTCTCTTGGCGAGGAATCTTGTAAATAATTTATCTTGGGATATATGCTAGTATAATCCAGGTATCAAGTATCAGTATTAGAGAGACTATATAATTCTCTCATTTTCTGTTGTTGTATCTCCACGACTGGAAGAATGGGTGGAGAAATCTTTGAGGAGAATATTGTAGATTTTTTTTTTAGGCCTTAGAGAAATCTCTTCTTCTTTTTTGTCTTCTTTGGGCTCTTTGGAACAAGATCCTGTTGTTTCTTTAAAATCTATCGTGTTTAGAATATTTTTTTTTTATCAATTTTTTAAACATTTCAAAATTATTTATCATTGTCTTTATCATCCGGCTTTCAAAATTCAAAACATCTGTAACTTCTTCTCCTATACCTGGTAGCTGGGCAAGATCAACAATGTCTGCAACATTATCTTGTAGGCTCATGATTTGCTTTTCCATATCTTCTAATAGTTTAAAAATCTTGGCTTTTGCACTGGCCATCTCTGGTTAAAAGTCTGCTAAGATATTTATATTAGTTTGATAATTTCAATATCAAACTGATATTCAGCTAATAAGGTTCACCATCGAATCAATCTTTTATATTCTGGTTTAGAGGGTCAATTATTTCTAATGAATGCTTTAAATTGGGTATTATTTGTCCTTAACAGAAATCTCTTAGGTAGTAAGAAATAGTAAAGTTTCTAACAGCTTTTAACTACTGCAAATTATTCTTGTTTTAACAGATTTTGCAAATGTTGTTTTAAACCTGCAAGATTTTCTATAAAATCTGAAGCATAGTTTAATACTCCTAAAAAGCTTTGGACTTGTTTTTTTATCTATTAATTTATCTGAAAAATTACTTAATTTTTATAAAATTTGAGGTTGTAATTCTATCTCTTTGCTATCTATCATCATTCCTAAAAATTCTATATTTTCTTGCATTATTTTAGCTTTCTTTTAAGATAATACTAATCCATGTTTGATACATAAGTCACAAAAGATGTTTAAATGTTTAACATGGGAGTCTAATGTTTTTGAGACAATTAAAATATCATCCACATAGACAAATATAAAGTCATAAGATTTAAATATATTATCCATTTTGCTTTGAAATATTTAAGGAACATTTTTTAATCCAAAGTGCATTACTAACCATTCATATTGACCTTGTGGGGTAGAAAATGATGTTTATTTAATACTATCTGCTTCCATTTTAATATGCCAGAATCCACTCTTACAATCAAATTTAGAAAATATCTTTTTATTTCTTATCTAGTTTATAAGACTTTCTTTATGAGGCAAAAAATAACCATCAAAGACAATATTATCATTTAACTTTTTATAATTAATAACTGTTCTAGCTTTTCCTCTAACTATATCTACATGTTTTCTTACAATAAATCTTGGAGAACTATGAGGAGAATTACTTGTATCAAATATGCATATAATAATTCTTTGAATTGAATATTAAATTCTTTTTTGTCTTCTTCATTATATCTCATTGGCTTGACCCTAATAATTTTATCTTTATCTATCATTTCTAATTTTGCAGTAATCTTATTCTTATCCAAAAATTGTAAAGGATTATCTCTGTAACATTGTTTTAATTTTAATTTTATGTCATCTGTGTCTAAAGTTAGTTGTCTTAACTCCAGTTGATATTCTAATAAGGGTGTTCCTTTTGGAAAAATGGGTTTTTTACTATATCTAATATCACTACGCTTAGCTGTGCGGGGGATAAAATGAATAGGAAAGGGTTTAGCAAAAGCCTTTTTAAGTCTTTTAACAACAATTAAATGATGACAAGGAGTCTTAAAATGGATTTGGTAAGCAAAGGTATAAAAAATAACTTTATGAAATAATTGTAAAAAATTATTTCCAAGTAAAATAGCTAAGCCAGTATTATAGAAATAAAATGGTGGACATTTTATGAGAAACGATTCTAGCAAAATCATAGGTTGTTCGATACCAGCTAAAATTTCAATGAGGTTATTAGAAATATCTTTTCCTTTAATAGGTTTTAAAGATTGATGATATTCTTTAGGAAAACAATTAGCTTTACATAAATATGATCCTAATCCACTATCTATATTTGCGGCAAAGTATTCTACTTTATAGTCTTTATAAGTAATCCTAATAGGAATATAAATCCTATAAGGACTTGTCATTTTGGTGTATATATATATATATATATATATATATATATATATATATATATATATATATATATATATCAGTTTTCCATTATATGTAATCTTTAATTTATATGATGTTATTTGATAAGGTTTTACTGTTTCCAAAAATATATTTCCTAACATGATTTCTAAAGTATGATTCATTCCTTCATTTTCAATTAATAATCTTATATTAATTACTTATGTTCCAAATTTTAATAATATTTCTACAACTTCATTTATTTCATGTACTTGTCCATTAAAATTTGTATATTGATGTGGATTATCTAATTGGAATTTTTGTAAATTTCCACAAAGTTTATGACTAATATAATTTCAATTGGCTCCTGTATCTATTAATATATTAATTGGTTTAAATTGTATTCCATTAAAATATTCACATTTTATTTTATAATTACTTAATTCATAATTATGGGGAATAATTATTCCACTATTTGTTCTAGTTATAGGAGTGCTAGTTTCATGGGTATTTGTAAAATATAATTTTAGAGGTAAACGATTTCCAGTTATTAAAGGTTTTTCCTGTAAATCTAAATTTAAAGGAGTTGAATTTATGTCTTCTATGATAGGTAAATTAGGAACTTGGACTTGACATACGCCATTAAATAAATAAGGATAATTTATTGTGTCTTTTATACTAAAACAATCAGAATGACGTGTATTAGAAATTGCATAAGTAATAGAATAAGGTCTATTATGTTTATGGAAGAAATCTTTTCTTTTAAAATTTTGTATTAAACTTAATGTTTTATCAAATTCTCTATCTTTTACATTATAAGCTATCCTTGGATAAATATTAAATTTTAATTTTCCATATTAGAGATTTCCTCTTAAAATTCCTGAACATGCTTCTTCTCTGTTTTGAATTCTATTATCCATTATTGCTAAATCTATAGGAGTATTTAATCCTTCTTTAAATGTTGATTTTATTATTATCTAAACTCTCCTATATGTATACATCCAAGACTATTTCTAATTTTTTGTTTTAATTTTTGTATTTTGTCTTCAATATTCTTTTTGTTAACAAAGGCATGATCACTTTATTATTTGTTAGAAAGATTTCTTGGATATTTAATCCATAAAACAAATGATGTTTTCTAGATTTTATGCCTAATCTTTCCAAAGTATCAACAAGAAATCCTGAATAGTTTGTTAATGGAAAATTTTCTTTTTTAGTTTTCTTTTATCAATTATGATTTCTTCATTATATTTTCCTGATGATTCTTCTTCATTATCTATTATGGGATTTATTTCAATACTTTCTGTATTATTCATTTTTTGATGTTTCTGTCTATTCTGTATCAGTTAAAATAAATATACTTTTATCTGTGCTTAAATCTTCAAAATTATCTGTAATACCCCATATTTTAACCTTCGGTTGGCCACTACTTGTAATAGGATGAAAAATTGTATCAATAGCTAGAACAATAGATGATCAGTATAATAAAACGAATATTTTGGTATAATAACATTTTGTCAGGACTTGAATGTAATTATTGAATTTGTTCTACCTAGGGGTGTTATTATTCAGTTTGAAACGAAAAATCGAACCGAACAGGTCCTAATTTTGATTTTCAGTTTGATTTTAATAAAATTCGGTTCAGTTCAGTTTTAGAGTTCATATAAAAATTCGGTTTGATTTTCAATTTTCTAAAATCAAAAACCAAAAAACTGAATTATATTTTTAAAATTTAAATATACAATTAATATTAAAATGCTGTTAATTAATTAATTATTTATTTTTATAAATTATGATTTTAAAAAAATTTCTGTTCGATCGAAATAATGTTCGATTTTGATTATTTCGATTTAGTTCGGTTTAGTTTTATCCAAAATAAAGCCATTAGTAATTGAGTTTAAGATTTTCATCTTTGCAATTTGCATCCATGATCATAAATTTCTATTAATATATTTGGCCCAAATCTTTAAAATGTTTGGACTTTAATTTATATTACATTTTATATTAAATTTGAATTATAATTTTATTAAATTTTACTTGTTTGGGCTTAAATTTATATTAGGTTAATGGATCTACTAAAGAGGCATTCAAATTCGGTTTAAAATTGAATCGAATCAAAATCGGTTCTATCGATTTTTTTTTTTTAAATTTTGGTTCAATTTTGAAAAAAAATAAAAACCGAAAAAATTGAATTTCAAAACTGAAAATATAATGAACACCCCCATAGTTTTACTCGTACCCTAAATCTTTAGAATGCTACTACTATTAATAAAATAAGAATTTGAGGGTACGCTGAGAATGAAAATTGATCAGTGCGATGAAACGCACGTTTTGGTGTGAATTAAGTTATTCGGGTTATTGGGGGCATTTTCGTCATTTTAACCATGCCCGCGATTTTGTCTACGAATTTAACCAAACTGAGGAAAAATTAAAGAATTTAAGTATTATTAATGGATTCAGTGAAATTTTTGGAGTTGAATGGTAAAATAAAATATTTTCCTATTTCGGACTTGAATTTTGATTATTTCGGAGAAAAAGTGAAATCTCGGTTAAAAGAAATGGTACATATGGCGTTTTGTGATTGGTAGCTTATGAACATGTGTCAATTTAGGAGATGTTGCATAAAGAATTCATGCAAGACACATGGAATTAAGGAATTACAAAACAAATAAATGAATGATGTGTTTAATTGTGATTGGAACACATCACTTGTGGAGCCATTTAATTAATGTCTTGCACAATTTAATTGGCCAACATTTTGACCATGAAGAGGTGGTGGAATGGCTGAAAAACAGCCAGAAATTTGACAGCCATAAGAATGAAAAGAAGAGAAAAATTAAGGAAGAAAATTAAGGGAAATGATGTGTATTTTAATGATTGGAACACACCTGTATGTAAATCACCACACAATTAATAGAATTAGAAATTAATTGGCCAAAAATTCTGATGAAATATGGTGGTGGGAAGGTTGTTTTACAACCAGAAATTTCGACAGCTTGAAGGGAGAAACATAAGAGAAAAAGAAATCAAAAGAAATTAGCAAAAGAGAGAGAAAATGTGAATAGTGTGTGTTCTTGGTGAATAGGGAGTGTTCTTGAGAGTTTCTTTGAGCAAATCATACCAAAGAGCCCTATACACAAGGTAAAATCTTACCTTGTTAGAATTAAAGCTATTGTTGGGTGAATGGTGATTATTTTGATGTTAATTTTAACATGAAAATATGATTTTCATGTCTTGATTTGGATAAAAAATTAGGGTATATAAACTTTGTATGTGAACATTGTGTGTGATTATGTGTGACAGCTGCTAGCGGATTTATGGAAATGTTTTATGTGATGAATAAATGAATTTTCATGGTAGTTCGAAAGGTTGATCTTGGTTAATGAAATGATGATCAAAGTAGAATGAAAATGGGAGTTAATTGGTTAGAAGGATGAATTATGCTAACTTTAAATTGAAGGAAGTGAATTTGTGTTGAATAAATATGATTTTTATGAGTTGTCAGAATCTAAAATAGAAGGATCAAAGATGATTTGAAGGAAAAATTGAATGAATTTAATGTTATCAAGGTGTTAAAGATTAAAGGAAATTAAAGGATAACATGAATGGTTAAGTTAGGGAAAACTACTATGATAGTTTTGCCTTTGCATTGAGCCACAGAAATTTGAACTCAAAAAAAAGCTTACAAGAATTAAAGTTAAGAACCTTATGATCATTTTGATATATCATAGAGCCCAATCGGAGTTGTGGATTAAAAATTATGTGCGAAACAAAATTGTGTGTCAAGAAGGAAAATTCCAGAATTTTGGTTGGGAAATGAACGAACTTAAGAGGGATTAATTGCGTGATTTTGGGATGAAATGAATGAGAAACATGAAGATAATCCCTTGTTCATGAAGAGAGCAAGGATATGGAAAAAAAAAAGAAATAATTGAACAAACGATGAAAAAATAACATGAACGATTGTTGAGCATTTTCTTAACCGTTGGGCACGTCAGCTGGACGTCGACTAACTGTCAGGCATGTCAGCTACTTTTCGACCAAACACAACTAAATATAAAAACGATGTTTGATGTAGGTTTATCTGTAAACGGCCAATAACATGTTAGAAACGGTAAAAACGGTAGTCGAACGGCACGTGAATAATAAAGGTTTATTTAGGACACGAGGTGAGTCCATTTGACTTCTAAAACTTTTTGAAAGTTATTATACTTTATTTTTTCATGAAATGCTACATTTATACCATTTTGAAAATTCCTAAATATATTTACGATTTTTCTGAGCAAGATTTATTTTACGCCATCTTGGGTTCGAATGAACATCATAATTGGCTTGAAAACTTTAACAGATGATTAAAGCACGAATTTTATGAATTTTGTCCTTTTTGGATTACATACTTAGGATTTTCAAGAAATGGTAATTTTTAAAATCGGGTATTTACAAATTGACTAGAATGCCTTTATTAGAACATTTTATGGAAACATGAGTAAATGACCCGAATACCCTCAGGAAGCTTTTTTGAAATCAGGTATGGACAAAATGACCCGAATACATTTGGAGATGACTTTTCAGATCAGGTATAGGTAAGATGACCTGAATACTCTTAGAAACTTGTTTTAATGTGTGAAAAGAACTTTTCACCCTATTTCGATATGGTTTTGAAAAATGATCTCTTGGTATGGGTTGAATTTTGAAAAACGACATTTTGATTCCGGAAACTACTTTATTGGCCTAGTGTGCCTATGGAATGAACTAATTGGCCTTGTGGAGCCTATAGGAATAATTATCTGACTTGCGAGTCAGTGTGATCAATTTCTGAAAAATGATATTTTTGCCCCAAAAATATTTGATTTGGAAATCCTGCGGGAACAAATAACCCTCTGACCCAATTAGTCAATAGGGATTGGTATTGGTAACATTGAGTACTCAGTAAGAACTTTGATCTTTATACTAGCCTACGTTAAAGTTCGACGACCCTAGTAACCTGGCCTAGTTCTAGGAATTGTCTTACTTTGAACGGGATAACAGGATATTGAGATGAGTCATCCTGGCTAACCATTTAGCACCTGACATTTTCCATGCTTGCAAGTGCACCTTACTTTTGAGTCGTTCGCTGAATGCCGAGTGGGGACACTTAGTAGCGTTTGACTCCTTACCACCTTAATGGTGAATGACATCAGGATTGGGACTCCTTGGCTTATGGTGACAAATAAAATATTTAGTGTACTGCGATACACTTATTTATTCTCGATAGTATGTTACGGTGTACTTACCCTCCAGTGACGAACAGTTAAGTGCTGTAGGCTGCGGTCTTAGCACAATAAGACGTGGCATCGAAGGCAAAGCCTTATGAGTTTTATGCACAGGCCGACCTTTTGATGGAGAAGTGCCTGTAATTTAAAAATTGGGGCAATGATTTGAAATTGAAACATAATTTTTCAAAAAATGATTGTGTTACTATATCTGTTTTTGTAAAGTACTGGCACACACGGAACTCATTTGGTGATTTTTACTCACACGAGTCTTTTATCTTACTGTTTTGTAGGATTCGAAGTTGAGCAGACCTACGGATAGGGAGACGATACCACAGTGACAGCAGTCCAGTTCTGGGTGCTTTCTCTTTTGATTATGTACCTTATTGCTGATGTAGTATGGAGATTGCATGTACGAGACTCACTGTTATATATGTATATGATCACGTCAATATGAGTTAGTTGTACTAGTCGAGCCTTGGTTACTACGTTTGGTTCTTCGTTATAAAGAACCCTTGTCTAGATAATTGGACGGAGCAACACCCGATTTTGGTATACTTCCGCTATTACTTTTAGTAGGGGTGTTACATTATCTATTTGCACAAATTCTCCATCTTCGATTATTTTTTGAATATCTTCATCTATGTCAATTTTCTTTTTATTTTTCCCAAATTTTTTAGGATATCTATTTGCATAATGGCCTATCTCTTTACAATAATAACATTGACATTCTCTAATATTTCTCCATCTTCGAGTATTTTTTGAATATCTTCATCTATGTCAATTTTCTTTTTATTTTTCTCAAATTTTTTAGGATATCTCTTTGCATAATGGCCTATCTCTTTACAATAATAACATTGACATTCTCTAATATTTTTCTTTCTTCTTTTAAATGTTGGTTTTTATGCTTTTTATATTTTTTATTTTTATAATATCGTGCTTTTCTTTTCTTAAAATATCTTTTCTTATATTCTTTTCGCTTTTTATATTTACTTTTTACTTTATTATAATAATAAGGACTATCACATCCTATCATTCAAGGTAATTTTAGTTTATCACAACATAAAGATATCTTTTTCCTTAAGCCTCTAGTTAATTTAGCTAAAATAGCATCTCCACACCACTTAATTTATCTCTACAATGAGCAATTCGTTTACCTAAGGTATCATTATCTCCTAGCTTATATGTATTTAACAACTTTTGTCCCCAAGGGTTAGGTATCTTTATAAAAAATAAAGATAGATAAGTACTTGCATTGGGTACTTGATTATATATATGGTAATAATAATCTTGAAAAACGCATATATATCTATTAATTTCATACATATTACATAATTGCAATCTTAATAAAACGATTAAATATTTTTGGGTAGTTGCTGGGTCTTTAAAGAAATCGCCTTCTCCTAAAAATTCAAGTTTTAAGACTTCAATTGCTCTTGTAATAATATTAGATAAGTATCAAAGATTGTATGCATAATATCTTTTGATAGATTTTGCCAATATCTAAGTGCACTATTTACAAGGCTTCATGGTATACAATGCTTAACATATTCTTTATCTAATTTATTAACTCTAACTGCTATTCTCATAGCAATTCTACTTCTGTATTAGAAATACAATCTAAATCTAAATATCTTCCAAAATGATTAATTGGTTCAACTCTCATTTTTTCTAATGGTGTATATTTATTACTTGTTGCATGACTGAGCTTAATCTAGCATAACCTTTAATAGGTTTATCAAAAGCTTGAGAATATCCTAAAAGATTTGTACTTGTGCTAGGTATATCTAAAAATATTAGGATTATATTCTAAATTAAATTCTGGTTTGATTTATGATATCTCAAGTTTTAAATTTATAAAATTATCTTGCATATCTACATCTCCTATTTTTGTTATTAAATTTTCCATATATGAAGGAATCTCTTCTGTTTCCAAATTACTCATTTCCTTGATATCCTTTTGGTATTTTCATTCTTTCTAAATGTGCTAATACTGGATGTTTCTTTTCATTTGCAGCTATTATTCTTGATTCTGTTTCTGTAATTACCTCTTTTCTTTTCTCTTTATCATTTTATTGTAATAAAGTTCTGATTAATGTTCCTATTTTATCTATTTCTAAGATTATTTGGTCACCATAATAAGTTATTGTTTTTTGTAATTCTATTAAACCTTTATCTAATTTGGTAGACATATCATGTTCTGTTAATGTAGTAAATTTTTGTTTATCCATTTAAATGTTTTGTTCTATAATGTTCTGATAAAGATTTATGAAAATCAACTTGTTTTTGTTTAACAATTAGGTATGTAATTATTTAATTGTCTAACAGATTTTGTATCTCTTTTAATGCCAACATATGAGCTCCTGTTATCCTTGAATAATCTAATCTAAATGAATACCATTCTATATAATAAAGTACCCAATACAAGTACTTATTTACCTTTATTTTTTACAAAGATACCTGACCCTTGGGGACAAAAGTTGATAGATACATATAAGCTAGGAGATAATGATACATTAGGTAAACCAATTACTCATTGTAGAGATAAATTAAGTGAAAGGGTGCGGAGATGCTATTTTAGCTAAATTAACAAGAGGCTTAATGAAAAAGATATCTTTATGTTGTGATAAACCAAAATTACCTTGAATGATAAGATGTGATAGTCCTTATTATTATAACAAAGTAAAACGGAAATATAAAAAGAGAAAAAAATATAAAAAAGATATTTTAAGAAAAGAAAAACAAGATATTATAAAAAGAAAAAAAATATAAAAAGCCTTAAAAACCAACATTTAAAAGAAGAAAGAAAAATATTAGAGAATTTCAATATTATTATTGTAAAGAGATAGGTCATTATGCAAATAGATGTCCCAAAAAATTCGAGAAAAATAAAACAAAAATTGAAATAGATGAAGATATTCAAAAAATGATGGGGCGTCAGACTTTATCATTTGTATTTGGAGCTATCGCTTCAGTGCAGGTGTCGCTACACAAAAAAAAAAAAAAAAAAAGAGTAAGAATTAGATGCACAAGGAAGCCCCCAACCCCGCCTACTCCTACATAACTTATGAGGAGATGGATTCCCTTTCTGAAAATCATTAATTGGGTTTCAAATAATTCTATTGCCCAAGCTAATTTTAGAAAAGTGAATTAGAAGCTAATTTAAAATGTAAAGCACACTGCATATTTTATAAGCTATTGTTCATGAAGACAATTAACCATCCTCAATGCATTAAATAGTAATGTATAAAGTCAGCAATTAAGAATATTTAATATCAATGGTGGATCAAGATGCACCATTATCTATAAAAGCATTTGTCATTCTGGTAAAACCATGAATGTTTATCTGGCAAGTAACCTGGGTTTGTGTAAGATTTGAATTACACATAGTAGGTTGAGAAGTAAAAGTATAGGATTTGTTATCTGGTTCATTGATAACAATACCCTTTTGTTTTGCAGTAGAAAAAGATTTTGAAGGGTCAAAATCAAATTCATCAGTAGGAAATGTTGATTTGGTCTCAAAATAGGTTTCTTTAAATTGAATAAACCGGAGTTCTAAATCAATGAAACGAGTTTCCAAAGTAGAAACTCTAGTTTCTAAAAGTTGATTTCTTGTGGAGTTCTTTACACAAGGAGTTTTGGTAATATCTATTTGAAAGTGCTCTTTCAAACATAAATTATAAATTTATGTTTTACGCATAGAACAAGTAGGTCTACTTAAAACAGATGGATAGTAATTACATTTAAAATATGGAACATAATCAGCACCTTATTTTAAGTTCCAAGTATGAGGACAGAGAGTAGTAGTAGAAGGAACTATTTTTGTTTTAGAAAACATCATGTTAATTTCTTCTTTAGAATATAAATATTCTAACTCATCTAATTCAGGAAAGCTATAGTTTGCAGAGTCATACTTGAAATCTGCAAGACCATATTTTTCTGCCATAGACTGAGGTTTAGTTAACTCATTAACTAAAGCATAGCCTGCTTCAGTGCCTTCTTTCTGTTCAAATGATTCTATTGCACAAATGGAGTATATAGAAGAAGAATCAGAAACATTTGACATTACTTTAAGAAAAAATCATAGTTAGTACAGTTTATAAGTTTAGCTTATCTTGTAAACAAGTTTTTCTTGTCAGGACAAACAGAAGATATATGTTCAGGCTTGTTACAGGCATAACATGTAAGAGTAGACTGATAAGATTTACCAGGTTTAAATCTCCTAACATGTTTTTTTTTATCAAGATAAGGCTTCTTAGCCTTACTCTTTCGTAAATATAAAGTTTCTGAAGGTTTTACCTTTCTTTTACCCTTCAGAGGTTTGTATCTAGCTTTGCCAGTCTGAGTGACTCTTCTGACATAGGGTTGTTTTGCCCCATATTGTTGAGCTGTATAAATTTGCGAACAAAAATCATACTGTTGGTTTTTCAACATTTTTTGTGTCGCAATATGAGTGCATTTTTCCTTCAACTTACTGAGGATATGTTGGATTCGGATTCCAACATTATCAAAGGTTGGAGGGACTGTTATGGCTTTCCATGCTTCATAGATTTCCTTGCCAAGTTGATCTAGTAGTTTTGAGAACAGTCTTTCTCCCATTTCAGGACTATAGTAATTACTTGAAATAGTTGTTAGTACCAGAAAGTCTAAACAAAATAGCTTAACATAATACCAGTTAAGTAATTGGAGTTGCTCAAGGTCTCTCATCGCATCAATTTGTCACAAATTGAGACCAGTATTAGCATATCTAGCAGTAAGTATTCTGTTTATAGAATAACAAAAATTAAGAATGTTATTACCTTGTTGAGCAATACGAGTTACCTCATCAGGAAATTTAGCTTTGAAGCCTTCCCAGGCAGCTCTTGCAACATCTCCAAGATAGTTTTCTGCTACTCGGATCATTGCTTCTCCTGAGTCAACATCTAGCTCATGTTTCTGTTGGTAGTCTCTTTTAATAGAGGCTACCCATTGCTCAAGATAAGTATCGAACAACTGAGAATCACACTCAGTAATGCTAAGTAAAACTGCGTCTTTACCAAATAAGGTTAGCTCAAGTGGCCTTCTTCTTCCAGTGGTTCTAAGTAGAGGGTTAGGATTGGTGTAAGGATTTACTACAGTCCTAGGTGGATGTCCTCCTTGATCATAAACCATAGGTCTAGGCTCAAACTCTGGATAAGAGACATTATAGGGTCTAGACTAAGAGGTTGAGGCTGTGGATTATTCCATCAAGTTTGTGACAGTTATGTGGGTAACATCTGTATCAGCTTCAGATAGAATAGAGGTAGTTTCAGAAATTTCTTCTGGTTCTACTTCAACCGTTGGAAGCGAAATAGTAGGTGGGATAAAGATTGGAACCTTAAAAGCTATAGCTTCCAAATTTATTCCAAATCTAAGTTTATATCCTTCTAGGAGTTTTCCTGATTCTAGATCAAGTTGCTCTTGCTGTGATAAGTCTTTTTGAGTAAAATATTTTCCTATGTCTTTAGGAAAATATAAGAATTCTTCTAAGTTGTCAAATACTCCTCCTTCCATCAACTAGTGGCGAATTAAGAGTATCTTGGTCTTCTTCTAGCTCATCTTCATTCTGATGTGCTGAATTGACATAATTTGCAAACCTGACACTTACAATACCATCATTGTTTGTATAAGTAATATTTTCAGTTGGTCTAAGAGCTTCTTGCACTTCTCTTAGTCTAAAAGTCCATTCTAAACCTGCAAGAGATTCAAAATCTATTTTTCTTGGAGGAATAAATCTTATTCCTTTTGAAGTTAGAACTTGAATAATATCATCTATTTTTAATTTATAAGAAATAGACATGTTATTCATAGTTTTTCCCAAGAAAATCATATCAAGTTGGATATTGGATCCTTCAAATTGTCCATATCCACGAGTTTTGACCAAAACTTTAATATGTTTGCAGAAATCTCTAATAGTCATATTAAAATTTGGACAGATATAAGTAATACCGAGATTATTATTCAAATCAACTTCAAGCATACCAATAATTTGATATGTTTGATTTGAAAATCTTAAATCATAAAGGACTAGTAAAACTTTACCTCCTTTACCTTTCATAGTAAGCCCTCTGAGTCCAATAATTTTTAGTCCAAGATGGATATAATTATGTTCTCTAGAGCAGAGTAACCTTGATGATTCTTCTGTCATTAAGGTCATCCTTGTTTCATGGCCATCAGGAATCTATAGAGGCTCTGTTCTCTGATGTCTAACTAAAGAAGTAGATATACTAAACCTGTTTACACCATACAGTGTTTTGGCCTGCATAGATCTAAGTTGTTGTTCTGAAAGTACAGATAAATCTTAGTTAACATCAACTATGTCTTCAAGAGTTTAAGTTGGGGTTCCTGAATTGGAACCGGATCCTCTTCTAAGTATGCAACTTAAGAAATTATCCATAGTCATAGTTTCTGCTCTGGGTTCCTGCCAAAGTTCTTGAAGTACCTGAAAAAGATTTATTCATCTTTATAAGTTAAAAATCGAGTGTTATTAGGCCTATGCCTAACTTGTTGACCAGTTGAAACTTTTGCAAGGTCAGCATTGATTTTGTCCAATGCATTCTTCCACGATGTAGTTTCTTGGCCTTTAAGAGAATCAGACATTCTAGTGATCTCTCTTTCAAGCTTAGTCATTCTGTTATGCAAAGAACTGATCATTGCAATAATGACATTATTCTACTGTACTAGTAACTTATCAGTTTTAGAAACAGCTTCTGAAGTATTGGTATATCCAGAAAAATCCAGATTTCCTTTAAATTTTGAGGTGTATTCAATAGCCTCTTCAAAATGAGTGTTTTCAAAATCAGTTTTATTCATATATGATTTTATTTAACAAGTCATGGATCTTGATAATCTCATTATCTATTTTAGTTTCATGAGAAATCATTTGACCCTTGATTTCTTCCAAAAGATTTTGAAATTTCAAAAATTCATTGGGATTTTCAAAAATCTAAGTTGAGAGTTTAAGTAGATCAGATCTTCTAGGAAGATTATTACTATGAAGTTTTTCAAAACATTTCAGAATATCAGATTGAGAATTCTTGATATAAGAAAGATTATCAAGTATTTCAGTAATCAATGTGTTTCGAGAAACCATTTAATTATGAACTAAAATAGAAAGTTTATAAAATCTTTCTTGGTGATCTTGTAAAGATTTTCCAAGAAAGATTAATAAATCAGTTATAAAATTTAATTGAAAGTTTTTACCATGAAGTGAATGTTTAAAATTATTGGGTTTAAAGAAACAACAGAATTTTGCTTTATCAAGCGAAATTATAGTTTTTTCAGATGAACCTAAAGCCAAGTCAAGATACTCAATTCTGTGATAATTCATAACAGAAAAGAATAAGTAATAAATCATAACAAACATGAATAACACATCTGCAGTGATTTAAAGAAGTTTATTTATAAAAATAGAATGCAGTTCCTAAACCAAACCATACTCTGATACCATTTGAGAGGCACAATTTTCGACACCAGTTAGGTACGTGGCTTTGTGGCTGACAGCAAGGAACTAAGTTCCCTGAGCACGTTAGCTTTTCTGGTTGTGTTGTTTGTGTCCAGCCTGTATACCCATATGGATAGAAAATATGTGTATTAACTGGTACAAGTAAGGTATAGCATATAAACATGGATTCATAAGAAAATATACGTCTACTATACAGAGGCTCCAGAAATAGGCCTGAAAGCCTACTCCAAAGTTGCATAGTCTTTCTATAGATACCAATCATGTAGAATGACTTGTTGAACAAGTATCTTGAAGCAATAGGCTTCTATAAGTCTGTATTATTTTTATTTTTCTTAAAAATAAAATTTCAGTAAGACAACATTCAAGCATATCCCAATTAAGTCTTGGGACATTGAGAACATAGTCAAGAACTCAAGGATGACAAGGGGGGTTCTTTCTCATAAATTCTTTTGAAAAGTGGTTAAGCTTATCCCTATAAGCTTTTGCTTGAATATGTAAGAAAATTAATTCTTGATCACAAGCTTCTACACTAGTTAAGTTTTTCAACTGTCCTAGGTAGTAGTAATAGCAAGTAGGAGTTCTTAGCATAGTTTCACAGAAAGAAATCATATCTATAAATTCAAAGTTCAGAGAATTCACGTTAAATTTGAAGGCAAGGAAAAACAGGGGAGCATGCTTCACGGGAAAAAAACAGAGAGAAAAAAAAAACACAAGCCATAATGAACGCACGGAAGTGTTAAGATCATACATTTGCGTGCTTTAAACCTACTAGGTTGAGTAGGAGTGGATTGAACGACAGGAATAGCTTCGCCTTGCCCACTTGAAGAAGCTTCCGGTTGATAACTCACTAGCCTCCTACTTCACCTTATTTGCATGAACGCCAAGCTTTTCAGCTCTTAGAATATGCCACTGCCCAACTTCTAGTCGGTGAACACAACAGTGAAGAAGAATGGTCTTAAATCTCCTTGATTTTCTTGCTATTAGTTAGCAAAGAAACAAGAACAAGAGGCTGCACAAAACTTATGAAGAGAGAGCTTTTGTCAACAGAGAGACTTCTGGGAGTCCAACGTGAGGCTAGAGAGAAAAGCTAGGGAAAATTAGGGTTTTCTATCTACTAGAGTCTTGTTTTATTGTTAGCCAAAACTAGGTCTCCAATATCTGATAAACATATCCCTGAGATATCATATTTCAAACACTCGGATGTTATCCTGAGAATAAGTTTGGCTTAACTCTAAACTCATCTGAACCGTATCTGAAAAAAACCTTACGTCCAAACTATTGGACCGAAATAATATTTATTATTTTTCTTGGACCCAAAAGGCCCAAAATAATAAACATTAATTATTTATTTTCTGAGCTTATAGAAATAATCTAATAAATAATTAATGAGCCCAAATGAACCAAAATAATTAATCTTTAATTATTTATTTCCTGGGCTTATATAAATAACCCAATAAATAATTAATCATTAATTATTTCCCCTTAGTTTAAGCCCAGGTTAATTTCCTAATTATTCAAACTGGACCTAGGCCCTGAATAATTAATAAACCAGAAAATTAATTTCTCTCAACTCCTAATTTTATTTATTTATTTATTTATTTTATTTCAGTCTAATAATAAATTAGACATCCTGAATAAAATAAAATCATTTTGAACTGAGACCAATTCCTCAACCCAAAATTAATTAGGACTTACGGGCTATTCCGAGGACCAAAAAGACACATTGTCTTGGCTGCTAAAGTGACCAAAATACCCCTACTATATAAATAGCTGTATTTTTCATTTTAAATATTTTTTAATATCATCATAAGGAAATATTGACCCCAAGGATAATGATACATTAGCAAAGTCTCTGACCTACGGGTGAAATGACTAAAATATCCTTCTACACATCACCGTACATTTAGAGAGGAAGAAGTGTGCTAACACCCTCTAAATGACATCTACCATCTTTAGTCTTCTAGTCCAATGATTCACGACTTCCTGGAGTGTTTCTGATTTTCAAGGGAGCTACCCTAAAGCAAACATTCGAGTCATGTTTCCCAGGGCCCTGGACATTTTAGACCATTCGGACAACCACAATGGGTGATATAGTGTAGAAAGTATCTGGTACAAGTCTATCTTAACTAACTAGTCACATATACCCAATACACAAGTATATTGGTTCTACTATAGAACCTCAATTATAGCATATCAAAACATATGCTTCTAGTTTCGTCAGACCACCAACTCATATTCAAGTCATAGAACATTAGTCTACACTGTAGCGGTAGTAGTCTAGGTTTCTATCATATAGTACTTTTAGAAATCACTATTACAGGTCCTGTCCTACGTATTCATATTACGCTTATGTCATGAAGTGAGTGGACTACTCACTGGCTAAAGGTAAGCCATTCCCCATTTAGAATTCATAACATAATAACCTAAACATGATGAGATTCTCATTCTCATCAATAGGTTAAGGACAAATGTTTATGTGTTAAATAACCCATGATCCATACCTCACTATGAAAGATCACCATTCACATGGATAACTTATTTAAACACAATGGGTCTGTTCCAAACGAAAATTGTGCAAAAAAATATATATATATATATTCACAAACAATTTCTGAAAATAAATTCTTTTATTAAAATATTCGATTTTACATCAGAAACCTAGTCTAAGAGGGCATACAATCCAACAATCTCCCACTTGCACTCTAAGACTAGGTAAGTCCATAGATGCCCACCCCTTTGGCGTCTAAGTGTCTCTTGAAGACTCTTTCAGCCAAAGTCTTGGTGAATGGATCTGCTAGATTGTTTTCTGAGGTAATATGTTCCACCACGACTTCCCATCTCTGGATAAAATCCCGGATTAGGTGGTACTTCCTCTCGATGTGTTTCCCCTTCTTATGGTTCCGAGGCTCCTTAGATTGCGATACTACTCCAGTGTTGTCGCAATACATCACAATCGGCATGTCCATATGTGGTACGACTCCAAGTTCTGTAAGGAACTTCTGGAGCTAGACTGTTTCCTTGGATGCCTCCAAAGCTACCACATACTCAGCTTCCATGGTTGAGTCAGAAATACAAGATTGCTTGATACTCCTCCAAACAAGGTGAAGACATATCCACTAGTAGATTTTCTCTCATCCTTATCCGTCTGGAAGTCTAAGTTTGTGTATCCTATAGGAACCAAATCATCAGCCCTGTAAACCAGCATATAATCTCTCATTCCCTTGAGGAACTTGAGAATATGCTTTACAACTTGCCAATGAACCTCCCCAGGATTTGACCGATATCTGCTAAATAAGTCTACGGCAAAGCAAATATCCGGCCTAGTACACAGCATGGCGTACATGAGACTTCCTACAGCCGAAGCGTAGGGAATCCTACTCATTCTGTCCTTTTCTTCTTGAGATTTAGGACAGTCCTTTGATGAAAATGACAACCCACGTCTACAAGGGATTAAAGCTCCCTTGCATGAGTCCATGCTGTACTTGGCCAGCATCTTGTCAATATATGTTACTTGGGATAATCTTAACATTCTCTACTTCCTATTTCTAAAAAGCCTAATCCCGATAATGTAGCTGGCTTCTCCCAAGTCCTTCATACTGAATTGACTAGACAACCAAACCTTTGTAGACGACTATGTCCCTACATCATTTCCAATGAGTAGAATGTCATCCACATATAAGACAAGAAAAACCACATTAATGCCTTCAAGTTTCCTGTACACACATGGTTCATCTTCGTTTTGAATAAAACCATAAGACTTTACAGTCTCATCAAAATAAATGTTCCATACTCTCGATGCCTGCTTAAGAATATAAATGGACTTCTTAAACTTGCAAACCATATGTTCCTGGCCTTCAGCAATGAAGCCTTCCGGTTGGGACATATAGATGTCTTAGCTAAAATGGCCATTTAAGAATGCCGTCTTGACATCCATTTGCCATATCTCGTAGTTATAGTAACATGTGATGGCAAGGAGGATGCGGATGGATTTAAGCATGGCTACCGGGGAAAAGGTTTCCTCATAGTCGATTCCCTCTTTCTGAGTATACCCTTTCGCCATAAGCCTAGCTTTGAAGGTTTCCACCTTCCCATCCGCTCCCCTCTTTCTCTTGTACACCCACTTGCACCCAATGGGTTTTATCCCTTCAGGTGAAGCTACAAGATCCCAAACCTAATTGAGATACATAAACTCAATCTCGGCTTTCATTGCTTCATGCCATAGATTTGCATCAGCATCAGCAATAGCCTTCTCGTATCTAGTAGGGTCTTGTTCTTGATGGTCGGAGACCAGCTCAAAGGCTTCTCCAGTCCATCTATCCGGAACCCTAGACACTCTCCCACTACGACGAGGCTCCATTTGTACAGGTTCTTGAGGTTGTGCCTCTTCTTGTTCCACAATCGGATCAGAAGAAGTTGATTCCGAAGAAAACTTCTCCTCAAGTTCCAACCTTGTTGAACCTTTAGTGGAAGTACTTTGATCATCTTCCAAGTATCTAACATTAGTACTGACTAGTACCTTCTGCTCCTTAGGATGATAAAAGTAACCTCCTTTTGTCCATTTTGGATACCCAACAAAATAGCATAACTCATATCTTGGTTCCAACTTGTGTCCCTTGACCAGTACATAAGTTGGACAACCCCAAATCCTGAGATGATTCAGACTTAACTTACGCCTAGTCCACATCTCATAGGGAGTCCTAGGTACTGACTTGGAAGGCACAAAGTTCAGAATATATGCCGTTATCTCCAGGGCATATCCCCAAAAGGACACTGGAAAAGTAACATGAGACATTATACTTCGGACCATTTCCATCAATGTCTTGTTCCTTTTCTCAGCTACTTCGTTCTGCTGGGGTGTTCCCAGCGCAAAGAGTTGGGATACTATCCCATGATGTACCATGTAGTCCTTGAATTCACCTAGGAGATACTCTCCACCGCGATCCGATTGTAAGGTTTTGATTAATTTACCTGTCCGACGCTCCACTTCAGCCTTAAACTCCTTGAACTTGTCAAAAGAGTCAGACTTGCGTCTCATCAGGTAAATGTAACCATACCTCGTACAATCATCCGTGAAAGTGATAAAGTACTCACAATCTCCTCTAGCTGGTATAGACAATGGACCACACACATCAGTATGAATAAGACTCAACACCTCCTTGGCTCTATCCGCCTTTGGTGTAAATGACCTTTTGGTCATTTTTCCCATCAGACAGGATTCACACTGAGATCAACTTTCCAATCTTAATGAGCTCAAAGGGCCATCATGAATTAGCCTTTGAATCTTGGTTGAGTTAATATTAAAGGATTGACATTCACAAAGCATGCAATTCACAGTGGACGGTAATGGAGATCATGAACATATATATCAGAGTATGGCAGCATAGTAGGATAAAAACATACCTATTGGAGCTTTAAAACATTGAAGAACGTTGAAGAATTGCTTGAAGCTCAAAAACCAGCTTTCTTCATCCCACGTCCAGTGCACTGCCCAGCTTCTTCTTTTGCTTCGGTGAAGATGAATGCAAAGCTTTTTGGCTCACGAAATATGACCCAGCCATAGTATCTGTTGGTGAGCACACAATGGGAAGAGAGGAAAATCATTTTCAGATTTTTCAATTTTTCTAGCTATGCACTCAAACTCTCTCTGTTAGCTTTCATCATATGGCTTCTTATGGTTAATAATACCAAAAGCCAATAAACAGAAAACCAACAGTCAGTGAACAAAGAGCCACGAGAGAAACAGAAAGCCAAGAGTCACAAAATCAAAAATAATTATTTTGATAAAAATATTCTCGGGATTTTATACCCGAATATTATTTACAAAATAAATTTTGGCTTCACTCTAAACTCTTATAAACTGTATCTGAAAAAATCCTATAGTCCAGGCTATTGGGCCAAAATAATATTTATTATTTTTCTTGGACCCGAAAAATTCAAAATAATAAACATTAATTATTTTCTTTGGGATTAAATAAATAACCCAATAAATAATTAATGAACCCAAAAATAATTAAACTTTAATTATTTATTTCTTGAGATTTAATTAAATAAATAACCCAATAAATAATTAAGTAATAATTATTTTCTTCTAGTTTAAGTCCCGGTTAATTTTTCTAATTATTCAAACTGGACACATGTCCTGAATAATTAATTAACTAATTAAACCAGATAATAAATTTCTCTCCATTTATTTTATTCCAGTCTAATAATAAATTAGATTTCCCGAATAAAATAAAACTCTCTCAATTGAGATCATTTTCTCAACCCAAAAATTAATTAGGACTTACAGGCTATTCCGAAGACTAAAAAGGCACATCGCCTTGGCTACTAAAATGATCAAAATATCCATATTATATAAATAGATGTATTTTGCATTTTAAATATTTCCTAATATCACCATAAGGAAATATTGATCCCAAGGATAATGCTGCATTAGCAGAGTCTTCGACTTACAAGTGAAATGACTAAAATACCCCTCTACATATCGCCGTACATTTAGAGAGGAAGAAGTGTACTAACACCTCTCTAAAAGACATCTACCATCCTTAGGCCTCTAGTCTAATGATCCACGACTTCCTGAAGTGTTTCCGCTTTCTAAGGGAGCGACCCTAAAGCAAACATTCAAATCACGTTTCCCAGGGCCCTGGATATTTAGATCATCCGGACAACCACAAGGGGCGATATAGTGTAGAAATTATCTTGTACAAGTCTGTCTTAACTAACCAGTCACACATACCCAATATACAAGTATATTGGCCCTCTGATAGAACCACAACTATAGTATATCAAAGCATATGCTTCCAGTTTCGCCAGACCACCAACTCATACTCAAGTCATAGAGTACTAGTCCACGCTATAGCGGTAGTAGTCTAGGTTTCTACCATATAGTACTTTTTAGAAACCACTACTACAGGTCCTATTCTACGTATTCGAAATATACTTATGTCATGAAGTGAGTGGCCTACTCACTGGCTAAAGGTAAGCCATTCCCCATTTGGAACTCATAACATAATAATCTAAATATTATGAGATTCCCATTTTCATCAATCGGTTAAGAACAACTGTCTATATGTTTAAATAACCCATGATCCATACCTTACTGTGAAAGACCTCCATTCACATGAATCACTTATTCAAACATAATGGGTCTGTTCCAAACGAAAATGTACACAAATAAAGAAAATTATTTCACAAATGATTTTCGACAAATAAATTCTTTTATTAACATATTCGATATTTTCATAAGAAAACTAGTCTAACAGGGCATATTTCCAACAAATATGACCCAACCTTAGATACCAAATGTATGAATCATTGATATTGGTCTTTCGCTTCTTAGTTAAAGGTTCAAACTGAGCGTTATTTGATTGGTTGTTAATAGGGTTTAGAAAGAATAGATTTCCATACATGTGCCCAGTACATAAAATTTCTCCATCTCTACTGATAGAAATACCAGAATGGAAAGATACAGAATATCCTTGATTTATTAGTTTTGCAACTGAAATCAAATTCTGACGAAAACCAGGTACATATAAAATATTTTTTAAAACCACTATCTTATTACAATAAAAAATAAGATCCAGCTCTCCCATTGCAAGGGTCCAGACTTGTGCTCCATTACCCACGCGTAGCCCATGTTCACCCTTCTTGAGTCTTCTAATCTTTCTAAACCCCTGCAAGGAGTTACAGATATGATCAGTGGCTCCTGAATCAACAATCCAAGTAGAAGTTGATCCTACCATTGATATAGACTCTAGATAGAAAACATTACCTGTGGCGTTTTTCTATTTGAAGATCTGGACACTCCTTTTTCCAGTGTCCCTTCTTCCCACATTTGAAGCACTTGCCCTTTGGTTTGTCCTTGGGTTGGGTCTTGGGTTGGGCTGCTGCATTCCCCTTCTTCCTCTTGAACTTTCTGGGTTTAGGCCCAATTCTTTAGGAAGAAGCCTTAACAATTATGGCATTTGACTACGTCTTCATGACCTTCTCCGCCATCTGGAGCTCCTTCATCAATTCAATCAAACTCATGTTCAATTTGTTCATATTATAGTTCAACTTGAACTGAGTAAAGGAACCCGGTAGAGATTCGAGAACCAAATCCACTTAGTTCTCGGGGTCAATGACAACCTCTAAGATTTCTGCCTCCTCGAAAGCAGCAATCATCTTGAGCATATGCTCTCGGACTGATGCTACCTCAGCCATCTTAGTGTTTATTATTGTTCGAAGAGCCTCCTGCCTTGCGGGCCGGCTCTTGTCTGCGAACATAGTAGCCAATGATTGACTAATGTTCTCCTTCTTCGTTTTTTTTCTCTTTTGCGCGGAAGTTGCAAAACTTTTTTTGGTTCATCTTCTGCTTATTTCTTTGGCTTCCTTACACATTTTTACTTACAAAAAATCATCGAAAACAAAAACACAACCGCCTATACCCATTTAAATTGGGTTTACACGATCAAATATCAAAGCAAAAATTTTTTACAGTAAGTCCTATGCTTCAACGGTGAAGCTCATAGTCATCCTATCCCATACCCAAACAACGAAAGATCACAGGTATAATCACCAAACAATCATCTTCTCTATTTTTATTAACTACCATGCTCCCTAAGTTGATCAAAGAACCTGGCTCTGATACCATTTTGAAAGTAAGGAACAATAGGGGAGCATGCTTCACAGGAAAAAAAACAGAGAGAAAAAAAGAAACACAAGCCTTAATGGCCACACAGAAGCGTTAAGATCATACATTTGCGCGCTTTAAACCTACTAGGTTGAGTAGGAGTGGACTGAACGACAGGAATAGCTTCGCCTTGCCCACTTGAAGAAGCTTCCAGTTAATAACCCGCTAGCCTCCTACTTCGCCTTGTTTGCATGAACACCAAGCTTTTCAGCTCTCAGAATATGCCACTGTCCAACTTCTAGTCGGTGAACACAACAGTGAAGAAGAATGGTCTTAAATCTCCTTGGTTCTCTTGCTAATAGTTAGCAAAGAAACAAGAACAAGAGGCTGCACAAAAATCACGAAAGAGAGAGCTTTTGTCAACAGAGAGACCTCTGGGAGTCCTATGTGAGGCTACAGAGAAAAGCTAGGGAAAATTAGGGTTTTCTATCTACTAGAGTCTTGTTTTATTGTTATCCAAAACTAGGTCTCCAATATCTGATAAACATATCCCCGGGATATCATATTTCAAACATTCGGATTTTATATTTGAGAATAAGTTTGGCTTAACCCTAAACTCATCTAAACCGTATCTGAAAAAAACCTTACGGTCCAAGCTATTGGGTCGAAATAATATTTATTATTTTTCTTAGACCCAAAAGGCCCAAAATAATAAATATTAATTATTTATTTTCTGAGCTTATAGAAATAATTTAATAAATAATTAATGAGCCCAAATGAACCAAAATAATTAATCTTTAATTATTTATTTTCTAGGCTTATATAAATAACCCAATGAATAATTAATCATTAATTATTTTCCCTTAGTTTAAGCCTAGGTTAATTTCCTAATTATTCAAGCTGGACCTAGGCCCTGAATAATTAATAAACTAGAAAATTAATTTCTCTCAACTCCTAAATTTATTTTATTTTATTTATTTATTTTATTCCAGTCTAATAATAAATTAGACATCTTGAATAAAATAAAATAAAATAAAATCCTCTTGAATTGAGACCAATTCCTCAACCCAAAATTAATCAGGACTTACGGGCTATTCCGAGGACCAAAAAGACACATTGTCTTGGCTGCTAAAATGACCAAAATACCCCTACTAGATAAATAGCTGTATTTTGCATTTTAAATATTTCTTAATATCACCATAAGGAAATATTGACCCCAAGGACAATGCTACATTAGCAAAGTCTCTGACCTATAGGTGAAATGACTAAAATATCCCTCTACACATCGCCATACATTTAGAGAGGAAGAAGTGTACTAACACCCCTCTAAATGACATCTATCATCCTTAGTCTTCTAGTCCAATGATCCACGACTTCTTGGAGTGTTTTCGCTTTCCAAGGGAGCTACCCTAAAGTAAACATTCGAGTCATGTTTCCCAGAACCCTGGACATTTTAGACCATTCGGACAACCACAAGGGGCGATATAGTGTAGAAACTATCTTGTACAAGTCTTTCTTAACTAACTAGTCACATATACCAAATACATAGGTATATTGGTTCTACTATAAAACCTCAACTATAGCATATCAAAGCATATGCTTCCAGTTTCGTCAGACCACCAATTCATACTCAAGTCGTAGAGTATTAGTCCACGCTTTAGCGGTAGTAGTCTAGATTTCTATCATATAATACTTTTAGAAACCACTACTACAGGTCCTGTCCTATGTATTCGTATTATGTTTATGTCATGAAGTGAGTGGACTACTCACTGGCTAAAGGTAAGTCATTCCCCATTTGGAATTCATAACATAATAACCTAAACATTATGAGATTTTCATTCTCATCAATAGGTTAAGGACAAATGTTTATGTGTTAAATAACCTATGATCCATACCTCACTGTGAAAGACCACCATTCACATGGATTACTAATTTAAACACAATGGGTCTGTTCCAAACGAAAATTGTGCACAAACAAAAAATATATTCACAAACAATTTCTGAAAATAAATTCTTTTATTAAAATATTCGATTTTACATCAGAAACCTAATCTAAGAGGGCATACAATCTAACAAAATTCTCTTAACCTTAAGTAGTAAATCCGAGGATGTACGTGTAAGTTCTTTAAGCATATGTTATCTAAACACATTTTTCTTTATAAAACTATTAGAGAGTATAGGAAAATTATTGCCCTCTTCTATTTTTGTAATCCATAATATTATGCAAGTATAATAATTAAGTTTCTTTTCTTGAACAGTTTTCTTCTTGGCAAATCTTATCAAATAAGCTTAAAACCAGATAAAAGATCTCACCTTGTCGGCATCTATGGGCGGTACTTTTTCCTTTTGGCTTCTCCTTGCCACTGGCGGTACTTTTTCCCAAGCTCCTAACCTTACGTCTTTTGATCTGCGTCTATGTTGCTGCTTCTTCTTATGCCATCCGAAGAAATGAAGTCCTTATATAGAGGAAGGACTTTAGGCTGTGCGGATTTCACATGAAGTTTTTGAAGTCCGGAAGTGGAGTAAGACGTCATTGCTTACATTTGATAAAGTAAAATAGAGGACAGCTGTGTTGTCCTTTTCTTCTCAAAGTCAAAAGATTCCTTTTACTTTCTAAAAAGCAAATAGTTGTGCTCCTTTAGTCAAAAGTATGTATGTTACTTTTATTAAAGGAGAGAGAATCCAGTTGGCTGGTAGTGTCTGATCTGGACATGGATGCCATATCCCTTTCATGCTGGGGATATTTTTCCTCATAGGGAAGAACAAGTCTAAGGTCTGCTGCTAAGTATTGGAATGGAAAGAACTGTGTCCCATATTTCTTAGGCCAGTAGTATTTTTCCATCATAGTTTCTCCTGCCAAACAAAACTCCATTTGGTCATTAGCAGAGAAATTCCACTGTGAGCTAATCATTTTGGAACGCCAATGTTTTAGTTGGTATTCTATAGTAGTACTAGCTTCCCATTCTGGATCGGGATCAGATTCAGGGAGAAGTCCTATTTCAAGTGTACTGATCCGAATATAGTGTTTAGCTGGTTCAATCTGTTTAGCAATCCATTTTGGTAGAAAGCTTTCAAGAAATAGATGAACTGGACCTTCAAATTTTTGAAAAAGTTTTCTAAGAATAGAATTCAAAGGATGAGGAAGATCCATAGTGTAGGTTACATCATCAATGATCAAAGACTTGAGTAACCAAAAAGTCATTAAAGAGTAAGGAGTAATTTCTACTCCAGCAAAATCTAGAATGGGAAACATGCTAATATAAATATTGACTTTTCTAATGGAATAAACCAATTGACATCGGTAGTAAGATAGAACTGGATCAGTTCTATGAGTCTGTACTTTGCACTGGCTAAATCGGCCTTTGCAAGGTCTTTTCTACGCATACACTACTTCATAGAAGAAAGAGATGCCTACAAGTTCAGGAATTAAATTCCTATAGGCTTCCTTGACACACACACACACACACACACACACACACACACACACACACACAAACATAGAAAATTTAATACGAATATTAAATACAATTAAAAGAACATAGAAAATTTTCATATAAAACACTAATGCTAATCAATTATTCATTGTAATTAGCCATATTTGAAAGAAGAAAAAAAAGGACCCATTCATTACATATGTATAGAAAATAATTATAATAACATGCAAATATATTAATCTATTCACCTTCTCAAAAAACAAATACATGACAAGTTTTTTGTGAATAAAAGGCTGAATCCATCTTTTGTGCATCCTTTCCCTTAAATTTTAATTCTACACATTCTATTTAAGGTAAGGATATATATACCTATCAAATTTTGTTAAGTTCATATATGCTATATATACACAAATATAGATAATTATAGAAGAACAAATCCCATAATTTCATCCATAATCTTTGCAATCCCCTCTCAAATTGATGTTGGTCGATCAAAAAACATTAATTTGTCAACAAGAAAATTGTGGTGAGGTCGAGAGAGAGCTTTGGTAAGAATATCAGCAATCTGAAGATCGGTGGAAATATAAGGAAGAAAAATGACATGATCATCATAGGCTTCACGAATAGAGTGACAATCAACTTCAATATGTTCAATATTCTCATGACAGGATTGGCCGCAATGTGACTAGCTCTAGTATTATCGACATGAAATGGAGTAGGTGCAAGTTGAGGAAACCCAAGCTTACTTAATAGGCCGCAAAGCCAAATGATCTCAGAATATACAAAGGACATAACACGATACTCAGACTTAGAGGAGGAAATAGACACCCAATCTTGCTTCTTACTTTTCCAAGAAATAAGAGAATGACCAAGAAACATGCATTAACCAGTAACGGAACGTCTAGTATCCGAGCAACCAACCCAGTTAGCATTACTATATACGACCAAATAGAGATGAGAATTGGCAGCAAAGAAAAGACCACGAGAGGAAGTACCTTTTAAATAGCAAACAACAGCTAGATGAAGGTGTTGAGGTGCCTATATGAATTGACTAACTTGTTGAATAGCAAAAGAGATACCAGGTCGAGTAATAATGGGATAGTTTAGACTACCCATCAATTGCCAATAGAGAAAAGAATCGGAGACAAAATCATTTTCATCACGACGATATTTAACATTAACTTCCAATGGGGTATCAACAACACGACCATCTTAGAGACCAGCCAAGTCCTGGGTGTATTTATGCTGATGTAAAAAGATTCAAGCTAAAGTAGATTGCACTTCGAGTCCCAAAAAATACTATAAAGGACCTAAGTCCTTCATATAAAAGGAAAGTTGAAGTTGTTGCTGAAACTGAGATATCAACTCAAAGTCAGTCTCTATTATAACAATATCATCAATATAGACCAAAAGTAAAACAAGGCATGTATTAGTCTTGCGAAGAAATAATAAGGAGTTATTCTGACTCTGAACAAATGACAAACAAATATATGTAGAACGGAACTTAGCCAAGTTAGCACGTGAAGCCTGTTTCAAGCTATAAAAGGACCATTTTAGCTTATAAAAATCAAGAGAAGGTGTGGAAAACAACCTTAAGGGCGAAGTCATATAGATTTCTTCTTTAAGATATTGCCATGCAAAAAGGTATGCTTGATATTCATTTGTCACATTAACCAGCCCTTAGAAGTAGCAAGAGTGAGAACAATGCAAACTGTCGTCATCTTTGCTACAAGAGCAAAAGTCTCCTCATAATTGACCTCATACTTCCTACTGATTACCAAGAGCCACTAATCTTACTTTATGTTGGTCAACAGAGCCATCTAATAGCAATTTAAGAGAATATACACATTTATAAACAAAGGGCTTAACACCAATAGGACAAGAAAAAATATCCCACGTATGATTCTCTTGAAAAGCTTGAACTTCTTCATTCATGGCTTTTACCCAGCATTCTTGTTTAGCTGCACGATAATAGGGGATAGAAATTGTGGTGTCAGTGATAGTGGCAGAGAAACCTACCTATTAGGAGGACAATGAGAGATCTTTAAAGACTGGTTAAAGAAGAAATAGGAGTAGAGTTGGGAAGGTGCTGTGAGGAAAAAACTTGTCTTCTCTGATAAACAATCCCAAGTTTAAAGAATTCAATTAGTGGAGCAAGATCATCAAAGTTAGGCAGAAAAATTGTTGGGAAATATGCCCTCTTAGACAAGGTTTCTGATGTAAATATCGATTTTTTTAATAAAATAATTTATTTTCAGAAATTATTTGTAAATTTACATCTTATTTCTATACAATTACGTTTGGAAAAGGCCCATTGTGTTTAAGTAAGTGATTCATGTGAATGGAGGTCTTTCACAGTAAGGTATGGATTACGAGTTACTTAACACATAAACGTTCGTTCTTAACCGATTGATGAGAATGGGAATCTCGTCATGTTTAGGTTATTATGTTATGAATTCCAAATGGGGAATGGCTTACCTTTAACCAGTGAGTAGTCCACTCACTTCATGATATAAGCGTATTTCAAATATGTAGAACATGACCTGTAGTAGTAGTTTCTTAAAAGTACTATATGGTAGAAACCTAGACTACTACTGCTACGGCGTGGACTAGTACTCTACGATTTGAGTATGAATTGGTGGTCTGACGAAGCTGGAAGCATGTACTTTGATATGCTATAGTTGAGGTTCTATCGTATGACCAATATACTTGCATGTTGGGTATGTGTGACTAGTTAGTTAAGACAGACTTGTACAAGATAGTTTCTATACTATATCGCCCCTTGTGGTTATCTGAATAATCTAAATATCCAGGGCCATAGGAAACATGACTTGGATGTTTGTTTTAGGGTAGCTCCCTTGGAAAGCGAAAACAATCCAGGAAGTCGTAGATCATTGAACTAGAAGTCTAAAGATGGTAGATGTCATTTAGAGATGTGTTAGTACACTTCTTCCTCTCTAAATGTACGGCGATGTATAGAAGAATATTTTAGTCATTACACCTGTAGGTCGGAGACTTTGCTAACGTAGCACTGTCCTTGGGGTCAATGTTTTCTTATGGTGATATTATAAAATATTTAAAATGCAAAATACAGCTAATTTATATGACAAGGGTATTTTAGTCATTTTAAGATCCAAGGCGGTGTGTCTTTTGGTCCCTAGTATAAACCATGAGTCCTAATTAAATACAGGCTAAGGAATTTGTCTTAAATTAAATTAAATAAAATTTATTTTATTTAAGTAGTCTGATTTAATTATTGGGCTAGAATAAAATAAAGGTCCATGGAGAGAGAGAATTAATTAAATTAGTTTGGTGGATTAATTAATTGTTCAGGGCTTTGGCCTAATTTGAATAATTAAAGATTAACCTGGGACTAAACTAATATATACTTGTTAATTGGACTGAAAAATTAATTATTTATTGGGCCATTTATTTGGTTCTAATTAGAATAATTAATTTAGTTCAAAAGGCTAAATTAAGAGTCCAATGGGCCAATCCAATTTAATCTAGGGTTTTATTTAGGTTAAACAAGAGGATTGAATACAACGTTGTTTTTCACTGCTTCTTCTCTGTGAAAAAGAGACGCCTCTCTCACACTCTCTCCAAGAAAATTCCTTAGCCCTGTAAGTTGTTCACCAAATGAGATTAGGCAGGCCATATACTGAAAGATCGAGAGTTTGGCATTCACCTACATGTAAAGATGGAGTAGGAGGCTTGTAGGAATCACACCAGAGGTTTCTACCAGCACACCTACCCCGATTCCACACATTCTGGTCCAGCCAACTTTGAGAATAAGGAGAAAAGGTTAGAAAATTTTTCCCTTGGAATCTAGACAAAGCGCAACTGGCGCCGACTAAGGCTGCCGGAGCCAGCTCTATTCGGGAGTTTCCTTGTTCTTTAGTTTTTCAGTTTTTGCTTCCGCTACGTGCTCTGTGTTTTCCCCTTTCAAGCCTTCAAAAACACCAACAGAGAAAAAAACAGGTTGATGGAAGGAGTAAAGATGTTCCAAAAAGATCACATTTCTAGAAATATGTGAAAAACCTATGATTAGCTTTTTGAAAAATTTCCAAAAGAACAATTTTAACGAAGTCTTTCAATTTCTTATTTTACTATATTCCACTCTATGTATTCCTCTATCCGTAGAGTACATTGAATGTACAGAAATGGCTATAACAAAGCTTCTCTTATTCATATTAACAACTACTCTAGGAGGAATACATTGCTGAATGGTTAAAGTGCCCAACTTATAATTGGCGAATTCGTAGGTTCAATTCTTACAACAATAACATCGGAACACAAAAATCCTTTATGAGCTGTACTATAACCCCATAAAAGCACACTAAACAGATTGAGCCTGAAGTTTGTGACACTCATAAGGAGGTAAGTGAACAAAGAAAATGCATCTAAATGTATGTAGTGTGTCATAATTAGGATGCTTACCGAAAAGACAATAATATAGAGAATCAAAGTTCAACTGTTGAGAGGGTAGTAGATTAATTAAACAAACTGTTGTGGACAATGCTTTTAACCAAAATGAAGATGGAATTGAAGACTCCAAAAGTAAAGTTCGAACCACATCCAACAAATAACAATTTTTATGCTTAGCCACCTTACTCTGTTGAGGGGTATAAGGACATGAGCATTGGGATAGAATACCTTTCGTTTGCAAAAAAGCTTGAAAGTCGTGTGACATATATTCCCCACCGTTATCAGACCTTAAAAATTAATCCAAGTGGAAAATTGTGTCTCAATATACATCATAAAATTTTGAAAAATAGCAAACACCTCAGCTTTAGTGTGTAGAAAATATATCCATGTGAAGCGATTATAATCATTAACAAAGGTAACAAAATATTTATTGTGCGCATGTGAAACAATAAGAGTAATACCCCAAACATCACTATGAATAATCTCAAAACATATATTAGCACAACTACCATAACTAGGAAAGGGCAACATTTTACTTTTCCCTAGCTTACAAGTAGAGCAATCAAGAGATAAGAGATGAGCTAAATACTGATCTTTGTTACCAAGAAAACCACGCTTCATTAAGTTAGATAAAATGACATTATTTGGATGCCCAATTGTGTATGCCATACTTCAACCTTATTGTTAACAATAAAAGCTAAAGATAAAGTTCTAGGAATCGAAAACTGTAGAGGAAATAATTTGCCCACTTTAGGCCCTTTCACAATCATCTTCCCCGACACTTGATCGTGTACAAGAGAACCACCACGAGAGAAATAGACATTACAATTGTGATCCACCAATTGACCAACAGAAAGTAAACTAGTAGACAGCCCCGGGAAGACAAATACATGACAAAAAGAAGGCCCAATATCACCAATGGTTGTAATTGGAAGGGTACTGCCATTAGCAATCTGAATATTTTGTGCACTAGTATATTGTCGTAGATTATGTAATAATATAGGTGAACCAGTCATAGGATTGGATGCTCCGGAATCAACTAACCAAGGGGAAGAAATAATGTTACCTTATCTTTGAAGTCCAAGAGTAGATAAAGGCCAAAAAAATCATTTGTTGAACCATTTCTAGAGTAAGAGTAGATGGATTGGTGCTGGTGGTTGTAGCTGTAGGTGTACCACCAATAGGATTAGAGTCTTGAGCACTAGAAAAAAAACATTTAGGCTCGCCAATTCTTAATACTTGTAGGACAATCCTTGATAATGTGCCCATTCGTCTTATAGTAATTGCAAAATTTCTTTCCACAATTACGTGCAATATGTCCAAATTCCTTGCAACTATAGCATTGCATTTGTCCCTTTCCACAACTCCTCCCTTACACAACATACGTTGTATTTACAATTTTAGATATCTCCTTAGATGCACTTTTGGAAGTTTATGTAGCCATTCTATATTCTTCACGCAATAATTTACCAAGGCACACATCCAAAGGAAGAACCAAATCTCTATTTAGCAATCTGACTCTGACCGCTTCAAATTTAGGCATTAGTTTCATGAGAAACTCGTCACACTTATTATCTGCATGAACTGCTTGAATGCCTGGTAAGGCTTCCCTTGGCACCTTAGAATACATTATACTAGAATATACGCTCCATAAATAAAAAAATCTAGAATAATACTTCTCAATAGAGAGGTTACCTTGGTTGTACTTACTGATCTCAAGTTCAAGCTAGAATATTCTTGCTGTATTATTTTGATGATATATGCGCTTCAAATAATCCCATATCTTCTTTGTTGTGTTAAAGGAGCGTAAGTTGTTTACCATATGAGCGTCAATAGATGCTAAAACCCAAGAAATAATTCTAGCATCCTTTGCCTCCCATTGACTAAATTCTTTAGCATCTCTAGGTGTTGTAGAAGATCCATTAATATGACTTCAAGGTTCTTTGCCTTTTAGAAACATCCTAAATTGAAATTCCCATTGATTGGTATAAGTATTTTGGAAAATATAATCAAAGAGAATTTATTAACATGATTGCTAAAAATTGGTACACAACCAAAAATGAAGTAAAAGAATCTATACTTTCTCCACTTGAAGAAATTAAAATTCCTGTCAAAGATCATATAATTACAACCTCTCATTTTAAAATAGAAAATTTAGATAAATAAGGTGATTTTACCAATAAAGATTTAAATAAAGTAATTTAACAAAATAATTATACAAATCAAATATTGATCACTATGGCTAATAAAGTAGAACAATTAGATAATAAATCTACTGTTAGAGAAACACCTATCTTAAAGCAATATGATCCTAAACAACCATTAGACTCTAATCCTATCTTTAAACCAATTTTATATGAAGATACATCTCTAAAATTATTAAAAAAAAAATTAAAATAGAACATTCAAATTTTGATATTTTAAAAGACTTAAATGAAAAGTTAAAATAGTTAAATACCATAGATGTTCCTGAAACATCATCAAAAGCTCAGATTCGAACAATTAATGATAATAATATAAATCCAGAATATATAAATAAATTAACTTCCAAAACCAAACATTGAAATCCATATACCCAAAACTATTACCCTAGACCCTCTTTTCCAGATGTTCAATTTGAAAAACGATATTTAGATACTCGTGCAACCTTCACTGGTCACGATATTATCGATTAGAATATCGATAGAATGTCTGAACATTAAATTCTTAATCTCATTCAAGAAATGGCTATGGCTATCACTGCCATGAAATGTCATTATGCATCTCCTTTTGATGTCATCATTCTTCATCTTTGGACTATTGATTTTACGGGAATCCTTCATGGGTGGTGGTATAAATATTTGATTGAAAACCAACGTCTTGATATTATGAATGCTTCCAAAACAACCACCAAAATCACTCTCGATACAAAAGGCCAACCCATTACAACTACTGAAGTAATATCTGATTACTTAAATACTTTTATATTCACTTTAACATAGCATTTTGTGGGAAATCCTCAACAATCAACTGATAGAAATTCTAAAATTCTTACGAATTTAACTTGTAACACCCCACTATTATGTGACCTAAGAGGGTCGGGGATGTTATCCCATCCTTCGGACCAAGGGTGATTATAACTAGACAAGAGCAAAAAGAAAACAAAATTTCAAACTTAATACAACTCTTTAATAATCATACAAAGGTCTCATAAATGAAACCTTAAAAGAGTATAGGTTCCTAGAATAAAATCACAAATATCGGCATAATCTAAGCATTTGGTCTCTAATGACTTCCTACCTTGTTGAGACTAGAACTTCCTGAAAACATTATAGGGAAATGTGTGAGAAGAAAATTCTCAGTAAGTCTTGTGTGTGCTCAATGTAAATTTAAAATTCATTCATGATGCAAGTTGAAAACTTTATAGAAAATGCTGCAAGTCATAGCATAATACTTTAAAAGATCACAGAGTGGTTGCATGCTTATTTGGCTCAACATAATAAGACAAAATTAGCCGAGAAGTTTGAATAACCATGTGTCACATATAAGAGAAACCACTCATTAAGTTTTGTAAAACAGGTGGATTATGAAACCATGCAACATAGTCCCTTACTCATAAAATAAAGCAGAATTGGTTAAAGTCATTCCATATACAAAATAACCACTTATACAATATTTTATAAAACAGTAGACTATGAAGCCCTACATTATAGTCCATTTCCATAAAACCCTACATTATGGCAATGCACTATGAAATCTTGCATCACAGTGCTGTGGGTGATCAGTCCACTAGGTAAGATGCTCCTCCATCTCTCACCCAAACTTACCGGCTATCCAACTCCGGATCACAGTTCCACTTGGAACTTGTTGCTAGCTCGGATTGGCCAGACTCCAGGAAGAGATCATACTCTGGAGGTGGCCACTTGCCGGAGTACTCACCCAAGCCTTCAAGGGTTAATGTTAGCAACATAGCCTTATTGAGTACTTAACGTTATCTTGATTAGGGATATTCTCAACAAACACAATTCAGTCAACTTGATGCACATGTGATATAGAGGATGTTCTACCAAAACTTTATACTAGAAAACTAGAACATGTTTTAAAAAGACTTTTGTCTGATCAAAATGTCATTTGTGCAATAGAAAGTGTTAAACTATGTATGCATATCAAGTGTACATTTCTTCCAACAAAATGATGTAATAGCTAATGACTTGAAAGATAAGCATTATTTGCAAAAGTTTATACAAAGACTTACCTTTAAAACTTATGTTGTTTATTCCAAGATTATTGTGTTGTCCTTCGACCTTGGAAATCCTCCTCTTCTATTATAGAAAATTAAAATAAATACATTATCTATCACTGCTATATGTAGCATCACTATAAAGTACTCACGTCTAAACTTCCTACTCTACCCAGGCATGTAAAGTTAAATCCGCCAAAATAAAATTCATACAACATGTGTACTATTGAATAGGAAGGTGAAAGTAACGATAATGATGATGACGACGACAATGACGATGATAGTAATAATGATAGTAATAGTAATGATTAGTAGCAAACAATAGCAATAATAAATAATTACGGTACTAGTGATAAGTAATTATAACAACAAAGATTAGTATTAATAATGAATAATAGTTTTAACAATATCAACCAATAAATATCATGTAGTAATATTTGTAATAGTTAGAATAATAAATAATAAATAGTAATTTTATAATATTGCTAATAGTTAATGATAATGAATAATAACCTTAATAATAAATAAATAAATAACTGAATAATCAAATAAATAAGTAAATGAATAAATAAATTATAATTAAGTAATAAATAAATGCATAATTAATTAATTAAAAATATAAAATAAATAGCATACACCTACAAATAAACAAATAAATGAATAAGTAAATAGATAAATATAGAGTAATTAAAAATTAATAATCAGTAAATTACAGTTAAATAATAACAAATAATTAGTAAGTAATAAACTAGTGATAGATGATAAATAAATAATAAGATAGATAGATAAATAGTTAAACGAGTAATTAAATAAATAAATGCACACTATAAATGTTAAATTTTATAAATAATAGATATTAAATTATATCATAGAAATCATAATATTGACCATATATGATAAAATTAGTTGGGATATGTTAATAATTATACTAATAAAAATATATTATTATTATGAAAGAATAATATGATAATCACATTATATTAATTAAATATAATAATATTAAGCCATTCCCTAACAATAAAACTAATAAATAAATTAATCATCATTTCACAATACAAATAAGTAATAAATAATAATCATGTTAATAGATAATATATTTACCAAAGTAAAAACTTTATAATATCAACATATATTACAATATGGTAGCATATATAAAATCATCATACACTACAACCCGTCTGCTGACCGAAGTGATGCCTCCTATTTTTGCCCACGGCTTCCATATAAAACAAAGAAGCAAATTCCAATAAACAACTCAGAGACATCTCCCTAATTAAGCTGCTATGCCTCGACCAAACGCAAACCCCACTATCCTGAAGTCCTTTATGCCTTTTCTTAATATACGTAAAAACTGAAAGGAAAACAATGAAGGGAACCTAGTTTTACTTGCAGTGAGGAGGTTTGCTGATCACAGAAGCGATGAGTGCTTACCTGAAACCAACTGTAATTTTGATGGAGAATAAATCCTTGATCTGGAAATAGAGTCGCTCCGCCGGTGAGTGAATTGATTCAGTGAGGAAAGGATAAGTACGGCCTTGGGGAACTGATCGGAGCCCAGGAGATTATGTGCTTGATCTATCTAAATGGAAGGGAATTGAAAGAGATGGCGGTAATAGGTTGATATATAAAGAAGGATCCGGGTTCTTCAGGGAAAACGACGGCGAAGACGTTCTGATTTGGTGCAATGTAGAGGAGGCTTAAAAGGGAAATGAATAAAGGCACAAGTGTGCTTCGGTTCAATGGTATAATGGGGAAAGAAAAGAGAGCAAACGAGATGGAGAAGTGCATGTATATTAATTTAGAGAAGAGAAAATGTACAATGTGCTGCTTCGCTTTTGAGATAATATGGAAGAGCAGAAAATATGGGTGGATTTTGTCTTTTTGGTTAATGGAAATTTAATGAAGAATGGATTAATGGAGGTGTGCCAATTTGCGTGAGTTTAGGAGATGCTGTAGACGTTGAAATTCAAATATTTTCCGAAACTAAAATAAAGATTGAAAATCTTCTAGAGTGGCCAATGGTGGCTGATTTTTTATTAGAAGCACGGAAATGGCATGAGACTGATGTTGATTAGCACAAAGGGACAATAGTATAGGAACGAAAATTTGCAAACAAGACAAGGATTAGAAATTTAGGAAATTAGCATTGGTTAGACAAGGATTTGAAATGCGACTCGGAAAATGTGTGTGGTTGTTTAAGGACGAAAATTGAAATTTGATTCGAAAGTTCCTAGAGTCTTTAAGAAGGCGGCCAGCAATTTAATAAGGACTAGAATTATATACACTATTAGAATTCAAAATTCCCTGATTTCTTTAAGGTTATACAGGAAATTCTTAGGTGAACCTGGTCCACGATTTCACCTGTGGATCAGATTCACCTAAAATCGACACATGTCCCAGGTAATTATTTTATTCTCAAATTAATTTTTTTTCCTCCTTAACCTTAACCATGATTAAATCCTAACTTCACCATCTAAAAATTTTGAAATCTCTACCTCTCTATCTAACATTCACTCTCTCATCCACTCTCTCTCTCTCTCTACCTCCCACAAGACCTCCCTTCTCCTCCTCTCTCTCTCTCTTTCTTTCCGTCAAATACTACACCTAGAAATCCTTAGCCATTGCACCTCTAACCTCTATGGCATCTCCAAAACCACCACCACCTCCTTCTCCTTCACCACCCACACCATGGTAGTCTGAAAGTTCCTACTGTAGGATATGGCATCTTTTTCTCCTTTTCCCATGTCAAAACTCTTGTTTCTATCTTTACTCTTAACCCTTTTTCCAAGCTGACCACTAGCGACTTCTCCGGCAACACCCCATCTTGGATTGATGCTTTTATCGGTTCGATTAAATCCTATTCTTTCCCTTCTTTGCCGGCTAGGGCTCGACTCCGAGCCCACGAAACATCACGCACTTCGCTCATAATTATGCATGTCTCTTCATCCTCTTCTTTGCTTGCTCTCGGTAAGACTCCAAAGTCATTTCTCTTATTTTGCTAAGTTTATTTTTCTTCCAACATTTTTTTTATATAAGTTTTAGGTTTGATTCTATTATTTATTATTTTTTTTTTTCCAATAAAAAGTTGTGCCTTCTTTTTTTTGGAGTCCAAAATAGCACTAATGGTTCTAATTTTTTAAGCTAAATGTTGATGTTTTGCGCTGGCTGAATTTAGTGAAAATAGGACTATATGTCTTTGAGCATTGATAAAGTGTTCTTTGCAAAGTTCATTATTTTTCATAAGATGTGAATAGAGTGCCAAATTGGCAATAGTTTGGATGTATAGCTAGGAAGATTTGCAATGGTTGGCTTTGCAGCAGCTATTGGCCTTGGAATAGCAATTGGCAAAGGACTACTAGAGGTATGGTGCCTTACCATATGTTTTTGTGTTGACGTAAATCTTGATGTCTATTTCTTGTCCATTTTTTTATATTTTATATGACTGATGCTCCTGCTTATGCATTCCATGTGATACTTGCACTTATCTAAGCTTAGAAGATTTTCATATCAAAATGGAACAGCAACCATACTGTAATATTTTAGTTGCTTTTGTAGTGGTACCACACTTTGCTTATACCAGATTAAACTCACTTGCAAACTGGTGAACTTAAAGGTCCTCACTGCTTCTAAACTAGAAAAAGGAATAGTTTAAAATGTTTATAAGGAAATTAGTTGTGTGACCCATTTTTGGAAAATATAATTTAGTTTGCTAGATCTTTGGTTTCTTTCACAGTAATGGAAAAAACCCAGTAGATGATTGAAAAAAATCTACATGTATGCATGTGTTTCTATCTATTGATATGCTCTTGGTATCCTGATACATTTTACTTTAATTTGCAGAATTGGTCTCACAACCCCTTTGCCGACAATAGCCTTAGCAATTACAGCATTAGTGGGTGTTTTGATAGCAATTTTCATCTTCCAATCTGTGTCCAAGAGCTGATGGCTTTTGCTTGTAATTTAATTTGTAGTACAAGATTATCATATACTAAAATGTAGCCTGCCATACATTCTTAAGTTGAATAGATACTTATGCCATACATTCTTAACTTGAATAGATACTTATGCATTTTGTTACTATGTATTGACCAATAAGTAAAGAATTTTGTCTCCTCTCCAGAATGACCATATGTGATTATGCTACAGAATTAAAAAGTAAATATGTGCATTTTTCGAGACTACATGATAGATAAGGTTTGCTTATTTAGATTGTACAAGTAGAATAACCGAATTGAAAAGTGAAGTCATTATATCAAAATGCATGTATCTTGCCTCCAAATTGTGGATTCTAACCAAAATAACAATAAAAGAATGAGCAATGAAGCTATACAACATTTCCCGACAAGAGCCGTTAAACCCACACAGTATTTTTAAGGTTTGCATCAAGATTTTGTTGAAAATGGAAACTTTGGGAGTTAATAACTTTTAACTCATGATTAGTTAGCCTAAAACAATTAATGGGAGTTGTTCTTGACATGTTAGAGATTGTTTTGATTATGGTAGAAGCCATTTTCATGGTGGAAATCCATAATTAAATGTTGTTAAAGTTGGGTGTTTAACTATTTGGGAACTCATGTTAGACATGAGTCCCACATGAGAAAAATTAAGGAGTGTGAAAGCCTTTATATACTAAAAGGCTTTTCTATAAACTTGATAGAAAAGCCTAAGGTATGAAGGATGCCACACGCGCATGCTGCCCACTTGGCTCGGGCTTGGGCTTGGCCCATGTTTTCACATTCCTCTATTTTTTATTCCCATGTTTTCACGTTCCTCTATTTTTTATTTGGCCCAAATTAACTCTAACTTGAAAAAAAAAAGAAACATAAAATCTGATTGGAATTAGGATCTCCTAATTCGGATTGGGTTTTGATTTTTTTTAGGGCAAGATTAAAAGGAAACGAATAGAGCAGCGGCTAGGGTTAAGTTTTTTCGTGCTTTTTGCTTCCTTGAGAGAAAAATCGCCTCTTCCATTTTTCCTATCACGATCTGTAGTATTTTAACTAAACGGGATAGGTGAATTGAGGAGATTTTCAAGGTGATCGCAGTTAGTGTGTGCCGACAGTGATCTGATACCGTCATATCTTACAAGGAGAGTCGCTGTACCCATCACATCGGAGCGGGGAAAACAACTTATTGAAGGCAAACCAGTATTAAACTGGTGATTCGGTCAGCATTACTGTACGTCGCATCACAGTAATTCAAAAGGAGAGCTGGCGCCGGGTACTTCTACTGGAGTCAGAACCGAGTATGTTCTGGCAGAACTGCGAACAAGTCTCTCAGGTCTATTACTGACTTATTTGTTAAGTTTGAATTCTATTTAGTTACTTTATGCTTGGACTATTTGGCCTTGCCAGCATTATTGATATTTGATAATTACATTTGTTAGAGCTCTGGTCGGGTATAGGCGGTGCTTCTTCAATTCAATTAAATTGCCTGTCTGTGTTCATAGGTACCCTGTGTCTAACAGTCTTCAAGAAGTTATTCTACAATTATCTATTTGTGTGCAATAGCCAATTCATCAGGTACTGCATCTGTTGCGTATAAGCCTTTGGTTAACTTGAATAGTCTACCGAACAAATTTAGTCCAGGGCAGAATTTCAAGCGTTGGCAACAACGCATAAAAATTTGGTTAACCATGAGGGGTTTATTGTTAACAGTGCAGGTAGACAGGCCTATACCAATTGATAGGCATCCTAAAGTAGCTAAGATTGCTGCATGAGATAAAAGGAATAATATAGGGAGAGGGGCAATACTGTCAGCATTGACAAATGCTCTCTTTGATGTCTACTGTTCTGAGTCATACACAGTAAAGATGCTATGTAATGAATTGGATAGGAAATATAATACCGATACTAAGGTCTGGAAAGGCATTATGTCTCCAAATTCTTGAAGTTTTAGATGGTTGAGGGCAAGTTTGTGACTGAATAGACTCAAGAGTTGCAATTGATTATTCACTCTCTTCATGAATTGGATATAGAACTTCCTAAGAAGTTCCAAATGATGTCAGTGATAGAGAAATTTCCTAAGTCTTGGGAAGACTTTGATATGTCTCTCAAACACAAGATGGAGAAGATTTCTCTAAACGATCTGATGAAATTAATATCCATTGAGGAACAACATAGAAAGAATAGTCATATTGTACTTGTGGAATCTAATGTTCGTGTGGTGACTACTGGGAAGAAGAGCAATAATCAGAGAAATGTGGGGGTTAATTCAAACTCTAAAAACATTAACAAGACAAAAGGTAAGGCCAAGAAGAAATCGAAAGCGAACAAACCTTACTGGAATTGTAGTCAGGTTGGATATTGGGCGAAGGACTGTCTGTCTAAAAAGCCCAAAGTCAAACAAGGATCAAGTTCTGAAGCCCAAGTCAATGTGGTAGTAGATGATACTAGTCAAGTGGAAGCTGATTTGAGTACACACCTTGCTGAGGTTTGTACCATTAAGGTTGGGATTGGCATCACTACTTCTAATGATGATGAAATGCATATTTCTGTTAACCCAGAAGTCTTTACTATTTATGAGCCACTTGAATGGCTGGTTAATAATCGAGCAAATGTGCACGTTTGTGCTGATAAATTATTTTTTGTGTCTTACCAGCCTATTAAAGGAAAAACTGTGAAGATGGGGAACTCAGTTGCAGCCAATATATTGGGGATTGAACGCGTGGACTTGAAGTTTCCTTCAAGGCATATTCTTTCTCTTCATATGGTGCAGTATGTTCCAACAATTCGTAGGAATATTCTTAGTGGTTTATGTTTAGTTAGAGAGGGTTATGAATTCACTTTCAAATGTAATAAAGTAGTGATTATGCACTACAATTCTTTTGTTGGCAAAGGTTATTTGTCAAATGATTTGTTGAAATTAAGAGTTGAACCATTTATTTCTGATTTGAATAAAACTTCTTCTGTTGAGAATTCTGTTTATCCTATAGTGCACATTATTGAATCCACTGATATTTGGCATAGTAGACTTGGACATTTAAATTTAGATTCTGTTAAAAGAATGATGAATTTAGACTTAATCTCTAAATATTCGATTGATAAGAAGAATAAATATCAAGTGTGTGTGGAAGCTAAAATAACCAGGAAACCCTATCATTCAATTGAAAGGGATTCAGAAATATTTGATTTAGTTCACACAGACATTTGTGAATTCAATGGTTTGTTGACTAAGGATCATAAAAAATACTTCATTACTTTTATTAACGATTGCAGTAAATATTACTATGTCTATTTACATAAACATAAAGATGAAGCACTTGAAAAGTTTCTCATATTTAAAAATGAAACTCAAACTCAAACTGGCAAGAAACTTAAAAAGCTAAGATCTAATAAGGGTAGAGAGTATGGGTCTAATCCATTTGTTGAATATTGTTAAAGTAATGGCATAATTCATGAGGAGACACCTCCTTATTCTCCCCAGTCTAATGGGTTTGCTGGATGAAAAAATAGAACGTTTAAAAATATGATCAATAGTTTACTTTTGAATTCTAGATTGCCGAAGTATATGTGGGGTGAGGCTTTGAATACTGCTTGCCATATTCTGAATAGAGTCCTTCATAAACATAAAGAGGTAACTCTGTTTGAAACCTGGAAAGGTAAGAAACTTAATTTAAAATACTTCTGTGTGCGGGGTTGTCTTGCAAAAGCTATAATCCCTGAGTATAAGAGGAAGAAGTTAGGACTAAAGACTATTGATGCCATCTTTATTGGCTATGCGGAAATAAGCTATGCCATGGGGTTTTTGGTAATTAAGTCTGAAATACCTGGCATAGATGTTAATACTATTATTTAATACTGTGATGCTACATTCTTTGAGGATGTGTTTCCCATGAAAATTGGTTTGCCTTAAGATGTTTCTACTTTAGATTCAGCCTTAACATCTGATTCCATTCCTGATCATGTGGAAAAGATGAAAGATGTGGGGGCAGGTCCAAATAATTTCAATACTCAAACTGAGGAATTGGAATAACCTAGAAGGAGTAAGAGAGCAAAGGTAGTCAATGACTGTAGAATTGACTTTGTCACTTACAATGTTGATGACAAGCCTTTAACCTTTCAAGCAGCTATAACTTCCTTGGAAGTAGAGTATTGGAAATGAGCTATCAAAAGTGAGATGAATTCTATTGTCTCCAATGGGATATGGGAACTGGTAGATCTCCCTCCTGAGTGCACTACAATTGGATGCAAATGGATATTTAAGAAGAAACTTAAACCAGATGAGACCATAGATAAGTATAAAGTCAAATTAGTTGCCAAATGGTTTAAACAGAAAGAGGGTATAAACTATTTTGATACGTACTCTCCTGTTACTCGTTTGACTACAATCCGAGTGCTGATTGCATTGGCTTCTATAATGGTCTCACCATCCATCAAATGGATGTGAAGACAGCTTTTCTTCATGGTGATCTTGAAGAAAAGATATATATGGATTAGCCTGAGGAATTTGTAGCCAAAGGAAATGAATGGAAAGTTTGTAAACTTATTAAATCCATATATAGTCTAAAACAAGCACCCAAATAATGGCATGAAAAATTTGATAAAACTATTCTATTATTTGGCTTCATCATAAATGAGAATGACAAGTGTGTTTACTATAAAGTTAAAGGTAATATTGTACTATGCTTGTATGTGGATAACATTTTGCTATTTAGGTCCAATGTAGAGATAATTAATGAAACTAAATCATTCTTGAAAAGTAAGTTTGAAATGAAGGATATGGAAGTAGCAAATGTGATTCTTGTCCTAAAGTTAATTCGTTCAACTGAGGGGATAACCATTTTTCAAACTCACTATGTTGAGAGTGTTCTTAAGAAATATAGTTATCAAAATTGTAGAATTGCTAAAACTCCAAGTGATCATTCTGTAGCTTTGTTCAAGAATGAAAGTGGTGTTCCCATGTCTCAATTAAGATATTCTCAAATTATTGGTAGCTTGCAATATCTTGCAAATAGTTCAAGATCAAATATTTCATTTTCTGTATCTAAACTGGCAAGATATACAAGTTATCCAAATCGGACTCATTGGGAGGCCTTGGATAGAGTACTAAGGTATTTGAAGGGAACAGTGTTCCTTGGGCTGCATTATGGGAAATTCCCTATTGTACTTCAAGGGTATAGTGATGCAAGCTGGATAGCCAAGAACTCTGGTAGCAATGGTTACACTGGATATGTCTTTACATTAGGTGACGGAATAGTCGCCTAGAAGTTTTGTAAACAGACTTTGATAACTCGGTCAACTTTTGAGACTGAGTTATGTGCCTTGGATACTATTGGAATGGAAGCTGAATGGTTGTATGGACTTTTATCTTCTTTGCCAATGATTAGCAAGCCCATTACTGCTATATCTATGCATTATGATAGTCAAATCACAATTACAAAGATAAAGAGTACCAAGTATAATCAGAAGACTAAGAGATACATCCAAGTTAGACTTAAGTCTATAAGGGAGTTAGTGTCTTAAAGGGTGGTGTCTGTTGATTTTGTTGGATTCAAAGATAACATTGCAGACCCCCTAACTAAGGGACTAGAAACATTCTTATTCTTTAAATCCAGGTTGGGAATGGGATTGATAGCCCAGCAATGATTCACTTACAGTGGCGACCCAACTGACCAAGTGAAGATCCCACAAGGTAGTTCAATGTGGTAAAAACAAGTTGTTTGAGTGAATCTAGCACTTATTCTGATACCTTCGTATCTAGGTCCTTTTCCTGAAAGCCTGTGGTGAGTTTACTGCAATGAGTAAGAGTTTTGACTCTGAATAGGATCAAGTCTTTTGGACAGGATGCTAGCAGTATATTCTTGGACATCGCCAACTATGTGAGTGTTGTTGTATGGCCGCAACTAAAGGGATTAGGACATCTGGCCATTACGTGTCAACCCTAAAGATTGTCTCCATAGCCGATAGTCTGTTGTTACCAATAGACGCCGTCACATTCAAGGTTCAGATTTAAGGTTTAAGTCCATCTGTTCTTGTGGGGGCATAAGTTGGATAACTTAGGTAGTGGTTCAAACTGGAAGGTACCATTATCGAAAGCAGATTATGTAAATTCTGGATAGTCTTTAACTATGAATTTGTGGAGGATTGTTGAAAATGGTAATTTTGGAAGTTAATAACTTTTAACTTATGATTAATTAGCCTTAAACAATTAATAGGAGTTGTTTTTGATATGTTAGAGATTGTTTTGATTATGATAGAAGTCATTTTCATGGTAAAAATCTATAATTAAATGTTGTTAAAGTTTGGTGTTTAACTATTTGGGAATTCATGTTAGACATGAATCCCACATGGGAAAAATTGAGGAGTGTAGAAACCTTTATATATTAAAATGCTTTTCTATAGATTTGATAGAAAAGCCCAAGGTATGGAGGATGCCACACACGCGTGCCGCCCGCCTGACTTGGGCTTGGTCTTGGCCCATATTTTCACGTTTTTCTATTTTTTATTTGGCCCAAATTAACTCTGACTTGAAAAGAAAAAGGAAACATAAAATCTTATTAAAATTAGGGTTTCCTAATTCGGATTGGGTTTTGATTTTTTCTAAGGTGAGATTAAAAGGAAACGAATAGAGCGGCGGCTAGGGTTAAGCTTTTTCGTACTTTTTGCTTTCTTGAGAGAAAAATTGCCTCTTCCGTTCTCCCTACCACGATCCATAGTATTTTGACTAAACGGGACCGGTGAACTGAGGAGATTTTCGAGATGATCACAGTTGGTGTGCGTCGACAACGATCTAAGGCCATCTTATCCTGCAAAGAGAGTCGCTGTACCCATCGCACCGGAGTGGGGTGAATAACTTCTTGAAGGTAAACCAGTATTGAACTGGTGATTCAGTCAGTGTTACTGTACGTTGCATCGCAGTAATTCAAAAGGAGAGTCGGTGCTGGGTACATCTATTGGAGTCAGCATCGAGTACGTTCTGGCAGAACTGCGAGCAAGTCTCTCAGGTCCATTACTGACTTATTTGTTAACTTTGAATTCTGTTTAGTTACTTTATACTTGGACTGTTTGGCCTTGCCGGCATTATTGATATTTGATAATTACATTTGTTAGAGCCCTGGTCGGATATAGGTGATGCTTGTTCAATTCAGTTGAGTTGCCTGTTTGTACTCGTAGATACCCTGTGTCTAACAGATTTTGCTGTTGTTAGTGTTGGAACCCTCTTTAATTTGTAGAACAATCTTGGGACATATGGATTATTAAGTCAGTGTTGCGACTCAAGCCATCGACCCATTGGGAGAGCATACTAAATATCCTATTAGTAGAGCATGCACCTATATCCATTCATATAGTTTCTATAAACATTGTCTGAACTGAGCAGAACACAAATCACTACACAATTAGGTGTTGTATCAAGAATTAGTTTAGGTATCTTACTGAGCTAATAGTGTGTTCTATCTGAAACATTGCATTAAGCTCATCCCCTCTTAATTTGTCTATTAACTAGAAATAATCATACAAAAACTAGTTAAGTATAAATAGGAAGATATTAAAAAGAAAAGTGAATTGTAGAGAAAGAATTGGAATTTGCTACAATTGGAGAATTTTATCTACAAGAACAGGAAAATTGGCAAGTATTAAAGTCTGCCAGCTTTAGTGGCAAACAAAAAGTTTCTTCAACCAAGTGTCTCTTCTTACTGTTAATGATTTCTCCCACTTTGAGGACCTTTCTTTAGGGTGGTAAGTTTCCTGAATGAGGCATGCAAAATCATAACTACAAACGATATCTAGCAAATGATCAAATAACGACTTAAAGGGTGAGAAAAGTACTGTAGATTGCAAAAGAAAGCAAACATGGAAGCAAAATTACCTGCATATCTCAACCCAACAGTACATAAGATAGCTACTTGAACATTGGAGAAAAAGAGAATAACTGCATTGTTTCAAATTAAATAGATGAATTAACATTCAAAGGCTGGACTATATCATCAGCTCTTATATCATGCTGCTGCAAATATTGTCAATTATGAAATTAGGAGCTAAATGATTGTGTCATAAGCATGATATCTTGATGCAAGTTCTAAAGATTAATCTTTAACCAAATTCACAATTTATTTTAGAGATACAAGCTAAGAAGATTTAGTAACAAACAATTGGTCATTTACAAGAATGATGGCACAACATTCTAAGAACTATTGATTTGCTGAACTAACTAGAATGTCAACAAATTGCAGGTTTGGTTTCTGTGGCTACCTTTCGAAGCACTGGTAAAACTGAAATACCAAAAAAAAAAAAAAGAATGGATACCCACCTTAAAAATGAGGAAATCAGTGCCAGTGGTGGTTAATTAATAATCGGATGATATAGTCTTTTTCTCTATTTTATTAATTGAATTGAGTAGTAAAAGTGAGAATTCTTACTTTTTTGGTGGGGGTTTTTCTATCCCTTATAAAGCCAATGCACACAGATCATAGTAAATTCAATCAAGAAGAGAGTAAGTGTTTAACAAATTAAATTTTATTCTATTTTGAAATTCTTTCTGAGCCTCAAAACAAACATTGTTCAAACAAAAAAACATTATGGCCAAAAATTTATTCCTTTAATTATTATGTGCTACTTTTGTTTCCCATTCTTTAGAAAATGATTAAAAAATTTTATAGGGACGCTTTTAATTAATGACGTAAAAAAGTGTAGCTAGAAGAGACTTTTGTTGTAGTGGTATAAGCTGCTCACAGAGTTACTACTTAATCACATAGTAGTAGGAATATTGGAAGGAAATAAAGAGAGAATAAAAAAGCAGAAAGATTAAAGAGTACATCATATAAGAATAGAACAAGAAAGTGGAATGCTTACTCGGACATGGTTAGCATGACAAAATATAAAATGAACATGGCTTTTATACCAAATGACCACTAAAATTTCTCTTTAACCATAATATGATTGAATCGACAGGATTATCTTGAATCTAAATGATTGATCAAAATAATCAATCCAAAAAGAATAGCAAACCAGAAAATGTTGAACGACAGAAAATTAAATAATCGGCTCTGATACCATGACAAGTTTTTGTGAATAAAAGGATGAATCCACCTTTTGTGCATCCTTTCCATTAAATAATAATTTTGTACATTCTATTCAAGGTAAGAATATATATACATATCAAATCTATTAAGTGCGGATATACTTATATATATATATATATATATATATATTTATTTATTTATTTATATACACAGCAATACATAATTATTGAAGAACAAACTTCAGCTATAATCTTTGCAATCAATTAGTAGACCATAATCGCTTTGCCCTTGATAATACACATTATTAAGGAAAAAACATTGATTCTTAGCTTCATTCAAAGAAACACAGAAAATGTATCCTATATGAAAAAAATAACAAAATTGAGATAGACATGAGTCTATTATAAGTATTCTCTAAATACTTCAAATACTTTGATCCATAATCAATTTAAACTCGACTTATAAATTTACATTACTGAACACTTATAATATTCCTATTACATACATATTACAGAACCAAAAACCACTACAATAATCTAGCCAACACAGCAATCTGATCTAATATTGTGACCATTGAATTTTTAACTAAACGGAAATTTACAATATATATTTTCACACAAATACATTTCAGCAAAACAACAACTTAACACAATATACACTCCTGTGCAATGCACGGGTATCAACCTAGTAACATATAATATGCACATATCAATAACTATTATGTTTCTTACATTATAATTCGAACTGTCGATGGATTTGGACCCACTCAAATTTGGTGCGCAAGCAAGCTTAAGTATAAAACAGTTAAATACCAAAGGCGTTCCTAAAACATCATCAAAAGCTCATATTTGAACAATTGATGATAATGATCTAAATCTAGCACATCTAAATAAATTAACTTCCAAACCAAATATCAAAATCCATATACACGAAACTATTACCCAAGACCCTCTTTTGCAGATGTTCAATTTGAAGAACGATATTTAGATACTCGTGCAACCTTCACTGGTCACAATATTATCAAATGGAATATCGATGGCATGTCTGAACATCAAATTCTTAATCTCATTCCAAGAAATGGCTATGGCTATCACTGCCATGAAATGTTATCATGCATATCTTCAGCCACCAAACTTGTTTCAACTTTTTAACACATCTAGTAGTTGGATCATTGATTTATTAAGTAAATTTTTGTATCCATCCTATGCCTTCATATATTTGTGCTTAATTTGTATATGATAAATGTTAATTTAATTGATTACCTTTAAATTTTGTCACGGCATCCTTCTTAGCTTCTATAAGATATTGTTTTGGTTAGTGTAATGCTATAAACGTAGAGAAAGAATCTTAGTGAAATCCTTGAAGAAATTCTCTGTCAGGAAATCGGGAAGAGAATTGAATTCTTCTTTAATAAATTTAATATCAAAGTCAAAAATTGAAAGTAGTACTTGTCATCTGGCAAAAATTTGTTTGTTAACTAGATTTTTAACATCTTTTTGTAAAATCTCTTCTGCAGCTTTCCAATCAATTCGAAGAAGAAACTTTTTACTAACTAGATCATCTTGAAATTTTAATATGCATAAAACAATAGAAAGAATTTCATTTTTAATGGTGCTGTAATTTTTCTGACTGAATAGCCAAATACCCATTTACTCAATTATGTATCTCTCATCATCAATTTGTACAAAATTCAGCATCCAAACCCGTAGGATTTGAAGGAGGGACGAGTACCTCAACATATTTTGGAAATTCCTCATTACCTTCACGTAATATTACGTACACAATATCAGCCATTTTATCTAGAATCAAATAGTACACTCAATCACTCTACAGATCAACAAAATTAAGAACAACTGTCTCACAAAGAGAAGGATAGATCTTTGACTTCCGTACAAGCTGATACTTCATCAAAATTGAATTATACAAATCCATCCCTAATAATTAGCTCCAAACACAAAAACACCAATCTACAAAAAAATTATGAAGATAGAACAAATTACTAAGAGAGAGAGAGAGAGAGAGAGAGAGAGAGAGAGAGAGATAATGAAGATACACACACACACACACATACACAAGCACACATACATACAAAAATAGAAAAATGAATACACTGAACATTAAATACGATTAAAAGAACATAGAAAAATTTCATATAAAACGCTAATGCTAATCAATTATTCATTGTAATAATCGTATATATATATATATATATATATATATATATACCTATACATAAATGCTGAGGAAACCCCAACTCACCTAACAAGTCGTGAAGCCAAATGAATTCAGAATATGTAGAGGACATAACACGATACTCAAACTTAGTGGAGGACTTAGACACTCGATCTTGCTTCTTGTTTTTCCAAGAAATAAAAGAATGAACAAGAAACATGCACCAACCAGTAAAGGAATATCTAGTATTCGAGCAACTAGCCCAGTCAACATTACTATATACGACCAAATAGATATAAGAATTGGCAGCAAAGAAAAGAGCACAAGTTCCCTTTAAATAATGAATAATGCGGCGAATAGCAGCTAGATGAAAATGTTGAGGCACCTGCATAAATTGACTAACTTGTTGAATAGCAAAAGAAATATCAGGCTGCATAATAATAGGATAGTTTAGACTGCCCATCAATTGCCTATAGAGAAAAAGATCGGAGACAAAATCACCTTCATCATGACGATATTTAACATTGACTTGCAAGGGGGTATCAACCGAACGACCATCTTAGAGACCAGGCAAGTCTTGGGTGTATTTATGCCGATATAAGAAGATTCAAGCTAAAGTAGATTGCACTTCGAGTCCCAAAAAATATTGTAAAGGACCTAAGTTCTTCATATGAAAGAAAAGTTGAAGTTGTTGTTGAAACTGAGATATTAATTTAAAGTCAGTCCCGATTATAACAAAAATATCAATATAGACCAAAAGTAAAATAAGGCATGTATCAGTCTTGTGAAGAAACAAAAAGGAGTTATACTAGCTCTGAACAAATGAGAAGCAAATAAGCGTAGAATGGAAATTAGCAAAGTAAGCATGTTAAACCTGTTTCAAGCTATAAATGGATCATTTTAGCTTGTAAACATCAGGAGAATGTATGGAAAACAACTCTAAGGGCTGAGTCATATAGATTTCTTCATTAAGATCGCTATGTAGAAAGGTATTCTTGATATTCATCTATCATATTAACCAGCCCTTAGAAACAGCAAGAGCGAGAACAATGCGAACTGTCATCATTTTTGCTACTGGAGCAAAAGTCTCCTCATAATTGACCCCATACTTCCTGCCGATTACCAAGAGCCACTAATCTTACTTTATGTCGGTCAAGAGAGCCATCTAATAGCAATTTAAGAGAATACACCCGTTTATAAGCAAGGGGCTTAACACCAATAGGACAAAAAACAATATCCCACATATAATTCTCTTAAAGTGCTTGAACTTCTTCATTCATAGCTTTCACCCAGCACCCTTGTTTAGCTGCCCAGCAATAGGAGATAGGAACTGTGGTGTCAATGATTGTGGTAGAGAAACCATACCTATCAAGAGGACAAAGGATACGGAAAAATCTTTGAAGTTTGGTTAAAGCAGAAATGGGAGTAGGGTCGAGAAGGGGCTATGAGGAAAAAGCTTATTTTCTCTAATAAACAATCCCAAGTTTAAAGTATTCAATTGGTGGAGCAAGATCATCAAAGGTAGAAAAACACCTTCAGAGAAAGAAACAGGTTGGTGGAAGTACTAAGGATGTTAAAAAAAGATCACATTTCTAGAAATATGTGAAGAACCTATGATTAGCTTTTTGAAAAATTTCCAAACAAACAATTTCAATGAAATCTTTCAATTTCTTATTTTACTATGTTTCACTCTATGTATTCCTCTATCCGTGAAGTACATTGAATGTACAAAAATGGCTATAACAGAGTTTCTCTTATTCATAGTAATAACTACTCTAAGAGGAAAACATGGTTGAATGGTTAAAGCACCCAACTTATAATTGGCAAATTCATAGGTTCAATTCTTACAGCAATAGCATCGTAACACAAAGATCTTTTATGAGCTATACTATAAACCATAAAAGCACATTGAATAGATTAAGCCTGAAGTTTGTGACACTCATAAGAAGGTAAGTGAACAAAGTAAACACACCCAAATGTATGTAATGTGTCATAATCAGGATGCTTAATGAAAAGACGAAAATATAGAGAATCAAAGTTCAACTGTTGAGATGGTAGTTGATTAATTAAATAAATAGTTGTGGACAATACTTCTACCCAAAATAAAGATGGAACTGAAGACTCCAAAAGTAAAGTTTGAACTATATCAAACAAATAATGGTTTTTATGCTCAGCCACCCTATTCTGTTGAGGAGTATAAGGACATGAGTGTTGGGATCGAATTCCTTTCATTTGCCAAAAAGCTTGAAAGTCATGTGACATATATTCCCCACCATTATTAGACCTCAAAACCTTAATCCAAGTGGAAAATTATGTTTCAATGTACGCCACAAAATTTTGAAAAATAGCAAACACCTCAGCTTTAGTGTGTAGAAAATATATCCATGTGAAGTGACTATAACTATCAATGAAGGTCACAAAATATTTATTGTGCGCATGTGAAACAACAGGAGTAATACCCCAAACATCACTATGAACAATCTCAAAACATGTATTAGCACGATCACTATGACTAGGAAAAGGCAATATTTTACTTTTCCCTAGTTTACAAGCAGAACAATCAAAATACAAGAGATGAGCAAAATACTGATTTTTGTTACCAAGAAAACCATGCTTCATTAAGTTAGATAAAATGACATTATTTGGATGGCCCAATCGTCTATACCATACTTCAACCTTATTGTCAACAATAGAAGCCAAAGATAAAGTTCTAGGAACCGAAAACTGCAAAGGAAATAAGTTACCCACTTTAGGTCCTTTCGCGATCACCTTCCCCAACACCTAATCCTGTACAAGACAACCATCATGAGAGAAATGGACATTACAATTGTAATCCATCGTCTGACCAACATAAAATAAACTAGTAGATAGCCCCGAGGAGACAAATACATGACAAAAAGAAGGCCCAATGTCACCAATCGCAATAATTGGAAGAATACTGCCATTAGCAATTTGAATATTTTGTGTACCAGTATATTGTCGTAGATTATGTAATGATGTAGGTGACCAGTCATAGGGATGCTTCGGAATCAACTAACCAAGGGGAAGAAATAATGTTACCTTAACCTTGAAGTCCAAGAGCAAAAAAAGGCCGAAAAAAATCATATGTTGAAACATTTCTGGAGTAAGAATAGATTGATTAGTGTTGGTGATTGTAACTATAGGTGTAGCAGAAAAAATTTAGGCTCGCCAGTTCTCAGGACGCGTAAGATAATCCTTGATGATGTGCCCATTCTGCTTACAGTAATTGCAAAATTTCTTTCCATAATTGTGTGCAATATTCCAAATTCCTTGCAACTATAGCACTACATTTGTCCCTTTCCACGATTCCTCCCTTGCGCACCATAGGCTATATTGACAATTTCAGATATCTCTTTGGATGCACTTATGGAAGTGTGTGAAGCCATTCTATGTTCTTCACGCAATAATTTACCAAGACACACATCCAAAGAAGGAACCAAATCTTTAGCAATTCAGCTCTGACCGCTTCAAATTCAGGCCTTAGTTTCATGAAAAACTAGTCATGCTTACTATCTGCATGAACTTCTTGAATGTCGGCTAAGAATTCCTTTGGCACCTTAGAATTCATTATACTAGAATATACGCTCCATAAATAAAGAAATCCATAATAATAATGCTCAATAGAGAGGTTACCTTGGCTGTAGTTACTAATCTCAAGTTCAAGCTAGAATCTTCTTGTTGTATTATCTTGATGATATATGCGCTTCAAATAATCCCACATCTTATTTGTTGTATTAAAGGAGCGTAAGTTGTTTACCATATGAGCGTCAATAGATGCTGAAATCCAAGAAATAATTCTAGCATCCTTTGCCTTCCATTGACTAAGTTCTTTAGCATTTCTAGATGTTGTAGAAGATCCATTAATACGACTTCAAAGTTCTTTGCCTTTTAGAAACATCCTAAATTGAAATTCTCGTGCTGCATTATTTTTCCCAGTTAATTTGAGAATGACAAGAATGCTAACCACAATATGATTGACCTGAAAGGATTATCTTGAAACTGAATGATTGATCAAAATAATCAACCTAAAAAGAACAAACCTTGAAACACAGAAAATTAAATAATCGGCTTTGATACCATGATAAGTTTTTGTGAATAAAAGAATGAATCCACCTTTTGCGCATTCTTTCCATTAAATAGTAATTCTGTACATCCTATTTAAGGTAAGAATATATATACCTATCAAATCTATTAAGTACGGATATACTAATATATACATGTGTGTGTGTGTGTGTGTGTGTGTGTATTTATATAGCTATACATAATTATTGTAGAACAGACTTCAGCTATAATCTTTGCAATCTATTAGTAGACCATTATCACTTAGCCCTAGATAATAATTAAGGAAAAAACATTTATTCTTAACTTCATTCAGAGAAACACAAAAAAATGTATTCCATATGAAAAAAATAACAAAATTGAGATAGACATCCATCTATTAGAAGTATTCTCTAAATACTTCAAATACTTTCATTCATAATCCATTTAAATTCGACGTATAAATTTACATTATTGAACATTTATAATATTCCTATTCCATACATATTACAGAGCCAAAAACCACTACAATAATCTAGCCAACAAAGCAATCTAATCCAATATTCTGACCATTGAATTTTTAACTAAACAAAAATTTACAATATATATTTTCACACAAATACATTTCACCATAACAACAACTTAACACAATATATACTCCTGTGCAATGCACGGATATCAACCTAATAACATATAGTATGCACATATCAATAACTATTATGTTTCTTACATTATACTTTGAACTGTCGATGGATTTGGACTCACTCAAGCTTGGTGCGCAAGCAAGCTCAGGAATAAAAGTTACGGTTGAACTTTATTCAGGTCTACCTCGAGTTTGAGCAAACTTAACCTAAGTTTGACTCGATATATATTTATATATAAAAATTACGTATACTATATTAATTATGCTTCTTTTTAAAAAGTTATTGCATCTATAATATATAAATACTATATTTGAATGATTTAATTTTCTTTTAATTATACCCCTTAGTAACATGATAATAAATGACCTTTGTTTAAAAAAATACATGAAATTGAAAATATATTATTGCTTGGAAAAATCACCGTAAAGCCATTTTAAAATCTTCTTCTATCTCTACAATTTTTAGCAAAATTGAAACTATAATATTAAATTAAATAACCATGTTCACTTGATTGGTCATGATTATCAAAATATACACTTAAAAAGTTATTACTTCTATAATATATAAATACTATATTTAAATGATTTAATTTTCTTTTAATTATACCCCTTAGTAACATGATAATAAATGACATTTATTTAAAAAAAAATACATGAAATTGAAAATATACTATTGCTTGGAAAAATCACCATAAACCCATTTTCAAATCTTTTTCTATCTCTACATTTTTTTAGTAAAATTGAAACTATAATATTAAATTAAATAAGCATGTTCACTTGATTAGTCATGATTATCAAAATATACACTTATTAAGCATTTTTTTTTCATTTGAATTATTTAATGTCAAATCGTAATTAATATAATTGTTTTAGAAATAGTATAATAGTCTATCATCTTTTGCATAGAAGCAATAAATTTCAATTTAACCATTCTTTTGTAATATTAATTGGAATGATCAACTTATATTTTGTACATTACACACACACATATAAACTTAAAATAGTTGTTAATACTAAAATAATACGTTACAGTATAACTCCATGATAAAACTAAACAAAATATATAATTGTCATTATAGAATGGTTAAACTTCGATCTTATTTAGCATTTGATATTAATTTAAAACAATTGTTAATATTAAAATAATATATTATAGTATAACTTCATGATGAAATTAATCCAAAAAATAATTATCACTATAGTAATAATTAAACTTTGATCTTTTTAATAATAAGAAAAACTCTAATATTAACTACATAAGCATATACTATAAATTTATTACATTCATATTAATATTTGTACCATTACTACCTTGTACTCTAAAATATTGTCTTAAATATTTTTACATAATTTTTTTTTAATAGGGCAAAATATGCCAGTCATCCTTAAATTTTTTCACCTTCAAACTTTAAAACGTGTGATTTTATCTCTTGAATATTTGAAATACCTAAAAAATAACCATTTCGTCAATTGAAACTATTAAGTGCTTACAGAAGTTCATCATATACCTAAATGACCAACTCTTTATTGGTATTTTTGTCCACACATATCTCTCATAATGTGACGCCAACTAAAATATTCGAAAACTAAAATTATATATTTTAAAGTTCAATAGTGAAAATCAAACTTTGAGAAAGTTTAAGGGTGACTGGCATATTTTTCCATTTTTAATATAATAACATTAATTATGTAAAATTATTATTATAATTATGCAAAATTATATTTTATTATTATTGACTTCAACTATTAGTCGATCCGTTGCAATGGTAACTTTGAGCCGAAGCCGATAAGAATTTTGCTAACTGATGATGACGTCAATAATTCTTCAACCGCTGTACCCGGTTAATATTGGAACTAGGAGTCGATGAGTCGTCACCCCCATATCTCGGCACGATCAGTAAAGCACTACTATTCCTAACCACTAAGGATGAGCTATGAAGCGAGATTTTCTCCACATGTAGATGGTTGGTTACCACGCCATAGCAAGTATAAAATGGATAAGGATTCCCAGAACGAAGGACACCAACAAACACATCTACAAGACTACCAATTTTCAGTTTTCAATTCCTTTTGATTCTGCATTTTCTTCGTCTTTATCTTTATTTACAGCTTTGTTTAGTTTTCTAACAGTTTTCCCTTATTCCTTTATTATCAGCTTTCCATTGGCATTTTATTTTGATTTCAAATTCCAATACTTTTGTATTCCTCTTTATCAAAATCAATCAAAATACACTGATTTCAGTCCTTGTTGTCCTTGGCATGCAACATTTCTACTTTCTTGGACCATTTCTATAGTAAGTTCAAGGAACCCACGTCTTTTAAAAAGTTCGACTCTTACATTCATCCTTCCATCGGACTGTTTATATTCATCGGAAGAGTAGCCGATTACCAATTTCATCGGCTCTCCTTTTTAAGGCAAGTATTTATCATATGAAAAATTATGGTTATATTTTTTTAATTATTTTGGGTTAACCATGACCCTGTACGAGCTCACATTTTACATTTGTGCCAAGCTTGGTTTCTATATCTATGAGTTTGAGTCAAAGATATATATTTTGAAATCGTACCATACTCGGATATGGCCAATCTCGACTTTGAAACCTTGGTTGACATGCCTAATTACATTTTATTGTTTTCAATGTCCATGCTATGCATCACAAGTATATATACCAAATTGTAACTTTTGTTTGTATATTGATCTTTGAAGAAGAAAGACTACCTAATTTAATCAAACTAGTAATAGTGTTGCAGTATCTAATAAATATATTTTCGAATGCTAGCTTTTATAGCTCCAATAATAAGTAAAATTTGATTAAAAAAATAGTAAGTTTCGTTGAAATTTAGTACTATAATAGCAAAGTCAATATCTAATATCTTTCTAGTTAGATGTTTAAATGCATCAAGTTGAGCCAAACTTTGCACCGGGTGTTTTAGGTGATTGTACCACGTGCAACGAAAATTATACAATAAATACAGTATACAATTTTATCTGCACGTGATACAACTATTCGAAAATATTCGGTGCACATGCACCGGGTACACTTTCCCTTCCTTTAACACTAAAATACTCCTCCCACAAAATTTGAAAAGTGAGACACAGACACAAAACAACATTTGGTACACTAATTTCTAATAAATTACTTGCTTAACAAAAATATGTAAATGTAATCAATAGACAAATACATATTATATTTATTTATACAAAATTTAATTGAGCATAAATTGAATTTAGTAGGTAGACATTAGTTAGGTACTCAGGAATTTCCAGTTAATTTTAGCCAAACTAAAATTCAACTCTTTATTCAATGTGCTTCAAACTCCGTCAAAAGCATGATTTATCCAAGTTTTTACTGAACTTTTTGTGAGCATTTTCCACCCCTACTCTACTCTGTTATTTTGATTTTTTTTTAATTGATCCCTAGAGTGTTTCTTTTGATTTTGACTTCCATTGACAACGGTATTTTTGTCAACTAATGAAAAATTTAGCCAAAAATGGCATGCTTTGTGACAGGTTGAGACGAATCTCTTAAATTTATATGTGTTTCAAAGTAATTTCCTATGGTAGTAGTTTAGGTGGAGGTATATAATAGATTGTAAAATTAATTTCAAATTAATTTCTAAAAATATACTTATTTCTAAAAAATGGCCTGAATATGAAGTCTTAAAAGAGTTCATATATTTTTCCAAATAATTCCAAAGAAGGACCTCTATCGTATTGTCTCTTCTTTCCCTATCTTCATCCCTATCCTTGCAACCCTCTCTCTACCTCTCTATCCATTTTTCTATCCTAACCTTGTAGCCTTACATACCCCCTTGCTCTATCTCTTTTCTCGACCAACCCTTGCAACCCTTTCTCCCTCCCTTTGAGCTCTTCCACCATACCTTTCTTACTCTTATTGGAGGACTAGTTTGAGAGTTTAAAGGAGAAAAGAAAAGAAGAGAAAGATTAAAATATTAAAAAAAAAAAAGATAAAGAAAAGATAAAGCGCGGGCGAGGTCTATTGTTGTTTAAAAGTTTAAAAGAGAAAATGAAACAAAATTCTTTTCATTTGAGAGTTCAAGAAGAAAGACCATTAAAGAGGTAACTTTCCAAAAATAACACTTATCCTCTTCTACTTGTATTGCAATTCCATCATCATCACTCCCGACTCCTCCACTAACATTTCATTTTCCTCTAGAACTTTCTATCACAGTCACCTCTATCACCACTACAAATCTCTATACTTCTTTCTCCTTCAAATCTTAATCACAAAACTAAGCCTTAAAAAAAAAAAAAAGGTTTTTGAGTAATTTTTTGCCTTGATCAATCACAAAATTTTACTAATTTCTTTATTTTATATGCACTCAATTATGTGTCTTCTTCGGCAAATCTTGACCCAATAATCTTTGTCATCAATCTCACTAAATGAGGTCTATCCTTTTTAAATTCTCAGTAGTTGCAAATGGCAGTATAGGGGTGACAACAAAAAACCCTAATCCCAAAGAAGAGAGATGGAAAAAGAAGAAGACGAGTAAGATTATGATTGTAATTTAAAGAACTTCTACTTTCCCTCCCTCGAGCGTTTGTTGTTTCTCTCCATTTTTGTAGAGAGACAATTTTAGGTTTTAGAGTGATCACTCTAAATCTTTTCTTTTCTTACCCTCAAAATCTGTCAAACTGCAAAAATTAATTCTCCTCTTCAAGTTCCTTCTTTTCTTTCCAAATCATTCCTTCCAACCAACTTTAATTGTTGTGATGGTGTTGTGGGAAGGAATGCATTTTGTTTTCTTCACGAAAAATGTCATTATGGATCTATTATTTTACCAATTATTCAAATACAACCCCCCTAGCTACTTTGAAATAAAGGCCTATCATACTTGTGTTAATTTAGGGTTTATGTGTGGAAGTACGGACTGGGGTCCTTAATTGAAAAGTTTTACAAAATGGGGGATTAATTTGAGAAATTTTTGTATTCAAGTCCTTCTTTGAGATTTTGTAACATTTTAGGGACCAAATCAAAATTAAACCTAAATTGTATGGTAGGCCAATAGAAGCAGCCACAGAGGACTCTCGTCTTCATCCTCCTGCAGTTTGCAGCTGCAGCTGAAGTCAGAATTCCGAAAACTGATTCAATAACAAGGGAAGAAGGAGAAAAAGACAATGGAAAACGGGAATTACAACAATGTTCCAGAGAACGCCAATGAACGTATGTGATATTTTACTGCTACCTTGAATTTGAATTTCTCAGCAACGATTTCTTGATTTGTTTTTCTGAAGAACTTTCTTTCTGGCTTTGATTTTTTTTTTTTTTTTTTGGGTGGCTTCAGATTGTCCTGGAACTCAATCGGAGGAAGCTGGAAAATCTGATGCCTGCAAAGGATGCCCTAATCAGGAGGCGTGTGCTACTGCTCCTAAAGGCCCTGACCCAGGTTTGCTGCTCTATTTTGTATTATTCATTTATTTCGTGTTGAAATTCAACTAAAGATTAAGTTTTTCTTGAATGAAGTCTAATTCGGTAATTCTTTAATGGTTGGAGTATGCTTTTATGAGTTTATCAGCTGAGCTTTTGGGAAATTATCTTGATTGTTGAATTGGGAAACATGCGTTTTTTGTAAGATTCTATCCTTGATTTGCCACACATTTCTGAATGGATAGAAGAAGCCGCTAGTTGAACCAAGACACAGAACCATGTACAGTTTTCCTCCCAACTTCTTGCTAGGGCACTCACTACTACTAGAATGCAAACTCTAGGAGTTGAGATGGCGTCATTTGTTTGCATAAGATTAAGATTTACCAATGTTTCTTATCTTGTACTTGGATGAACAATGGTTGTGTCATTCAAAAAAGGGTAGCCCCCATATATAGGATTATATAGAATTACAAAGAAGCCCAGGAATCTATCTGTGTCCTACACAAGTACAGATGGACTATTTACTAAAAGATATTAAACAAAATGAAGCTCTTAGTCTTCCAAAACTAGAAACTCAACATCTCTGAAAGCTTCCCCATTCCTCTCATTCCATAGAGCCAGAAAAGGTCAAATTATATGCTCTTGCTTGAGCACCTTCCTTCCTGTATCACTCTACCTTCCTGTATCACTCTAAAAAAGCAGGACACCTTAGAAGGTACATAAAGATGGTTAAACGGCACTTAGATTGTGGCTTTATGGAGAGCAAGGAGATGCTCAGACATATGTCACTTTCTACACATGATAAACCAGCTTAAGTAAATCTTTGTCCTCTTCCTTAGGTTATCTGCTGTCAAAACAAAATTCCGGATAGTCCCCACCTTTTCTTTTTCTCTCTCTGTTCAACGATGTGTAGAAAGATCTAACTCATAATTTTTCCATTGTTGCTACCCTTGCATTTCCACTTATCAATATATAATTAATCTTGATATAGTGTCTTTGATATTTTAAACATTCTTCTGACAGATTATTTGGGATGAAGTTATTTTTCTTCTTTTTGTTCGAGTGATAATATTTGCAGTTTTTGAAGATGTTGCATTAATAGATTTGGAGAGGATTGGAAGGCTGCTTTGTTGTTTCTTCAGGATTCCTCATTCTCTCGCTTGTGCTTCTTCTTTTGATTAATAATTTGAATCTTGTTTCTGAAAAGAAATTTACATATTCTTTTGCTGAATAATGCGCTGTCTAGAATTGATGGAAACATTTAGTGAAATGGCATTTGCCATTTGGAGAATTCAATGAAATGTCCTATTTCATTTATAGTATTTCCTTTGTTCCTCCTTTAGAAGCCACTTAATTTCTACATGTTGAATTCTTATTTCAGTAAAATACCATGGTTGGTTTGTGACCCATTAGGTTGATGATCCAATTGATATTTCCCAATCTATGGTTATTAGTGGTTTGTATTGGTTCTCAAGTTAAATGGAGAGACACAGCTTATATTGTTATATATTTTCCTTCTGTTACTTGGGAAACAAAGGTTAGAAAAGGACAAATGACCTGATGCTGCTTCTGCTAGCTTTGTGTCTTGCTCTGATGACACATGTTTTTTGGTGAAATGATTCATAATTTAGGGTTATGGAAATCTCATCAGTACTAAGTTGGTATTTGATATGTATTTCTACTAGTGCAAATCAAACCTGCTTAAGCATGTCAGACGGAGAAATTGAAACTTAATTAAACTATGGTTGTTGTAGAGCATAGACATGACCTTACCGAGACCTTCACTCCCGTGTAGGATAATTTTCTACATTAGAGTAACTTGTGCAATTTATATACAGCTTCATTTGCTTACTGTCAGTTTCTTTGACAGATATTTTCTAAATTTATCCTCATTTGCTTGCAGACTTGGTTACAATTGTTGAACGAATGGCTACTGTGAAGCACAAGATACTAGTTCTATCTGGTAAAGGTGGAGTGGGCAAGAGTACGTTCTCAGCACAACTTTCATTTGCATTAGCAGCTATGGATTTTCAAGTGGGTCTCCTTGATATTGATATATGTGGACCAAGCATCCCTAAAATGCTGGGTCTAGAGGGACAAGAGATTCATCAAAGTAATCTTGGATGGTCTCCTGTCTATGTTGAGTCAAACCTGGGGGTCATGTCAATTGGATTTATGCTCCCCAACCCAGATGAGGCTGTGATATGGAGGGGCCCCCGCAAAAATGGGCTAATCAAGCAATTTTTGAAGGATGTTTACTGGGGGGATCTTGATTTTCTGGTTGTTGATGCTCCACCTGGAACCTCGGATGAGCACATCTCAATCGTGCAATTTCTTCAAGCAACTGGTATAGATGGTGCTATAATAGTTACAACCCCACAACAGGTATCTCTGATTGACGTGAGGAAAGAAGTAAGTTTCTGTAAGAAAGTTGGACTGCCGGTTCTTGGTGTTGTTGAAAACATGAGTGGTTTGTGTCAATCATTATCAGAATTCAAATTCCTGATAATGACTGAAACGGGTGAGCAAAAGGACACGACAGAGTCAATCATAGCAGATATAAGGGAGAAAGCCCCAGAATTGCTAAATGTCTTTGCATACAGTGAAGTGTTTGATAGCAGTGCTGGCGGTGCTGCTAAAATGTGCAGGGAGATGGGTGTTCCTTTTCTTGGAAAGGTTCCACTGGATCCTCAGCTGGGTAAAGCAGCTGAAGAGGGAAGATCATGCTTTGCTGATAGTAAATGTCGGGCAAGTGCTCCTGCACTTAAAATGATAGTAGATAAACTGCTGGCACAGCAAATGATTTCAAGAATGGAGGATGGTACCTAGGTTTCTGTTATTTTGCTCTGTACTTTGAAGAGATGTTAAAAAGGTTTGGAATAAATGCATGCTTTTGCACGATGTGATAGTTTTTGTAGGCTAGAACCTATACTTATATTCTCTGTCAGTCTGGTTGCTGTTTGGCTGATCTATTTCTGCAGCTGTTGTCAATCTTTGTTGAAGGTTGGTTAAACCACACATGAAGTTATTTATTTCATGGTGCCTGCTAATTTTGGTCAGTTAATGTAGTCATTTTCTTTATTTGTTTTGGTACCAGAAGCCTATTTTTTACGATGAGTTTGGAATGTGATTTTTTTTTTTTTTTGGGGGGGGGGGTCATCATTTTTACCAGGTTAAGAAATAATGAGTACAGTAGTTCTGGATGTCATTTTCCTTCCTACTATTAATGATGCTACTGATTTCTGTTTTGGACTGATTAAAAGTTGAGGAGCTGATTGATACACTAAGAAGGGGCTATTTAGAGTTCAGCTGTAGCTCAAGGGTTTTAATGTTTTAGACCTCAAATAATTATATGGAAAGATCTATCAGAAGATTACTATCCTTGACTAATGCCAAGGTAGTAACTTGAGATGCTGTTCTTAGGCATAAGTCTTCATTTCAATTCCAATCCTCTCTTGATTTTTTTTCCCTAATAAAAATGAATTTTTTATTTTTATTTAAAAGAGGACTAAGTGAAAATAGTTGAATATATATCTCCATATAATGACCGGTGGTGAAAGTTATGATAAACTGTGATTCGGTTAGTTTGGTTCCCTAATGGAGGGCAACTTTCAATTGAGACATTTGCTAGCCTTCTCACTGGTTGGTTTGCTTTGTGAGTAAATTGCGGGATTGTTCTGTCCTCCACTGTTCCACCAGATTTGTCTTACCCATTACTTCCCTATATGGTCTCTTTATTGCTTCTCATTGGGTGTGTCATTTATAATTGGGAGAAGGGTTTTGGTCTTTCAGTTGAAGCATTTCTTGCAGTTCCTCAAGGGCATGGTAACTGTATTCTGCTTTGTTTCCTTACATGTGAGACACTTTGTTTTTGAAATTCCCATTTCCTTTCCCCTTTTTGAAACTTCCACTGCATTATTTTCTGCTGAGAAGAGTTCATATGATATTTCTTTAGCTGTTTTGTAGTTCAGGAATGGAATTGGAGCTTAATAATTATATTTGCTTGTATGATTTAACTGTGCAATTTACTGTGGTTGCTTCTCTGGAATTTGCTTATACCTTTTCCTTGGGCTTCTCTCTTCACTCATACTTGTTCCCTTCCGTTGAACCATTCACTTTTGTACTTCAAAGAGTTGAAAGAGTTTGGTTCACTAACGACTGAAAGGATCCTTGAATTGTAACTCAATTTGATATGTGGGCTATTTGGCCAGTTTGATGTGTTCATAATTGAATCGTTGGACTGAACTTGGTTATTTGCTGTGTGTTCACAACTTATTGTAATTGATTTCAGTAGCTTTTGTTTTTCATTGTTTGTGTAATCTATAAATTTTGTTTATGTTGGTAACTTAACGCATGTAAAGTTCTTGATGGATTATTGTTTGGTAAAAATCTTTGTTACGTACTCATACTGTGTACCTGAATTTGATGTACTGCATGATCAGAGTGTCGAATTATAGTTGGTAGGTTTGGGTTATGGACAAATGCCTGACCTAGGAAAACGCAGGAAGTTAAAGAAATTTTCCCTTCGCATAACAGCTTTCAAATACCAAGAATCACATTTTTCTTACAGATAATCACAAAAACGAAAGAGCCTTCATACAAAAATAAAAGAGCCTGTATGTAATAGGCGTTCATTGCAGTAATACAAGCCTTTGATTTGCTACATAGCCCCAGTCAGTTAGCAGCCTCAGATTCCTCATGCGTTTCACCTTTACTATGCATCTTTCACACTTTTCCGTTAAAATTTTGTGGTCTTCAGCTTATGTTCTTCTCATTTGAAATTTAGCTTAACTTGTTCCCAAGCTTGGTAAGATATTTTTCTAGCAAAATCAAAGAATTTGGATCTCATAGGAGTTGATTGCAGTAGTACATGCTTCTGAAGAAGTCTTCACTTTGTAGTTTCATTATGATTTAGCAGCCTCAGATTTGTCATGCATTCAGCTTTATGACTTTTTTTTTCACGCCTTCTGAGTAAAATTTTTAGAGGTCTGAATTTGATGAGACTACTTTTTCATACTCTTAAGAGTTTTTTTGTTTGCATCTTGAACTTACTGTGACTTGTTAAGGCTGGTTAAGATATTTTTCTTTCCTAGAGGTATTAGTTTTTCATTGTACACATGTGGGTTTGGTTATATTTTGTGTCCTGCAAAAGTTTTTGTTTACAGCTGTAATATGTGCCTTGATGCTGTAATTGCTGTGGTATGACAAGGATATGAAAAATGCTGTTCTCTATTCTCACCTCATTTGAAAATTTCTTTCGAAATGGAAAGGTCAGATATATTTGTTTCTTTACTGTGAAAAGAAACAAAGAGAATCCCCTTCTACAATATGGAAAAAAACAGTATGGAAATCTCATGCTGTTCTCAAAAGACCACTGCACCCAGAATATTCTCCATCACTGAGGATAATGAATTGAATCATTTCTACATATTATAACAACTGCTACTATCTACACGAACAATAATTAGGGTTTTGAATTTATCTGATTATTGGCCAAAAATCCATTCATTTGAATAATTCGCGGCTCCCAGGAATAGGCAGCATTGGTTAGACCCGCAACACCTCCAGAAAGGTGAATCACATCTTTTTCATTTCAGATGAATTGAATTTGCATTTGATTATGTATACATGTCATTGTGTGCTTGATGCTCAGTTTAGATAATTTTCATGAACCTTCTGATCAGTTGGGTGTGGGATTGGATTGAATTGGAGTTTTTTATTTGATAGTGAACATTTGAATATGTTAATCACTTGGTTAGCTATTATGATTTGTTGCTAAGTTATGGATAATTGTTAGCTACTCCGAGCTTGGAGTCTGCTGACATTTCAATGGGAAATTCTTAATTTAACTGCAAAAAGTTCATTAATGCACAAGTGAAGAGTGTAACAATCACCTTTTTTTTTTTTTGGGGTACCAATGCTATCAGCCTTTAGATCGTCTGACTTGTTTTTTTGGGGACCTGTTAAATTGGTTGGCTCTGTTCAAGCATTGATTATTCAACAATGTATACCAGCATGTTGCCAATATGCAAAAAATAAAGCAATTATCTCTAGTTGGTGCCCCTGTGTTATGGTTTCAAACCACTTTGGGAAAAGGCAGCAGAATAAATAGTAGTAGTTGCTTTCATGTTCAAGAATAGTAATCATTTTCAGGTTCTACTTTCTGCTTGATGCTTATATGTATCTTGAATTAGGAGGACTGTTGCATTTTTGGCTTTTATGTATTTTCAGGTTGTGTAATGGTTAAGTTGCTCCTTTGGTGACCAAAGGTCATGGGTTCGAACCACCGTGGAAACAGCCTCTTGGCAAAATGTCAGGGGAAGGCAGGGAGCGCTTAGCTCACCGGGGCTAGCCCTTTATGTGTTTTCAGGTTGGGCGTGGAGAATGCCTCGTGGCATGTAGTTAAGTCTTAATCTCTAGCCATATAACATCCTTAGTGCCTGAAGTTTGCAAATTTGCTTATGTTCTCACTGTCTGGTATGCAATTTGCTAATCAAGTCTTAATATCAAGCCATATAACTTTCTTAGTGCTTGAAGTTCGCAAAATTGCTTATGTTTCTCACTGTCTGGTTTTCAAATTGCTATTCAAGTCTGATTGTTTGTAATAGCTTTATTCCTCCTATGTGGTGTTTATTTTGCTTCTTGTTGCACAGTGAGAGTTCACTAGCTTCTCAAAACTTGATTATGCTTTGTGGATTGTTCAGCCCATAAACAAAATTTAGACCAACATTTTCTCACAGAATGGCACTTCTTTTGTACCTTTTTAAGACTTCTATTCAAATTACAGTTAGAGGGAATAAAGAAAGAAAAAGACATCCCAGAGCTTTAGAAATACTGCAGTCATGTTGTTGGATGGAACAGATAATACTGAATCTGTGAACTATCCGGAGAAAGAAGCTATAAAAGAGGTGAAAGAGTTGATTGACACAAATGATGAGAGAGAGAAAACCTGTGAAGGAGAATGGCTTGCACGATTCTCTAGATAATAATGATAGCCGCAATAAACTTGTTCAAATGGTTGTAGAACTTAATTTTTCAGAATGAGTTCTTGAAGTCCCAATTTGAGGGTATTCATTTGGATTCTGATGGACCTGGCCGACAAGAGGAACCAGTAGATTTAGACAATGGTATGCACAATGTAAAAGAGTATGTTGAACAGAAAGAATCCCGGAGGAGGGAACTTTTGGAAGAGAGACAAATATTCAGTGCAGCAAAGGAACCCTTAGGCACCTCCGTGCTGAATACTTGGAAACACATGCAAATTTCCAAGAGCTCAATGCTAAACATGCTGAAGGTTGTATATTTCTTTTCTATCTCATGTTTTTGATTCATGATGTGTTTTGGTCATGAACCAAGTTCTAAATTTTAGATCCTCTGGAGAAACTCATTTTTTTCAAAAGGAAAATATCTCTGCTGTGATTCTTAATCTTTAGTACACATTAAAAATTATTTTCTAAACTCCTTTTTTGGTTTCTTCAGTATAACTCGACAGAAAATGGATCAAGAATTAAAGAACGTGGTGAAAAGGACTCTGAACTGGATTCCAAATCTAACAGGCTTCGCAAATGAGTAAAACAATGCATTCGAGAAGCTCAGAAGGTAAATTTTCCCATTTTTCTTCCAAACTTTGTTTAGTATTAAGCTTTGGAATCTGTTTTGCCTTTTTGTCATGTTGTGTTTTTGCCTTGTCTCTGATAATGCCTTGTGATTTAGTATCTTGATTATTTATTTTTATTTTTATTTTTTTTTCAGAGGATGAGTAAGTATTAGGAAAAAGAATTGTTATTGCAGTTGGAGCACCTCAGAAGTCAAGGTAGTATTTTCTGTAGTGTTTTTAGGAAATGAGGTGCCACAAGATTTTCAGAATTCTCTCTGCGTCTTCCGTTTGGACAAAATCTATCATTTTGAGAACAAAATGGAGCTTGTCTAACAGATTTAGATGTTGGATTATGAAAATCAATGCATGATCTCTTGGGTTGACATAAGATAGTCAAATATCTTATGCCAATGTACTTTAATTCACTTGCAGGCTATTGAATAAAAAACAATGTATGCTCTCAGTTTGACTTGAAAAATATGATTGAATGATCTAGGCTGTCAATGCTGGAATGTGGTACACACACACACTGAACTGGATCCCTTTGCAGTTTCAGATGACCTTCAATTGAAGGCACAGAATGTCCGGTATTTTAAGTTAAGTTTCTGTTTGGAAATTGTCATTTTCAGAGGGGGGGGGGCGGGGAAGAGGGTGGTCTTGAGACGTGGTGGCAACGAGAAAGCTGAACGTGCAGAATCTAATTTGAGTCTAATAACGTTTATATTTGAATTCGAAATTTTAAATTCGAGTCAGGTTTAAATATATTTGATAAAAATTAGATTTATTTACACTCTTAATTTTAACATGTTAACGTCAAAATTTTTCAGTTGCTCATGTGCATTTAAAAAACATGCAATTTCAAACGTCGAATTTTGGCCTATGAACCCACAATAAAACTTTACCAATTCATAAATAATTCAGGAATTTTGGAAAATGGTGTTATTTTTTATCGGAATTCTGACAGTAGGGCGGTTTTAGCTGTTTTTCCGTTTATAGTGAGGTTGCATTTACATAATGCGATCTGTACCAAATTGTTTTCTATTTTCAGCGAAGAAATTTGGGAAAATTTAGGCAATTAAAAGATTAAGGTCGCATTTGATGAATTCGACCTTAATATATTATCGCACTACTGGAATGCAATGCAATCTTCAACATATCAAACTCGTTAATGCATAATAAAGTTGTACATTTACTCAAGTCAAAACGTAACAAAAATATACATCCAACACTAGCTTAAACAATTCCTAATGCAATAAAATAATATAATAATATTACAATAATAACAAAATAGTTATCTAACTGCTATCACAAGTACCATAAAGAAACCATAGTCAAAATATAGTGAAACAGGATATGAAAGAACAATTGAATTAATGAGCTAATCTCTTGAGACAGTAAAAGTATTATTAATACAATTTCTCCTAATATGTCTACCCCTGTGACAATTGCTACATCATGGAGGAGAGTTGGGTGTGCGATAATTTATATCACAAGGTATCCTCGATATTCCCAAAAGGCCAAGAAGTTCATTCATCATTATTTCTTCTACAGGTATAAGCATAAAAGTTGAAAGCCTCCAATATTGTTCATCCACCATAGGAAAAAATTGACCATCATATGTCAACTCTTAATTCCTTCTAGTGTATAACTCCAAAACAAAGTCAATGGGATTCCAACCTCTGTAACAACATTCTGCAAACCCATGCGAATAAGGTATACTATATATGTTCCACTTTTGGCAATTGTATTATCTCTCTCTCAAATTAACACTATAAACATTTGGAGCTCTATGTCCTCGTTGTACTGACGATTTGATCCTGAATATACCGACTTGTGCATTAAATTCAATCACAACATGTCCTCTAGATTTTTCCTCATATTAAGAATACAACTTCTACATTTTAGATGGTAAAATGTGTCTTAAATTAGATGCCTCATCTATATATTCATTAAAATACTTAACTAACTTCATTTAACTAAAATTTTTCAGTGGGAAAGATCTTGCTTTCTTGAGCACACTATTCATGCATTCAGACAAACTAATAGTCATTGAACCATATCTATGCCCTTCATCATATGACAAAATCCTTTTCTCCAAACCAATTTCCATCAAATAATTAAATGCATCTTCCTTTCGGATCTTGATTTCATCCAAATATGATTGACACTTGGTCATTTTACGCTCTAGACCAGTTGTATACATCAAATTTGTCAAATTAGTATCCCTAAACTTGGCATAAAAATTTCCCTTAATATGCCCGAAGCAATATCGATGAATAACCAAAAGTTATTGCCACTCATTTAGTTGGCGTACAATATTGATTATGCCTTTGTGACTATCTGAAATCAGACATATATGTCTTTCAGAAATGATATAGACGCAAGAGTTTTAAGAATCAACTCCAACTCTCTAATAACTCCTCGTCTACGATGGCAAAGGCAAGTGGGAAGAGGTGACTATTTGCATCCCAAGTGGACGCCACCAAAAATTTACCCCTATAAAATCCCCATAAATGGGTGCCATCAATGGATACTACTGGACGATAATATTTGAACCCAACAATTGAAAGCTTGAATGTCCAGAAAAGGAAACCAAAAGCTTTCAGATCACCCACACTAGTCCAATGGTGTATCCATTTCACAATAGTCCCAGGATTGAAATCCTGCAATGCAAGCATGTATTTTGGTAGGGTAATCCACGTAGAGGGCCAATTGTCATATACTAGTTCTATAGCTACTTTTTGGCTTCCCATACTTTTTTATAAGAACAATCTGTTCTTCACAATTTTTGAACTTAAGCAATAACATCACTCACACGGCATTTAGGGTCATTTAAAATCAAATATGTCACATTACGTGCTATAAACCAATGATATATGTTTCTATACACATTGTCCACAACTATAATAACGCATGTGTGTTCTTTGTTCAAAACTGTTATCTGTTACTCTCTATGAGTTTTCTTATGTATAATATGAATATGCCAGGAGCAAGGATTGTCGGGACTTACATGTTTACAATTGGCATACCAGTAGTCATTCTTATTCTTCAAAACCCTGAATTCTCGCCCAACTTGAATAGACCACTTTTTTACTACATATATAGCCTTCTTCTCATTCTTAATCCTCATATATAGATGCAAATCAATGTCAGTGTTAGACCAACTTCTTGTGAGGTCAACTGAGCGTCTGTTAAGTGATTCATTAGCACACGTACCAGATCCTATGTCCTCAAATATTAAAAATCTTGCGGATTCCCATGTGGCATTGCAAGGCCTGCTATATAATTCCTACCATCTGGCAAAGGGATGTTGAGTTCATGACATGGACTATTTGTTGGAATGTCACATTCTTCACTCTCATCTGTGTCACACCAATTCATTTGTCCCTCGGAATACGTGAAACCATCACCGTCAGATGTATGCACCATCGAATCAACATTTATTGCACCAATGATTTGAAGATTAAACGGCAAATGAACCATAGCAAACAAATAGAAAAACAGAAGAACAACGGCTCTCCATGGGAAAAAAAATTTTACCTCTTCTGCTTTTGAGTATTGGTTGCACTGGAATATGCGGAACTGGGATAGGTGCACTGATGGAAACCTCTGGTCCGATTCCTGCAAGCCTCCTACTACGTCTGTGCATGTACATAAACGCCAAGCTTCTTCTTCATCTTCCAATATATGGTATGTTTAATCCACGTTTGGTAAAGACTCACAAGACTAAGGAATAGGAAAAACAATTCTCTGTCTAGTAAAAACAACGATGCACACAGAGAAGTTTTTTAGAGAGAAAAAGGAGTCCTGCGAAGAAGAAACTATGCATCTAGTTCTTATCACATATCACACGATTTTTTCCTCTTTTTTTTTTATTTGCCAATCCCATAAAAAACCTGATAACCTAAAAGTATCATAGTATATCCATGACTCTTATCCCAGGCTAATATCCAAGAATTTCTGAGACTTTAACTTGGCCCAGTGAACTCTTAGTTTAGCCTTTTGAACCAAATTAATTATTCTAATTAGAACCAAATAAATGGCCCAATAAATAATTAATTTTTCAGCCCAAATAAACTAGTCCAATTAACAAGATTATATTAGTTTAGTCCCAAGTCAATCTTTAATTATTCAAACTAAGCCAAAGTCCTAAACAATTAATTAACCCACCAAACTAATTTAATTAATTCTCTCTCTTTGTAGACCTTTATTTTATTCTAACCCAATAATTAAATCAGACTATTTAAATAAAATAAATTCTATTTAATTTAATTTAAGACCAATTCTTTAGTCTATATATAATTAGGACTTACGGTCTATACTGGGGACCAAAAGACACACCGCCTTAGATACTAAAATGACCAAAATATCCTTGTCATATAAATAGCTGTATTTTACATTTTAAATATTTGTTAATATCACCATAAAGAAATATTAACCCCAAGGACAATACTATGTTAGCAAAGTCTCCGACCTACAGGTGAAATGACTAAAATACCCCTATACACATCACCGTGCATTTGAGAGGAAGAAATGTATTAACACCTCTCTAAATGACATTTACCATCCTTAGGCTTTTAGTTCAATGATCCACGACTTCTTGGATTGTTTTCGCTTTCCAATGAAGCTACCCTAAAGCAAACATCCAAGTCATGTTTCCCAGAGTCCTGGATATTTAGATTATTCAGACAACCACAAGAGGCAATATAATATAAAAACTATCTTGTATAAGTCTATCTTAACTAACTAGTCACATATACCCAATATGCAAGTATATTAGTCCTACGATAAAACCTCAACTAAAGCATATCAAAATACATGCTTCTAGTTTCGTCAGACCACCAACTCATACTCAAGTCGTAGAGTACTAGTCTACGCTGTAGCAATAGTAGTCTAAGTTTTTACCATATAGTACTTTAAGAAACCACTACTACAGGTCCTATTCTACGTATTCGAAATACTCTTATGTCATGAAATGAGTGGACTACTTACTGGCTAAAGGTAAGTCATTCCCCATTTGAAATTCATAACACAATAACCTAGACATGATGAGATTCTCATTCTCATCAATCTGTTAAGAAAAAACATTTATGTGTCAAGTAACCTGTGACTGTGAAAGACCGCCATTCACATGAATCACTTACTTAAATACAATAGGTCTTTTCTAACGTAATTGTGCACAAATAAAATGTAAATTCACAAACAATTTCTGAGAATAAATTCTTTTATTAAAATATTCGATGTTTATATCAGAAATCTAGTCTAAGAGGGCATATTTCCCAACAATCTCCCACTTGCACTCTAAGACCAAGTAAGTCCGTAGGTGCCCACCCCTATGGCGTCTAAGTGTCTCTTGAAGACTTTCTCAACTAAAGACTTGGTGAATGGATCTGTTAGATTGTTCTCTGACGCAATCTGTTCCACCACGATTTCCAGTCTCTTGATGAAATCCCAAAACAGGTGGTACTTCTTCTCGATGTGCTTCCCTTTCTTGTAGTTCCTAGGTTCTTTGAATTGCGATACTGCTCCAATGTTGTCGCAATACATCACAATCGGCCTCTCCATGTGTGGCACGACTCCAAGTTCTTAAAGGAACTTCTGGAGCCAGATTGCTTCCTTGAATGCCTCTGAAGCTACTACATACTCAGCTTCCATAGTTGAGTCAACAATGTAAGATTACTTGATACTCTTCCATGAAATGGCTCCTCTAAACAAGGTGAAGACATATCCACTAGTGAATTTTCTCTCATCCTTGTCTACCTGGAAGTCTGAGTCTGTGTATCTTGTAGGAACCAAGTCATCAGCCCTGTAAACTAGCATATAATCTCTCGTTCCCTTGAGGTACTTGAGAATATATTTTACAGCTTGCCAATAAACCTCCTCAGGGTTTGACTGATATCTGCTAACTAAGTCTACGGCAAAGCAGATATCTAGCCTAGTACATAGCATGGCGTACATGAGACTTCCCACAACCAAAGCATAGGGAATCCTACTAATTCTGTCTTTTTCTTCCTAAGAGTTAGGACAGTCCTTTGAACAAATATATAACCCATGTCTGCAAGGAATTAAAGCTCCCTTGCATGAGTCCATGCTGTACTTGGCTAGCATTTTGTCAATGTATGTCGCTTGGGATAATCCTAACATTCTCTACTTCCTATTTCTAAGAAGCTTAATCCCGAGAATGTAACTGGCTTCTCCCAAATCCTTCATATTGAATTGACTAGATAGCCAAACTTTTGTAGATGACAATGCCACTACATCATTTTCAATGAGTAGAATGTCATCCACATACAAGACAAGAAAAATCACATTAATGCCTTCAAATTTCTTATACACGCATGGTTCATCCTCGTTTTGAATAAAAGCGTAAGACTTTATAGTCTCATTAAAACAAATGTTCCATACTCTCGATGCCTGCTTAAGTCCATAAATGGACTTCTTAAGCTTGCAAACCATATGTTCTTAGCCTTTAGCAATAAAGCCTTCCAGGTGAGACATATAGATGTCTTCGCTAAGATAACCATTTAAAAATGCCGTCTTGACATCCATTTGCCATATCTCGTAGTTATTATGACATGTGATGGCAAGGAGGATACGGATGGATTTAAGCATGGCTACTGGGGAAAAGGTTTCCTCATAATCGATTCCCTCTTTCTGAGTATACCCTTTCGCTACAAGCCTAGTTTTGAAGATTTTCAGCTTCCCATCCACTTGAAAGCATAGAAAGGGAAAAACACAGGGCACGCTGCGGAAGTGAAAACAGAAAAAAACTGGAAAAACTCAAGAACAGGAGAATTGAATAGAGCCGGCGTCGGCTCCGGCAGCCCTAGCCGGCGCCGGTCGTGCTCGCACGGATTCTAAGGTTTAAAAAAATACCTCTTTTCCTCATTCTAAGAATTGACTGGACCGGAATGAGCGCAACTGGGGTAGGTGTGCTGGTGAAAACCTCTAGTGCGATTCCTGCAAGTCTCCTACTCCATCTTTGCATGTAGGTGAACGCTAAACTCTCGATCTTTCAGTATATGGCCTGCCTAATTTCGTTTGGTGAATAACTTACAAGGCTAGGAAACTTTCTTGGAGAAAGAGAGAGAGAGAAAGACGTCTGGCCCTTTTTTTTCGCATAGAGAAGAGGCTGTCTAAAAAACAACGTTATCTCCAATCCTCATATTTAATCTAAATAAAAACCCTAGATTAAACTGGATTGGGCCATTGGACTCTTAGTTTAACCTTTTGGACTTAATTAATTATTCTAATTAGTACCACATAAATGGCCCAATAAATAATTAATTTTTTTAACCCAAATAAACTAGTCCAATTAATAAGCCTATATTAGTTTAGTCCCAGGTTAATCTTTAATTATTCAAATTGGGCCAAAGCCCTGAATAATTAATTAACCCACCAAACTAATTTAATTAATTCTCTCTCCATGGACCTTTATTTTATTCTAGCCCACCAATTAAATTAGACTACTTAAATAAAATAAATTCTATTTAATTTAAGATCAATTCCTTAGTCCGTATTTAATTAGGACTCACGGTCCATACTGGGGACCAAAAGACACACCGCCTTGGCTACAAAAATGACCAAAATACCCTTACCATATAAATAGCTGTATTTTACATTTTAAATATTTTCTAATATCACCATAAGAAAATATTGACCCCAAGGACAATGCTGCGTTAGCAAAGTCTCTGACCTATAGGTGTAATGACTAAAATACCCCTCTATATATCGTCATACATTTAGAGAGGAAGAAGTGTACTAACACCTCTCTAAATAACATCTACCATCCTTAAGCCTCTAGTCCAATGATCCATGACTTCCTAAATTGTTTCCGCTTTTTAAGGGAGCTACCCTAAAGCAAACATCCAAGTCATGTTTCCCAAGGCCCTGGATATTTAGATCATTTAGACAACCACAATGGGCGATATAGTATAGAAACTATCTTGTACAAGTCTGTCTTAACTAACTAGTCACACATACCCAACATGTAAGTATATTGGCTCTACTATAGAACCTCAGCTATAACATATCAAAGTATATGCTTCTAGCTTTATCAGACCATCAACTCATACTTAAGTCGTAGAGTACTAGTCCACGCTATAGCAGTAGTAGTCTAGATTTTTACCATATAATACTTTAAGAAACCACTACTACAAATCATGTTCTACGTATTCGAAATATACTTATGTCATGAAGTGAATAGACTACTCACTGGCTAAAGGTAAAGCATTCCTCATTTGGAATTCACAACATAATAACCTAGACATGATGAGATTCTCAATCTCATCAATTGGTTAAGAACAATGTTTATGTGTAAAGTAACTCGTGATCCATACCTTACTGTGAAAGACCTCCATTCACATGAATCACTTACTTAAACACAATGGGTCTTTTCCAAACGTAATTGTGCACAAATAAAATACAAATTTCCAAACAATTTCTGGAAATAAATTCTTTTATTAAAACATTCAATATTTACATCAAAAACCTAGTCTAAGAGGGCATATCTCCCAACAATCTCCTACTTGCACTCTAAGATTAAGTAAGTTCGTAGGTGCCCACCCCTATGGCGTTTAAGTGTCTCTTGAAGACTCTCTCAACCAAAGGCTTAGTGAATGGATCAGCTCAATTGTTCTCAGAGGCAATCTGTTCCACCACGACTTCCCATCTCTGGATAAAATCCTAGATCAGGTGGTACTTCTTCTCGACGTGCTTCCCCTTCTTGTAGTTCCTAGGTTCTTTTGATTGTGATACTACTCCAGTGTTATCGCAATACATCACAATCGGTCTGTCCATGTGTGGCACGACTCCAAGTTCTGAAAAGAACTTCCGGAATCAGACTGCTTCCTTGGATGCCTCCAAAGCTACCACATACTCAGCTTCCATGGTTGAATCAGCAATACAAGCTTGTTTGATACTCCTCCATGAAATAGTTCCTCCAGACAAGGTGAAGACATATGCACTAGTGGATTTTCTCTCATCTTTATCCGTCTGGAAGTTTGAGTCTGTGTATCTTGTAGGAACCAAGTCATCAACTGTGTAAACTAGCATATAATCTCTTATTCCCTTGAGGTACTTGAGAAACTTTACAACTTGCCAAAAAACTTCCCCAGGGTTTGACTGATATCTGCTAACCAAACCTATGACAAAGTAGATATCTGGCCTAATACACAGCATGGCGTACATGAGACTTCCCACAGCTGAAGCGTAGGGAATCCTATTCATTCTGTCATTTTCTTCTTGAGACTTAGGACAGTCCCTTAAAGAAAATGACAACCCATGTCTGTCAGGAATTAGAGCTCCCTTGCATTAGTCCACGTTATACCTGACCAGCACCTTGTCAATGTATGCCGCTTGGGATAATTCTAACATTCTCTGCTTCCTATTTCTAAGAAGTCTAATTCCAAGAATATAGCTGGCTTCTCCCAAGTCCTTCATACTGAATTGACTAGACAGTCAAACCTTTATAGATGATAATGACCCTACATCATTTCTAATGCATAGAATATCATCCACATACAAAATAAGAAAAATCACATTAATGCCTTCAAGTTTCCTGTACACGCATGGTTCATCCTCGTTTTGAACAAAACTATAAGACTTTACAATCTCATCAAAACGAATGTTCCATGCCCTTGATGCCTGCTTAAGTCCATAAATGGACTTCTTAAACTTGCAAACCATATGTTATTGGCCTTTAGCAACAAAACCTTCCGGTTGGGACATATAGATGTCTTCACTAAGATGGTTATTTAAAAATGTCGTCTTGACATCCATTTACCATATCTCGTAGTTATAATGACATGCGATAGTAAGGAGGATATGGATGGACTTAAACATGGCTACCGAGGAAAAGATTTCCTCATAATCAATACCCTCTTTCTGAGTATACCTTCTCGCCACAAGCCTAACTTTGAAGGTTTCCATCTTCTCATCTATTCCCCTCTTTCTCTTGTATACTAACTTACACCCAATAAGTTTTATCCCTTCAAGTGAAGCTACAAGATCCCAAACCTGATTGAGATACATAGACTCAATCTCAACTTTCATTGCTTCATGCCATAGATTTACATTGGCATCACCAATAGCCTTCTCGTATCTAGTGGGGTCTTATTCCTGATAATCGGAGACTAGCTCGAAAGTTTCTCCAGTCCATCTCTTCGGAACCCTAGACATTTCCCACTATGACGAGGCTCTATATGTACAGGCTCTTAAGGCTGTGGCTCTTCTTGTTCCACAATCGGGTCAGAAGAAATTGCTTATGAAAATAACTTCTCCTCAAGTTCCAGCCTAGTTGAACCTTTGGTGGAAGTACTTTGATTATCCTCTAAGTATCTAGCATTGTTACTGACCAATACTTTCTGCTCCTTAGGATGATAAAAGTAACCACCCAATGTCCCTTTTGGATACCCAACAAAATAGCATAATTCTGATCTTGGTTCCAACTTATCTCCCTTGACCAGTACATAAGTTGGACAACCCCATATCCTGAGATGATTCAAACTTGGCTTACGCCCAATCCATATCTCATAGGGAGTCCTAGGTATTGACTTGGAAGGAACCAAGTTCAGAATATATGCCACTATTTCCAGGGCATATCCCTAAAAAGACATTGGAAGAGTAGCATGAGACATCATGCTTCGGGCCATTTCCATCAATGTCCTATTCCTTCTCTCAGTTACTCCGTTCTGCTGGAGCGTCCCTAGCGCAGAGAGTTAGGATACTATCACATGATGTATCATGTAGTCCTTGAATTTACCAAGGAGGTACTCTCCACCACTATCCGATCGTAAGGTCTTGATCAATTTACCTGTCCGACGCTCCACTTCAGCCTTAAACTATTTGAACTTGTCAAAAGAGTCAGACTTACGTCTCATCAGGTAAACATAACTAAACCTTGTACAATCATCCGTGAAAGTGATGAAGTACTCAAAACCTCCTCTAGCTGGTGTAGACAAGGGACCACACACATCAGTGTGAACAAGACTCAAAATTTCCTTGGCTCTATCTGCCTTAGGGGTAAATGACCTTTTAGTCATCTTTCCCACCAAGCAGGACTCATACTAAGGCTAATTTTCCAATCTCAATTAGCCCAAGGGCCCATCATGGATCAACCTCTGAATCCTGGTTGAGTTGATATAACCCAACCTTAGATGCCAAAAATAAGAGTCATTAACATTGGTCTTTCTCTACTTTGTTAAAGGTTCTGATTGAACGTTATTTAATTGATTATTAATAAGGTTTAGGAAAAATAGATTTCCATACATGTGCCCAATACATAAAATTTCTCCATCTCTACTGATAGAAATACCAGAATGGAAAGATACAGAATATCCTTGATTTATTAGTTTTGCAACCGAAATCAAATTCTGTCGAAATCCAGGTACATATAAAATATCTTTCAAAACTACTATTCTATTACAATAAAAAACAAGATCCAGCTCTCCCACTGCAAAGGCCTAAACTTGTGCTCCATTTTCCACACATAGTCCATGTTCGCCCTTCTGGAGTCTTCTAATCTTTCTAAACCCCTGCAAGAAGTTACAGATGTGATCAGTGGCCCCTGAATCAACAATCCAAGTGGAAGTTGATCCAACCATTGATATAAACTCTAGATAGAAAATATTACCTGTGGGGTTTTTCTTGGCTTGAAGATTCGGACACTCTTTTTTTCAGTGTCCCTTCAGTCCACATTTGAAGCACTTGCCCTTGGGTTTGTCTTTGTACTGGGTCTTGGGCTGGGTCGCTGCGTTCCCCTTTTTCTTCTTGAACTTCCTGGAGGCCTAATTCTAGAAGATGAAGCCTTAGCAATCATAGCTTTAGATTGTGGCTTCATGACCTTCTCCACCATCTGGAGCTCCTTCATCAACTCAGTTAAACCCATGTTCAACTTGTTCATGATATAATTCAACTTAAACTGAGTAAAGGAACCCGGTAGAGATTCGAGAACCATGTCCACTTGGCTCTCGAGGTCAATGATAGCCCCTAAGATTTCTACCTCCTCGAAAGCAACAATCATCTTGAGCATATGCTCTTTGACTAACAGTCCCTCAGCCATCTTAGTGTTAATGATGGTTTGAAGAGCCTTCTGCCTTACGGGCCGGCTCTTATCCTCGAACATCGCAGCTAACGATTAGGTTATGTCATACGCAGTGGTCATGTGCTCATGTTTGGATTGGAGCACATTAGACATGAAGGCTAACATGTAACAACGAGCCATCTCGTCGACCTTCTTCCATGCCTTCTCAGCCTCACGCTCGTCGACGGTGGAACTCTCCTCAATAACAGGACAGGTTGCATAAAGGATATATTTATACTCTTCTGCTGTGAGTATTATGTCCAGGTTCTTCTTCCAGTCCACATAGTTTGGTCATGTTAGCTTATTCTCTTGGAGAATAATGGCCAATGGACTAAAAGAACTTCCCACAATTTCTGAAAAATCAAAAAATAAAAGAAAAAGATTCAGTTTGTGAAAACAAACAAATATGTGCACTTTATCCTTATTATCAAAACTGATAATAATCAATTTGGCTCTTAAAAAAACTGACATAACTTCTTGGGAAGATTAACAATTCCCTAAGCTAAGTATGTTAACCACCACAAATTAATTTTCCTTCTAGGTAATGATCTAGAAGATAACTCCATCGAGGGGATGGTCGTTTCCTCTCATTTTCTATGGACATACCTCACACTATGACCTCCAATGAGGAGCTGGCCGATCATAGTACGTGCCCCGGGTTATTAATTATATCCTTTCATTAGATCTAGATCTTTGTGATATCCCCATCCAATACGGGTTCACTCCCAGGGTGACGCGATGGGACCCACGATCTCTAATGAGGATCGTGATGGAAGCCGTTGGAACCCCTCTCCCACTTAATCTTTTAAAATAAAGGTTTTCTAAAAAATATCCTTTTGAAAAATTTCCATCAAGTTTTTCCTTAACTCAAAAATAAAATGTCTAAGTCCATAAAAATCTTTATGTCAAGGTTTATATCCTTTGAGAGTTTTTCCCATGGACTAATTTTATTTAAGTTAAAAACTTAATGATTTCAAAAAAATTTCAATTAAAACTTTCTAGAGACTTTGGTCTCAAGTTTATTTGACAAAACAATTTTTCTTGTGCCAAAATTAAAACAAAATGGCTTTCTATTTTAACCTTACAAAAATATCTAAATCCAATATATTTTCTATGTAAATGATTAAATCATTTGAGAAAATATTTAAGGATTAATTTTTGTTTAAGTTAAAATAACTATTTAATTTGTAGAAAAATATTTTCCTTGTCAAAATATTCCCAAAGACTTTGGTCTTTGAGAAAATGTACACATAGGTACATAAAAATAGCATGCTAGAAAACAGTAGACGTTTTCATGCTGTTCTATTTTTTAAACCTAAGTTCCTATATAATAGAATTAAACACATTAATTAATTAATTAATGGTCTTATTTAATCCTAAGATCCTTTACTAATATTTTTCATGCAAAAATATTCCTTGAATATTAACTATTGCAAAATATTAATTTCGCCTGGTATGGACCCCAAAACCAAAAGAAATTGCAAGAAAAATTACAAGGAAAATTAAAAAATTTCTCCTTAGTCCACTGCACCCGCCGCACAGAACCAGGACCCATGAGCAACCAACGCTGGGACCAGATTCCAGACCCTAGCTGGCGCCGATTCCGGTCTAGACGGCTCTTCCTGTAGTTTTTTTTTTCTGCGAATTTCCCCTCTTTTCTTCTCAACTTTTGGTATCAATGGCTTTCCGATTTCAAACCAAATATAATGAAATCAACCAAAACCAACAATAGCCTATACTCATAAACATTGGACTTACACGATTTGCTAAGAAAAATAGTAAATTACACATCACCTATACCTCCACCCGCAAGGTTTAACAGAGAATCTATCTATACCATAAACAGCGAATGATCACAATTTTAATTACACATATGTGTTCAGTTTTATTCATCTAGATGCATGCTCTCTATATTTTCACAAAACTTTCATGCTCTGATACCAATTGAAGGCATAGAAAAGGGAAAACACAGGGCATTCAGCGGAAGCAAAAACTGAAAAAAAAACTGAAAAAACTCAAGAACAGGGCAACCGAATAGAGTCGGTGCCGGCAGCCCTAGCCGGCACCGGTCATGCTTTGCACGGATTCCAAGGTTTAAAAAAATACCTCTTTTTCTCGTTCTAACAATTGGTTGGACCAGAATGTGCGCAATCGGAGTAGGTGTGCCGATGGAAACCTCTGGTGCGATTCCTGCAAGTCTCATACTCCGTCTTTGCATGTAGGTGAACGTCAAACTCTCGGTCTTCTAATATATGGCCTGATTAATTTCGCTTGGTGAACAACTTACAAGGTTTGGAAACTTTCTTGGAGAGAGAGAGAGAAAGACGTCTGGCTTTTTTTTTTTCACATAGAGAAGAAGCCATCCAAAAAACAACATTATCTCCAATCATCTTGTTTAACCTAAATAAAAATCCTAGGTTAAATTGGATTGGGCCATTGGACTTTTAGTTTATCCTTTTGGGCTTAATTAATTATTCTAATTAGTACCACATAAATGGCCCAATTAATAATTTATTTTTTCAGCCCAAATAAACTAGTCCAATTAATAAGCCTATATTAGTTTAGTTCCAGGTTAATCTTTAATTATTCAAACTTGGTCAAAGCCCTGAATAATTAATTAACCCACCAAACTAATTTAATTAATTCTCTCTCCATAGACCTTTATTTTATTCTAGCCCAACAATTAAATCAGGCTACTTGAATAAAATAAATTTTATTTAATTTAAGATCAATTCCTTAGCCTGTATTTAATTAGGACTCACAGTCTATATTGGGGACCAAAAGACACACCGCCTTGGCTATAAAAATGACCAAAATACCCTAACTATATAAATAGTTGTATTTTACATTTTAAATATTTCATAATATCTCCATAAGGAAATATTAACCTCAAGGACAATACTGCGTTAACAAAAGTCTCCGACCTACAGGTGTAATGACTAAAATACCTCTCTATACATCGTCGTACATTTAGAGATGAAGAATTGTACTAACACCTCTCTAAATGACATCTACCATCCTTAGGCCTCTAGTCCAATGATCCATGACTTCCTGGATTGTTTTCGCTTTTCAATGGAGCTACCCTAAAGCAAACATCCAAGTCATATTTCCCAGGGCCCTAGATATTTAGGTCATTCAGACAACCACAAGGGGCGATATAGTATAGAAACAATCTTGTACAAGTCTGTCTTAACTAACTAGTCACACATACCCAACATGTAAGTATATTGTCCCTACTATAGAACCTCAACTATAGCATATCAAAGTATATGCTTCCAGCTTCGTCAGACCACCAACTAATACTCAAGTCGTAGAATACTAGTTCATGTTGTAGCGGTAGTAGTCTAGGTTTTTACCATATAGTACTTTAAGAAACCACTACTACAGGTCCTATTCTACGTATTCGAAATACGCTTATGTCATGAAATGAGTGGACTACTCACTGGCTAAAGGTATAGCATTCCTCATTTGAAATTTACAACATAATAACCTAGACATAATGAGATTTCTATTTTCATCAATCGGTTAAGAACGATGTTTATGTGTTAAGTAACTTGTGATCTATACCTTACTGTGAAAGACCTCCATTCACATGGACCACTAACTTAAACACAATGAGTCTTTTTCAAACATAATTGTGCACAAATAAAATATAAATTCACAAATAATTTCTGAAAATAAATTCTTTTATTAAAACATTCGATATTTACATCAGAAACCTAGTTTAAGAAGGCATATCTCCCAACATCGCTCCCCTTTTCCTCTTCTATACCCACTTACACCTAATGAGTTTTATCCCTTCAGGTGAAGCTATAAGATCCCAAACCTGATTGAAATACATAGACTCAATCTCAACTTTCATTACTTCATGCCATAGATTTGCATCGGCATTAGCAATAGCCTCCTCGTATCTAATGAGATTTTGTTCCTGATGGTCAGACACTAGCTCAAAAGCTTCTCCAGTCCATCTCTCTAAAACTCTAGACACTCTCCCACTATAACGAGACTCCATTTGTATAGGCTCTTGAGGTTGTGCCTCTTCTTGTTCCACAATCGGGTCAAAAGAAATTGATTCCGAAAATAACTTCTCATCAAGTTCCAACCTAGTTAAACCTTTAGTGGAAGTACTCTGATCATCCTCTAAGTATCTAGCATTGGTACTGACCAGTATTTTCTGCTCCTTAGGATGATAAAAGTAACTGCCATTTGTCCCTTTTGGATATCCAACAAAATAGCATAATTATGATATTAGTTCCAACTTGTCTCCCTTGATCAGTACATAAGCTGGACAACCCCATATCCTGAGATGATTCAGACTTGGCTTATGCCCAATCCACATCTCATAGGGAGTCCTAGGTACTGACTTGGAAGGCACCAAGTTCAGAATGTATGCCGTTGTTTCCAGGGCATATCCCTAAAAAGACACTGGAAGAGTAGCATGAAACATCATGCTTCGGACTATTTCCATTACTGTCCTATTCCTTCTCTCAGCTACTCCATTTTGCTGGGGTGTCCCCGGCTCAGACAGTTGGGATACTATCCCATGATGTACCATATAATCCTAGAATTCACCAATGAGCTATTCTCCACCACGATCCGATCGTAAGGTCTTGATCAGTTTACCTGTCCGATGCTCCACTTCAACTTTAAACTCCTTGAACTTGTCAAAAGAGTCAGACTTACATCTCATCAGGTAAATATAACCAAACCTTGTACAATCATCCGTGAAAGTGATGAAGTACTCAAACCCCCTCTAGCTGGTGTAGACAAGGGACCACACACATCAGTGTGAACAAGACTCAATATCTCCTTGGCTCTATCTGCCTTTAGGGTAAAAGACCTTTTGGTCATCTTTCCCATTAGACAAGATTCACACTAAGGCCAATTTTCTAATCTCAATGAGCCCAAAGGCCCATCATGGATTAACTTCTGAATCTTAGTTGAGTTGATATGACTCAACCTTAGATGCCAAAGATATGAGTCATTGACATTGGTCTTTCTCTTCCTCGTTAAAAGTTCAGATTGAGCGTTATTTAATTTATTGTTAATAGGGTTTAAGAAAAATAGATTTCCATACATGTGCCCAGTACATGAAATTTCTCTATCTCTGTTGATAGAAATACCAGAATGGAAAGATACAGAATATCCTTGATTTATTAGTTTCACAACTGAAATCAAATTCTGTCGAAATCCAGATACATATAAAATATCTTTTAAAATCACTATTATATTACAATAAAAAATTAAAATTGATTGATTCAACCACTATTCTTGAGCTTCGATTGATTCAACATTGTTCTTCAAGGCTTAAGGCTTCAAGAGATACGTTTTTCATGTCTCCATGTTGTTGCCATGCCATGTTTAATGTTTTTCTTCCATTTTTTGTTCATCCCGTATGCATGCTCTGTTTACTGTCAATCCTTCAAATTTGGCCCATTGAATTCTTAGTTTAGCCTTTTGAACAAAATTAATTATTCTAATTAGAACCAAATAAATGGCCGAGTAAATAATTAATTTTTTAGCCCAAATAAACTAATCCAATTAACAAAACTATATTAGTTTAGTCCCAGGTCAATCTTTAATTATTCAAACTGGGCCAAAGCCCTAAACAATTAATTAACCCACCAAACTAATTTAATTAATTCTCTCTTTGTGGACCTTTATTTTATTTTAGTCTAATAATTAAATCAGGCTACTTAAATAAAATAAATTCTATTTAATTTAATTTAAGACTAATTCCTTAGCCTATATATAATTTGGACTTACGGTCTATATTGGGGACCAAAAGACACACCGCCTTGGCTACTAAAACGACAAAAATACTCTTGCCATATAAATAATTGTATTTTGTATTTTAAATATTTTCTAATATCATTATAAGGAAATATTGACCCCAAGGACAATGTCGCGTTAGCAAAGTCTCCGACGTACAAGTGAAATGACTAAAATACCCCTCTACACATCGCCGTGCATTTGAGAGGAAGAAATGTACTAACACCTCTCTAAATGACATTTACCATCTTTAGGCTTCTAGTCCAATGATCCACGACTTCCTGGATTGTTTTCGCTTTCCAAGGGAGCTACCCTAAAGCAATATCCAAGTCATGTTTTCCAGGGCCCTAGATATTTAGATCATTCAGACAACCACAATGGACGATATAGTATAGAAATTATCTTGTACAAGTCTATCTTAACTAACTAAGCACATATACCCAATATGTAAGTATATTGGTCCTACGATAGAACTTCAACTAAAGCATATCAAAGTACACGCTTCTAGCTTCGTCAGACCACCAACTCATACTCAAGTCGTAGAGTAATAGTCCATACTGTAGTAGTAGTAGTCTAGATTTCTACCATATAGTACTTTAAGAAACCACTACTACATGTCCTGTTCTACGTATTCAAAATACGCTTATGTCATGAAGTGAATGGACTACTCACTGGCTAAAGGTAAGCTATTCCCCATTTGGAATTCATAACATAATAATCTAAACATAATGAGATTCCCATTCTCATCAATCGGTTAAGAAAAAACGTTTATGTGTCAAGTAACCCGTTATCCATACCTTACTGTAAAAGACCACCATTCACATAGACCACTTACTTAAACACAATGGGTCTTTTCTAAACGTAATTGTGCACAAATAAAATGTAAATTCACAAACAATTTCTGATAATAAATTCTTTTACAAAATATTCGATGTTTACATCAAAAACCTAGTCTAAGATGGCATATTTCCCAACATGACCATGTGTGACTAAGATGTTATTCCATCCGTAGAAATGGTGGCATGATGATGGTTGTCTTCCTCTTGATATGTACCAAATTCTGGACTTCGTGTAGGAACTAATAGATATCCTGTTAGTATTGTGCCCTAGAGGCAATCACTTGTACATTGTATATGACACATTTTATTTTAATAAAAATGCATTATTTATCTTATAATTTCTTTTGTTTACTTTTAAGTAATATAACTATTCGATAAAGTCCTTAGTACAACACTGTGTTAAGAAGATCATGATATGAGATTCTTACTACACTATATAGTGTTAGTACTTAAATAGTCCCACTCGTAGTTTTAATGAGACTGGACATCATTAATGTGTTAAGACTAGTATGTGTTAGACTTCCTGATTTGATCAGGCGGTGGTTTTCATATCTATGAGTATTGAGATACTCAAAGTTAACGCATGGATGCTTGTTAATTGAACAAGTTCATTGGATGACCTAACTATAAGATAATCACATGGATAACTATTTAGTGCCAGTGATATAATCTCAATATAGCAAACATGCAAATATCCTTAGATTTGAGATCTCCAAGGTACTTTGTTTGTTGAGCATTGTGCTTTGATTTCAATCTCTGGAGCTCAATCGAGGGCCTCCTATGGGATAGATATTGGGTACATTGTAAGGTAAACGAAAGTAGTTGAGAGGATCAATAAAAGATTCACCACTCCTAATAGTAGGGGTGAATATCTCACGGCCACTTGTAGGAATTACTACTCGAGAAATCCTTAGCCAAGGCGATTGTGTATTGAAAATTGTTCCAATTGATACACATCTAGAGTAGTGGGTTCCTAGTACAAGTACTATTGTATTCGGGTAAGAATTAATTCTGAAGGGAGTTGACACTAATTCCGTACTCCAAACCGAATGAGATATTGTATGGTGAAAGGAGTTAATTACATTGTAGTTTGTTATTGAAGGGTTCATGTCAAGCCACTTGACTTCTTGGACTTTTGGGTGGTCATGATGTGTTGCTAGATACCGCTCATAATTTGGGAATATGGGTTTATTAATTGATGAATTAATAAACCAATTTTGATTAGAATCAATATGATTAATTCTAATTAATTATGGGTTATTAATCTCAAAGACGTTTGGATTAATTCATATTCGCTATTAATTGACCGGGAAACCTAATAGGTCACACACAATAGAGGGTTATATACTTAAGATGTTATTTGATAACATAGTGGGGTTAATTGCGAGAAAGAGAAGTTGTTGTGGTCAAATTATAATTAATTATAATTTGTGGTCCAAATCGTAATTGTGAGAACTTGATATTTCCAATTATAATTAGGGAATTCTAATAGGATTAGAATTCTCAGTTTTTAGTAGGGTTTTTCGAAATATATGTATGTGATACACGAAACCCTAGCTGGAATTTTCATACACGAAACAACAGCTCTTCTTCTCTTTCTCTCTCTCGTTTTGCTGAAAACATGAAGAACCCTAGCCGCCTTATTTTTCTGCTAGCATAGAAATATTTTGGTGCTTGAGTGTGTCCTCTGTGTGGATTACTGTTGGAGATAATTACACACTGTGATTATAGTAGTTGGACGTTCAACTCTCATGGAGTTTGATTAAGAGGATTGCTGGATCGCGCCTTAACTTGAAGAAGAAAATTTTGTTCTTCGGACGATCAAAGAAAGGTAAAAAGTTGTTACCTTTGTTATCTTTATGTCTTGTTTTCCACACATATGCGGATCTTGGGATGGTATCTCGTTTTATTTTTCCGCTGTACCGTATAGGATACAAGCCTGAGATACCCAACATATCCGGGGTTGATCAAGTTACATCTAATTCCCAAACTTTCAGATGTGTGACCAATATCGACTGTCTCAACATTACTACCAGTTGAACTTATGTATTCAGTTCCTATAATGTTTATGGCTGCCATTGTATTTTCCATTAGCTGGTAAAATGCTTGGGGATGCATATAATTTAAGTTTTCCACTCTTATGCCCATAGGGAGTTGGGATAATGAATTGTGTTGTTCATTTATCGATGGACCTAAACCTGTGACCTGGTTAAGCATTGCCACGAATGAACCCGTTGGTGGCAATACCTTAGATAAATGACCCGAGTATTGAGAAATCACCTCGGAATAACTCACATAAAATTGAATGCTCTGTGACTTAAATTCATTTAGCAACTTCTATAAAACTTCCATATCATCATCATCATTGCTTAACTCATTTGTAGTATATTGTTGATCAGATCCATAAAAAAATAGATGCCGAAGTGTAATCTTGATTGTCACGTTTCTCCCTCCTAATCCAAGATAGCTCCGAACCTTAAGATATCCGACGACGAAGAATGCAAGATTTTTTAATTGCCTCATCAAACCATATAGACCCGCGATAATCACGTTGTATTTGACAATTCCAAAAAAAACATAGCACAATAGGGGGCTTCAATGCATTCATGATAACAAAAGTGAGCACAATCTAAGATATATCCAAATATTATTGTTATCAATAAATAATAATAATAATAATAATAATAATAATAATAATAATAATAATAATAATAATAATCTCCATAATAATATGCCTATCAAATTTCGAACAAAAAATCTAACACAATAATAGCTACATTACTAAATTTTGCTGTATGAGGGGAAAAATAAAATCAATATACCAAGACAACTTTGGTTAGAAAATACTCAGAGTCAAATTGTATGGTTTTGAGTTGAGGTTACCTTTAAACTTAGATCTGCAAAATCAATAATTGCATTCCATATGCATTAGAAGATATTGTCCATTGCGCTACCACATAACCCTTTAGACTTTGAGATTAAATTGTGAATGAAGGTGCAGAACCTGCATCGGGTTGGGAAATCTATACTGCGTGCAGGTAGCATTACAGTAATGCAACCTGAATTTTTTTTTTTTTAAATGGGTCATGTTTTTAACACCACATCCACACCTTATATTTCAAAACACAGTTCAAGCAAACCTCAATACAGTGACAACACAAAATTCAATCAATATCACAAATATCCCAACATCACACTACATGTAAGAAAATAACTCCAATATCATTTCACATTGCAAACATATTCTAAAAACATCAAAATTGAAGTCTACATCTAAAGTACATTATATCTCCTAATATCAGAAGTGTTGTAGCTGCTCAGCATCAATACAAAATGGATGTCCATGGCTATTGATGATTCGATCCTGTATCTAAGTTGTAAGATAAGCCATTAGACAGGTATGGATTAATACTGAATAGAACAAACAATTGTATATGATAGTAATCAAGCATTAACAAAGAGAAACATACCAAAAAAAATACATACCAAGATATCTAATGTGGTGAGTGTACACATGGCCGGTGAGGCTTAATCTTTTTCCTTGGTCTCCTACCAGCATTAGGATCATCGCCTTCAGGTGTAGGTGCGAGATCTGGAAGTTGTTGGGAAGCAGGTGCGGAATCTGGAAGCTGTTAGGAAGCAAGTACGGGATCTGATAAGACATCACTCACGATCAATAAGAAGAAAAGACAACAGGCACACTATATGATACGATCATCACTCACGTTATCTGGCAGCGAAATGTCTAAGTGCTCCTCAATAGGAGCCTTCCTAATCCAATAATCCCAAATATCCTTAGCCCGTGGTCTAATGCCAAGTAGTCTATCACAAATATCAATCTAATCGAATTTGCTATAGTGATAAGTAGGCCCTATCATTGGATCCTCATCTATCCTAAGGCCCCATAATATCGCTACATCATCTAATGTCTCGGTAGCCTCTCTTACAGGTAAATAAAATGTATGGGTCTCCTACCGCCATCTCTCTACTAATGCAGTAATGAGGACGTGATCAACTTGGATATACCCAACTCGTCTAACTCTACCAAAAAAATCATATCTTCAAACTCCATCACTCTATCGAAAAGGGGAGTGTGCTCCCAAAATACAGAATCATATCGTCTAAACACCAATAGAGTCTCACAAGCACGCTAATCGCCAAACCATATTAAAGAAGAACGATAACTTGACTAAAGAGATAACAAACCATCTATGAGAGGCCCAGGATGGATATCTACGTGTATGTGATCCATCGTACGTATTTAAACAAATTTGAAATACTTAAAGTAAGAAAATATTATTAATTAAATAATTTAAATGGAATGTTTGCACATACTTGATTCCATATATAATGAATGGTGTACTAATGCATATAATATATCTAAGAAAGTAATCTAATATCAATATAGTATGAAGACAACACTAGGTACCATTATATATCTTGTGGTTACTTTCTTTTTCCTATAATTTTGAGAACCAACGAAAGTTAATGCAAAAAAGCTTTTTTGATAAATAGGAACAAAATATAAATTGAATTCAAAACTTATTATTTGGTAGAAAGATTTATTTGTATAGATTTTTCATGAATTTTCCCTTTGTTTTTTATACATAGCATACAACTCAAAAAAAGATAATGTATATATAATTGCCTGAATTACCAATCCACTATTATAAATATTAAAGACTTATAAACCACTTTTATGTTTTTCCTATTTCTAATTTGAAAAGACAAATATGTTTATATAGAAACAAATTAATATAGAGATGTGACTTTTTTTAAAAAATTATTATTACATATATAAAACACTTATAAACTATTTTTATGTCTTTCCTATTTCTAATTTGAAAGACAAATATGCCTATATGGAAACTAATCAATATAGGGATGTAACTTTTTTTAGGTAGGAATGGGTATATGGTAGCTATTTAATAGGCAATCCTTAAAAAAAAAATGCTTATTATTGAGACATAATAGAAAGTAAGGACAATTAAAAAGTAAAACATTTAAAATGTAATAGTACTTCTTTCTATTCTACCCCTCCACACAAATTATGCGCTATCCAAAATATTGAACACAATATACATAAAATACAATTCACTTCCCAATTGAATATGTCAATTTGCACAATAGATAAACAAAATTTCAGCAAGAAAGATCACAAAAATCTAGCTACAATAATCAAGTATAATCCAATAGAAATTGTGCCCAAACTCTTCTAAATCACTTCCAACACTAATTGTAATTAATCTCAACTCTCGCAATAATTATAATGTAGCAAAATATACCAACTCATTATAGAAACAAAATGAGAGTTCGGCCACCAAGAGTACAAAAAAATTCAAACTTTTTTCGTGTAGTTTATTAGACATGTGACAGAAAAGGATTGATTCACATTTCCTTACCAAAATTGCTTGAATTTGCAGAGGATTTGAAGCACCGAACTTTGTTACAAAGTTGCAATTTTGGGACTTAACTTTCAAAGAATTATTGAAGTCATGAGATTTTGGTCAGAGGTTGATGAATTTGAAGAGGAAAGATGGCGAGTAAGAAGTGTGGAGTAGGAAACTATAGAGGAGAGGCCATTGGGAGACGTTGGCACGCTGTAGATTGAAGATTTGAAGGCAAAACGAATGCAATCTATAACGGGTGCAGAAGGATTTGTCTCAGACGAATGTCGCATTTTAGAAATCCAAAATGCGACCAGAAGCTCTTCATTTTTTAAAAGTTTCAAGATTTTTATTATTCCGTTAATGCGACCTCCTTTTAAAAGGTCATATTTCTAAAATGCGACCTCACTATAAATGGAAAAACGATTGGAACTGCCCCACTGTCAGAATTTCAGTAAACAATAGCACTATTTTTCGAAATTCGTTGTGTCAAGTACCAATTTTACTCTATGATACCATCCAAGTTTTCTTCTTCTTCTCTCTCTCTCTTTCTCTTTCGGATCATTTTAGAAATTATTAGGTTTTAAAAATGTTTCAACCAGTGAAGATTAAAAATTGCCATTACCAATGATCTTAGAGTTTAAGGTAGCCACTGGAAGTGGCAAATATCTTTTCAAGTTGGGTTAAATGCCTTTTATAACCTACAAAAATGACTCACTCAAAATATGTAACCAATCAAATCCAATTTTGAATTAAAAAGACAACACATCTTCCTCTTATAAGCAATACAAAGCCCATTATACCCTTAATTGATGAATATGTTTACCCCTCCCACCCATTTTCCTTGTCCGTTTTGCTACGAAAAATCTAGCATGGACTTATTTTACGTCCATGTAGATTACATGCATTGAAGGATTGTACTTTATACAATAAAAATTATACGATACAACTACAAAATGCATATGATCCACAGTTTAGATCCATGCAAGAATTTGCTGTTATACTGTGTCTTTTCTCAGGAATTCTGTAAAATGAGGCCATTTCTAAAAGGAATTACGACAGTGGAGGGCTCTACGCAGAATTTCATTGTTAGCGAGGTCGCATCATATAAAATAAGGTCGTATTATGGAAATGCGACCAAATCAGACCAAATTTAATTTTTCGTCAACAAAATAGAAATGTTTGAAAATGGAAAAAATTAAAATGCAGGTCGCATTTCTATATTGAGACATATAATGCGACCTCAAGTAAGGTCGCATTATCTTGAACGTCTCATTTTCAAAGGGCCATTCTTGTTCATTTCTTCTTTCCCACTCTGTGCCCATTTTGTGATCTGTGTTGATTCCACCGCCAACAAGTGGAAATGTCTTTGACCGAAGGAGCCCATTTTTGCTGCGGAAGTGATTTGTTCTGCTAGGCGAAGGAACCCATTTTTCAAGGTAAAATTTTTTAAATCCATTTTGGTTAATTTACTGATTCTTCTACCCTTTTCTTCTGCCCATTTTTCTTCGTCTTATTAGTTAAGCTATTGTTGAATTTTTTAATATAGTGATTGTGTACTTGTTAAATTTGAGAATATTCTACTGATTAATCAGTGACATTGTTGAACTAATGATAAGTTAGCCTTAGTTCTCTCTTTGTATTGATTTAATTTTCTAGTATAGTTTAAGGTTTAATTTTCTGATTAATTAGGCCGGTATTTAATTTTCTGATATATTGACTGTGCACTATGATTTGTCTCATATATTTGAAAATATTTTACTTATTAATTAGGTCATTGTTGAACTATTAATAAGCTAGCTAAGATAACTTTTATGGAAAATTTGAATTTGCTAGCTATAGTTACATATGGTAATCAGAGTAGTTTTAATTTGTTCACAGTGAAAATTAGAGAATACATTATTTTTAAATGTGATGCATTCTAAAATTCCAAACATTGGACATGATTAAAAGATAATTAGTGATAATGAAAGACAGTAGTTAGATATAGTTTTATTTAATCAAGTTTCTTTAGAAAATGGTAAAATGGTTCAAAACTTTATGACGGATTGAATTTGGTGTTCTAACTTTTTCTTTTCCTTAGTGTTTTGAAGGTCATTTATATTTTTGGTTTTAAACAATGCTTGAAATCACTTAAAGTAGGATCAAATAAAAAACACTTATTTTCAAGTAGATGGAGGAATAACAATCATAAAATAAAGTTTAAACAAAAATGGGAATTGGTGTTATTTTTTGGTCCAGCATAATTCCACAACAATTTCTCAACTACTAACCAAGATGACCTATTCTAATTATATGAAACCTATAGATTACTATATGTGCAAAAAGCAAACTGCTCTAATCTCTAATGATTTGGTTGGTTTGTTGAGTAATATCGTCATAGTGTGAAATTGTGCAGTACTCACTCTCGTAGTTTAATTATGTTAACTTATTTTAAACAGGTATGATGGATCACATGTACATAGACATCCATACAGGGCCTCTCGTCGATGATTTATTATCTCTTCAGTCGAGTCATCGTTCATCTTTGGTGTGGTCTGGAGATCAGCATACTTGTGAGATTCTATTGGTGTATAGATGATACGATTTTGCATTTTGAGAGCATACTTCCTTTCCGAGTAGAGTGGCAGAGTTAGTGGATAGGGTTAGTTTTGGTGGAGTTAGACGAGTTGGACATATTTAGGTTGACAATATCACATTACCGCACTGGTAGAGCAGCGGCGGCAGGAGACCCATACATTTCATTTTCTTTTAAGAGAGGCTACCATGACACTCGAGGATGTAGCGATATTATGGGGTCCTAGGGTAGATGGGGATCCAGTGATAGGGCCTCCTTATCACTACAGTAAATTTGACTGGATTAACCTTTGCGATTGACTGCTTGGCATCAGGCCACGGGCCGAGGACATACGGGGAAATAGCATTAGGAAGGGTCCTATTGAAGAGGCCTTGGTGATTCCTCTGACTAATGATGCGACTGATGACCGCATCATGCAGCATGATAGTTGTCTTATCTTCATATTGACTGGGGGGCTACTTTTTTCTAATAAGTCAGGGAACCTACTTCACTTGAGATACTTACTTATCCTCGAGGATTTGGAGGCATGTAGCACGCTCAGTTGGGGGAGTGCTGTTCTAGAATTCCTATATAGATGTCTGTGCCACGCTGCTATCGGGTCGGTACAGGAAGTTTGTGGCCCAATGGTCTTACTCCAAGTAAGAATTTGAATATGTGTTAATTTTTTCTTCATTTTATAACATGTGTATTGCGAGTCTAATACATTTTTTACTACGTTGTAGCTGTGGACATGGGAGCATGTTTGGGTTGTACGATCAAAGCGACGTATACCTCGCGATGATCTCCCACCGCTTGCACCTTACGATGCTCAATGAGATGTACATGTACAGCTTTTTCGGACGTCTACATATGTTCTCGTGTCATATCGCTCCCAACTCGATGCCTTTTCAAATGAGGATGTGAGTATATACACATACTTTTTTCTATGTCAATGCTTTATATACAACTCTTCATTTGTTTAGCACTAACATTCATTATTTGTATGATAGTTTATCTGGCAGCCTTATCAGACTGATTTGGTTAGTCTCCTCCCTCCTAGTTATTTGGAGGGACCCAATATCTGAAGGTCACGCACAGTGCTGATCAGTTGGGAGGTGGTCGAGCTCTACTTTCCGAATTGGGTGATGCAATAATTTGGGATGCTTCAGTTTATACTAAGTTCGAGCACATCCTCCACCTGGCCATCCTGCTGAGGTTGATGATGTGACCATTTCGGAGATTCATGAGGAGTCGAAGATTTAGGAGGAGACAGGAGATAACACGCACATCAAGGATGGCCCAGATGATTTCTTCTTTGATGATTTCATGGTTATTCTGGTTGTATCTCCATGGATGCCAAAGGATCTCCACAGTATTGTTAACCAGGCTACTAGGAACGTGCAGACTACTATTGATGACTTCCTAATTCGACCATTCAGTGGGATAGTATGTCGTAGGCAACGAAGACCAGTTGCAGACCCTCCCCAACAAAATCCAGATCCCGCCCCTTCTCCCCAAGAAGACCCACAACCTGCCGCTTCTATCCCAAGCGATAATGCTAACATTGCTGGGAGTCCGAAGAGAAAGATTAAGCCTCAGCGGCCATGTGTACTCTCACCACATTAGATGACATATAACTGGTGTGTTTCTCTTTGTTAATTTTCAAACAATTATCACATACAATTTGTATTTTTTATCAAGTTTAAACTGGTATATGTCTAATGGTTTGCCTTAAACTTGAATGCAGGCTCCAATACTATGAGAGATGTAGTAAGGAACAACAAGAAGACTAGAATTGTTATGCGTTCGTTTCTGGGTGTTTTTCCCCATTTCTAATTGTTATGTGAATATGTTTTGAAATGAAGAAGATTGGTTTTCACTTGGTGTGTTGGTTGAATGTAGGCTCGAATGATGTGTTGGTTTATAATTGTTATGTGAGTATGTTTTGAAATGCAGGAGACTGGTTTTCCTTATGTATCCCAATTATTTAAAAAAAACTATATGTGCATCGGGTCACATTTCAAGCGTGCCCCATATTTACACAGCTCTCGATCTGGATCTATTTCATAACAATATACACTTCTATTTGCTGGGAAATGTCCTAACATAATGGGCTCTCTAGGAATTCTGAAAATGAATGTGGTGTGGGATTAGTCTTCTTACAAATTTAAGTATTGAGGTAACTTAAATTTGTTTGCTTTGCATTTTTCATTTGGTGAGATTATTTACACTTGTTATCATTTTCTGTTTTACCCTAAATCTAAAATGTACCTACTATTTTGTTTGATTTTGAGGGGGAAAAGATATATTTATATGGCAGTTGCAAAACTATGCTCTTCTATAAGGTTTTTCCAAGATACTAACGTGGATGTTTTACTGAAGAAAATGAACTCTCAAATTGTTATGCCTTTTGTTTGAGTTTAATTTTTTCGATAATGTTAATATTTTGTGTATCTCAGATTGTGCCCACATTGTTGTCATGGTTGAATTGGAACCACCTATTGTGCTAGGCATTAAAATAATTGCCAGGGATTAACACACACAGTACAATAGGTGCCAGGGACTTGCCAGGGAAGTATTTTGTAAGTATCTTGATACTTTTCTTATAAAAAGAATAAGAAAATTTTATTAATTATTTTTCGTGGCAAATCCCTGGCAATTTGCCACGGATTGTGTTAGTCCATAGCAAATCCCTAACAAATTGCAAGAGATTTGCCACAGATTTATTTTTTTTCTTTTTTCTTTTTCTTTTTATTATTTTTATTTTTATTCCATATATTTTGATTAAAATGGTCAAATATTTTTTAAACATTTTATTTTTTTTATCTCTAACTTATTTATTCTTGAAAAATAATTAATACAAATTTAAAATAGAATGTAACATTTTTGTGTAGAAATATATGTGTGTATTAAAAAAAATCAAAGATATGATATATATATATATATATATATATATACTTTTTTTGACAACAAAAGTCATTGGAAATATTAGTGCAATTAACTATATTACCGTGGCATTAATTAATAAGAAAATTTCATTAATTATGTGTGTGTGTGTGTGTATTTATATATATTTATATACATATGAATATATTAATATATATATATTAATATATATATATTTATATATGTATATGAATATGTGTGTGTGTCTGTGTGTGTGTGTATACATATATATAAATAAATGTGTGTGTGTGAGTGTGTGTGTGTGTGTGTGAGAGAGAGAGAGAGAGAGAGAGAGAGAGAGAGTGTGTGTGTGTGTGTGTGTGTGTGTGTGTGTGTTCATATATATTTATGATTATGATTGTATATGTGTGTGGGGGTTATATTGTGTATGACTTTATGCATATATATATATATATATATATACACGTATATATGTATAAATTATTTAATAAAAAAGATAGTATAATTGATAGTATATAAAATTTTAAAATTATATAAATATACAAATTATTTTTTTATATTGAATAATATAGTTTTATATTGAATATAAATATACAAATTTTTGTTGTGTGTTTCGTGATAAATCTGTGACTATTTGCCACGGAATCGCAAAATTGCCACTGATCAGCATTTTTTTCTTTTTTTATTCCAATTTATTAATTTGGTTTTTTTTTTTTGTTCCAATGCAAATAACTATTTTATTACAAAATTAAAGTAAGTGAATTTTAAAATAATATCCCTGGCTGTGAATTGAATTTATGAGGGGACTCGCTGGCTATGAAGAATAGAAAAATTGTTCAGTTTAAGGAACTTTATATTCATTTCACCGAAGGAAACATTCAACTGGACAGCATCTTGAAGCTAAATACAAATGTTTGACTTGTGATAGAAAAAAAAATTTTAAAAAATGTGAATCTGCCTGCTGAGACCCTTTGTCTAAAATCTGCCCTCTGCCTCCCCACGAGTCCCCCGACTTCCCCCTCCCGTCTCCGCCCCCCTCGTCTCGATCTCCTCACGCGGCCCCCCATACCCGCAGCCCCCTTCCTCGCATCTCCCCCTCTCCTCCTCTCCTCGCACCCGCGGCTCCCTACCCCACACCCGCTGCCCCCTACCCCTCATCTCCCCCCCTCCCACCTCCGCCCCCACCCACCAACCCCCTACCCTGCATCTTCCCCTATCCCTGATCCCCCCACCCGCGATTCCCCACCCCGCAGCCCCCCACCCGCCTGCCCCTAGCTCCTCCCAAGCTCCCCCACCAGCGGCCCCCCACCCCGGAGGCTCGACAACAATGCCGCCACAGTGGTCCTCTACTACTGCCAAAGGCAGATTTCAAGAGCAGCTTCCCTTTCATTTCACTTGCACAAAGTGGCGGTGAATTTCTTCTTCCCTTACTTCATTGTCTCGATTTTTAGACAAAAAATTTTTGGGATTCTACTTGGTGCTTATTTGTGATAGGTTTTGTTTGAACTCTGTGGAATGAATTGTCGTGGTGGCATTACTGAGATTTACTTTACTTGTTAAATTTTTGTGATTGTTAATTAGTTTGGAGGAGCTTGTTGTTTTTTAATTTGAGTTGATAAATTTCAAGCTGTCTTATTTTGAGAATATATGGAGCTATTATGACATTTTACTTGTTAAATTTTTGGGACTGCTGATTAGTTTGGAAGAGCTTATTGTTTTTTAATTTGAGTTGATAAATTTCAAGCTATCTTATTTTGAGAATATATGGAGCTATTATGGCATTTGGGGGTTGAGACTGTGAGGGATGAATGCATTGTGTGCTAATAGTTTTTTGGATTTTACGGTGATTATTGGGACTGTTTTGTGTTAAATTGCTTTGAGAGTGTGTATTGCTACATATATTTGAATATTTTTGTGTCTAAAGCATTTCTTCCTTTTTATTGCCAAACTTTCATCATTTCTATTTTATTATTCTTGCTATTGAGCAGCTTTGTTCCTTTGCATCAATTCCTTAGCTATTGTTCCTCTATTTGAGTAGCTTTGTGAAGACTTTATTTGTATGTGAAGAAGAAGAAATATGAAATGGAATGATTTCAAGTTGTGCATTTCATTTTTAGTATGAAATGGAATAGAAATGAGTTAAGGAATTTAATAAATTCCTTTACCATATGGTTAGCTATATTATTTTAGTTGAGAATTCTAGATGCTAAGTGAAGCATAGGTCAAGTTTTCTCCACTTTGCCCCCCGGGGATACCCACTGCATCTTTTTTTCTCTTTTTTTAACTTATAAGAATGAATCCTCGTGAGTGATGGGTTATCATTCCTCATGAGTGATGGGTGATCATTCCCCATAGGTAATGGGTGATTACCCTTATATTAGTTCTATTGAATAATTGCTGTAACAGTTAATGGTTTTTTTTTTTTTAATGTTGTTGATTTTGTGGTGGCTTTGTGCCTAGAAATGTCCAATATATAGGGAAAACTCTGTTGATTTTCTTTTTATTTTTATTTGTAATCTTGATACTCCAAATAAGTTGATTACCCTTAAACTTAATTTTATACAATAGATTTTAATGCATAAGCATCTTCTTAATGTAAAGAAAATTTGAGAAAGATCATAAACTTAACCTTATGTAACCAAAGCAATCAGACTAACATCTGCCTCTCAAAATTTTTGCCAGATCCCTGAGTTTTCTCTTCTCATATTTGGCCTTGAAAGGGATTTCTTCCATCAACTTCTTCTCACATTCCAGTATCTCAATGGCCATTCTCTTCTCAGCCATATATACTCCTTCTTCTTCATTTTGTAAACCTTGCAAATCTAAATGGAACTTTTCAATAGGCATTATTTCTTTGTTAACTTTGGGGAGATATATTTATTAGTTCTGCATGCATAAGTGTGTATGAGAAAGAACCTGAACATTCTTGATTAGGGTCTCCCATCGACGAATTCCCAACTCCCTTCACCTTTTCTTGAGACCGATTCAGCAAACATTCAGTTCTTTGGCCGCCCAAGTCATTGTCATGTAAAGGTATTTCGAAATGGTTGCTCTTGATAGTGTCTTGGAGCTAATTCCCTTCTCCTTTCGCTGCTTCCTGATTACCTTCTTCTCCACAGGAACTTCGTTTGAGCTGATACCTTCAATAGGCATTTCCTCCACAGCAGTATGTTCATAACTTTCACTAATTCATAACACAACAAACTAAACCAGATAAAGAAGACGGGTGAACCCCACCCTCCCCCCCCCCCAAAAAAAACCTTAAAAGTATCTCACCTGAAATTAAGAGGAAGTGGTCGGCTTGGAAAGGAAAACACATCAAAATCTTCTTAATTGAAAGCTATTTTAAAATTTGACCACCTTTCAAACGAATTACAACTATCCATCAGAGGAACAATATAAAAAATAGTCTCTTGAATAGGTAGATCAAATTGAAAATCCAAAGTAGCATGTTCATAACTTTCACTTATTCATAACACAACAAACTAAACCAGATGAAGAAGACGGGTGACAACTCCCTAAAAAAAAAAAAAGCCTAAAAAGTATCTCACCTTAAATAAAGAGGAAGTAGTTGGCTCGGAAAGAAAAACACATCAAAATCTTCTTGATTGGAAGCTATTTCAAAATTTGACTACCTCTCAAACGAATTACAACTATCCATCAGAGGAACAGCATCAAAAATAGTCTGTTGAATAGGTAGATTAAATTGGAAATCTAAAGCAGCATGTTCATAACTTTCACCGATTCATAACACAACAAACCAAACTAGATGAAGAAGACGGGTGACAACTCCCTAAAAAAAAAAGCCTTAAAAGTATCTCACATTAAATCAAGAGGAAGTGGTTGGCTCGGAAAGAAAAACACACCAAAATCTTCTTGATTGAAAGCTATTTCAAAATTTGACCACCTCTCAAACGAATTACAACTATCCATCAGAGAAACAGCATAAAAAATAGTCTCTTGAATAAGTAGATCAAATTAAAAATCCAAAGCAGCATATTCATTATTTTCACTGATTCATAACACAACAAACCAAACTAGTAGGATGGTACCTGCTTGAGAAACATCCGTGGCAGATTGCCACGAATGTTTCTCAAGCAGGTACCATCCTGCCACGGATTTACCATGGATAGTACGTGCTTGAGAAATGTCCGTGGCAAATCTGCCACGAATTTACCACAGACAGCCTATATTCCATATTGTGTCTGTGGCAAATCCGTGACAAATTGCCATGGATTTACCACGAACAGTACCTGCTTGAGAATCGTCCGTGATTCATGGCAGATTATCATGGATTTACCATGGTTCTCTCATAATATTTTTCCCCAAATGTGATACCAACTTGAATAATCCGTGGCAAACCTGTGGCAAATTGCCATAGAAAAAAGTTCCCGTCGCAAAAAATGCTTAGCGACGAAGGTATTTGTCACGGACCAATTCCATCGCAAATCCGTGGCAAATTCCAGTTTAGCCACGGATTTGTCTGTGGCAAATTGACAGATTTCTTGTAGTGGTTTCAGAACAAGAAGGAGGCTATATATGCAGTAAGAAAGTGGTATATTCAAGCCGGTCGGGAATTCAAGGTCTTGGAGAGTAAGAAAGATTACTGGTATGATAAGTGTAAGCATGCAAGTACCAGCAGTCCTTACTCTTGGCATATTCGTATTATACATAAAAGACTCATGGAGAGTGGTAGATAACAGTTTTGAACAAATAACACACATACGTTATTATAGTTGTGAACAATGTGCATATAAACATGGATCATCGATTTATAGCACATAATGTGACACATTTAGTTTTAAATGACCCTGAATGTCATGTGAGTGATGTTATTGTTGAAGTTCAAAAACTGTGGAGGATGGGTTATTCTTATAAGAAAACTTGAGAAGCCCGAAATAGCTATGAAACTTGTTTATGGTGATTATCCCTCTACGTGGATTGCCCTACCAAAATACATACTTGCATTGCAAGATTTCAATCCAGGAACTATTATGAAGTGGAGGCACCATCGGACTAGTATAGGTGATTTGAAAGCTTTTGATTTCTTTTTCTGGGCATTCAAACCTTCAATTATTGGGTTCAAATATTGTCGTCCAGTAGTATCCATTGATGGAACCCATCTAAGGAGATTTTATCAAGGCAAATTGTTGGTAACGTCCACTTAAGATGCAAATAGTCACCTCTTTCCTCTTGCATTTGCCATTGTGGACGAGGAGTCATTGGAGAGTTAGAGCTGATTCTTAAAACTCCTACGTCAACATGTCATTTTGGAAAGACATATATGTTTGATTTCAGATAGACATAAAGGCATAATCAATATTATACGCCATGTGAATGAGTGGCAAGAACCTTTGGCTGTTCATCGATATTGCCTTAGGCACATTAAGAGAAATTCATACCAAGTTTAAGGACACTAATTTGACAAATTTGATATACGTTGTGGGTTTGGAACGTAAAAGGACCAAGTGTCAATCATATTTGGATGAAATCAGGATTCGAAAAAAAGATGCATTTAAATATTTAATGGAAATTGGTTTGGAAAAATAGACTTTGTCATATGATGAAGGACATAGATATGATTCAATGATTACTAGTTTGTCTGAATGCATGAACAGTGTTCTCGAGAAAGCAAGATCTCTCCCACTAAAAGTATTATTAAAAACTTCATTTCTGAAGTTAGTTAAGTATTTTAATGAACATAGAGATAAGGCATTTAATTTGAGACACCCTTTACCATCTGAAATGTGAAAGTTGTATTCTTATTTTGAGGACAAATCTAGTGGGCATGTTGTGACTGAATTTAATGCACAGGTCGGTATATATGGGATCAAATCTTCTGTTCAACAAGGGGGTAGAAGTCCAAATGTTTACAGTGTCAATTTGATAGAGAGATCATGCGATTGCTAAAAGTGGAGTATATATGGTATACCTTATTCGCATGAGTTTGTAGCATGTCGTCACAAAGGTTGGAACTTCATTGACTTTGTTTTGGAGTTCTATATTAGAAGGAATTACGAGTTGACATATGATGGACAGTTTTTTCCTATGGCGGATGAACAATATTGGAGGCCTTCAACTTTTACGCTTACACCTGTGGAAGAAATGATGAGGAATGAAGTTTCTGACCGTCCGCAAACATCGAGGATACCTTGTTATATGGATTATCAGACACTCAACTCTCCTCCAAGATGCAACAACTGTCATAGAGGTGGACATACTAAGAGAAATTGTAACAATAATACTTTTACTGTTTCGAGAGATTAGCTCATTTCTTCATCTATTCCTTCGTATTCTATTTTATTGTATTTTGACTATGGTTTCTTTATGGTACTTGTGATATTAGAATTTATATTTTGAATGCTTTAATAGACTACATAAATTGTTATGTATTGAATGGTATTAATAAAGGAAATGTACAGCCTTTGTGATGATTTGATTTGCATATCAGAATGCTTGTAGGATATAAGTATTCTGATGTGCATTACTGAGATCGCATTTCTGAAATGAGACCTTAATGTCACATTTCATTAATGTGACTTTAAGGTCGCATTTCAGTAATGCGATGTGTTTTTCTAAATTTCATATACTCACATATTTCATCGCGAAAATTCAAATTAAATCAATGAGTGTGACCTATATTTATATGATTGCATGCGAAGTCGCTAAAAACGGAATTTCGCGTGAAACCGCCCCTACGTCGTAATTCCTTTTAGAAATGCCCCATTTTACGGAATTCCCAGCCTTCTCTCCCCTTCTCCCCAAACACGGAAATTCCGTTAAATGGGGTCGTTTTGGGAGGAATTGACGACAATGGGGCGGTTGAATGGAGAATTCCGGATGTAGTGAGGTCGCATTTCCATAATGCGACCTTATTAAATAAGGTCGCATTATGGAAATGCGACCATATTCGTCCTTGCTCCATGCGACGATTGAGATAAAGCTGAGTGAGGTCACATTATCTAAATGCGACCTCAGTTAGATCGCATTAGAATAATGCGACCTGTAGGTCGCATTACTTCTCCCCCTGCCTCGACGCGATTTTCATTTCTGCGCTACGTCTTCTTCCTCGCTTCTTCCTTGCATTCTTCTGGCAGCTTCCTTCTCCATTTGCGCCGGCAACCTTATTCCGGCAGTGGGCTTCCTCTTCAGCGACGGGCATTGCATTTTGTCCCATTTTGGTATATTTATTTGTTCTTTCTCCATTTGATTTCTGATGTTTTATAATCCTCTGATGTTTTACATCCTTGCTCGGCTTGAGGATTAGAAAATGTTTTATAATCCTCTGATATTTTATAATACTATGCATGAGGATTATAAATGATGAATGCATATGCAAAACAGCTGTTTTCTGGATGCTTTGCGAAGTGGGGCTTTGAAGACAAATCTTTATGCTCTGTAATTTGATGTTTATACACTATTATGATGTTAAATTTCTAACTCAACCTTGGTTTTGACTTTGGGAACTATGGTTATGTTGATAAGTTGACGCAGATTTATGCTTGTGATGTGGAACAATGTTTACTTAATAGAAAGTATAAAGCCAGATAATTCGTAAGTAACTGAAAATTCTGATTAAGGGATTTCTTTTGAATAATTCTACTTGATCATCTGGTGGGGCAACATGCTTGCTCCATATGTCTTGCCGTTTCAATTCCTATCACTAGTATGTGAAGTTACAATCATTTGGAGTAGGTTTATAATAACACCATATTTATCTTAAGATGAATTTTGGGGTCAACCGATAAAGTTGGAGTGAGTTTCACCTTTGGTAAAGCAGTTTGCACTTACAAAAAATCTCTTAACTTGAGATTTCACTAGAACTGTATGGGGCCCAAAGAAACCAATTTGTGCTGATATAACAAGAGGGAGTGGGTTTGTTTTGGTTTATGATGATATAACAATTTGTATTATGGACTGGGCATCTCAGGATTGGAAAACTGTAATTTCTATTCAGTAATATTATTCTGCTGTTTACCCAAAAGATGAAAAAGTAAGAAGAGATCTGGTATCCCATTGAATGCCTCACTCTCATTGTGAACTAATTTGGCTATCATTCAAATACCCGTTCTTTGCATATGGTGCTTCTGAAGAAGATGATGAATTGCATCTCTTTCTAGTAGTTTAGATTAAATCATGAAAAAAGTTGAATTCATCTTCTTGAATAAAAAGCTAGTTGAATTGCTAATATCTTGAGTGTTGCAGAATAGAATTCTCTAGTATATATCTAATGCTATAGTTTGCTAGTGATTTTGATAGAAATCAAATGCATACTCATTTAACTCTGTTCCTTGAAGTTTTGGGATAATTTGAGTAGTGTGGAAATGTTCGAATGTATGCCCATTGGGTAGCTTGTATATATGGTCAATGTATTACGTTAATTGTTTCATTTTACTCTAAATAGGTAAGATGGATCACATGCACGTGGATATCCACCCCGGCCCTCTTGTAGGTGGTTTATTATCTCTCCAGCCTAATCACCGTTCTTCATTGGTATGGTCTGGCGATCAGTGTGCCTGTGAGACTCCACTGGTATTTAGACGATACGATTCTGCATTTTGAGAGCACACTCCACTTTCAGGCAGAGTCATGGATTTAGTGGATATTGCTAGATTTGGGAGAGTTAGACGATCTGGGCATATACAGGTAGATCATGCCCTTATTACTGCATTAGTAGAGCGATGGCAGCAGGAGACTCATACATTCCATTTACCAGTAGGAGAGGCTGTTGTTACATTGGAGAATGTAGCACTTTTATGGGGCCTTAGAGTAGATGGAGATCCAGTCGTAGGAGCACCTTTTCACTATTTAAAATCCGATTGGATTGATCTTTGTGATAGATTATTAGGTATTAGACCACGAGTAGAGTACATTCGGGGGAATAGGATTAGGAAGGCTCCTATCGAGGAGCACTTGCAGATTCCTCTGGCAGATGACGCTACTGATGACGTCATACAGCAGCGTGCTCGTTGTCTTATATTCTTGTTGATCGGGGGGTTATTGTTTTCTGATAAGTCTGGGAATTTATTGTACTTGAGATATCTGTCTATTATAGAGGATTTGGATGCCTGTGGCACCTTGAGTTGGGGTAGTGCAGTCTTAGCATACCTTTACAGATGTTTGTGCCAGGCTGCTATTGGGTCCCCCCAGGAGATTTGTGGCCCAATGGTCTTACTTCAGGTAAGTTTGAATTTGGTTCATTCTTTATTTTAAATATCTTTGATAACATATGTAATATTCCTAATACGTTTTTGTAAATGCGATGTAGCTATGGGCCTGGGAGCGTATTCGCGTTGTGCGACCGGAGCGGGGTAGACCCTGCAACGAGCTACCACCGCTTGCACCATATGGAGCTCGGTGGGACGTAGGTTTACACATCTATCGCACGTCCACTTATATTTTGGTGTCATATCGTTCCCAACTTGATGTCCTATCTGACGATGATGTGAGAATACAGCTTTTATGTATGCATACTTTATTTGTAACTCCATATATATGTACGCAAACCTTATATCTATTGTGTGTATTGTAGTTTATTTGGCAGCCATATCAGCCAGACTTGGTGAGCGTCCTCCCCCCCCACTATTTGGACGGAGCCCATATTTGGAGGTCACGCACAGCGCTTATTAGTTGGGAGGTCGTCGAGCTATACTTTCCAGACCGGGTCATGCGTCAGTTTGGGATGCTGCAGCCTATACCGGTAGACTGCGATACACGGATTGACCTCCATGATATTGATAGGCGGAGCAATCCTACACGAGATTATGCGATCTACCATGGGTCGTATATCCAGATGTGGGCGCATCGACTGGAGTACATACAGACCACTGAGTTAGGTATCTCGGTTGATGGAGCGTACATGCAGTGGTATAGGGATCACACTCGTCTTAGGGTCGGGAACCCTGTTTCTCGTGTTGCATCGCAGTCGGGATATCAGCCTACCGGATCTAGTACAGTTGTATTGGTAAGTTTTTATAATTTAATAAGTTATAACATGTTGAAATATGTAACAAAATGTTGAATGTTTTTTTGCAGGCCGATATTGTGCGACGTGCTATGATTGTGGCAGAGTGGCATATTCATGATGCCGACGCGGTTTCCCGGAGGGGATTTATAGAGATACGGGATATGTGTGCTCGGGGACTGACAGCAACTCATCAGCCACACGATAGATACCCTGGCCCAATCGAGTCGGAAGAGCTGACTATTGCTGTGAGTCAGCCGACTGCGAGGCCCCGAGAGCCTATTGACGGCCGGGCACATGCCGGGCTGAGGCGAGGAGGCAAGAGGCCCCGAGCGCGACCACATCCTCCACATGACCATCAGCACTAGGATGCCGGTGCTGACCATTTTGACCAGGATGCCGGGGAGGGTTTACCCCCCGAGTTTGGTGCGGATGAGCTGGTAGGGGATGATTCCATAGTGATTCCGGTTCCGGACGACCAGGGTGCCGCTGCTGACGATCATGATTGTGTACGCACAGATTCATGGCCTACTGGTGGGTAAGAGGAGCCTGTCAGACGTATTGATGACCTGCCTGTTCGGCCATTCAGCGGGATTGTCTGTGCTAGGCGCGGACGACGGATTCCAGACCCCCCCCCCCCAGCAGGATGATACGCAGCCTGCTCATTCTCCCCAGCCGGATCCGCAACCCGCTCATTCTCCCCAACCGGATCCAGACCCCCCCAGCATGATGATCCAGGCCCTGCCCAGAGATCCAGAAGAAAGATTAGGCCTCAGAGGCCATGTGTACTGTCTCCTCATTAGTGGTTCTTCACTTCTATCATTATAGTGTAGAGTGTTTTGTGATGTTTGTATTATGTGTATTTGGACAGTTTAGTGTTTGTACTGTGTGTTTGTGTACTATGTGTGTTGGAAATATATGTGTTTGGAACTGTTTTTGGTGTTTGGACGTTTGGATTTTGATTGGATGGTTTTGGCGTTTGGATTTTGATTGGATGGTTTTGGATTTTGGTTTTTGATTTGGAGTTTGATTTGTTGGTTTTGATTGGGAGTTTGGTTGTTGGATTTTGATTTGGAGTTAGGAAATTTTTTTACGTTGTACAGGGAGTTTGGTTGTTGGTTTAGGTGAACTTATAAAAAAAAAAAGTCATCCATTAAGGTCACATTTCAAAAATGCGACCTTGTCGCTATATCTTCCCAGATCTGCGGCCATTTCACAGAAAGCTTGTGTCTCCATTGCCAGCGCCTTCAATTTCTCAGTGGGTAATCTGCGCAAACGTTGAAAGAGTTGCTGCCATTTTACTAATTTGAGTAAAAAGGTAACTTCATCCATCCATATAAACTTATTTTCTTTGCATTTTTTCTCCAATGTGCTTCATCATTATTTTTTGTTTTTAAATTGCTGTGAAACTTCATCCCTCCACATCATATTGCTTGCACTTACACTGTCATGTATCTTGTAATTTCATATCGTGCGGATTTGGTAATCATGAATGTTTTGGAACCACCCATTGTGCTATGTTTTTTTTGGGATTGTCAAATACAGCGCGATTACCGAGGGTCAATATGGTTCGATAGAGCAATTAAAAAAACTTAAATTCTCCGACGTCAGATATCGTACTCGGAACTAGTAGATAAGGTTCGTACATATCTCAGATTGGGAGGGCGAAATGTGACGATCAAGATTACACTGAGACATCCATTTCTTTATGGATCTAATCAACAGTATGCTGCAAATGAGTTAAGCGATGACGATGATATGGAGGTTTTGTGGATGATTCCGCATGAATTTAAGTCCCAAAGTATCATGTGAGCTATTCCGAGGTGACTTCCCAACGCCCGAGTCATTTATGTGATGTATCCCCAGCAACAGGTTCATTCGTGGCAATGTTGAATCAAGTGACGCGGTTAGGTACTTCGATTCAAGGGCAACACCATTCATTTTCTCAACTCCCGATTGGCATTGGAGTTGACACATTTAACTACATGCAACCCCAAGCATTTTACCAACAAATGGGAGATACAAGAGCTGCCGTAAACACGTTTAGAACTGAACACATTAGTTCAACTGGTAGTAATACTGGGACAGTTAATGTTGGGACCACAACTGGAGTCGATGCATGCAACCTGGTCAACCAAGAATATCTTTCGGGTTCGGCACGCCCTCCAGATCCTACTACATATCAAGAGGAACGTGTACATCGTAACACCACCACTCCATCACATGGTCGAGTGTCTCGCCCACAAATGGTCACTACTGCAGCGAATGTTGATTCAACGGTGCATACATCTGATGGTGAGGGTTTCACAGGCTCCGAGGGGCCAATGAATTGGAGTGATAGATATGATAGCGAAGAAGATGACATTCCGGCCAACAATCCAAGCATTCCTTTCGAAGATGATGGGGGTGACGTGGCGGGACCTTCTAACATGGCGGGACCTTCCAACACCACATGGGAACATACAAGATTTCCAATATTTGAGGACACAGGGTCCGGTGCATGTGCTAATGAATCGCTTCGGAGACACTCTATTGATATCACGAGAAGTTGGTCCGACACTGATATCGATTTGCAACTAAACATGAGGTTTCAGAACAAGAAAGAGGCTATATATGCAGTGAGGAAGTGGTCTATTCAAGCAGGACGGGAATTCAGGGTCTTCGAGAGTAAGAAGGACTGTTGGTATGCTAAGTGTAAGCATGCGAGTGCTGGCAATCCTTGCTCTTGGCATATTCGTATTATACATAAGAAGACGCATGGACAATGGTAGATAACAGTTTTGAACAAGGAACACACATGTGTCATTAAGTTGTGAATAATGTGCATAGAAACATGGATCATTAGTTTATAGCACGTAATGTGACACATTTGGTTTTAAATGACCCTGAATGCCATGTGAGCGATGTTATTGCTGAAGTTCAGAAACTATGGAGGATGGGTTGTTCTTATAAGAAAGCATGGGAAGCCCGGAAAGTAGCTATGGAACTTGTATACGGTGATTGGCCCTCCACTTGGATTGCACTACCAAAATACATGCTTGCCTTGCAGGATTCTAATCCTGGGACCATTGTGAAATGGAGACATCATTGGACTAGTGTAGGTGATTTGAAAGCTTTTGGTTTCCTTTTCTGGGCTTTCAAACCTTCAATTGTTGGCTTCAAATATTGTCGACCAGTGGTATCTATTGATGGAACTCATTTAAGGGAACTTTATCGAGGCAAATTATTGGTTGCATCAACTTGGGATGCAAACAGTCACCTCTTCCCTCTTGCATTTGCCATCGTGGATGACGAGTCATTGGAGAGTTGGAGCTGGTTCTTAAAGCTACTACGTCAACATGTCATTATGGAAAGACATATATATCTGATTTCAGATAGACATAAAGGTATAATTAATGTTTGTACGACATATGATCGAATGGCAAGAACCTTTAGTCTGTCCATCGATATTGCCTCGGGCACATTAAGGGAAATTTTCATGCTAAATTTAAGGACACAAATTTGACAAATTTGATGTATGCTGTGGGTTTGGAGCGTAAAAGGACAAAATGTCAAGCATACTTGGATGAAATTAGGATTCGAAAAGAAGATGCATTTAAATATTTGATGGACATAGGTTTAGAGAAATGGACTTTGTCGTATGATGAAGGGCACAGATATGGTTCAATGACTACTAATTTATCTGAATGCATGAACAGTGTGCTAAAGAAAGCGAGATCTCTCCCGCTGAAAGTTTTGGTCGAAACAACTTTTCATAAGTTAGTTAAGTATTTCAATGAACACAGAGATGAGGCATCTAATTTGAGACACCCATTGCCATCTGAAATATGGAAGTTGTATTCTTATTTTGAGGACAAATCTAGAGGGCATGTTGTTACTGAATTTAATGCACAAGCCGGCATATATGGGATCAAATCGTCTGTCCAACAAGGGGGTAGAAGTCCAAATGTTTATAGTGTCAATTTGATGGAGAGATCATGCAGCTGCCAAAAGTGGAGCATTTATAGTATACCTTGTTCGCATGGGTTTACAGTATGTCGTCACAGAGGTTGGAACCCTATTGAATTTGTTTTGGAGTTCTATACCCGCCAGAATTACGAGTTAACATATGAGGTTCAGTTTTTCCCTGTGGCAGATGAACAATATTGGAGGCCTTCTACTTTTACGCTTGCACCTGTGGACGAAATGATGAGGAATGAACTCACTGGCCGTCCGCGAACATCAAGGATACCTTCTGATATTGATTATCAAACGCCCAACTCTCCTCCAAGATGCAGCAACTGTCATAGGAGTGGACATACTAGGAGAAATTGTAATAATAATACTTTTACTGTTTCGAGAGATTAGGCCACTTCTTCAAATGTTCCTTTGTAATATATTTTATCGAACTGCTTTATTTGTAATGTATTTTAAGAATCATTTCTAAATAGTACTTGTGATGTTGTAATTTATATTTTGAAATGTTTCCGCACTTTACTTATATTTTTTTTATATGGGAATTGAATATGTTCAGTCAATAGAGGCTTTGGTTGCGGAAGTTTTTAAGTAAGATGATAACAATGTTATATTAGATAAACAGGGGCACTAGGTCGCATTACAATAATGCGACTTTTTGATCGCATTATTGTAATGCGACCACAAGTCTTCAAGCGCTCCGTCATTGTTCAAGTGTTTGGGAGCAAGGGCGAATATTGTCGCATTTCCATAATGCGACCTTATTAAATAAGGTCAGGTCGCATTATGGAAATGCGACCTTACTACATCTAAAATTCTCCATTCAGCCGTCCCACTGTCGTCAATTTCTCCCAAAACGACCCCATTTAACGGAATTTCCACCCCGAACAATAATGAGACCGCATAGTATCAACGCTGCCACCGGGCCAGTTTATAGCAAGAAACTTCAATTTTGAAACCACCAAAACACTCCTCTGCCTTCGTTTCCCTCTCTCTACCAACTACCGGCTACATCCTTCGAGCTTCGGACTACTCAACTTCAATCCCGGCGACCAAGATTGGAATTAAAGCTCGATTCAGAGATTATCCCTCTTTTGGTATTGAAATTTCTGCTTTTCATTCTCAAAATGAGTTGGCTCTTCATTCCCTATTATTAAGTTTCCCTCTGCCCTTCTTTTCTTGCACTGTTTTGCTTTGATACCGATATGTTGGCGGGCATTGTTTATTCCTCACCTCATGATCTATTATCGTTGATTGTGATGCATGAGATAAGTCTCGGTTGATTTTGTTATAGTAGATTTTAGCATACTTTTGTAGACCCTTATTAATCATGAACATTTTGTAGATACTGTTTTGCACTGATGTTTCAGTGCATGTAACGTTTGCCTAAAGAAACCCAAGAGTGACAGATTCTTGAATGTTTTGTTGTGTTTCGGTAGATTATTTATTTTTGTTTATTTCTGTAACATTTTAATTTGTATCAGTGAATGATAATAGAATGCCTACCAAGAATCAAATATACTTCATTTTTAGATGTCTGGAAACAGAATCTTTTAGGGATTAATTGTGACCTTACAGTGCAGAAGATAAGTTTGATCAGTTATCTTTTCTCTCCCTTTAGTTTGAAGGGTTTCGTAGATGTATGTCGTATTGTAAGTAAATGACACTTCTTGGGAAATGAAAATTATTTAAATTAGAATTATTTTTAATTAAATTGAAGTTTTGGATTGGGTTGAATCCCAATCCAAATACACACTGAATTTTACAAAGAAGTGGTATTCTTGGCACATTGAAACCTAGGTAAGTAATTTGTGGTATTCAAGGCGTATTTCATTTGCTATTTCTTCTTTTGTGTTTAGTCATATTTGTCTGTTCCTTATCTATTTGACTTCTTCCTTGTCTAATTCTTAGTTGTATGCAAAAATTCCATTCATTTTGTTTGACACCCAAAGAGTTAATTGTACCTGTAGAGTTTATGGCTCTTGAATTGTACTTACTTAACAAAGTATTGGAAGGAATTAGAATTGCTTATCAAAGACAGTAAAAAGATATACGAAAATAATTCAAGGACTCAGATTAGACTTATCATGCATTCATTCTAATTGCTTGTGTAGTTTCCAAGTGTGATCAGGTCAGTTAGTTTATTGTGCTTAAACTTTTCCAAAGTTTGAAACCTTTCAGAAAGGCCAGCTTATACCTGTTTGTCAGTGTGGGATGCTACATGAGAAAGTAGAACAAAATCCTTTGTCAAATTTCTGGCTATTTATTGCTTTGACCAGTGAACATCAAAAGCACGATACTTGTCAAAATTTGAATTCCATAACATGGCACTCATTTTCACATTCTTATTATTCTTCTTGTTTAACAGGTTTGGTTCATGGGTGAATGTTCCTATATTTCCATTGAGTTTGACAATGTAAGCAAAGTCTGTTAACTTGTGCTCTCTCTCAATTTATTGATAATTTGATAGTTGAGATGCTACAATATTTTTATTTCTGATCTTTGAACTTTCTATTAATTTTGTTGCTACATGATTTCATCTGATACTTTTTACCTTTTTTTTTTTTTTGAGGTGGGTTTGTTTTCTGCAAAAAAAAAAAAAATTCAATTCTAGAAACATATTCCAAAATTGCCCCCCTTTACTTTCAAAATTTGTAGAATGCATTGCACTGGATTGCATCCACAATTTTGGTGTATACTCATTAAGTATTCAGGAACCCTGAACTCTTAAGCTGTGTTTTTCTGCTATTTGGTTCTTGCATCTATGAAATTCTAATTGAATTTCTGCCGGTATTCATAGGCCCCCAGATTCTCAACAAATAAATACAGTCATTTTCTTCGTTCTTTATTCCTCTCTTGCTGAGCAGAGAAGATTGGTGCAGGTAATATCTCCATTTCTCGCTGAGTATTCATTGTATTTTACAATTCTTGTTTTGGTGAATTTGCACTTAATCTTTATGTTAACAGAGCTTTTCTTTAAGCCCTGGATAACCCCAAGTACAAACATGCCTAATAGTGTTGAACCATATAACCAATGTGTCCTTTTTGCTACTACTTTTCTTCAAAAACCCACTGAACTGAATCAGCAAGGGAAGTGTCACATATTGATGTTCAATACTTTTGAGACCTAAAAACTGATAAGTTCCCAGAAATGGTAGAAGTTGTTGAGTAAAAGTACCATGACTACTGCAGCCTTTGATGATCTACCCAAAAAACCAATTTTATTTCTGCCGCTCACGTACGCATGAAAGCCTATGTGAAATCGCAGGCAATAAAATCTTCCTATGTTGTTGTGGGAATGGAACAAATGCCTGGGGTAGCATTTTATTTATGGGTCAAGTGTATGTATCATTTTTTCCATGAAGCAAATGATATATATCTTTAATTTCAGCTACCATACTACAGTTGTGTGCTGTACTTCTTTTGTTAACGACTTCATATAAGTACTCATTTATTCTCACAGCATACAAAAGGAGTCTTCCCAAACAAAACACAACCTGTTGGGTGCACTCATTCATCAATCCCACAAAACACAACAGGCTGGGTATAATAATGTGGGAGCCAACACAACGCTAACTTTATATGCGAACCCCGATTTAGACACAGTATGATTAATTCAATTGAACTACAATTTAAGTGCTTGAATTGCATTATATGTTTCCAATATTTTTGTATTCAAGTTGTTGTGCAAGCTTGTATCTTGAATGCATTACCTGCCCATGCATACTTCATAAGTTGTTTCACTAACATGATCTACAGTTAGCTTAGTTTTATCATATTTTGGCTCACATAATCTTCATTCATTCAAGTTGCCAAAAGGTGAAATTCTTTATTCTGTCTGTTAGCCAGACTCACAATACAGTTTGAATGGAATGGCATTCTGAAATCAGTTTCAAACACATTGATTGGAGTAAGTCCTGAGTTTGAAGTTGCCCTCTAAACTTTGTTTCCTTGTTGGCGGAAAAGATAATCACGTTGAGCTTGGACCATACCCTATGAATATTGAGTGCTACTGATCGGGAATAAACTTGGATCTGCTTTCCCAATTGCAGATTCTTAAACTCCCAAATGAGTGGAACTATTTAAAAAAAAATGAGTAGAAGTAAATATCCTTACAAATGAAAGATGTCTTAGATTAGAGGAGCAAATTTGGCTCTTCTTGTTTCTCTAGCATATTTTGTTGATTTGTTCCTGTCTCCCTTCTTTGTTGTTTTCTGTTTCACCAGTGTTTTTGTAGTCTTTAAGTGTGAAGATAAGTATATGATTGCATATACAAACAGTTTTCTTATTCCTCCTGTATTATTTCCTACATAAGATATCCCTCCTTTAGGCAAGATATCAGATTTAGAGAGTGAAACCCGATGAGTATCAATCTATTCATTTTGGTCTGGTAAAAAGTGCTCTACCAACTGAGTATCGTTTTCAATCCTTTTTGGGCATGAATTGAGACCTGCTGCTGGTTTCAAGTTCTTCTTTTGAAAAACATACACTAGTTCCAATTTTAAATTTATTTTAGAGAAAAGAAATTTGAAGTTCATAATATCTTGTATAGTCTAAGAAAATGTGTGGGATTTTATGTATTTGAAATCCAAGTTTGCATTCAAAGTTATCATTCCAAAGTGGAAATAGCCTTACATTCCCTATTTATTTAGCCTTGGACTAGGGATTACTAACTAATTAGTACAGAAGTTCTCCCTTTCCATGTAGGAAATCATTTGTGGAGCAGCATACGTTATGATACAACCTATATTTTCTATTTTCTTTGTTCTTTTATTCACAGTTGAACTTGAAAGTTTGTTCATCAGTTACTTTATGTGTCCGGTTGACTGTGGAAGCCAAGAAGCATGATTTCTTTGTTCTTTTTTTGTATTTCTGGTGAGGCATATTTGTTCTTTTCTTAAGTAGCTGAACATATTGGTGGGCGACAAGAATTTTGAAAGTTTGCTAATATCAATTTCTCCACATTATTTAGAGTTTATCATATCTTTTGTGTTATGAGCAATTTAGAAAGTAATATAGTTACATTTTTGTGTCATTTACAGGATTCTTCCATCACTACAATGCCGTAGATATTCACCTGCTTCTTTCTCCTGGCTGGCAAACTTGTAGCTGTCTTTCTTATTTAACGAGCATGCTTGGAATTCGTGGAACATTGTTTCAATTATGTAGAAAAGTGCACACAGTGTCACGTGATGGTCCTAGCGAATGCTTAAAGAAGAAGATTGCAGAAATGGAGAAGAGGAAGAAACGAAGGAACCCTAGGAAGATGGAATTATTCATAGAAGTTCCTGAATCAAAAGCCTTCCTTGACACTGCAACAATGCCAATGATACTTACTGTGGTTGGGACTGCACTCTTTGCAAAGCTCCTTATGATGGTATTGTTGAATCAAATCATGTTGCTTTTATGGACTTATTGTGCCGTCAGCTTGCTACTTTTTATTGTATTTGCATTTTGTGCACTTATCCTTGTTTCTGCATTGGCTATCCCTAAGAGCAAGATTTTTGTGTGGCCTTAAGTGAACCTGCTTTGTCAGAATAAATTTAATGCATGTGTGGCCTAAATTTTTAGTATCTATAGACAGGTGTGTCATAGTATGTGAGGTGGCGGTTATTTGTAATCTAATAGGTGTGATTCTCTTGATGGAAATATTCTATGGAAATGGGAAAAATAATAATTCAAGCTGTCATATCTTTCATTCCAAGGAACGAAAATGGTATTTGATAGAAGGATGCAATCCTGCATTTGATTAATAAATCTGCATTCCTGCTGGTTTATCTTTTTTTGCAAAAGTTGATTATCTTGATGTCTAAAAGAAAGTTACCATTTGTCCTGGCAGTATGATGACTCCAAGTCTCAAGAGATGATTGAGCGAAAAATAAAGAAAGCGCCTCCTGGTCAAGGGGCTGTTAGGATGCTTACACGTGAGGAGTGGGAAGAAATTCAAGAAGTCCGACCAAGGACCCCATTTGAATCAAAGCTTGCCCGGCCAAATGCTCGAATTAGGACAGGGGAACCATTGCATTGGGTAATTTTGTACTAAATTCTTTCATGGAATTAATTTATAAGGCCACAATCTAGTTCACTAAGGTGCTTTCTGTGCTGTGCCCTGTTTTCATCTTTATAAAAATAAGAAGGTAAAGACGCTATTCTTACACAAATTGGATATGCAGAGTGCAAATTGTGAGAAAATGTTTTTGCTGTCAGTGAATTGTAAATTCATAAGGATATGCAGAGTGATCTCTCGTTTTTATGCTTCCCTGCAGCCTCTTTCACCTCTTGGTTGCTGAAATTCTCAAATCCTTTTAGCCTTTCAGGACATATGATATGCCGTCACTTGTGTTGAGTCACCATTACAGTTGGTTATTGTATAATTATGCCATTTTATACTTTCATGGGACGTGCAGACCCATGGTATGCCATCATTTCATGCCATGTCATTACTGTTATCTGTAATAAAATTATGTCCACTATATGTTTAATGCCAGTCAGATGGGGATTTTAATGCTATATTCTATCAATGGTATCCAAAAATATGCATTTCTATCCTTCCTAATGTTCCATAAATAATTCACTACATTACTAGAAAATTATTTAAAAGTTCAGACTTTATTTGTTAGATATATGTGCCTGTTAATGGTCATGTAGAAAATGCTGGATTCATTTTTCAGTAAGCCATAAAATACTGGTCACAGTTTCATAGCAAGAAGAATCCTTTCATTATCTTGACCTAATTGCTCATGAAATTTGAGTGTGTTTCTCTTCTTTACTCATGAGATAAGAAAGTACTTGAGTTGTTGTATCCTTCCAGATTCTTTGAGTCACTTGATGATCAGGTGCTTAATTTTGCGTCTCCCAATTTGCAAAAGTTGGATTTAGCAAATGTAGTTTGTATGTGTTATAATCTACACTTAAACTTGTAATACTAGCATAATCCATTCTAATGGTAAAATCCATTGCCATTCCATTTCCAATTGATTATATTAGACGCAAAATTGGCATTCTGTATTTGGAACTGGACGCTTTTCTGAATCTTTATCCAAGTTGACATTTCCTGTTCATCAAATTTCAGTCTGTTGAAACCCCTTATTAATTGATGATTCATTAGCACGAGTTTCTGGAAAAGCTATCATCTTTATTATGGAAAGCCTCATCAATCCTGCTAGGCAACGTCCATTTTATATCATAAGCCCCCTCATGAAGACTTTTAACTCACCCGTGTATGTCAATGAAAGAGCTACTGTATTCTTATAACTAAACAAAGAAGGCATATTATTTCATACCCGCCAGAACGGAAGGAGAGGCTCCTTTTTTCAACGTATCCCACTTCCGCTTTGCAATCTTTGAATCCATGGGATCCTAAAACTTCTGCCCTTAGCATCCTAACCAACGTAATGCCTGATAGAAATAGAGACACTTAATATTATTCATGCTCATCATTGATTTGACGAACCTACTCGTTTTAGCTACCTCCTCCTTGTCTCCATTTGAAGCATTAGGTGCAAAATAAATCTGAATACTATTAATTTTTCCCTTCTTATGCATATATGGATTTTCAGTTTAGATTTGTCTACTATTACATGCATCATTTTTATTTATTTTCATATTACTTCAGGTGTATCAGTTACTTTGTTAATGGTAAAAAAAAAAAGCTTAGGGATTTTGGAGAAGGAAAAGAAACAGAAACTGGGGTAATTGAAGGTGCACTTTGCTTAGAAGATATTCAAGTCCACCATTTATTTTTGCTGACTGTAAGAAACTATTCAAAATATAGGGGAAATGAGGCTCTATATCGTAAAGAGCTGAGGATAGAGAACTGAAATGAGTAATGTCCTGGAAAAATTTTATACGTCTACATCATATATGATGCAGGAGAAAAGTTGGTTATTTTTGTGTAACTAACTCGTTTTCCGATTCTGGTGAAGTTGCTATTTGACTGTAAACAAAGATCAAATGGCAGGGAGAAGTGAAAAAGAAAAGAGATTAAGAGAGAAATTCTAGGCATAGTATCTAAAGGAGAGGAATCCTATGAGTCACACCTAGGACAGCACCAGTCAAAGCAAAAGTTAAAAAATGCAGAGAATATTTATTAGTAACTGATGGCATTGATGCATTACGGATGTAATCTATTTATTGTCTTCAGTACCTTTCCTAGCCTAAGTAAAGGAAATGGAAACTTTCTGAAAATTGAATTAGGAAAGACTTCTCAACCTAAATTAAAACTACTAGAGCATCCTAAGACGAACAATTAAAACGAACAATGAAGAGTAAAATTGAACAGAACGTTCTGTTGGAACAATTTTTATTTCAGTTCAGGGTTCCTCCTCCCTCCTCTCTCTCTCTCTCTCTCTCTCTCTCTCTCTCTCTCTCTCTCTTTTTAAGTGGGAAAAAGGGGAGGGGTGTGGGGAGGAATGACAAGAAGATACTGGAACATAAAATTTAGAAGAGATGATGGAGGCAGGAGTTCATTTTGGCTGTGGTACTTGGAAATGGATCCTAAAATGAGACCTTATAGCTAAGCATTTCAGTCTCAATTTTCAGTCTTCGTCTTTAGTCTGAAACTGGCATTCCAGTACACATAATTGGCTTCTAAAGGTATAACAGTCTTCACATACTTACCTTCCAAAGCCCTCGATGGCATAATAGTTGCCTCATGTAACATCTTCACTTTCTAAATCCCCAGATGGCTAGGTTTTGCATCACTCAAACCTGAAACCCCTTCCTCTTCCTACAGAGCTGAACTATAAAAATTACTGCTAGCACTGAAAAGTTACTATTGTATCCTTGACCACTAAAATTGTATTTAACTGAAAACTCACGAATGAAACTCAAAATAATAGTATTTTTGCAAAGAAAGCAGATTTTCCTTCTGGTTCAAGATCAGTGATTGATCTAGAACTTTGAACTCTACACTTTATTTATGTATCTGGCAGAAGTTCTTTTTGCTTTCTTTTCACTAATTTCAGCATGTACTTGTTTACCATAAAACAGCCATTAAATTTTTAACTTCTTCCCCCTCCCCCTCCCCTTCCTTCACCCCATCTACACCCCCCACCCTCCCAAAAGAAAAAAAAAAAAAAGAAGAAAAAGAAAAGAAAGGAAGGTGAAAAAAAAGGAAGGCACATCGCACATTACCAGTAGAAGAAAGAAAGAAACGCACTTCTAAGGCGGGAGGAAAATGTGCAAGAATTTCATGCTGTCAATAGAAGTTTCAATAGGTGGTTTTTGCTTTAAATGCTGCCTAGTTTTCTTTGTCTCTTTTAAGGCCTTTTGTTACTTGTCTATATGTGGTGCCCGTTTGGGACTGGGAGGAGTGACTCCTCGCCCAATATATGAGGGCTGCTTGGCCAAATCTCTCCTCTGGGAACTTTCAACATGTTGTTCTGTCTTGTTTGTTTTGCTTTGCGCACACCCGCCCCCCCCCCCCAACCAACACCACCACCATGTTCCCTGAAGGAACCTTTCTTTCTCTTTCTTTAGAAGGGTTGATGATAATGCCAGTTTCTATATGTTCTTGGCTATCTGTAGGAAGATTTGAAGGATTGGACAACCGATATCTTTACTGATGCATTCACAAGAGTTGAAGACAGTGTCAGACGTGGATCCAGTTGACTTGGCGCTAAAATAAGCCCCTCCCTTTTTGTAGTTTCCTACTTGGTTGGTACTAGTTTTTTCAGTTGATAGTGAACATTCATTTTTTTTTTTTTTTTCAGTTTTGTAAATGTTATCTGTAGAAACAAATAGTGGCATAGTCAGGAGGCCGAGTATGGTTGGGCACTTGTTTCCAAACACACTTGAGAAAATCACGGTGAAGGAATTGACAAAAGTGCCCTTTTCTCTGTTATTTGCATGATAGCTTTAAATTCTACAGTATAAATCAAGATCTGTTATAAGATTTCTTAAAGTTTTTTTTTATTCTATTTTATTTTGAACAATTTTGAATATTTGTTATTTGGTTGAAAGGAAAATACTTGTATGTAAGAATAAATATTAAAATTTGTAAATATGTATCGTTTGTATAATAGTAATGAATTCTAATCTTTTAATTTATTACTTCACTTTGGTTTTTAAATTTCAAAGTACTCATACAATTTCCAATAAAAGTAATTCAGTCTTTTTCTTTAAAATTTTCATAAATGTTAAAATTTCTTTAGTATGTTTAAATATTTTAAAATAGAGAGACATACCCTAAAAATCTTTCTCCCATTGAGAAGACAGATGATGTAGCCATATAAACTTAGCTTTTCATTAACGTATTTATCTTCGGATCACGTAACACCCCACATTCCCTATGTCACAGTGGGTTTTACTTTCGTGGAATGTCATTCTGTCTAATCTCTGGAAATCTTTATAACAAATCAATAAATTTAATACAGTGAAAACATACTATATCTTTAAAATAAGGAATTTATTAATACGAAAATTTTATAATACATGGATTTTGAATCCATTCTAAACTTAAAATATATAGTATCACATATTGCCTAGTTCATTCATCACTACAACACTCAATAAGTTTTATTTGTACTAATAATTTTCAGATAAAATAGGTTTCATGGTATTTTCCAAACAAAACCACTTGTAAAACATACATAACAAACATTTTCCACCTAGTAGTCCCACTATTTTTCAAATTCACATTGCAACAACTTTTGGAAGGAATATTAATCCAACCAGTAACATTAATACGGTAGGAATATTAGTCCTATGAACATAACCATAACACATTTTATAATGAGAATAAATTCAATAGGAGACACAATATCCATGTTCATAAAATGCTCATTTTCAAATATTTCAAAAAATCACTTGCCAAAACAGTTCACAAAATAAATAAAACTCACCTTGCTTTCTAGTTCTAATTTCTTAAGTCAAACTCATCAATTTGAAATATCACTACTTCTCCATTCTCTTCTTCCTTCTTTTCACTTTTTCTTCTTTGCTTTCCTCTCTCTCTCATTTTCGCCATCCTCTCTCTCCCTTGCTTCTTCCTTCTCCCTTATCCTCTATTTATAGCGTTAAGAAGCTTAGGCTAGAAGTTTGGATGAAAGCTTAGGTAGGAAGTATACAAATATGATAGGAACACTTAGAATGGTGATTCACCATTTTTAGAAACCTTAGGGGCACTTAGCATGGTAACTCATCACTCCTAGAAGGTTGTGGAAAATTATGGAAGTTTTTGGAAAACTTTAGAAAATTATGAAAAATTTTAAAAAATAAGGACTCATCCTAATCTAGAATACTTTAGAATCTATTAGAAGTTTTTAGAAAATAGTAGAAATTAGTAGAATGTAGGAGAAACTAATGGAAAATACATGAATCTTGCATGGTTAACATTGGTCAAATTCGATCAAAATTGGTCAAAATTAGTCAAACTTGTCAACTAGAGCGGGTCACCTTCATTAACCCTTGTGGATCTCATGGCTACTTTATAAAATAGCTTTTGGAAGTTAAAAGAAGACTTCAGAAGCTTTTAGAACATAATATAATATAAAATAATATAATAAAGTAGAAGCTTATGAAATGTTTTAGAGAAGTATAGAATGTTTTAGAATATTATAGAAAATGAAATAATCAAAGCAAAGTCAAATACTCATCTTATCTCTTTATAGAATAAAATAAAATAAAATATTTCTCACAAAATATTAATTTCATAAATAATTATTTTTCTTAAAAATAAGTTAAAATAGCTTTATAAAATTTAAGAAAATTCTAAAAAGATCAAAAAGATAGTAAAATCTCCTATTTTGGGATGGCTTAGAGTTAGGATGTTATAGATCGACCCACACGGTTATGTGTCAAGTCGATTCAATCCTTGTACCGACCTTTGGGCTATGCTGGTCGGCCCTAAATTGGTACAGGCAGGTCCCATGCCAGTTTTAGAGCCAGCAGAGTTACGTTCCACATGAACATGCTATGAGAACCGCATGACTTGCGGTCCTATCAAGTCAGTCCTCAAGCCTTTTTCTCTATTTTTTTTTAATTATAGTTAATTTTTTTCTTAGTATACTAACTCACATTAAAAAGATTATTTATTTAAATTGTGTAAATTGAGAATTTTTATAAAAATTTTATTTATATTTTATAATTTAAACAACAAAATTGTTTATAGAAAAAAGTCATTGTTTATAGAAAAAAAAAATTATAACTTTGAAGTAGTAGGGGATTTGGTTTGGACAACTGCCAATTTTATTAATTATATAAGAAGAAGACTTAATATTTTAACATCTTAAAAATTAGTATATAATATATATATATATATATATATATATATATATATATATATATAAGCAGTTGTGGAAACCTGCCGTGACCTCTCCTGCTCTCCCTCTCCCCTGCCTGCACTTCCTCCCCTTCCCCCATTCTTCTCAAGCTAAAACTCTTCTTCCCTTCCGCCTCTACTCTTTTAGCAACAGTACTAGCACTTAGCTTTGTCACTCGCTTCTTCGATTCCACACAAGCTTCCTTCCCCTTTGTCGCTGGTCCTCCAATTTCGTCCATGGGTGCCGCCGTCACAAATTCCGCCATGGACGCCATCTAGAGACGCCTAATGTTCGAGGATGAGTCAATCACTTTTTTCATTCTTTCATTCTTTGTCATATATACATTTGTAGGCATGTACTGGAACTGATTGCTGTGTTGCTAGATTTGAGTTTTTTTTTTTTATATGCTTTTTTTACAAATCTGAGTAGATCCTTCAACGATCTACAATTTGATAATGGTTTCGAGCGGTGTTGTTGATCGGGTTCTTCCTGATCTGTTGTTTGATATGGTTTATTGGCTGGACTAGGATTTTTGAGATCTGCTTCCTCTTTTATACTTTGTCCTAAAAGAACTATAGTAAATTCATTTGAATGTTAAAGAAAAAACCCAGTTTTGTTACCCGATTGAGCAGGTATAGTAACTTCAGTTTCCTGTTTTTATTTTGTTTTTGGGTTCAAATTCCCTGCGTCTTCTCTCGCATGAAGCTTCATAGATATCATCTAATGTGAATAAATGAATCTGTTAAAAGATAAAGCATATGAAGATATGGTTTCTCTGCAGTGAAGAGCAAATTCTACTTCTATTTTGCAGAGTGAAAAAGAAAACCCAATTTCATTACTCGATTGAGCAGATACAGCAACTTCAGTTTCCTACTTTTCTTTTGTTTCTGCTATTGTTTTTGGATTCTTTTTTTAATAGTTAAGGGCTTTTTTGGATTAAAAAGTGTCAATTTAATTAGGATTCAAGAAAAATCTATCAGATTACTATGTGGGTTTCTTCGATATGAATAGAAAAGAATAGAATATAGAATTTCAAATAATTATTGACTATGATAGACCATAACGATTAATATAGTGAAACATAATTTAGAATTTTTATTACTAATCACTAATATAATTTAGAATTCGAATATAATTAAAATGGTGTGATAACTAATTTTTTTTTATATTTCAGATCTTGATGATACACTGTATCCCCTTAGTTCTAGTGTGGCGGTAGCATGTTGCAAGAACATAGAAGGTATGTCATATTTTGTCTATGCAGATAAAAATAATTCAAAAAATGAATTGTTTAGATGCACAAACTTATAAAATGAGTCAGCATATCATATTCACAATCTGTAATGGAATATTGGTAGTAGACCTTTCACCATTTAGTTGCAAGTTTATAAACCTCGCCCTTTGCCAAAGATGAAGGGCCAGTAATGCATACATTACTTTTTAAAAAATTACTTCTTCTAAGTTATATACCAAAGGTTCTGTTGATTTAAAATTGAAAATTTTGAAGTAAATTCATGGAAATGGTTCGTTGGTTTTGTTGTTTAAGGAGCAGCAGGACTGAAAGTTGTTACCGTTTAAGGAGCAAATAATGACTTCACAGCTGATTGGTAAGCCGTAGTGTAATAACCCTCACATTTGTACTTTAATCGATTACTACTATGTATAGAATAAGAATTTGTATAAGTGACTAGAATAATAAATGATCAATATAATGAGGTGAACATTTTGTTATGATAAAGATATTTTGGGGCATTATTGGAATTTTAGAACTTATAAGGACCTGAGTGAAATTTTGAATTTGTTCTACCTGTACCTTAAATATTTAGATTGCGACTACTTTTAGTAGAATAGGAATTTAAGGGTACATTAAGAACAAAAATTGATCAGTGTGATGAGACGAGTATTCTGGTATAAACTAAGCTATCGGAGGTATCACGGGGTATTTTCGTAATTTTGACCGCAATTTGGAAAGAACTAAGAAGGAATCAAGAATTTTGATTCCCATTATTGAATTCAGTACAATTTATAGATTCCATTAGTGCAATAAAATATTTTTCCAATACAGACCCAAATTTTGGTTATTTTTTAGAAAAATTCTAAAATGTGGTCAAAATTGAAACAAGTGGCCGAATATGATTGGTGGATGAAAACAAGTGTCAAATGGTGATTGTTTATTTCATAAGCTTATTGAATAAGTTTTGGAAGAAAATAATTAAAGAAAAAGGTTGGCGAATAAGAAAACGACACTTGGAAGGATAGCCCACAATAGCCACAATAGCATTTAATGAATTGGTCACCATTCTTGACTAAGAATGGCAGTTGAGAAGCTAAATTTTAGCAAGAAATTCGTCCACAAGGAATAGAGAAAGAAGAGAGAAAGAAAAGGAAAGAAAAGCTAGAGAAAAATAGGGAGAAAAAGAAAAAGGAGAGAGAAAGAAAGAAGTGTGTGTGTGTGTGTGGTGTGTTCTTGGAGCAAAATTAAGCCAAGATATCCCATATATAAGGTAAAAGTCTATACTTCAAGAATTAAAGTTATAGATCTCATTGCGGTGATTATATTGGTATGAGTTTTAACATAAAAACATGAGATTTATGGTTATGATTTATGGTTATCATATTTTGATAAGTTATTTAACGGGAGTCAAGTCCAAGTTCCGATTGTAAGTAGCTTGGCGCTTTCGAACGAAGAGGTTAACCGTGCATGAATTCGTCGTATTCAGAAGCATGAAGTTCGTGTTGCCCTTAAAAGGATGAGTCCAAAAAAAGCTGTAGGACTAGATGGTATACCGATCGAGGTTTGGAAGTGTTTAGGAGATATAGGTATTATGTGGCTGACAAGTCTGTTCAACAAGATATATAAAGTTAATAGGATGCCTACAGAGTGGAGAAAGAGTACTCTGATTTCTCTGTACAAGAATAAAGGAGATGTCCAAGATTGTGCCAATTACCATGGGATTAAACTCATGAGTTATACTATGAAGCTTTGGGAAAGAGTGATTGAACAAATGTTACAGGGTATTATACAAATTTCAGATAATCAGTTTGGTTTTATGCCTGGGCGTTCCACTACGGAGGCAATTCATTTATTACAGCAGATGATTGAATATCATAGGGAAAGAAAGAAAGATTTACATATGGTATTTATTGACCTGAAAAAGCCTATGACAGGGTTCCTAGAAAAGTAGTTTGGTGGGTTCTGGCCAAGAAAGGTGTATCAATAAAGTATATTACTCTCATTAAAGATATGTATGAGGGAGCATGTACAAGTGTAAGGACTGGCGCCGGAGTGACTGCAGAATTCCCTATTAATATCGAGGTGCATCAAGGATTAGCGTTTAGCCCTTTCCTCTTTGCAGCCGTTATGGATGAGTTGACCTGCACTATACAGGAGGCTGTGCCATGGTGTATATTGTTTGCTGATGATATTGTATTAATTGATGAGACTAGAGCCGGTGTAAATGCTAAATTGGAGTTATGGCGGCAGACATTGGAATCCAAGAGTTTTAAAATTAGTAAGAGTAAAACAGAGTATATAGGATGCAAGTTTAGTGGTAGCAGAAACATAGCCCAGAGTGTAATTTTGGAAGGTAGAGATATACCGTTAGCTGATTGTTTTCACTATCTAGGATCTATTATTCAGAAAGACGAAGAGCTCGATAGCGACGTTGCACATCGAGTTAAGGCGGGTTGGTTGAAATGGAGGAGTGCGACTGGTATTCTTTGTGATCGTAATGCATCGTTGAATTTAAAGGGAAAGTTTTACAATGCAGTCGTACAACCTGCTTTGTTATATGGTACGGAATGTTGGGCAGCTAAAAGGTGTCATATTCAAAAAATGAAAGTAGCTGAGATGCGTATGTTACGGTGGATGTGTGGATATACTAGGAAGGATAGAGTTAGAAATGAGATCATTAGGGAAAAGGTAGGTGTGGCATCTATTGAGGAAAAGATGAGAGAAAGTTGTCTGCGTTGGTTTGGACACGTTCAGAGAAGACCGAGGGATGCTCCTGTTAGGGCGATGGAGAGAGTGAGGCATGATAGGTTAGACAGAGGTAGAGGTAGAGGTAGGCCTAAAACGACATGGATAGAGGTAATTAAGAGAGATATGTCTTTGTTAGATTTGGATGAAAGTATGACGTTCGATAGAAGAAAGTGGCGAAAGAGGATTCATGTGGATGACCACACGTTGCTTGACGTTGGTTCATGTAGCCGACCCCAAGTTACTTGGGATTAAGGCTTAGTTTGTTGTTGTTGTTGTTGTTGTTGTGTACTATGCGAACCTTTGTGTGTGCAAGTGTGTGTGTGTGTGTGTGCCAGATGCATGAACGCTTTATATACTATGTTTTATATGGTATATGAAGGTTTTTCAATGGTGGTTTGGGTGGTTGTTCATGGCTGCACAAGAAGGTGTAAGAAATGGAAAGGAAAAATGGAATTAATTGTTGAAGAAAAATGAATTGTTAATGTTGTTGATTGCACTTGATGTTGGAAAATATGATTTTTCTGGGCTAAGTATCTATGAAAATCAGAGAATTGAAGGCCATTATTATGGAATTTAAGATGGTTTAAGTGTTATATAATTGTTAGGATTAAAGTAGAATAGATGGTGTAGATAAAGGAAACAAAAACAGAAATTCTGTTTTGAAGAAATCACGAGCAGCCTTGAAGAACAAATAAAATGTAAAAATTGACTTCTTCATCTGGAACTCTATGACCTAAAACTTGTAGTTAAATGTCTTAGGATCATTTTGGGACCAATTTTACACGATTTGGACTTGTGAGTAAAAAGTTATGATGAAAATATCACAAGCTACCAAAACAGTAACGAGATTGAGAAGCTGAGATTTTGTTTGCAAAACTGAGTGAAATGAGAAGGGAAATCAGTGATTCATGAATTGAAAATCATAAAGGAATGTCTTGATGACATTTTAGAACAAGATTGACATCAATTGAACTTATGAATCAAAAGTTATGACATAAACAAACAAGTGTGACAAGAATGAAGAAAAGCAGAATTTTGTTTAGCAAGAAATAAACTCTAAGTATTGTTCTATTGGTGTTAATGGATGAAAGAGAGATCACAAGAACATATGGAAACCTTGAATATTTGTTTGAACAAAGAGATGGGAAATGAATTAATGAGCCTTTGTTCATTCCAAGTATTTATCTCATTTTGGTTGGAAGAAGTGATAAAGAAGAAAATAGAACATTTTCTATTCACATAATAGTTTTGTATTAGTTGTACCTTAGAATGATAAGTGAGGTTTGGAATGACTTTCAATATAGGTTATTTATCTTCAAAGCTTCGTAAAAGACTAAGAGTATTGTATACGCCATTACATTGAGTTAGGACACGAGGTAAGTCCCACTGCTTTTTAAATCTTATTTTAGCTAAGTGTTTTCCTGAAATGATTATGTACTTTCCTAATACATTTAATGCTTTCCTAATTTATTATGAGATGAATGTTGCACTTGAATTTGAAAGTATTATCAAGCACTCGATTTCTTGAATATCCTAGATATGAAATATCTCATGTGATCTTTTCAAATTCCAAATCCCAGTCTTAGTAAAGTGTTTTTATGATATGGAAAATGATCTCTTGATGTGCTCAAGTGCAAGCTTTTTATATGGATTTGGAAACATGATGAATAATATGAATCTTGAATTCTTGATTTTCTGAACTTGTCAATCCTTGAATCTAATACATGACTAACTTGAATACTTGGCGTAAGAACTAACTTAATATTTGGCGTATGCACTAATTTGACTATTTGGTATAAGTACTATTTTGAATACTTGGCGTAGGCACTAACTTGAATATTTGGCGTAAGCACTAACTTGACTACTTGGCGTAAGCACTTGAGAGTTTCAACCACTTAAGAAAACCTAGCGCCCCTCTCATTTTCATGTCTGTCAACTTTTAGTTCATGGAGTTGGCTTTCTAAGTCATCAATTTTTTTCTTCGACATATCATACTTGCATCCACAAACAAAAAATGCATCTTATCATCAATAATGAAAACCCAAAATCCTAATTTCAGTTAAATGAAGAATATGTGCAAGTAAAATAGTAAGTAAATGCATTTGCACGTCCTCCCATGAATAAATCAAAGAATGAAATTTTTTTCAAATAGTAATAATATGTAATAAATTAAAAAATGAAACTTGTAAGCCTATATTATTATGAAATAATAATATGTCTCTCATTTTTCTTATTGGCTCTTAAATTATCTTTTTCATTTGTTTCATAATAATAGTTATAATAATATTCATATATTTTTTATATACAATACTGTTAAATATTTCATTTATCCATGATGACCAAATTAATCTCAACTATAAAAAGAATTAGATGGAAACATTGAAGTGATTAACACCATCCATAAAAGAATAAAAAATATTTTAATAGATCTATACCATTAATTAGAGAGTATTAATAAAATTTAGCAATAAAATGGCAAAATTAAAGATTATATTATCCTAATATATTTGAAATACTAACCCCACTCAATCCATTCTTCATTCGAGTCTTCATCAAGAATCCATGAATTAATCATTTCGAATCAACTTACATTGTATATTAACAACTCCATAGTACAATCGAGCTCGTCTTTTGTCAATTATTCGATCGTCCTTACTAAAGATACTTTTCTAATAATATTGTAGAGACATGAGGTATTAAAAGATCACATGTCATTTTTTATAAAATTAGATATTTCTTTACATGCTCTTTCCATTAAGGACAAATATCAAAATGTTGGCTCCCATATTCCATTGTAGGTTGTATTTCGTAGATTGTGTCATCTCATTATAATTTATAGCTATCTTCTATCTCTTCATGATACCCATAAGTTAAAGAAAATGATGACAAAGTAGAAGAGGTAAATCTTTATAATGGTTGACTATTAGATAAACCTTCTCTATCTGAAGTATTAATTTACATAAAATTAGAAGAAGAAAACTCATATAAATTATATATATTACTTAGAGCTTTAACTATAACTTCTTTAATACATTTTATCTTAACTTGACTATTTCCTGAATTTTTATCAAAGCCTAATGTTTCGCTAAGATACTCAATAGTATTATTGAAATCAAAGAGTATTCACTCAGAAATCTATATATAATGCTATATAATACAAAATATGAATGTCTTCATAACAGTTTAGTAAGTGTAAGAACGATATAATGAGTAGTAGGATAATAAGTTTCCAACAAATGTTTGGCTATTTCTTTAAAAGTAGATAAAAATGATAAAGTTATAATAGAATTATCGAAATGAGTTTTGGTGAATTGATATTGAAAATTGTTACTATCATAAAATTTAATAAGTTGACTTCGATAAAGTATAATACTTTCAAATATTTTAAAAATCAAATTCCATCTAATTTTAATGTATAATTTAATTTTTCTGAAAGAAAGACTTTTGCTCACCATATAAAACCTTAAAATTTTAAATTCTAATTGGAGAAATTTTAATAAAGAAAATAACATTTCTATTTATATTAATAAAATCTTCACTAAAACATATCCTTCTTAAACACACAAGTATATGATAAGTACACTTATTATGAAATAAAATACTATCATAGGCAGCAAAGTATTCTTCAAAATTGTCACGATAGAATCATTATTCTTAATATTATCCAAGTAAATAGAAATAATTTTATTTATTATCTTATAATTATGACATATTTGAGTAATCATTCTAACAATATTACTATTTGAATGTGGATTTAAATAGTTTAAAGCAAACAATTCTTTTTTACACATGCTAATCATGATTTATCCAATAATATGTAATGAGGAAATAAACTTCTTTAATGTATGCTTTCCAACTATCACGTGTAAAAGAAAATTTCTAATTACAAAAATCAAATATAGCTATAAGATAGTCTCTTATCTCTTTTTATAACTTTATTATATCATTTCTTAACGCTATTTTATAAATCTTTTTATATGCAGGTTGTAGAGATATATGCATTATATATATATATATATATATATATATATATATATAATACATATAATATAAAATATATATAGAGCAGGTCAGATAAGTCAGGATGGGAGCGGAGATCATGCAATTCCCGTCCTCAATTGACGGACCAAAGAATGAAACCCGTTCCTGACTCTGTTCCCGCTTAAATTAGAAAATTCTCAACCGAATCGAGTTAGGCCGGATCGAGTCTCCAATTTAAACGAGGAAATTATCATCCCTATTTGTGACCAACAGGATCACCATACCATTCATTCTACGACAGGGGCATGCTGGAGAAAAAATCCCAACCGTCCAATATGCCCAAACCGATATCGGTGGGTCATTCAAACCAATTTGAAGGTAAATGCCACTACCCCAACTAAGAAAGGCACAAAGATACTTTAAATCAATCAATAAGAATCCTACATGTCCCTATAATTACAAATATAGCATTTTAATTCTTCTTTCGTTTTCAAATAAATGTCTTTTCTTTATAATTTTTTAAAATTAATGATGTATTTATTTTTTAATTAATTTATTATTTTATTATTATCATAACATTAATTTATTTTAAAATTTTAAAATTAATTCTATAATTTTAAGTAAAACTAATTCTGTTATAAAATTAGGGTAGTGTAAGAATAAAATCTACACACTACACACTAATAAAACTCTAACTATTCTTTGCACAAAAATTTCTCTTCAAACTTCTCTCTTTCTTTCTCTCACAATTCTTTCTCTAATCTTTCTTTCACTAATCTTTATTTCACAAAATGATGGTGTATTACAAGCTTAGAGCATAGCTCTATTTATAGAGCTCTAATTAGTAGAATACATCATGGCATACATCATCTTCAACTAATCTCAATTAGTGGTGTCTCCACTAAATGGTGGACATCCATAAAAATCTTCTAATAATTCACATAAATCCATAATTAGTGGAGCCTCCACTAATTAATGGAGATTCCAATAATTCATAACACTCCCCCTTGGATGTCCATCAATTACATAAAGAATATGCCTCGTTAAAACCTTACTAGATAAAAATCCAGCGGGAAAAAAAATCTAGTGAAGGAAAAAGAGTACACTATTCTATATGTCTATTTATTACTCCCCCTGATGACATGATTCCTTTAAATCTTTAAACCAACGCATACCGATTTTATATCTCAACTTCTCAAATGTTGCAGTCGGTAAAGTCTTCGTGAAAATATCTGCGAGGTTATCACATGACCGAATTTGTAGCACATCAATTTCACATTTCTTCTGGAGTTCATGAGTAAAGAAAAATTTTGGTGAAATATGTTTTGTCCAATCTCCTTTAATATATCTTCCTCGTAATTGAGTTATGCAAGCTACATTGTCTTCATAAAGAGGAGTTGGAATATCTTTGATTGATGATAATCCACAACTTTCTCGGATATAATGAATCATAGATCTTAGCCATACACATTCTCGACTTGCTTCATGAATGGCTATAATTTCAGCATGATTTGAAGAAGTAGCTGCTATAGATTGTTTCGTAGAACGCCATGATATAGCAGTATTTACACATGTAAATAGATAGCCCGTTTGAGAACGTGCTTTATGTGGATCAGATAAATAACCAGCATATGCATAACCTATCAATGTTGGACTGGTTTTATTTGAATAAAATAATCCGAGATCAATTGTACCTTGGAGATATCGAAGGACTTGTTTAATTCCATTCCAATGTCGTCGTGTTGGTGAAGAACTAAATCTTGCTAATAAATTGACAGCAAAAGCAATATCAAGTCGTGTATTATTAGCAAGATACATCAATGCACCAATTGCACTGAGATATGGTACTTCAGGACCAAGGAGTTCTTCATCATTTTCTTGAGGTCGGAAAGGATCTTTATCCACATTTAATGATCGGACGATCATTGGAATACTCAATGGATGTGCTTTGTCCATGTAAAATCTTTTTAGCACTTTTGCTATATATGTTGATTGATAAATAAATGTTCCACTCTCCAGATGTTCAATTTGTAAACCAAGGCAAAATTTGGTTTTACCAAAATCCTTAATTTCGAATTCTCTTTTTAAATAATCAATTGTTTCTTGGAGCTCTTCAGGAGTTCCAATAAGATTAATATCATCAACATATATAGCTAATATCACAAATTTAGAACCAGATTTCTTAATAAAAACACATGGACATACCTGGTCATTTTTAAATCCCGCTTTCAATAAATATTCACTAAGACGTGTGAACTACATGCGCCCAGATTGCTTCAGGCCATATAATGATTTCTGCAACGAGGATAATGTTTATATGCTTCAGGCATATGAAATCCTTCGGGGATTTTCATGTAAACATCATTTTCTAAATTTCCATACAAGTAAGCAGTGACAACATCTAATAGGCGCATATCTATCTTTTCATGTACTTGCCAAACCGATAAGATATCGGAGTGTAATAGCATCAACAATAGGAGAATAAGTTTCATCATAGTCAATACTCGGTCTTTGTGAAAAACCTTGGGCTACTAATCGCGCTTTATATCGAACGATTTCACTCTTTTCATTGCGCTTTCGCACAAATATCCATTTGTAGCCAACAGGTTTTACACCTTCCGGTGTTCGGATCGCAGTCCGAAGACTTCACGTTTTGTCGCTGCATTTAACTCCGATTGAATCGCATCTTTCCATTGCAGCCAATCTTTTCTATGCCGACATTCATCAACCGATATTGGTTCAAGATCATCATTATCCTGTGTAACATCAAGAGATATATTGTATGCAAATATATTATCAATAACAGCTTTCTATCCGATTCCAACTTCTACCGAAGTGGTATAATTGATAGAAATTTCAGTGTTACTTTCATCAACTTCGGTTCTTTGTCATCGGTTCTCTCTTGGTCTTTATCATTCTTTTCTTCAATATGATCTTCTGGATCATTTAATCCTCTTTTCTTTCGAGGATTTTTATCTTTAGAACCAAGAGGTCGGCCACGCTTCGGCGTGTTTTTGACTCAAGCGACTATAGGTATAATATTTTGTTCTACTGGAACTTCAATTCGAATAGGAGCATTTATAGTCGGAATATGCGATTTTGTTACTCTTCTAGAGTCAACAAAAGCGTCTGGCATTTGATTTGCAATGCTTTACAAATGAATTATCTTTTGAACTTCAAGTTCACACGCACTTGTATGCGGATCAAGATAATTTAATGATGTTGTCCAATCACGATCTTTCTTGTACTGTTTCTGTTCTCCCCCTAATTTAGGGAATAATGATTTCACAAAAGAATAAGAAAAGAAATATAAGAAAATGATGACAAGCAGAAAATGCCAAGAAAAATATCTCTTTTTTTTTTTCACTCTTCCCGGTACCGACTTTTCCTTTTCCTCTCTTGTCTTTTCTTCTCCTCCGACCCTCTACCTACCATCTACCTCTTCTTCTTCCTCATACAAATATATATATATATATATATATATATATATATATACACACATATATATATCTGTATCGATATATATCTCAGTTATCAGTCATTAGTAAACATCAAAAACAAAAATCACAAAACAGATATGGAGACTCGTAATTCATTTAAGACATGGTCAAATTTTGACTCGGTTTCTGCAGCAGATGTTGATGTATTTTCCTTTCCAAACCAACCGCTTCTGCCTAATTCGAACACAGAAGATTTTGATATGTTTTCCTTTCCAAACCAACCGCTTCTGCCTAATTCGAACGCAGAAGATTTTGATATGTTTTCCTTTCCAAACCAACCACTTCCTCCTAATTTCAGGTGAGATACCTTTGAGGGCTTCCATTTGTTTTTAGTGTGCTTGATAATGAAATTAAACTCTCTTTTGGTTTGTTTTTTATGTAAATCAGTGGAAGTTTTGAACATACTGCTTTGGACCAAGTTGATCCGCCTCTACAAGAGACTCGCTTTGATATCTGTTCCTCTTGATGCTATTCCTTTGAATGAGGATATGCTTGTGCATGATCCATTCTACTCTCTAATGGATTTTGAACAAAGCGTAATATGATTCCAGGTTATTATACATTTAAACATGGATTTTGAATGGTATTACCTTTACTGATATTATTTTCTTTTTCTAGGAGAAATAATTAGTGGTCTTGGCAACGAAGTCGGAGTAAATACTCATGAAATGCATAATATCGAAGTTCAAGATATTATTGCAGACAAAATTCCTGGGGAGAAGATGATGATTAAGAGGCAGAGAGAGAAGAAGGGCAATAACTCCCGGACACTATCAAGAGAAACAATTTCGCAGATACTTTTACCTACCAATCAAGAGCGCAGCCAAAGAACTGAATATTGGCATAACCCGTCTCAAGAAAAGATGTAGGGAGTTAGGAATTCGTCGATGGCCTCACAGGAAATTGGTGAGCTTAGAGACCATAATCAAGAATGTTCAGGTTCTCTCTCATACATACTTATAATTTGCAAGTATGAAACTATGAAAGATTTATAAATAAATAATCGATGATATCACTTCGATTTACAGGAGATGCAAAATAAAGAAGAAGGAGGACATATGGCTGAGAAGAAGTTGAAAGAAGCCATTGCGATACTGGAATGTGAAAAACAGTTGGTGGAAGAAAGTCCTAATACGCAGTTAGAGGACCAAACACAGAAATTGAGACAAGCATGCTTCAAGGCCAAATATAATAAGAAATTTAATTATAATAAACTTAAGGAGATCATAAAATCCCAAGACTCATTTCGCAGTAATTTTACGGCTAATTCTGCTGCTAGTCTCAATGCTGACTCAAATGGGAAAGAAAAGGAGGAGGATGTCGAAAAAGAGGAATTGAAATCCATAATTACTAATTGTTTGTCTTCCTCTAATGTAAATATTGAAAAAGAACAATTACAAACATTCATCTTAAATTTGTCAGCTCAATTACAAAAGAGCAACTATAAGCATGTATCCTCAAGGTCATATGAACACTAGTGATATGAATAAAAGATGTGATGCTTCTTATTAATGGAAATATATATATTTTTTCCCTTATTATCTTTTCTGTTCTACTTCAGGTGGTCAGTATTTCTCTGTGATAAGGGAAATATCGAGTGTGTCCATGATCATAACCACGACCACTGCCACAACTACGACTATAACGATGACTTCTGCTGGAGCCAACAGCATTCACTTCTGGGAGTGCTGTTGAGCCAGTTCATCTGGCTTCATGATTTCTCAATAATAACTCATGTTAAAGCTGTCAATTTTGGATACCCTTTTTCTCGATATTGTTACTGTAGGACATGAAAAGTGGAGAATGTCTTCTCCAATATAACTTCATCAGTAACTTTTTCTCCGTAAAATTTTTAACTAAGATGTAGTTTTATACATCACGGAGTTCACGGTTTTACAATCTTGCAACTTCAGGTGCAACCATTCATATCGTGCAGTGGGTAGTACGACCATCTTCAGGTGGTCAAATTTTTCTTTTTATCCACATGACATATGGATCTCATTTTTTTTTTAGTATTTAGATGCATTTCTGTATGACATATAAATTTTTTTTTTTCAAAAATATCAAGGGCTACGAACTCGAGTTTGGTAAGATTTGCCATGTGGATACAAAATCAAATAAAAAAAGTACTTACCTTCCTCTTTTGTTCAAGAACACTTCAATAGTATCCCCGTGATTATAACCTTCAGTACTTCGGTAGAGTCTCGTGCTGATAACGTGTTATAAAATTAAGGTAGTGTAAGAATAAAATCTACACACTACACACTAATAAAACTCTAACTATTCTTTGCACAAAAATTTCTCTTCAAACTTCTCTCTTTCTTTCTCTCACAATTCTTTCTCTAATCTTTCTTTCACTAATCTTTCTTTCACAAAATGATAGTGTATTACAAGCTTAGAGTATAACTCTATTTATAGAGCTCTAATTAGTGGAATACATCATGGCATATATCATCTTCAACTAATCTCAATTAGTGGTGTCTCCACTAAATGGTGGACATCCATAAAAATCTTCTAATAATTCACATAAATCCATAATTAGTGGAGTCTTCACTAATTAATGGAGATTCTAATAATTCATAACAAATTCAATATTTTTCCCTTAAAATTTTATTAAACATTTACATGAATTTTTCAAGAGTAACACTACTTTAAAAACAATATTCCAATTGACCGCATGTCACTATCATCAGACATCATGCGACAAAACCACAAAAAAAAAAAAAAAGAAGGGAAAAAGACAATATGCGTCATGACTTGCGTCTACTTTGAGAATTGAATGAATTGAAAGAGCCATCTGTCCAGCTTTGAATGATCTCTCCTCGGCCACAATTTATGAACTGTGGTTTTACAATTTCTATCCCCCTTCGGCCATGGGAAAAGGACCTGATAGTTACTAGACTAGAGAAAGTTTGTCGTTCGAAAAATCTAGTGATTAGATAATTTAAAATATAAAAGTTTCCATCATGAATTGTTTAAAAATTTAGAGTTCGCGAAGCAAATGATAAAAGATAATTTTATAAAAAAATTTAAAAGATGAAAGGTAAAATTTAAAATAAAAATTTCAATGTTATTAAGATAAAAATAAAATTTTAAAAGTTTTAAAAAACAAACATCACCCCGTCTCTGATTTTAATATCATATGGTATGCTAAAATTATTTTTAAAAAGGAATATAATTGTAAAAGAACAAAAATGCATGCCTCTTTCGTTTATCCTTGAAATAAATGGAATACATGGATTAATAGTAGCTACAATTAAAGAAAAAAAAAACAAGATATAGGTTGTGAGAATAAGACAAAGTCCAACAATAATCATTTTGAAATCCAATATAGTAGGATCACTGAAATATTAAAATTAAATAAAGAGAAAACATTTAATTTTAAATTTGAGCGAAATGAGTTTGTAAAACAAAATGTCCTTTATAATTTTATTCACAAGACAATACACATGTTGGCTTTGACAAGAAAACTAGTGCCCGCATGCCTGATTTTAAGACGTTATTATTGAAAATGTATTACTATAAATTAGAATAATTTTATAATATTTATAAAGTTCAAGTTACAAAAATTATAAAGAAAAAGATTAAAGAATCCATTAATAATGATTTATGATGGAAAGAGCCATCTTAGTTATTCTTCTATAAATAGCGTCCGTTATCCTAATTATTCTATAAATAGAATCTTCGGTCTCTCTCCATTCATCTAATTTTATATGTTATCTCGTTACTATATATAAATATAAAAAGGATTAGGAGAAGGAAAATCAAATAGTATACTTTGGTTTTGGATAATATGGCTTGAAGTTACATTAATAGGGTAATTTTTATTATGTGTTTACAAGGTGTGATTAAAGATTATATTTGTTTACAAATATATTACCTATTCGAATACAATGCTTTCTTATATGACATACTTTTCAAAATTTATAAAACTTTTCAAAATAGAAACTCTGTTATATTATTAAGCCAATCTATATAGTACTTTTAGAGATATAGAAACGGAGCTAGAGAGGCAGGGGGTGATGCAAGGCTACAATTTTTTTTTTTAATTTTCTATTAGCCTTAGTAAAATTAAAATTTTTACAAACATCTTTTTGAATTTTACTTTTTTTGTCTCTAAAAGTTCAAAATTTTTTAAAATTACATTGTTAGTTCTAAAATTTTGATTCTATCTTGTGTGCATATATATATAAATATATATATATATATATATATATATATATATATATTAGACTTATGAGTTAAAAAAAATCACCTTTTCGGATAGTACTCTCAAAATTTCGAGTTGAGTCATCAATTTGGATTACCACAATAATTCAAGACAACTAACTATAGACCTCTTTGGAAGATACGTTGCCCTCTATGATATGGTAACATAATTTTTCTTATAAATATGTAATTTGAAGAATTATAATATCAATTATTTTTATAATAGTTCTTCAAAAAAAATAAAAAATCTCTCTCTTTGTTCATGAACATAAATTATATTAATTGAACCACGTAAATCTTATATGTTGTTTAATTTTTTTATTTTTATTTCCTTGTATTATCGAAGTAACCTTTTTACTAAGTTACTGTTTCACCGTGACTGCAGTGAGCACAAATATTGAAACCATGGCATACGGTGTCAGCCTTCCTGCAAGGGAAGTCTGGAGAACCCATGCTGGTAAGGATTATCATTTCTCAACCCACAGCTAAATTAGTACTTTCCCGTTTCATAATACATATATTAAAATTTTTAAAAATAAAATAATTTTATATTTTTTTTCTCAAAATATTTCTATTTAAATGTCTTGAAAAAAAAAGATGAGAGAGAAAGAAAGGAAAAGAAAACAATAAATAAGAATAAAAATATAAAAATAATTTTAAAATTTTGTTAAAAAATCTCCAATAATTTATAATTTAAAAAAATAAAAATAATTTCTAAGAATTGCAGTAATAGTAAAAGCGGGGGTTGAAAATAATAGTAATAAATGACGTGTGGAGAACCCAAAAAGCCACGGAGTGCGTGCCTGTCAATTTCTGCATTTATGGCACGTGGCAGTCGGCAGTAGCATTTCCTCCCCCTTCCTACGTGGCTATCATTGGTGCTTAAATAATTATAAAACCCCGAAATTAATTATGATGCAAATTATTTTAATGAGAAATTCTTTTTAATTAAAATCAAAATTTTAATTTTAAAATATTTTTATTTTTATTTTTTTAAAATTATTATATACTCACAACACATTATATTTTTTTATTTCATTAATGATTAAACATCACATTTACTCTATATTTAATAATATTTTATTAAATTTTAAAATTTATATGGCCTTTCAAATAGATTGTCTCATCTTCTTTTTTTTTCCCAATAATATCCTTTTTTCCATCTTATTATTTAATTTAATTTTATTCACTATATAGACGAATTTAAGGTATAATAAGAATAATGTCTGTCTTTTAAAATTTTTATTTTATTTTAATAAAATTAATTTTTGTTGAATAAATTATTTAAATTTTATATTTTACATTCTAATTTTTTAAAAATTATCTTTTCAACTTTAAATTTTTAATTCTTCCTCTGATTCATTATAAAAAAAATTCATATTTTTATTTGTAATTGAAACTGAAATTGAAATTAAAATCGTGGTGATTAAATGAAAGTACTTTTCCATGCAAAGATGATATAGGAATTTGGGAAGTGGGGTTGGTCTCAATTATCGATTCCCAAAATGACAAGTTTCAAAATCGCTTACAGAACCCCTTACACTCGTTCTACCCGGTTGCCCAAAATGGAAATATAATTGTTTTAATATTTGCACCGTCAATTTTTATTTTTTAATCAAAAAGAAAATGGGATAAAAATATAAATTATATTTAAAATTTTAATCATTATTAAATTTAATCAGAATTAATTAATAAAATATATAAAAGAAAAATCTTATGAAGGCGGAGTGGCCACTGGCTGAGGCTACTTGTTGTTCCATTTTAATTTTAATTAAAAATGAAGCTAACCACGCTTCTACAAGCATCTGATACCGTTTGTGCACACACAGACACACAGTCACACAACACACACACACACACACACACATATATATATATATATATATATATATGTTCCATCAGCGTGAGCTCTTCCATTAACTTTCCTCATTTACATGATCCAACTTCACCCTGTTACAAACCACAATCTCCAGAAAGTTTACAAGAATTCTTTATGAGTATGCGTACAAATCTCTCTAAGGTACGCTTACCATCAGCTCGATCGCCTTTTTTCTCTCTATTTCTATATGTATCTTTCGTTTATGTTATGCATCGTATGGGAATTTTAGCTGAGTGATTGGATTATCAATTGTTAACGATGTCAATTCAGCTCCGATTGTGCATTCTGAGGTTTTATTTCTATTTTTGTCTTTTTTTTTCTTTGCTTGTGATATTTTAAATTTGATATTTCTTTCTTTCGTGGGTTGAAGAGAAAAAAGCACTGGAAATCATGTGTAAATGATAAAACATATTCAGGGATTGTCTGATCAGGGAATTTAATGTTTTTGGAATCTGTTAGCACGTAAAATGAATTAGTTAATAGGGATTCTTTTTTTGGTATTCCTAATGTCTGACGAGGTTATAAATTGTCTCAGTTTGTTATCTCTTTGATCAAATTTAAGGTTATGGATATTGGTTTTTGCAGTGCATTACACCCATCTATTTTGCATGTTTACACAGGGTTTCTGTTGATTTCCACAGCATAACGAATAGAGAATAGAAACTAGGTGAATCTGAGGGAGTGGTGAATGAATATAGATCTATTGTGGAGAAAATGAGTGGAAGTGACATTTTGTCGATTTTAAAAGATTATGGATCGAGTGGGATTGTTGTTGCAGTTATTCTTGCTATCGCTGTGCCTGTAGTTCTTTCTACTGTTATGGGCAAGAAAAAGGTGAAACAGAGAGGTGTTCCAGTTCAGGTTGGTGGTGAGTCAGGTCTAGCAATGCGCAATGCTAGATATGCTAGATTGGTTGATGTTCCTTGGGAAGGAGCCACAACCATGGCAGCTTTATTTGAGCAGTCTTGTGAAAAACATTCTGAGCAACAATTTCTTGGGACAAGAAAAGTGATCAATAGGGAGTTTGTATCTGCCAGTGATGGGAGAAAGTTTGAGAAGCTTCATTTGGGGGATTATCAGTGGGAATCTTACGGCAGAGTATTTGATCGTGCTTCTAATTTTGCATCTGGTCTTGTTAACTTTGGGCATGACGTGGAAACTCGTGTTGCCATCTTCTCTGAAACCCGGGCAGAGTGGTTGATTGCTTTTCAGGTAATCAAACCAGCAGTGCTCTTTGTACCTATTTTTGGTTTATTTTGGATAATATTGTGATACAGATGGGTAATTTCTTGTGCTCTTGCTTCAGGGCTGCTTCCGGCAGAATATTACAGTTGTTACCATCTATGCTTCTTTAGGGGATGAAGCCCTTATTCACTCGTTAAATGAGGTAGGAAGATACTGCTCTTATGAACCTTAAGTCCTTCCTTACCCCTCCTGCCATTATCTTGGATTCCATGTTTTTGCCATATAAAAACATCATCATATTGTTGAGTTTGATTCCGGTTGTTATAATGCTAAACCATGAAGAAATATTACTCATTTTCATAGTTTATTGACAGACTCAAGTGTCAACACTGATTTGCGATTCCAAGCAACTGAAAAAGTTGGCTGCAATAAGTGCAAGCGTCAAGACCATTAGAAATGTCATTTACTTTGAAGACGATGAAGCTGCAGACGACTCAAATAGTTCTACAAATATTAGCAACTGGAATATTTCATCTTTCTCTAAAGTTGAGAAACTTGGCCAAAGTAATCCTGTTCAGCCAAGGCTGCCTCTCAAAAAAGATATTGCTGTCATCATGTATACAAGCGGCAGTACAGGCTTGCCAAAGGTTTGGTCAGCTTTTCGCATTAGATTTGTCTGCCTATGTCCTTTTTTGGGTCGTCTCTCTCCCTTTCTCTATATCTCAGATATCATCTGTAGTTTCCGTATGGTTATTGTTAACTTGAACTCAGAGGCAATTGTGGCAAATACTGGTTGTTGCAATTTGATTTATATTAGTATTTTTAATATAGAGTCAATGTTTTGATGTTTTTGAATGTCCGTAATTGGTGTTAGGAAACTGTTATAAAGCTCTAAATAGCTGCAAAAAGCCTAATTTTAGGCTTAATCTTAGGGATGTTATGAATTTGTAAATAGCTGTATCTTAGGCTTAATACAACAACAACAACAAAAAACTACGCCTTAGTCCCAAGAAACTTGGGTTCGGCTACATGAACCAATACCAAGCTACGTATGGTTATCTACATGAATCATCTCTCTCCACTTCCTTCTATCGACTGTTATACTTTCATCCAAATCTAACAAATATATATCTCTCTTAATCACCTATATCTATGTCATTTTAGGCCTGCCGCTGCCTCTGTCTAACCTATCTTGCCTCCCTCCCTTAATTCTCCTAACAGAAGCATCCCTCAGTCTTCTCTGTATATGTCCAAACCAATGCAAGTGGCTTTCTCTCATCTTCTCCTCAATAGATGCCACTCCCACATTTTCCCTAATGGTCTCATTTCTGACTCTATCCTTTCTAATATACTCATACATCCACTGTAACATACGCATCTCAGCTACTTTCATTTTGTGAATATGGCACATTTTAATTGCCCGACATTCCGTGTCATATAGCAAAGCAGGTCTTACGGTTGTTCTATAAAACTTTCCCTTTAGGCTCAATGGTATATTACGATCACATAGAATACCAGTCGCACTCTTCCATTTCAACCAACTCGTCGTAACTCGATATGCAACGTTGCCATCGAGCTCTCTGTATTTTTGAATAATAGATCCTAGATATCGGAAGCAATCACCTACCGGTATATCTCTACCATTCAAAGTTACACTTTAAGCTATATTTCTACTAATACTGAACTTGCATTCCATATATTCCGTTTTACTCCTAATTCTGAAGACTTTGGATTTCAATATCTGTCGCCACAACTCCAATTTAGCATTTACGCCGGTTTTAGTCTCATCAATCAACACAATATCATCAGCAAATAATATACACCATGGCACAGCCTTCTGTATAGTGCAAGTCAACTCATTCATCTTAGGAATAATTTGTGTAACTTTTCCTAGTTTAGAACCTCTATACCTATGTATATACTCAACCATTTTTCATCAATAAAATAGATAGAAATTACAGACTTTTCTTCTTACAAAAACAGATAATGGCTTGATGTGCTAGCCACAAAATTCATGGACAGTTGAGAAAGTTAGAATTTAACATTCCAATGTTTCAGGATATAGCATCGTGAAATTTTATTTTGCTTATAGTGTCCAATACCGGCACTTGGCATTTTGCTCTTCCTTGCAGTTTTAACTTGAGAGACAATGATTATAAGAGGTGAAATATCTTATGCCAGCAAATGGAAATAGTATTGCACATGGATGTGCTTGCTAAATAAAGATGGGTGCATTTGTATTTCTGTATCTACAAGTTTATCACCTTCATAAGCAAATAAGAGACAGTCTTCATAGTTCTTCTGGTTGATCTTTTGTAGGTTTGATGCTTCAATTCTGGAGTCTTGTTTTATTCTGTGGGAGCTTTGATTTTGACTGATATATATTTTCCAGCTTTCAACCTGAGTGATAACAGAGTACAGTTGTTATGTCTAGGGTGTTATGATGACTCATGGCAACATTATAGCCACTGCAGCTGCAGTTATGACAGTGATCCCAAGACTTGGAACAAATGATGTCTATTTGGCCTACCTGCCTCTGGCACATGTTTTTGAACTTGCTGCTGAGGTAATATCTTGTGTCATTCTTTGTCTTAAAGTCTAGTTTTGAAGATCATCAAAACTCTAAGAAATTGTTGTACTTCAGTCTGTGATGTTGACAGCAGGTGCTTCAATTGGCTATGGCTCAACATTGACATTAACCGACACATCAAATAAAATCAAGAAAGGAACCAAAGGAGATGCTTCAGTGTTAAAGCCTACTCTAATGGCAGCAGTTCCTGCTATTCTAGATCGTGTAAGGGAGGGAGTGTTAAAGAAGGTCTGGACTGGATTACCAAGATATTGCAGACTTTGCAGTTTAGCCATAAACTGGAAAGAGTTTGTTAAAATTGAAAATGGATACTAATGCATTTTTTTGTCTTTTCCTTTTTGTTTTAATAATCTGTTTAGGTGGAAGAGAAGGGTGGACTCTCTAAGAAACTCTTCAACATTGCTTTTAAGCGTCGACTTGCAGCTATAGAAGGATCCTGGCTTGGTGCATGGGGATTAGAGAGACTTCTGTGGGATATAATTGTCTTTAAAAGGATAAGATCTGTTCTTGGAGGAGAGATTAGATTCATGCTTTGTGGTGGAGCTCCATTATCAGGAGATAGCCAGAGATTCATTAATATCTGCATGGAGTAATGTTTTCTTCAATTTTTAATGACATAATCAAATTGTTGTTTTGCTGTCTAGAATGTAATTAATCACTACAGCACCTTGACTTTATTTCCATGTTAAATATGTAACTGCTCCTGTCATTCTGACAAATTTATTTTGTATTGCTTTTGCTGTTGTTCCTTTCTGAAATGAGCTTTTGATCAAATAAATGGACAGGGCTCCCATCGGTCAAGGGTATGGCCTCACTGAAACTTGTGCTGGAGCTGCTTTTTCTGAGTCGGATGACATTTCTGTTGGTCGTGTTGGCCCTCCTCTTCCTTGTTGCTACATCAAGGTTTGATGACTCCTAGCAGCAATATGCTGATCTTCTCATTTTGAGTGGAATAATCTAGATTTGACTAAACATATGTTCTATGCTCAAAATTGTTCAATGACTTGTTTTGGATATGTTGAGAACCTCTAATAAAATTAGGATCTTAGATGCTCTTGTAAAAGTGTACCGGTATTTTCAAACACTGAATTTTGCAGTTTAAACCACTTTTTTCATCTCTCCTGCAAACTCTCACATTTATGTGAGTAGAAGTTCAAGTGAAGTCTCATAGAGAGATTGATTCAGTGAGGGAGAAAAAAATTCTTCTGAGAATGCTTGGCATGAACTGGGAACTAGAAGATTAGATATAAGATAGATTTACATTTAGGTCAAGTAGTTAAATTCGTGATGGTCACAAGCATAGGTGTAATGACTTCATATGTTGGCAAAATAGTTGAGTTTTTGCCAATTACAAGCTAAGTCCTTAGATTTACATGAGCAATTATTTCTTCCATACATATATGTCATAATCTTCACCTTTGGCAAAGGTATTTAAGGGGGGTAGTTTAGTAGTTTAACTCTGGAGTACAGAGAATTTGTCACAAATATGTACAGTGAGAAAATACTCAGAATAAAGTAGTGACCTAAAATGTTAGAATATAGGTAATGACCTTATTAGGCTAAGTTTTGAATTTGTGCTTGATGTACCTGAGCAATATCATTACACGCGCGCACACAAATATGTACACAGAGATAGAAAGAGAGAAGTTTATTTGTTTATGGTTAGACTCCTTGTCACATGAGGATGATCCCAAAGAACCACTGTAGATATGTGATTGGTCATCTTCTTATTCCTGATTATAGTAGATAAATATGTAGCAAAAATCCTTTCCTGGGTGCATGAGGACTTGCAATACTGTCAATACTTGAGCACATGTATTGAAGAACAATATCTAGAAGTTCAGTTGTGATATAGGATTCGGCAATGTGCACTTAAATAACTTTAAAGCAAAATGGTAGAGATGGGCTCTAAAATAAATGGATGGGCACATCCTTCCTACTGCTCTTTCTCTATTTCACTTTCTGTGGATTATTTTAATGTTGATTGAACATTAGAACCAAACTTGTCAACTTGCTTTTCCCATGGAGGCCTGTACCAGTAATGAATGACATGAGTGTCTGGTTCAATTGTTATGTAAACTAGTTCCTTGTTATCAAGGAAAGGGCAGGAGATCTTGTGGGAGGGATTTGTCCTTTAGGTTCCTCACCTTTCAGCATTCTGTATATGAGTAATATGACAGCTTCTGATATGAGTATGGGAAATCAAAACTAATCTTTTCAAATGGGAAACTAGAAATGTTTTGAATGCTAAAAGAAAAAGATGTTCAATTATCAGGAAAGAAACCCATAATTTTAAGGTTTCTTTCAGTCAGAAGTTTTCTAGGCAACTTTAACTGTAAAGATTATGGAATCAGCAAGACATACTTCTGGTTTCCTTAACAGAAAATTCCATGCAAGTTCTTCTTGGCATCTTGGATTATAAAGTCCTGTTCATGTCATCATGCATTCTTTTCCATGTTTCTTTTCTGTAGCATGTCATTGCATGTCTGTCACCCTGTGATTCTGGCTCAGATTTCATGAGGATGAAAATCCTTTAACTAGTTTGCATAGTTCTTGCGTCTATATTACTTGTGGAAAGGATAACATATATGCATACTTTTGATGCTGCACTGAAGACACTCGAAGTGCCGCTATCTTCTGATTCTCAAATATCTCCTAGAATTTAGAATCATCTTTTAACATAAACTCATATGCCTTTATGTGTGGGGCATGTGGGTGGGTTGTGGGTTGGTGGGTGGGGGGAGAAAGAGAGAGAGAGAGAGAAGCACAGCACTCCTCTTTTTTTTTTTTATTTAAAAAAATTGAATGTACCATGTTATTTTATGTCTAAGTGGTTGTGAATATTTCCTAGAAGACATGCACTTATTGCATTGAGATTGATTATGCACATTCAGAAAAGACCATTCAATAAACATAATCCAATATAACATAGTGTTAGTTTCTGTACCTATGTGCTGGGATGTGACATAGCTAACAGATGCATAAGTTTGTAAGTAAATCTTGCAGTCTCTTTCTCTGCCTGTATTTTTTTGGGAATAATTAATTGCTTATGATACTTGGCTGTAGAACATGTTTACTATCTAAATTTACAGTGGTCGATCAGTATTATTACATCCCGATAAATGATCCAATGTAGTAGAACTAAAACGGCTATCCTGACTAGACGAAAGTGTTAATCTGGTAGGAACGGCTACTCCCAAGGCTTTTAACTCCCTTTCTTCTACCTAATTAAATAGATGGAAAAAGGCAAAGGAACAACTTCCAAATTTTGAATTCTTGAGCTTCCAAATTCATGTGAGAAGGCATTGTGTTTTGCTACCTTTTCACAGAATTTCCACGTCCACTTCCATTGAATCTCTTGAATATGAATATTTCAGCTTGTTTCTTGGGAAGAAGGTGGTTATTCAACTAGTGACAAACCAATGCCTCGAGGAGAAATAGTTGTGGGAGGATGCAGTGTAACTGCAGGTTACTTTAATAATGAAGCGAAAACAAATGAAGTATACAAGGTAAGTAAGTTTCAGCTTTTATATGGAAGCATCAAGCAATTTAATGTTGCACAATCTTTATAATGATCATAATTTTGTAATACAGGTAGATGAAAAAAACATGCGGTGGTTCTACACTGGTGACATTGGAAGGTTCCACCCTGATGGATGCCTCGAGATTATTGATAGAAAGAAGGATATTGTTAAACTTCAGCATGGGGAGTATATCTCTCTGGGAAAGGTGTGAGATATCATCTTTGTGTGCTTTTGATCTGGTGTTTGATTAATGCATACTACTAATTAAATGTTCATACTAATCAATTCATACCTCCATGATCCCATCAATTGTTATCTATAATGATATGTCACTTAATATGATTGGGGAAAAGAAAACTTACTAGTTAGTTACCGAAGAAGTTCGTTATGTTTTGACTACAAATATGCTATTGCCAAAATAAGAGATATTGCTGCCTAGGTGCAAATGTTCCTGTAGCTTGCTTTTTCTGTGTATTATTTTGTATGTTCTTGCATCTAGCTGGTGGCCTTCGTTCCTTTTTCAATTGCCATTCTTGGTGGATGTTAGGGAAAACAAATTTTTCATACTTACCAAATCGGTTGATGTTGACCCACAGGTTGAGGCAGCACTTCAGTTGAGCAATTATGTTGATAACATCATGGTATATGCAGACCCCTACAACAATTATTGTGTAGCTCTTCTGGTGCCATCACATCAAGCCCTTGAAAATTGGGCCCAGGGAGCTGGAATCAATTATAGTAATTTCTCTGAGTTGTGTGACAAGGCAGAATCCACTGCTGAAGTCCAAAAATCACTATCTAAGGTTTGTTGCCTCTCCGTCCTATGCTAACGGTAGATCATCTGAATAGATCATTTTCTAATGCATACATTATTAGTTCTTGTATATCTGGGATGTACCTCATGCGGATAAAACCTTGTGGAGTACTATAAATTACATCTTAAAAGATGATCTTGATTCATTAATATGCATTTGGTTTCCCCATGTTTTGAAGGAAGGAGTGTAACTTTTCTTGCATTTTTTGCTTGGAAGAGTAATCAATATTGTTTTGAAATATTTCTTCTGTGCTTAATTTTCTTTTTCAAATGTCTGGAATATCTTCAAGTGGAAGAAAGAGAGGGTGGAAGCCATGGAGAAGGGTTGGTGAAGAGTCCAATTACAAACTACTAGAATAGCAACCAACACTAAACCTAGGCTGACATGGAAATTTTGTATTTGAGACTGGCGGAAAAAACTGGGATACTTGAGAAGTGTTCATGACAAATCTTTAAACTATGTGGAGCTAGATTTTGATTCATGCTAAAAAATTTGCAGGTAGCAAAAGAAGCAAAGTTGGACAAATTCGAAATTCCTGCAAAGGTCAAGTTGCTGCCAGATCCATGGACTCCAGAGTCTGGATTGGTTACTGCAGCTCTCAAACTAAAGAGGGAACAACTGAAGGCAAAATTTAAGGAAGAGCTCCAGAAACTATATGAGTGAAACATTTTCATAATTAGATTCATTTCTGCTAATTGCTATACTTCTGAACTTCCTTGAGCAGATGCTAATTTTTTTTTGTGACAAAAGTTGGAAAAGTACATTGCCTTTTTAGGAAGAATTATTCCTCGGAAACCTGAGTCTGCACTGTTGGTCTTGTAACTTTGGACTTTTCTCAAGGATGGATGGATCAGTCGAAGTCATGAAACATATGCCATATAAGATTAATGTAAAAATATGTTAGTTAGAATGTGTGTTTTAAATTGAAAATGACGTACCATGCTATGTTAATTAGCCGATGGCAATGCTGTCTTGGAACAATTTTGCTTTGGAATGGCACTATGATGATGATTCCTATAGGGTTTACCAGATTGTACTATGGTTTTTGACACTAAATGCCAATTGCAAGACTGTTGGAAGGAAAAGATGCATTAGAATGATGTCGGATTGGCGAATTAACGTACTTCCAAGTGTGTATTTGTTTCGGGAGAGGAAAATAGGAATGGACGAGACTAGTATGATCTCATGAGACTAATTGTTAATCATCCCTGCTTTAAATATCGTGTTTATCAAGGTTTCCCGCAGCTACACAGAGGATTGAATTTCTGGACAAGGAACATGAACATCACAAGGTGGGTTCGAACCGGTTATAGTAACATCTACATCATCTACTTATGAATGTAAATTACTTTAATGTGTGTGTGGTTTACAAAGATTGGATCTATGATAAAGCTTTTCCCTGAATGAATACATTTTAAGTTCCATACTCATTGGATGCGTAATTCCACCTCCACCCCCCACTCCCCCCTCCGGCTCCCCATCCCGGGGGCCCCTTTTCTCTTTGTGAAAAATGTATGTTCTCTTAAAAAATAAAAATAAAATAAAAAGAGAAGGGATGGTAAGCTCTTATTTAGGGAGGGCTTCTGCTAAACCGAGTAATGCTTTCAGAACAAACTCACAGCTTTTGCACTTCTTGAAATTTTTTTATAGGTAACAGTTATATTCTCGAGTAGCAGTAAAATTACAAGATCCAACAGCACAAACCAGTAAACACAAACTTTATTACAAGGAAAATACTTCATAGATCTGGCCTTTTGGGCTATAACATACAATGGATGTTTATAGTATAAACATACAACGGATGTTTATATTATAGTTTATAAAAACCGAGTTTATATATATTATCACAAAACTTGCCTGTTAAGTTTAAGGGCATTTTTTTTCCTTCCTACTCCCCCTCACCTCTTCCAATTTTTAGATAACCTTTATAGATTACAGAGATGCCATTTAAATAACAACCTAACGGTGAGTGCCCGACTATAGTTGAGATTAAGGATCTAACCCTAACTGACTTGAAAGAACGGGAAAAAAAGAAAAAAAAAAGATCTCAAATTTAAAAATAATCAGTCATTAATATTTATATTTTTTTAAGGCTTACGTTCCAGAGAAGTTTAAAATTGGAACGTCATTATGGAAACCTCAATACCAATCATATTGGCCAACTCTATGGACAATCATTAATGATTTACATGATTCCAACCTAACAATCAATATTAACTCTCGGATTTCAGCAGAAAAATAAGAAGAATAAAAGAAAGAGAAGCCAAAATAGAAATGTACCCAGTATGAAGCAAAGAAAGCTTCTATGACGGAATCATCCCTTTCAGTAAAGTGTAACTGAAACTCATTTGATTTGTATTCTCATTGACTATGCACCAAAATATCATTGATAGCTGCATGCTCCGAGTCTTCTGATCCAGCATTATACCTGTGACAGCTTTGATTTTGTCGATGCCCCGCGAACATGAACTGCTATCCTTTGATATCTACCAAGAAGATAGGTTTCTATTTTTCTTCTGAAGGACGAGAGCTAAGCAAAACTGGCACCTCTGGCAGTGGAGGTCGTAGAAGGAGATACAGAGCAGGACCCAGGACAGGAACTACTGATAGGGGTAGAAGCCAAGAAGCTTTGTCATCCCTGCAGACATTTTACAGAGAATGTACAGATTTTGTCTCCATCATTATGCAATCAGCTAATAATTGGAGGATGAATCACATAGATTGGGACAAGAAAGCTCACCACTTCCGATTGGTCATGTCGTTGTAAACCCAGAAAGGCGCAAATGCTGATAGCAGAGTAAAATCAATGGAAGTGACATGTATCTGCAATTACAAGATTGACTCAGATACATGAACAAGCAAACAGAACTGGCTCAACCTAATCAATTTTTTGCTTCAGATTCTCCTTAATATTTTTTCATCCTGCCCAAATTCCTGCAGCTAGTTTATATAGTCAGAAATACCATCCTAGCTCTCAATTGAACTACCAATTGGGCATTGTTTTCTTTATACCGAGTAAATTCGTTTTCCTCTACCAGTTTATTCAAAACAAATGCCTGAAACACTAAACTCTGACTGTTGCAATGAATCCTAAAAGGTTTTTATTTATTTATATATTTATAATTTTAACCACCATCTTACACCACACTTTTAGACAGAGAAGACAAGGTCTCTGAAATCATTACTAAGTTGTCACCCTAAAACTAGTTGCAAGCATAATTGGAACGAGAGAACATGCAACATTTACACCAAAGTATTTGCAGAATGATAGCTTCTTCAAATACAGGGTCATCAAGTGTGGAACTGCCATAACTCTTGAGAGCTATGAAGCAATGCCACAAGAAATATCCTATCAAATGAAAAACTCCTAATAGATGGTGAAAGGTTTGCGTATGCAAAAGGATAACAAATTTGACAAGCAAAGCTGTAAACCGACCTCCACAATCCTTTAGTGTATTAACATTAATGAGCATTAAAAAACTTAACAGCTAAACAGAAACACATGTAAGCACTGTACTAACAAATCTGCTTTCTCTGAAATACTGGTAAAACTCCTTCCAGACATCTCCATTTGATAAACCTGCATATGCCATTAGACCTATCCCTGCAGCCAATGTGACCTAAGACATAGTTAGTTAGATTATTTTGAAATGAAACATGCAAATAAAGCATAACAAGCACAAACAATTGAAAAGCTGTCTAGACATATTTAGCTATAGGATGAGCGCTGCATCAAGAAAACAATATCAAAAGAAGCTCAACTCGCAGTCCCAAAGTGTTTAAGAAAACTGCTACATTTAAGGTAATAAACCATGAAGATGTTCTAAAAAACATTTACTAGGAATTCCTCTTTTGCGTTCTAATGCATATTGATCCCTATCAAAGTTTTTCAAAGTGGACAACATCAAGTCTTTCTTTTTTTATATAAATAATTTCATATAATTTCTGAATTTTTATTTCCTTTTTTTTTTTGTTGGGGTGAGGGGGGAATAGGTCATCTACTCCCTAAATATTAAGAATAACATATTTTATTCCTATTTTATCTTTTAATAATTGAAATGTTCCTCTGAAATTGACTTTGCTTACTGATATATAGGTTAACATGTCCAAAGGCTGAGAAGTAAGAAGTTTACTGGGAAAAAAAAGAAGTGATGGCTTAAGCAGCAAAAGAAATCCATATGGGGTCATTCATGATGTTATGAGTGTCAGTGACATTAACGGACTTAAAATGATATTGAAACCCCAATAGTTGGAAATAGATGAGCTCGCTTTCTCTCTCTCTCTCTCTCACAAGTTCATCTCCAAAGTCTCTTTAGATTTTAACTAATACTGTAAGCTTAATACGTTTGTTCCTATTCTCACTTCTATTACAATTGTTTAATTTCTATATCTACTTCATAGATCTGTAATTAGGGGTTCAATACTAAATACACCTAGTAAAGATTAATAAAATCTACCACCAATTCCCAAATCAAATGACAAATTGAGCCCAGTCAAAGTTGTGGAAAGATATAAATCCTAAATTTGACAAAAAATTCATCATCGAGTTCCTAAATATTGAAAATAACATATTGCTTTTCATACAAACCTTTAACAATTCAAATATTTGTTTTATACAGAATATCCATCATAGTTTCTATATTAATAATGTTTCTTTAGTCACTGTGATTCTTTTTCATTCCTTAAATTCCATTATCTGTATAGATCCCTTTTGAATAGAACATGTTAGATCTTTGAAATTTCAGATGAACTTAGGTGGGGTGGATTAAAATCTTCTATATGATGATCATCAAGGTACAACTTTTTTTGATGATACATCAGGGAAGCGGAGTGTGGACATTACCCACGACCTCTGCCTGCTAAGGATGCCTCAAAACCAACTATGCTAACAACTGGTGGCATATAAAATGGCATTGGTTCTTAAAAAAAAAAAATTAAAATCAAATAATGCATCATCACATTTGAATTAGTTAGTATTTGAACATGAAACTATAAATGGAAAAGAGAATATCTTGATACAAGTATTAGCAGTTCAAATTATTTGTTAAGAGTAGGATTTGTGGGTCTTATTTAAAATTTGTACAGATATAGTGGTCATTTGACGCCAGCAGAGAACTTGTAACATTTCTCTAAAATTGATTTAAAGCATCATACTATCTGCCAAGTTTTTATGGGCAAGCACAGCTTGGGAAATCCCAGGAAGGTGATTGTCAGTAAGAATCTGTAGTTGTCAACAAACAGGGATATGGAGGCTCCTGACTGTGATTTGATCCATCCTGCGTTACTCTGACATATGTGAGCATCATCCATTAAATAGTAGCTACACTTCAAATGAGATAAAAAGGGAGTTGGAATTCTGTCATATTTGTCTCCCCAAGCTTCCAATCATTGACATTTGCCTTTACATCATTAGCCTTGAGACTTCTCATATAAGTATATTTCTTGCCTTCCTAAGAATGGCCATCGACATCAATTTCCATTATCTTGAAAAAGACAAACATCTCTTTCACCCTCTTTCATCAACCATATCATCCATGGACTTTTATAGCCAAAGGAACTCTAATTCGAGCACCGTTTTAAAAATGGCTATCTAGCATGGACCTATTAAATTTAAAATCAAGATCAAGCTTAAAATTTATATAGTTTAGGAGAGTACATATCAATCATGCTAAACATGAGGAACATATCCTGAAACCTACTGAAGTTCTATCTGTCACCTTTTAAAAGAAAATTAGGGAGTCAGTTTTGCCACAAAATGTGTAGGCAATGCTAGCTGTCATTTTACCTCATTAGAGGTTTCTGACATCACTGCAATAACGAATCTCTCCAGCAGTCATCTAAATGGCCTGCCTGTTCCCTTTCCTCTTTCTAAGTAAAAGCCTTTTCATTTGGTATATTCATGGCTATGATATTTTCATAATTAATTAGACAAATCTGGAAGAAATATTGAATACAATATGAGATCGCTTTATTTCGCTCAGAATTGATATTTTCTAGATACATTGAAGCCTTATTTTCCAGCACCAGATTCTCTCATGGCCCACCAAATGACAGTGTCTTCAGAACTTCCTAAGCTAAATATCTACTTACCAGAAAGTCAGGACAATGAATCAGAATCGTTGCTTCAAGTAAACACTATATTTCTCTGTGCATTGGTTCTAATGTAAACAAAGGTCTTTCCTTTTATGACTGAAATACCTGAGACACTATTATTAATGTTAACTTATGGATGCACTGCTCTTTCACTATGACAAATGGAGATTTTAATGCCCCTAATTTGTGTTGTTTTCTATGGCATAAAGTGTCAATGAAATCCTATTTACCAGTCTCAATTCCTTTCACATCCTATCCCACTAAAACAGTTACTTATGTACACAACTTTTTCTGTTTGCCTCTCATTAGTGCTTTTTTGGTCTTTTCATAGATAATTTTGGCCTGACTTATACATGGTTTCTTTGTTTCATTTGACGTGTAAGTGGAGCGTACCATTTTTTCCCCCTCCACAATTATCATTGGAGAAGAGCACAAAGTTTTCAGAGAATTCTCCTTACCCCAGCAGTTAGTTTTGATTCCAGTATACTCAGGGGCCATCTTTTGAGTTCCTCTTCTTCAACTGGTGGAGGTGGAGGTTTCCAGAGAACAAAATAGGGAATAAGAGCATATGCACCCCCAAAGCATGAGAGAATGAGGAAAGGCCAAAGAGGAACACTTCCTTTTGAGCTGCAGGAGATGTGTTCTAAGCATTTCTGAACAAAAAAGCATGAAAATGCAGCAATAGATGTCTCAAAACTACCTTCTAGCAGTGGGAAGCAGCAGCATACTGTATAACACTGGATATAGCCCCATGATATACCACAATGCCACAAGAACTTCATTCATTTTGAAGCCATCATCCCCTTTCAAGTTTAGGAGCTTTTTCAAGAAATACAGGTCCGTTAACTGCAATTATTCAAAGTCATTAGTCCATAAAATCAAAATGCTTAAAGTGACAATTTCAGTGTTAATAAAACACAAATAAAACCAGCACCTACAAATGAAGCATCCTACAACATAATGAATCTAGCATAATAACAACCAATAAATAAATAAATAAATAATACACCAATAATAACACGGGGCTTAATTCGCAGCGCTCAAAAGCTATCTGTTTTAGCGCAAGTAAACCATGATATCAACTTCAAGAAAAACCAGTGAATCAGCTGAAACATTTACTTAATAATCCACATCAATCAATGCCAACAGCCAAGTAACAACCAAGAATATACTCCTAGAACAACACATAAAAGTTATACACAGCAACTTGGGGGAAAAGACTCGTTTTTTGTTTTCCCCAACTCTTCACAGTAATTAACGGCAAAAATTTGCCTCTTAGAGCAACAGCCAGAAGGGGGGGAAGCTATTTTGCTTATCCACTTCTATTTACTCCACTTTTTAAAGAAAATGCAAGGCATAATTGTCATAATCATAACTCGCAAATGCCTTCATGCACAAACGAACTACCAAAAATGAAATATAAAAGCCAGAAAACTCAAAATTGCAGGACTTGATATGATACCGGGGTCTGGTCAGGTGCAAGAAAGAAAACATAAAACATCAATCCAGCCCACAATCCAAAGAGCAAGAAAGAGGTAGTCCAGTCCCTTTCCTCACCATTCCCACCAGTCCCACCACCACCAATCTCCTCCTCCTCACAATCTTCACTATCCAACACTGGTTCTTGTTGGTTTCTATCAGTGTCCAAGGAACCGTAACAACGCCATTTCTGGAGTTGGAAATGCACTTTTTTCATAGTAATAGTTTTACTAAAAGCATCATTAGCATTGGTTTTGTACTGAAATTTTGAACCAATAGAAGACTGTAATGGCAAAATTGAATTATTGAGCTTAATCTGATTTTGAAATGGGAATTTTGGAGAGTGGATTTTGAGTGGGAAACATGAGAAGTTGCAGGAGATGAGGTTTGTGTAGGCCAACATTTTTCTAACTTCTCATGTTTCTGAACGTCTCGGATTTGGTGTCTTTAAAAAGATTAGAATCCTCCAACGACGCCGTATAATATCAGATTCCATGTGGGAAACGACAATTTTTTTTTTTTAAATTTGTTTTGAAATACATAAAAAACATTTTTTTAGAAAGGAGAACTTTATTGAAAGCATTAAAGTTTTAAATAGAAATGGCAGCAGTCTAGTTTTTTAAATAAATTATTGATTGTTATGAATTATTAGAATCTTTATTAATTAGTGGAGGTTCCACTAATTATGAATTTATGTGAATTATTATAGAAGATTTTTATGGATGTCTACCATTTAGTAGAGATACCACTAATTGAGATTAGTGGAAGATGATGTATGTCATGATGTATTCCACTAATTAGAGCTCTATAAATAGAGCTATTCTCTAAGCTTGTAATACACCATTATTTTGTGAAAGAAAGATTAGAAAAAATTGTGAGAGAAGAGAAAGAGAGAAATTCTTGTGCAAAATAGTTAGAGTTTTATTAGTGTGTAGTGTGAAGATTTTATTCTAACACTACCCTAATTTTATAACACGTTATCAGCACGAGTCTCTACCGGTACAAAAGCCAGAAGACTAAGCACGAGTTTCTGCCGTTAACAAAACCAGAAGACAGTACGCATTTATTGATCTCTATGGCTAATCTCGCTAAACTCGAATTTGTAGCCCTTAATATTTCTGGACAAAATTATATGTCATGGGTTCTCAATGCAGAAATGCATTTAAATACTGAAGGCCTTAGTGAAACTATTCAAGCAAATAATAGTGCATCTGCACAACACAAGGCTAAAGCTTTGATTTTTATTCGTCGTCATCTCGATGAAAATTTGAAAATGGAATATCTTACCGAAAAAGATCCATATGTCATGTGAGTAAATTTAAAAGAAAAATTTGATCACCTGAAGATGGTCGTACTACCCACTGCACGGTATAAATGGTTGCACCTGAGGTTGCAAGATTTTAAAACCGTGAATGAATATAGCTCCGCAATGTATAAAATTACATCTCAATTAAAATTATGCGGAGAAAAAGTGACTGATGAAGATATGTTGGAGAAGACATTCTCCACCTTTCATGCCTCAAATATTGTCCTGCAGCAACAATATCGAGAAAAGGGGTATACAAAATTTACAAATTTAATTACTGCCCTCCTCATTGCAGAGAAGAATAATGAGTTATTATTGAGAAATCATGAAGCCAGACCAACTGGCTCAACAGCACTCCCAGAAGTGAATGCTGTTAGCTCTAGCAGAAGCCATCGTTATAGTCGTGGCCGTGGCCGTGGCCGTGGTCGTGGTTATGGTTGTAGACACGCTCGATATTTTCCTTATCACAATCATAATCAAACTGTGAGAAATACTAGCCACCTGAAGTGGAACAGAAAAGATCATAAGGGAAAAGAAAAAAAAATTGAAGAAAAGCATGATGATATATGTTATAGATGTGGCATGAAAGGTCATTGGTCACGAAACTGTCGTACGGCTAAGCATTTAGTTGAATTGTATCAAGCTTCATTGAAAAATAAAAATGTGGAAGCAAATTTTTCTCAACATCCAATAAATAATGTTGAGGATGATGATATTGATCCTGAAGATCTTAATATCAATATTACCCATATAGATGTATCGGATTTTTTTGAACACCCAGACGGTAGGATAGACCATTTAATTGGTGATGGCAGTGTCCATAAGAACTAAAGCTTCACCCTGATATTTTTGTATTTTCATTGTCATTTTATTCTAATAATATTTACGTTTGCATATATATATATATATATATATATATATATTTGTATTCAGATGGCTGTTGTTAATGATGATGTATGCATTATTGATAGTGGAACTACACACACCATACTAAAAAATGAGAAATATTTTTCTGATCTCAAAATGAGAGAAATAAATATTTATACGATAAACGGTAGTGCAAATATAATTGAGGGCTCTGGAAAAGCTAATATATTGTTGCCTAAAGGAACAACAATTATTATTGATAAGGCACTATTTTCCTCAAAATCCAGAAGAAATTTATTGAGTTTTAAAGATATCCGCAGAAATGGGTATCATGTTGAAACAAATGAGGAAAATGGGATTGAGCATCTTTTTATTACTCAAATGCATTTGGGTAAGAAATCTGTATTAGAAAAACTGTCGTCTTTTTCTACTGGCCTATATTTTGTAAAAAAACGTACAATTGAAATTCATCATCTAGTAAACCAGAAGTTTACTGATCCTATTACTTTTAGCATTTGGCATGACCGGTTGGGTCATCCGAGATCTACCATGATGAGAAGAATAATTGAGAATACACATGGTCATCCTTTAAAAAATAAAAGGATATTAACATCAGAAAAATTCGCATGTACTGCATGTTCCCTAGGAAAATTAATTGTTAAACCATCACCAGTAAAAGTAGGAGCTGAAAGTCCTGCATTTCTCGAACGGATTCACGGAGATATTTGTGGACCTATTGATCCACCATGTGGACCGTTCAAATATTTTATGGTCTTAATTGATGCATCATCACGATGGTCACATGTATGTTTATTATCTACTCGCAACCTGGCGTTTGCGAGATTACTTACTCAAATAATTAAATTACGAGCACAATTTCCTGACCATCACATTAAAAATATCCGTTTGGATAATGTTAGTGAATTTTCATCACATGCTTTTGATGCATATTGCATGTCAATTGAGATTAATGTTGAACATCATGTAGCTCATGTTCACACACAAAATGGTCTTGCTGAATCTTTGATTAAACGATTACAATTAATTGCTAGACCATTATTAATGAAAACAAATCTCCCAACACCTGCATGGGGACATGCTATTCTACATGCTGTAACACTTGTACGTATAAGACCAACTAGTTATCATAAATTCTCTCCTTTGCAATTGGCTTTTGGGTCAGAACCAAATATTGCTCATTTAAGAATTTTTGGGTGTGCTGTATATATTCCAATTGCACCAAACCAACGTACAAAGATGGGTCCTCAAAGAAGAAAGGGGATATACGTTGGATATGATTCTCCCTCTATTATCGAGTATGTTGAACCCCCGACGGAGATGTATTCACAAGCAAGATTTGCTTGATTGTCATTTTGATGAATCATTATTCCCTAAATTAGGGGAGAACCAAAACAGCATAAAAAGGATCTTGCTTGGACAACATCATTAAATTATCTTGATCCGCGCACAAGTGCATGTGAACTTGAAGTTCAAAAGATAATTCATTTGCAAAGCATTGAAAATCAAATGCCAGACGCTTTTGTTGACTCCAGAAGAGTTACAAAATCGCATATTCCAGCTATAAATACTCCTATTCGAATTGAAGTTCTAGCAGAACAAAATATTATACCTATAGCTGCTGAGTCAAAAACACGCCAGAAGCATGGCCGACCTCTTGGTTCTAAAGATAAAAATCCTTGAAAGAAAAGAGGATTAAATGATCCAGAAGATCATATTGAAGAAAAGAATGATAAAGACCAAGAGAGAATTGATGACAAAGAACCAAAAGTTGATGAAAGTAACACTGAAATTTCTATCAATTATACCACTTCCAGTAGAAGTTGGAATCGGATAGAAACTGTTATTGATAATATATTTGCATACAATATATCTCTTGATGTTACATAGGATAATGATGATCATGAACCAATATCAATTGGTGAATGTCGGTATAGAAAAGATTGGCTGCAATGGAAAGATGCGATTCAATCGGAGTTAAATGCACTGACAAAACGTGAAGTCTTCAGACCTGCAGTCCGAACACCAGAAGGCGTAAAACATGTTGGCTACAAATGGATATTTGTGCGAAAGTGCAATGAAAAGAGTGAAATCGTTCAATATAAAGCGCGATTAGTAGCCCAAGGTTTTTCACAAAGACCAAGTATTAATTATGATGAAACTTATTCTCCTATTGTTGATGCTATTACACTCTGATATCCTATCAGTTTGGCAGTACATGAAAAGATAGATATGCGCCTATTAGATGTTGTCACTGCTTACTTGTATGAAAATTTAGAAAATGATGTTTACATGAAAATCCCCGAAGGATTTCATATGCCTGAAACATATAAACATTATCCTCGTGAAAATTACTCCATCAAGTTGCAGAAATCATTATATGGCCTGAAGTAATCTGGGCGCATACGGTTCACACGTCTTAGTGAATATTTATTGAAAGCGGGATTTAAAAATGACCAGGTATGTCCATGTGTTTTTATTAAGAAATCTGGTTCTAAATTTGTGATATTAGCTATATATGTTGATGATATTAATCTTATTGGAACTCCTGAAGAGCTCCAAGAAACAATTGATTATTTAAAAAGAGATTTCGAAATCAAGGATTTTGGAAAAACCAAATTTTGCATTGGTTTACAAATTGAACATCTGGAGAGTGGAACATTTATTCATCAATCAGCATATACAACAAAAGTGCTAAAAGATTTTACATGGACAAAGCACATCAATTGAGTATTCCAATGATCGTCCGATCATTAAATGTGGATAAAGATCTTTTCTGACCTCAAGAAAATGATGAAGAACTCCTTAGTCCTGAAGTACTATATCTCAGTGCAACTGGTGCATTAATGTATCTTACTAATAATACACGACCTGATATTGCTTTTGCTGTCAATTTATTAGCAAGATTTAGTTATTCACCAACACGACGACATTGGAATGGAATTAAACAAGTCCTTCGATATCTCCAAGGTACAATTGATCTCGGATTATTTTATTCAAATAAAACCAGTCCAACATTGATAGGTTATGCAGATGCTGGTTATTTATCTGATCCACATAAAGCACGTTCTCAAACGGGCTATCTATTTACATGTGGAAATACTGCTATATCATGGCGTTCTACGAAACAATCTATAGCAGCTACTTCTTCAAATTATGCTGAAATTATAGCCATTCATGAAGCAAGTCGAGAATGTGTATGGCTAAGATTCATGATTCATTATATCCGAGAAAGTTTTGGATTATCATCAATCAAAGATATTCCAACTCCTCTTTATGAAGACAATGCAGCTTGCATAACTCAATTACGAGGAGGATATATTAAAGGAGATCGGACAAAACATATTTCACCAAAATTCTTCTTTACTCATGAACTCCAGAAGAAATGTGAAATTGATGTGCTACAAATTCGGTCATATGATAACCTCGCAGATATTTTCACGAAGACTTTACCGACTGCAACATTTGAGAAGTTGAGATATAAAATCGGTATGCGTCGGTTTAAAGATTTAAAAGGAATCATCTCATCAGGGGGAGTAATAAACAGACATATAGAATAGTGTACTCTTTTTCCTTCACTAGATTTTTTTTCCCACTGGGTTTTTATCCAGAAAGGTTTTAACGAGGCATATTTTTTATGTAATGGATGGACATCCAAGGGGGAGTGTTATGAATTATTGGAATCTTTATTAATTAGTGGAGGCTCCACTAATTATGGATTTATGTGAATTATTATAGAAGATTTTTATGGATGTCCACCATTTAGTGGAGACACCACTAATTAAGATTAGTGGAAGATGATGTATGTCATGATGTAATCCACTAGTTAGAGTTCTATAAATAGAGTTATTCTCTAAGCTTGTAATACACCATTATTTTGTGAAAGAAAGATTAGTGAAAAAAAGATTAGAGAAAATTGTGAGAGAAAAGAAAGAGAAAAATTCTTATGCAAAGAATAGTTAGAATTTTCTTAGTGTGTAGTGTGTAGATTTTATTCTAACACTACTTTAATTTTATAACAATTTAAAATTTATAATAAAATTTAAATACTTTTCAATCAATTATGCGATAGAAAAAAAATATCATCACAAAATAATTAAATATTTAATCGTATGTATTATTAAATATATTAAATTAATTTTAAATATTTAATTTTATATCCACTTAATAGGCCAATTGTCTATCATTAAAATTAAACTATTTAAGCAAATCTTTCTCTTTTTAATTTGAATAAAAACATATTAATAATAGGCCAATTTTCTTTACCAATGCCGGTCCGGTGCTTTTCCTCAAGGGGGAAAAACTCATTTTATTGTGATATGACGAAGAATACGTTGTAAGTCTTTGTTCATAACAAATGACTTTTATAATTTTTTTTCAGATTTACCAGAGTTTAAAAAAAAAAAAATCAGTATATGTGTGAAATATTTTTTTCTTATTTAATTTTTAAAATTTAACTACTTCCTATAACTTAACTTATCTATCTCTCAATACAAACTTTTTTAAATATTTTTTTAATATCATATTTTTTTAAAAAAATAACATACTGAATGTTTTTCATAATTCGAAGTACAATTGAAAGATCTAAACCACATTATATCTATTTTATTTTTGTTTTTTTGGTTTCTTTTGTGGAGGTTTGAGGGAAAATGAGGGACATTTTAAATAAAATCATCTCATATAACATCTAAAGAAGAGTTCTTTTTTCTTTAAAAAAAAAAAAACAAGTTTCTTTTAGTTTTTTTTGCCAGCCCCTTTTCAAAAGGTGGGAACATTTTAATCGAATCTTAAAAAAAAAAAAAAAAATCACCTCCTCTACATTTGGGTGTATATTTTGTTGGGTTTTAGCAAAAAGTTCTATGGGGAGAAACAAATTACTATAACCAAAAGGTTTTATATAATTGAATATTATATATAATATTTATTTATTTATTTGCAATTTGTGTCCTCTCCGTCGATGCCATGGTACATAAGGAAGGCAGCATGTGTAGAGACTTGGTTTTGGAGATGAATCATAAAACAATTTGTGTCCCTCATTATAAAGACGTGTTTTGAAGTAATTTTTTCTTTTTTTTTTTTTAGCAAAAGAACAAGAGTATTTTAAATAAATTAGTACTTAGTATCCAAGAAGAATATATTTTTTTTCTCTTAAAAATAAAAACTTGAAAAATTCACTAATTTAATCTTTTAACTTTTATTTTTTGTAATTTTTTAAAATTTTGTAAGTCTCTTAACTATTTTCGAATAATATTTTTGTTTTTATTGTTGACGGTCTGATTAATAAAAATGGTCATAATAATTTAAAAAATTGTCTAAAAATAATTAAGAGATTTAAAAAGTTAAAAAAATAATTAAACCTATAAAAAATAAAAGTTAAAGAACTACATGGACGAATTTTCCTATAATTAATGAACTTGAAAAAAAAAATTGACAACAACTTTAGTCTAGGATTAGTAAATAAGCTTCAACTGTATCGTCAAAAATCAACTTTATTTGTTCCAAAATCAAGCATTACAAGAAATTTCCAAAAAAAAAAAAATGATGATCACAAACGAAAATTAAGCACTACTGTAAAAGTTTTAGTAAGGTATGACTTGCTATGAGCAAACCTTATTTTTACGAATCCCAATATTTAAAGTGTTGTATTTTTTAATGTACATATGAGAATTATCTATTGCTAATTTTGTCAATTAACTTTTCTTTTTGATAGTTTTGATCCTTTTTCTTTTTTAAAACTTTTTACATCCATTAACTATTTTCGAACAACCTTTTTTGTCCTTATGATTATTTCTGTTAGTAAGACTGTCAACAACAGGACAAAAAAGTTATTCGAAAATAATTAGGGGACTCAAAAAGCTTTTTTTTTTTTAAAGATCAATATTGTTAAAAAATAAAAAATAAGAGATTAAATTGACAAATTTTCTTAAAAACTTTGCTTAAGGCTCTAATATAAAATTTTCCTTTTTTAGTTGAGATCTAAAGATTAGGGGTATCTGTGTATTGAGCTTTATTGAATATATTTAGGCTCGGCTCAATAAGGGCTCGATTCGAATTTGAAATATAGAGGTCGAATATAAACTTTATGATTAGACTTGAATTTTAAACAAGTCAAATTCCAATATCCAAATATTAGACTTGATAGCTCGCAAATATGTTCGATTAATTAATTAATATATAATTTATATTATTTATAATATATTATAAATTATTTATTTAAATTCGAATTCGAGGTTAAACTCAAATTCAAGCTTTCGAACTTAGTATAATCGAACTATGAATCAATCTTGACTTTTAAACTGTTTTAAACAAATCGAACTCGAGTCAAAATTTGACATTCGAATTGAACTCGGTCTAGAATTCAAACCTTATGTAAAAATAGCAAAACTCGCTCAATTATTTTAAAATTCAATTTAATTCGATTTGAGAACACCCCTACAAAAGATATGGGAGGAGAATTCCATTATATTTAAGATATCTATGACTTTCTAATAGGAGATTCATATAATTCAAATAAATATACTATTTATAATATTCTTTACTATGTAATATTAATTTTTAATAGAAATCTTAATATTTGATTTCACGTTCTCTTTAAGGAAGAAGTCTTGGGTAGGAAGCGAAGGTATTAAGTATTTTACATAAAACCATCTCATATATCATATATATTCCTTTTTATTATATATTTTCTTTAATATTTTTAATATAAGACATTATTAGTCTGTGTTTGATTTGTATTGTTTTTTTCTTTTTTCCTAGCATATTCACGAATGTTGAAGGAACATTCCCTATATAATAGACTCGTGTTATTTCTTTCTTTAGACACCAAATATAATAATAAATACTAGACATTTTTTAAGTATTATTTAGATGCTTCTTTAAAATCTACATTTTTTTTATTGAACATTTAGAGTTAATACATCTAAGATAATGGGTCAAAGAGGTTTACAATAAAATTAGGATAACAATTAAAATAAATAGGACCATTTTCTAAATTTGATTCCAAGGCACCAAGCATATATAATTTCTAAAATTCAAGTATCTAGCATCACGTAATAAACAAAGAAATTGGAATTTTCAATCCTAATTTTAACAGTGGTTTTATTGCAATTTGAACTAATCCAATGTGTAAATATTTAGACTTGTTTTTTCTTTGTTCTGATAATGGACATGAAGACAATAAATTTAACGTTTCTATTGATTTTTGAAGAGATAGTTTAGATGTACGCATAACATAATCAGCCATGAAATCATATGCGCCAATTTTATAAACATTTCTTTTATTCTTTTTTGGAATAGTCCTGTTGCGTAGACTTCTTTCTACGTTGGCTATGCTCACTTCTATTTCATTCATAGGCACATGACTAGATATTTGACCATCTTCTAAATGATCTATGATTGGATTTTCGTTCTCTAAATTACCTATTGAATTATTTACTCAACGAATTCTGAAAAGACTAAGAGTTCTACGAAGATTAGACAATATTTCTACCAAAGTAATTGGTTTTGAGAACCCAAGATGTTGAGAGAGCTACGAGAACACCATATCAACTAAGAGAACACCATATCAAATAATTTCTGGACTTACCAACATCTCTTGATGGCTTACCAACATATGCCCAGCTCTCACTGTTACACCTAGCAATGGTAAATGGACCGACCTATACCGGTTTGTACCAAGCCGATCCCAGCCAAAGCCAGACCTTATGATCCTAGCTCGACATGAACCAGCCCCTAGGATCAAGAAGTCGGCAATCCTAGTGAACCGGTCCAGTGGGCCTTTCTTCTTTTTTTTTTTTCTGATGGTACTTTTAATTTTTTTTAATTTTTTATTATTTAAATAATACGATTGTTTAAAATTATAAAAACTCACCTTGAAGTTGTGAGGATTTGGTTTGGACCCCTATCAAATTTATTAATTAAAAAAATAAAATTTATATAAGAGATGGACTTAATGCCTAAATCTCTTAAAAAGTATTACAATAATTAAAATTTACATATAAAAGAAATATCCTAAAAGTGAAATTCTAACAAATTCAGACAATTACATAAGAGAATTAATTTAAACAATTACATAATATTAGTTGATACATTAACCTAATTCTTTGAAATATTAACAACTTAGCTCATTTTATTCTTCATTTAAATCTTTATCAACTATCTACGAATTGACCATCATATTATTGGCTGCGGACTAATTTGCGCTGTATATTAATATTTTCAAAATATGAGAAGCTAATCGAGTTATTCTTTCATCAACTGTTCAAATACTCTCACTAAATATGTTTTTTTATGGTACTATTAAGACAGGTGGTGTCAAATGATTATGTGTCATTTTGGATAAAATTTGATATTTCTTTACATAATCTTTCCACCAACTACAAATGTCAAAAAACTTATTCTCATATTTTATCAGAGATTGTATCTCATAAATTATGATATTATTATAGGTGACAGTTGATATTCTTTATCGCTTCATGATACCTCACGGATTAAAAATTGATGAAATCAAATAGGTGGTTCTTTGTAGTGGTTGAAATTAACTGCTAGATGATGATGAACCTTCTCTATCTATAGTATCGGGATTAAAACAAGAAGACTCAAACTTATATAAGTTATACCTATAAGATATAGTTTTAACTGTTTTATTTTTTATAGTTTTATCCTAAGTTACCTAAGGTTTCATCAAAATCTAATGTTTCGTAAAAAAAAATCAATAATACTATGAAATCTAAGCATTTTCACTTAGAGATCTAAACATAATGTCATACAATATAAAATAGAAATATCTTCATAATATTTTTTATATTTTTCAAACATACTTAAAAAAAAAAAAACCATATTAGGGATGCTGATTATACTCACTCAAAATATGTATTACTTTGGCAAGTGTAGGAGGAATATAATGAATAGTTGGATAATAAGATCTTAATAAAAATTTAGTTACTTCTTTAAAAGTAATTAAAAGTGAAGAAAACGTAATATAATTTTGAAAATGAGTTTCAGTGAGTTGAGGTTGAAATCTGCTATTGTTACAAAATTCAATAAGTTGATTTTGGAAAGGTATAACCCTTTTAGACATATCAAAAGTTAAACTCCATCTAGTTTGACAATCTAATCTAAATTTTTTTAAAAATTGACCTTAATCTCGGTATAAAACTTTAAAATTTTGAAATCTAGTTATAAAAGTTTTAATAAATAAAATAGCATTTCTAATTATATTAATATTATTATCAATATATTTATATTCTTTTTTAACACACAAATTAAGTATATAACAATCACACGTATTATAAAATAAAATATCATCTAACATGAGATTCATAATATTCTTCAAAATTGACATAACATAATTATTATTTATAACATTATCTAAAGAAATAGAAATAATTTTATTGAATATCCTATATTCACGATATAATTGAATAATCTTTCTAGCAATATTACTACCTGAATATAGATATTGAAATAATCTAAAATAAGATCAATCCAATGATATGAAATACACAAATAAGTCTCTTTAATAACTGCACTTTAACTATCACAAGTATGAGCAAATTTCTAATTTCAAGAATCAAATATGACAATAAGATGCTCTTTCATCTCTTTGTATATTGTTATTGTATCACTTTTTTGTTGGAATATATGCCATCTAGACTAATTTTCTAATGTAATTATCAAATTTATTAATAAAAAATTTATTCTCAAAATATGTTTGTGAATTTACATTTTATTTGTGCACAATTTATTTTTGGAAATGACCCATTATGTTTAAGTAAGTGATCCATATAAATGGTGGTCTTTTACAGTAAGATATGGATCACGAGTTACTTAACATATAAATATTTATTCTTAACCAATTGATGAGAATGGGAATCTCATCATATTTAAGTTATTATGTTATAAATTTCAAATGGGGAATGCCTTACCTTTAACCAATGAGTAGTTTACTCACTTCATAGCATGAACGTATTTCGAATATGTAGAATAAGACCTGTAATAGTGGTTTCTAAAAGTACTATTTAGAAAAAATCCAAACTATTACTGCTACAGTGTGGACTAATATTCTACCGCTTGAGTATAAGTTGGTGGTCTAATGAAGCTGGAAGCATGTACTTTGATATGCTGTAGTTGAGGTTCTTTTGTAGAGCCGATATACTTGTATGTTTGGTATATGTGACTAGTTAGTTAAGACAAACTTGTACAAGATAACTTATGCGCTATATCATCCCTTGTGACTATTCAAATGATCCAAATATCCAAGGCCCTGAAAACATGACTTGAATGTTTACTCTAGGGTAGCTCCCTTGGAAAGTGAAAACATTTCAGGAGTCGTGGATCATTGAACTAGAGGTTTAAGGATGATAGATGTCTATTAGAGAGGTGTTAGTACACTCCTCCTCTCTAAATGCACGACGATGCGTAAAGGGGTATTTTAGCCATTACACCTGTAAGTCGAAGACTTTGCTAACGCAGCATTATCCTTGAGGTCAATATTTTCTTATGGTGATATTAGAAAATATTTAAAATGTAAAATATAGCTATTTATATAGTAAGGGTATTTTGGTCATTTTAGTAGCCAAGACGATGTATCTTTTGGTCCCCGAAATAGCCCTTAAGTCCTGACAGATTTGGATTAAAGAATTGGTCTTGATAATTATGAATTTTATTTTATTTTATTTAAATAGTCTAATTTATTATTGGACTAGAATAAAATAAAAAGCCCGAGAGAGTATATATTTTATCTAATTTAATTGGTTAATTAATTATTCAGGGCCCAAGGTTCAGATTAAATAATTAAAAAATTAATTTAGATATAAACTAAATAAAAGGCTTGATATTTTATATTGGTCTATTTAGGCTTGTTAATTATTTATTGAGCTGTTTAATGAAGTTCAAAAAATAAATAATTGAGACTTATTATTTATGGGTGTTCAAGTATAAGAGTAAATAATTTTATCTGGCCCAATAAATAAGACTAAGGGTAAAATAAAATTTAAAAAATTAATAATAATAATAATAATAAAATAAAAAAAAATAACATGGGATGCATGCCGTATTGTTTGGCGTAAGAGATAACAAAAGCATGAGGCTTTTTGTTTGACTCTCTTGATCTCTCTCGGTAATGATTTGATGAAAAGAAAAGAAAAGGAATCAAGACCAATGTAGATAGATAGCTAAGGTTGTGAAAAATTAAAACACAGAGGCTAAGGAAGAAGTAAACCTAACATTCTGCAAGCCTTCACCGGTAGATGAAAGGGTATCATTTTGAAAGTTCAAAAGCTTCGCGTGAATAAGACGAAGTCGAAGTTTACGAGGACGTGATCCAGTAGCTTCAAACATTCTGGTACAGACATCTTCTTCAATGTCAATAAGATAACACAGAGATAAATTTTTTCGTTCTGTAAGCATGCTTTCGATTTCATCGTTTTTGCCATTTTCGTCCTTCAAGTAGTATCAGAGCCATGGTTTAGCAAATATAGGAAGTATGCTAGGCTTAACTAAAATAAGAAAATATTTATTTTGAATGTTTTCTGTGATCTTTCACGTTTCTGGTATGGGATAGTCTCTGTGTAAGCTTCGCAAGTGAAAGCATAAGAACACTGTAATTTATTACTTTTTTAGATGAAATATGTAAGTCCACTGTTTTTAAGGGTATAGGAGCTTGTTAAATGACTTTTCAAGTTGTTTGGAAGAAAGAACCAGAAGAAGGAATGCAAAATCGCTAAAGAAAAATCGCAAAAAAATCTAGAAAAGATGAGCCAAGCTAAGTCGAGCCGAGCCAAGCCGCCTGCCTTGAATGTGTATGGAGCCGCCGAACTGCGGCTTGGAGCCGCCTCCCAGCCGGCGCGTGAGGAAAGCTTCCTCGCAGAAGCTCCTGGCCTCCTCGCATGCCGCGAGGAAGCCTTCCTTGTGGAAGAGCTTCTTCCACAAGAAAGTGTATTTGCAATTTGCAATTGCAAATTGCAATTGCACGGTCATCAATTTTGACCTCGTTTTTGGAGCAGTTGGCGGGCTGGGTCGTAGGCACCCGTTCGGATCACGGCCCATGGGTTTTTCTATGGGCCATGATCCAGTGTGGCGGGTGCACTGGACTAGAAATAAAAAAATAATTTTTTTGCCCCATATCAGACGGAGTTATTTTTATTATAATAGTTAATATTCTTTGAATATTTTACATAACAAATAATAGTAAAAGAAATTTAGAATTAAACAAGACCATTAATTAATTAATGTGTTTAATTCTATTATTTGGACACTCAAGTTAAAAGAATAGAAAAGCATGAAAACGTTTACAATTTTCTAGTATACTTATTTCTTTTTGTACTCTATGTGCGTGCTTTCTCAAAGACCAAAGTCTTTGGGAATTTTTGACAAAGAAAAACATTTTTCTTAAATTAAATAGTTAATTTTAATTTGAACAAAAATTAATTATTGGTTATTTTCTCAAATGATTTTATCCTTGACATAGAAAATATTATAGATTTAGATATTTTTGTGAATTAAAATAGAAAACTATTTTGATTTAATTTTAATAAGAAAAATTATTTTTGTCAAATTAAACTTGAGATCAAAATCTCTCAAAAATTTTATTGAAAATTTTTGAAATTATTAAGTTTATTAACTTAAATAAAATTAATCCATAAAAAATTTTTCAAAAGGTATAAATCTTGACATAGAAATTTTTATGGGTTTAGATATTTTAATTTTGAGTTAAAAGAAAATTTAATTAAAATTTTCAAAAGATATTTTTCAAGAAAAACCTTATTTTAAAATACTAAGTGGGAGAGGGGTTCCAACGACCCCACGACTTCCATCACGATCTTTATTAGAGATCGTGGGTCCCCTCGCATCACCATAGGAGTGAACCCGTATAAGATGGAGATACCACAAGGATCTAGAACTAATGGATGGATGTAATTAATAACTTGGGACACGTGCTATGATCGACCAACCCACGTTGGAGATTATAGTGCAAGGAATGTCCATAAGAAATGAGAAGAAACAATCATCCCATGATGGAGTTATCTTCTAAATCATTACTTGGAAGGGAAATTAATTTGTGGTGATTAATACACTTAGTTTAAGAAACTGTTAATCTTTCCAAAAAGTTATGTCAGTTTTTCTAAGAGCCAAATTAATCATATTAAAGATAATAGTGATAGGGTTAACTATTATCGGATTTAATATGAGGATAAAGTCATAAATTATTTTGTTTTTCACAAACTAAGTTTTCTTTTATTTTCAATTTTTTTGAAATAGTTGGTGGAGGTTCTTTTAGTCCTTTGGTCGTTATTCTCCGTAGGAATAAGCTAAGGGTCCAAATTATGTGAATTGAAAAAGGAACTTGAACATAATACTCACTGTTGAGGAGTATAAGTATGTTCTCTTTGACACCTACTCGGTTATCGGAGAGGGTTCCACCGTTGAGGTGCGAGAGGCTGAGAAAGCATGGAAGAAGGCTAGCGAGATGGCTTGATACTACATGTTGGCCTCTTTGTCTAATGTGCTATAGTCTAAACACGAGCACATGGTCACTGCGTACAACATTAGCCAATCACTAGCCACAATATTCGCAAATAAGAGCCGACCCGCAAGGCATGAGGCTCTTAGGACGATCATCAATACTAAGATGGCTGAGGGAGCATCGGTTAGAGAATATATGCTCAAGATGATTACTGCTTTCGAGGAAGCAGAAGTTTTAGGAGCTGTAATTGACCCCGAGAGCCAAGTGGATATGGTTCTCAAATCTCTTCTGGGCTCTTTTACTCAATTCAAGTTAAATTATAATATGAACAAGTTAAACATGAGTTTAACCGAGTTAATGAAAGAGCTTCAGGTGGCAGTGAAGGTTATGAAGCCACAGTCCAATGCTATGATTGTTAGGACTTTTTCTTTTAGAATTGGGCCCAAGCCCAGGAAGTTCAAGAAGAAGAAGGGAAACACACCAACCCAACCCAACAAGCCCAAAAACAAATGCTTCAAGTGCGGGCAAAAGGGACACTGGAAAAAGGAATGTCCAGAATTTCAGGCCAAGAAAAACTGTGATACCCTAATCCCACATGGGATTGGGATGAGAAGTGTGTATAGTATATAAGAATGGGTCTAGGTATTGTCAACTTAGAATATTCATTTTGGCCCAGCGAGTACGGTGGCCAAGTAGTTGATCGTGGGTGCTACCAGACCCATAGTCGCGCTTCCAGGTCCGTGGGCACGAGACGTGACATTTGGTATCAGAGCAGGTAACCAACCCCGGTATGGGAATTAAGTGCTATACCGTACGCGGTGTGAGCTACCTCTAGAATCCTATACCACTTGGTTGGTCCTGGGTTTGGCCCCTAAGTATGGGCTCAGCGAAGACACTTGGGCCTAAAAAGAGGGGTGAATGTGATGCTCCAATCCTATATGGGATTGGGATGAGAAGTATGAATGGTATATAAGAATGGGTCTAAGTACCCATTATCAACTTGGGATATCCATTTTGGCCCAGCGAGGACAACGACCAAGTAGTTGACCGGGGGTGCTGCCAGGCCTATAGTTGCGCTCCGAGTCCGCGGGCACGACACGTGACATTTGGTAGCAGCACAGGTAACCAGCCCCGGTATGGGAACTAAGTGCTACATCGTGCGCGGTGGGAGCCACCTCTAGAATCCAATACCGCCTGGTTGGTCCTGAGTTTGGCCCCTAAAGTATGGGCCCAGCGAGGACGCTTGGGCCTAAAGGAGGGGTGAATGTGATACCCCAATCCCACATAGGATTGGGATGAGAAGTATGTATGGTATATAAGAATGGGCCTAAGTACCCATTGTCAACTTATGATATCTATTTTGGCCCAACGAGGATGGCGGCTAAGTAGTTGACCGTGGGTGCTGCCAGACCCATAGTCGCTCTTCCGGGTCCGCGGGCATGGGGTGTGACAAAAACCCTATAGGTATTATTCTCTATCTAAAGTCAATTTCAATAGTTTGATCAATTTCCACTTGGATTGTTGATTTTGATGCCACTGATCATATCTGTAACTCCTTGTAGGGGTTTAGGAAGATAAGAAAACTTCAGAAGGGTGAGTATAGACTACTAGTAGGAAATGGAGCACAAGTATGAGCTCTTGCAGTGGGAGAGTTGGATCTTATTTTTTATTGTAATAAAATAGTTATTTTGAAAGATATTTTATATGTACCCAATTTTAGATAGAATTTGATTTCAATTGCAAAGCTAATAAATCATGGATATTAAATTTTTTCTTTCCATTCTAGTGTTATTATCAGTAGAAATGGAGAAAATTTATGTACAGGGCACATGTATGGAAACTTATTTTTTTTTAAATCCTACAAACAATTAAATAAATAACGCTCAATCTGAACCTTTAAGTAAGAAGTAAAAGACTAATGTCAATGACTCATATCTTTGACATCTAATGTTGGATTATATTAACTCAATCAGGATTCAGAGGTTAATCCATGATGGGCCCTTAGGCTCATTAAGAATGAAAAGTTGACCTCTCTGTGTGAATCCTGCCTTATGGAAAAAATGACCAAAAAGTCGTTCACCCAAAAAGCTGATAGAGCCAAGGAGATATTAAGCTTTGTTCATACTGATGTGTGTGGTCATTTGTCTACATAAGTTAGAGGGGGTTTTGAGTACTTCCTCACTTTCACAGATGATTGTATAAGATTTGGTTATATCTACTTGATGAGGCACAAGTCTAACTCTTTTGACAAGTTCAAAGAGTTTAAGGCTGAAGTGGAGCGTCAGATAGGAAAACTGATAAAAACCTTACGATCGGATCGTAGTGGAGAGTACCTCATCGGTAAGTTTAAGGATTACATGGTACATCATAAGATAGTATCCCAACTCTCTGCACCGAGTATACCCCAGCAGAATGGAGTAGTTGAGAGAAGGAACATAACATTAATGGAAATGGTTCAAAGTATGATGTCTCATGTTACTCTTCCAGTCTCTTTTTGGGGATATGCCTTGAAAACAATGGCATATATTCTGAACTTGGTACCTTCCAAGTTAGTACCTAAGACGCTCTATGAGATGTGGATTAGACGTAAGCTAAGTCTAAATCATCTCAGGATATGGGGCTGTCCAATTTATGTACTGATCAAGAGAGACAAATTAGAACCAAGATCAGAAATATGCTACTTTGTTGGGTATTCAAAAGGGATAAAAGGAGGTTACTTTTATCATCATAAGGAGCAGAAAGTACTATAAGTACTAATACTAGATACTTGGAGGATAATCAAAGTACTTTCACTTAAGGTTCAACAAGGTTGGAACTCAAGGAAAAATTATTTTCGTAATTAACTTCTTCAGACTCGATTGTGAAACAAGAAGTGGTACAGCCTCACGAACCTGTACAAATGGAGTTTCATTGTAGTGGGAGGGTATCTAGAGTTCCAGAAAGATGGACAAAAGAGGCTTTTGACCTGGTCTCTGACCATCAAGCATAAGATCCCACTAGATACGATGAGGCTATTGCTAATGCTGATGCAAATCTATGGTATGAAGTAATGAAAGCCGAGATTGGGTCTATATACTTCAATCAGGTTTGGGATCTTGTAGCTTCACCTGAAGGGATAAAACCTATTGGGTGTAAGTGGCAATACAAGAGGAAGAGGAGAGCGGATGAGAAGGTGGAAACCTTCAAAGTTAGGCTTGTGACAAAATGGTATACTCAGAAAGAGGGAATCGATTATGAGGAAACCTTTTCCCTGATAGCCATGCTTAAATCCATTCGTATCCTCCTTGCCATTACATGTCATTTCGACTACGAGATATGACAAATGGTTGTCAAGACAGCATTTCTTAATGACCATCTTAACGAAAACATATATATGTCCTAATCGAAAGGTTTTATTGCTAAAGGCCAGGAACATATGGTTTGTAAGTTTAAAAAATCCATTTATGAACTTAAGCAGGCATCTAGAATATGAAACATTCGTTTTAATGAGACTGTAAAGTCTTACGGTTTCATTTAAAATGAGGATGAACTATGCATGTACAGGAAATTGGAAGGCATAAATGTAATTTTTCTTGTCTTATATGTGGATGACATTCTACTCATTGGGAATGATATAGGAACATTGTCATCTACTAAGGTTTGGTTGTCTAGTCAATTTAGTATGAAGGATTTGGGAGAAGCCAGTTACATTCTCGGGATTAAACTTCTTAGAAATAGAAAGCAGAGAATATTATGATTATCTCAAACGACATACATTGACAAGATATTGGCCAAGTTTAGCATGGACTCATGCAAGGGAGTTCTAATCCCTTGCAGACATGGGTTGTCTTTTTGTTTTAAGGACTGTTCTAACTCTTGAGAGGAAAAAGACAAGATGAGTAAGATTCCCTATACTTTGGCTGTAGGAAGTTTCATGTATGCTATGTTGTGCACTGGACCAGATATCTCTTTTGCCTTAGGCTTAGTTAGTAGATATCAGTTAAATCCTGGGAAGGTTCATTGATAAGTTGTAAAGTATATTCTCAAGTACCTCAATGGTACGCAATATTATATGCTGATTTACAGGACTGGCGACTTAGTTCCTACTGGATACACAGACTCAGATTTTCAGGTAGATAAGGATGAGAGAAAATTCACTAGTGGATATGTCTCCACCTTGTCATGATGAGCTGTTTTATGTAGGAGTATCAAACAATCTTGTATTGCTGACTCAACTATGGAAGTCGAGTATGTGGTAGTTTCGGAAGCATCTAATGAAGCAGTCTGGCTTCGGAAGTTCCTTTCAGAACTTAGAGTTGTGCTACACATGGACAGACTAATTGTGATGTATTACGACAACTCTAGAGTAGTCTCGTAATCCAAATAACACAGGAACCACAAGAAGGGAAAGCACCTCCAGAGAAAGTACCACCTGATTCGATATTTTATTCAGAAACGGAAAATTGTGATGGAACAGATAGCTTCGGAGAACAACCTAGAAGATCCCTTTACCAAGCCTTTGGTTGAGAGAGTCTTTAAGAGACACTTAAACGTCATAGGGGTGGGCATTTACGAGCTTTCTTAGTCTTAGAGTGCAAGTGAGAGATTGTTGGAATATATACCCTTTAGACTAGTTTTCTTATATAATTATCAAATTTATTAACAAAAGAATTTATTCTCAAAATATGTTTGTAAATTTATATTTTATTTGTGCACGATTTACGTTTAGAAATAACACATTGTGTTTAAATAAGTAATCTATGTGAATGATGGTCTTTCATAGTAAGGTATGTATCACGGGTTACTAAATATATAAATGTTTGTTCTTAATCGATTGATGAAAATGGGAATCTCATCATGTTTAGGTTATTATATTATGAATTTCAAATGGGAAATGGCTTACTAGCCAGTGAGTAGTCCAATTATTTCATAACATGAGCGTATTTCGAATACGTAGAACATGACTTGTAATAGTAGTTTCTAAAAGTAATATTTAGAAGAAATCCAGACTATTACTACTACAGCGTGAACTAATACTCTACCGCTTGAGTATGAGTTGGTGGTCTGACGAAGTTAGAAGTATGTACTTTGATATGCTGTAGTTGAGGTTCTTTCGTAGAGCCGATATACTTGTATGTTGGGTATATGTGACTAGTTAGTTAAAACAGACTTGTACAAGATAACTTCTACGTTATATCACCCATTGTGACTGTTCAAATAATCTAAATATCTAGGGTCCTAGGAAATATGACTTGAATGTTTATTTTAGGGTAGTTCTCTTGGAAAGTGAAAATATTCTAGAAGTCGTAGATCATTGGACTAGAGGCCTAAGGATGGTAGATATCTATTAGAGAGGTGTTAGTACACTCTTCCTCTCTAAATGTACGGCGATGTGTAGAGGGGTATTTTAGTCATTACACCTGTAAGTAAAAAATTTTGCTAATACAGCATTATCCTTGGGGTCAATATTTTCTTATGGTGATATTATGAAATATTTAAAATACAAAATATAGCTATTTATATAATATGGATATTTTGATCATTTTAGTAGTCAAGACGATGTGTCTTTTGGTCCTGGAATAGCCCTTAAATCCTGATAGATTTGGGTTAAAAAATTAGTCTTGATAATTATGAATTTTATTTTATTTTATTTAAGTAGTCTAATTTATTATTGAATTAGAATAAAATAAAAGGCTCGAGAGATTTTATCTAATTTAATTGGTTAATTAATTATTCAGAGCCCAATGCTCAGATTGAATAATTAAAAATTAATTTAGATATAAACTAGATAAAAGGCCTGATATTTTATATTGGTCTATTTGGGCTTGTTAATTATTTATTGGACTGTTTAATGAAGTCTAGAAAATAAATAATTGAGATTTATTATTTATGTGTGTTCAAATACAAGAGTAAATAAATTTATCTGACTCAATGAATAAAACTAATGGTAAAATAAAATTAAAAAAATTAATAATAATAATAATTAAAAAAAAATACGGGATGGATCCCGTATTATTTGACGTGAGAGATAACAAAAGCATGTGGCTTTTTATTTGATTCTCTTGGTCTTTCTCGGTAATGATTTGATGAAAAGAAAAGAAAATGAATCAAGACCAATGTAGATAGATAGCTAAGGTTGTGAAAAATTAAAACATAGAGGCTAAAGAAGAAGCAAACCCAACATTCTGTAAGCCTTCACGGGCAGAGGAAAGGGTATCATTTCGGAAGTTCAAAAGCTTCGCGTAAATGAGATAAAGTCGACGTTTATAAGGACATGATCCAGTAGTTTCAAACATCCTTTTTAGTGTCAATAAGGTCATTCAAACACAGAGATAAATTTTTTTGTTCCGTAAGTATACTTTCGGTTTTATCATTTTTGCCATTTTTGTCCTTCAGTTTTAATTTTGTTTTAGGAATCCTTTTAAATGCAAGCTGGTAAGAGGTATGCATGAACCTTTTCATAATGTGGATTTTCAAAAGAATTAAGGGTAATCTAGTTTTAATAATCACTTTAGCCATCTCATTTCTAATTCTCTTATGATCGTATTAAAAATTACCTACAACTCAACCTCTTGTAATTTGCAGTTGTTATTGTTTAAGTTTTTCAATTAATCATATGTGTTATCTTTTCATGTGTTTAACTAACATTTTCGCCATTCTCCCTTCTTATGTACATATATTATTTTACAAATTTTATATATTACTATATCTTCATCATTATCTTTTTCAAAAAGATTCCAAATCATAAATATTTTTATTCCAGCTATAGCTTCCGGAGATTCATCATCATTAGGTTGAGGCACATCTATACCATATTCAAGATTATTATAAATACTTATATTTTGTTGTTGGACACTAGGAATTGCTAGTATGGAATTTGCTAGATCTTATAAGGGCATTTTTGTTAATCAAGGTAAGTATGTATTAGACCTACTTAAAAGAGACAAGTTTGCTGGGCTATAGAGTTGTTGAAACTCCTATAAAATCTAATGTTAAACTGCAACCGGCTAAGGAATGGAGTGTATTCAATAAGGAATATTATTAAAGACATGTTAGAATACTGATTCATTTATCTTATACTCAACCGGACATAGTTTTCTCAGTTAGCATGGTGAGTCAATTCATGCATGCGCCTGATCCAGAACATTTTGAAACAGTTTATAGAATTCTGAGGTATCTAAAAGGTGCTCCAGGAAAAGGTCTACTATTCAGGAACTGGGGTCACCTCTAGATTGAAGCCTATACATATGCAGACTAGGTTGGAAGCATAACTGACAAAAGATACACATCTGGGTATTGCTATTTTGTTAGAGAAAATCTTATTACTTGGAGAAGTAAGAAACAATATGTGGTCACGAGAAGCAGTGTAGAAGTAGAATATTGAGTTGTAACTCATGGTATGCACAAAGTTCTATGGATTAGAAGGATTCTCACAAAGTTAAGAGTACCAACTACACTACCAACAAAGATGTACTGTGATAATAAAGTTGCCATCTTGATTACCCATAATCCAGTTCTACATGATCGAACCAAACATGTAGAGGTGGATAAACACTTTGTCAAAGAGAAGATTAATAGCGGTCAAATTTGTATATCCTATATTCCAACAGTTGAACAAATTATAGATATGTTCATCAAAAGACTACCACAAAAGCAGTTTAAGGCTTTGACAGTCAAGCTAACTCTAAAAGATATCTTTAGACCAATTTGAAGGGGAGTGTTGGAAAGTTGGTATACTTAGGCAATTAGTGCTTAGGATTATGTAATTGCAAACTAGGGCAGGTAGCATGAATATGCGTATTTTAGGAAAGCTGACTTTTATTGTCTTAAATTAGTGATTACCTTAAATCAATGATTTCATTCCTGAATTGAAGGTTGTTTATTGTGACATGTATTTTCCTATAAGTTGCAATTTAATGAATAGAGAAATTATCTCTATACATTTACCTTTTGATTGTTCTTGAGTTCGAAAATGATTTATTTATGATTAGAATAAAATAGGAAACAATGTTTATAAATTACCTCCTTGAGAACTCTTTGTGGGTTAAAAAAAATGTTAAGTAAAATAATATTATACATTATATCTCGAGACTTATTATGATATTAAAAATTTTACTTATAACTTTTAAATATGATTTAAAAATGTATGAAAAGTTATTTGGGGGTTTATTTTAAGAGTTTGATAGTTTAGAGAGTTTACAAATTTATTTATATCAATCATAAATTATCTTTTATTATAATTTCATTTTCCAAAATTCTCTACTATGCATCTAAAATTAGCCTTGAGCTTTGTGCAACTTTTATAAAGAGAATGTTTGCTAATTTTGTGAATTATATTTATCTATTTGATGTGGAATATTATGTTGGTTACACACACACACACACACACACACACACACACACACACACACACACACAATGTGTGTGTGTGTGTGTGTGTGTGTGTGTGTGTGTGTGTGTGTAACTAGAGTTATTGTCGGAGTTAAGATAATATGGATTGGAGATTTATGGAGTATATATGCATGGTTTTATGATAGACGCAGAATTCCAGGAGAGGAAGGACCTTCTTGCTAACTTAATAGTTTGAATTGCTCATTCAAAAACAAGGTGAGTCCCTTGCATTCATGAAGATAGTTTATGCACATCACTTAATTTTATTATGTTTGTGCTGATAAAATTTCTCATGGATTCCATTATTTCTATGAAAATAGTTTACGAATATCATGGAACTTTCTTATTTAATTTTTTAATTTTTTTTAGAATGGACAAGGAAGAGGATAGGAAAAAGGATGGGACGTAATTTAATGTCGAACTCGAAACCTAAATTTTGAGCAACATCTCTCCTACTACTAGGATAAGTTGTTATCGACTCACGAAAATTTATAATGTTAATTCTTGAAAATGGTTATATACGTAAACTATATCTTGGATGTGCAATCTTATGGAATGATATGGAAACGTGCATCACGATTAAAACTATTCTTTTGAGAAATATTATGGTTTGAGCATGACATGCATATGTTTTTAAAAATCATAGCATATTTTGAAAGTATTGACTCCATTTAAATATTGATATTTTTATGGATTATGGAAATGCTTTGGATTTAGAAATTGAAAATTATTGTATACTATAGGAGATGTTATAAAATTTTGAAATATTCTTGGTAATGATATCGAATGTTATAAAATTTTGAAACATTCTTGGTAATGATATCGAAAATGATTTTGGAAATGTTAAGCTATATGATTTTTGAAAATGTTTTGTGGAACCAAGAACGATCTACCCTATTTGAGTAGTCGTGGGAGTGGTGCCTATTGGCTCGACAGTGTTATTCATGGAATTGTTGAATTATTTTAAAGTTGTTGAATATTTGCTGTAGCGTTATCTCTTGTATTAAACTTTTGTTGTGATGTTGTTTTACACACAAGGACAAGGGCAAAATGCAGATTTCATACACTAACAAATGAAATCCAACCTAACACTAATGTAGTAGTGGAAAGTAGGGGTCAAACCCACAAGGAACTTGAATTAATCTTAATAATTAATTTTATAATGTTAATCTTAAACAAACAAATCTAATGGATGTCTTAAATATAAAAGGGGAGGAAAACAATTAACCCCAACCTAAAAGTAATAAATAAACACAAAATTAAATATAATAGTAAAATTAGACTCAATACAATTAGGCTTATCTATTAGTAACGTACATGTAATTGACCGACAGTTAAGGAATTCATCCTTGATTAAGATTAGCCTATGACTTATTGGTTTTAGAGTTTTGCCAACACTACAAGTACAAACTCCCATCTTTGCCAAATTGGATCAATTGCATTGAGCATGCAAACTAATCCTCTAACCTAATTAATTAACCTAACCTACTTGATTAATTAACCACTGAGCATGCATTAGATTAATCATGGACTAGATTAAAAACCAAAATAACTATCATATTAAGGCATCATCAATATCAAATTACATACAACAATTAGTTTTAATCATATATAAGTTGAATTACATAATTTCCTATCAGTTTAATCAAGTCATAAGCTACAATTTAATCAGATTAATACCTGCTATTTATAGAAAACTGATAAAAATTTGTGAAAATCAATTAAGTTGGGGTTGGTAAAAAATAATCAAATAATCACAATTGATAAAAGAATAAACCACAAATTGTATAAATGCTCATAAATGAATCAAATTTCAACAAAAGTTCAATTCTTCAAACCAACAATATCTCAAAATTCATCAAACCGAACATTCAATTCATGAACTACTAACAGAAAGAAAACTAGTTGCTAGACATAAAAGAAACAAGAGAAAACAGTGATTGGAAATAAGAAAAAAATAGAAATTGGTTGAAAGATAAACTCATGCGACACCTACAATCTCATGTTAATCCTTAATTTCTCACCTTGATTCTTACCTTCTCTGAGCCTTGAACTTGTCTATGAAGTTTCTTCTTTGATTCTCCTCGAAAAGTTGTGAAATAACCTGTCTTAAAATCTTTTAAATAAGTTTCCACTACCTGGAGTTTGCCTTTTTGTAATGCAGGTTGTGCACAGCTTCTCTTTGAAGGCTACACGACTTGAAAACTCTCGATTCTTCAACTAAAATCTATCCAAATTACTGGGCAGCGTTCTAAAATATCTACAAATATCTTTAAACCTTTTTCTACCATTTAAACATATGAATTCACTTATTTTTACCATAAACACCTAAGAATGTATAAATCTATAAAATGAGTAGAATCTATATTAATTCACACCAATGAATATATAGAAACCAAGTAAAGAGAATAAAACTATCACATTTTTGCACATAACGCCTTTGTTGGAGCTTCGGCGATTCTCAATAAATTGGCTACCTTCGAGAGTTTACCACTCTTCTAGTAATGTGACAAGACAATATATAAGCTGGTTCTCAACTAACAATAGAGTTTCAAAGTGAGACTAAAGATAACCATGGGATAGTCAGGATGATTTTGGATGAAAGAAAGAGGAGTGTCTCATCTAATATGATGAACACCTACCATGATGGGGATGCTATGTGTTTCACTATAAATGAGAGTTATCGCTAGAAGGTTCCATCACACCTAAATCGATGTGTAGCTCCACATATAATGAAATGATTCAGGATGGTGATTCTTCGGAAAAATATATGATAATGATAAATTCATGGTGTAACTGTAATGAATTTATTTACGACTTAATAATTATGATGTATTTATGGTATGGGGTGACTATGATAATTCTATTACATCTTTATATGTATGGTAGATGAAATTTCCTTGAGAAATTTTCTGACATTGAATTATTTATGCATATAATTATATATGTGTTTAAATCTCCCCAAGTTTTCTTGTACTGAATTAACTAAGGCATGATATGATAGGTTGTGTTATAGTAATATTTTATAACAATTCACGCATGATGACAATATTTATAACCATAATGAGAACACATGGAGCTCATTGAAATTTTATATATCTCACTGATTTTGATTATGATATCAGGATCACAAGGCTTGTAATAAGTGTGGTAAGGCGAATATTTCCATAAATGTTCAAGTAAATAGTTGACTAAAGAATATTCAAGTAAATAAACTGATCACATTAATTAATTTATTGATTGATTCTCATAAATGTTCTTTATAATCAAAACAAGATAGATTTTAGGTCCTAAGGAATTTCACAAACTATCGTTTATAATATCTGATAATTAAATATTATCTTAAAAAGTAAGAGTAATATTTGTGTGATTGAAAGAGAGGAGTCAATATAGATATTAACCATAGTATTTCGAGATTGATCAACTCAATAATAATTTTTAAAAGTAGAATTTATAAAATTGTTGATAAATTTAAAAATTAAATTTAAAGAGTATAATATTAGGAGCTAATGATTATAAAATCATTATTAGAATTCACTATTATTAAAAGTTGAAGTACAATAACTTTTCGGGAAATTAATTTATTTGGCCTATAAAATTTGGAATTTATAATGTTCTTGCTTTTAATGTTTTTTGCTATTGTTATAGTTCTTGATGATTTTTTTTTGTTATTATGATCTTTAATATTTTATTTTTTGCTTAAAAATCAGCTATTGTGGTCCCTAAAAAAAAACAAATTTAGAGTCATAATGGTAAAAAAAATCATTAAAAATTATAAGACAAAAAAATATTAATGACAAAAACATTATAAATACTAAACCTTAGAGATTGAATAGGTTATTTTTCTTAACTTTTCCATATCCAAATGCAATGGTAACAATTATCCTGTTCCAATTACAAACCACCGTGAGATTAAGCAAATGCTCTTCTGACGAGCTCTTGTGGAATGCTATGGATTAAAGATTTTCTCTTTAAAAAAGAATTTAAAATGTTTTTTTTATAAAAAAAATGGGTTGTGTTTTTGCTTTTTTGCAGTGGTGACTAAGGGCGGTAATATTGAAACGACACGAAAACGATATGGTTATAGCAAGTTAGGGTTAGGGTTTCGCAGGTTCAGGACGAAATATGTCGATCCGTTTAACTTTAAACGTGTATAAGTCATAAATATGTTTAACCCGTTTTAATCTGTTTCAACCTGTGAATCCGTTTATTTTTTTTAATATTTATATTTAATATTTTTTGTAATACTCTATAAATTTCATTATAAAAAATTAAATAATTTAATTTTTTATATGAATTAATTGAATTAAATTTTATTATATGAATTAATTGAATTATTTGTGTGTCTATTTTATTTAATTATATGAGACCTCTTAAGGAAAATAAATGATGTTAGTGTGGTTATTTACTTTATATATAGTAAATGAATTATTCTTAATTAATTATTATTTAGTATCTATAATAATAATATTATTACAATAACTTTTAGTTAGAGAAAATAATTTATTGAATAATTCAATTTTATTGCAAAATTACATTTGTTTTGATTTTTAAGATTAAATCTTATGAATTTATTGAAATCTCTAGATATTTAGTGAGATGGTTTGTTGTTTTATTGGTTATTTATGACTTTATGAGTTGTTTTATTAGTTTTTTAATTTTACATGATTTGATTTGATTTTTTAAAATTTTTTGTGTAATAGTGTACAGATTGACGGGTTTAGTAGGTATTCGAGGTTAATGAATTTAATAATTATCTATTTAATTTTTGTGTTTAATAGTGTCATATCGTGTTAACCTATTTTATAATACAAATACGATACAAAAATAAATAAATTATTATAATACGATGCATTTATTAATCGGATCATATTCAAATTGACTATGTAATTATCTCAAATTAATAAGATTCCCTAATCCAAACGTGATAGATTGCCACCCGTGACCTGTGACGAGGGGCAAAAGGTCGCCTTTTCAACCATTAAAACAGACAAACCTTCTTAGAACCGAATCCTTATCCCTCCACTAAGATTAGGCAATTCTCTTCTTCATCTTCCCTTCTCAGCCATGGTTGAAGCTTCAATAATACTCAAAACCACCTTAATCCCTTCTTTCTCGAAATGCCCAAGTCCATTATCTTACAGAAATCCCACCCATTATCACGATTTCCACACAAGCTTCAAGAAAAACAGCTGCAGAAGCTTGAATATTTGCTGCTCATCAGTAGTTTCTACCGCCAATGATGCCACAGGAACCCAAGACATCCCGTGGGGTTGCGACATTGATTCGCTGGAAAATGCGTCCGCCCTGCAACAATGGCTCACGGATAAAGGGTTGCCTCCGCAGAAAATGGCTATACAAAAAGTGGATGTTGGAGAAAGGGGCCTAGTTGCTCTCAAGAATATAAGAAAGGGAGAGAAGCTGCTTTTTGTTCCTCCCTCTTTGTTCATAACTGCTGATTCTGTAAGAGTTTGATAATTTTGTCAGCTCCAAGTTTCACACAGTTTATGCTTTGATAATTCGTCTTCGGAAATTTTGTACTATTAACACACGGGCGTCTTTGTTATTATCGTGGTTGTTTCTTGAAATCTGTTCATTTTGCTATACATACGCACGGTTGGCTGCAATAAATTGGATATATGTGGAGTTGGTTTCTTGTTCCCTTGCCTTGTTTTCACTGCAAGTGGTGCATAGTTGCCTTTCGAGGTCGCTGAGGAGGAGGCAATGAGACTTTTAGAGGAACCCAAAAAAAAAAAAAAAAAAAAACACTAATCTTTTGAGCCTGGATTGTGACTTGCCTCTAATCTTTTAGTCTTTGCTTCAATTGCTTATATGTTGTGGATTTGAGTTGTAAGATACTAGAATCAATGGAGCAGTTTATGGGTAAGTTCCTTTTAGACATCATCCATAACGTTTCTCTTTTGGGGCTTAAGTAGAAAATGTGATGCTAATTATTACATGTTTACGTGTTTTTGTTACTCAAAGGGAAAATATTATTTGATTGTATCAAGTTCCCTATGCCTTGATTGCAGTCGAATGAGTTCTTCCAGTATTTTATTCTTTGATGTGCTTTTATCTAATTGAATAAGTTCTTCTATTATTTATTGTCCAAACAACTATTTAAACTTGCATAACTTACAAATGAATCCATAAAAGATGGTTCCTCATGTATTTGTCTCCACACTTTGGATGACAGGAGTGGACCTGTTCAGAGGCTGGTGAAATCCTAGGGCAGTACAATGTTCCAGATTGGCCATTGCTTGCAACATATTTAATCAGTGAGGCAAGTTGTGGCACATCTTCAAGGTGGAATAACTACATCTCAGCCTTACCTAGACAGCCTTATTCCCTGCTATACTGGTAAATGTTGTCCAATTCTATTTGGTATTTTGTAGTTTTTTCCTTCTTCATCTAAGTAGTTGGGTTCGTGCTCAGTCAGTTCCTCTACAGCTGCTTTATGTCATTTCAGGACTCGTTCAGAATTAGATAGATATTTGGAAGCCTCACAAATTAGAGAACGTGCAATTGAAAGGATTAATGATGTTGCTGGAACGTATGCCCTCCTGTGCTATATTTATGTTACTATTGCAATTTTGAAGATGTATATTGACTTTTGTTGCTTAATTTTCTTGTCATTCTTAATGATAAATCTATTGATAATGTCTCATGCAGATATAATGACTTAAAACTTAGGATTTTTTCCCAGCATCCGAATATATTCCCTGATGAGGTATATTGTCTACTATTTTTCTGTGTGATTGGAAGCAGGTCAATGAATATTTTCCTGTAATATGTTGAACTTCAGGGTTTATGTTTATGTTCCTAATCTCCCATATATGTTTTTGTTCATTTAAGGTTACTATAAGAGAATATTCTATCCTTATTGCTCTATATTATGTTGATTATAGGGTAATGTGGAGCACTTATGACTTTCTTTATAGTTAAATTGTGAGCCAACGATGTAATCTAAATTTTATTTGGGGGTTATTGATTTGAAGAAAGGTATTGAAGGTGCCACTTTGCTGTTAGACGTGAGAAATAAAACATATTCTCTGCATCCAATTGAATGTCACAATTTCTGTACAATTTCTCTGGAAGCTATTAGATTCAGTTTGGGACGGAGGGATATTTGTTTTGTTACAGAAGGAAACAAACTCATTTAAAATAAATTTTGTGCAATCAAGAGAGTAGAAGAGGTTAGTCCTCCACTCCTTTTCTCCTATCGAAAAGGAGGGAAAAAAAAAACCACTATCATACACAAGTAGGAATCCCTGAATTGTACAAAATTCAAATATGGTAATGACTGAAGGAGATAATTACTGAAAAACAATGTCTAACATTGGTTGTCTAATGTTGATTTTTTTGATATTACATTGCTCTAGCATGTTATCCTTTTCTTTCCTCTGAAAACCGAGTTATATATACACTCGTGAATACAGCTCCTTATCAGCCAAAAGAACTGTTGGGGATCCTCTAGGAAAAAAGAGATGGTTTAAGCCAACAGATAATTAACAATTTCAACATTGTTTGGCCCTGTTACCGATTTATCCTTGATCTTAACTTTGACTGCATTTCATACTTCTTTCAATTCCTTTTGTTGTTTCATTCCAATGTTAATATTAGTATGTTGTATGTGACAATGGTAGTGTGGTGGACGTGTCTTATATGCTTTCCTTTTTAGATGTAATTGTGGACATTGTGTTCTATTATGCCAATCATAATATCCATTTCGATCTTCTGTTTGATGCAGGTATACAATATTGAAACTTTTAAAGGACATGTCCTATAGGCTTTCTATTTTAGATGTAATTGTGGATGTTGTGTTCTGTTATGCCAATCATATCATCCATTTCAATCTTCTGTTTGATGCAGGTATTCAACATTGGAACTTTTAAATGGTCCTTTGGAATTCTCTTCTCCCGCTTGGTAAGTTCAGTCAGACTGCTGCAAAAGTGTTAGCATTCATGTGATTGTGTTAATTCTATAAGATCCTCAAGCTACAAAGGAACCCAAAAAGGGGGGGGGGGAATGTGTGGATAATTGGTGCTGTTAGATACCTAAAAATACTAATCTGTTGTCAAAAGCTTATTATGCTACTGGAATCATAAAACTGTTTGCAATTTGGAAGATCTCATCTATTTTTACTGATTTTCTAATTGAAAATAGTACCAAAATTTGGAAACTGGGAGGATGGAGATGGATGCGATGCTTCATTTTTTGCAATGACCTGACTCTCATGCCAATATTTCTTATTTAATGCTACTTAACTTTGTGTTTGCCTTAAATTCAGGTCCGGCTACCATCACTGGAAGGAAAGGTTGCTTTGGTTCCTTGGGCAGATATGTTGAACCATAGTTGTGAGGTTTGTGCAAGAGTATGGTTGTTTTATCATGTTATTTCTCAACACAGATGGCATTATCCTATCTTTATAGATTTTAATCTAATTATTCTAGGTGGAAACCTTTCTGGACTATGATAGATCATCACAAGGAGTTGTATTTACAACAGACAGGGCCTATCAACCAGGTGAGCAGGTATACAATATCCAGTAATTCTGAACCCACAAGATTGAAACAATGGTCTGAGGATCCAGATAAAATCAATATATGTTAGTGGTATATGTTGAATTGCATTCCACTCTAACATCTTAAGCATTTGGGTGAGGTGGTGTAATTTAACAGTCTTACCCTCAGTGAAGGCCATATGACTTAAAGTTCTTCCTCTGTATCTTAATATTCAAGAACCTGCTAAATGTTTCATCCCCCAAAAGCTTATCCATGTTCCCAGGCAAAATCATTTCTCTCTCTCTCTCTCCATGTGTTGGGAGGGTGGGAAAGGGATGAGTAATCCTTGTAATGGTAAGATTGTTCAAGTTTAACGCCTGAGATCACAGATTTGATACCACAAAAAGCTCTGTACTTGTAGGAGTAGGGCTCCACCATGCACTTCACGAACTTTGACTGGCTGTGGTCAAGATTGTTGGGATGGTTCTCCTCTGGGGATATGCTATATTCTGTTTTCCATTAACTGGAAGTTTTGACCTTTAAGTTAAGCGGTTCAGTTATTGGGTCTTCAACCTTTCAAGTGAAATAGATGATGCTGTCCCACGAGTTCAACTGCTTCTTGCATTACCTGCAGGTTTTTATATCATATGGGAAGAAATCAAATGGAGAGCTGCTTCTTTCTTATGGATTTGTACCTAGAGAAGGCACCAATCCCAGAGATTCAGTGGAGCTGTCATTATCAATTAAGAAATCTGACAAATGTTATAAGGAGAAGATGGAAGCTTTGAAGAAGTATGGATTATCAGTGTACGTATTTAATTGACAATTGAAGTAATGTAGATACAGGTGTATTCCTGCTAGTGAGAGTTTCTATCCCAACTTTTATGTAGTCTGTGGAATTCTCAAACTCATCATCTTAGATTAGTGATATGACTGCAACTAACGCGAGAAGATGTTTTTGTTCCCTCATGGTTACAATCCCAAATGAGTGCCTGATATTGGGTAAACTTTTGGCAGGTCACAGTGTTATCCTTTACAAATTAGTGGCTGGTCACTGGAGATGATGGCATATGCATACCTGGCAGTCAGTCCCCCAAGTATGAACAAACGGTTTGAAGAGGTATGATTGATATTTGTTTATAGTTTTATTAAGCATCATTATAAACTAAGCAAAAACCTCCACTCTTAATGTGAATAATTAATAGGTTTTTTTTTGTGTTCATTTTTACTTTAGTGCCATAATGTTATTTTTTCTATCATTTTAGGACCTTCTGTCAAGAACATATAATTAAAAAAATTTTAAAATATTTCAATACTCATTTTGACCAAAATGCCCATTAAGAAAATTCTTCCTAACTTTTTTGCGGGTGCGATATTCAAACGTGTTCAGGAGCTCTTTTTTTTTTTTTCCACTGCAGTCATGAACTCTGCAAGATGTTGTCTCATTTTTCTAGATGATAGGATAAAAGAAAGTTGAAAGAACAATTATGCTATCAAAAAATGAACTTTTTTTTCCTTCCCCCCCCCTTTTTTTTAAATCTTTCTTGAGTGGGTGGAAAAATCTTTTAACATGATGTTGTTAGTGATCTTGCATTTGAATTCCTGTTCCTGTCCTCCATCTTTCTCTAATTGACCATCTTCTTTTTCTAATTTTCTATTGATTTTGATTCTTTTTCCTTTAGTAGTGTAAATTTCTAATTTCAATAGTGAACTAAGTGTTCTTTAAAAAAAAAAAAAATCAAAGAAAGACCTAAGAGAAAGAGAGTTTTTTGAAAATCAAATTTGTGTTTTATATTTCTATCAGAATATTTGTCATGGAGGACATGAAATTCAATTTGATTTCCAAGGGCTAGGAATGTCTTTAGAGAGAGGGAGAGGGAAAGAGAGAAAAAAAAAAAAAAACCTAACACCTTTACCTTTGACACTTAGTCAAGGGTACTAAAGTAATATAAAGATATCAAAGCAATAGAAAGATAACACTAAGGTACTAAAGTGAAAATGACCCCAAATGTTAAGTTACGGTTAGTGATAAAAACTTTAAATGATAAGAATAAGCAAATCTCGCATTATGTAATTGTGATTGTATTTCAGATGGCTGCTGCAGCCTCAAATAAAACTACATCTAAAAAGGATCTGTCCTACCCTGAATTAGAGGAAAAAGCATTGCAATTTATTCTGGATACTTGTGAGTTCAGCATATCAAAGTACTCAAAATTCCTCCAGGTAATTGAACTTCATCTGGAATACCAAATCTTAAAGCATTCTTGATGCTAAAGGAAGTAGAGATGTACTTTACATGCTATATTCTTTTGTTTCTTTGAGACAGGCAAGTGGTTCAATGGATTTGGATGTGACAAACCCAAAATTGCTCAACCGAAAAGTATTTCTGAAAAAGCTTGCGGTGGATTTGTGTACCAGTGAGCAGAGGATACTATTCCGTGCCCAATACGTAAGGACTCGGCCTCAATGCTCTGTAGATTTCCGGTTCATTTAGTTCATAAGTTAGTTTTAACTTTGAAGTTGACGTGGAAAAAGCACTTCAAAACTTGGAATGTTCCTTTTCAAGAGTCGTGAAAAACGCACAGACAACATACCTTACCTCATACTTTGCCTTATTTGTCTCGGTAAGATTGGGTGAAAAATCTAGTGATCCTTAAACTTTTCTGAAATCCTGCTGTTGCCTCCCAAATTACTTTTGTTCAAGTTTTGTCCTCCAACTATTAAAACATTCATGGGTTGCAATTCCATACAAGTCTAACCAATGCCCATCATGCGGTCTTTTTTAGGGCTATTTTGGTCACCCACTCACCCTACATCTTCTTCTTATTCAACCTTTGTGGCCATGGCAGCCACCAACCACTGTCATCGGACTTGCTTACTAGTCTACTACCACTATCCTTTATAGTCTTCTCCATATAATAAATATATATTTTTTTCCGTCATCGAGGAATCCATGGCAGCTGTGGCTGGCCCTGCCTAATGTATGAAGAACCCAGGTTTAATTATCCACAGCATCAATGTGTGTTGGTACTCAAATGTTCCATAATAATCTCTCTAAAATCTAAACTTGGGCATTCATCACATGCATATGCCATCTGAGATTTAAGATCCATCTGTGGCAACCACCACTGCCTTACCAGCATAGATGCTGTATAAAAATGTTACTTCTATATAGTATCTTTTCATCCATCTTCTTCCATGATTTTGTGATGGGAATGAATGCATTTGATTTCATTAATTCATTGCTGCATGGTCTGAAGCTTTAATTATCATTTTCTAGTAGATTTTCAATCAAAATTGAGGTTGTATTTCCGTTCTTTGGATTGTTTTTGTGCTTGGTGATGTATTTGGAGTTGAATTGGGCATGGCTTAATAGAAGGAACTGAAGAAGAAGAAGAACAAGGAGGAACATATATATATATATATGAAATCTGTTCAAAAAATGGAGTTGAACCTTGATTTCGAAACTCCAATCAAGGATTGATGACTGATGGCACCATCACGGACAACGGCAGCCCTGTCAGCTTGTACAATTCTTCAGAGTACTGAAAAAAAAAAAGGAATTTCTTGCTTGGTTTGCACCTTAGCTTGTGTTATTACTTTACTCAGATGAGATTTCCTTTTATGTTTCAACCAGAACATACCCTAATTAGTACCAAAGGTTGAAGCGTCTATCTACTAGAATTATGGCAGCCATGTAGAATGGCACATATTAATCGGCAAGTGATGCAAAAGATAGGAGTGTAATCCATGTATTAGTGACACTTGATTGATTGACTTGGTATTGGAATTGATGGTCTCTTCTTCCCAAATATCTTCATTACTAAACGACATTTATGTTTTCTCATTCCATTACATGTTTTGCTTAACTGACCAGTTCTGCCATGTAACCTTTCATCATTACTTTTCCAGATACTGAGAAGGAGATTGCGGGACATTAGGAGTGGTGAACTGAAGGCTCTTAGAATTTTTGATGGTTTCAGGAGGTTTTTCAAATGAGTGGCTAAGGGAATGAAAGGGCATCGTCTATCCACTCAATGAGCTTTCTGCCGCTTACAAGTTTTGCCTGATAGATGACCGCGTGAAGTTGTCAATGATCACTGCTCTTTGTTATATGAATGGCTATAGACCCTCATATTTTACCATCTATGTTTCACTCACCTTTCAATTTGTCCTAATGGTATGATGGGGTTGAAACTTCTGGCGCAAGGGTTGGCGAGATGAGGTAGTTTGAGACCTGACCCTTTCTTTTCCTTCCTTTTCCTCTTCATGGTTTCTAAACTTTAAATGCTTCATAGGAAAAAGAAATGTTTATGAAAACTTATTTGCCTTGGCTTTCAGGGCCATGAGTTTTAAGTTGTAGACAATGCTTGAGTCTTAAATTTCGTCCTGGTTTTTTGCAGACCAAGATATGTATCTTAAGATGTTTATTCTTAGCTAGTCATATTTATCGGACGGTCTTTACAATTTTGTGTCGGATCGAACCTACCCTTGGGTTATGTGGGTCGGTCCAAAGTTGGCACGATTCGGTCTAGTGCCAGTTCTAGGGTCAAAAGGCCCGGTACGGACCACCATAAGGATCGCAGGCTGGTTGGTTCTCGGGTCTTCTCTTTTTTCTTTTTTTGAATTTTAGTTAAATTTTTTTATAATTAAGTATAATAATCTACATTACAAAGATTATCTATTTGAAATGTGTAAATTAAGAATTTTTACAAAAATTTTGTATTTAAAGAACAAGATTGTTTATTAAAAAAAAAAATCACCTTGGTGGTAGGGGTTTGGTTTAGACTTTTATTGATTTTATTAATAATAAAATAATAATTATATAAAATTAGGACCTTGGTGCCTTAATTTTTTTGAAATAGTATAATGATTAAAATTTAAATATAATAATATCTTAAATATTAATAAAATTAAATAATTTTATGGGGAAATTAAAAATTATATTATCTTAATATATTTTATACGCTAACTCGATTTAACACATTTTTTATTCGAGTGATCATCAATAATTCATAAATTGACTATTCTTTCCTTGATTTTAAACCAACTTGCATTGCATCTCTAAAGTATAAAGAGTTAATTCATTTCTTTTCTCATTAATTATTCGATCACTTTTATTGAAGATGTTTTTTGATATTATTGTGGAAATAAGAAGTGTCAAAAGATCATGTGCTTTCTTTCCTTTTTTTAATAGAATTGAATACTCATTTGTATACTCCTTTCATCAAGCACAAGTATCGAAATATTAGCTCTTATCCTTCACCGAAAATTGCATTTTGTAAATTGTTATCTCATTATAATATACTCCTTCCGTCTTTATTTATCTGTCATAGTTTACTATTTCACACAATTTAAAAAAAATTAGTTAGTCTTTTAAATTCATACAACTTTGGTTGTACATTTCAAAAGTACATTTGAATTTAATGTTTTTTACGACTGTTTTCTTTTTTTGTTTGTTCAACTCTCTTTAAATTTATTACACTTTTACTTTTCAAAATTATTTAATACAAGGATATGGCAATAAAATTAACATTAATAGCACTTAAAATTTTTCAATGTGAGATAAAAAGGGATACCAAAATTTTTTAGTTGTGACAGATAAATAGGGATAGAGGAAATATTTATTTATTTATTTATTTTTTAACTACAAGATAAACCTTCACTACTTATAGTATTAATTTAAATAAAACTAAAAGAAGAAAACTCATACACATTGTACATATCATTTAACGCTTTAGTTGTTGTCTCCTTAACGTATTTTATCTTAATTTGCCCAACTCCCTAATTATACAATATTTATACTTGAATCATGTTCAACTACAGCAGTTTTGGAGATTTCAAAGGTAACTTACCAATATATAACAGAATTACACCTCCATTTCTACACTTCGTATATCATTCTGACTATATTACCATCACTATTTAGTGACTTTACTCATTTTTCATTATATAGTTAGGTAATTTATAATAAATTGTCACGTCATCCTTAAGTTTAAGTTTCTTAAGGACTATTATTAGTTCTATATAACACAGATAATTTGTGTCTGACATTTTTCATGTAATCAATCAATCCTTCCATGGAATTTAGAAATAGATTGTAAACAACTTCATCCCCGTATCGGTCTTCAAAAGTTAACTTTATTTTCATCCATTCTTCCAATAATAAATTTAGACAATTCACGAAAAAAAAAAAGCAAAAAAAGATCAATATTTGAATGGAGAAAAATAAAGAAACCATATAGGAGATGACGGGAATTCTGGAAAATGGTTTTTTTCACCGGAATTTCAATAGGTGGCTCCAATCATTTTTCCGTTTATAGTGAGGTTGTATTTGAAAAATGCCACCTTCTAAATGAGGTCGTACATAATGCGACCATACCAAACTATTTTCTATTTTCAGTGATGAAATTTGGAAAATTTTAGACAATTAAAAGATTACGTTGTATTTGATGAATGCGGCCTTAATATAAGATCGTATTATTAGAATGCGACCTTAATGCAATCTTCAACATATCAAACTCGTTAATGCATAAAAAAACTGTACATTTACTCAAGTCGGAATGCAACAAAACTATACATCTGATATCAGCTTAAACCATTCATAAAGCTATAAAATAATATAACAATATTACAATAATAACAAAATAGTTATCTAACTTCTAATATCACAAGTACCGTAGAGAAACTATAGTCAAAATACAGTTAAACAGAATATGAAGGAATAGTTGAATTAATGAGCTAATCTCTTGAGATAGTAAAAGTAGTATTAGTACAATTTCTCCTAGTATGTCCACCATTGTGACAGTTGTTACATCGTAGAGGAGAGTTAGGTGTACGAGAATCCATATCACAAGGTATTCTTGATGTTCGCATACGGCCTGGAAGTACATTCCTCATCATTTTTTCCACAAGTGCAAGCGTAAAAGTTGAAAGCCTTTAATATTGTTCATCCGCCACAGGGGAAAACTAACCCTTATATGTTAACTCGTAATTCCTTATAGTATAGAACTCCAAAACAAAGTCAATAGGATTCCAACCTCTGTAATGACATGCTGCAAACCTATACGAATAAGGTATACCATATATACTCCATTTTTGGCAACTGCATGATCTCTCTCTTAAATTAACACTATAAACTTTTAGAGCTCTATACCCTTGTTGTACTGACGATTTGATCCCGAATATACTAGCCTATGCATTAAATTCAGTCACAATATGCCTTCTAGATTTTTTCTCATAATAAGAATACAACTTCTACATTTCAGATGGTAAAGGGTGTTTTAAATTAAACGCCGCATCTCTATGTTCATTAAAATACTTAACTAACTTTATAAATGAAGTTTCAATTAAAACTTTCAGTGGGAGAGATCTTGCTTTTTTGAACACACTGTTCATGCATTCAGACAAACTAGTAGTCATTGAACCATATCTATACCCTTCATCATATGACAAAGTCCATTTTTCCAAATCAATTTCCATCAAACAATTAAATGCACCTTCCTTTCGGATCTTGATTTCATCCAAATATGATTGACACTTGGTCTTTTTACACTATAGACTAGTAGCATACACAAAATTTGTCAAATTAGTATCCTTAAACTTGGCATGAAAATTTCCCTTAATATGCCCGAGGTAATATCAATGAACAACTAAAGGTTCTTGCCACTCATTTAGTAGGCATACAACATTGATTATGCCTTTATGTCTATATGAAATCAGACATATATGTCTTTCAGAAATGACATGTCGATGCAAGAGTTTTAAGAACCAACTCTAACTCTCTAATGACTCCTCGTCCACGATGGTAAAGGCAAGTGGGAAGAGGTGACTTATTTGCATCTCAAGTAGATGCCACCAACAATTTGCCCCTATAAAGTCCCTGTAAATGGGTGCCATCAATGGATACCACTGGACGACAATATTTGAACCTAACAGTTGAAGGCTTGAATGTCTAGAAAAGGAAACTAAAAGCTTTCAGATCACCCATATTAGTCCAATAGTGTCTCCACTTCACAATAATCCTAGGATTGGAATCCTGTAATGCAAGCATGTATTTTGGTAGAGTAATCCACGTAGAGGGCTAATCGCCATATACATGTTCCATAGCTACTTTTCGAGCTTCCTATGCTTTCTTATAAGAACAACCTGAAGGTTTAAAATGACAAAAATAATCAAAACGAAAGCATGCTAGGAAAACAAAAAATTTATCTCTGTGATTGAATGGCCCTTTTCACACTAGTGTAGATGTCTGTACAAGGATACTTGAGGCTATTGGATCACGTCCTTGTAAACGTCTACTGCGTCTCATTCACGCGAAGCCTTCGATATTCCGAAATGGTGCCCGTAGCACAACCGGTGAAAGCTTGAAGATTGGGTTTTGATAAGCTTTTGGTGAAAACTTCACCGAAACTTTCTGTGATGGGTTTTGTTTTCTGTGAAAGAAAAATGAACCTGTTTTCTCTGTGAAAGGTAAATGAACTACCAAGACCTTGCTTCCAAATTACTCCTTCAATTCATTTTCCATTAATTTCAATAGATCTCTCGAGAGAGAATCCATTCGTGTGCAAACAAAAAGCTTCCATGCTTTCTGTTATCCTGCACGCGAAACAATATGGGTTCCATCCCGTGTTGTTTTTTTAAAAAATTATTTTAATTAATTAATTAAATTAATAATTAATTAATTTAATATTTTTTTAATTTTATTTTACACTTAGTCTTATTCATTGGGCCAGATAGAATTATTTATTCCAGACTTCTTATGCTCCATCTTAACCTTCTGGCACGTCAGGCAGGTTGACACATGCTGAACTACATCCCTCTTCATTCCAGCCCACTAATATTTCCTCTTCAAGTCTCGGTACATCTTTACCTCCCCAGGGTGTATGGTATATTTGCTCTTGTGCGCTTCGTCCAGTATCCTCTTCCTTAGGTCTCGGATGTCAGGCACACAAATCCGGTCCCGAAAGTATAATACCCCCTTCTCATTAGTTCGTAAGTCACTTCCTCCTCTTGCGATCTCTTTCTCCTTAAAAATTTGAAATTCCGCACTATCCTGCTGGCCTGATACAATCTCCTGATCCAGATCGGGCTTCATGGTCAGATTGCTCATGCAGATCTTCCTCTCTTGAACTTCTGCCTCTTGCTCCAGGATATCCTGGACTGCTGACATCTCCTGCATTCTCAAGTGAGCCATCTTCACCTTCCGACTCAGTGCGTCAGCTACCACATTCGCTTTGCCCGGGTGATAATTAATAGGGCACTTATACTCCTCGAGAAATTCCATCCACCTACGCTGTCGAAGATTCAGGTCCTTCTATGTGAAGATGTACTTCAGACTCTTATGGTCAGTGAAGACCTCGTATTGCGCACCGTACAAGTAATGTCGCCATTGCTTCAAGGCAAACACTATAGCTACCAACTCCAAGTCATGCGTTGGATAATTAGCTTCATGCGGCTTTAGCTTTCTAGATGCATAGGCTATGACCTTCCCTTCCTGCATCAGCACGGCCCCCAAACCTTCCTTGGACGCATCTGTATAGAGTGCATAGGGCTTATTAGCCTTAGGCAGACTCAGCACGGGTGCTGAAATCAACCTCCTCTTAAGCTCATGGAAGCTCTTTTCACACTTCTCACTCCAAACAAAAGAGACATCCTTCTTCAACAATCACGTCATTGGTGAAGCCAGAGTAGAAAATTTTTTGATGAATTGCCGATAGTATCCGGCTAGCCCAAGGAAACTTCGTATCTCGGTAATGTTCTCCGGTTGTTTCCAGTTAGCTATGGCTTCCACTTTGGCAGGGTCCACTTTGATCCATTCCTTGGATATCACGTGACCAAGGAAAGATACTGAGCTCAGCCAGAACTCACATTTATTGAACTTGGTGTAAAGCCTGAATTCCCTCAGCTTCTCTAAGACCAATTTTAAGTGCTCCGCGTGGTCCTTCGGATTCTTGGAGTAGATTAAAATGTCATCGATGAATATAACCACGAACTTGTCCAGGTATGGTTGAAAAATGCGATGCATCAAATCCATGAATACTGCCGGTGCATTGGTTACGCCGAACAGCATTACCACGAACTCGTAGTGGCCGTATCGCGTGTTGAATGCAGTCTTAGGAATGTCTTCTTCCTTAATCCGCACCTGGTAGTATCCTTGGCACATGTCCAACTTCGAAAAGTAAGCGGTGCCTTGCAATTGATCAAACAACTCATCGATCAAGGGTAAAGGGTATTTATTCTTGATTGTTAGATTGTTCAGTCCCCGATAGTCGATACATAGCCTCAATGTACCATCTTTCTTCTTGACAAACAACACTGGGGCTCCCCATGGTGACGTACTCGGCTGAATGTAGCCTTGCCTTAGCAATTCTTCCAATTGCTCATTCAACTTCTTCAACTCTGTCGGTGCCATCCAGTAGGGGGTTTTTGACACCGATTCTGCTCCGGGAGTCAGATCCACGGTGAACTCAACTTCACGTTCAGGGGGTAGGGAAGTGAGCTCCGTAGGGAACACATCCGAAAAGTCTTTCACTACCTTCGTACTTTCTAAGGTACACTAGTCTTTCGGTTTATTTAGGAGATACGCCAAATATCCCGTACATCCTTTCTTGAGCAACTTCCGGGCTTTAGCTCCAGCAATGAGAAATTTCAGTTCCTTCGTTCGTCTGCCGTTGAATTCAAGTACGTCCCGACCAGGTCTCACAAACTGCACCGTCTTGATCTTACAGTCCACACGAGCTCCGTGCTTCGACAACCAGTCCATGCCTAAGATCAGGTTATAATCATCCATGGGCAGGATTATGAGGTCGGCCTCCAGAATCTCCTTCCCTACCTCAACTCCACAACTTCCCATTTTCTTGCCTGCTTCCGCCACCTTTCCCAAGGGGGAACTAACTATTAGGGCATAAGGTAGCTCCTTTCCTTCCCAACCCAGACGTGAAGCACATACTTTACTTACATAAGAGTGTGTGGATCCTGGATCTATAAAAACATTAATAAGACAACCTTGGATAGAAAGGTTACCTTCAATTACGACGGCGTTCGCTCCGACTTCCTCTCGGTTCAGGGCAAAGACTTTAGCCTTCACCTGAGGCTTTTGGCCTCCCGCTCCAGTTGGTCCAGCAGCGGCGCATCTATTACCTCCCATTGGTTGAGCTGGCGTGGTCTGTTCAATCCTTAGGGGTTTGGGGCAGCCGTTTCTCAGATGTCCCGGGTCTCCGCAATTGAAGCACCTCCTTACACCCTCATTACCCCAGCAATTCCTCTCGGTGTGACCTTGCTTCCCACACAGTCGGCAATTTAGGCTGCCTTGCATTGGTCCTG